>BSBN01000551.1:2400000-3686112 GCA_027924645.1 Cunninghamia lanceolata
TAGATAATGTGAAAGAGGTTTCATTTAAACTATTTGAGGAACTTCCTGGTTTTGTGAATGAAAATGGAATGAGCATCTCTATGCTAAGATCAATGCCTATTTTTGAGTAGTAGAGTGATGAAACTCATCTAGATTCAGTAAGAGATTATGAGTTTGATGAGAACATTTTCTCTAGTATCATAGAAGACTTTTGCACTAACATTGATGATAATTTGATGCCATGTGAACCAGCAGTATGTGATCAGTCTATTTAGGTGAAAGAAGTAGTCATTTCTTTGTTACTTGATGATAGACCAACATCACCTTCAGATCAGGTTTAAATTGTGATAGACAATGAAACAACAAACAATTAGAAAGAAAGGAGTAGTAAGAGTACAAATTTTATCCTTTCAAGAGGATGCCCAATCAGAGATTTAGCCAAGAGGGATACCAACCAGGTTCCACAAATCTTGCATGCACCTAAACATGAAGTTGTGACTGAGGGGCAGCAGATTTATCTTGCTTATATATCTAAGAGTAGCGTCATGTCTGATGATTATAATGAGGTAGGTGGACTTGTTCTCATTTTCCTAGAGATATTGCAATAGTTGATCATTTTTTTTAGATTTCTCCATATCTCTTTGGTTGCTCATAAGCATTTGAACCATTGCAAATTGTTGAGGAAGGGAAGTTATTTTGTAGAACCAATAAATGCTTATGTCTAAACACTACAACTACTAGTTAGTGTAGAGTAGAGTAGAATTTTTAGTTCAGTGTTTCCTTTTCCAAGAATTGCAGTTGCACAGTTAGCTGGCCCTGTTCAGAGCCGGTTTGTTTTCTTTTAGTTTTGTTATGCCGCTGTTTGATTTTTGGCAATTGAGCTATAGATGGTTTTCTAAGTAGTTCAGGCCAAAAAAGACTCATATGCCTAATGGATATAGAAGGATATTGATCCTATTTGTTTAGTAGGAAAACACCCCTAAGAGGTCACCAAAAATGTTACTAAATTTTGCTTGCAAATCAATTTAGTAAGGCTTTAACAAATAGTTGTTAAAATGGGGTAATAAAAATTTTGATACATGAGCAATCCAATCAACATCAGCTATCTTGATGAAGGAGTTTAAGTATTAATTTATCAGGGTCATGTAACAGTTCGAGTTGAGCTATTGCACAATCCAGATAAATCAATAAAATAGGCTTCATTAAGAAATACAAACATTTAGAGGATATTAAGTTTTGAAGCTAGACTAATCTCTAGAGTTTATGTTTCATGTATGTTATTGTTGTTTATTCTGTGCATCTCAGTGCAGCTTAGAAAAGAGGTATTTATAAACTATCAATTCTTCATGGTATAAACATATGTTTCAAATAAGGTTCAGTTGTTCCATGTTATGTAATTGATTCATAAAGAAAAGAACACATAAGTCATTCCATAATATGAAATAGATGATTATATTCAAAATAAATTTTTAAGGTGTCCCACACAAGCTGTGGGAATGACTGAAAGACGCAACATAAAACTAAATTATAAATCTGAAGAAAGAAAATAGCATATGAAGAGAATAGAGACCTATCATTGCCTGTGAATGATGAATCCCAAGGTTGATCAGGTGCATCTTCAGTTCCCTCCATCCAGTAAGCTCTAGAAATACTTGTAGGAGATGGTGTTAGAGCTCAGGGTTCCAATTCTTTTCACATACAATAGCAACAAATATATAGTCTACTTTTATGAAGCATCAAATTCAGATGTTCAGTCATTACAAATATACAAAAAAGGAAGAATGAATGGCTGCATGAGAGATACAGATACTAGATCAGAAGATAAATCAAGAAAGAGAAGCACCATATCCTTTAAATCAAGGTACATTTTGTATTCTAACATGTTTGTTTAATGTGCAGGAACTAGGTGATGTAATAACATATCAAAATTACAGCATGTGGAGTAAATGTGGCTTCCACAAGGGTTGAGCCCAGGATGCTATCCTCTATTTAGTAATATAAAGAGTACATTCTAGACAGGCAACATACATGTTAAAGTACAGTCATAATATCAAAAGGACAACAGTAATTAATGCAATGAACAATCATGAACAATCACCATAGTAAGCATGACAAGAGTATATGATAGTCAACATATAGGCCCCTAAATGGTATAGGGCAGTAACCACATCACTCTATAGTCATGAACAAAATCAACAAGGGCAGTCAATAAAGGATTGATAGTCAATAGTCATAGTGTGTATGCAAGGTGTATGCTACAGCATAGTCACCATAATGAGAATTGAATGTTGTATTGTGCACATTAATGGTCTTGGTGTTGTAACAGTGGGAGTAATAGAAGTATTATCATCATAGGTTATAGCATCCAACAATGACAAATAACCCACCATGGTTACCATTGATCAAGGAGAAATGCAATGTTCATGGTTTAAACATCATAACAATGAAAGCGTAGTGTTGTCCTTACCTCATAGTAAGTCAAAAGGGAAAGTATTATCACTATTAAGGATGGTATGAGATGACAGCAAGTATTCAAAAGATACAAGCATGAAATACATTGAAGACAATAGCATACAACAACAATCATCCAAATGGCATGGTTATGAAGGAAAGTTGACAAATCAAGAATGCAGTCATAATGGGCAGCAAGCAGTTACTTGTGAGAAGGGAGTAGTCACTGGGTGATCAATTCATCATAGAGGAGAGTTTAAGACAGTCACCATGGCTGAGCACAAAGTTCAAGGATGGAGGTTTCAATGATAAAGCACCAATATAAAGCAAAAAAGGGGACCCTAGGGTAGAGCCTAGAAGGATCTACAAAGTTAAGGGGTCTTTAACAATGAATGCTCAAAGGGAGGAGCTCAACCACATTCAGATACAAAATACAAAGACAATGATATATCCAAATGTTAGAGGGCAGTAAAAGTGGTAGATGGACAATATTAAGGGGGAAGTCCATGGGACTGAATCACTTTTAGAGGAAAGTGAGCATATCATTGGAATCATGGAGTTCTTGAGAAGGTCAACAAATTGACAATCTCATCTTCATAGTTCAAGACAATGCAATACACAGGGGCAGTCATTGAGTATAGTATAGTGTTTTGAGAGAGAAAAGCATCAACTAAACAGTGTAGGAGTAGTTATACATAGTCATATCTCAATGACTATGACTGTCATTGAAATGCTATACCCCAAGGACAGCGGTCATGTGTTTCAATCATATCTTGAAAACTACAATCTGGGTTTTTAAGATTTTTGTACAGAAATTAGAAGATAATAAGGTGAAAAAACCCTTTAAATTTCTTAGTGACTTAGTTTGTATTTTTTGATAACTTTTCACCAGGCCTAAGGTAATATTTTCATTTCTAGAATAGAAGGTTCATTCAAAGATCAAAGAAAAGACAGGTTCTCATTTAGTTTCAGGCAATAACTAGAGCATAATGCAAAGAGACAAAGCTAAAAGCTATCAGGAAGAGTTGCAACCATGAAAAGAGACAGTGAAAAAGAGTGTGAAGCATCATATGAAACCATACAACAAAGTGGGTTTTGTCCATTGTTTTGTTTGCATATCAAATACAGTGAAACCCAGAAATAACATATCACCATGTTTGCATATGAAGCACAATGACAGAAATGAAGCCTTTTCATCATTTTTCTCAAAGTTTGAAGGAAAACAAAGCTGTAGCAGAGAGCAACAATACATAAAATATATTTTCTTCATTTAAGTTACAAAAAGCACAATAACATGAAAATCAAACATTTTTTGTTTCAGCATAGCTACAGAGCTCTTGTCATCATTCAAAGAACCAGAGCATGGAAACAAAATAATACATAGAAACAATGAGCTACAAAAGAATTTATCACTTTCTATGCATAAATAAACCCAACAAAAGTAAAGAAGTAGCTTATAGGAAGAGAAAAATGACAGAGTGGCTGAAATCCATGACCAAAGAATCCTTAGGAGCCATCAAAACAACATAGTAGAGCTTCAAACCCTAGCTCTTGGCAGCACAACAGGGAGCAACCAAAAGATACAAAGTGAAAATGAAGTAAATTTAGGTTTGCCTTTCTTTTTGGTTAAGTGCCCTAGCCCAAGGATGGGATTTTTGGTTTTTGTTTGACATTTGAAATCATGCTTATCCAAATGGCACCGTTGGTCCACAACCCAAGTCAACAAAACCTAATGATGCCATGGGCCCTTGTGAATAAGAGGAAATGGTTTTTATGACAAGTGCTAAATGCCAAGGTTAATTTTCAAAGCATAATTCAAAAGAATCTCCATCATAATATTGTCAAGGGGTCGATGAACCATCTGAGCATTAGCCACGGGGAGACATAGAGTGTTTTAAAACTTTTATTCTTTTAATCATGTCTACCATCATTTGCAAGATGTGACTTTTGAAGTCAAGAGGGAAGAATGATTAAATTATTTTGCCATGGGAGGTATAAGGATGTTTTTTGTTGTATATATACAAATTTATTATCAAAGAAGACAAAGTAGCCTTTTTATAGTTAATACAATGATGCTACAGGAGATAGCAAGAATAGGCATATGGTTTTGGGCTTGGTTTTTTGAAGACCTTCACAGTGACTAGACAAGGATGGAGTTTTGTTTGCATGGAGAGTGTGACCCAAGATTGACCAAGAGAGTTTATTTTTCTTGATCAAAGGGAGGAAGTTTATTTCTTTTATGTCATCATCTTTCAGATTTAACTCAAATCCCTATGTTTGCACTATTGAGAGACAAATTGTAAAAATAATAATTATTAAATGCAATGAACTATAAATTGCTTTAATAATTGTTATGTAATAAACATAGGGGAAATCATGCATCACACAACAATTATTAAATCAATCATGTTGATTGTATTGAATAATTTATTTTTAGTTAACTCTTGCCTCTCAATCATGCAAAAATAGAGAGGGAGTTAAACTGAAAAATGAAAACTCATGCAAAGGAGTTGTGGAGTATTTTTCCTTGATTTATGGTCAAACTGAGGTGGTTTTGGAGTTCTCCTTGGTCAAACAGATTAAGAGGGATAGTTTGGAGCTATTTTAGATTGTTTTGGAGTACTTGAGACCCTTCTTTTTAGGGATTTTCTGTTGAGCTTGTGAGAGAGATATTTTTTAATAGAGTTGACTACAGTTGACTCAGGAGAGTCCCTTGGAGGTGCTTTTTTGTATTATAGAGGAAAAACTTAGTTTTTTTCCATCAGTTCTTAATTCTATGCTTTTTTTTTGCACATTGCAAAAAAAGCCATACAGTTTTGTAACTCTCTTTTTTCCAGATTTATAGATAGCAGTAGGTTTACATGTTATATCCTTGTCACTTTTTGCAGTATTTTCCTTCTGTTTGTTCAAAAGATTAATATTTATCTTCTCAGACCCATGTGGGTGTCTTCATGAATGATTTTGATAGAATTAATGTGTTTTAAACAATCACAGCCTTTAATTTCTATCTCATTCATTGTTGTATATGCACAGAAAAGCAATTCATATCACAGGTCTTAGGTTGTGCTTTTGTTTATTATTCCTTCAAAGTTGTGAAACTTAGTTTTCCTTCCCAAAAGACTGATAATCAAGCCTTCTTCTGAATTATTAATGTGGTGAGATTGTCTCATTTACTAAACTATGCAAGTAGATTTTATTGAAAAGATAGTTGTGAATTACGCTGTCCCTTCTAATATCATTTGGTACATCACCTTATAGAAGTAGCTTTTGCTTTAAATAGTTACCCTTTTACTCTTTTCCCTCAAAATTCCATTAGTTTCTAGAAAAGATCAAAAGGGGAACCAACCCATTATTTGGAAGTTCATTCTCACAATAGGTCACCCATACTCTGAGTTTGATCCCATGTTGCACAGGATTACTAAGTTTTACACTTAGCATTTCGGGTGTAATCCTCCATGACAACAGTAGTATAGAGTAAAGCGTACTCTTTTTGGCCACTTTTTATAAAACTCTCATATTATTAATACAAGTCTATGTTCATATATATATATATATTAATGCTATAATAATTTTGCAATTTTTAAATTACAATCAACTTGATGCCTTGACACAATTTTCAAAGTGTGTACATATCTTGCTAATATAGATGGGGGCCAAACTAGGTAGAAGGAGGATAACTGTATGTCATGGGAAATTATTGGTGGTGGATAATGATGGATGAGCATGTGAGAAAAGAATAAGTAGAGATATGAGGTGCTAGTGCAAGAGCACCTAACACAAGGTGGCCTCCATGAGACATTCAACTGTTTGATGTTCATTTTGTTGTCTCCAATAAGGTCCTAGAAGACCATTCATGTAATAAGGTCGGTTTCACCAATGCTTGTTATTTTAGTTTGTATCTAGGTTTATTTTACAAGTCCCAAGTGACATTTGTCAATTGTAATCGCATAATGCTAAAAATAGCAATAATGCTAAAAATAGGCAGTTGGAGGTTGTTAGATTTCCCAGCCACTCAGAGATTGTCTCCCAACCGCTTGGAGTCAAGTCAGTACTACTGAGGGTGAGTAGATAAATGCCCGAGATCATCGAATGTATTGAGTAGTAGTAGTAGTAGCGAGTGGTATAGTTGTAGTTGAAATCAGAGATCAATGGTTTGTAATTGTGAAATAGAGAATCTATGTATGCACATTTTCTGGAAAGTAGAATAAACAAGTTCTATGTTGTGCATCTTTCTATCATTCGAATTCATTAGGGTTTTCTCTGTATAGACGATTTGTTGTTTTGTGTCTAAGATGGGTTCTTAACCCATTCCACCAGTTAGATTTCTTCAAAATTGGTGGAATGGTTGTACATATCGATTTGTGTTTTTGTTTTGTTTTCTGTTTTGTTCATGTTCATGTTTGCAGGATCACGTACAATATGCATTGAAAGATCCTAGCATTGTCATGTGCTAGGTTGGCAGGGTGAAAGATCTATGTTAGATTGGTGGAGGAACGGATCTGTGTAGTTGCGAAGTTACAAGATTTATAGTGGATCAAATTGGTGCAAGATTCACGTTGTTCCATTAGATATACACTTTGTGTGTATATCACAATTGTATGTCAGATAGACACTCTATGTATATATTGCAGTTGTATGGTTGTGTGTATCTCACAAATGGTTATCGCGGTTGTATGTGGCGAATGTACATTGTGATGATACATTGAGTTATGGTACAAAGGAGAGAGAAAGTTATAAGCTTCCGATCAGCATACAAAGGAGTCAATGGTCAAATGTACATTCTACAAATGTATCTTCCGGTTGTATGTTGAAACATACATTGGGTTAGATATAGGGGAGTCAGCGGTCAAACCCATTGAATGCATATTCTGAATGCATGTTTTCAAATATATCTTACGATTGTAGATTGAGGATATACATTGCGTTAGGTCAATGGTTGGTCCCACTGAATGCATATTCAGGTTGCATGTCTTGAATGTATATTGCGCATATACATTGTGTTAGATGCAAGGAGTCTTGCCGAAGACAAAGCTTGGTATTAAGCTTATCGAAAAGAGATATAGATAGGTGCAAGGGTTTTGAGTTACGTCGATGGCATAGGATCTTGCCGATAGTAAAGAAAGTATATGTTTTGAATTGCTTCCACTATGTGCTCTGCATCAAATTGGTATTAGAGATAGCAAAAGCTCTGGGTGGAGGTGTTGTGTATTTGTTTTTTGTCACTGAGAAGGCAGATGAATCCTATTCCTGTAGTGTGTGGGTAGACGATGATGAGGTCTGTCGTGACCATTCACCAATAGAGATTGGGTTGGAAGAGGGTGCAGAGTGAAGCCACGGAGAGAGAGAGTGGTAGTGCATCTCCAGGATCTACTGGTGGACAAGAGGAATGGGTCTGTAGCAGTGACAACCGATTGAACATTGTGTTGTAGTTGAATTGAGGATTTGTAGGAGTGTTGGCATTTGGGTGTTGTCTGTGAATATTTATGTCAGACAAGGAAAGCAAGACAGAGGCGAAGAGGATGCCTCCCAAAAGTATGTCGTAGGATGCCATTAAGAAGCTGATCGAGGAGATACTTGCATCCAAGTTGGGAGAGTTCAAGCAGTCCAAAGGCAAAGATAAGGAGGATGATAGTGACAATGATGAAGGCAATACAGAAATTGGGGAAACCAGTAAAAAGATAGAGGAGATACCAGCAGACCAGAGGGCATTTTTAAATGCATTAAAGTCAGTCAATAGGGACACCATAGATGGGTTACCTGTGTATAGTGGAAGTATGGAAGCTGAAGAGGTGATTGATTGGATTGAGGCATTGAACAATCATTTCAAATATAAAGAAATCCCTGATGATAAGAGGGTTAAGTTGGCAAAGGCAAGATTGCAGGGATCTACTCTTGCATGGTGGAATTATGAACAAGGAGAGAGAGTCAAGGAGGGGAAGAATATGATAACCTCCTGGAAGAAGATGGAGACCAAACTTAAGGCACAGTTTTTACCCCTGGACTATGATGTGCAGATGTATAAGAAGCTATAGAACCTCAGGCAGAGAGACCTTGATGTGAATGCATACACACAAGAGTTTCATAAACTCAATCTCAGATCAAAGAGGCATGAAGAAGAGTCAGAGAAGGTGGCCAAGTATTTGAATGGCCTAAGGATGAACATCCAAGATGAGATCAGCATCTTAGCACCAGAAACAATGAACAAGTGTTTCCAAATGGCTTTAAGGGCTGGAGAAAAGTTGAAGAGCAAAGGTGAGCAGCAAAATAGAGGTAGAGGTGGCAGAAATTTTAGAGGTAGGGATAATTTTGAAGACAAAAATCAGTCCCAAGAAGACCAAAGAGACACAAGTAGAGGTAAGGGCCAAGTTTCTAATTCTAGAGAGAGATTTAGAGGCACAAAAGGTGGAGGTAGAAGTTCTAATGTTTTCACTAGAAGGTGTTATCATTGTAATGAAATTGGTCATCTAGCATTAAAATGTCCAGAAAGGCAAGGTTCATCATGAAGAGATGATAGGAAGAATGACAAGAGGGTTCAATTTGTGCAAGAAGAGAAGGTAGATGAAAGTGTTAACTCTCCAATGGGAAGTGCAGCCCAAGCTGAAGATGGAGAATCATTGATGCTAAGGAGAACATTCTTGAAGACATCCAAGGACATGATACAAAGGAGAGCACTTTTCAGGACTGATTGTAAAAGCAAAAGTAAAATATACAAGGTAGTAATAGATTTTGGTTCAACAGATAATATGGTATCTCAAGAAATGGTGGATAAGTTGAAACTAGTAAGGATTCCTCATTCAACTCCTTACAAAGCATCTTGGGTAAGTGATAATCAATCACTTTTAGTATATGAACAAGCATATGTTGATTTTTAGATTAGGGAATATCAAGATAGCGTTTTATGTGATATTTTGCCCATGGAATGTTGTCACCTACTTTTAGGTAGGCCATTGCAATTTGATAGGAGAGCATTGTATGATGGATATGCTAACACATACACCATCAAGAAGGATGGGAGGACTTTTGTGATGACACCATTGTAGGAGGGTGCTGAAGCAAAGAAGGTAGCCAAAATCATTTTGGTAGGAAAGAAAGAGTTTGTGAAGCTCAATGAAGAAGACACAAAGCAGGTTGAGGATATCTCCAAGAGTGGAGATCATAGTTTTAAGAAGGTTTCAGTTTTGACTGATGGAGATTAGATGGGTCAGTAGAAGGTCAAAGAGCAAGTTTGCAAGCAGCCACAAGTTGATTAGAAAGACAAGGATGCTATCATAGTAGGGACAATTGTTTGTCCTCTAGAACCAAAAAGAGTTGAAAGACAAACATATTCTACCATAACAGCAGTACAAGAAGCATTAACCACGGTTTCCCATGTAGATGTTCAGACATAGATGACAGTAAGAAAGAATGGTGAGCAAAGTATGGGTTTGATTGCAAGCACTCACTCATGGCAAGGTGTGAGTAGAGCCTACAATGCTAGGCATGGGTTTTTGACTCCATGGAAGCAGGTTGCAGCCCAGAGATCGTGGGGAAGACATGAAGCAGTAATGGATACAAGTAGAGCAAAACAAAGACTTAACTCATGTGGCATGAGTTCTTTTCAAGGTGGGGTGTATGGTACAGGAGCACCTAACACAAGGTGGCCTCCATGAGGCATTCAACTATTTGATGTTCATTTTGTTGTTTCCAATAAGGTCCTAGAAGACCATTCATGTAATAAGGTTGGTTTGACCAATGCATGTTATTTTAGTTTGTATCTAGGTTTATTTTACAAGTCCCAAGTGACATTTGTCAATTGTAATCTCATAATGCTAAAAATAGGCAGTTGGAGGTTGTTAGATCTCCCAACCGCTTGGAGGTTGTCTCCCAACCACTTGGAGTCACGTCAGTACTACTGAGGGCAAGTAGATAAATGCCCGAGATCATCGAATGTAATGAGTAGTAGTAGTAGCGAGTGGTAGTTGAGTTCAGGTTCATTCAATAGTTGTAGTTGAGATCAGAGATCAGTGGTTTGTAATTGTGAAATAGAGCATCTGTGTATGCACATTTTCTAGAAAGTATAATAAACAAGTTCTGTGTTGTGCATCTTTCTGTCATTCGAATTCATTAGGTTTTTCTCTGGGCAAACGATTTTCTATTTTGTGGCTGAGATGGGTTCTTAACCCATTCCACTGGTTAGATTTCTTTGAAATCGGTGGAATGGATGTACATATCGATTTGTGTTTTTCTTTTGTTTTCTGTTTTGTTCGTGTTCATGTTTACAGGATCGTGTACAGTATGCATTGAAAGATCCTAGCATTGTCATGTGCTAGGTTGGCAGGGTGAAAGATTTGTGTTAGATTGGTAGAGGAACAGATCTGTTTAATTGTGAAGTTACAGGATTTACAGCGGATCAAATTGGTGCAAGATTCACGTTATTCCATTAGATATACACTTTGTGTGTATATCACAATTGTATGTTAGATAGACATTCTGTGTATATATCACAGTTGTATGGTCGTGTGTATCTCGCAAATGGTTATTGTGGTTGTATGTGGCGAATGTACATTGTGATGATACATTGAGTTAATGTACAAAGCAGAGAGAAAGTTATAAGCTTCTGATCAGCATACAAAGGAGTCAACGGTCACATATACATTCTGTAAATGTATCTTCCAGTTGTATGTTGAAACATACATTGGGTTAGATATAGGGAAGTCAGTGGTCAAACTATCGAATTCATATTCTGAATGCATGTTTTCAAATGTATCCTACGAATGTAGATTGAGGATATACATTGCGTTAGGTCAATGGTCGGTCCCACTGAATGCATATTTAGGTTGTATGTCTTGAATATATATTGCGCATATACATTGTGTTAGATGCAAGGAGTCTTGCCGAAGACAAAGCTTGGTATTAAACTTATCGAAAAGAGATATAGATAGGTGGAAGGGTTTTAAGTTACGCCGATGGCATAGGATCTTGCCGATAGTAAAGAAAGTATATGTTTTGAATTGCTTCCACTGTGTGCTCTGCATCAAGTGCCAACTAAGAGGCCAATAAGAGCAATATGATTAGTTGAAAGAACACATCCGAATGAATTTCCAAGATAATATGCTATGAAAAAATAAGCATGAACCTAAGAGAAATTCTATGTTCCTAGAAAGGAATGGAAAAACCTAACTACACATGTTATTACAAGACAAACCCATAGGCTAAAGACATGACCTTCATAACTTGGATGATCTAATGAATGATATGATTTTAGACCCAGAAGAAAATATTGGATTAAAATTTTGAGTTAATAAACCACTTACTGGATTTCACCCAAAATGTAGGATTTGTATTTTCTTGAGGCCATGTTTACATGATAAGGATATTGAGTAGCCGTATGATATTGCATAAGTCAAAAACCATGGTGCACAACACTTTCTGAAGTAGCCACACAATATTGGCTCCAAAGTATTTTCTCTCCAATGTAGTCATATAATAAAGCTAGCTCCTAACTATTTTAAACTTGCTCTTAACCATTTTAGGCTAGCTCCTAATTGTTTTAGACTAGTTTTAGACAATTTCATGTAGCTCCATAATATTTGATAGGCTAGTATTTATCATTTTGTGGCATACAATTAGCTAGAAATCAATTTGCCATCAATCTAAATTGGCCCATTAGAAACGTGTCACAAGTTAGCCAAAATTCTTTGTTATGGTGGGTAAACAACTAAATGTTGATTTGTTTTTTCTCTTTTAGAATTTATTGTAATTGGATTATCTTTTATACAATAATTAGTATATAAGTAATATATTTTAGTATAAGTGGTATATTTTAGTGTGTAAATAGTAATAATCTAAACCTAGCTAATTATATCTACACAATGCATTATTTTTTTTATTTTAATTGGATTATCTTTTTTTTTTGATTGGTAAAAGGCCAAGGCTATTAATATATAAAATCAGTTATAAAATATAGCTCTATTCAGTGTGGGCACCTGTAGGAAAGAACAGAGCAAATAAAACCTCCAGTCTAGCCCAGGACTTTTGCAGTCCAGTACATACTGTTTATTTATAGAACTTATACAGGGTCAAGCCTAACAAGGAAACATATTTTCTTATACAATTACTGAGATACAAATATAGACATCGCCCTTATCCATGGCCTTTCTTTTGATATCCTCTTGCTGTATGTCTTTTGGTTCTTTGACTCCTAGGATGACCTCCATGGCTTATAACATTTGATCAACTATCCATTATCCAATTAAAAGGGCTTCTTCTATCTTGCTCCTACCAGTATACCTATCTAACCTGAAACCACAGGAAAACTACCACTTCTTTTCACATGTTAGCTATACAAAAAACATAAAATTCATTCTCCTGCAAACATTTGTTAGTTCTTTAAAACCTTTGCCTGAGATGAAAGAATAAAATAATTGCTATTGCCAAGCTTATCAAAATTAATCAAACACACTTGCTTCAATGTTAACTTAAATCTGGTTATGTGGGGCATCCCATTTTGGTTGAGAGATCCACTGTATATGCCAACATATATATATATATATATATATATATATATATATATATATATATATATATATATATATATATATATATATATATATATATATATATATATACTGTATAAATACTAATATATATATCTACATGTGGGCATAAGTAAGTTTTCAGACATTTCACTTAATAATGTTGATAAACCAAAATCTCATGTTCCATCTAAATTCTAACCCATCCTACAAAACGTTGTTACCTGTCAAATCATATCAATTAGATCTCTCAAATGAGCTGAACTGGTGGCCTGATAGACTAGAGACCTCATTATTTCCTTTCTTATTACCTGCCTTCTCACATGACATTAGTGATGTAAGTTTCAATCAAAGCATCGAGACAACCTACTTCGCACATAATATCATTATTAAACAATTATGGAGATCACATCATATCGTAAACTCTTCCTCCTTGGGTATTGAGCCCCGTGCTAAGGGAAGTCTTGCAAACTTAGAAAGCCTTGAATCTATAGCTATACATCTATCTATATATATAATTTATATATATATCAATAGATATATAGATGATAGATATATCTGGAGAAATTTGGTTAAAATGATGCATCATGACTAGATGCATTGCACTTTATATACATCACAGAGCCAAAAAATAAGTAAACTATGGTTTATAAAATAATGTAAAGGCCTCAATTTCTTAACATCGACAAGACCTTCCTTTTGTTATACCGATCCATGCTCTATGAGAAACTAGTTGAAGTGGTTGTCGACATGATATTAAGGATCAGGGAGAATGTTTTGGAAGATGCCGATGGAGAAAGTGGCACCGATGACCTTTCTTCGGGGAGAAAATGCATGGTCATGCCAATCAGCATAGGGAAACACTATCGGTGAAAACTCTACAGGCCCTCTCGACAGTGTAAGTCATGCCAATGGTGGAGATCAGTAGGACTCTCACCGAAGCATCCATGGAACGAAGGGAACTAGCAGTCATCGGCAGGAGATTATCATTGGAAAGAAAAATCAAGGGGTTTCCGATACTCTGAAGTCTCACCGATTGAAGAAAAGTGCTTCGGCGAGGCTTACACTGATATGCATGAAGATCCAGCCCTGATGACTTTTCATAGAACCAGACTTGATAGAGTTAAGAGTTTAAATAAATAATTGGTCAAGTCCGACGGATGAATTTTGAGTTTGGCAAAGGGAAACATACAAGATGATATAGAAAGCTATATGCATATCACAGAACCGAAAAGATTATGAAATGAGGTTTTATTGTTGTATGTTTCGTGTATTGTATGTGTGGTTATACATTTCATACATACAATGGGGAACTCAAGAAAGGTTGAAATTTGGTTAAAATCATGCATCATGACTAGATGCATTGCACTTTATATACATCGTGAAGTCGAAAAATAAGTAAACTGTGGTTTATAAAATAAGTTCGAAGAGGTGATGCAAAGGAGTTTGTATGTATTCAGCTTTGTATCTAAAAATTGGATATAAGAATGCATTTCGAAAGATACAATCAGAAAAGTGATGTGGGCTCCACCATATGCATATCGGGCTTGTATAAATAACGAAATACAAGCCGATATACAAGTTAAAAGGATGCAAATAAGAGATACAAACCAGATGTGAAAAGAAAGTTAAATCCTGCAAAGTCTTTGTATGTTCGGGGTGCTTGTATGTTTATAATATACATACCCGATATACAAAGGAATAAAAAGCATCGCTGGGGATAAAAGGTAAAGAGAGGGTTTGTATAAGATGCTTTGTAAGTGCGCTTATACAAGATAACATACAAATGGCAATATACAAAGAAAATATACAAGAGAATATTATACAAAACTTGACATAATTGGAGATATAAATAACGGGTGGGGACCACGTATGTATGTTGGAGACGATTGTATATGATATGCAAAAAAGTAATACAACAAGATACATACAATGGAGGATCCAAAGATAATTCCAATTCATTTCACAAATCTAATGAAGTTCGCGATTGTATAAAAAGTGTATGCATGTGATATAAAAAGGTGATACAAATGGATACATACAAGTCTGGACCTAGTTAGAAAGTTTAAATTTTGAGAACTTTATTTGAAGTCCGTGATTGTATATTGCGATGTATGTATACAAGATAAAAAGACAAATGCATATGAGAAACAAAGGAAACTAATTGGATTATCTTTTAATGTAAAATATTAATAATCTAAATCTAACCTCATCACATCTACACATGGCATTATTCATGACATTATTTTAATTGGATTATTTTTATAGAATCATAAACCTAATGCAATGTTTTATTTTATTTTGTTTTGTTTTAATAATTAACATATAAGAGGTATATTTTAATGTATAAATAGTAATAATCTAAACCTAACCTCATTATATCTACACATATCCTATTATAGACAAACCCTAAATATATTATATTTAAAGACAATCCCTAAATATCTATACATATCTTGTGTTTAACCCTAACTCATTCCTATCAAAATCTTTTTGCAACCATTGTCTCCTCTGTCCATGGAGTATGATGTCTAAGATACTTGTTATATGTTATCTTATATTTAAAGACAAACCCTAATTCATTCTTATATCTTTTAAAGACAAACCCTAAATATCTATACATATTTTGAGTTCACATTTTATTATAAGCCACTAAATTTGAAGTCTTAAATTTTAACACAAACCCTAACTAATTCTTAAATTGCAACCATTATCTCATCAGGGATGAATTTTGATATCTTAAATACTTGTTATGAATTGCAACCAAACATTTTTACGAGCAGCGTCCTACCATGAATATGTCCTGTTTCCAAACCGTAACGCCGTCCATCTGCAACCGCCTCAATACTCGCTTTTCTCGCAGCTGCCAGTGAAACTTCATTTAAGCTACGACAATCACCGCTGACACAAATACGATAGGGAAATGTTGAAGACAATTTTGGCATCCTTGCGCATCACTAATTATCAAATTTCTCTCATCCTTGCGCATCGTGGACAATGCCTAGAAGAATAGGTCTGGTTCTGAGGTACAGTTAACATTCCATTAGTATTGTCAGTACATGTACCTTCATTCGACATTTGTGCTACTTTCATGCTGAGGTATTGCTCAATATTTATTGCTTCAGTCTACTGCTGCTGATAATAACTGAGGCGCTGCATTAGAAATGAAGCAGAACAAGGCAGCAAAGAGGAAGGCATTTCTTCAATGAAACTGCTTGCTTTGTTATTGCGAACACGGTATTGTTCAATAAAGATCTTTGCCCACTAGCAGAAGATTTCAATTTTTCTACAGAAGCCTCAAGATTGCGTTGTTTATTCTTAGTTGGGGATTTTCTATTTTGAAACTAATAGAAAACATTCGGGTCTCCCACCTGTCCATATTCTTGAAGTTGCATCCTGTATCTAGTCTGTCGGGGGATTCACCATCATAGAATTGAATATGCTCTCCAGAATTCAAAACTGCTCCGGTTTAGGATTCCATCTTGGTTTTGCCTCTGAGTTCCTCTCCCTCTCGTCCTCCTGGGACGATGTTCCTATCTCAAGATTCCTTAATACAAAACATACCATGCAGGAAACATATTGTGTGATACTAGACAATACCATGATTGAAATATAAGTTGTTTGATTGTTAGATTGTTTAATCACTCAACCTTTTGATGTTTAAGGTTTGTTTGAATAAGGGGGTTAATAATGGATTTCAATGCAAACCTTAAACATCAAAAGATCGAGTGATCTAACAATCAAATAGTTTAGATTTCAATCATGGTATCGTCTACTATTACACTATGTATCCTGATTGGTATATTTTGTATTAACGAACCTTAAGACAGGAACATCATCGCAAGAGGAGAGCGATAGGACCAGACCCAAAACCTAGATGGAATCCCAAACCCTAGCAGATTGAAATTCTAGAAAACATATTCAAATATGTGATGGTGAATCCCCCCAAGAGATGAGATATAGCAACTCAGGATGCAACTTCAAAAATATGGATAGGTGGGAGACGCCAATGTTTTCTATTGATTTCAAAACAAAAAATGCCAAACAAAGCAAAAACAACACGATCTTCAAGCTTCTGCTGAAAAATCTAAATCCTCTGCGAGTGCGCAAAGAGTTTCATTTCAAGAATACAGTGTGCCCAATAACAATTTCTAGTGCATGCCTGGCAGAAAACAAAATTTAATTTGTAGAAACAAAAGAAAATTAACTTGATGATTACATATTAAAATCTATAAAATATAATGCACTTACCTTCTTTTTTATTTAATTGATATTTTTGTAATTTATGTTTGAGTATTTATATAGATTATTTACTTTATGTTAGCTTTATTCTTATGTTAATTCATTTAATAGAACTATGTCCATTATATGTTTCAAATTTAATTCTTATGTGCATTCATTTAATAAAAGTATGTTAGTTATATATTTTATATTTAATTCTTATGTGCATTATTTAATAAAACTATGTCCGTTATATATTTTAAATTAAAAACAGTCACATTATAATTTTGATGTGCATTCATTTAATAAAAGTATACCAGTTATATATTTTAAATTTAAAAAACACTTACTTTATAATTTTTAAAAAAATATGTCTGCTCTATTTAGTTTTTATGTACATTTAGCTCTTATGTGCATTATTTAATAAAACTATGTCCATTATATATTTTAAATTAAAAACACTTACTTTATAATTTTTATGTGCATTTATTTAATAAAAGTATGTCACTTATATATTTTAAATTTAAAAAACTTACTTTATAATTTAAAAAAATATATGTTGGCTCTATTTAGTTTTTATGTACATGGTCACTCATTCTGTTATTATGTGCATTCATTTAACAAAACTATGTCGCTTATATATTTTAAATTGAAAATAGTTACTTTATAATTGAAAATACTTACTTTATAGTTTTAATATATATGTCAGCACTATACATGGTCACAGTCATTCCTTAATGATGTATGCCAGTTATATATTTTAAATTTAATTCTTATGTGCATTCATTTAATAAAACTATGTGAGTTATATATTTTAAATTAAAAATAGTTACTTTATAATTTTTATGTGCATTCATTTAATAAAAGTATGTGGGCTATATATTTTAAATTTAAAACACTTACTTTATAATTTAAAAAAAAATATGTCAGCTCTATTTAGTTTTTATATGAATGGTGATTTAATGGTTATTTAATGAATGATTTGAAGTTAGATTCCCTCATTGCCACCTTGCTCATAGAAAAATGAGGAGAAATTGTTTAGAGGGGTCTAAAGATGCTTTGCATGTATGAGGTGGATATACAAAGAGAGGCAAAGATATGAATAAAAGTCATAAGAACAAGTCTAAGTCCAATGGAGGGTCTAGAACACCTCATGGTATGGGTAGATTGAGGTGTTGGAACTATGACAAATAGGTGCATCTCATAAACAATGTAAGAATAAGAAGAAAAATAATTATGATCCTTAGATGGATAAATCATCTAAATTTGATGAAGGTATTGATGCTTTTATTATTTCTACTAACATGACTTTTGATGACTTTTGGTTAATAGATTCAATTGCATCCTACCACATGACTCTTCACATGGAGTGGTTCTTAGTGTATACAACTTATCATGGTGGTGTAGTTTTCCTTGGGGACAATAGCACACAAAAGATTATGGGTTGAGATGAGGTAAAATTGATTTTTTGGTATGAGAAGGTGAAAACCCTCAAGGATGTATAGCATATCCCTAGTTTAGATACAAATTTATTTTTTGTATAAAAATGAATGATTTAGGGGTACATTTTACTTTTGAGAAGAGTGGTTCTAGGTTGAGCAAAGACAATATGGTGTTGGCTAGGGGAACTTAGTATGGGACCCTATTTAGGGTAGAAGCATCTACTTTCTATAACTCTATTATTGTAACCAATAACATTGTATCTTGTAAATGGTGACACCACAAGATGGGTCAAATAGGTTAGAAGGGTCTCAAAACCATCCAAAATAAGAAGATGGTTGACAAATTGTTTGGTTGCTCTATCAATTTTAATTTCTTTGAGCATGTATGTATGGAAAACAACATTTGGTTTCATTTAAATCTAATGGTACCAGAGCTAAGAAAATTTGAGAGGTTATTTGTAGTGATGTATTTGGTCATGTGGATGTGCATGGAATTGGAAAGTCCCACTACTATGTTTCTTTTAGTGATGGTTATTCTAGATATTCTTCGGTTTACTTTTTGACGGAAAAGTCTACTATATGTTCTACATTTATAGAGTTTATATTAGAGTTGAGCACAGATCAACTAAGTCAAATGCAAGTATCAAATTCAGAGTAGATTAAAAGGCAAAACAGTGTGTACATACAGGAGAATAGGAAGTTATTAGTTGAGGAAAAGACTCCTCAACTAAGAGCGGTGGCAAATTGCCTCCCTACAAACTAGCATGAGTGGCTAGTTTAATGGGCAACTTGGTGACACCTATCCTAACCACCCAATAATGTTGACACCTCAATGAGGCATGTGTCAAGATTGTGTAAGGGCTCCCCTAAGTAGGCTTATGCCTAATTGTATACAAAGGAAATATATATATACACTAACACTGCCCCTTAAGCATAGTTTAGGTGGGTACAAGAAGGATGGGTCCCAGATACTAGGCCTGGTGAGGTACCCATTTACAAAGTAATCTCTCATGAAGTGGAGAAAGGTAGAAAACCTCGTGAGAAAAAGCTAACCTCCAAAAAAGAGAAAAGATGCATGAAAATTATACAAATGAATAAGTACTACTTCTTTCACTAAGTATAATATATGATTCCCCCATAGGAGAGAAAATGATAGGTCTGTGAGACCCCTCCATAATACATGTTCTACTACAGTGAGGCTAGATAGTCGACAAAGGATGTAGGTGTAGATCCAATAACACCGAACAATGTTCCTTCCCTTGGGAAGAAATAAAACCACCTGAAGATGCATGATATCTTCCCATGCAAGATGTATTAATGATATTGAATCATGTTGAAGCTGATCCAATGATGATGATGCCCACGTCAATGCCGAAGGATGCCATAATCAAATCAGATGCATGCCAAATAGATGAGGATGATGATAATCCGGAACCATGTGTAGGATGATGTAGAACATGAGTATCTGAAGAGGATAATGGAGATGCAGATTCATTAAAATTGTTATCAAAGAGAACACTGATGTCCTCAATGTGTGATTCCATGTAAGTAATGTGGGGCTCTACAAATAGACAAGTGATGTTAGGTAGAAATATGTCCCAGTAAGCAATGAAATGGGACTAGGCTTCTGAATCCTTAATCTAATACCATATTAGACTTGAGCCAAGATAAACTAAGTCAAATGCAAGTACAAAATTTAGAGTAGATTAAAAGACAAAAAAGTGTGTACATGTAGCAGAGGATAGGAAGCTATTAGTTGAGGAAAAGACTTCTCAACTAAGAGTGGTGGTGAGTTGCCTCCCTACAAACTAGCATGAGTAGCTAGTTTAGCAAGAAACTTAGTGACACCTATCCTAACTGGGCAACAACCTTGACACCTCAATGAGGCATGTGTCAAGATTCTGGAAGGGCTCACCTAAGTAGGCTTATGCCTAAGTGTATACAAATATATGAAATACATATACACTAACACCCCCACTTAAGCATAGCTTAGGTGGGCACAAATGAAATAGGTCCTGGCTACAAAGCTTGGTGAGGTACCCATGTACAATTTAAATTTGAAATCAGGTCCTACCAAGTAGGCCTAATGAGGTACCCAAGGATAATGAAATCTCTCATAAATGGAGAAAGGTAGAAAACTAGAAGGCACCCTCCAAAAGAGAGATAAGAAAGAACTAGAAGGCATCCCCTAAAGAGGATGAACTCTTTAAATGATGACCAACTTCTCCAAATGATGTCTTGCTAGAAAGAATTAATGGATGCTCTCCATGAAGCATCTCTGAAATCTCATTTAGCAAAGCAGCAAGAACAAATGCTAGAAGGAATCTTTGGGTGCTCACTGGGAAGCATATCTAGAATCTCATGTAGCAAGTGTTGTAGGTACTATTAGAAGAGTAAGACAAGCCTGTTGTAAAAAATTACTAGAAGTTCATGAAGAAGCAACACACAATTCTCATGTAGCAATAGGTATAGTTGAAATGCAATTTGGAATAAAAGAATAGAACAGTTCAAAAAAGAAATGTTTGGTAGAAAATAGTTCAAAGATCCTTCTATACAGAACTAATGGAAGTTCTCAAAGAAGTAACACTAGGCTCTGAAGTGGCAATAGGAGCATCATCCCCAATAGATGTAAAGTGAGAAAATGTGAAGTTGTGGGAGAAGTGACAAATCTTCCCAATTGCAACAATTTTTTGACACTGAGAATTTCCAATTAATGATGTGGTGGATGTAAACTCAACTGTATTATTTGAACAAGTGACTTGATACATGGAAAGCAGATTTCATTTCAAGCTAGGAATGAATAAAAAATTATGGATGTATCCATTACCTACTTGTACTATTCCTTGTCCACAAACATTATAATAATAATCATCTATCAGGATTTTGGGGATGTTGATAGGATCGATTGACATGAAAACCTTTAGATAAGGAGACGTGATCGCTAGCACTAGACAGAACAACCCATCGATTTATCTTAGAATTGTCTTAAGATACCATAGGAACCCAAATATACACCTCCTTGAAGATTTTTTCCTCCAAAGTTCTTAATTACCCTTGCTTGAATCAAGCACTTTATCATGCAGTACTATAGAACTAAGCAGGATGATTAAAATCGTACCCTAATACTTAGCCTATCACAAGAGTGACTTGATTTAGCACTAGCAATTTCTAAAAGAACCTAAAGTTTTTCCCTAACATGAATAATACCCTTTGCATATTTTCTCCCCCCTAAATATGGCACTTTAATAGAAGTAGTGCTTTTAAACTAGTCCAATTGGAGCATAAACATGTAAATATTATGCCCAATGGATCCAGTCTTTAAAAAACACATACAAGAAAAATGTAATCTTAGGGATATGAAGGTGTTTCTATATAGATTTGTCACTTAACTCTATCTTCTCTCACCCAAACAAATGACAACTGAACCAACAGTTGAATCAATTCTCTTCTTATTTTACAAGGCACAATGACCTTCCAAATATATACAATGAATGAACATAATGTATGCTTTTAACTAGAAAGCAGAAATGTGGTGCGTTTAACCAGAAAGCATTGAAGGTGATGAATCACAATGTAATTTGTAGAACTAAGAAGCACAAAGACTTCAATCACTACTATCATACACATATATCAATTATCATACAATCATCACTATGAATCATTTGTCAAAAGAAAAACATCCACAACAATGAGCTAGAATAGAAATCTCCAATCACTTCTATATAGAATTTCAAGCTATAAAGTTGACAGCATATTCAACATAAGAAGAATAAACATTCATCCACCATAACACAAAGTTTATGATTTTCAAATTCAACTACACCAACTTCTATTCATATATTAAAAGCAATTGAAAAGTAACATGACTTCAAAATTAACCTTCCACCAAAAAAATGATTGTCAAAAGATCCTATGCATTGACAAGCCTTCAAAATATATAGCCTTTCCAACCATAATGGTCTTTAAAATAACAATGGCTTCTTGAGGATAGCCGATTAAAAGATAATTAAATAAGTTGTTAAACTTAAAAAACCCTCTAGAGCCAATAGTTTTTGAAATAAATAGAAATAAAGCATATGAAAAGTCATTAATTGATAACTATCAAGTCCTCCTCTTGCATTGCCTCCATCTCCTTGTTTTGTCCTTCACCTATAGTTGAATATGCCTATGCCATTTGAGATGCTAGTGCTCGTAACCTTGCGTTATATGCCCTGTACTTGGTGATGATTGGGGTTAGCACCTTGCCACTTGGACTACTAGTGATATTAGCCTGAAGTTTTCATTTAATTGTCATTCAATCTGCCTCCACCAATCTTTTATGAATTTCATCGATTTCATTCTTGAAAGTCTAGAGATACATTGCCATACTTCCCAGCTTTCCTACTGACTTGCCAGTCACTGTTTCAGCACCTACAAGTCCCGTAGTAAACATTTACTTGAAGTTTTTCTTTACTTATTTGACCTTGAGCAATTTGAC
This sequence comes from Cunninghamia lanceolata, assembly GCA_027924645.1. NCBI lineage: Eukaryota > Viridiplantae > Streptophyta > Pinopsida > Cupressales > Cupressaceae > Cunninghamia > Cunninghamia lanceolata. The sequence goes on from BSBN01000551.1 coordinate 2,423,085, forward strand.
TCCACCTTCATCAAAGGCTTCTATTCCTAAGATTGTGAAATTACTTTTGAGATCTTTCAAATCAGAAAAATATTGAGTCAATGTATTCCTTAATTCTTCTTCAACTCCCCCTAGCACACACATTCTCCATTCAAGTGTGTCTAGCCATACTATAGATTCATTCTCTTTAGGGTCACCCAAAAGCTTCTTAGCTATGAGAATACTTGTATCAATTTTTGTTATTTCTTAAACTTCCTTAAAAACCATCAACAAATTGTTGTTGTCTTTTTTAACATTCTGTAGCTTCGTGGCCAATGTCTTCCTTTTGTCAAAAATTGAGGTGCGCAATTTCATAACTTCCTCAATATATAACAATCCATCAAGAGTGATTTTCTCCACCTATTATTCAATGGCTTTACCTATGGCTTGGTATCACTTGATATGTGGCAATATGTTGGGATCTAAACCATCCATAGTTATACTAGGTGTCTCATCCAAATGCTGAGCAGTAATCCTAAAAATGGATTGAATGAATGAGGTTAAAGTTCACACCTGAGCCTACAACTTGGCTTTTTCTTTTTTCTCAGTTTCGCCCCTTTTTTATAGTGTTCTCATAGGAAAATTGGCATGGTAAATGTCACCTTCAACTTTAGAGGGACCCATATCAATTCTTCTCATGTTAAAATCTGCTTTGGTAACCTCATCTTCATTCTTCTCACCAATTGGGTCTACTATCTCCAAAATATAGGGTCTTGTAAAGCGATATGCAACCATTCTTGACATCCTCTTAGCCCTCTTGTGCTTAGGTGTATCTTGTAGTAATTTGGCTATAGTATCTATGTTTGTATCCACCATAGGACCATACCTCTTCTTCTTTTCTACTACCTTTTTTAACCATGAAGGGGAGGGAGGTGCACAAACACTAGCACTAGTATTAGTATTCAAAACAACATTATTTGATTGCATAGGATGGATATTTTGTTTATAGGGTTCACTTAATCCTGGAGAATTGGGATTATTGAACAAAGAATCGAAAACACTATCTTCACTAATTTGGTTGAAAATCAAAGAATCGCTATCAAGAATTAGATAGTTGGGAGAAATCACATGGTTTGCTTGCAGTTGTTGCAAAGCATCCAATTTATTTTATGTTCCTACTCTTATAGACGTAGGTTGGCCATCCTATTATCATGCAATCTTCAGTCTTCTATTGTCCTTAGGTTGTTCTCCATCTCCTCTAGATTGTGAGCCAACTCTATGAAGAGTTGGATCCACATTAGTTGTGGCTCTTGGAGTATGGGAAACCTGTGATGTGTTATGTGCCTTTGTTGTAGATTCATTTTGCACTAAAGAAATAGTGTGTCCTCTTAATCTTGTCTCCAACAATTTCTTAGTTTTTCTTAGCACAAAAGAAGACTGAGCCATGATATTCATAACCTCTTTATTGACCAACTTATCTAGGGCAAAGGTACCAATATAACATTTTGATAACCCTCATCTAAAATTTTATAATTATCATCAAAACCATATGGGATGCATAAGGGCAACTTGAAATCCTAGATTTGGTCTATTGTCAACCTCATGCAGTCTCTCCTTTGTACTTCCCTTTCATTAGTACAATCTTCCCAATAATCCTCGAGGTAAGGTTGATGTTCATATAGGATCCCTCCATGCAAATTCTTATTAATGAAATGCTTACTGTTAAATAATGGTCACGTGGGCAAAGGGTGGAAATTGTATATGGCAAAAAATTTCTCAATGTTTCTGGCATTATCATTACTCTTGCAAACATAATTTAAAGATAGAGACATAGGGAATGAATACCCTTTCTTTTTCATACCATGATATTTATTATTCACAGCTGCCATCTGGTAACATACTTCCAAAAGGACAAGGTAATCTGACGAATGCCTAGGCAACTTCAATGGAGCACTTTTGAAACCTTCAATCCATAGATAGGTAAACCTATCAAAATGAATGTAAAAGCTTCCAAAATTCAAAATCAATGTTGTTGCTTCAAGATAAATTCTCCTCTCAAGTGAGCCTTCAATCCTTTTAGCATTCAACATGAGAGAGAAATCATTTACATGATGAAAGTCTTTCATTGGGTAACTTATTTTTGCAACTATGGAGAATAATGATACATAGGTGTATCTAGCACGAGAGACCCCTGAGTCCTTAGACTAGGCTAGACAACCTCTTTACTAGCTAGAATGTAAATCATAAAAGAACACATATGGAAGGACACCTTTTGGTGAAATTTTGCCAGTTGTTCATTCATATGTTCACTTATCAACTTCTCTCAATCTACATACTGAGACTCACTAGAAATCACTAGAATAAATTGACACATCTAATTTTCAAATGATTCTTATTTGGCACTCCCAACAATACGGTGTAATAGGGTAATCATATTAGAGATTTCTTCTTTAAAATGCCCTATCTACAAATTGGAGAGAAGTTAGGAGCTACCTTTCCTTTCAACTTTAAGCCAACTCTTAGCAATACGATTAAGGCACCAATCCTTTTTATCCTAAAAAATCCCCAACCCATGGTAACAAACATATCAACAAATTCTTCACAGTCTGTCAACCTTATTGCATGTGACACAACCTTTGAATCAACTCTGGTAATCACGGTGCCATTGAAAGCTCAAATTTCTTGTGAGTCAGGATGATAATTTCTTGCATAGGAAATAATAAAATCTAGACACAACATGGCAAGTGGAAAACCCCCAACAGGGGTTAATCCACTACTTGCAATCCTCTCTACAATTGGAGACCTAGTTTCTTGCTATATTCTAATCCAAAAATATTTGAGGTCTAAGTGTCCAAGATTAGTATCCCTCACTTTGGACAAACCATTTTCAATTACAAAGGGAATTAGGAACCCTTGATACTTATATTTTATTTTGACTTGTTTCAAAAACTAGAAAATGAAAGCTTCTAAAATAGTTAGGGACACTAGAGAAGTCCACAAAATATTTGGGGAAAATTGACTACCTAGACTCATGAATGGAAAATTGTTCTTCTTCACCCAAACAAATAAAAGTGCTCAATTTATTGTAGGCAACAAAAAGAAAGTAAAGGAGTTGATTATCTAACCTCGTTATGAATATTTTCATAGACCTTCCACTAGCTTCAAAGTTTAGAGCTCCTCCAGCATTATCTCATCACAGTGCAAAATAAGTCTCTTCTTTGCAAGGTGGTAGCTTTAATAAGACTTTGCATCAAATCTCATTAAATCTTCATTAAACCTCATTAAATATTGTGGTGAAAAGTACTAGATAATTCTTATTGACCCACTTTAATTTCTATTCAAAAAATATGCAGACACTTCCCCCAATATACTCCAGATTTCATGTAAATGGACATGTCTCAACATGTCGTACAAGTTAATTGTTGAAAAGACGATGCTTTGGTGACTAAGATGCACATTCAGTCAGAGTGTCGGCAATGTTGAGAAGTAAAGAAACAACAAATTGATAGTTCTAAAGTTCAAAGAACTTCCAAATCTTTGACCACAAAATACTCTTTCAATGAACCAACACAAGGCTAAGTAGTCAAGACCCATTTTTCATAATCTCACCTAAGCTATGCTTAAGGGGGGGTGTTGGTGTATAAATCCTTAATCATAGACATATACACTAGAGTTAATCATAGTTAGGTGGATTCTCCACATGTATTTTGATTTTTTTAAAGTAGTTAGTCATTTTTGGGAGGTGTTGACTTGCATCGACACCTCATGCTATCTTTGTAGGTGGTTACTCACCACCACTTCATGTAAGGAGTCCTATACTTGTTTGTTGGAGAATTAATCCACCTCATCTGTGAATATAATTGGTCGATTTCATTTCCAATCTCATACTTGTTTGTCTAGTCCATGATCTTGGTGTTTTCTATATGCACTTAATAAGTTTGAGTTCAAAAAGGAGTTTAATTCAACTTCACAACTTGAGGGTAAAAAGAAAAGAGAATTTCATGGCTCCTTCTAATAAAGAAGTCAACAAATGGATTCTTAGTCTTGTTCCAATGGACCACATGTCACCTTACCAAGAGGTGTTTGTGAGAATCAAACCATGCAATACCTTCAAAATTCTGATGGATGATATCTACTACAATGTTTGTGGTAATGGAACTATAAAGTTAGGAAATGGACTTGTACACAATGTATTTTTCATTCTTGAACTTTTAAGAAATCATCTCTCTATATATCAACTCACCTATTCTGACAAAATAGTTGAGTGTAGAGCCACAACAACCCTAATCAAAGAATCACAAAGTTGAAAACTTGTAGCAGTAGCAAAGGTTTGTCACTTTGACTGCAACTTCACTTTTTCACACTTTACATCAGGTGAAAAGGATGCAACTTCAGAGCCAAGTGTTAATTCATGACTCAGCTTAGTTGGTTCTATATAGTATGTTGTTTGAACTCCAATAATATCTTTGTTTGTAATTACACTCATAGAGTGTCATGTAATTGAATGTGTGTTACACATAAAGGGAATTGGGAAATTGTACTCACACTAATCTATAAAATGTAATGAGGGGTTGTAACAATAACAACTATGAATCACACAGATTCTCATCTCATTCATATGTGCGCTCAATGCACATCCTTGTTTTCAGTTTTTAGTATATTTCTTGGACCTACATGCTAGTCTTCATCCCTTGCACACTACCTACTTCAATCAGTTTGCTAAATTCTCTTGGAATTAAGGGAATGTAAAAATTTACAAATGTTTCATGCTTCAGGAGTTCCTCATAGCTACATCAGAATCGACATCAATAGCATTATCTTTTGTGGGGCTATCTAAGCCTTTCCTTCTTTTTCTCTCTTTTGGAGGATAGTTTTTTCCCATTGGGTTTTCTATCTTTCTCTGTTTTTGAGAGATTTGCATTGTACATGAGTACCTTATCAGGCTTCATGGTTGGGACTCATTTTTCATTTGCATTGTGCATGCATACCTCACTAGGCTTATAGCCAAGACCCATTTTTTCATAAACTCACCTAACCTATGCTTAAGGGGGGTGTTGTTTAGCACTAACATTCCCCATATGAGAACCCTTTGCCAAAGTTCACCAGCCACGCAAGTGGACAAGGGAGTGCCCATTGAGATCAACAGAGAAAGGAAACACCAGAAGCTCTGGCCCCACCTATTATGCCCACTCATAGGTGCGGGTAAGCAACTCCTCACATTTGATTGGGAAGTTCCCAAACATCTCAACCTATCAACAACCAGATGAGGCCTCATATCACTGGTCTTGGCTGCGCCAAAAGTCCAACCAAAAAGGGAAAATAAAAAGTTATAATTCCCTCCAAGATGCCCTCTTGTCTCATTAGGAGGCCCAACCCACATCTGGATCAAAACAAGGGGTGAAAAGGGGTTTACAATAGCCTATCAGACATTGTTGAACTTCTCAAATTTTCCATAACTTCCCATTCCTTAGAAAAACCACTCTAGTCCCTTTAATCTTGTAAGGCCATATCTTCAGCAATGAGAATAGATAAGAAAATTCTAAGGAACATGATACTAGAAAGAGCATCCTTGAAAAATGAAATTCAATTATGTCTACATGGGAAAGATGATGCATGAAAAAAAAAGTGAAGGCTCCTACTTATAGCCAAACTACAGAAATTCCCAAGCCAATGATAATTACTCCCTATCAACCTACCCTATCAATCCAATTCAATTAGTACCATGGCAGACCAAACTTAAATGAAAAACTAAGAGCGGTTTGCCAACATTGCTAAAAAAAGGAAAGAAGGGTGGCACTCTGCATTATGTCGATCTCCCACAACACAAAACCATCAATTCCATAATGAAACAATCAAACCTGGCACCTTGATCATAGCACACAATCCAATTTTATAGAAAAATTGATTTTAAATCCCACCATGAAGCGAGAAGAAGGTTCCTTCAAACCTGAATGCAAATCCCCAAGGATCAATCTGCACACCACCAACCCCACTTAAGTATACCTTCTTTGTAGTGGCGGCAAGGCAGACAAATGATACGTGTGAAAGGCCTCCCAATGCACTAGCTCATCAATTACCACATTCCATCTCCCCATACTTCCATCAAATTTGAAACCCATCCATTGATCTGTAGTGATATGGATTAACGGATGGCCCAAATGGAACTATGTGGCAACCACCCGCTATCCTGCAAGGTGCCGATGCTTGGAAATAGATAGCCCACAAGCTAGCAGGGAACAACTGAGATTTGATCTTCAAAGACAATTGGGACCATTGGATCATGGGCCCACCTCGAATGCCATCATAGAAACTGCCAAGGCCGACGTAAAGATACGCCATGTGGAGTCCACCCATTGCCTCACAGGTTTTTTACCAGTTATTATATTGTCACGGGCAAGTGGGAAACCAATAGAATGTAATCTATGGGACCACATTGTGCCACACATAGAAGAAATTGAGCACATGCATTATGTTGTGATATGGAAAAGGGGACACCCTAGGCACTTAGGCAAAATGTTTTGGCCCCTCCTAAAGCACACATAATATAATAATTATTTTCTTACTCAGACATAGGACATGGGCACAAATTATTCATGTGCAATCAAATACCTGTTTAGGGGCATGGGGCCAACCTATTAACGATGCCAAATCACTTAATTCATGACTTAAGTGACTAGGAAAAGCATAAATAAGCCAATGACAAATTAAAAGAAATGTTAGGGTTTTTGTAGAAATAGGGTTTTTGAAGATTTAAGCTTTAAGAAAAGAGCCCTAGAAAATGGGAAATGAAACCCTAACCCTCAGGGGACCAACTGATGACCCAAATTATGAAATGTGACCATAGAACCACTAAACGTTTCCAAAGTCCAACCAGAGTGATCAATTTTTTATGATAGTTTTGTCTCTCAAATATATAGCTCCACAAATCCTAGAAAAAAAACTCAAAACCTAGGCTTGACGAATATCAACCTAGCATGATGAACTAGAAATCATGATTAGAATATGGCAAATAATAGGTTATTTAATAAGAGAGGGAAACCATTTTTCTGTTGGCAAGAGACACTAATATGCATGACAAGTGTTGTCATTGATGGCAACTAAGTCCATCTTACACATCCTCATTACATAATTTGTTCATGTCGGAAGTCAAAGTGAAGATCTGTTTAAGTCTAGGTAGTCAGAAATAGAGCATGTGACAGGGTCTAGTATCTTGGTCCAGATCTCTCAGGTGGTAAATCACAATGTGCTGTGGATCTAAGGGAGCAAGGATAGTCAGGACTATCTAAATCTAGGAATTTAGCTTTTGGTGATAAAGGATTTAAAAGTCATAAGCATCTGAGTATCAAGTTCTAGTTAGTTAGTACAATCAGAAGAATAGGCTGACCTAGTATTTGATCTTGGTCTGGATGAAGAAAAGTTTTTGGCTAAGCAATTTGTGGTAATCAAGGGTATTAGCCGACATGATTGATGATTTGAGAACACAAGTTTTTGGTCTGTGTTGATTGTGCATGGATTTAGTTGACAGAGCAGAGTTCTTAACAAATGTTCTAAGTTTTCTTGAAGTCGACTATAGCTAATTGAATTTCTTGATGCAGATATATATAGCTGATGAATTTGAGTGTTTTGGTGTGTGTGTGAAGGTGTGATGGTGCAAGTACAAAAAGGGCAGAAAAAAGTGTGAAGATAAAGATCCAAGCTCAGATTATGGCCTAAGAGTGAAAAATGGAAGAATAAGGATGAAGTGTGTAAGATTAGTATTTTTTGCTTAACTCGAATAGAACTTCTACATTGGTAGATGTTATTCATCCATTCAAACAGTATATAATCTTTTTGTAATAATCTCTATAGGGAGTGAGCCTCTTGGAGTAGTGAGCTCCGGACAGTACGCCCTGAAGGCATGTAACTTCCCCATTTGTAATACTTTTAACAGAGTATAACTTCTTGTGGGTTAACCCCACCATGGTTTTTCCCTTAACTAGATTTCCACAGAAAAATCCTAGTGTTATGTGTGTTGATTATATTCCTTCTCATGTGTTGTTAATTTATGCCTTCATAATTTGTTAATAAGTGATAAAAGAGGTAAATTGCAGCAAGTAATAAAAGTTTTTGTGACAACTGATTCTCCCCCCCCTCAGTTGTCTACCCTTATTCCAACAATTGGTATTAGAGCAAGGTTCCTTGGAATAAGCCTAACAACTTGATGAAGATCTGGGAAGGAGTTTCAATGGGTTCATTCATAGAACAACTTCAATTGGCCCTAGAAGATCTTGATCAGTCCAAAGTATAAGTATATGAACTAAAAGTGAACCTTAAATATGTTGATGATTGCATTGAGATGTTAAAAGAAAAACTAAAAAATGTATGGAAAGGAGGAAGGAGCTACTTTAGTAGCTAGCTAATTCTACTGAAGAAAATGTCATGAATGAGGATTTGGAAGAAAAGACAAAGGAATGTGAAAAGCTGACAAAAGAAGTTTCTATTCTAAAACATGAGATGGAATCTAGGGTGATGAGGCTAACCAAATAAATTGAGAAAAGGAAGAAGACTAAAGAAGACGCAAATAAAACTATGAGGGGAAGAACAGAAGAATACTGCTGAATGGATAGAACAATTAGCCATCTAAAATCTTATTTACAAGAATACAGACACAATGAGGAGGAACTTGAAAGGAAAATTGTCATTCACAGACATGACCTAGAAGTTACAAATGAATACAAGGAGAAGTGCAAGATAAGCTCAACTAAACTTGAAGTATTGCTTAAGAGTCAGATGAAGGCAGATGATAAGCATGGTCTGGGATATGAGAAAGGTGAAAGCTATAGATCTGATCAAAGAAATCCTAAACCAAGGAATCAAAGAAACATACCTAGAAGACCTCCGATAAGACAACCTAATGCTCAAAGGTATCCATCTTTCAATGGAAATTGTTTCAATTGCAATAAATTTGGTCATAAAGCTACTTAGTATAGAAGTAGAGTGAATCAAAATGGTGCATCTTTCTCTGGTCAATGCTTCAATTGTAATAGGTATGGTCATAGATCCAACAAATGTAGAAGTATGATGAACTACTCTAACAATAAAAGAAATGTCAATTCTTTCAATGGCTACTATTTTGCATGCAATAGATTTGAACATATCGCTAATCAGTGCAGATCAAGAGGAAATCAATCAAATGATTAAAGAAATGTTGTGTGCTTCAATTGTAACTGATCTGGTCATGTTGCAAGATTCTAGAGAAGTAGGAATGATGACAGAAAAGGTCTGGTAAATAGAAAACTGGATGAGTAGAGACAAGACAAGGGCAAGGGCAAAGTTCATGTCAATGAGGTCTAGAATGAAATGAACAAAACATGGGTAAAGAAAGGTGAAATGAATGTTGAAAATGGGTCTACACTAGAATTCGGTGCTAATAATTCCTCCGGGAATTGAATCAGGAGCTCTAGCTTAGGGGGAGATGCATTGAAAATTTGATTCCCCCTACCAATAAATAGGTGCCTAAATCTAGTACGATGAATGAAAATAAAGAAGCCTATTGTATACCTGTTGGAGAAAATTCTAGAAGAAAAGAAACTAATGTGATTGATTGCGAAGCAATTGAAGATTGACTGCATGTAGAAACAATGTAACCAGATTTATTAGGGTAGAGCATTTATTATAATAACAAATTAGTTTTTGTAGAGGATAAAAAGTTATTCACTCAATCATTTGGATCACTTTGTATTCGAAGAGAATGGATAGAAGAGCACCTAAGTTAAGATTTGAAGGATTTGAAGTGTGACTAATGAATTCATCAGCTAACCCTAATCTTGTGGAAGAAAAAGGTGTTTTTCTACGAAGCTTTAAACTTGTATTCTTTTGCAATGGCTACACCGTTGGTTGTTGATATTACTGAAAGGCCCTGACCCAAATTTAAGAAGCATCCACATAAATCAGTAGAAGTCAACTCGTTAGGTGCATTTTCAAATGTTCCATATAATGGTAAAGCAGAGGAAGAGAAGATGTAGTTGATGCTGAAATGAATTACAATATCAGTATAAATAATAGGTAACAGTTGATGAAACTGTTACAGCAGTTGGTATAACTACAGAACTAGAACGTAACTGTATATGGTTACATAACAATGTAATATTAATATATTATGCTAATATTCCCCCCCTTATTACATTGTTTTTACAAATATACCCCCTGAATAGTTCAAATTTGATCCTACCAAGAGATTTGGTGAATATATCTACTATCTGAGAGTCTGTAGGGCAGTACTGGAGCTAGATATGGTGGTTTAAAACTTGGTCCCGAATGTAATGACACTTGACCTCAATATGCTTAGTGCGCTCATGGAAAACTGGATTCTTCACAAGTTTTAACACACCCTGATTGTCATAATAGAGAACTGGTGACTTCTCTTCAGGAATGTCCATATTTGCCAGAATGCAACGTAACCAAATCACTTCGCACACAGCTCCTCGTGCGGCATGATATTCAGCCTCAATGGATGAAAGAGAAACAACAGTTTGCTTCTTACTAACCCACGAAATTGACCCAGATCCAAGATGAAAAACATAGCCTGAGGTGGATTTCCTGTCATCTACAAATCCTGCATAATCTGAGTCTATATATCCCTGTAAGAAGAACTGATTGTTCTTCTTATATTCCAGACCATAATCAACTGTGCCTCGGATATATCTCAACACATGCTTTGCTGCAACCCAATGACACTTCTTTGGCTCCTGCATGAATCTAGAGAGATAGCTGACAACAAAACAAAAATCTGGTCTGGTGTAGGTCAAGTAGATAAGGCTCCCAACCAGCTGCCTATAGAGAGTGACATCTACTTGAGGTGAATCCTGGAAATGGGATAGTTGCAAACCTTTCTCCATTGGAGTGGAAATTGACTTATAGTGGACCATTCCATACTTTTCTAGGAGAGTCTTGGCATATTTCATTTGGGAGATAAATATGTGGTTCTTCTTCTGCCATATCTCCAAGCCAAGACAATAATGAAGTAGCCCCAAATTTGTCATGTCGAAGGAGTGCTTGAGATCATTCTTTACATCATCAACGAGACTGTCTGAGTTGCCAGTGAGAATAAGATCATCCACATACAAAACCAGAATGACAATCTCTGTGCCTACCTTCTTAATATACAAATTAGGATCTGAGGGGCTACAGGTGAATCCATGCTGCAATAGGTGACCATCAATCTTAATGTACCATGCCCTAGGAGCTTGCTTAAGGCCATAAAGTGATTTTATAAGAGGACATACCTTTTGTGGATGATGTTCATCAACAAACCCTTCTTGCTGGTTCATGTACACTTCTTCTTTGAGATCACCATTTAAGAAATCACTCTTGACATCCATCTGTTGAAGCTTCCATCCCTTCTATGCTGCCAATGCATAGACCATTCTGATAGTTTTGATCTTAGTAGTGGATGCAAAGGTCTCTTCATAATCAATGCCCTCCTGTTGAGCATATCCCTTTGCGACAAGTCATGCTTTGTACTTGTCAATAGATCCATCTACCTTGTACTTTGTTTTGAAGATCCATTTGCAGCCAATGGGTTTCTTCCCTTTAGGAAGATCGACAAGTTCCCAAGTATGATTTTGCATCAGAGAATTATACTTTGCATCCATAGCCTTCTTCCACTGAGGTTGGCTTAATGCCTCTCAAACTGTGTCAGGTTCAGTGTTGTCAACAATAGTACTCATGAGCGCAAGATTCACTTCATTTCTTGTTTAACTCCTGGTTCTGATTCCTAACGAAGTGTATAGAAGAGTGTGCAGGTTAGAGTCCCTGATTGTACTTTGGACCCACTTTGGAGGTTGACTGTGCTGCTGCTGGTGTGCAATGTTTTCTAGAGGGCCCAAATCAAGATACAACTCTCCTTGTAGTTCACTTTCTCTATGAGAGTCTTCCACATGCTCATCATCTGATTGTGAGAGCAATTTATGAGAAGTAGGAGGCTATTGCTCTTCTTTTTGTGATAAGGAATCGAATGATGATTCATTACATACCACATCTCGATTCTCATGTATCTTCATTGTCTTAGGATCTATGAGACGATAAGATTTTGATGTAATACTGTATCCCAACAATATACATTAGAGTGTCTTAGGATCAGTCTTCTTTCTCCTATTGGCAGGGACATGCATGTATGTTGTGCAACCAAACACCCTTAGATGAGAAATTGAAGGCTTTTGTCCAATTCATACCTCTTCCGGTGTCTTGTGTTGTAGGATCTTTATTGGTGCCCTGTTGATGAGGTATACAGTTGTCCGTATTATTTCTACCCAAAATCTTTCCTCCAACTTTGCTATGGAGAGCATGCATCGAGCCATCTCCATGACAGTCCGATTGCAATTTTCTGCAACTCCATTCTGTTGGGGTGTATAGGGAGCAGTTAGGTGCTACTTGATGCCATGATGCTTCAGGTATGCCATGAACTCCTTGGAGGTGAATTCCCCCCTCGATCTGAGTGGAGGACAAGAAGAGACTGGTTGACTTCTTTGACAACTTGCTTGTGAAAGTCCTGAAAGTTGGCAAAGGCTTCATCTTTCTTCTTGAGAAAGTACACCCAGGTCTTTTGTGAGAAGTCATCCATGAACAATTGGAAGTACTTATGGCCTAAAAATGAAGTAGGCATGGGTCCGAACAGATCGATATGTACTAACTCAAGGCGATGTTTAGCATGGAAGCTACTAGCCTCGAACGGATCCCGGTGTTGTTTACCTGCAAGGCATCCAGGACATATAGGCAATGAATTTGAAATTGGAGGAAGACCGGTTACCATTTGTTTGGAGCTTGTTGGTGATTGTTTTGATGCAATCATAACAATAAGTTAAAATTCACATATAATGAACTGAAACTATACTTGAAAGATAAGAAGGAATCATTTAAGATTTACTTAATCCCAAGTCTACAGTGGTTAGGTCTTGACCTATTGGTCAAATTCAGTTGAACAATGTGAAGTTGTAATGTTCAAGGGGCCTTACGTAGTTTAGGGTTTCTTTTTGGTTTACTGGACTCAAACTATGCAAAAAGATCACGAGATATGTCAATACTTTTTCATTCCTTTGCACAAAAGTGTTATTGTGCTGCAAAGCTTTAGATGGTTGTCTTGAATTATTGCAGCCTTCCTCTTTATATATTTATGAAAACTTGTCTACTTTTAACTCTGTTGTTCATGCTTCTTCAAATATGGGACAAATTTCCTTCAAATTTCTACGTTTTCATCTAAATATTTTCAGATGGGTTGGGAAAAGTTAGAAAGATCTACTCTAAACCTCATTTACTCTACCAAAGGATCTAATTGTTCTGTTATGCACTATGTAAATCATATAGCAATCTAATCAAATCCACAATAAAAACCTTAAATGTAAGTTCTGAGCATTTTCACAAACATACATTTAAAATTGCAAGCTCTCAAAGAAAATATTTCAAAACACAAAGAAGAGCAGGAGAACACTCAGAAGATAGATGCAGAACTTCAGATTCTATTGTATTAGAAACAAACAGTCATACATGATTTACAATGTTGGAATGACTCTTAGTTTCATTGATCAAATTACAGAGAACTTACAAGCTTTACAGATACAATAAGGAAGCCAGATGTTCCACGCACTCCTTACTGTAGACAACAAGCGACCTCCTTCCTCTACTTCTAAACTATGCTAAGCTAAAATCCCTATGTCCGTATTACAATGTATTAAGGCACAATATATAGACTTTCTGATTGTCCTCAATACAACCCAAAACCCTAATGGTTAAGTAATGGTTCAAACCCTAGGTTATAGCATTAAACGGTGTAGAACCATCCTCTAAAATATCTCTAAATATGTGTCAAATCTGGGTAAAAAATATGCCTCTTTCTGAAACCCTAGTAGTTCAGAAGTAAATTCTGCAACCTACTGTCATTATGCTTTATTTGCATTTTGGGTCTTCTCATTGATGTCCCTTGACTTTCTGCACTTCATCCTTATCTTCTCTTTACTTCTGAAATCTGATTGTCCTTCCAGGATGTCACTGGCATTAAGTTTTAGCTTCCTTTTCCAGATTTCTGACCATCATTATGCTTTATCTGCATTTTGGGTCTTCTCATTGATGTCCCTTGACTTTCTGCACTTCATCCTCATCTTCTCTTTACTTCTAAAATTTGATTCTCCTTCCAGGATGTCACTGCCATTAAGTTTCAGCTTCCTCTTCCAGCTACTGACCTGCAAAAACAGACCAGCAATAAGTACCATTGATTATTAAACAACCACTTTCGAAACACCTGTTAGATCCAAGTGGGGTTGAGCAAAAATTACGGCTATCGGGTCAAAATCAGCAAAAAATGGATTCATATTGAACATATTATGTCAAAAAAGTTACCGGGTCAACCATCGTAGACCAGAAATGATGCATATGCAGGGTCAAAGTGTGTCAAAAACCCTAAAAAAATCCTATCGCTAAATGTTTATCGCCTATCGGCACCAAAACACCACATCGGTGGGCCCTAAAGATTGCCCACCAACTTCCTGTGTCTGGCTGAAAAATGGCCCCTTTATCTCCTTTTATTTGAAACGGCACCGTGGAGAGTGACACGTGGCACGCTCCACGCGAGGGGCTTTTGAAACTTGTGCCTTATGCGGAAGAAGACACTTGTTGCCACCTGCACTTCCTATAAACTATTCCCAAAACCTTGAGACTCTCGCGGAAAGTGACACTTATCACTATCTGCACGATCGTTGCAACTTTTAGGGACTATTGGGGCACTTTGAAACTTGTTTGTGGAAGGTGCCACGTGGCGTCTTCCGCGCAGCTATTGAAACTTTTAGAAACTTTTACAGGACTTGCGGAGAGTGACAAGTGTCACTTTTCGCGTTGCTCTTAAAACTCTAAGAAACCCTTGGAAACTATTGCGGAACCTGTGGAGAGTGACACATGGCACGCTCCACGTGACTGTTGAAACTTTAAGAAACTTTCGTGGAAGGCACCACGTGGCGTCTTTCGCACAACCTTTGAAACTTTTTTAAACTTTTGCGAAAGGCACCACGTGGCGTCTTTCGGCAACTTTGAAACTATTTGGAAACCATGTGGAAACTGTTGAAGGACCTACAGAGAGTGACAAGTGTCGCACTCCGCGGTTTTGTTGAAACTTTTAAGGAAACTTTAAGGAAACCTGCGGAGAGTGACAAGTGTCACTTTTCGCGTTGCTTGTTTGAGACATATGGGACTCTCTGCGTGGCTGCTGAAACTTTTAAGGGACTACTGCAGAAGGCACCATGTGGCGTCTTCCGTACATCATTGAAACTATTAATAAACTATTTAAGAGAACCCTGCGGAGAGTTTTAAATCTTTAAAGGGGCTCGCTGCGGAAGGTGACAAGTGTCGCACTCCGCGTGACTCTGCAAACTTTAGGAAACAATAAGAAACCACTCAGGGCTCAACATTGGTCTTTTTGTAGCGCTATGAGACTCATGCAGAGTGTGACATGTGGCATGCTCCGTGCAGCTATTTGAAACATTTACGAATTTTTTAACGAAAGTATTTGAAACCTTGCACCATTTAAACCCTATAGTGCATTTTACCAACATGGGCATAACTTGCAAAATATGGTGAATTTTTAGATGATTCAAAAAGCAACCCTGGCTCATTTTTGATAAGGAATCCAACCATACCATGTACTGGCACTCAAAATACATTTTCTCACTAATTTCATCAAGGTTTGCAAATTTCACTCTCTTTTCCCTTACCACTAAGGACAGACCCACAAAAAAGAAGCAAAAAGTAAAGCCACATCAGGGGTCCCTATTTTGCTAAGGAGTAAAATGGGGCGTGTTGTGAACATTACAACAACTAGCAACCAAACAAAATAACTAAATTCAAGGCATTCAAGAAAACTAGATGAAATAAATGCATAACTTCTGACTATCCATCCTGTAAATTATTATTCAACTTGAGACCTAAGGCATTCAATAAGAGTTCATGAATTTTTATTTTCAGTTTAATTGTGTGCATGTGATTAATAAGCCTCATCTTGAAGATCGGTTGAACAAACCAGTGATTGACATTAGCCTATGTAGGTGAGGATATTCCCTCATAGCCAACCGGATAGAGCCTTGTTGCCAGTGAGCGTCTATAACCCCGACAAGGTTATCGTTACAATTCTCCTAAGTAGAGCCCCACTGCCAGCGAGCATCTATAGCCCTGGTAGAGTTACTTAGATGGCTTAATTTGGATTTTCAGTATAATTTGCTTTATTTATTTTTATTTTTTTATTTTCTGATTTTGAACGAGATTTCACAAGATATAGCAATTTGTAGCTTCATGATGCAAGGAGTGGACACTTGCTGAAATTAGGCTGAGAATTGTAATGGTAGCAAGGGTGACCTCTGATTTTTCACCTAATATCTACACTGGTAGTTTCAACAAACCCAAGGATTTTAGGTGTGTCATCGTGAGAAACTTGCCTTGAATTCTCAATCACATTTATTGAATACAAAATTTCAAAAGATAAATAACTCTCTACATTCATGACAGTCACAACAAGGTTATGCACAAAATGTAAATAATTAACCTGAATATTCTAAATTTATACTATTTTTGATGGTTGCTAGTTTGCTCCTTAATACTCTAAAGTAAAATAAAAATCCATGCTGAGGAGACGACAAACAAACCAACCAAATAGACTATACAAAAAGCAAAAAGCAGAAAAAAATTGTACAAACAGAAACAAAACAACAAATAGAAAACAAAACTATACAAACAGCCAACCCCCAAAAAAAGCAAGACAAACAAACAAAGAAAAGAAAAGAAAATGACAAACAAAAACTATACATTATTTACACTATATTTCACCAAAATGGATTGCCCTCTACCTCAGGCCGTGAAGTAGTGTTTCAGATGTTGGCCATTAACTGGCAATGGCACCTCTTCTCCAGTCAAGGTCTTAAGTCTAAATCTACTGTCTCCTATTATTTCTGAGACTTGTAATGGACCTAGCCATAGTTTATCAAATTTTCCATGGCTTCCTTTCTTTTCATGTGCTTTGTCCCAGCACAGCACTAAGTCTGATATCCTAAATGTTTTGACTCTTGCCCTTTTATCAAACCACCTCTTAACCACCACTTGGTGTTTGGCAAACTTCTCGATGGCTTGACCTCTTTTCTTGTCTAATTGTAGCATTTGTACTATTCTGGCTTCCCTATGGTCATCAAAGCCTAGATACTCATTGCCAAACTTCCAGGTTGGTATTCTCAGATTTACTGGAAGTATGGGATCAGTCCCATAAACTAAATGATAAGGTGTGCTACCTAAAGCTGTCTTAAACTCGATCCTATCTACCCATAATGCATATCTTAACAGGGTATTCCACTCTCTAGGACTCTTTGCAATCAACCTTTTGATTATGTCTAACAAAATTTTGTTCGTTGATTCAACCAATCCATTACCTTGAGGGTAATAATTTGAAGAAAACCTTAAAATGATCCCGTATTCAAATGCCCATTTAGAAAACTTTAAAGACGAGAAAGTAGGGTCATTATCACATACCAATGAATAGGGAGTTCCAAACCTGGTGATGATGTTTTCTTCAAGAAACTTGATAACTACCTCAGTTGTAGAGAATTTGTAGCAGGTAGCCTCAGTCCACCTTGTACAATAGTCTGTTACCGTTAGTATAAATTTGTGTCCTGCAGAAGATGGGGGATTGATGACTCAAATAAAATCTAATTCCCACTGTGCAAATGGTCTTGATTCAATCACAGGTTGTAGTAGATTGGCCTGATTTCTCCCTTTATCTACTGTAGTCTGATAGGTGTTGCAACTTCTGATGTGACTCTCAGTATCTTTGAACATCGTGGGCCAGTAATAGCCCGCCCTCAGTATTTTGTGTGTTGTAGCTAGATGGGAACCATGGCCGGTTCCGTACTTGTCATGTAGTTCTGTCAACACTTTATCTGCTTCAGCTCTGTTTAGGCATCTCAGATAAATTCCATCATGGTTCTTCCTGAATAGAAGACCTCCTTGCACCATATATTTTTGTGCTTTAACCTTCAAAGCTCTCCTCTAAGAAGCTTTCATTCTATTTGGGTACTTTCTAGCTATCAAGAAGGTGTTTAAATCATCATACCAGTCTGATGCGTTCTGGGAATTCAATACGTATTGCTGTTTTATCAAATCTGGATCCGTATTTGCTATTGTTTACACCAACGCCTACCCTCTGACCAGCTTCATGGGAATGATTTCCATGTCAAACTCTTACAGCGTGGTGATCCATTTGGCTCTCTTTTCTCCAGGTTCATTCTGCATTAGCGACATCTTTACTGCTGCGTCTGGCACTATGGCTTTGATCTGGCTGTGCAGAATGTAATGTCTAATTTTTTTCATAGCCCTCATTAATGCAAATACTTGTCTCTCAGTGTCTAGATACCTCAGCTGTGCATCCTTCAGAGGTGCGCTCATAAATGCGATGGGCCTTTCTTCATTGTTTTCACCTTTCTGTGTCAAGGCAACTATGACTGAATGAGAAGATGTAAAATGGGCTTGTGTAGTCTAGACTTGCCAATACAGGAGCATTAGAAATTGCCTCCTTGATATCTTCAAATGTAGCCCTAGCCACAGGCATCCATTCCATCTGTGCATTCTTCTTCAACATGGCATTTAACGGCTGCACGATCTCTGCAAAACCCGTGATAAACTTCCGAACAAAGTTAATTTACCAAAAAATGATTTCAACTCTTTCCTACTGTTTGGCATTTGCAAATTTTTTATGGATTCTATTCTATCTGGATCAATTGAAATTCCATCTTCAGAAATGACATGGCCTAATAATTTACTTTTAGTTATGCCAAATATACATTTCTTAGGATTAAGGGAAATCCCATACCTTTCACATCGCTTGAGTATTTTCCTGAGATCTTCAGCATGAGTGGATGCATCCTTTGAATACATAGTCAAATCATCCATATACACAACAATGCACTTACTTGATAATCCACGGAATGCAATGTCCATGGCTCTCTGAAAAGTGGCACCTGCATTGATCAGACCAAAAGGCATTCTTCTATATGCATAATTTCCCCATTTACAAGTGAAGGTGGTTTTTAGTCTATCTTCTCTATCAATTAAGACCTGGTTATAACCTGAAAAACCATCTAAAAAAGACATCATCTTTGCCCCATTTACTGCTTGCAACACTTCATCTATTGGAGGTAGAGGATAATTATCCTTTTCAGATGCTTTGTTTAAATTTCTAAAGTCTACGCATAACCTGATGTCTCCATTTTTCTTCCTCACTGGTACTAAGTTAGCTACCCAGACTGAATGTCTGACTGGGAAAATTATTCTAGCAGACAGCAATTATTTAACTTCCTCAAAGATTAAAGGCTCCAGAATGGCGTTCACAAGCCTTTGTTTCTGCCTAAATGGCTTAACCTCTGGTCTTAAAGGTATTACGTGAGTTATGATGGACTCATCAAATGTTTTCAAGTCTTCATACGTCCATTTTATTCACATGTTTATAATCTTTCAGAGCATCTAAAACCTATTTTCTAATTTTCTCAGAGCAAGCCTTTTCGATTAGTACATTTTGTGGATTTTTCTCTGTCCCTAAGTTATGTAAATTACACTTACCCCCTTCTGTTTTGGGCAAGTCCTTCTGTCTCATTACTCCATTGAAGTCAAAGATATGTTCTAATTCAATTACACCTTTGGGTAAGAAGTTGCTCTTCAAGTTGATTTTATCCTCTTCGTCCCATGTTATTTCAGGCCTTTCTTGCTCATCAATGATTTGAGCCTCAAATGCCTCATTACAAGTCAGAAAATCAATAATTTGCTGATCCCCCCCAAAGACTTGAAAGTGTGTAACATTGTCTGGGATACTGGGTACATTAACTAGCTCAACAGCAAATTGTCTCAATCCTGACAGTGTCAATGGTTCTAATGTGCTAGTAGCAACTGCTAGTGCATCTGGCCTGTGGTTCAGCTCTCTAGGGATATGCTCTAAGTTGAAAGCATCAAACGCATCTATTAAACCCCATACTCTGTGTCTGTAGCTAATCATTTTCTTGTAATTGCAGGCATATAGTTTCTTCACTTGTCTGACTACTAATTCAGAGTCTGAAAATACTCTGATCATTTTCACCCTTTTCTTGATGGCCATGACAAGTCCTAAAATTAGGGCCTCATATTCAGCAATATTGTTAGTATAGGAAAATTGTAATCTATATGCTGCTGGGTGTGATTTACCCTGAGGATCTATGAGTTCAACACCTACACCCGTGCCCTGTTTTGATTTGGACCCATCACATTTTAACGTCCACATGCCATCTTTACTTTTCTGACCTTTTATCTTGGCATGCTTTGTCTCTTTTATTGCCTGTGGGGTGTTGTCCGGTTTACTCATGGGTTTTTCTGTTTGGTTAACTTCCATATGTGTATTTTCATCTTGTAAGTCAGAAAGACAACTACCCTTGTCCCTTATTTCTTCTCCTAAATCTAGAATCAAGGCATCTACATTATCCTGAACGTATTTCTGTGTTGGATCAGGATTCTCATTTTCTTCTTATAACTCTACCCTCCCTATGCATTTTTTGTATTCATATTCAATGATGTCTTTGCATATTTCACAACTCTCCTCAGAATGTTGCCTATCATGGACTCTACACTTGTTTTTATACAATTTACATTGGACTGGCAAATTTTGTTTAACACACTCTTCCACCTCTTGGCTAATGGCATGACCAAATTTGTCTATTGCGTTATTTTCTTCATCTGAAGAATTTCCATCAGACTCAATGAATAATGCTGTCCTATTGCTGACACATTTTTTTCTAATGTTTAACATCATGATCTCTTCAATCTGCACCCCATTGTTGGTAATTCTATAGACACCAGGTTCAATAGCAGCATATAATATTTCATTAGTTCAATTATACTTTGTTATCATGTGTTTCATCCTGGGCTTTGCCTCTATCCTAATCTAGTTTGGGACACCTCTCCAAGGTAGCCACATATGTGAAAAGTTAGTGGCCATATATCCATTTAATGTCTTGGACCAATCCCTACTCAACAACATTCCATAATTTACAGGTATATCCACTACTTGAATATCAATGATTTGGCTTACCCTAGGGTCTAAAGCTAATTGCATTTGAATGTTCATGAGTTCTCCTCTCACGCTAACCTCAGTCTTATCTAATTGTGTGACAACCTTGGTAGATTTGGTGGGAGTTAGCCTGAGAGTTTTACATATCCCTAAGGGCATCACGTTAGCTGAGGCACCAGAGTCTACCATGCAATTGTGTATATTCTTCCCACACAATCTAATAGTTAACAAGAAAGGGGGAGTATCCCTCCTATCCGCATGTATTACTACATTTGTATTGGAAGGGTGCTCAACTTTCTTATTTTTCTCTTTAGGCGGTGAATCTCTATTAGGAACAGTTATATCAGCAGACACCTCGTCTGTCATGGATGTATCCAGAGATTTTATAAAAGCATTTCTGATCCCTGGGGTTTTCAATAATTCTTTTAGAGGTATACTGACCTTAATTTTCTTTATTTCCTCTGACAAGTAACTCATTAATCTTGTTGTCTCTATCGTTTTAGTTTTACTTGTTTGATCCTTTTGTACTGCTGTTCCGTTATTTGCACACTGATTAGCTTTAAGTATGGCAGGATTGTTGCTGGCATTCTGATCTGGGGGTGTATTGAAGTTATTCAGAGGAATGGAAGTGGTGAAAGGTCCTCCTGGCCTAGGGTTGTTCCTTAAATTGTAGGTGTGGTTTTTATTTGTCTATTGAAAGGCCTGCACCTCTTCAGTTTCAGTTAATACCTCATTTTTAGATTCAAAGGGAAACTGAAAAGCATTTAACACAAAGGCTGATTTAGGATAAAGATTTTCACAATAGTATGGTTCATCCTCTAACAATTCATCCTCTTTCTCTTCTGCAGTTGCAAAGGTAAATGTTTCTAAGACTAATGTTGTGTCATATCTTGAGGGTACTACCTCATTACCCTTGGGAATGAGAAATTCAGAGGTAGGAGGCTGGACATCTATGTTAAAAATGCTGGCTGCTAAGTGGAACTGTGGGCAGTCGTGCTCAGCATGGGCATTGGTATTGTGAAATCTGCACCAATTTTTGGGTGCTATACTGGCCATTTGGATGCTAGCCATTTGTTTTGCATCATGATTATCTATGTTCTCAAAAGGAGAAGCTAGAGTACCATTGTTGGGCCCAGTGTTCCATGTCTTGGGTGGCCTAGGTTGATTCTGATTTCTATTATTATTGCCCCAGGTCCTATTATCTATCACTGGCCCTCTATTTTGCATTGGTTGCCCCTAGTTGGGGCCTTGATACTGATTATAGTTTTGGTTTTGATTGTACTGCTAATTTTGATTGAAACTATAGTTCTGATTTTGGCTTTGGTTGTGATTTTGATGTTGATTGTAGTTTTGGTTGCCTCTTCCATAGAGGTTCTCGTTTCTTAGTTGTGTCACTTCGGTGGTTAACCTTTTCAAATGTGTAGTGATCTCTTTGATTTCTTCCCTTTCCTCCTGTGCTTTTGCCACAGTTGTATCCCTAGGAGGTTGGAAGAAAGGCTGACCATTAT
This sequence comes from Cunninghamia lanceolata, assembly GCA_027924645.1. Taxonomy (NCBI): domain Eukaryota; kingdom Viridiplantae; phylum Streptophyta; class Pinopsida; order Cupressales; family Cupressaceae; genus Cunninghamia; species Cunninghamia lanceolata. The sequence goes on from BSBN01000551.1 coordinate 2,445,639, forward strand.
TTTGACTGTTATTGGAAGTGCTACCCATGTAAGGAGTTATAGCTTAGATTGGGGTAGGACTATACACAGGTGTGTAAGAAGGAACCAAATTTAATAGTGGAGTGTGCTGCATAAGGGCTCCATTCCATGGTTGTGCCTGATTCTGCACCCCAAAATTCCCTCCATTAACAAATGGGCTATAAGTCGTATGCCTCATTTCTTGGTTCACTAAGGCTGCCTCTTTGTAGGCTTTGGATATTGAATCTATGACAGGTTTTCTTTTGACAAACATGGCAATTAAAGGATCCAAGGCTGCATAGTACATAGCCAACAAGGTATCATCATCCACAGTATAAGGGGCTACTAGCCTAGAGCAGGCCTTTTGAAATCTGTCATTGAAATTATCAATCAGCTCTCCCTCACCTCATTTTATAGCAGCCAATTTATGATACAAAATGCAAGGGTCAATGGGTCCTCTAAATCTTGACAGAAATGCTTCTTCCATAAGTGACCAGGAAGAAACGTAATCGTTGGGTAAGTTTACATACCAATTAGAGGCTTGTTCATTAAAGGTGTAGGGAAACAATCTACACACAACATCCTCGTGTTCTAACATAGCCCTAAAACATGCTTCCTTAAATATTCTAATATGATCCTCTGGGTCCTGATGCAACTGGTACTTGGGAAATATCTTTTTTGGATTTTTGGGCATCTCATGATAATCATTGAAGAATATGGGAGAATGAACATTGAAATAAGCCATTGTAGGTGTTTGAGCTTGACCTGAACTTGTAGAAATACCTGGATTGATTGGTGGGATAGGATTTCTAGGAGGATTAGGACCTCCAGGAGTGCCTGAACCAAAATTTAAAGATCTGAATAGTGATCTGTCAGGACTCACAATACTACGAATGTTAAAAGGTGACCCAGGAGGTGTTCCAGATGAACTTCTTGCTTGTGATATTTTAGGATTCCAAATCAATGGGTTCTTACTTCGCCCTATATCAGGTAGTTGCACAAATATATCTCCTGAACTGGATCTAGACCTAGTCACTCTATCACTGTTATTAGCTAGTTTGAAACAAACCCTAACTCAAGTTAGGCCCTCCTTCTAGAGCCAGAAAACTGTTGGTGATTGTTTTGGTGCAATCATAACAATAAGTTAAAATTCACATATAATGAACTGAAACTATACTTGAAAGATAAGAAGGAATCATTTAAGATTTACTTAATCCCAAGTCTACAGTGGTTAGGTCTTGACCTGTTGGTCAAATTTAGTTGGTCAATGTGAAGCTGTAATGTTCAAGGGGCCTTACGTAGTTTAGGGTTTCTTTTTGGTTTACTGGACTCAAACTATGCAAAAAGATCATGAGATATGTCAATACTTTTTCATTCCTTTGCATAAAAGTGTTACTATGCTGCAAAGCTTTAGATGGTTGTCTTGAATTATTACAGCCTTCCTCTTTATATATTTATGAAAACTTGTGTACTTTTAACTCTGTTGTTCATGCTTCTTCAAATATGAGACAAATTTCCTTCAAATTTCTACATTTTCAGCTAAATATTTTCAGATGGGTTGGGAAAAGTTAGAAAGATCTACTCTAAACCTCATTTACTCTACCGAAGGATCTAATTGTTTTGTTATGCACTATGTAAATCATACAGCAATTTGATCAAATCCATAGTAAAAACCTTAAATGTAAGTTCTGAGCATTTTCACAAACATACATTTAAAATTACAAGCTCTCAAAGAAAATATTTCAAAACACAAAGAAGAGCAGGAGAACACTCAGAAGATAGATACAGAACTCCAGATTCTACTGTATTAGAAACAAATAGTCATACATGATTTACAATGTTGGAATGACTCTTAGTTTCATCGATCAAATTACAGAGAACTTACAAGCTTTACAGATACAATAAGGAAGCCAGATGTTCCACGCACTCCTTACTGCAGACAACAGGCAACCTCCTTCCTCTACTTCTAAACTATGCTAAGCTAAAATCCCTGTGTCTGTATTACAATGTATTAAGGCACAATATATAGACTTTCTGATTGTCCTCAATACAGCCCAAAACCTTAATGGTTAAGAAATGGTTCAAACCCTAGGTTACAGCATTAAATGGTGCAGAACCATCCTCTAAAATATCTCTAAATATGTGTCAAATCTGGGTGAAAAATATGCCTCTTTCTGAAACCCTAGTAGTTCAGAAGTAAATTCTGCAACCTACCGTCATTATGCTTTATCTGCATTTTGGGTCTTCTCATTGATGTCCCTTGACTTTCTGTACTTCATCCTCATCTTCTCTTTACTTCTGAAATCTGATTCTCCTTCCAGGACATCACTGCCATTAAGTTTCAGCTTCCTCTTCCAGCTGCTGACCGTCCTTATGCTTTATCTACATTTTGGGTCTTCTCATTGATGTCCCTTGACTTTCTACACTTCATCCTCATCTTCTCTTTACTTCTGAAATCTGATTCTCCTTCCAGGACGTCACTGCCATTAAGTTTCAGCTTCCTCTTCTAGCTGCTGACCTGCAAAAATAGACCAATAATAAGTACCATTGATTATTAAACAACCACTTTCAAAACACCTATTAGATCCAAGTGGGGCTGAGCAAAAATTGTGGCTGTCGAGTCAAAATCCGCAAAAAATGCGTTCATACTGTGCATACTATGTCAAAAAACTTATCGGGTCAACCATCGCAGACCATAAATGATGCATACGTAGGGTCAAAGTGTGTCAAAAACCCTAAAAAAAACCTATCGCTAAATGTCTGTCGCCTATCGGCGCCAAGAAAGCACATCGGTGGGCCCTAAAGATTGCCCACCGACTTCCTGTGTCTAGCCAAAATATGGCCCCTTTATCTCCTTTTATTTGAAACGGTGCCACAGAGAGTGACACATGGCACGCTCCACACGAGGGGCTTTTGAAACTTGTGCCTTATGCGGAAGAAGACACTTGTCGCCACCCGCGCTTCCTAGAAACTATTCCCAAAACCTTGAGACTCTCATGAAAAGTGACACTTGTCACTATCCGCACGATCATTGCAACTTTTAGGGACTACTGGGGCACTTTGAAACTTGTTTGCAGAAGGCACCATGTGGCGTCTTCCACACAGCTGTTGAAACTTTCGAAAACTTTTACGGGACCTACGGAGAGTGACAACTGTCACTTTCTGTGTTGCTCTTGAAACTCTTAGAAACCCTTGGAAACTATTGCAGAACCTGTGGAGAGTGACACATGGCACGCTCCGCGTGACTGTTGAAACTTTAAGAAACTTTCGCGGAAGGCGCCACGTGGCGTCTTCCGCGCAACCTTTGAAACTTCTTGAAACTTTTATGGAAGGTGCCACGTGGCGTCTTTAGCGTAACTTTGAAACTGTTTGGAAACCATGCGGAAACTGTTGAAGGACCTGCAGAGAGTGACAAGTGTCGCACTCTGCGCTTCTGTTGAAACTTTTAAGGAAACTTTAAGGAAACTTGCGGAGAGTGACAAGTGTCACTTTCCACGTTGCTTGTTTGAGACATATGGGCCTCTCCGCGTGGCTGCTAAAACTTTTAAGGGACTACTGGGGAAGGTACCACGTGGCGTCTTCCACACATCATTAAAACTATTAAGAAACTATTTAAGAGAACCCTGCGGAGAGTTTTAAATCTTTAAAGGGGCTCGCTGCGGAAAGGCGACAAGTGTCGTGCTCCGCGTGAGTCTGGAAACTTTAGGAAACAATAAGAAACCACTCGGGGCTCAACATTGGTCTTTTTGCAGCGCTATGAGACTCATACAGAGTGTGACACGTGGCACTCTCCATGCAGCTGTTTGAAATATTTAGGAATTTTTTAACGAAAATATTTGAAACCTTGCACCATTTAAACCCTGTAGTGCATTTTACCAAAATGGGCATAACTTGCAAAATATGGCAAATTTTCAGATGATTCAAAAAGCAACCCTAGCTCATTTTTGACAAGGAATCCAACCATATCATGTACTGGCACTCAAAATGCATTTTCTCACTAATTTCATCAAGGTTTGCAAATTTCACTCTCTTTTCCCTTACCACCAAGGACAGACCCACAAAAAAGAAGCAAAAAGCAAAGCCACAACAGGGGTGCCTATTTTGCTAAGGAGTAAAATGGGGCATATTGTGAACATCACAACAGAGCTGAATTGATGTAAGGAGCTAACTGAAAGGTGCCCATAGTGATAGTGCTAGAGTCCCGTAGATTTTATTGTTGAAGCTGATAGAGCTACTGTAGGGGAGGAAATAGCATCTAATGCAAACAGTCTATCCTTCATAAATACTCTAGCAAGTATCATACCTTCTCTTGAGATTAGACATGTCTTGACCCCATCCTTCACCTGGAACTCAACTTTCAGTTTGTGGTTCAGAAGCTGACTAACGGCTTGTCCCAAGAGGAATGATGACCTTGCCTATACCCTCTGCAACATACTCCTTAGCGTCAGCAATTTGAACTCTATCTCCAGTAGGTTGTTCTATCAGTACATCAAACAGCTCGTGATTACCTATCATATGCTTGCTGGCACCCAAGTCTATCAATCAAATATCCCTCATGGGCTGCGAGGTTTGGGAGACAAGGACTAGATTGTGATGAGTGCCGCAGTTGGCTTTTTTGGTTCATCTTGTTCTAATGCATCATCTTATTGGGCTGCTACATTGCCTTTGTGCCTTCTGCGATGATGACGGTGTTTGGATGGCTGAGTATCACTGTAACCAGAAAAGCCTTCTTTACTTGAATTGCCTTGTGTTAAGGCATTGTACCCACAGTTGATAGTTTCATGATTGTTCTTGTTGCATATATGACACCATTGGTTTGCCTTGGAGGCTTCAACTATTGATGTTCTTGTTGTTTTTGTGGCTGCTTTCTGTGAAACTTTTGACCTTTTGATTGTCTGGAGATCAGGGCCTTGTCTTCAAGTTCACCTTGGACAGATTGAATGGCTTCTTCTTGTTGAACAAATTCACCAATTCATCAAATGACACATTTTGCTTGGTGATGTTCAGTGTGGTGACAAAGATTTTAAACTGAGATGGTAGTGCTCTCAGCGTAATTGGGACAAGTAGTTTGTCCTCCAACTTTTCTCCAAGTGCAACAAGCTTAGCTCGTAGTTCAGATACCCACCATAAGAATTCCTCAACTTTCTCGCCAGCTTGCATAATGAGTGTATGTATCTTAGCCTGTAGATGGAGGATCTTCATCTGGTTCTTCGCTTGGTAGATTGTGGAGAGAGAATCCCATGCCACCTTTGATGTTTCCGCATCCTGAATGTGAGGTTGAACTTCATCGGTGATGCTGAGGGTTATCAACATCAATGCTTTGGCATCGGCCTTGTCAAACTTTTGCCTATCATCTGGGTCTTCCAGTCTGGTTATGTCGCCAATGAAAATTCCCCATAGTTCCTCAAAAATGAGAATAGTCCGCATCTTTGTCTTCCATGTGGCATAATTTGGCCCTTTCAAAAGTTGAGCATCGAAAAGAAGCAATTTCAGGGCTGACATTGTTCACCACAAATGAAAAAATAGTCCAAACAATAAATTTATTATTATTTTATTTGACAATACATTCACTTTCAAGAGGAAATTGTGGCACGGAGATGAGCACGATAGGCTTGCGCTATGAGACGGGGATGCTTTGGTGTGCGTTCTACCTCATCTTCATCATCAGCATCATAACCCTCATCAAGTTTTTCTCTAATCTCCCTTGCTTGATATTGTACATCAAATAGAAAGTAATCTAGCAATCCTTGCCTAAACAATTCATCGAATTGAAGATTACCGGTGTTTTGCAGGGCATCTAGATGGGCAAAATAGAAGCCTGAGCTTTCTGAAATAGCACGTCCACCTCGAGGTGGCTCATTCACATGATTACTGGCTACACTGCTGGCATCTGGTGCGGTGGACATCCACTTCTAATTGATTGCTGAGTACCTTGTCACTGTTTACGCTTCACCAAGTAGTGCCAAACGTGTGCAACTCAGTCTTCAAGTGTGTTCTGAAGGGAGCTTGAAATGGCATTCATGGAGAAGTATCAGTTCAGGCAATGACCTCTTCAATTTTCCAACACCGACCTCTTCAGTCTTCCAACGTTGTTTCTTCCCAGTGCATTACAACCTTCCAATGCTGTTCACTCCTTGCAATTTCTGCCAGTGTTTGCTGAAACTTCAGACCATCACTCTAGGCGTCTTCTTGCCTCTAGTCTATACCATGCGCTTCCCTTACTCTTGCACACTCGTCAGTCTATGAAGCCTAGCATCGGTGCTGCTACACAGACTACGCCTACCCTTGTTGCTTAACAGGACTCCATGCCCACGCCAGCCAAAGCTCTGATACCATTTAATGGTAAAGCAGAAGAAGAGAAGATGTATTCGATGTTGAAATAAATTACAATATTAGTATAAATAATAGGTAACAGTTGATGAAACTATTATAGCAGTTGGTATAACTGTAGAACTAGAACGTAACTATATATGGTTACGTAACAATGTAATATTAATATATTATGCTAACACCATATGGTGTTTTGCATGTTAAAGATATTATGGCCTATATTCATGCTAGCATGGATGAATTTGGGGACTCAAAGTTTGTAGATTTATTCAAGAATCATCTAAGGGATGAAATTCATGGTCTCAAACCTGAGTATAAGGTACTGTGTGATAAACATTTGATCCAAATTATAGGGTTTGCATCCTTTGATGAAGATGAATGGGTCTAGTATGTTTTAAGGCGAATGCATGATGAGTTTTTGTGGCTAATGAAACTCTTGAAGATTACCAAGGATGCCAATGTTGAAAGTAGTAAAGAATCAAACAGTAATTGATGCTACCGATTCAAGGTTTGACAAAAGGGCAATGACAATCAATGACATTATTGATCCATATGTTAAGTTTTCTTCAATGGTAATTGGTTACAAAATTTATCACTCTAGCAGGGAGAACTCTATTTTCAGAATGGCCATATATGCTGCATATAAGAAGTTAAGAGAGAATGTTGATTATGACTTGTGTGAATTGTTGCAAAACCAGTTGATGGAAAATTTGAATACGGTAAAGAAGGATAAGAAGAACACCTTCAAATATGGTACACTTTATTAAAATGGGTGAACAAACATACATCTAGTCAAACCATCTTTGCACAGTAAAATAAAAACTATAGAATAATATATTATTATCTTTTGGATGACGTTGCAATACAATTCAATGGCTTTTTAAAGCCTTATTATTCTGTATATAAATTCTTATAGGAAAGTAACTTCCCAAAACCTAATTTATAAACTAACATTTATTTAATATGCATAAACTAACAATGTAATACTATATACTATTATGTCAACATTCCCCTCCTTATTACATTGTTCATGCAAAAGTACTAGGGGACCCCCCTGAATGCTAACATACTCAACAAAGATGATTACATAATATGAATACATATTTTATAGAAGATCTTCTCCCAAAGAACAAATCTTGAACCAAGTGGGGCTCCATCATGTTGTCTCATCTACCCTCAGAAAGGCATAGCTTTTAGTTGTGTTCTTGAGCTCTTTAGTCCCAAGCTCTCAAATCACAGAGTCTTGAATTATTTGACAATGAACCCTAAGAGATACAACAGATCTCTGCCATTGTCTGGTGACCGCGAAAGGGTATAATTCAAGATCATATACTCTTTGAAGCTCACTGGACAACAATCCATATTGAGCTCAACACCAAATCCCAAACCTGTCTCCAAAACAAAATCTTTACAAAACATACATTCTTCAAATCCATCAACATCAATAAAGGAAAGCAAAACAACCAAAACAAAAAATGCTTCTCATGCAAAGCATCATCTCAAAGTGAGAAGCTAACTTGAGATGATGGAAAATCCTCCATCCTCTGATACCGCCTGCTTCCAATATGACCCTATTACTCTTTAACCAACTGATGTCTTGGATGAGTCTTTGGAGGCCTCATCTGGAATATAAAAGATGGCCTTAAAAGCATAAGCTATCTTTGACATATGTCTATTCATGATTAAAAGATGATAATGCCAATTTGAACCAATGATAAACCCATACACTAATCAATGTTATATCTCCAAGATAATTTTCCTTATCACTCCAATACATACAATTTTATTTCAATATTTGGCCCATAATTGTATTCTCATCATATTTACACATCCAAAAACTTCAAAATTCTTTAGATATTTTGAGAAAAATTTCACTACTTATCTCTCGCTTTTAAAAACTTTTTCCTTTCAAAACTTTTTAACTTTCTCCATACAAATTTTTCACGTGGCCTTCATATTTTTAACTTTCTTCATAAAAAGTTTTCAGGATGGATTTCTTTTTAAGACTTCATTTGTTTTATATCTCTTGGCTGCATGTTAATTTCTTTTGCTGATTCTTCAAATATGCATTAGATGATTCTAAAATTAAATTTACAAATTTCAATTACTAAGATCTCTAATATATCTGCATACCTCAATTATCAAATGGATAATGTAGATTTCAACACCAATAATAATATTCCATCAGCAGTTGTCTCAATCTTTCATATGGTTGAACATTCAACAGACTTCCACCAAACTTCTATGCTTGACATTGCCAGCAAACAGTCAAATATGTAAAATGTCCAGCAAGGAATGTGGAGTTGGCAATGGCTTATGCCATTCCTTTAGTTCTCAACGCATAGTAAATGCATTAGATCTTCATAAATTGTGATCTTCAAAGGAATTTGATAATAAATGTTCACTTTTCTACCATATTAAGTGCCAAACAAGCAGTTATTTTAGCAGATTCAGACGCCAAACTTTTTCTTTAAACTACTCATGAAATATTGTCAATTTCAAAAAGTTTATGGGTTTTATGTTCCTATTCTTCTACTTTCTAAAACATTTTGAATGTTGAAATTTTATTGAGAAATGAAAAAGATATGAAATTTTTACTGAACTGTTATCAAAACAACATACCAATAGATAATTAAAATGCCTCTTTCATATTATTCACACCTCTGCTCCACACCTTACACCCAGAAAGCTTCATAAAATAGAGGATCTTCAAGCGCATTCAATTCTAGTGAAAATCTTCTTCCGAATCTACCATCGCCTAATTGAAAACATTCTTGACAACACAATCTCAAGACATAGGTACATGAATCAACAATGTTCTAATACCATATTAAAATGGGTGAGCAAACATACATCTGGTCAAACCATCTTTGCACAGTAACATAAAAACTATAGAATAATATATTATTGTCTTTTGGATGACATTGCAATACAATTCAATGGCTTTTTAAAGCCTTATTATTCCCATATATAACTTCTTACGAGAAAGTAACTTCCCAAAACCTAATTTATAAACTAACATTTATTTAATATGCATAAACTAACAATGTAATACTATATACTATTATGCCAACACATTGATCTTATGTTTGTTCTTCTCTTTCATGAATGAGTTGCCTGTCAAGAAAAGCATGTGTTGGACAAATGACAAACCTGTTGCTATACAGAGAAGAGAGAACTTGAATAGCATTGGTGACTCTAAAGCACAGAAAACTACAATCTAGGGTTGTTACTTCAAGAATTTTCAGAGTATGATGCATTCTAGGGAAACAATTCCTAAATTGGTTGTTGAGAAATACCAGAATGAGATTTGCTTCATGGTGGATACTGATCATTGCTTAATGGAAGCAGTAGAACCCAGAACTGTCTGGATCATGCCCATGGGGTATGAGGTAGATGAGAAATTTTTGATATGTATGCTCAACATCTCTTGAGAAAACCCAAGGATGATTCTGTGGAGAGATTTCAAGAATATAAGGAGCTCAGTTTGAAACTATATATTGAGCTCAGAAAACCTAAAATCAAGAGGAAAGTTCAAAAGCAAGTAGAAATGTATGCTAAAAGCATTGGCATATCTAAGGAAGTTGTGAAGCAGAATAGAGAAAGGATAGAAAAAGTTGAGAAGGAGATGCAAGATAAGAAACAAGGAAGTGCTCTGGAAGTCTCCACCAGCTAGCCTAGAAAAACAAGAAGCTCTATTGTTGCCTCTGTTCACACAAAACCTGTCAAAATAGAGAAACTGGAAGACAAACCATTTGGTAAAGATGGTAAAAGAATAAAGACTAAAGCATCCATAACATATGAGAGCGCTAAAGATGATGAGGAAATAGAATCAGATGAAGCAATAAAGGAAATAAAGACAAAGAAAGCAGAAGGTTCAAAGACTGCAAAAGATAAGCCTTCCAAACATATGAAGGTAAGTAAAAGACAAAAGACTGAAACCCAAACTAGAAAATCCACTTTGTCCGTAGAAGAAATTTTGAATACTGTGACAATTCATTGGAATCTGAAACCCATAGTAAAATACTATGACACTTTTGATGATGCAAACAAGAGAATTTTGGAGGATGCTACTATAAAATACTTGAATACATTCAATAGAGCTCTTATGGAAATTTTATCTAAAATTCCTAAGAGTCTGAGTAACATTTTGGAAATGAGGAAAGAGGCTTCCAAAGCTAAAGATTTGGAGGTGGGGGAACATGTGTTATCTAGTTTGTGTCCAGTGATCTCCAACAAAAAAGTAGATAAAATTGTTAAAGAGGTTAAGAATGATTTCAAAAGCAAAACGAGGATGAATAAACTGATGATTAGAGATATTGATGAAGTTGTTAAAGAAACAAAACATATTTTGAAGAAAGCACTGGACAAGAACAAGTTCTATGTGGTTATAGAAGAACTGGTTGATACTGAGGATATATCAATTCTGAATGATAAAGAGTAGCAGAGAGATGAGCAACAAACTGAGATAGATGACTCCTCTATTCTGGAAGAGGAAGCAATAAACAAATAAGATGAAAAGATGATGGATAAAACTAATGATGCAAAAGGTATTCAAATGCCTCTGGATCAATTTGGCAAAGAAGATACATAGATGAATGTTGAAACAGGTGAAGATGATTCTTTGAAAAATAAAGAGCATGAAACAGAAGAAGCTAAGGACCAAGAAGGAGAAAAGGCCACGGACAAAAATAAAAAGGAAGAAGAGATTGCAAAGGTTGAGGAAGAGCCCAAACAGGACAATTTGGTTGATAGTACTAGGAAAAATCAAATAGATACATCAGCATCTTGAGCAAGATAAATTGTAGAAGTAGTGAAGGAAATTTTGGAAAGAGATAAACAAATTGAAGATCATGATATAATACAACGTCTAATAAATTTTGATACCTTATCTCTAGTGCAAAAGATAAAATTGGCCTCCATTGCTCAAGCCAAGGCCAGAGAAAATATTTTGAAATCTCACATGGAAGACAGTGAGCTACTTGGTCTGACATCAAGGATCTTGGAGAAGATCATGCCCACCTTTCAGAAGGATTCTTCAGCATCTCCCTCCGGTCAATTGGATAATCTATTAAACTTGGTAAGTTCTCATTTTGACTCTCTAGAGAAGTCTGCAGAGGTCAAGGTTGAAAATGAATTCAATTATAAAATATTTGATGCTCTAAAAGGGATGATTAGAGTAGATAGAATTGTACCAGATACCAGTACAAAGCGTATTCAAAATGCTCTTACAAAAGGAGGGAATGTATATAAATTTTGTTTATCTTGTCCTAAAGCTATAGAGGACATTGAAATAAAAATAATGGAGTCTAAGGAAAAACTATCAAGTGTATCCCAATCTTTTGATCCTCTGACAGTATCAGTGATGAGCCAAGAATGTCAAACAATCAACCTAATTGAAGAAATAAAGAAATTTATGAAGGAAAAGGACAACATTGAGACAAGGATGTGTGAGCTCTGGGGACTAATTTTCTCCAAATTAGAAGTAATGTTCAATGATTTGACCAAAGCCCAAGTTGCTGCTAAGTCAAGTGACCCTACTGACTTGTGGAAAGAAAAGTCTCAAGCATTCTTATTCAATGGTCACATCTCAGTTTTGAATAGCATTAAGAAGAGTTGGGACAATGAGTTGGTGCTGTTGAAGAATGTCTTTGGTGATATGTTCAAACTCATGTAAATAAGTCATAGGGTTGTTTGTATATATGCCCATGTACATTAAATTTTTGATGAATTTTGGTATGAGGATTTTGTTGAGTTTGATGCTCAATTACAAGTATTGGAACTACTGGACCATAAGGCAATATTCACTCCTGGATATAAAGATGTATTGCATATACTCTCCATTGTGGAGGAATGTGAGATTATGGAATTATTACATTCAAAAAGTCCAGCCTTTGCCATTGATGTCAAAGGGGGATTGAAGAGCATTGAAAATGAGGAATCAAGCAAAGGGGGAGCACTGGAGAATAGTGAAAAGCATAAGCATACATAGTAAGGGGGAGTTGTTCCAACATTTAGTCATTTTTCACTAAGTGTTGCCATCAATGCCAAAGGGGGAGATTGTTGACAAGAGACACTACTATGCATGACAAGTGCTATCATTGATGGCAACTAAGTCCATCTTACACATCCACATTTCATAATTTGTTTGTGCCAGAAGTCAAAGTGAAGATTTGTCTAAGTCCAGGTAGTCAGAAATAGAGTATGTGATAGGGTCCAGTATTGTAAGGCCACATATAAGCCCACTTGAATTTCCCTAAAAATGTTGTTATGGTAAGACTAGCTTGAAGAACATTTACAATAAATTTCTTGTTTGCTATGTGATGACACCTATGGTAGGTTATTTGACAATAATGCATGACAATTATTTTTATCTAATCTATGTTATATGTTGAGCTATCTCTAGAGCATGCTTGTTGAGTTATAATTCTATGATGTGAAACCCACCCCTCAGTGACTACTAACCACATTATTATGTGTTGATTAGGATTGTATGAGTCAATTTTGGTATAGTTTCCTCATATGACTTATTATATGATGTGGATTTTACAATTCTTGTTATGACTCAATTGATGATATGACAAAGTTCAGTATATGGTTGATATGATTTATGATATATAAATATAACTAATCATGTGATTACACCTTCTTTTAATGTAATTATATTGAATGGTAGACATATGCTCTATCCTATCATGGTGTATTTAATTAGTCTTTGAAACCCAGATTATTACTTATGAGTGTAAATTCAAGTTGGTAAATTAAACATTATTACAATGATTAATGAACTATGAATGATTGTGTTGTGAATTACATGATGAAAATTCTAATGGTGATTCACTTCAGCTATGGCTTTGCATATACTTGATGGACTAACAATTGTAACTTGAGTATGTAGGTTAATCCCAATGACAATGGGATTTGGAGGTCACTTGGTAAACCCTATTGTGCTCAACCAGTGAAACTGACCTTAATCCATATGGAGGGATTAAGGTCTTGTATGATTTGCAATGTAGTCTATTGTGTTATGAAGTTATTTTAGCAGGAGTGTTCGGTATGGTATGAGGAGTGAGTCTATGTGTTGTAAGGTTGGTTTATTTATCTCTTTATTTATTCATTCAATCATTTTTTTCTAAGTTTAAGATGCCTTAAAGGAGTGTTTTCATTGTAGTTACAAAGTGTAAAAAGGTCTCATGTCATAAGGTTATTGTTGGGGGACATTTTGAAGTTTAAAAATTGAGTTTTTTGAAACAAAATTTATTTTCAAAAATTGCATTTTTATTAGTGACGAAATTTTAAATATTAGGAAGACACATGGAGGCCTCCTCTTTCCATGGGCTCCAAAGTGAAGACACTTAACAAAAAAAGACAGAGGTGTATCAACTTGGGAGGAGAAGGAGAGGACACTTGCCTCCTTCATAATTTATGTTAAATAAAAAAATTCATTTCTGATATATACTGCTCCAAAAAAGAGGGAAAGGGGGGCTTTTCTTTTGGGCTGGACTTGTTTAAAAAAAAAGAGAAAGGAAGGACCAAAAAATGGGGAGCATTTGCAATGGTTTTGACTAGTTTATTGCTGCTCCAGAATATTTTAGGGGTAAGGTCTGTAACCTGAATTTACATTATTCTTAAATATGTTAATGCAAATTTTTTTGTTTTTCTATTGATTATTTTTTTGGGAAGTGAAATTTTGTGAGAAGGGAACTTACATTTTTCTAGGTACTTTTAAATTCTGTGAGTAGAGAACATAAAGATTTCTGTGTATTGCTATTTTGTAAGTAGTATGTTCTCATATGCATTAATAAGGATTCAATGTAAGTCATTTTCTGCTATATAGTATTTTGGAATGGTGAGTGTTATGTTCAGTAGGGGAATGAGTTGGTTTGATCCATCAGGGGAGATTATAAGGAACAATACATAATCTAATTCATTCCATGAGAGTATTTAGAAATATTTGGGTGATGGGAGTTCTTTTGTTTTTTTTTGGGGGTGATCTCTAGAATAAGAATGAATAACATTTCTAATTACTCTCCCCAAGAGAGTGTCACTAACTTCCCCCTCTAAGGTTTCCTCAGGGAAACCACTGTGAAGTTAATCATTGGGATGTGTCTAGTGTAAATATACCTTGGTGAGAATATTGTGTGGGTTGTTGTATGTGCCATGTCCATTTTTTACCTTCTGAGATTCTAGGAAGTGTGTTGTTGTATGTGCTATGTTTTTGGTTCCCTGGTTTACCATATGGCCTCCTAGCTTGGGGGTGGATTGACTTTTAGTCCTAAGGTTGGGAGGTGAGCTCCCATCGTCATTGGAAAATAATAGTTTTTACATGTAGGAAGAAGGCTCTATTGTAAAAGATGCACTAAACCTAAAGAATTCTTATTATTTTGATAGCCTTGTAGGAGGAAGTTTTGTACTTATATATTCAAGAAATCTCTCCCTGACTTGTCTTGATGCTATTGTACAAAGAGAATACATATTGCAATTGCAAACTTGTAATGTGAATTATAGTCTTAGTCTCTATCATCATTCATTCATAGTTCTTGTACTCCATAGATTTTCAGGCTGCCATAGTATAGTAAAAACTACTCTTGCATGGTTTGTGTGCAACTTAATCTATTTCTGGGTTTTGTTCCTCTTATTCTAACCCTTCTAGAACATTTTAGATTTGGAAAATTTGTTATAATACTAGAAAGTTATGGCTATTTTAATATTTCTAGGTAATACCATAACAACTTAAAATTTATTGATAAGAAAATTGTTAAAATATTTTATCTAAATCAAATATATTTTGTTGGTTTGATTATACTATTTTCAAACCAGAGAAATTTTATCTAAAACTAAAGACTGTGAAATGCTAGATGAGTATATGATTGAATAATAGTTGCATATGTTAGAGCTTTGTAAAACAAAGGAAGAACTAAGTATATTCTTAAGGAATCAAACAGAAGTAAATAATTTTGAGGATTATATATACTTTAGAGACATCACACAAATAGTTGGTATGCCATGACAGTACAAACTTAAAATCTCAAATCACTTTTTGGCTGGAAACCCTCTGTGAATTTTAGCTATTTCCTGCCAAATGCATTGCTAAAAAATGAAGAAAGGAACAACTAAAAACTTTTGTATTAGAACCTTCGAGAGTAGCCTTGTAATCATCCTTTCCTTAGGGTGAACCTACCAATACAAGAATCTGAAACCTGAGGACCAAAAAAAAGACTATTTTGTTTGAAACATATAAAGACAACTGATACAGAGTGGGCAGTGAAGTGGTGAAAATAGATTAAAAATCTGGAACTACTGCTGTGGTTGAACCTTTGAACCACTTGAACCAAATAAATTCATCGAACCTACGGTTACTAAACCGTTGAACCTCACGAACCGTCGAACCGTCAACTATCGGTTCAATGTACTTCCATCGCACAGTCTTCACATTGTTAGCAACTATCGGTTGGACCGATTGAACCTCTTACACCCTTCCACGCTTTCACCCTTCCATGCTTTGTTGAACTGGCAAACCAAATGAACCTTGGTACCTCATTTAACCTACTGAACTCGTTGAACCATTGAACCAGTTCAACTGTCGGTTCAATCCAATACTTTCCATCGCCTCAAGGATCCTTTCGAAAGTTCTTCTCAATCCGATGCATTCCTTAACTTTCTATTTTCAGTTCCCTCTACCAATCCTACTGGTCATTCTTTGTATCCGTAGAGGGTGAAATTCCAACACCCTCTACCTGAAATGTATATTTGTATACAATTGTGACATACACAGGAAATATAACTCCAATGAAATAGCACCAAAATCTTGTGCCGAGGACATCCTCTGCAAGTGAACTCATAGTCCCTATTCAGTTGAGCCCTAGCACATAGAGATGCTAGGCTCTCTACTATGAAAATTCCTCCAGAGATTTGATCCTCTGTCCTGTTCCACCAAAAACACGAACAAAAAGAAAACAAAATAGAAAACTATGTATAGGGTCCATTCCATTGATTTCAAAGAAATCCACCAGTGGAATGGTTTCAATCTTGCATCTCGACAACATAAAACTAAACTATGTAACGAACAATTTGATACAGAGAGTATACACAGAACAATTCAATGCACAGAGAATTTACACAGAACATGGAAATTGTAAACACAAACTGACAGAATTTTCTATTTCTTCAATCAAAATTCATTCTCTCTTCTCTTCTTGCAAGAATACGTTTTTATCTCTCCCCATTCAGTTCCAACCAGAACACCAGAAGTTGGAGTTGTTACAACTTCCAACCGGAATACCAAAAATCACATGACACATGTTTGACATATGACATGATTTAAACACATTAACAAGACACCTAAATATAACATACTTGATTTAATCATTCACGTACCCCAATTGCCCAAGATGTTCAAATTGGCTTATCAGGATGCCAAATTTGTAACACTGGTTCACATGATGGGGTTTTTATTACAAACATGAAATCACAACACAAGTCCTACAGGACAACACACACAAACATAGAAATGCATAAAATATGATAACATATTAATACCTTAGTCTTCTTCCTCAGATGCATATTTGGCTTGTTGAAGGGGTGCTCTTGGACCATACTCCCCAGGAGAAGAAATCTCAAGCCCACTTGAGATGAGAGTTTGAAGGTCGGTACCATGATTTGTGATTTGATCTTCAGTCATCCAAACTACCTCTGAATAAGGTTTTCCCTGCTAAGCTACCAAAGACTCCATGTACTCTTTGTTCCTTGTTTTCTTTGCCACTCTTGAGTCTAATATCTTCTTCAATTTTTGTGGATCATGCTTAGGAATATCATCATCTGCTGTACCCTGTAATAGTTCCTATTCTACATCTCCATTATTCTTGTATGGAGTTAAATCACATACATTGAATATGGGTGACAATCCAAGATCAAGAGGAAGTTGGATCTCATAAGCATTCTACCCACACTTTTTCAAAATCTGACATGGTCCAATCTTCCTTTACATTAGCTTGGTATGTTTTCCTTTTGGTAGCCTCTCCTTCTTCAGATTAATCCACACCAAATCTCCAACATCAAATTGTACATCTCTCTTCTTCTTATCAGCATATGCTTTATACTTCAATGTAGTTTGTTGGAGTTGTGTCTTGACTTGATCATGCACCTCCTTGATGGCTGATGCAAAAGCTTCTCCATTTGCACTAATAGACTCTCCTATAGGTAGATCTCTCAACTCCAAAATACCGCTTGGATGAATACCATATACCACTTGAAAAGGTGACTTCCCTGTACTCCTATTGACGGTGTCATTGTAGGAGAATTCTACTTGTGGTAGGATGTTATCCCACTTCTCTCCATGCTGCCTTGTCAAAAACCTTAGCAGATTTCCCAATGAACAGTTAACCACTTCAGTTTGACCATCTGTTTGAGGATGGTAGGTTGATGAGAAGGATAAGTTTGTTCCAAGTGTCCTCCAAAGAGTCCTCCAAAAGTGGCGAATAAATTTCACATCTCTATCTGACACTATGCTCAATGGCAATCCATGTATCCTTACTATCTCTTTGAAAAATAGATCAGCAACATATGAAGCATCACAAGTGGTTTTGTATGGCAAGAAATATGCCATTTTACTCAATCTGTCTACTACAACAAAAACACTATCATATCCCTTCCTTTTTCTAGGCAAACCCAATACAAATTCCATGCTTATGCTCTCCCATGGCCTAGAAGGAATGGGTAGTGGCTGATACAAACCTACATTAGTTGATCTCCCTTTTGCTTTCTAACATATCACACATGCCTCCACAATCTCCTCACATCTGACTGTAATTTGGGCCAATAGTAATGCCTCTTCACAAGATCAAGAGTCTTATCTAGACCAAAATGTCTTGTCATGGCCCCACAATGTTTCTCCCTAATAATATTCAGTCTCATAAAACACCGTGGAATGCACAACTATCCACCTTTGAAAAGTAATCCATCTTGGATCAGAAATTCAAAAAACATAGCATGATATTTATCACCAAAGGAAGTACATACCTTGTATATCTCTCCAAAGTCTTCATCAGCATCATACATGGCCTTCAAAGAGTCAATGCCAACACTCTCCAACTGGATTTGATTTATGGTTAGAGCCCTCCTACTTAAAGCATCTACTACCTTGTTCTTGACCCCTTTCTTGTGCTTGAGTGTGAAGGTGAAAGATTGCAAAGTCTCCACCCACTTCATATGCCTATGGTTCAGCTTATCTTGACTGTTTATCAAACTAAGGGCCTGATTATCTATGAACACTATGAATTCTTTTGGCATCAAGTAATGCCTCCACTTCTTGAGTGACTGTGCTAGAGCGTACATCTCTAAATCATATGATGAGTATCTCTTCTTTGCATCATTTAGTTTCTCACTGAAAAATGCAATAGGCCTACCTTCTTGACTGAGTACTACCCCAATTGCCATGTGGCTTGCATCACATTCTACTTGGAAAATCTTGTTGAAGTCAGGAAGTGCAAGGACTGGCTGCTCTGCCACCTTCTTCTTCAATGTTTCAAATGAATCATCTGCCTCCTTTGTCCAAGTGAATCTGCACTTCTATCCTCCTTTTATGGTGTCAAGCATGGGTGCACAAAGATTACTAAACCCTTTTATAAACTTCCTATAGAAGGTTGCTAAACCATGGAAACTTATAACATCATTCATAGTTCTAGGAGTTGGCCAAGACAATACGGCACTTACCTTCTCTTGATCCATTTTCAGTTTTCCCTGTGAAATGACAAAACCCAAATATATGATCTCCTCCTGCATGAACAAAGACTTCTCCAAGTTGATCATTAGCTGCTCTTCATGTAACCTTTTGAGGACCAGGTCTATATGTTTGAGGTGCTCTTCCCTTGTATTACTAAAAATCAGGATATCATCTAGATATACTATGACAAATTTTCCTATGAATTCCCTCAAGACCTCATTCATCAACCTCATAAAGGTACTAGAGGCATTGGACAACCCAAAAGGCATGACTTTCCACTCATATAACCCCTCACTGGTCTTAAATGCAGTTTTCCATTCATCTCCTAGCCTAATCCTAATCTGATGATAGCCACTCTTTAGATCTATTTTTGTGAAATATTTAGCACCCCCCAAGCAATCAAGCAAATCTTCTATTCTAGGGATTGGGAACCTATACCTAATTGTTATTTTGTTGATAGCCCTTGAATCAGTACAAAGAATTCCAGTGCCTTCCTTCTTTGGTGCTAGTATAATTGGTACTGCACATGGGCTTAAACTCTTGCCAATTAGGCCTATCTCCAACAATTCCTCAATCTTTCTTGCTGTGTCTGCATTCTGTCCTGGGGTAAGCTTGTATGCTACCTTGTTTGG
The DNA here is from genome assembly GCA_027924645.1 of Cunninghamia lanceolata. Lineage (NCBI taxonomy): Eukaryota > Viridiplantae > Streptophyta > Pinopsida > Cupressales > Cupressaceae > Cunninghamia > Cunninghamia lanceolata. The sequence goes on from BSBN01000551.1 coordinate 2,465,319, forward strand.
AAGTGTAGATCCTAGGATCAGATCTATACAATGGCTGATATCTCTTATAGGTGGTAGGGACCTTGGCATTCCATCAGAGATAATGCCTTTGTACTTGTCCAATAGCTTTTGGACAGCCGGATCTGTGAACCTTTGCCTTTTCTCTCCCTTGACTTCCTGCTGCTGCTCCTTGTTCACCTTCAAGCATGGAATTAGAGCATATACAACTGCACCTTCTTCTACCATCTCTTTCATGAATTGTTTGCCTTCTACCATCATCACCTTGACTTCTTTCCCTTTTGATTCCACCTCATTCTCCATCAATGGTAGCAACTCTATCACCTTACCATCCTTGGTGATTGAATATGTGTTTCTAACTCCATCATGGTGTGCTTTCAAGACATATTGCCATGGTCTTCCAAATAGGAGATGGCAAGCATCCATCTTGGCAATGTCAAACAATAATCTGTCCTGGTATGTTCCAATTTGAAATTCTACCCAAGCCTGCTCTTCCACAATTGTTTGCTGACCTTGTGTGAGCCATGAGACCTTGTATGGTCATGGATGTGGCAATTTCTAAGCTTAAGCTTTTCTACCATTTTAGTGGACACAAAATTTTTAGTAGATCTAGAGTCAATCAGAACTTTACATACCTTTCCTCCTGCCTTGCAAGTAGTTCTAAAGAGAGACTTCCTTTGTGGGGGTTCTTTGTCAGGCACCTTCATGGTGGTCATTGCTCTCCTCATCATCAAAGCTTCTCCTCTTTTAGGATATCCATAATTGTCAAGAACATTCACACATTGAAAAGTGCTACAGCTTGTTACTCTTTGACAATCAGATTCTTGGATCAGATTTGTTCTCCTTTCTCCCATTGAATTTGTTGCCTTTTCTGGACATCTGCTGGCTATGTGGCCTTCTTGATTGCAATTGTAAAATCTAAGAGGTCCTCTGCCGTGAGATCTCCCTCTAAATGGTTGTCTTCTGCCCCTGAAGTTTCCTCTTTGATTGTAATTTCCCCCTTGGGTTTGACTGTTGTCTCCTTTGCTACCATCTTGATTGGATTCACCTTGGTGTCCAAATCCATTTTCTCTAACTCTGAAAGGACTTCTTCCCCCTCTTTGTTGTCTCCCTCTTCCTCTACTATTCTGCTCTTGTCTTCTCTTCAATTTCTCTTCCACTTTGAGTGCCAATTGATAGCACTTTTGGACTGTATCTAGGTTATGCAGATTTAAATCTTCTTGAATGTTGAACCTCAATCCATTGAGGTACCTTTCCACCTTCTCGTCCTCACCCTACTTTATCTTTTCCTTGACACACAGTTTCATGAACTCTTTAGTGTATGAACTAACATCTAACTCCTTCTGCTTCAATTTTTATTTCCTCTTAAGTAGTTGAATGTTGTAATCCAACAGAACATAGGCTTCCTTCACTAAAGCCATCATCTTCTTCCAAGTAGCAACTCTACTCTTTCTCTCTTTCACCCTATCATCTTGGATGAAAGTCCACCAAGTTAGTGCAGCCCCTTTCATTTTGGATTGGGCCATTTTCACCCTTTGGTGGTTTGGTATCTCCTCAGTCTCAAAGAAATTATTCAAGGAGTCTATCCACTCCATCACTGAATCAGGATCCATTTTGTCTGCAAACATGGGTAGGTCTAGTTTCATATCCATGAACCTTCTCTCCATGGATTTGAGGGCATTGATCAAGGGTCTCTGGTCTGCAGGAACCTTCATCTCTTCCTGCCTAGGGATCTTCTCTTCATCCCCATATTCTTCATCACCAAAATCTTCTTCTCCCTTCTCTACATTGTCCCTCAACTTCTCTAACTCATTTCTCAAGGCCTGATTCTAAGCCCTAACTACTTTGCTCTCTGCCAATTATTTCTTTACTAGAACAACCAACTCAACATTGGTCATCTTTGTTGGGTACTCTTGCGACCCTTCTTCTGACATCTTGTCTTCTTCTTCTACCCAAATGATACTCCTTAGCTCTAATGCCACTTGATGCAGAGTGGGCAGTGAAGTGGTAAAAACAAATTAAAAATCTAGAACTATTGCTATGGTTGAACCTTTGAACCACTCGAACCAAATAAATTCATCGAACCTGTGGTTATTGAACCGTTGAACCTCATGAACTATTAAACCTTCAACTATTAGTTCAATGTACTTCCATCATACAGTCTTCACACTGTCGGCAACTATCGGTTGGACCAATTGAACCTCTTACACCCTTCCATGCTTTGTTGAACCGGTTAACCAAACGAACCTTGGTACCTCATTTAACCTACTGAACTCGTTGAACCGGTTCAACCATTAGTTCAATCCAATACTTTATGCCACCTCAAAGATCCTTTTGAAAGTTCTTCTCAAACTGATGCATTACTTAACTTTCTATTGCCAGTTCCCTCTGTTGAACCTATCGGTCATTCTTTGTATCCGTAGAAGGTGAACTTCCAACACCCTCTACCTAAAATGTATATTCGCATACAATTGTGACATACACAAGAAATATAATTCTAATGAAACAATACCAAAATCTTACGCCAAGGACAACCTCTGCGACCAAACTCGCAGTCCCTATTCAGTTGAGCCCTAGCACATAGAGATGCTAGGCTCTCTACTGCGAAAATTCCTCCACAGATTTGATCCTCTGTCCTATTCCGCCAAAAACAAAAACAAAAAGAAAACAAAATAGAAAATTATGTACAGGGTCCATTCCACCAATTTCAAAGAAATCCACTAGTGGAATGGTTTCAATCTTGCATCTCGACAATAGAAAACTAAACTATGTAACAAATAATTTGATACAGAGAGTATACACAGAACAATTCAATACATAGAGAATTTACACAGAACACGGAAATTGTAAACACAAACTGATAGAATTTTCTATTTCTTCAATCAGAATTCATCTTCTCTTCTCTTCTTCCAAGAATACATTTTTATCTCTCCCCATTCAGTTCCAACCGGAACACCAGAAGTTGGAGTCGTTACAACTTCCAACCGGAATACCAAAAATCACAGGACACATGTTTGACATACGACATGATTTAAACACATTAATAAGACACCTAAACATAACATACTTGATTTAATCATTCATGTACCCCAATTGCCCAAGATGTTCAAATTGGTTTATCAGGATGCCAAATTTGTAACACTGGTTCACATGATGGGGTTTTTATTACAAACATGAAATCACAACACAAGTCCTACAGGACAACACACACAAACATAGAAATGCATAAAATATGATAACATATAAATACCTTAGTCTTCTTCCTCAGATGCATATTTGGCTTGTTGAAGGGGTGCTCTTACACCAACAACTAACATTGTTTTCTTGTATATCACTCATTCATGTCCACTCTAGAGAATGGAGACTATTTTATGTCTGCAGATAAAACATTGCCAATAGATAATAAAAACAAAACAAAAAAAAAAGAGCAAAACAAGGAACCCACTAGTAAGTTGGGTTTTTCAAGCATGACATTTTTCTACCCTCCATTATACATTTATCCCATCTCATCATTTCACTGTAAATTTAGCAACTATCCTAAGCATGGAAGAGAATCACTAGGACAGAAATAGAAAAAATAAAATTTGTTCAAAGGATAGGCAAATCACTAGATTTGCACTTTTCTTTTCTTAATTTTGAAAAATATGAGAAAAGTCTTAAGAGCTGTCATGAGGAGCTATAAAAAGAAAAAGCCATTTCGGCCTAATGTTGTTGCTATTATCATGTTGCTAGAATAATAATAATAATAATAATAATAATAATAAACAATTCAAGTCCCTTTCGGTAAACAAGTATGTGGTTGGATGGATCTCTCTGGGTTGAATAGGCTGGACGTCTATCATCAAGGCTGAAGAGAATTCCTTCCACCCAGATCTGCCAGGCGATCCCAACAGACAAACATTAATTTATTTTCTTCCTACAAGACAAAACCCCCAAGTAGCCACAAAAGAATTAGAGATAGTCTATTTTTGTAGACAAAAGGAAAAATGGCTTGGGATTGCAGAAAACTAGCCACTTGCATATTTGCCTCTCCCCATGTAGATCGCCTGATTTGCATTCGAGAACCTTAAAAAAAAATAGTGAACTGTATAGTAGTAAATAGAGAAATGAGATGTGCTAGAGCCTGTTTAGGTTAGTTCAGGTGAGTTAGGGTTAGGGTTGTTGAAAGTATACCCTAATTAGGGCTACACCTACCTTCTAGAAGTGAGTTTAGTTTAAAGGAAAATGAAATCACTTTAGCTTAAGTCTGATTTTTATACCTCGTGGCATGAGTTGAGTAGGAGATCATAAAAAGGCTTTAACTTTATTTTATTTATGTTTTCCTTAGATCCTTGAATGAAAAAAATATTAATAATAATAAAAATGTTAATATTTATAATAATAACAATGTTAATATTTATTTAATGCAAAAATACATTTAGGCTTGGTTAATGTTCTTTCATTATTACTTATCCCATTTAGCTAAACATAAATTTGTTTTTGTGAGTAGTATATATATATATGCCAAATCTTTGGAAATTGTAACATTTAGCTTTAAATTATTCATTTTTACCTAAGCCCTAACATTTTGGTATCCATGACATAAATAAATTATTTGGGATTCTTTTATTAAGAGCAGTTTTTAAACAAAAGACACACTATGTAGCCAACATTGTGAGTAGACGTGTTATATGAAAAAAAAAATCCCTTGAAAAGCATGTTATAATTTATTCAATTAATTTATGCATGGGTAAAAAAAGAATTTAAAAATAATAATACTAATACTAATAATAATAATAATAACAATTAAATTTAATAAACTATTATTTAAATTTGGGATAATAAATAAGAATTTTTTTCTAGCAATAACTCATAGGGCATTTGGCAGCAAACAATCATATATTTGGAATCTGGGATTACACATGCTTTATGCCTTAGAAATGGATGCATCCTGAAATAATAGATGTAAGAAAATATTAAGAATATGAAGCACTGGGAGACATGCTCTTAAACAGCTTCGTGCCATGCTCGTCCATAAATTATGTTATGTGCTCTTTCATTTAATTAGCCGATAGGCAATTACTATGGTCTTTGGAGCCAAATGCCTAGAGATGTTGTCTCACACTATAAAAAAAAATTGCTCATCTTGGAAAAATGAGAGCATCACATTAAATTAGAGTATAAATTGTGTTACTCTCGGGTCATGCTCCATGTGTGGAAATTACATGTATCTTGGTTCGGATCTCTCTGGAATCACAGTCTGCTATGGATTGAGGGAGTATGTAATATCCACGTTCCATTAACATAGTTTAGATCTCTTAGGTGTTAAATAATAGTGTGCTATGGATTGAGGGAGTATGTAACATCCACGTTCCATTAACATAGTAAAACTAGAAGATTTACCATTAAGTAATTCAACAAGGTAAAAAAAAAATGAGATAGAGAAAATTTTTCTTTTATTTAATAAATAATCAAGTAACTATGATTACAAGATTTCTTTTATTACAAAATACAATATACCCATATTGCCTTTTTGTTTACAATGTTTACAAATGTAAAACCATTACATATACATATTTTGAATCAATACTACATCTAAATATCTGACATCTTTATCACAAGTCCTAGCATGTTTCATGCTTGGAGAGAGAGCATCTTTCTAGTGATTAACCTCCAACCACAGACCAGCAATCTCCCACACATCTTCCACATAGGAAGTGGCCCTACCCTTCATGAGGAATATAGACCAAAGGTGACTAGTGGTAATTTGTCTTTTTCAGAGTACATGGTGTTGTATTCTACTCAACTCTATCACCCATACAACCCTAGATACCCTCTAGCTAAGCATGAACCATGCATTACTTTGGCCAAAGTTTTTAATATCAATATTGTTCATAATGAATGTAGTCATGGTGTTTACCCACCCCTACTCGACTAGGATACTGTCATATTCCCATAGTTTAAATCTCTTACCATCCCTATTCATGCTATAGTTTATTCTATGAGTCACAATAATAACACTTTTGACTTGAGTAAGTCTATATGACATAACCATTCACTTGGTTGGTAGTCGACTCTAGGGTTACCCTAATATCCCTTGTTAATGACAATATAACAATATAACCATATCTTATATCTAAGATTCTGGATTTACAAATATTCCTTGATTAACTTAACCAAGGTTGAGAATACTATAGTTCTCAAATAAGTGTTGTCTCCTATACAAAGGAACATATAACAACTTAATTATGTTTATAAACAAAACATATACTAGGTATAAATATTCCTACAACAACATCCTCAAGAATACTTAACCTATTCCATTGAATTGGGTCTTTTCAAGAATAATAAAGACAATTAGTCTTAATGGGATTCTTATAATATCCTCATTCCATCTTCCATAATATCAATAAGTTATTACCCTTGATATGATACACAGGTTTACTAATAGTTTTTATTAATCTAATACTCTTGTTTAAATAACATTATATGCTATGCATCTATGTATATAACCTATACAAGACAGAAATGTTAAACCATTATAACCTCATTACTATACGGTTCAAAATGAGAGTATGGAACATGGTTCGTCCATTTGAGAATCTATCGAATGCATATTCCCAAACACCTTACTGGCTTGCTTCAAACTTAATTCAATAAGAAGACTATTCTTTCAAGCTTATGACAACTTATAACATTCTCCTTCTAAGATATTCATTTATCTTTTATTCTCTAATTTGGTATGATCAACGGTTTTAGAATTACTAAGAAGATGATCGACTCAGTCTTCTATAATAGTATACTCACAGATATTACCAAATATCAGTGAAATAAAATAATGTTTGTTGTCTTCATCGACTATAAGAAAAATAGCTCAATAAAGTTTACTTAAGAAAGTTTTTGTTCTTTCCTAAGTTGCTACTAAATTGTTTTCGACTATCACACTTAAGTTTAGAAGGTTAAACCTTACTAGCGAACTCATACAATCATTCTATATTATAACAAAGTACAGTTTTAGTTTACCAAATGAATTCCTCATGGTTAAATAATACAGGTACAACTCAGGAATACCTGAAAGTATGCAATCTTAAGCTGGCTATGATGTGTGAACAATCACAGGGTCAACGCCACTAGCTTATGTATTCCCTCTACTGTCACAGCTACTATCTTCTATTTTGTAACTCTTTTCCCGTCCTCCCGTGTGTCTCTCTATGTGTTTTCCCTACTAAATAACTACCATGACTCATTCGAATTGATAGTCATAAAGAGGGTGGAACGACTCCTACAAAGTTACCTTATTCTCGGCCTCCTCTACACTTAGTAACAAACTTAAGCAAAGTTTACACAGTCTAAAGTGGTTAATTCAAGACTAAAAACCAATATTTATGTGCATATCCTCCCATGACAATGGGAGTTTATCGCTCAAAGGCTCGTTAGTTGTGGCGGTTAAAAACCATAGTCCTCCTTCATAGTCATGGTCAACACATCATCTATAACAAAACTGATCTTAAATGCTGCCCAATGAGTGGTTTGTTTGACCACTATCACTAATAAAGACTTACCTACAAATGAGCCTTCAGCTTACTCAAACATTATCCCATCGATTCAATATGAGGTATTATCCTCATTTGATGCCAAGGCATCTATATATATTGATTACATCAGTAATAATTATATTGATTACATCAACTATAATTCTCATAGTATTGACTATTACATAAAATAGTTATGGTTTATTCAAGATTAAGGTATTATTAAACCATGGTTCACGGATATTGTGATTAGGTTGAGCTTGTCTCCCCATCATAATATGTCGACAATAATCACATAATAACAACTTTGACAAAAACATATTAACATTTACAAATCGTTATAAAACATAGAAAATCTTAATAATAGTATTAGATAATCATTTTATGACAATAACGTTGTAATATTTACGTTGAACGTAAATAGTTATAATTCAAGCTCAAACGACGTCGTTAACGTTATTAGCGACTAAGACAACTTAATATGACATTGTTAATGTTATTAACAACTAAGATGACTCAATATGACTTAGTGAGTTTTGAAATCAATATCGACTAACTGTTAATTAGGTTTAGAAGCAAATTGATAGGACAAAGTTTACCTCTAATGACACATTGGTTCACATTTTCATTAGACACTTGTAACTCAGTCGGGAAAATAAACCACTTGTAACTTGACATCTATATCTCTCTTCTAGAAATATACTCTCTCTCTTTTCTCTGAGAGTCATCTAATAGCCTATAATCCTATTTCACTTGTCATCAAACAATGCAAGTGATTAGTGCATCATTAATCAATTAATTCAACTAATAAATCAAATCTCATAAAATAGATATTAAATCGATATTAACATAATCTTTCCAATAATTTCAATAAATGACATTCAATATAATCCATAGTTTTCCTTGTCACTAATCTAAATATTGTAATGAATATACTTATGTCCAAGTAAAAAGTAAAAGTAAAGCAAATCCAAAATTGGGAATTTAACATATCCTTCCCCTAAAGATTCATTGTCGTCAATGATATAAGGTATTAAAAGTATCTAAAATAATTAGGTTCATTATTTTCAACTGGTAACATTATAAAATAAATGAGGAAATTTTTGATAAAATTCATGGTAATCCTCCCATGTAGTATTTTCCTCAGCATACTGGTCCCATTGGACCTTCCATTGCAAGACCTCTCTGTTACGCAAGCGGAGCTTGCGCATTTCTAACACCTTGAGTGGCTCAATCGTGACCACCCCTGGGTCTTACATCTGTAAAGAATTCCAAGTCAAAATATCATTATCACCTGTAACATATTTATTCAAATATGACACATGAAAAACATTTTACATTCTAGATAAGACTGGAGGTAGAGCAATTCTGTAGGCAACCAGATTGACTACTTCAAGCACTTTAAAGGGTCCCACATATCGAGGGGCTAGTTTAGAAGACTTCCCAAACTTAATACAACTTTTATGAGGTTTAACCCTCAAAAGAACTTTTTCTCCAACGGAGAATTTCCTTGGAACACGTTTTGCATCCGCATAGCTCTTTTTCCTATCATTGGCCTTTGCCAATCTTTTTCTGATCAGTTTAACTTTCTCTTCCATTTCAACTAGCATTTCTAGCCTGATGCTAATCCTATCCTCTAGCTTATCCCAACTTATAGGAGTTCGACATCTTCTTTCATACAATGCTTCGAATGGTACCATGTTAATAGTGGAATGATAGGAATTATTCTAAGCAAACTCCACAAGTGGTAAGTATTCTTCCCACTTATATTGCTGATCCATACAATACATATGCAACAAATCTTCCAAGACTTGGTTGACTCTCTTAGTTTACCCATTAGTTTCAGGATGGTAAGCTATACTTACATTAAGTTTAGTCCCTAATGTAGAAAACAAAGTTTGTGAAAACCTTGATGTTACATGTGCATCTCTATCCAAGATAATCTTTTTAGGGAAACCATGCAATCTAAATTCCTCTTGCACAAATTTTACGAGCTAACACAGGTGGTCCATTAGTCAAATTTCCTAGTATGAAATGTGCTACCTTTGTGAGTTTATTAACTACCACCAAAATGGCATCATGTCGATTCCTTGACATAGGAAGTCCTTGAACAAAATCCATGTTAATAACTTGCCATTTCCACTCTGGTACATCATGCAAATATAACAATCCTGTAGGGTGATGATGCTCTACTTTTACCCTTTGACATTCTAAACAACTTTCTACAAATCTTACAGCATCATTCTTCATTCCTTTCCAGAAATAAAGTGGTTTAACATCTGCTAGAAGTTTAGTTACTCTTGGATGTCCTGAATACGGTGTTGTATGACCTTCTTTCAGTACCAAGTCCCTTTATCCGGTTGAATCAGACACATAAATTCTATCTTTATACCTCAATAGTCCATCTGACTCAAATAGAAAACCATCATATCTTGGATCTTTAGGATTATCTTCAGAGCTTGCCCAACCTGCTTATAAAACTCATCACCTGACAAATTTTGCAATACCAAATCCTTAACATTTCCACAAATAGAAATAATAGAAGCTATATGTCTTCTATGACTCAAAGCATCAGCTACTCTATTCTCTTTTCCTTTGATATAGATTATCTCAAAGTCATAGTCAGATTTTAATTCTAACCATCTCCTTTGTCATGCATTCAAATGTGGTTGAGAGAAAATATACTTAAGACTTTGATGGTCTGATTTAAGTACAAAAGTCTTTCCCAACTAATAATGTCTCCACATTTGTAAGGTATGAATTACTGCTGCCAACTCCAGATCATGCAGTGCATAATTTTTCTCATAGGATTTCAATTTCCTTGACTCATATGCTATGACTCTTCCTTCTTGCATAAGCACTCCTCCTAATCCTTCTCCCGAGGCATCTATGATTACCTCAAATTGTCCTTTAGGGTCAAGAACTTTTAAGATTGGAGTTGAAGTTAACTTTTCCTTTAAGAGATCAAATGCTTCCTGACATTTGTCTGTCCATTCAAATCTCTTTCATTTCCTCTGTAGGGAAGTGATTGGACTAGCAATACTGGAGAACTTTAGAACAAAATTTCTATAATAGCCTACTAATCCCATGAAACTACACACCTCATGTACGTTTGTTGGTACAAGCCAATCTAGAATAGCTATGATTTTTGCAGGATCAATAGATATTCCATTAGCTGATATAATATGACTTAGGTATTGAACCTCCTTCCGAAAGAATGTGCACTTAGATAGCTTCCCATATAACTTATTTTCTCTTAACCTTTGCAAAACTATTTGCAGGTGATGATGATGTTCTTCCTCATTCTTAGAAGAAATGAGTATATCATCCAGAAAGACTAAAACAAATTTATCCAAACAATCTCTAAATATACTATTCATGAGATTCATGAATGCAGCAGGTGCATCTATTAAACCAAATGGTAACACTGTGAACTCATAGTATCCATACCTAGTTCTAAAAGTTGTTTTATGAATATCTTCATCTTTCAGTCTTAACTGATGATATCCTGATTGCAAATCAATCTTCCAAAACACATCTTCATTCATCTAATCAAAAAGATCATCAATATGTGGCAAAGGATATTTGTTCTTTACCATTGCTTTATTAAGCATATGATAATCTATACACAAACAAAGGGTTCCATCCTTCTTCTTAAGAAAAATAACCGGAGCACCCCATGGTGAAACACTGGGTCTGGTTAAACCTTTTGCCAACAATTCTTGTAATTGTACTTTCAATTCCATTATCTTAGTTGTCGTCATACGATAGGGTGCTTTTGATAAAGGCTCGGATCCTAGTTTAATATCAATAGCAAAATCAAAAACCCTTTTAGGAGGTAATCCTGGTAGTTCTTCGGGAAACACATCCAAAAATTCTTGAAGAAAAGGATATTTTTCCCCAAGAGATAAACTAGGGTTTTCTACCCCTTCCTCCACTTGTTCCATTTTAACTACAAGCAACTAACAGCCTTTCCTTCTGGCACTTTTTAATTGGTTTACAGATATAGTTCTAATTTTAACTTCTCTTTGAATCCCTTGGAATTAGGTCAGATTTCCCAAATAATCTAAGCATTCAATTGTTTTCAAAAAATAGTCAACCTTAGCTCTATGTTTCCATAACCAATTCATTCCTAGGATCACATCATAGGAACCTAATGGAGCTACATACAGATTTACTTTAGTTGAGAAACTAGGAAGGTCAACTTTGGCTTCAAACAAACATTACTCTACTTGAGCCTTAGATTGGTTAGCATATTCCATTGACCATGGTTTGGACATGTAACCAGCTTTTCTAGAAAATTTATGTAAAATTTTAGGAGAAATAAAGTTTTATGTGGCTCCTGTATCAATCAAAATAGATATAGGAACTCCAAACAAAGTACTTGTCATCTCAATGGGTGTGATTTGATACTCCACTTGACGATTGTCAAGAGTTGCATGAATCCTTTGTTGGAATGTTTCTTGTTCAGTAGGTAGTGTAGTACCTCTTTTTTTCCATTTTGATTCTTGTTAGGGCAATGATTTGCATAGTGGTCACCCCCACAAGTAAAGCATCCTCCAATGGCTCCTTTCTTATCTGAAGTCCTCCCATAGTTATCCTCATTTCTTTTATAGTTGTCATTCTTCTTCTCATTGCCAAATTAGCCTTTGCTCTTCTGAGGTTCTTTATCTTTTCTCTTGTTATCGTATCTCTTTTCATATTTTTTCTTGTAGGGTTGATTGTTAGGAGTTCCATTAAACCGCTTGCAACTTCTATCACGATAAGCTGAGATGGATTTCAGCTTTTAGTCTTGCTTGATCACCTTCTCATACACTTGATCCATTGTTGTAGGACCATGTACATCCACTTCACCACCAATTTGAGCATTTAAGCCCATGATGAATTTCCTAATCCGGACTCTCTCATCCTTTTGATACTGTGGAAGATATTTCAGGAGTTGAGTGAATTTTTCCTCATATTATATGAGTGTCATATCTCCTTGTTGAAGATTCTGAAAATTAGTTAGTTTCTGATCAAAATAGAGTTGTGGTAACATCTTTTACAAAAGAGTTCCACAAACTCATCCCAAGTTACCCTTAGAGATCTCAAATTCAATTCCATCTTTTTATTCATCCACCAAGTGGATGCTTCTCCTGCTAGTTGGAATGCTCCCCATATAGCCTTACTCACTTCCGAGTAATTTCTTATCTCAAAGTACTTTTCCATTTCTATTAACCAAGATTCTGCAGCATCTCTGATTTCTGTCCCATCAAATTTTGGTGGAACAGACTTCTTCTTATCCTTTGAGAGCTCCAAGGTCAATCTATCCCTAGCCTCTTTATGAGGTTTGGTACTCTTACTTTGATCTTCATGATTTTCTCCACTTTCACCACGAGAGTTTTCACCTCCTCCCTCAGTATTCCCTTTATCATCCACCTTCTTTTCCAAATCACCTAATCTTTTCTTGGTTTCCTCCAACATGGTTTTGATTTGGTCTAGCTTATTATTTGGTGGGTGGTTTCCCTCTTCACTTTCTCCTTGGTTAATTCTTGTTCGCACCAGGTTTATCGTTTTCTCACACCTAAGAATATTGAGTTATCCATTAGTTCTAGATTATAAAGTAACCCATTAAATCTAAACATAATACTTAATTTAAATAATAGTTTGGGACAAAAATAACTCTTTTTATTTATTTCATTTCAAAAGTAAAGAGTTTTCTTCTTTATAAAAGAAATGACTTCAAAAGTCATGCTCCAGAGGAGTATATCCCTCATACTCATTTCCAGATACATAATCCCAAGGTATATAACCCTCTGACTCACTCTTGGACCTAACTTCTATGATCTCAATAGTTGAAGGTATGCAGGGATCTCGCCTAAACATAGTTGTTTCTATAGAGTGTCAAAAACTCTACATTTTGTTTCAGTTGTGGCTTAGTCTGCGGGTTTCAGATTATTGCTTTGCGGGTCTTATTTTGTTGCTGCGCAAAGTTTCTATGTTTTGTGTGGAGTCTGCTAAGTGTCAAGCCACAGTTAAAGTTGCAACAATGTTTCAAATATTAAGTTTTGTGCGGAGCATACCACGTAGCAGATAGTATCGATAGTTTATTTTGTTTCAGCGATGCTGTGGGTGTCACCATGTGTCACTTGTAGAGGTAGTACCAAAAGTTTCTATGTTTTGTGCGGAGGGTGCCATGTGTCTTTTAAGTTTGTTACAGACGATGCCATGTGTCTCTTTTCGTATCATGTTGATGCTAGTATAAAGAATGGTGGCCAATACTAATGTTTCAAGTTTCAAGCTTGTGGAGGATGCCACGTGGTGGTCATGGGAAAGAGTTGCTTTATTCATGACTTTTTTGATGATAAACTTTTTGCTTCTATAGTTTTGTGTGGGTTCTGCCAAGTGTCAGCTTCTGCGGGGACCTTTCAAAAGTTTTATAAGTTTTCGCAGCATTATGGAAGTTGCCATGAGTTAGCTAGTGTGTGTGCGGAGGCTACCATCTATCCCAGTTTTCTCCCTTTGAGGGTAGTAGGTGCCAAGGTTGTGGGTCCCATCATTAATGTGTCTCATACTATAAATGAAGCGGCTTGTGATAGATATCATTAAAGGAGGTCACCCAAACATAAAGATAGTTTTTAAAGGCTCTGTGGGAGAAGACACGTATCAGGTTTTTAAGGCTATAGAATGCGACAAGTGTCAATTTCCTGTTGATTTCTAAAAAGACAAAGGAGTTTCTGGGTTTGATACAGATGCTGCCATCTGTCATATTTTGTTTCAGTTATAAGTGCACGGGTCTCACCATGTGTCTATGTCTAAATGAAGGAGGTGTACCAAATATATTTTTCTCCAGCTAATGAGCATTAAGGTGGGATGACCATTGCAGATTTGGAGGATTGTAACCAACAGGAACTTCCAGTTATCTTTAGTTCCATTGGGCCGTTGAAGATTCAGTTGTTACAGACAATCTTAGGGTTAGATCTATGATTATAAATATGCAGTATTTGTAATAGATTGACACAGACATAGATTCAGTACTAAGTTTTTGTCAGAAATTTAAAAGAGAAGTTAGAGACTTTGCTGTGACTAGTTTATGTCATTTTCCCTTAATTTTGTTGTTCTTGATAAGAAAGTTAATGTATCTGTGCCTTTTATGTTGCTGGAAGATTAATAAGAAGAACTATGTTCTATGCCTTGGTTGATATCATCTGTGTCATTGCAAAGTGTTTAATTGTGAACCTTTGATAATATTCATTCTATCTGTTTATGTTAATCATGTCGTATTTGCTCTTTAATATAATAGTATCTTGAGAATAGTTATCACCGTGCTTGAATTGAAGGGATACTTTTACTCAGGTGCATCGCCATAGTTAGATTTTCTTAATTGTATCTATAATCCTGTTAAATTCTTATCCTTTCCTCAAAACCCAATTGAAATAGAGAAGAGCTAGCTTCTTTAGAATCTGGAGGTCGTTTCAAGTAGCAAGTTCTACATTCGTGAAACTTCTCATGTTGGTGTTAGAACCTGTGCAATTTTATACATCAACAGTTTTTGGCATGTCTGGTGGGACCTTTCTTGAAGTTTATGTCAAGATCATATGAGCCAGAGAGTAACAAGGAGCCAGAGCTATGGACCTACAACAAGAGCTCAGTCTACTGCTAATCTAGGCATTCTTTTACTACCATTAGTAGCTACTCCAAGGAGAAGAGTGAATCAAGTTGCAGTAGCACAAAGAATAAATATTACAGCACCTATACCTCAAAGGAACTATGCAAATTGGAATACTGGTAGTCCTCTCATCCTCCCAGTACCACCAGCAACTTGGGATCCTATTCCAGCCAATGCTCTAAAGGCTCTACCTAAGTTCATTGGGGAAGATTTCAAGACACCTGGGGAGCATCTACAAGATGTATCTGATGTGTGTGTAGTACATGTTATTACTCAACAAAATGTGGCAATAAGACTACTAGCAACTTCTTTCAAAGGAAAGGCTCTAGACTGGTATAGAAATCTCACTCCAAATACAATATCTACATAGGATCAGCTTGGGGACACTTTCTTTACAAGATTTAAAGAGAAAGGTGATAAATCTTCCTTGCTGCAACAATTGATCACTATCAAAAGGGCACCACAAGAAGCCATGACTGATTTCAACTCAAGATTTCAAAAGACCTGGGATAGAATTCCTACTATAGCAAGACCATTATCAGGTATGGTTATTGTATTCTATCTCAAAGCTTTTAACTCTGATATATCAGTAATGATTCAGTCTCTTGGATGTCAGACACTACCAGAAGCATATGAGTTGGCATTCAAGGCTGAAAAAAACTTGATAGATGCTGGAAAATTACCTCCAAGGCCACCTATGCCCATGTTCCCATAAATTACCCTACCTTTGCCACAAGAATCTCCTAATCTTATAGCTCCACCTATGTCCATGTATTCATTTCCAGTACCTCAACAACCTCCTATGGCAACCATCTCTGCTTAACCATCTAAAATGGATGATGTCAAGAATAATCTAAGGACCTTCTCAAATGAGATAATCAACCTAAAGAGACAACAAAATCCCTATCCAAAGCCCCTTTATCAAGGTTATCAAGGAAATAGACCTCCCTTTCAACCAAATCAATATCAAGGCCCTCATTAGCAAACTAATCCTCAACCTTCAAACCAGTTGGTTTCAGTCCCTATACCTTTACAAACTGTTCCTCATAATCCCAATAGGGAAATAGTCCCAAGGAAAAATAACTTAGAAGATGTCACAAATGCTTGGTGCTTTCCCTGCAACAATGCCCATATGCCCAGAGACTGTCCCAAAGGTAATTTGTAGCAAAACATAGCAAAACAAAGAGGGTTAGAAGGACAATTCTCAACTTCTAACACTCCACCATATCAATCCCCTGGTGTTCAAAATGAAGTAATGGTGGCCCAGATGCAAGGGATGTCCATACAACACGAAGAGGAAATAGCCCCCAAACATGACTTATTTTCATGGATTGAAGAGGAAGATTTACTATTCTTGAATGAGGCATCCACTTTAAAGAAACTGTTGGTGTAGTCAGACTATTACACCAGATCAAAGAGGAGAATGATGGAGCAGCCTGAAGTCACTAATAATGAAATCATGGGAACTCCTTCATTCTAAAATCATTACAATCCAGTCTCTAGGCAAGACATGCCTCACCCTATGCAGAATCAAGTAGCCTCGGGATAGGTTCTAGAAAATACAAGGTACCCTTATTATTCAAAGACCCAAGCATTAGGACCTATAGATGTGGTGGACCATCTGAAAAGAACTCTAGTACATGTATCAATCAGGGATATGTTAGCTATTCTCAAGCAGAAGACACTGTTACAGGAAGCTCTGCAAGGTCAAGAAGCCTTTAAACACACTGATTCTAAGGGAGGAGCTATTGATAAAGGGAAACTTCAGCCCAAAGATACTATACCTCTACAAACAACAACTTTTTTGAACAATGCACCTGAGGTAGGTAAATCTAAACCAGATCCCTTTTTATTTGACTCTAATAGTTGGGAAAAAATTGCTGCATAATGCAATGATAGATTATGGGGCCAGTATTACAGTAATACCAAAGCAGATAGTAGATGCTTTAAAGATAAAATATGAACCATTTACAAGAGGGGTCATGCAGTTGGATGGGAAATCTATTCAAACAATAGAGAAAATTAAACAATTTCCATTACAACTATATACTTGTCCCAATATAATTGTCAATCAAGATGTGGTAGTCATAGATATTCCCCCTATATTTGGTTTATGCTTGTCCAGAGATTTCATAGCCAAAATAGGAGGTTACATGTCACTAGATTGGTCACACCTCATCCTGAGAACCAAATATGGGACAAAGATAAAAATATTGCCTGAGCCATTATCCAAAGACGATATCACAAATGAACCAACCCCAAAATTATAAGCATCCCATGCCATGCTGAATAAAGAGGAGAGAGTCTTTGTTGAAGAATTAGGTGACTGGACAGAACATGACCAATAGGAAGAAGATAATAATCAGTTATTGACTATGATGCAGAGTGATCCCTATGGAAACTATGACTCTACTAGTTTAGGCACTTATGTCATTTTTGAAGAAGACCAAGAAATCCCTAATATTATAAGGAAAAAAATATCAGAAAGTGGAGAGGCTAAAAGAAACTCAGAAATCTGGACCCTAAATTTTGATGGGACAAGGAGTAAAAATGGTGGTGGAGCAGGAATTTGCCTTACTGCCGCCAAATGGTGAGAAAATTCTAAGAGCCATTTGCTTTCAGTTCGCCTGTATCAATAATGATGTTGAATATGAATCTTTGGTGCATGGACTCATATTGACAAAGAGAAAGGAAATAAAGAATTTGATAGTAAAAGGAGACTTAGAACTGGTGGTAAAACAAATCAAAGAGAAAGCAGTAGCCAAAAATGTAAGAATGTGATCCTATAGACATAGGATTTGGGACCTGATAGATGGTTTTGAGGCTTTCAATATTGAGGTAGTTCCCAGAGCCCAAAATTCTGAAGCAAATAGAATGACACAAATTGGATCATAGTTTGACCCAGCAAGTGATCTACTAGTTAACAATGAGTCGGTTAAGGTTATAGTAAGACCAACAATTCCAAACAATGATCAAAATTGACAGGTTTTTGACAATGACCTTCAAGTACTTGCATTCTTACAACAATCAGGTGAAATTGCTAATCAGTTACATCCCAAAATTTAGGAAGCATATGGTGACCAAATCATCCAGCTAAAATCAAATAAACTCCCTAAAGGGCTGATTACTCTAGGAAACCTGTTTGAACCAGAAGATGCAAGCCTAGAGAAGAGGAGGTTTCAGGCAAATAAGGAAGATTATTCTGCGATTCAAGTCAGTGAAGGAAGAAAGTTGAAAATTGGTAAATCTACAACCCAAGAGGAAAAGGAAAGGCTGATTGCTTTATGTGATAAATATGATAAGGTGATTGCTTGGACCTATGAGGACCTCCATGGCTATAATAGAGATACATCCAACACACCATAGAGCTTACAGAAGAGTCTAAACCAATTCAACAGAAGCAAAGGCTAGTGAATCCTAGAATTGAACCTTTAATGGTGGATGAGCTGCAAAAGCTCCTAGAAACAAAGATTATTTTTCCAATTAAGCATTCAACCTAGGTATCAAACCTAGTGCCTGTAAGAAAAAAGAATGGTGACATAAGACTTTTTGTAGATTTTAGGGATCTAAATAGAGCATCTTTCAAAGATCATTATCCCCTGCCCTCTATGGAACAGATTTTACAGACTGTGGCAGGGTCATAAAGGTTTTCCTTGCTAGATGGTTTCTCAGGATACAATCAGATTTAGTTAGCAGATGAAGATCAGCATAAGACTACATTCAATACAATGTGGGGAACATTTCAATATGCTAAAATGCCTTTTGGCCTTTCAAATACTGGGGCTACTTTTCAACATGCAATGGATGTAGCATTCAGGGAACTTATAAATAAGATTATTATGATATATCTAGATGAATACACCATCTTTTCTAAGAATACCAGAGATCACTTTGACCATTTAGAGGTTGTTTTTAAGAAATGCCAAGAGTTTGGAATATCTCTGAATCCTAAGAAATGTATCTTTGCTATTCCTTAGGGTAAACTTCTAGGGCATATAGTGTCAAAGGAAGGGGTCTCTATTGATCCAGAAAGGGTCACAACCATAATGAACCTATCTCTACCAGTCAACAAGAAAGCAGTTCAATCCTTTCTAGGGAAAATCAACTTTGTTAGCCGATTCATATCTGATTTTGCAGGTCTAATTACACCAATGACATTGTTGCTTAAAAAAGATTTTTTTTTCAAATGGACCATAGAGGGAAGACAAGATTTTGAAGAAGTCAAGAGAGCCATTTCAACAACCCTAGTACTCAGAAATCAAGATTTTTCTAAAGCTTTTATAATGTATGTGTATGGGGGAGAATTCAGTGTTGCTGTTGTTCTAACTCAAAAAGATGATCAAAAGGAAGGAGAGCATCCAATAGCCTTTTTCTCTAGAACTCTCAGGGAATATGAGTCTAGATATAATTTTGTGGAGAAGCAAGCATACACCATAGTAAAAGCCCTTAAAAAATTTAGACATTTGATAATGAGGAAACAAGATTCTGATATTAGTGGCCCACCCCAATGTAAGAGAATATATTATGGAGGGTGAGATCACTAAGAAAAGATCCAATTGGATAACAAAGATTCTAGAATATGATGTAGAAGTAAGACCCACCAAGTTAGTCAGAGGCAAGGGATTGTGGTAATACATGACCCAAGACATGGAAAGAACAGTGACTGAAGAAACAGAAAGTGAAAATGTGTTGAAACTCCAAGAGGTTGATCAAGACTCTTGGGTCAAAAATAGGATATAGTTTATGAAGTATGGGATTTTCCCAAATGAGCTCTCCCATGATAAGAGAAGGTACTATAGGCAACAAGGGACCCATTTTGTACTAATTGATCATATTCTATTTAGAAGGAATGTTGATGGTATACTCTTGAGATGTATAGAGAAGGATGAAGATCAAAGAATACTTCATGAATTCCACCATGGAGTCTCAGGTGGACATTTTTTAGCAAGGACCACTGCAATCAAAGTAACACAAGCAAGATATTTTTGGCCCACTCTGTTTATAGATTGCCATCAGCTGGTTAAAGAATGCCAGGCTTGTCAGTTTTATACTATTAAAAGGAGAAATGTAGCAATGCCTCTAAGTCCCATAGTTGTGGATGAACCCTTTGCTCAATGGGGTTTGGATTTTATTGGTATGTTTAATCTAGTGTCAAGTATGGGACACAAATAGATTCTCACAACAATAAATTACTTTACCAAGTAGAGTGAAGCAGTACCACTCAAAAAGGGAACATAAAAGGTCATATTAGAATTTGTAGAAGGCATAACTGCTCGGTTTGGTCCTCCTCATACCATTATATCAGATAATGCTAAAGCATTTGTTGGAGCCAAATTATCTGAGTTTACATTAAGGAATGGGATTTATTTGAAGACTTCTTGAAATTATTACCCTCAAGGTAATGGTCTGGTAGAGTCCACTAACAAGAACCTTATTAGACTCATAAAAAAGATAGGGACCAATTATCACAGAGAGTGGCATAAGTTACTTAATACAACACTGTGGGCTGACAGGATCACACCAAAGAAAGTGACTGAAATGTCTCCCTATGAATTGGTTAATGGTAAACCAGTAGTAATGCCACTAAGCTTAGATATCCCTGCTTTGAAATTGTTAAAACAGATAGAAACTGAAGAAATGGCCCCATGCAAGTCAGACTTGCTGAACTATTGGAAGTTCAATAGAAAAGGGAAAAAGCACGAGTCACTAATGAAACATCAGAAAATGGTTAAAGACTGGTTTGATAAGAAGACTTCAAATCCTATTTTTGAGGCTGGTTCTCTGGTATTGAAATGGGATGAAAGACTTGCCAAGCCAGGCCGACACAACAAATTTCAATCATTGTGGACAGGTCCTTATAAAATTCATTCCTGCAAGCAACAAAATTTATTTGAGCTAGAGACCATGGATGGAGAACCTAAAGAGATTCTGGTAAATGGGATCTTTCTGAAACATTTTAATTAAGGAGGGGCTCATCATGTATCATAGTTAGTTAGTTTTTTTTTCCTTTTCTCGCTCTCCTATTTTTCCGCTTTCTTTTCCTGCTTTCCATTTCAATAAGTGTTCGGTGAACACATGTTAG
This sequence comes from Cunninghamia lanceolata, assembly GCA_027924645.1. Lineage (NCBI taxonomy): Eukaryota > Viridiplantae > Streptophyta > Pinopsida > Cupressales > Cupressaceae > Cunninghamia > Cunninghamia lanceolata. The sequence continues at coordinate 2,486,557 of BSBN01000551.1, forward strand.
CAGCGCAAAGCCCCTTCTCTTTTAGTCTAGCATTTATTAAGGTTGTTTGGCAATCCCTAAAATTCCCTGGAAGTACACTCTTTTTCAAAAAGATAGCCACTCTCGTAACATATCTGACACTTCATTCCATGTGGATTTCAAAAGGATGCACTAGATGTTTCTCAGCATTAATGCCATTAATAAGATGGGATGTGTCATTTATTATCTCCATAAACCCCAATGATCTTGGTGTTAAGTCCTAAGTGTGACCATCATTTTATTCTATCCTTTCACTCTCAATCATTGTTGCATCCGAACTTTGTCCCTAGCAAGTGCCTTTCAGCTAAGTATCACTTTGATAAAACAATTTCATTCTTTTTGTGTCAAAAGCTTCCTGCAATCTCCTCACAAAGATACAGACATGTCTGAGACACAGTCACCACAAGAGGGACATGGAATTTATGAGTCAATTGACAAACTGTTGAACAACAAATCATATGCTTCAGCACCTGTGCAACAAGGGAAACCTATCCAAAAACAAGGGTTCCTGAAGTAGGGTTTTCTGTCAACCCAGAACAGGTGAAGGATTATGCAGATGGCATAAATGACACACCCCTTCAAAAGAACACCAAGAGTCTCTAGGAGGGGGCACATCAAAGGTACATTCTCCAAGCAAATAGCGAGCAGTCTGAGACTTTTGGTATGAGGATATGGACCTCTCAATTGGCATAGTTCCTGGTGCCAAATATCTACCTGTGCCCTGAGCTAATGAAGTTATGTACAGAAATTCATGCACCATCAAATACTATCCAATAGGGCCCTTTCATAGTGCATATTATGCCCAAGGCCATAAGGGACATGATGGCCCTGTAGTATGATAGAATAGCCACATTTCCAACTATTGCCAAAATGCAAAACACAAGGGCAAATATACATAACAAATTGAAGTGCCTAAATTTAGAGATGCAGTTGGGAGAAGATAATACTCTGATGCCTACACTACCCATTGGGTAGGTACAATTTAGTCAAAATGTTCAGGAGGCACTTTCAATGATAGCTTTCATTTTTGGAATGTGGGAGGATAACACAGTTCATGACTGGCAGTTGGCTATCATTTTCAAAATGAAAACTATGGATAAATCACAAGAGTATCGGCTGGATTTTTTGGAACAAATTATTGCCGCCATGATTGATTAGCTCGCAAATTTCAAGATTAGGCAAGTATTCAGGTATTCTACTTTCCTGTTCCATCTTATGTTGTATCAGAACTATGGTCTTTTTGTAGAGCATATGCGTTTAAATATGTATGACCCAGATTTTGGTCATAATAAAACCATCCCTGTGTCCGCATGGAGACATGTGTTATCTAAAATCTCTAACCCTTATGAGTTTTGGGAACATTTTGTCACCCTTGCTTTTTTCTAGTTAAGCCCTGAGCCTGTAGAATATAGGATGACACAGAGTATAAGGGGTTTTATAACCAATTGTCCAATTCCCTATGAGTACTTTTTTGGGGCACATAAAACAATAATTAGAGTCCAAGGTTTCAGTGGGGAACTCGTACTATTACCTAAAGTATTGACCCTTAGGGTCATATTCTTAGAGGTGACTTGACAGGTATTTGTGGTTGATAATGACTTTAGCCACAAGAAAAGAAAGAAGATGTATGATGTCCCATGGGTCAGAAAAAACATGACACTTGAAGTTAGAAGTGCAGAAAACCTCTTGTTAAGGAATTTAGCTGCCCTTGGTTTCCTCATCATAGAGGATAAATGGAAATATGACCCAGATAGTTTTCTAGCCTCCTAGATTATGAATAACAAGGTTCGCGCCAAGATGGTACATGAGGGTCGTCCATTCTAGGAGGACAAGAGGAATCCGAAAGAGGATAACCTAGATCTACATGTGGAATTAACTCACTTGCCCTATGAGAGGCCTAGGCCATGGGAAACTTTCTATGTCAAAGAGAGGGAATCTAACCCTAAGATGAAAATGATTGCTAGTCTGAGGAAAGCATTAAAAGCCCAAGAATGGAGAGCAAAAAATATTGAAGCGTATTGGAAATATAGGAAAGAAATTTTAGAGTTTACACATTCATTTGAGAATGTTGAGAGTGATGAAAAATGGGAATCAATCTGGGATGAGTGGCATCCCTCCCCAGTCTCAAGTCCAGACACAAGCAGAATTCAGAAGAAGGGTGAGGAGACAGAAGAAGAAATAGAGTCAACCCAAATAATACAAGAAATAGGATAGTCATCATCTGTTGCTCCTACATCTTTATGGCCCCAATCCCTCAGCACCTTAAAAAAGAAAAAAGGTGTTGTGTCATCATCAATTCTAGGGACTCAAATAGCTTCGGCATCTAGGGGTTCTAGTATTGTTCCTTTGTAACCATCAGTGGTGGTAAATATTGAAGAGAAATAAATAGAGGAAACAGAAGAGAGGCCTAGGAAACATAGGAAATTGTACCTGCAAGAGGAAGATGAAGAAGAAATAGAACCATAGCAGCAACAACTGCTAGTCACTTCTTTTGTTGCTCAGGTAAGTGCTTCTTCTCCCTTCTCTCATATTTCTCTTTCTTCTACTATAGGAGTGGCAATCCCAAGTAGCCAGGCATTTATAGCCCCTACCACTTCTGCTATGATTACATCAACCCTAACAACAACTGCCAGTATTCAGGCCATGTCCTCATAGGCCATTTCATTGCCATTATTTTCTCCATCTATGCCTAAATGTACCCCTCCTCAAGTTTCTCCTAGTCAGCATTTATCTGCTATCCCCTATGGCCTACCTCAAGGTCACCCCTTTGTTGGAGGTTATATTGCATCCCCTCCTACATTCCAAGCTTAATCAGACACAACAAAAAGGGCTAGAGAGGCCAGGATGGACAAAAAGAGGAAAAAGAAAAACAAGAGCCCTATTGTGGCACACATGAAGTCACTTTATGACCCCATTCAACAATCATTGACAGTTACACATTTGTCTCCAAATGTGGTGAAACCTAATGAACAAATGTAGCCCCAGGATTATGCTATGAATGTTGTGGCCATGGATATGTCTCTATTCAGGCCACAGGACAGGGTTGAGCTACTAAATGAAACTGCATCTGCTATAGCAACAGACTATTTGTAAGTGTCCAAGAAGTTGCAAAAAGCAGAAAATGATTTGGCCCAAGAGAAATTGAATAGCAACAATCTTGTCAGGGAGATTCAATCTAAGAAAAATGAGATTTATAGTCTAAACAAACAGTTGTAGAATATTGTTTCTTTGCAGATACATCAGGCTATACAGGGCCAGATTACTTATCTTAAGTCTGAGCTAGCACAAGAAAAAGCTGCAGTAACTATTTTGATACATGAGAAAGCCACTTCAGAGAAGAAATATCAGGATAAGTTGCAAGAGGCCACAAACTTGCAACAAAAGTTATTGAGTGAGCAAAATACCAATAGTGTAGTTCAGGTACAACTCATGGCTAAGCAACAAAGAACAAAGTAGTTGACAATTGAGTTGGCTAATAGGCCACAAAATGCTAGAGTTCTTAATTTGGTAAAAGAGCTATATGTTTCAGTATGAAAGAGAATCTTTGAGGAGATTATCCATCTAAAGCCATCTTTAACTTTTCTATTAAATGCTCAATAACTGTGTGAAAAGGTAGAAACTTCGGTGCAGGCCACCTTGTCTACTGTTTCATTGAGGGTTTCTAACTCTCAACTTTTATTGAAGAAGTTGTATGACACAATAGATGAGACATTATCAGTAGCAGATATAAATGATAGAATGGTTGCTGCTAAGAAGGTCAATGAGGTTTTGAGTTGTAACTCTGCGGCCACAAATTGTCAAGAGCTCCTGCATACAATAAAAGGAGTGAAAAATATGAAGAAACATATAGAGGATTTGGTGCAACTGGGGCTTCCTTCACCATTCCCAGATAATAATGCAGTGTTGATGATTAATGACATCAAGACACTTCTCTTGACTAAGCTAATGATCAAAAAAATTTCCAGGGTTTAAGTGATTCATCATCAGTAAAGGAAGTTGAAACTGTGTTGATACCTATGGCCCAGCTAGAATTTCAATTAAAAGCTGTGGTACAAATTTTGCAAATATTTTCTCATAAAGATATAATTAATCTTGATTTTGCTTTTCAAGATTTACAGAGTCAACAGGGGCTCCAATTCAGAATGGTCTGTTTATCAGAGAGCATTGCAAAATTTATGATTCTAAGTTGTATTTTCAATACATATCTTTTTGTCAGTTTTGGTTTCTTTCAGAGCAGGCTCAGAAGCTCTGATGGTCACCAAGAACTATAGAGTGTCAAAAACTCTACATTTTGTTTCAGTCACGGCTTAGTCTGTGGGTTTCAAATTGTTGTTGTGCGGGTCTTATTTTGTTGCTGCGCAAAGTTTCTATGTTTTGTGTAGAGTCCACCAAGTGTCAAGCCACAGTTAAAGCCGCAACAATATTTCAAATATTAAGTTTTGTGCAGAGCACACCACATAGCAGATAGTATTGATAGTTTATTTTGTTTCAGTGATGCTGCGGGTGTCACCATGTGTCACTTGCGGAGGCAGTCCCAAAAATTTCTATGTTTTGTGCGGAGGGCACCATGTGTCTTTTAAGTTTACTGTGGACAATGCCACGTATCTCTTTTCGTATCATGTTGATGCTGGTATAAAGAATGGTGGGCCATAGTAATGTTTCAAGTTTCAAGCTTACGGAGGATGCCACGTGGTGGTCGCAGGAAGGAGTTGCTTTATTCATGACTCTTTCAGCGAGAAACTTTTTGCTTCTACAGTTTTGTGCGGGTTGTGCTAAGTGTTAGCTTCTGTGGGGACCTTTCAAAAGTTTTATAAGTTTCAGCAGTGTTATGGAAGTTGTCACGTGTTAGCTAGCATGCACGCGGAGGTTGCCATCTGTCCCAGTTTTCTCCCTTTGATGGTAGTAAGTGCCAAGGTTGTGGGTCCCATCATTAATGTGTCTCATATTATAAATGAAGCGGCTTACGACAAATGTCATTAAAGGAGGTCACCCAAACATAAAGACATGTTTTAAAGGCTCTGTGGGAGAAGACACGTATTAGGTTTTGAAGGCTGCAGAACACGACAAGTGTCATTTTCCTGTTGATTTCTAAAAAGACAAAGGAGTTTCTAGGTTTGATGCTGACGTTGCCATCTATCATATTTTGTTTCAGTTATAAGCGTGTGGGTCTCGCCATGTGTCTGTGTCTCAATGAAGGAGGTGTGCCACATATATTTTTCTCCAGCCAATGAGCATTAAGGAGGGATGACTGTGGCAGATTCAGAGGATCGTAATTGCCAAGAACTTCCAGTTAACTTTAGTTCTGTTGAACCGTTGAAGATTTAGTTGTTACAGACAATCTTAGGGTTAGATCTATGATTATAAATATGCAGTATTTGTAATAGATTGACACAGACATAGATTCAGTAATAAGTTTTTGTTAGAAATTTAAAAGAGAAGTCGAAGACTTTGCTATGATCAGTTTATGTCATTTTGCCTTTATTTTGTTGTTCTTGATAAGAAAGTTAATGTATCTATGCATGTATCTGTGTCTTTTATGTTGCTGGAAGATTAATAAGAAGAACTATGTTCTATGCCTTGGTTGATATCATCTGTGTCATTGCAAAGTGTTTAATTGTGAGCCTTTGATAATATTCATTCTATCTATTTATGTTAATCATGCAGTATCTACTCTTTAATATAACGGTATCTTGAGAATAGTTTTCACTCTGCTTGAATTGAAGGGATACTTTTACTTGGGTGCATTGCCATAGTTAGATTTGCTTAATTGTATCTGTAATCCTGTTAAATTCTTACCCTTTAATCAAAACCCAATTGAAATAGAGAAGAGCCAACTTCTTTAGAATCTGGAGGTCATTTCAAGTAGCAAGTTCCACATTCTTGAAACTTCCCATGTTGGTGTTAGAACCTACGGAATTTTATACATCAATAGTTTCCTCATCTGACATATTGTATATGATTTTGGTAGTGATCTTAACTCTTTCTTTTTCTTCCTTTCTCACTCACTTGATTCGAGTTAAGGTAGTTGCCAGAGTTTCAGTATCACTCAGCCAAATGTCACTCTAATCATTAGTTCCCTCAAAGGTTTTGATAATGGCCTCACGTTCTCTTTTAGTTTTAAGGAAACGTTGGCTCAAATTAACAGACTTTCTTGTTGTCTTCTTAAAATATACCATCCTGGTAGAAAAATTTTCAAACATTAGCTAACCGCATAATGTTGACTACAAGCAAGCATATTGGTCTAATAAGCCCTAGAGCTGAACCTGGTAGCTCTGATACCATATGTAACATCCACGTTCCATTAACATAGTAAAACTAGAAGATTTACCATTAAGTAATTCAACAAGGTAAAAACAAATGAGATAGAAAAAGCTTTTCTTTTATTTAATAAATAATCAAGTAACTACAATTACAATATTTCTTTTATTACAAAATACAATAAACTCATATTGTCTTTTCGTATACAATGTTTACAAATGTAAAACCATTACATATACATATTTGGAATCAATACTGCATCTAAATATCTGACATCTTTACCACAAGTCTTGGCATGTTTCTGTCTTGGAGAGAGAGCATCTTTCAAGTGATTAACCTCCAACCACAGACCGACGGTCTCCCACACATCTTCCACATAGGAAGTGGCCCTACCCTTCACGAGGCATATAGACCAAAGGTGACCAGTGGTAATTTACCTTTTTCTGAGTACATAGTGTTGTATTCTACTCAACTCTATCAACTATACAACCCTAGATACCCTCTAGCTAAGTATGATTTCTAATAGGATGAGCAATCCAAATACAGTGAACCAACAATGCATTCAGAAAACAAATGCATTACTTTGGCCAAAGTTTTTAATATCAATATTATTTATAATGAATTTAGTTGTTGTGTTCACCTACCCCTACTCGACTTGGATACTATCATATTCCCGTAGTTCAAATCTCTTACCAGCCTTATTCATGAAATAGTTTATTCTATGAGTCACAATAATAACACTTTTGACTTGAGTAAGTCTATATGACATAACCATTCAATTGGTTGGTAGTCGACTCTAGGGTTACCCTAATATCCCTTGTTAATAACAATATAACAATATAACCATATCTTATATCTAAGATTCTGGATTCGCAAATATTCCTTGATTAACTTAACCAAGGTTGAGAATACTATAGTTCTCAAATAAGTATTGTCTCCTATACAAAGGAACATATAACAACTTAATTATGTTTATAAACAAAACATTTACTAGGTATAAATATTCCTACAAGGACATCCTTAGGAATACTTAACCTATTCCATTGAATTGGGTCTTTTCAAGAATAATAAAGACAATTAGTCTTAAATGGGATTCTCATAATATCCTCATTCCATCTTCCATAATATCGATAAGTTATTACCATTGATATGATACAAAGGTTTACTAATAGTTTTTATGAATCTAATACTCTTGTTTAAATAACATTATATGCTATGCATCTATGTATATAACCTATACAAGACAGAAATATTAAACCATTATAACCTCATTACTATACGGTTCAAAATGAGAGTATGGAACATGGTTCATCCATTCGAGAATCTATTGAATGCATATTCCCAAACTCCTTATTGGTTTGCTTCAAACTTAATTCACTAAGAAGACTATTCTTTCAAGCTTATGACAACTTATAACATTCTCCTTCTAAGATATTCATTTATCTTTCATTCTTTGATTTGGTATGATCAACGATTTTAGAATTACTAAGAAGATGGTCAACTGAGTCTTCTATAACAGTATACTCACTGATATAACCAAACATCAGCCAAATAAAATAACATTTTCTATCTTCATCGACTATAAGAAAAATAGCTCAAAAGTTTACTTAAGAAAGTTTATGTTCTTTCCTAAGTTGCTACTAAACTATTTCAACTATCACACTTAAGTTCAAAAGGTTAAACCTGACCCGCGGACTCATACAATAGTTCTATATTATAACAAAGTATAGTTTTAGTTTACCAAATGAATTCCTCATGGTTAAATAATGCATGCAACCGAGGAATACCTAGAAGTATGCAGTCGTAAGTTGGCTGTGATGTGCGAACAATCACAAGGTTGACGCAACTAGGTTATGTATTCCCACTACTATCACAACTACTATCTTGTATTATGTAACTCTTTTCCCCCCTCCTCCTGTGTGTCTCTCTGTGTGTTTTTAAGTTCTAAAACTCCCTACTAAATAACTACCATGACTCATTCAAATTGATACTCATAAAGAGGGTGGCATGACTTGTATAGAATCACCTTATTCCCAACCTCCTCTACGCTCAGTAACAAATTTAAGAAAAGTTTACATAGTCTAAAGTGGTTAATTCAAAACTAAAAACTAATATATATGCACATATCCTCCCATGACAATGAGAGTTTATAGCTCAAAGCCTCATTAGTTGTGGTAGTTAAAAACCGTAGTCCTCCTTCTCAGTCATGGTTGACACATCATCTATAACAAAACTAATCTTAAATGCTGCCCAATGAGTGGTTTGTTCGACCACTATCACTAATATAGACTTACCTACAAATAAGCTTTCAACTTACTCAAACATTGTCCCATCAATTCAATATGAATATTATCCTTGTTCGATGCTAAGGCATCTATATATTGATTACATCAATAATAATTATATTGATTACATCAACTATAATTCTCATAGTATTGACTATTACATAAAATAGTTATGGTTTATTCAATATTAAGGTATTATTAAACCATGGTTCATGGATATTGTGATTGGGTTGAGCTTGTCTCCCCATCATAATCTGTCGACAATAATCACATAATAACAACTTCGACGAAAACGTCTTAATGTTTACGAATCGTTATAACATATTGAAAATCTTAATAATAGTATTAGATAATCATTTTATGACAATAACATCGTAATATTTACATTGAATGTAAATAGTTATAATTCAAGCTCAAATGACATCGTTAACGTTATTAATGACTAAGATGACTTAATATGATTTAGTGGGATTTGAAAACAATGTCAACTAACTGTTGATTAGGTTTAGAAGCAAACTAACAAGACAAAGCCTACCTCTAATGACACATTGGTTCACATTTTCGTTACACACTTATAACTCAGTGGGGCAAATAAACCACTCATAACCCGAGGTCTATATCTCTCATCTAGAAAGATACTCTCTCTCTTTTCTCTGAGTCATCTGATAGCCTGTAATCCTGTTTCACTTGTCATCAAACAATGCAAGTGATCAGTGCATCATTATTCAATTAATTCAACTAATAAATCAAATCTCATAAAATAGATATTAAATTGATATTAACATAATCATTCCAATAATTTCAATAAATGACATTTAATATAATCCATATTTTTCCTTGTCACTAATCTAAATATCATATTGAATTTACTTATGTCCAAGTAAAAAGTAAAAGTAAAGAAAAGCCAAAATTGGGGATGTAACAGAATAATAAGGATAGTCAAGACTATCTAAATCCAGGAATTTAGCTTCTGGTGATAAAGGATTCAAAAGTCATAAGCATCTGAGTATTGGGTTCTAGTTTTTTAGTACAGTCAGAAGAAGAACAGGTTGACCTAGTATTTGATCTTGGTCCGGATGAAGAAAAGTTGTTGGTTAAGTAATTTATGGTAACTAGTGGTATTGGCCGACATGATTGATGATTTGAGAACACAATTTTTTGGTCCACATTGTTGATTGTGCATGGATTCAGCCAACAGAGCAAAGTTCTTAACAAATGTTCTAATTTTTCTTGAAGCTGACTACAGTTGATTGAATTTCTTGATGTAGATATATATAGCTAATGAATTCGAGTGTTTTGGTGTGTGTACGTGTGAAGGTGTGATGGTGTAAGTGCGAAAAGGGTAGAAAGAAGTGTGAAGATAAAGATCCAAGCTCAAATTATAGCCTAAGAGTGAAATAGGGTAGAATAAGGATGAAGTGTGTAAGATCAGTATTCTGTGCTTAACTGGAACTAAACTTCTACATTGGTAGATGTTATTGATCAGTTCAAGCAATCTGTAATCTTCTTGTAATCATCTTTGTAGGAAGTGAACCTCTTGGAGCAATGAGCTCTGGGCAGTCTGCCTAGAAGGCATGTGCCTTCCCCATTTGTAATACTTTTAACAGAGTATAATTTCTTGTGGGTTAACCCCCTACCGTGGTTTTTCCCTTAACCAGGTTTCCACGTAAAAATCTTGGAGTTATGTGTGTTGATTATATTCCTACTCATGTGTAAATTTATGCCTTCATAATTTGTTAATAAGTGATAAAAGAGGTAAATTGCTACAAGTAATAAAAGTTTTTGTGACAACTAATTCACCCCCCCTCAGTTGTCTACCCTTATTACAACATTTTCCACTTTAGATTTTTTTAAACCTAAGATGACGTTCCTAAGGGACTTAAATAATATAATGAAAGAGAAACAATAATTATACCATTAGGACTACAACAACCATTCCCTATGCATAATTTAACCCTTTTTATTTATCACCAATTCTTATTAAATGTTTATTTAGATACTTATTTGTAAATTTTCAATACATGGATATAATTTACTTGTACATATGGATAGTTACTTACATTTGTAATTTTTCAATACATGGATATTTACTTAAATTTGGATATTTGTAAGTTTATTTAGATATTTATTTATATGTTTTCAATATGGATATATTTACTTACATTTGTAAGTTTTTGATATGGATATTTACGCATGATTAATTAAATATTTATTTATTTTTCTTCTAACTGTAAATGCAGGTGGTCTAATGGACCAAATACCTACATAGGATGAATTTGTAATAGATGATATTTTTCAAAACCTCCCACCCCTTCCACCTCAAAACCCCTGCCCCCCTCAACCTGATGGCTTGTGAGCGAATATAAATTTAAAAATATTCATAATTGAAGAAAAAATTAATTTGATTCAAAATCAGCCTCACATGTCCCCTCATGTAGTACATTTTGCATCTTTAATGCAAACCATTGTTGATTCTATTAGGTCCATTGATGTGGATCTAGATAGTTCTGTCTTTGGCGGGAGGAGAGGAGGCAATTTTCTACAACTGGTCTCTTGTATAGAGAGATCATTGATGTTCATATTACAAAACAAACCTTAGCCCCATACTTTGTTGACCTTGCAACAAATCAACCTATACATCCAACAAAAAAAAGAATTTCAATTAGGTGGTGTAGGCATCATGAGATTGCAAGACATTTTTGGAAGTGATGGTGGATGGTCTTTGATAATCCACCACACTCAAATTTTGGGGTTCCATTATATTTTTTGAGGAAATTATGGAAAAAGTTTGAATTGGGTTGAAAATCCAATTATTTTGACATTAGAGCATTCTAGGGTGTTGGTGGTGGCATGCCACAACATAGGGTAGGGGCACGCATCAATCCAAATAGACACATTCCTATTCCACCCATCATTGCTCCTATTTTTCTTAGCGTTCCTGCACCCTTTAGCACTAGATAGTGGTTGCAACATTAGGATAATTTAGTGCACTCTAGGAAATCTCACCGAACAAGCTATCCACATGATAGTTGAAGTCAGTGGTAGAGAGCATGGAAGAGTTGGTGTAGCTGGTCCTAGCACCTCACACATGTTGATTTGTCACATTTGTGTCAAAATTGTAATCAACCATGTTATGGTCCTGCTCCTACATCCACTTCAGATGCAACTTATCATAGGACTTACCATGTTATGTACATGTTCGTCATCATCATAGCTTAAAGTCCTAGAATTTAGTTTAGTTTCATTTTATGTACATGTTTAGGATCACAACTTATCATAGGATTACCATGTAGGCCCATGCAACTTTTTGGTGTTTACACACCTAGATGCTTTTGCATCAAAATGACAATGTTTCATATATGAATCAAAAGGCAATAGGTTGTCAATCTTTGACAATTAATATTCAAATAATTTTATATTTGATAATTTTATATATAGTTAAACAAATATTTTCATATATTATATTTAATAATATTAACTAGTTAATTATATATAGTTATACTATTTATAATTTATTCCTATTTTTTATTATATTAATACTAAATAAAGTTACATGCAATTAATATTATATGAATAATTAATTATTGTGAGATGCATTATATAGTGGCATTAAGGAGATGACTGTGTGACCTTCTACATAAAAACTAAATAAGCTGACATATATTTTTTTAAATTATGAACTAAGTGTTTTAAATTTAAAATTTATATTATAAAGTAACTATTTTAACTTTAAAATATATAATTGACATATTTTTATTAAATGAATGCACATAAGAATTAAATTAATATATATATATATATATATATATATATATATATATATATATATATATATATATATATATATATATATTCTATTTAAAATAGGTCTATTGGTATCCTTTCGGAGGCCTATTGAACTTATATATGTATTTTAGATACATTTTTCTAAAGATATGTATGCTCATTTTATTTTAATTGGATTATCTTTTATATAATGATTAATGTATAAATGGTATATTTTAATGTCAAAATAGTAATAATCTAAACCTAACCTCATTATATCTACACATATTTAGCATTTCATTTTTTTTAAGGAAAAAATGTATTTATTAAAACCAGATATCAAATACCAAAAGTCCAAGATACAAAGAATGAAACAAAACCACCATCCAAAGCAACTAAAAGATAGGCAACCAAGAAAACTCCCAAAGACCACAAGACCCCGAACCAAAGAGGCCATTGTTAGTTCATTTCATTATAAGCAATTGAAGTGTTATATTTAAAGAAAAACCCTAAATATGTTATATTTAAAGATAGACCCTAAATATCTAGGGAAGAGCGTAACTAGCCGGTGCGTTTTAAATGACCAGCTAGTCGCCATCTGTACGGCTCGATGAAAATGGAAGTTTTTGGTAGACCTCTAAGCGGTATAACTGGTCGTTTACAACGCACCGGTTGTTTACCGCTGGGTAATATCTACAGATATCCTATTATTAAAAACAAACCCCAAATATGTTAAGTTTAAAGACAAACCCTAAATATCTACACATAGGGTGAGCTCACATTTCATTATAAGAAAACTAAATTGAAGTGTTATATTTAAAGACAAACCCTAACTCACTCTTATTAAAATCTTTTTGCAACTATTGTACCCTATGTGGGTGGAGTTTGATGTTTAAGATACTCACTTATATTTAAAGACAAACCCTAAATATCTACATCACATTTCACTATAAATAGAATAAATTTTAAGTATTATTTTTAAAGACAAACCCTAACTCATTTTATGAAAATCTTATTGCAACTATTATCTTCTACCCTGGTGGAGTTTCATGTCTAGGATAATTACTGTTGTAGGTTATCAAAATCTTTTCAATTCTCCTCCTAATACTTGTTAAGGGTTCTGTTGAGGATGAGTGAGTTGAGAGGAGGGAAGAGGCGGTTAAGCCGTACTCGTGTGAGGCTACCAGAGCTCCCGGATGAAATAATGATGAAAATATGGGAAAAGTTGTCATTGAAAGATGCTGCAAATTTGATGTCATGTTGCAGGGTTGTGGCCTCCCGGGCCAAATACTTTTACCAGCAGCGCCGTGAGGTGAATATGTCTTGTTTCAAAAGTGTAACGCCATCCATCTGCGACCACCTCATTACCCGCTTCTCTCCATCCATCTGCGACCACCTCATTACCCGCTTCTCTCGCAGCTGCCTCCTGAAACTTCATTTCTGCTACGACGTTCACCGCCGCCACAAATATGATGAGGAAACGCTGGACTCTATTTTGGCACTCTTTTCCTTTTCCACTCATCGGGAAATCACCATTTATTCAGGCAGGCCGCGCATAGTCGACATCCTTGCTCATGGTTATTTCCTTAACAAATTTCTCTCATCGCAGCAACATCTACAAAACCTCGAAGTGGACTCGGAGCAAGTGTATGTGAGAGGAGGAGATAGGAGAGCCCTAGTGACTCCTGACATTGTAGGGAGGAACTGTACCGCGCTGGAAAGCTATTGGTCCCATTGCGCAAAGTTCAACCCGCCCCATGTCCGAAACGCGTTTCTGCAGAGCTGCCCGCGCCTCAAATTTGCCACCGTCTATTTCATGGTGGGCATTGACGAGCTGGACACGTATGTAACGCCCCCCTATCCACTAGAATTACGGCATGCATTTTTTTTCTTAGAAAGAGTTATCGTCTTAATTCGGAGGAGGAGCGTAGGACATGTGAAACGAAGCTCAGAATTTTAGGATCGCGGCTACAGAAAATCGAGACGGCATGTGTGTGCTTTGATAGAGAAGGATGCATCGAAGATTGTATGGCATTGGCCAAGGCTATGCCCCCATTACGACAACTCATTCTCACTCTGTCCTACGAGACCGGTCGGGACGCAGGTCCGGCTGCGGCGCCTTTTTTTGTAGGCGGTTTTTCTCTCCTAAGAGAACTCCATCATGCACCCGCAGACCTGGTGTTAAATAATGTGCCAGAGGAGGAATTTGAGAAGGTTGTAGAGGTAAATGCATTGGATATGTTGCCCAAGGAAATAGAGCATCTTAAGGTCCTGTTTGCCTGGGGCAGCAGCGGTTGGATAAAGCAAGAGAAGCATTACTTGACCAATTCATGTACGCTGCCTCTCTCCGCCTTAAAACATGTACGGTTGGCGCTACATCGTCCTCTTCCCAAGATCGACAGCCTGCTTTCCTTAAAACTTTCAAGCATTGCAACATTGCTAATAAAACGGCCATACAAAATATCTAAGAGAAAAGATGGGGATTGTGCCGGAGAATAGATATTTAGGCCATTTTAGGCAATTGTATATATATATATATGTCATGTTTTCCTATTTTTCAGTTCTCTTGGCGTTAATGTTTGAAATTCAATGTTGAATGGTATGGCTAGATATGTATATTTACAATGTCTGTGTAAAATATATAAACATTAAAGACTGCTGCCTTGATCAAAACTACTGTGTTTACAGCTGCTTTCTTTATTGTTAAACACAATTCGATACAATGTTACAAACACCACCATATTGTTAATGCTGGAAGCACAAATGAATTGTAGAAAAACAGAGAAATAAATAGAGCACGGACAAATTAGAAAGCAAAATTAAAAGAGACACCAGATTTATCGTGGTTCACCAAAACTGGCAACATCCACATTGAGCAGAGGAATTTATTATTGCTGAAAGAATTGAGTTCTACAATGTGATAACCAGCATATATAATGCTTCATCATACATCAAACAAGGAATGTGAATAGACAAAGAATTGGCGGGAAAATAATATGTCCGTTGGACTTCATTTCCTTACAATCTCCCACTTGAAGGTCAACGGATGCTACAACTCGCCAATCATTCCCCTGCTCTAAACTTTTAATCACTTCTTCTTAACTAGACCAAGAGAAGTCCTGGCACATTTGAACTTCTCTTTGGGAACAACCTTGGTCAAAATGTCTGCCGGATTGACCTTTGTGTCAATTTTTGTAACTTGTAACTTGCCCTCTTCAACCACATGACGAATGAAATGAGCATGTATGTCGATATGTTTAGAAAGACGCTAAGATGAATGATTGTGAGCCATAAAAATGGCACTGCGACTATCACAAAACAGAACATAATCACTTTGTTGACATCTCAAATCACTAAACAATTGTTGTAACCAAAGTATCTCCCTAGCACCTTCAGAAAGAGCCATGTACTCAGCTTTGGCAGAAGAAAGAGCAATGGAATGTTGCAACCTCGAGACCCAACTAATGGTAGCTTTAGAAAACATGAAAACATAGCGAGTAGTAGATCTCCGTTTATCTAAATCTCCGGCAAGATTAGAATTAGTGAAACCTTGTAGCTGTACCTTATTGCCACCAAAACATAAAACATAATCAGAAGTACCTTTAAGATACCTTAATATCCATTTGATGGCTTCCCAATGAGGCTTACCGGGATTGCTCATGAACCTGCTCATAACTCCCACTACATGAGCAATATCGGGATGAGTGGAGACCATAGCATACATAATGCTACCAATAGCCGATGTATAAGGAATACCTTGCATAAACTCCTTATCCTCTTGTGTTTTTGGATACAAATCAGAAGATAAACGAAAATGGGCAGCAAGAGGAGTAGAAACAACCTTTGCATTAGCCATACCAAATCTATCTACAACCTTGTCAATGTATGCCTTTTGTGACAACATGATCTCCTTCTTTTGTTTATCCCTAGTGATGGTCATTCCAAGAATCTTCTTGGCTAGGCTTAAGTCTTTCATAGCAAGTCTCTTAGCTAATTGTGACTTCAATTAAAAAACAATCCTCATACTTGTACCGGCTACCAACATGTCATCAATGTAGAGCAAGAGAATGACAAACTCGCCATTAGGAAGTTGCTTATAATAGACAGGGCTTGCTTGATCTCATACAAGCCACGCTTCAACCTGCAATAAAGATGTTCTAATCCCTATTTTTTAAATCCTTCCAGCTGCTCCATGTACAGCTCTTCATCAACATCACCATGTAGAAAGGCTGTCTTGACATCCAACTGATCAAGTTCAAGATCCCAAACTACAACCAAACCCAAAACTGCCCAGATTGTGGTCATTCTCACAACTGGTGAGAAAATCTCATTAAAATCTATGCCTTTCTGTTGATCATATCCTTTGACAACTAGTCTAGAACGATAACGTTTGTTGCCCCCATCTTCCTCTTTCAACTTGTATACCCAACGATTTTTCAAGGGTCTTCGATTAGGTGGAAGTGGCACTAAATCCCAAGTGTTATTAGCCATTTCAAAGAGTCAACTATCTTGCAAGCCTGTTTATAAGTAGCTGGTTCAGGTTGATCAGAAATCAAAAGTTTAGGCTTTGCCTCCTTTGAATATAACAATTCATAACTTTAGAATTTGGAAGGACGTCTCCTCTCCCAGGTAGACCTCCTTAAGTGAGAACCTTCCTCTTGCAAATTTGAATCATCTAGATTCATTCTGTGTAACTAATTTTGAATATTTGCTATCTCATTTTGCAAATTAACCTTGTTTTGAACATGACTCTGCCTCTGTATTTCTACAGTCCCCTGTGCTTGCACATTTCCAATGTTCTGTGTTTGCTGACTAGGACCTCCATATTCCAGCTATGTAGGAGGCTGTGATGCATCTCTAGTCTACAGCGATGAAGAATTAAATAGCTGCGAATCACCAAGTGAAGGCTGCGCTGGGTGTTCAAGAGGTATTTGTATGGGTCATATGAGGCTATGAATGGACTTGGGCAGTCAATGTTAAAGGTTTCAAAGGCAGCAAATGAATTTGACAAGGCTGTGTTGGACTTATTACCTATTACGTGGGAGTGGAGGAAGTCAACGGTTGAAAAATAGATGGTTCATTTAGCAAATTACCTCCAATGATATTCACAGGTGCGACTTCTGGTATTTGTCCTTGTACAAGCTATGTTTGGACTATGGAAGGAGGCAACGTTGGATGTGAAGGAAGATATGAGGGGTCTGATGGTAGCATGGGATTTAATAAATGCTATGTTTCAACTAAAAGGGGTTGCATTTGGACTTGAAATAGGGACGTTTGACTATGTGCCGGGACACCAATATATGAAGGTAGAGAACAAACAATTTGATGCTAGATAGGCACAGATGAAGTTGGCATACCAACAATTGAAGGATGAAGACTAACAGTTGGTACATGGGTAGCATTATTGCCATTATCAAACAAATCAACTGATATGCAATCTTTTGAAGATGTATTTTCTTTGTGCAGACCTGGGAAAATGTTTTTGTTGAAGATGACATCCCGACTGCGAGTGATCTTTTTGGCGATGGGATCCCACAACCTGAATCCATACTGATCCTCGCCATACCCGAAAAAAATAGACTTCTGCGATTTGGGATCCAATTTGGATCATTTCTCATAGGGAATAAGAGCAAACACTTCACATTTGAACACCCGTAGATGTTTATAACAAATAAGTTTGCCCGACCACCTTTCCTTGGGAATGTCAAGATTTAACTAAGATGAAGGAGCTTGATTAATGAGATAAACCGCCGTGTTGCAAGCTTCTGCCCAGAATTCTTTTCCCAGTCCAGCATTGGAAAGCATACATCGTGCCTTTTCCAAATTCGTTCTATTTAACCTCTCTACAGACCCATTTTCTTGCGGTGTAAAAGGAACAATTTTGATTCTCCAAATACCATTTTCAGCAAAAAAATTATCAAACTCTAGTGAACAAAATTCACCACCATTATCAGTTTGCAAACACTTGATATTATGCCAACTCTGATTTTCAACTAGAGCTTTAAATTTTTTGACTTTGCTGAACACTTTAGATTTTTTATTCAGCATCAAAATCCAAACTTTCCTAATGCAGTCATTGAGGAAAGTCAGAAAATAATGAGAACCTCCAAGAGAAGTTACCTCGGTTGGCCCAAAAATATCTGAATAAACCAGCTCCAAAGGTGAGGTGTTCTTCTCATGACCCGTCTTCATGAAGTTGATCCACTTCTACTTGCCATAAAGACAATGTTGGCAAAAATCCAAATCCATGGATTTCAACCCTGGTAATTGTTCTCTTTTGATCATGACTTCAAGACCTTTCCTATTCATATGTTCAAGCCATTGGTGCCAAAGCTCAGTTTCACTGTCCGTTAGTGTCATAGCAGCTCCCACATGAGAGTCATTTTCAAAAACATATAAACTGCCCTCTCTATTTCCTTTGGCAATCTACAGGACACCTTTAGTAACCTTCCATGAATCTAGATAGAAGGTAGTATTGCAGCCTTGTGAAAATAGTTGGGTTATAGAAATCAAATTCTTTTTCATTTTTGGGACATGCCTAACATCTTGCAAAAGCCATTTGCTTCCATTCCTAGATTGTAGGAGAACATCACCTTTACCAATGATGTCTAATGAATTGTTATCCCCCAAGTAGACTTTCCCAAACTATCCTCCTTGATAATTTGAGAAGGCATCTATACAAGAGGTGGCATGAAAAGATGCACCCGAATCTAGAACCCATGAATCTAAAGTGGTTTCACTTATGGATAAAACCAAAATATTATCATTCTTGTAATAAACAACATTAACCTTGCTATCTTTAACCTTCTCTTGTGCCTTCTTATAGGAATAACATTTTTTCCTGATGTGACCGGGCTTACCACAAAACCAATAGTCACCAACTCTACCTCTAGATTTTGACCTCTTCATTGATTTTGATATTCTTTTGTTATTGTCTTTGCCTCTTTTCTAAGGCCTTCCTATACTAACAGTAGTTAAGGCTTCGCCAGAAGATGTTTCTTGGTTCTTTCTATGCATATCTTCGCTAAGGAGTATAGCTGCTATGTCATCAAAAACCAATTTTATTTTGGCTAGAACTGAAGTGCTTACGGCCATCACGACACTTTCCTAGTTGTTGGGTAATGAGCATAGCAGCAAGATGGCTTTAATTTCATCTTCCAACTTTATCTCCACTGAAGTTAGTTGGGTAACTAAGGTATTAAACTCATTCAGATGGTTTGAAATGATTCCACCTTCTTTCATTTTTAGGTTATAAAGCTTTTTCATAATAAAAACTTTATTAGACGCTGAAGCCATCTCATACATTTTAGAAAGTTTATCCCACAACTCCTTCAAAGTCTTCTCTGCTAAAACATTAAACAATACATTGCTGCACAGCGAGAGGAAAATCGTAGCTCTTGCCTTCTTATCCATCTTGTCCCACTCTTCATCCATCATTGAGCTTGGCTTCTTTGCTACCCCTTCAAGCGCGAGTGAGAGGTCTTGTTTTATCAGCAAAGACTCCATTTGTACCTTCCATAGTCCAAAATTTTGATTGGAGAATTTCTCAATCTTTGGTTCCTCCATGACTTGAAAATCTAACACTGATTTTCACAATTAGCTATATCGTCACCGTACAACTCTGATAGCAATTGTTAATGCTAGAAGCACAAATAAATTACAGAAAAATAGAGCAATAAACGGAGCCCAGACAAATTAGAAAGCAAAAATAAAAGAGACACTAGATTTATCATGGTTCACCAAAACTAGCTACATCCACACTAGGCAGAGGAATTTATTATTACTAAAAGAATTGAGTTTTACAATGTGATAACTAGCATTAATAATGCTTTATCATACATCAAACAAGGAATGTGAATAGATAAAGAATTGGCAGGAAAATAATATGTCCGTTGGACTTCATTTCCTTAAAAGATTCTCAGCCATGTAACATGGAACCTAACGCCCAATCTGATATTCATTTCAAAAACCCATTCACAAGAGATATCTCACTCACCATAAGAATTACCAGTATTGAATTTTCATTTCTAGGTCATGTCGTATAGTTGTGGTATCACCATCTTTTGCATTGTAGATAAATAACGATTTCATAGATTTTTCAGTGTAAAGTATCAGAGATGCCAGTGAGAACATTCAGAATTGTGACTAGAAGCCAATAAGCTAGATTACAGTTCAGAAAATGTGGCTCATCTGCTATGTACACCGATAAGGCGTTGATATGTTTATTTTTGTGAGGTTTGTCAATTTGTTCAGTTGATGTTGAAAATTACATTTAGCACAAGATTTGATGAGGTTGTTCTGAATGTGTAGTTCTTTTTG
The DNA here is from genome assembly GCA_027924645.1 of Cunninghamia lanceolata. Classification (NCBI taxonomy): domain Eukaryota; kingdom Viridiplantae; phylum Streptophyta; class Pinopsida; order Cupressales; family Cupressaceae; genus Cunninghamia; species Cunninghamia lanceolata. Next base: position 2,507,202 of record BSBN01000551.1, read on the forward strand.
GGAGTGCAATTTCATAGTATTGTTTTGGACATGTTAAAGGTGAGAGGTTCCGACCAAGTCAGAAGTAGAGAGGTCTAGTTAGAAATAGGGAAAGGGAAAAGCTTAAAGTGTAAGCCTTCTAAAATGAATTAGAACAAGATCATGATGCTAATTTGAATAGGATGTTTGATTTGTTAGGGAGAGTCATACTTCAACCATATCACCAACTGAACTGACCAGGCATTTGGAAAATCTAAGAGATTAATTGTTTACGGTCTTTCACAGCCTCCTTCCTTTGCACTGTACTAAGGCTTACAAGGTATCGTTAAGATAGTAGGGTATGATTCTGAATATGGACATTATACCTTTATAACAATGAACACACAAGCACAACAAGCACGAGTGGCACAACTAGTGGGGAAGTAAAGCCTCTGTGCTGAATTGGAAAGCCCTACAAGAAGGTTGAGTGGGCATAAAGAAGCTTTAGCACATCTAACACCTGAACCCTAACTCCCTAGAGCAACTTCAAAGGTAGCTCGAGATCATGGCATTTATGGCTAAACAAAAAATATGGTGGAAATGGTTGCAAAGGATTCCCTGAAGGACAACATTTGGCAACACAAAGGATACACACGGTAAGAAAATAAGTAAGTTCATTTTAACACAAACAAGGGGTAACCCTAGGCCAGAAATAGATTTGATGACCGGCATAGGTACAATATTCCCACATGGCAACAAAGGGTCATTCCAAGGGAAGAAATAGTAGGTGGTATCCAAAAGACCCACTTTTACCACAAACAAAATGATTTTGTCTAGCAAACTCTAAACGGGTACTTCACATCTCTCAAAAGGAAAGAGAAGGTAGGAGGAAACCATACATGAAAGGATATCTAGGGAAAATTGTCCAAGGTTGCTCAAGAAAAACCCAACCCAGAGATAACAAAGGGCATCATCAATGTGGATGGAAGCCTGATAAGAGGCAAGGGATATGTGAGAAAACTCCTAGTGAAAGGTAGATTAGTCAGCACAACCAAAAAGAGAAGTCATTTTTAAATATTTTGAAACCCAATTTTGTTACATCTATGCTCAAATTGAGCAACTAGCACACTTTACACTCAAATTTTTCTGGCTTGTTACAAAAATGCAGGGCAATCCTTTTATAGACTTTGCAGCCCCCAAAATACACTAGCAATAATTATAAACTACTAGTCTAAAAATAAATTGATCATGCATGATCACTATAAACTCTAAAAATAGTTGTGCTAAAAGTAAATCTTATCACGCATTGAACATGCATTCCTAAAAAGATAAAAGTCTTCTTACATAAGTCTTCAAAAAACTCCAGGACTCCTGTATGCATACAAGCATCACTTATCAACATACCCCCATTGATGCGAAGCTGACTAGCTGATCATAGAGCTTTACTTTCTATTCTTGTAGACCCACTTAGTACTTACTCATTTCTTTTCATGTGGAAACTTTGTAAACTCCCAAATATCAGTCCTATCAATGGAATCCAGTTCTTCTTTCATTTCTTGCAACCAAATTCTATCAAAACATGGACCTTCAAAAGATAATGAATTCCTTTGACTCATAACAACCATCATCAGTCACCCAACTCAAACATTCAATCTTTGCATGATTCTTTTTCTATTCAACATGTGAATACTTATGCCGGTACAACTTCTTAACCATACTCGTGACCTTTTTCCAATTTGATCCATCTATCCATCCATAATTCATCGGCATACAATCTATCACAGATTCCTTCTTCCACTCTTTATTTGAACACAAGTTTTTAGAATGATTCTTTAGTCCACAAATACTATAAGGATGAAGATCCCAACAAGCTTCCTTCTTATGTCCTTGCCTCTTACAATGAGAACACTACGAATTCTACCTTTCTTGAACTGATTTGTTTGTTCCTCTTTCTGTAACATCATCTACTTTTCCTTTACCTCTAACATATCCAAGACCTTCATGCTTTGGCCTCACACTTGGTTCAATGGGCTCTCTAATTCCTTGGTCATGCTTTCCCAAACCCTTTCCTTCATAACCCATTGTCTTCATAATCTTAAAACCAACATTCTTCATGAAACATCCTTTTTTATTGTCATCATAACCATAAACAAGATTTTTAGATTCAAACACATCTTTAATTGTACACTCCTTGTTTGAACATTCTTTATCTATATCACATGTATCAAATGATTCATCAAATGAAGAATGGAAATCATTTCTATCACATGAGGCATTACATAGTGAAGGCATAGGCCTTAGACACTCATTTTCTTTCTGATATGTTGCAAGTAATTGATCTAACTCATTATTTTGTTTCTTCAATATTTATAACTCATCTTTTTGAGAACAACTTTCCTTTTCTAACCTGTTCAACTTTTCTTTCAATTCTTCACTTTTCTTTTTAGCTTTCTTTAGTTCATCTTTCAAAACATCATTTTCACATATTAAATTTGTATTTTCTTTCTTTGCTCTTTTACCAATCTTTCTGATTGATTTTAACCACACAGAAGAACCACTTAAATTATACCTTCAAATATCTTTCAAAGACTATTTTGAGAAAGCTTACCTCAAACTTCATCTAATTTCTTCCAATGGACCTTCACACTTTCCAAGCATTGCCTGAATTTCAATACTTGCTATATAGATGTTGCAAAATCTTTTTCCATAACATCCCGGTGAATCCATTCAAGATTACACTACCCCAAGAACAATGTGCTCCTCATGAATCAATTGTTAGAGAGATTTCAATGCCAAAATCAATAACCCAAAAAACCAATAACCTTCTATGATACCAAATGAAGATTTTGAGACACATCTTTGTTACATCTCTACTCAAATTGAGAAACCAGTACACTTTACTCTAAATTTTTCTATCTTGTTACAAAAACATAAAGCAATCCTTTTTAAAGACATTATAACCCCCAGAATAGACCAGCAATAAAAATATACTACTAGTCTAAAAATAAACTAATCATGCATGATCACTATAAAATCTAAAAATAGTTGTGCTAAAAATATAGCTTATCATGCATTGAACATGTATTCCTAAAAAGATAAAAGTCTTCTTAAATAAGGCTTCAAAAAACTCTCAGACACCCACATGCATGCAAGCATCTCTTATCAACAATTTATAGTAGTAACAATCTTAGATTCATTGTTGATTTTTTTCGTCATTCCCACTTTGGGCTCCGTTGGATTCTCCTCACTGGTAGTCTCCCATGTGTGTTTTAAATATATTTCATCCTTTTATCTATTGCCCTGCCCTATTTCTTGTTATCCCACTTCATTTGTCTAGTTCTTTCTGTTTGTTGCTTCTATTCTTGCTCCTCTTCAACCATGAAATCTATGGTCAATAATTGTAGGGTTCTCATCCAGCCACAAAAAGGGAGCCTATAGAAGTTGGAACCTACAATTCTTCCAAACTAGCTCAATGTTTCTGACATAGGCTTCAAAATATTATGGACTTGGTTCATGACGTTCAATTTTTGGATATGCTCACATTTTCATACATCCATGAATACTTTGTCTCTATAGATAAGCTGATGTCAACAATGAAAAATTATGAAATGTTTGTTGTCGAGGTGTTGTTGGGGAGTTTCTTCTCTCTAGACCTACTCCAAAACTCCCCTATGGATTCATGTGTTTACATACTCCTCAAAAGGGTCTTCATATTGGCTATGGAAATGGTTTGAATACAGTGTTTTTTATTTTTATTTTTTTATAAAAAGGTGGAGGCCACCAGACATATATTAATCATATAATATCATAATTAAAAGGGAGGAATTATTAAGATTACTAACTAATTGTTAATGACAACCTTTGTGAAAGGGTGTGATGGTTTAGAAACCACCCCTTAAAAGGTTATATATAACATTTCTGTGAGACTTGGAATGGGCATGAAGCATAACTCAAAGAAAGAAGAAGATGGAGAACACTCAAGGAAGATAAGGAAAGAAAATAAAGAAATCACGAAGGAGAATGATTATAGATTTGATAGGTAGTGAGCACTGGAGAAGGGGCACACAACATTTGTCTAACTCAAGGTATAGTATAGGCCCAGGATTGTTCTGGCCAGGGCTTATGTGAGCACTTGTGTTGAGCATATTTTATTGAACATGGTTCTGGAGAACTTGTGTCTATGTGCTTTCTGAAAAGAAGTAGGATGCCTGGGAAACATGTATGTTTTCTGAAAAGAGTTGAATGCTAGGAAGCACATGGTTGGTTCTGAATAACAATTGGATTCCTCCTGGAAGTGCTCACTTGCCGAAAGGGGGTTGAATCTATAATCCATTCTCTGGAGTGACATTTGGAAGAACTTCTAGGATCCAAAAGATACATATTTATTCCTTTCTATGATGGAAACTAATGAAGTAGTAAACTTATTGTAAATAAAAGATATTTATGGGTTTTGATGTTAATATGATTATGTGATAATGTTATCTAATTTGTTTTGTTAATGATTTACTTAAGAGTTCTTATTAAATTATCACCTGTTGAAATTTACATTTGTTATTACATCTATTTTAACATCAATACATATATTATTCTACCTTAACTCTAAATATTAACCATAACAAATCTGCTACAATTAATTAAATAACTATGGGGAAAACTAGCGTTACAATTTCTCTCTACAACATAGTATATAAGATAATCACAAAATCCATGGCACTGAGGTTGGTTACAATAATTCCAAGCATCATTTCAAAGGAGTAAGGTGGATTTGAACCTAGTAGAGACATAGCAGAAGGGGCCATTGTGACACATGAGCTCCTCCACTAAATTTGATCAAACAAAATGTCTTCAATGATAGTGAAATTAGACATGACTAAAGCTTATGACAAAGTAGAGTGGGACTTCCTTTTAGATTTCCTAATCAGGCTTGGCTTCACTCCATAGTGCTGCAACTGGGTGGAGGCTTACATAACATGAACTTCATATATGATTTTTGTTAATGGCGTTCAAACTGGGTACCTTAAGGCAACTAGGGGCTTCGTCAAGGAGATCCAATATTTCCATATTTATTCATACTCATGGCCAAAGCGTTGACTTGGGAAATTAAGGAAATAAACACAAAGAGACTATGGAAAGGCTTATAGATCAGAGGCATGGATGACTCATTCACACACGCCCTCTTTCCAGATGATACCATTCTATTTCAGGTTGCTACAGTGGATGAATCTAGAATCTTCAAAGACACCATCAGCCTATATCAAGTTCAACATCTAAGTAGGAATTTAATTCTTCCAAATCAAAGGTCTTCCTATTTTATACAAATTTGGAGGTACAAAAATGCATCCTCAAAATCCTTAATTTTAGGATTGGCACTTTTCCTAGTAGCTACCTAGGAGTGCCAATGTTCAAGGGTATTAACAAGCTACAATTATGGTCCCAAATGCTCTAAAACTTTCAAAATAAGATTGGTTGATGAAAAGGGAAATGACTCTCCTAGCAGGAATATTCACCATAATCAAATCAATGTTATAATGGTGCCTATTGTTGGGACTTGTAAAAAACTAGCTACCAAAATGCCTTTGCAAAAAAAAATCCATCAAAATCCCCACTTTTTCCCTTGCAGTCAAAACCCCCTATTTCGATCTGATCTGAGATATTTTATAGGGGTTTTATATCAAAAAATTTTGAGTCAAATTCCCCTAAGTCAATGTGTTTTCTCCCTTAGGAAAAATTTGTTCATTTCTGCCCTTTGTCGGCAAATCGGCAAATTCCTGAACTAGAGAACTTGGTTCACAGGTTTGAAATTTTGTCAGTTTGTCGATAAGTCGATTGGGTAACAAAGGATAAAGAAAAGGTAAAAGTGTGGAGCACAAGGAGAAAGAAAAATTATTGAAGTTTGTGGCCTTTGTTGGCAAATTCACAAGTTCTTGATTTTGTCAATTCATTGATAAGGTGACCGGGCGATGGGCCAAAAGGAAGAAGAAGAAAAAGGAAGGGGCAAAGTCTTTATCAGTTGTTGGCTTGGTTTGCACCAAAAGGTTTGCTGAAAACCAAGTTCGCCATTGGGGAAATTTTCTAACCAAGAGGAGAGGCATGGTTCATTAGCGAGGAAAGTTGCTGACAAAGGAAGAAAGGATGCAAAAAATGTCTTCGGTGGGAAAAGGAAAAGTATACAAACTAGGTTTGCCGATGGAGTAGTTCACTGACATAAAAACAAGTATAAAACTAAAAATGCACCCATAAGGCACTTCACATCACACCTAGGTTTATCTACTACCAACGAACCAGACCCCTACCAAGGAAAAGAGGAATAATCAAATTGTAGAACAGTGATCCTTCGTATGTCTTCCAATCTGCCACCACCACCCCTTTCCTTCATTAATGTGTATGAAATAGAGAATATGGAGAGAGATACTACCACTACCACCAAGCTACCTAGCTCCAAAATTAGCCTCCACTAACTATTATTACATTTGTCATAGCGACAATGCACCAAGAAGGAGTGGGAAAATTAACTGATGGGGTCTACAGAAGTTAAACCAAAATTAGAGAAAACATAAATGAGAAGTAAATAATGCCAAAATGAGGGGGTTACATGGATTCCCCTAAATCAGACATCCAAGGTAAATTGAAATGGTTCATGAGTGAAACTCATAAACATTTATAAGTCGTGTGCTTGTTCTGAATCCACTTCTTCGTCTTATCTGCCTGAATAAGCTTTACTAGTTTTCTCTAGAATTTAATGTCCCTTTCTTCTTTCATTTTTCCTCTGTTTCTCCCTCTTTTCACATAATCCAACTCCCACCAATATGCACTAGGAAACTTAGGAAAATCATAACCTTCAATGTCATCCTCTTTAGTAAAATAATCAAATTCATACATGACCGCTTTCTTTGAATCTGCTGCAACAATTTGTCCATCATATTCCTCTTCTACAAGATTTTGTTCCTCTTTTGCTATGTCTTCTAAAAGACAAGGTTCATCTGCAAAGTCTTTCTCCTCTACAGTCACATCAATGTTAGTAAAATAATCATATTTCCAATCCTGCAACAAGCTATTAGTTTTAAGATCTTCATGTTCAATAATCTCTTTATCAATCAAGAGATCATCAAACAAATCAACCTTCACCTGTTCATCTTCTTTCTCACTTGTACCTTCATTTTCAAATATTGTGATTTCTGCAATATCCTTCCCTATGTTAATCTTATCATCCTCAAATAAATCAGGTTCAACAAAATTATTATAAAGATTATAATTGACCTCTTTTTCTCTCCACTAAAACTTTCAGTCTACCCCTATTGAATGCAATCAACACTGCTGCAACTTGCATTAGAAAATCATAATCTTCATCCTCACCCTCTTTCAATAACTCTTTAACTCCATTAGTTAAACAATTACCAATGTTATTACATACCTTACCTTCTTTCTTACTCAAGGGCTTCAACTTGTGTCAAACTCCATCCTTTGTTAAGGTGTATGTATTGACAAACCCATCGTATATTGATTTCTTGTCAAACTGCTACGATCTTCCTAATAACATATGACAAACATCCATAGGCATAATATCACACAAAATCTCATCATAATAATTTCCTATATTAAATTTTACCAAGTTTTGTTCACTAACCAAAACTTTCTTGTCATCTTGTAGCCAAGATATCCTATACAGATGCAAGTGTTTTCTCCTCTCTAGCTGCAATTTACTCACCATCTCTTGAGAAATGAGATTGTCAGTACTACCACCATCAACAATCACATTATATACTTTACCTTCACACTTACATCTTGTTTGGGACAATGTTTTCATTTGATCTAGTTCTTTTCCTTCATTTATTAGGGCTCTTCCTATAACAAGTATTTCTCCACTTTTTTCTTCTTTAGAGTGTGATGACTACATCTTGCTCATTCACATTTGCTACCCTTACATTTTTTTCAGTCCTTCTACAGGTTCTTTCCTCAGTATGATAGCAATCATTGAAGAAAGGTAGAAAAGCTTGTGATTTATTTTATGAAAGATGTAGATACAACCCACAGATATATACTATGGTGAAGTTGGTTGAAAGACATCGATTATGCCCAACTAACATAACCAACATAATAGATGTAGTTACGTATAGAAATAATGTAATATATTATGCTAACATTCCCCTCCTTATTACATTGTTCTGATAAATGTACCCCCGAAATAGTTCAAATTTGATCTTACCAAGAGACTTGGTGAAGATATCTTCTATCTGAGAGTCTGTAGGGCAATACTGGAGCTAGATGTGGTTGATCAAAACTTGGTCCCGAATGTAACAACATTCAACCTTAATATGCTTTGTTCGCTCATGGAAAACTAGATTCTTCACAAGCTTTAACACACCCTAATTGTCACAATAAAGAATAGGTGGCTTCTCTTTAGGAATGTCCATGTCTGCCAGAATGTGACATGACCAAATCACTTCGCACACAGCTCCTCGTGCGGCGCAATATTCAACCTCATTCGATGAAAGAGCAACAACAATTTGCTTCTTACTAACCCATGAAATAGGCCTAGATCTAAGATGAAAACATAACCTAAGGTTGATTTCCTGTCATCTATAGATCCCACATAATCTGAGTCTGTATATCCCTGCAAGAAGAATTGGTTGTTCTTCTTATATTCTAGACCATAATCAATGTGCCTCAGATATATCTCAACACACATTTTGCTACCACCCAATGACACTTCTTCAGCTCCTGCATGAATATAGAGAGATAGCTGATAGAAAAACATAAGTCTGGTCTAGTGTAGGTCAAGTAGATGACGCTCCCAACCAGCTGTCTATAGAGAGTGGCATCTGCTTGAGGTGAATCCTGGAAGTAGGATAGTTGCAAACCTTTCTACATTGGATTTGAAACAGGATTATAGTTGACCATTCTATACTTTTTCCAAGAGAGTCTTGGCATAGTTCATTTGGGAGATGAATATGTGGTTCTTCTTCTACCATATCTCCAAGCTAAGACAATAATGAAGTAGCTCCAAATCTGTCATGTCGAAGGAGTTCTTGAGATCATTCTTTACATCATCAATGAGACTGTCTGAGCTGGCAGTGAGAATAAGATCATCCACATACAAAACCATGATGACAATCTCTGTACCTACCTTCTTAATATACAAATTAGGATCTAAGGGGCTACGGGTGAATCCATGATGCAATAGGTGACCATCAATCTTAATGTACCGTGCCCTAGGAGCTTGCTTAAGGCCATAAAGTGATTTGATGAGACAACATACCTTGAGTGGATGTTGTTCATCAACAAACCCTTCTGGCTGGGTAATGTACTTTTCTTCTTTGAGATCACCATTTAAGAAAGCACTCTTGGCATCCATCTATTAAAGCTTCCATCGCTTCTACACTGCCAAAGCACAAACCATTCTGATAGTTTTGATCTTCGCAGTGGGTGCAAAGGTCTCTTCATAATCAATGCCCTCCTGTTGAGCATATCCCTTTGCTACAAGTTGTTCTTTGTACTTGTCGATAGATCCATCTACCTTGTACTTTGTTTTGAAGATCCATTTGTTTCTTCCCTTTAGGTAGATCGACAAGTTCCCATTTATGATTTTGCATCAGAGAATTATAGTCTGCATCTATAGCCTTCTTCCACTAAGGTTGGCTTAATGCCTCTTGAACTATGTCAGGTTTAGTGCTGTCAACAAGAGTACTCATGAGTGCAAGATTCACTTCATTTCTTGATTGGCTCCTAGTTCTGATTCCTAACGAAGTGTTTGGAAGAGTGTATAGGTTAGAGTCCTTGATTGTACTTTGGACCCACTTCAGCGGTTGACTGTGTTGCTGCTGGTGTGTAATGTTTTCTAGAGGGCCCAAATCAACATACAACTCTCCTTGTAGTTTAATTTCTTCGTGAGAATCTTCCACATGCTCATCATCTGATTGTGAGAGAAATTTATGAGAAGTAGGAGATTGTTTCTCTTCTTTTTGTGACAAGGAATCAAATGACGATTCGTCACACACCACATCTCGACTCTCATATATCTTCTTTGTCTCAGGATCTATGAGATGATATGCTTTTGATGTAATATTGTATCCCAACAATATACACTGTAGCATCTTAGGACCAGTCTTCTTTCTCTTATTGCCAGGGACATACATATATGCTGTGCAACCAAACACCCTTAGATGAGAAATTGAAGGCTTTTGTCTAGTCCATACCTCTTTAGGTCTCTTGTGTTGCAGGATCTTTGTTGGTGCCCTATTGATGAGGTATACAGTTGTTCACACTGCTTCTACCCAAAATCTTTCCTCCAACTTGGCTGTGGAGAGCATGCATCAAGCCATCTCCATGACAGTGTGATTGTGATGTTCTGCAAGTCTATTCTATTGGGGTGTATAGGGATCACTTAGGTGCTTCTTGATGCCATGATGCTTCAGGTATGCCATGAACTCCTTAGAGGTGAATTCCCCCCCTCGGTCTGAGTGGAGGACAAGAAGAGACTGGCCTATTTCTTTGACATCCCAGTTGTGAAAGACCTGAAAGTTGGCAAAGGCTTCATCCTTCTTCATGAGCAAGTACACCTAGGTCTTTCGTGAGAAGTCATCCATGAACAAGTGGAAGTACTTATGTCCTAAAAATGAAGTAGGCATGGGTCCACACAGATCAGTATGTACCAACTCAAGGCAATGTTTAGCATGGAATCTACTAGCCTCGAACAAATCCATGTGTTGTTTACCTGCAAGGTATCTAGGACATATAGGCAATGAATTTGAAATTGGGGAAGTCCTCTTACCATTTGTTTGGAGCTAAGCTAATGCAAGGAGCTAACTGAAAGGTGCGCATAGCGATAGTGCCACAGTGCAGTAGATTCTATTGTTGAAGTTGATATAGCTACTATAGGGGAGGAGACAACATCTAATGCAAATAGTCTATCCTTCCTAAATTCTCTAGAAAGTATCATACCTTCTCTTGAGATTAGATAGGTCTTGATGCCATCCTTCACTTGGAACTTGACTTTCAGTTTGTGGTTCAGAAGCTGAGTAACATATAGCAGGTTTGTTGTCAAACTAGGAACATACAACACCTTGGTGAGGGTACAACAGCTTGTCCCAAGAGGAATGATGACCTTGGCTATTTCCTCTGTAACATACTCTTTATTGTCAGCAATTTGAACTCTATCTCCAGTAGGTTATTCTATCAGTGCAATGAACAGCTTGAGATTACCCCTCATATGCTTGTTGCCACCCGAGTCTATCAACCAAATATCCCTCATGGGTTGCGAGGTTTGGGAGACTAGGACTAGATTATTATGAGTGCCATAGTTGGCTGGTTCTAGTTCATCTTCTTTTGATGCATCATCTTGTTGAGCTGCTACATTGCCTTTGTTCTTTCTGCAATGATGACGGTATTTGGATGGCTGAGTATTGCTGCAACCAAAAAAGCCTTCTTTATTTGAATTGTCTTGTGATAAGGCATTGTACCAACAGTTGATAGTGTCATGATTATTTTTGTTGCATATATGACATCAGTTTTCCTTTGGAGGATTCAACTATTGATGTTCTTGTTGTTTCTGTGGCTGCTTTCTGTGAGACTTCTGACCTTTTGACGGTCTAGAAATTAGGGGCTTGTCCTCAAGTTCCTTGGACTGATTGGATGGCTTCTTATTGTTGCAAAAGATTCACCAATACATCAAATGATACCTCTTTCTTTGTGATGTTCAGCATGGTGACAAAGATTTTGAATTGAGATGGTAGAGCTCTCAACATAATTGAGACAAGTAGTTTTTCCTCCACATTTTCTCCAAGTGCAACAAGCTCAGCTCGCAGTTCAGATACCTACCGTAAGAATTCCTCAACTTTATCGCCAGCTTGCATATAGAGTGTATGTAGCTTGGACTGTAGATGGAGGATCTTCATTTGGTTCTTCACTTGGTAGATTGTGGAGAGAGAGTCCCATGCCACTTTTGATATTTTTGCATCCTGAATGTGAGGTTGGACTTCATTGGTGATGCTGAGTGTTATCAACATGAATGCTTTGGCATCAGCCTTGTCAAACTTTTTCCTTTCATCTGGGTCTTCTAGTTGAGTTATGTCACCAGTAACGATTCCCCATAGCTCAAAAATGAGAATTGTTCACATTTTTGTCTTCCATGTGGCATAATTTGGCCCTTTCAAGAGTTGGGCATTAGAAAGAAGTAGTTTTGGGGCTGACATTGTTCACCAAAAATATAGAAAAGACTAGTACATATAACAATTTTATTATTACTTTATTTGTGAATACATTCACTTTCAAGAAGAAATTGTAGCACGGAGATGAGCATGATAAGCCTATGCTATAAGACAGGGATGCTTGTGAGTGTGTTCTACCTCATCTTCGACATCAACATCATAACCCTCGTCAAGTTTTGCTCTAATCTTCCTTGCTTGACATTGTACATCAAACAAAAAGTAATCTAACTATCCTTGCCTAAACAATTCATCAAATTGAAGATTATCAATGTTTTGCAGGGCATCTAGAAGAGCAAAGTAGAAGCCCGAGCTTTCCAAAATAGCACAACCACCTAGAGGTGGCTCATTTGCATGGTTATTGTCCACATTGCTAGCATTAGGTGAGGTAGACATCCACTTTTCTTTGATTGCTGGGTTTTGCAGACTATGTGTTCCTCTTTCAAGTGTCTTGTCATAGTCTACACTTCACCAAATAGTGCTAAAGTTCATCATGTGTCTCCCTCTACATGCCACAACTCAATCTTTAAGTGCCTTATGTCATCCTCTGGCCACGTACAAGTCTCATTCTAGTGAAGAGACAAACTCAATGGACTCCAGACTCACATAGCGCCGAACTTCAAACTTCATGTGCCGATCTTCAAGCTTCACCCCTGCAATTTCATCGCTAGAGACAACTAGCAATTAGAGAAGGCTCTGATACCATTTGAAGAAAGGTAGAGAAGCTTGTGATTTATTTTATGAAAGATGTAGATACAACCCATAGATATATACTGTGGTGAAGTTGGTTGAAAGACAATGGTTATGCCCAACTAACATAACCAATGTAACAGATGTAGTTACGTATAGAAACAATGTAATATATTATGCTAACAATCATAAGTTAGATGTTCCTCTTCTCCACACCTATAACATGTTCCTTGAAAACCTCATTTTCTAAATCCCTGACCCGATCTTCCTCTACCTCTCAAATTTTGATCTCTAGGGCCATATGATTCTTCATACCTCTAAGTTTTGCTGGTGCCTTGCTCTGTATTTTTTTGATTATTGTCTTGTTCTCCATAAGACCTTTCTCCAATTCTTCCATCATGATCTCTTTCTCTTTACTTACTTTAATATCTTTTGTTCATTCTTTCCTCAAATTTTAAGGCAAATTGATATGCATCCTCCATTGTGTAAACTCTCACCAAAGCCATCTCTTTTTGTATGCTTAGCCTCAGACCATTCATATACCTTGCAACCTTCTCCTTAGTAGATTCAGCATGTCCTACTCTAATAAGGATCCTATGAAACTCCTCTATATACTCCTTCACTATTTTGGTTCCTTTTTTTAAACTTTGCATTTTCTTGAGAAAATCTAATTCATAATCCATTGGAATGAATTGTCTCTTCATCTTCTCCACCATTCTATCCCACTTGGTAATTTTCTCTTTGTGTCTCCTTCCTATTTCCAATTGAACCTCTCTCCACCAAATCAAAGCATGTCCCTTCAATCTGGTTTTTGCAAATTTTACTTTATCAGGGTCTTCAATCTCTTCAAATTCAAAATACTCTTCCATGTCATTGATCCAATGCACTAACTCTTCAAGATTCAAATTATGACTAAATGTTTGAACATCAATTTTTGGTCTCTTTCCAATTTTTGTCAATGTGTAATAACCCCAATGGATTATTTTCCCAAAATAACTAAAATAACATGAACAATAGAAAAATATGTGGCAAATTATGATATTCAACCCTCAAGAAATTACTCTCAATCATAATATGAAATACCCATAAAAAACCTTCAATTCCTTCATTGTTTGGGCACCCGATTTGACATAGTTTGCACACAAAATATCCAAAACTTCTCCTATTGATATAAACTAATATAAACTCATAAAATATACTTCTACAATAGAAAAATGAACAATAATAATAGCAGCACCAACAGCAACCACATGAAATGAAAATTAAGTCTTTAGGAAATCCACAATTCCACCCACAACACAAAAAATAAACTAGAAACTCCCAAGGCTGATCTTAATTAATATTATCATGTTCACACATCAGTTTGGGTTTGATAAAACACCCATAAACCTTCTTCAATAGCTACAGAAAATATGGAACAAATATTATAAATTCTTCACAAAGATGTTGAAATACACATTGTAGATTGCACCTCGAGACTGCCAAACTTAAGCAAACTGAAGAATGAATACTCCAGCCTCTGAAAATGTGTAATAGCATTAAAAATAACAGCAAAGACACACCACATATAGAAAAAACACCAAAAATACACTAGAAACCACAATTTGCAACTCTAAACCTGCAAAACACACATATAACTGAAACTAGCTAAATCTGCTTATTTTCTTGAAGCTCTGATGCCATCCCTGGATGAGAAAGCTCCCAAGAATCAAAGGGTTTTTGTCCTCTGATCTAGAAACCAATGGGTTTCTATCCACTGCTACAAATATTCAATGGGTTTTCATCCATAGAAGATTAATTGATGAACACAATGTTCAAACAATTTTTGACAAAGTTTTGGTATATGAAAAATGCATGCCTGAAAATTTATTTTTCTTGCAAATAAATAGAATATGGAGAATCCAACTTGGTCTCACAAATCCAAATGCCCCTCTTCATGGAAAATAATAAAATAAAATAATATTAATTATCTCCTCTTTTTACTTCCATAACCATCGGCTAAAAATAGGCTTGTAACTCCTCTATTAAGATATTTTCTTAAATAACTCCAACATTGACATAAAATCTCCTAAATTTAAGCCTTAGATGTTGCAAGAGAATCTTTTCAAATCACACACCCCATATGAGAAAATAATTATTTAATTTAATATTTACTTGTCCAAGAAATTAAAAATAATGGCAGGGTAAATTTAAATATTAAATTAATTTTTTTTTCCAATGTTGTCCTGTTAACCCAACTTACTATTTTTAGTAAGTGTTATTTTTGGAAAAAAAGGACATGACAGGTCCTCCCTCCCAAAATTTGCTTGTCCTCAAGCAAAAGAAACTATGATGCTTCATAATTATATTATACTGCACAGAAAACCTTGATCTTGTACCTGTGAGATGTTAGAATTCTTGCCATAGAACATTGTACAAACCTGAAGATTCAGATTCATTTGTGCCAATACCACATACCCAATAAGAATATCCATATGATCTGAGCTCTTGGATGTGAAATACTCTAGTGCATTCTTTCTCATACTCCAAAATCCACATCTTTGCATAAAGATTTGGTAAACTTGCCAAATGCAGTTTTGTCCATCTTCCATCCTAGCATCCTTAAAAATATGAGAGCAGTGAACTTGAGGTGAGTGACATTTGTGCAGAAATCACCCAGGTATAAACAACCTATCCATTCTATCAATTGATATGTAGTATGTCTCCATTTATGTTGCATCAATAGCCTTACTTTCACAACTTGCCTTTCTAGTTGTGTATATGCACTGTCACCAAGAAAACTAAACAAAAAGCTCTAGAAACCATTATCAAAATTATAAATCTGATTTATGCAGCCCAAAGAATGGTTACAATAGAAAGTACATCCTTCATAATAGTGGGTACCAATCTTGGAAACAAATACCTTCTTTACCTTGAATTTGTGGAGACACTCCCTGCAGGATATATCACAAACTGCTACAAATTTTTCCTCTGTTTGAAAGATGTTTGATGCAAATTTAGGATCTGATTTGGAATAGTAATGGAAAATATGAAGAATAGGAAATTTTATCATATACCAGCATACCAAATTCCACCAAACTCTGGATATTGATTTTGCAAACCACAAGCCCTTCTGGTGGTAATCTATGAACTTCTTGAGTTCAACTGGCACAAATTGATCACCCAAAGGTAATTTCAAAATGAAAGTAGAAAATAATTTTATTGCATCCTCTACTATATTAGGTGACTTACTGATGTGCTTGATATTTTCCAACTTAGAAAACTTACAAGACAGTTTGGCACAGCAAATCAAATAGTGTCTTAGATCTGTAGTTAGGAAAGCATTGTCATTGGGCAACTTGTACCTGAGACTTCTGATATATTTGGTGATATTATTGGTCTGATTTTTTCTTCTATTAGGACTGTTATAACATCCATTACATCATCTACCACATCCATTACATATTTTACAAAAATATATTCCATTCACCCCTTCAATGTTGAGATACATATCATGAAAATGCATAACATTAGACCCGTTCATTACCTCATCCTGTGAGTAGTCATTTTCAACCTCTTGACTTAGTCTATAGGGTCTAAAATATAGTAATGGAGTGATTATACAGCAGCAACATTCATTCCATGGCACTTTGAGCTCACCAAAGAAAATCAACAATGTATTTTGTTTGAAGATGTATTCCCTAGAATCATGCACTGGCATATACTTGAATTTCTTCACAAACCCATTTAAAATGTTAGAGACAAATGCATCATCAACAAAATCTAACATGAGGGAAAAATTTTACCTTCATGGATGGTAAGGAGATATCCAAAAGAAAACATCCTAAAAATATTATCTACCCACATCACTTGAAATACCCCTTTTCGTGGCCCCAAACTCCCATAGTACCAAACCCAATACATTCTCCATTCAATGTAATCCATCACATGGCTATCATGAGAAAACTGAAATTTGAATACTTTCAAAGAAAGACTGATTTTAAACATCTTATCACACCTTGCAAGGCTTTCCTCTAAAAATTTGAACTTCATGTTATCAAGTTTCTTGATTTCCAATCTTTGTAACGAAAACCAAATAATTCGCTTTCCTGTAGCACCACAAACTATAGTAGATCCATGTGAGAAATATGAAATATTAGCTTTATGTAGAGAATTAGTTACCTTTTTAACTTCTTCCAACTCTTCTTGTGAAATTTCTTTGAGCATGCCTTGAGTTCCCAGAGCTTGAGTCAAGAGTGTGATGCTAAAATCCCAAAAATGTGCCATATTAAAGGACTCCTATTGTTGAAATACAACAATAGCTCTTTCCAAATTTTCCAAGACATCTTTCCAAATGCTTTTAGAAATCAAAATATTACCAACACCATAGAAACCAAAATTTCTCACCTGATTCTCCTTGTATCCAAAAATCAAACTGTTGGGTAAGAACTTGTACTTCACGTGCTTCCTACAAATGGATGACTTAGAGTGTTTGCAACCAATGGAATCTTATATTTTCCACTCCAAAGATGAACCTAAAAGTATATATTTGGAAACTCCTCTTTGTTGATTTAGAAGTAGTGAATTGGTAAATAAAGATCTATGATATCCATCAAGGAAAATCAGAACTTGAATACTCTTAATCAATAAATAATTTTCTGCCCACTTAACTTTGCCTATATTACCATACTCTTCTACACATGGATGTGTGAAATTAGAAATGTAAACAACAAAACATGAGTTGATTACCTCCACAGGACTGTCAAATGCAACAAGTATTGCATTCCAATGCATGCCAAGAATATGGATCCTTGTTAAGTATGAAAGGTCTATCACCCAAAGATCTTTCAACCTCAAAAACATTGCAGCTCCTAGACCCATGATATAGAATTCTTTACCAAACTCTTTTTCATTCCAAAGGATAAACAATATCCTTCCCTTCAAGATGCTATAATTTTGAAGCAGCTCTCTATTCATGAATCCTCCATTTTGAGAGTAACTTGAAATCTAAAATACTAGAGAATATTTAGTCACAAAGTCTTGAAAATAAAAAAGATTCCAACTTTTCTTACTAAGACCTTGCATAAGGCAACTCAAGTTGGTCACCTCCTTCTGGCTATCTCCTATAAATTTTTTTCTTCAATAATAATGCCTGGATCCCATGTATAAGTATACTTTGAAAATTGAAATAAAGAATGACTTTTCCATGTTGTGTACCTTATTCTGTCACATATTTTTGCATGCTCTCCTTGATAACAAACTTTTTGTAAAGGAATAGGAATAGGTAATAAATCTAAAATTTGTGAGTCTTCAACATACCTTAAGTTATCAATAGATAAAACATCATCTTCATCATTACCATGCTTCCATTATGCTACTCTAGTGCTAAAATCTATGTGCACATCCTTATTTTCCATGAGTTATATTGTTGAGATAATCTCAACCTTTTCATTTGTCTGACTCCAAGCTTTTAACTTAGGGTTGTTCAAAGCAATAATTCTATCTTCATTTTTAGAATCATAAAGCTCTTCTACTGAAACTTTTGAAAGGACAATCCGTTCATCTCCATGTTCCATCTTTTCTTTCAAATTGTTTTCCTCAACTTTATCTTCACCATTGTTAAATTGAAATAAATGATTTTCAAAAGCTGGATTGAAAATTTCAACCAAGAGATTCTCACCTTCAATTGGATGAATGCAATCTTTTTGTTCTTCCTCCTTATTTGACTCAAATCTATCCTGAATATCAACATGCATTTTTTCTTATTATTTATTGGTATTTGTAGCATTTTCCATCTTAACTCCTTCTTTTCTTATTCTCATGAAATAATCTTCAAATGATACTTCAAATTTTCCCTCTGAAAGGTACTCTTCAAAAGTTTTGAGAACCACTCCTTCCTTAGGCAAATCTTTCCCAGTGAGTTTTGCATATTCATAAAAAGTGAGCACTGCCTTTGAAATTATACATTTCATATAATATTCATCAAACCACACTAATATTTTGGAAACTAAAATGTCATTTTCCAAACTTCTCAAAATGGATTTAAAGAACCCTCCCATGATCAACAACTCTACCCTACAGGCTGGCAAGAACTTTACTCTGATACCACTGTAATAACCCCAATGGATTATTTTTCCAAAATGACTAAAATAACATGAACAACATAAAATTATGAGGCAAATTATATATTCAACCCTCAAGAAATTACTTTCAATCGTAATATGAAATACCCATAAAAAACCTTCAATTCCTTCATTGTTCGGGCACCTGATTTGACATAGTTTGTACACAAAATATCCAAAACTTCTCCTATTGATATAAACTGATATAAACTCATAAAATATTCTGCTACAACAAAAAAATAGACAATAATAACATCAGCACCAACAGCAACCACAAGAAATGAAAATTAAGTCTTTAGGAAATCCATAATTCCACCCACAACACAAAAAATAAACCAAAAACTCCCAAGGCTGATCTTAATTAAAATTATAAGGTTTACACATTAGTTTGGGTCTGATAAAACACCCATACACCTTCTACATAATCTACAGAAAATTTGGAACAAATATTATAAAATCTTCACAAAGATGTTGAAATACACATTGTAGATTGCACCCCGATACTGCCAAACTTAAGTAAACTGAAGAATGAATACTCCAGCCTCTGAAAATGTGTAATAGCATTAAAAATAACAGCAAAGACACACCACATATAGAAGAAACACCAAAAATACACTAGAAGCCACAATCTACAACTCTGAACTTGCAAAACACACATATCACTGAAACTAGCTAAATTTTTATTTTCTTGAAGCTCGGTGCCATCCTTGGATGAGAAAGCTCCCAAGAATCAAAGGGTTTTCATCCTCTAATCCAGAAACCAATGGGTTTCTGTCCACAACTACAAATATTCAATGGGTTTTCATCCACAAAAGATTAATTGATGAACACAATGTCCAAACAATTTTTGATAGAGTTTTGGTATATGAAAAATGTATGCCTGAAAAATGATTTTTCTTGCAAATAAATAGAATATGGAGACTCCAACTTGGGCTCACAAATCCAAATGCACCTCTTCATGGAAAAAGATAAAAATCAAATAATATTAATTATCTCCTCTTTTACTTCCATAACCTTCCACTAAAAATAGGCTTGTAACTCCTCTATTAAGATATTTTCTTAAATAACTCCACCATTGACATAAAATCTTGTAAATTTAAGACTTGGATGTTGCAATAGAATATTTTCAAATCTCACACCCCATATGAGCAAATAATTATTTAATTTCCCAAGAAATTAAAAATAATGGCAGGCCAAATTTAAATATTAAATTAATTAATTTTTCCAATGCTGTCTTGTTAACCCAACTTACTATTTTTGGACATTGTGAACTTACTATTTTTAGTAAGTGTTATTTTTGGAAAAAAAGGGACATGACACAATGCCAAAAGGGTATTTGAATCATGTTTTCTCTCTTAGAGATCAGTTCTGGTTTAAAAGTTATGACCAGAAAACATGAATTTGCTGCTCCATTTCAAGCCTAATTCAAAGCGTAGCAGTCAAGATTTGGCCTCTGTGTTCAAAAACACCCCAACCTAGAAATGAGATATGTTGTCAAAGGGGATAAAGGGTATCTGTAACATTAATTAGATTTTTTTATGAGGTCTAGTATGAAAGTTGTGTTGGAACAATAGGTTATGGAGTGCTACTAGGAATTAACAGGCCTAGGAAGAGAAACACACCAATAAATTCATGACACCTTGAGGAATTGGTTGATTTAGGTCAAGTTGAATCTAACCACCCCTGCTCTACATCAAATTGG
Source organism: Cunninghamia lanceolata (assembly GCA_027924645.1). Taxonomy (NCBI): domain Eukaryota; kingdom Viridiplantae; phylum Streptophyta; class Pinopsida; order Cupressales; family Cupressaceae; genus Cunninghamia; species Cunninghamia lanceolata. Next base: position 2,527,853 of record BSBN01000551.1, read on the forward strand.
TATCAGAGCATAGGTAGGTCTATAAGAGGGAAAGAGTTGAGCAAAAGAGAACAAGATGCCTCCAAAAGGTAATCTGATGGCTAGGGAAATGAGTGAAATGAAAGAGAAGACTACAAAAGAGATTAGGAAGTTGAGGGAGCTTTAAGACATGTTGGTAGTTAGGCTTGAGGCTTTTGAAACTAGCCAGAAGAGAATTATGGTCACTGGTGATGTGAGTGACCAAGAGGAGGAGGGTGAGAATGAGAGCCCTCTAGGAGGATCCCAAGAAGCAAAGTTGGATCCTAATGAACAGAAGATGGCCCAGCTACTGAAGGCAGTCAAGGGAGATAGTCACAAGCTTAGTATCAAATTACCCATATATGGAGGGAACTTGAATGATGAAGAGCTTTTGGATTGGATTGCAACACTTGACAACAATTTTGAATGTGAAGATATTCCAGAGGAACGAAGGGTAAAGTTGGCAAAAACAAAATTGAAGGGTCATGCCCTACTTTGGTGGGATTATCAGCAGATTGAAAGGAGGAAGAAAGGCAAGTCAAAAATTGTCTCTTGGGACAGAATGGTAGCCAAACTCAAGGGTAAGTTCTTACCGGCTGATTATGTAATTCAATTGTACAAGAAACTTCAAAATTTGAAACAAAGAGATATGGATGTCAAGGCCTATACTAATGAGTTTAAGAGCAGGTCACATGGAGGATGATGTGGAGAAGGTGGCCAGACATCTCAGTGGGTTAAGGTTTAACCTTCAAGATGAGTTGATTTTACATAACCCAAGGACGTTAGAGGAATGTTTTCAATTGGCAATTAGGGCTAAAGAAAAGCTAAAGAGAAGGCAAGGAAAACAAATCAAGGACAAAGGTAGTAATATCAAGGGAAGAGGTTCATTTTCTAATCAAAGATACTCATATCAGGGCCAAGATGATGCAAGCAAAGTACAAGACCAAGTTGTTGATCAGAGAGGTGGATTTACAGGAGCTAGATCAGGCATTAGAGGCAGATTTGGAGGTTAAGGAAGAGGATCAAATGTATTCACAGGAAGGTGTTACCAATGCAGCAAGTTTGGACATCAAACATGGCAATGCAATGAAGTCAGGCCACTACTTCAGTTGGAGGACAAAGAAGGACTCAATTGGTGCAACAAGAGGACAATGAGAGTGTAAACTCTCCATCATAGCATGCTTCTCTAGAAGTTGGAGAATCACTAAAGGTAAGGAGAACTCTCATCAAAGCACCGGTAGAGAAGGAGCCATCACAAAGGAAGACTCTTTTCAAAACAACTTGTAAGTGCTTGGGTAAGGTTTGTAAGGTTGTAATTAATTTAGGAAGTATAGATAATATGGTTTCAATTGAGATGGTTGAAAAACTTAAGTTGCCTAGGATACCACATACTACCCCTTACAAATTCTCAATATTGCTTCAAAATTGGAGTGACCTAGTCTCAAATAGGCCTAATTAGGCTTGTACCACTAGGTCACAATAGGGTCTTCAATCTCTAGACTTCAAACCTTCATGCCAACACCTCAAATAGGTCATAGATGGTCTGACTCAACATATCTAGTCACTTCAAATGATTTGTCAAGAGCTTTTCACCAAACCCTAAGTCCTATGTAAACTTAATGCCTAATTCATGGGGTTTTCTGACTAGTTTTAGAAAATTTTCTATAAAATGCTCAAAACTTGATGAAATTCAATGAGATAAAGTGCAAATGAAAGTAGACTCAATTCTCCATCAATTCCAACTAGTTTCAAGTCATGATATTACTGTACAAAAATATACACAAGCTTGGAATAGAAAAATCACATTCAAATTTGTAGAAACAGAGCTAGTTTTTATTGATTTTCTTCAAAATACAACCAGCCCCCTTGGTCTTGACCTTCCCAAGATTATTTAACATTTCCCCCAATGTTTTCCAACTTCCATTTTAGTTACAACTATCCAACTTCCTCATTTACAACTGGTGACTCTTCATATTCCCTATTTTTGCACTTTTGCAACATTTTTTGCAAACTTGACAACTTTATGCGACATGACTCACCAATCCACCTAATGACCTAATATTGACTCAAACACACATGATATGGTCTTAAATGACCTTATTACATGGAAAAAAACATCAAACCAAGCCAAAATATTAACTTAGACAGGCTACTAGACTCAAGGTGGTCCTGCACCAAAAACAAAGATCACTGTCAGGAGTCCTTTCTACATTTTGCATACACCTTAAAAAGATGGTAGCTACAATCTTCACTTTACCATTCAATCTTTTCCCTGCTCACTATATTATCAAACCAAACATCACTGCGACACTTATGCATGATTGTAGATTATGTATCAACAACTCTAACAGGAACATTCTGATTTGACAAGAATACATTAGCTTAACTTAACAATCACTGCTAACAAATGGAAGAAAACATCATGCTGCTTCCTATAATTATATTATTGCCAATATGGCCTTATGTCACTGTCATCAAACTATCATTAAAAAATAGAACTTATTATGATTATGAACAACATATTATAAGCATGAATTCCTAAAAACATGAAGGATATGAATTCTGTCAATTGAATCTCATGAGATGACCATCATCAAAACTCTCTTCATATAGTAACAAACCTCCTAGAACTTCCTGGGATTAAGAGATAGAACATTTGATAACTCCCCCTAACTTCATGCAAATTTTCAAGCAACTGGTGTTATGTCTTTTGCAACATGCACAAGTTTAGGATCCTTCTTGTCCTAACTTTGTTTTCTTCTTGAAACTTGTATAGGCTTTTTCTTTTCTTTGTTTAAGGTGTCTGCTCTACATGTCTTCAATTTATTCCTACAAAACTATGCCTTATGCCCAAGATTATGACACTTAAAGCATCTGACATTATAACCAATTAGAGGAGTAAATGAATCATATCTCTTTGACATGCCAAAAGTACTTCTATAATCATATCTTCTATGCATCCAACATTCTTTTTCTATGTGACCAACTTGGTTACAATTGTAAGATATCACATTATACCTCTTATTTGTCATTCTAGAAGAACTTTTGTTCTTATGCCACTCAACAACATTTCTAACATAAGTCCTACAATCTCTAGCTCTATGACCATAGATATGACAAGAATAGTAATAACCGTGAAACTGAGAATAGTTATACCTTATTGAATGGTACTGCCTAACAAGTGGAGGCCTTGAGGTTCTACTTGTACTTCTACCTTCATTAACACATTTATCTTCTGTCTTATTTGCAGGAGCAGGAACATGATAATTCAAGTCTAACTTCTTTCTAGGAGTATTTTTGGTTTTAGAACATTGTCCTTCTTCATAACCTAGCCTTGTGGTGTCATTGTGATGCTTTTTTTGGCTCAATATGTCATTCAAACAATCGGTATTCTTTTCAAACAACAGATTCTTGTGCAACTTAGAAGATGCTTCTTCCCATTCCTTTCTCAAAGAGACTATGTCTAACTCTAACCTTAGGAATTCATTAGTTTTGACTTCAAGATCATATTTTGTAAAATCAACTATCCTTTTTTCTTCTTCTATTTCTGTCTTTAGGCTAATAATTAGCTTATTTGACTCTTCAAGTTCTAAAGAAACTTTTACAAAATCTAAACATACTTTGTCCTAGAAAACATTTTCTTATAGAAGTTGGTCTTCTAGTCTCTGATTCTCTTTTTTGAGTTTCTTAATTGTATCCAAAGCTCACAATTGTTCACCTTCAAAAGCAACCTCACACTCCTGTTCATCATAGTCATGTTCATAGTCCCTCACAATGTAATCTCCTTCTTCTAGATTACATTGGACCTCATATCCTTCATGTGAATGTCTCCTTTCAATATCACTTTCCTCAAACACCAAGCTGTCCTCTCTTTTAAGTGTATCACCTTGATAGATTCTAATTAACTCCTTCCACACATCCTGAGCTATTTCAGAATGCATAACTTGACAAGAAACTTCATCAGATAAACCAGACAGAATATCTTTCTTTTCTATATGATTGCATTCATAAAATTCTTTGTTACTTGTAGTATTAGGTGATTGAGAGGTAATAGAATACCCATTCTCAAGTAACATCCACACACCATACCCTAAAGAAGATAGATAGGCCTGCATTCTAATATACCAAATAGAGAAATCTAAACCATCAAATAAAGGAACCTCAGAAAATTCTTTCTAAAATGCAATGCTATTCTTTTTATCATACTTTGTGTCAACATTCAGAGATGATGTTAGGTCTCAAAAATGCAGGTCGTTAACCGTAAGAGGTTGCCAGGCTCTCTTGACATTTTTGGCTAACTGACACAGGGTAGATATGGTTAAACCCCCTTCACTTCAGGCTCTACCAGACCTAGGCGGGTAAACCTATAATTAATAAAGAAGATAAAGAGATGATCACTACTTTAATCAGATTTAATCTAACTATTGATAATGGCATAAATTATAAAACAAATGAAAAGAAAGTAAATTAATTCTAAATGATCTAAATTGTAATGCTAAAACAATAATGCAATCTAATTAAGTAAATCTGAAGAGAATTTGTACAAGTGAAAATGAAAGAAATAGACCAGTGCCTTATTGAATATAGAGTCAGTGCAATCATGAAATTAATGACTGTTTGTTTGTTAAAAACTTGAACTATCTGGCATAAAAAAAATAGGTATGTAACTTGTACAACCCTTCAAGGAAATAGTTAGTGTTCCATACTTATATGTATCCAATTGACAAAATATTACCTGCATTCATCTAAAAGGATTTAATCCTTGCTTGAAGGAACCTATCAGAATGATACTATAATCGTAACAGATTTATCAAAAACTGGAGACATAATACAAACCCTAACTATATGACTCTTCTTACAGATCCATGAAAATGTCTTCTGAGTTACTGTGATAGATTTAAGGATTTAATTCTGAAAGCAAAAACCAATTAGTCTTATCACACTATAACAGCAAATGTGCATAGACAATTTGAAGCTATACTCGATAATTCATATTGAATAAAAAAGAAACTTTGAAAGGAGACAGTCATATAATTGAACAAATTTAATAGATAATTGATACCAAAATTTTGCAGTCATTGCTTGATGCTTACAGATTTGACTTCATCAGAAAATCATTGCACATGATCTGCTAAAAATAGAATATATTAAAAATGAACTAGCATTGTCATTCAAATATCATCTCCAGTATCTCCTCTTCTATCCCCCTATATAATACCTAAAGATGATATCAAATATATCAGACAAGAGACCTAAACAACATAGTCCTAAAATGAATATACAACAAGAATCTATCAAAATACCTAAGGTATACCTGGGTGAAACATTAATCAAAAATCCATCTCAAGTAGATCCATTCTATAGTACCTTGCTGATAAACAACAAATTAGTCAGGAATTGTTATGAAAACATAATGCCCCTGGTTGTTATGAAAAAGTTAGGAATGTGGGTGGATACTACATTTGGTAAATGTTATGAAATGGATAACAAATCTGTCTACCAAGCGTCACTGCATATTTTGATTGTCTACCAATGTTAGATTTTGAGGTGGAATATTTTGTTGAGCATGGCTAACATGTGGTGCTGCTGAAGCATGTGAACTACTTGCATTTTGATGTAACCCTATTTGATTGCTTATTTGAACATGTCCACCTTGCCTATGGGGAGGCACATACTTTGAACTGGTTACATTAGTTCTAGATTCGATTTGTTGTAGTTCTTGTTTCATCTTTACTTCCTCTTCTTTCAATCTAGCCAACTTAATTTTTTTTTGTAATTTAAGCACCTCTTGCTGCACCTGATCCTCAGTTCTCATGTCTTCTAGCAGACTATTAATGATTTGTGTAGATGTTACCCAATTTATGAATTCATCTTGAGCTTCTTCACCCTGTTGCAGTGACACTTGGTAGTCATGTTCTGCTTGATTTTGGTCTATCTCTCTCATAATTTGAGTCTGATTTTCAAGCTGTTCCTGAAAGGAGGGTTTGTACCATGCAAGGACATCATTAGATCTATTATGATCAGACTGAGTATACTAATTGTTGGATTGGAATTCATCTGATTCATGCAAGGGAGTGAAGCTATTATGAATTATTAGTGTCTGTTCTGAGGTATCATATGGAGAGATTTGGTTATTAGTATTATGAGACTGATTTGATATCCCAGACTTCTTAGTAGGAGCCATTAAATGTGGGGATGATTGCAATTTTTTACCATTTGCTTTAGATCTCCTACCATCCATTATGACACTTTTATCAGAAAAGCAATCTAAGTTTAGTGTAGAGTTGCCACCTCTATTTAGAGGACTAATCAATCTTCTAGGTTTTTCCTTCCACCAGCAGAGTTATACATTTTAATTCTCTGACCCTAATAACATGGTCTACTACTAGGTTTCTCTATGTGTTGTCCCCAGTAGAGTCGCCAATTCTGTTAGGTCTCAAAAATGCAGGTCATTAACCCTAAGAGGTTGCCAAGCTCTCTTGACATTTTTCACTAACACGGGGTAGATATGGCTAAACACCCTTCACTTCAGGCTTTGCTAGACCTAGGCAAGTAAACCTCTAATTAATAAAGCAGATAAAGAGATGATCACTACTTTAATCAGAATTAATCTAACTATTGATAATGGCATAAATTATAAAACAAATGAAAAGACAACAAATTAATTCTAAATGATCTAAATTGTAATGCTAAAACAATAATGCAATCTAATTAAGTAAATCTGAAGTGAATTTGTACAAATGAAAATGAATGAAATAGACCAATGCCTTATTGAATATAGAGTCAGTGCAATCATGAAATTAATGACTGTTTGTTTGGTAAAAACTTGAAACTATCTGGCATGAAAAAAAATAGGTATGTAACTTGTACAACCCTACAAGGAAATAGTTAGTATTCCATACTTAAATATATCCAATTGACAAAATATTACCTACATTCATCTGAAAGGATTTAATCCTTTCTTGAAGGAACCTATCAGAATGATACTATAATCGTAACAGATTTATCAAAAACTAGAGACAGAATACAAACCCTAACTATATGACTCTTCTTACAGATCCATGACAATGTCTTTTGAGTTACTATGATAGATTTAAGGATTTAATTTTGAAAGTAGAAACCAATTAATCTTATCACACTATAACATCAAATGTGTATAGACAATTTGAAGCTATACTTGATAATTCAAATTGAATAACAAAGAAAACTTTGAAAGGAGATAGTCATATAATTGAACAAATTTAACAGATAATTGATACTGAAATTTTGCAGTCACTGCTTCATGCTTACAAATTTGACTTCATTAGAAAATCCTTGCAAATGATCTGCCAGAAATAGAATATATTAAAAATGAACTAGCATTGCCATTCAAATCTCATCTCCAGTATCTCCTCTTCTATCCCCCTATATAATAATATCCTCTCTGTTCTATCCTCTATATCTAGTCTTGGTCATCTCTTATAAAAGAGGCATACAAGCTTTAGACTAGTTACAACGGTTGTGACGGTTGATAACTGAACAACAATATTAGTTCTAATAAAAAAGAGTTATGAAATTTAATATTGGCCACTAATCATCAAATGGATAACCATTTCAGGGTCAAAAAAGTGTTTAATTGTAGTCCATCCCAATATCCTTCGAGGGTTTCTTCATTATTCCTAAAAAATCTAGATAAAACACAAATTAATGTCTGATCAAACAATCTAAACAAATTAATTTAAACAAATGTATTTACTCAAGTAATTACTTCCCTTATAGATATTTTATTCAGTTCCTCAAGATCTTTTTGTGGGTGTTTTATAGTTTGATCCATGCTATGTATATCCTGTAAAACCCATATTTCGAATGTCAGAAGAGTGTATTAACCATTTAGATTTAAATGTCATTTTACGGTTCCTGTATTTTGCGTCGGCAAGACCTCCTACATCGCTATAAAAATAACATTCTTCCCCGATCTATTTGGTGTCCCCAATATGACTATCGGCATAAGTCTCGTTGATGAACATAACCTTTGTTATCGTTGGGATAACATTTTTCAAGTGACCCGATAGTAATTGTCTCCCTGATCATCCATCTCATTTTTCATCGAAATGACTTTCACAGCATGACCCCGACATCGTTGTGACCATCATGTTGGGGAGACTCGTAGGCTTTATTTTGATTCATATCTCTTGCTAATGGTCTTTTGTATGCGTGGTGAGACTCTCTAACAACTTCATCCATCGGTATAGCTTATACCGTCGGGGTGATCTTCGGAGTATCATCCGATATACATTCCTCATGCCGATAATGATTTATTCAGTGTGACCAGGCAATCTCTTTCCGATGAAAGGTCATCAATGTGAACTTATTCATTGGTGATCCTTAATATCTTCTCCCCGATGATCAGTCTCACACCGATACTCATTTCCTTTGGCATATCGAGAATGTATCTCTAATTTGTATCTTTGCTTGTATAGAGGCTTGTATATTCGAAGATGTACATCGTATATACTAGATTTAAATTTCTCTGAATTCTAGCTTGTATGTATCAAATGCAATGTATGTACGAAACATGCATACAAAGCGTAGAATATACAAGCATTTAACTCTTTTAAATAATCTTTCGGTTCTGCCACTTGTATATAATGCAATTTATATCAGCATGTATCTAAGATACATACAAAGCACAAACATACAACGAATGCTTCAACTTTAATAAACCTTTGGTTCTGTGGTTTGCACATCGAGGATATACATTGTAATTGTACATTCCTGGTATACAAGCGGTGGGGTCCACATTACCTTCTCATTTGTATCTCCGCGATGTATATGACATTTGTAACAACTCGTAGATACAAGTCTGCATACATTGGTTTAACCAAACTTTAATCTTTCTTTGATTCCACATTGTATGTAGCCTTGTATAACTTGAAACATACAAGACGCAAAACCTACAACAATTTCACCACATTTCATAATCTTCCAATTCTGCAGTGTATATTACTGTGTATTGGCATGAGTTTTGTATCATTTCGCCAAATGTACATTACATACATATATCACGAAAGCATATTGAGAATGTATGTTTAGGACTATATATCTCGTTAGATGCAAATGATGACTGGTAGAAACGGTAAGAGAATAGGTGATAACAAGTCATGTTTTGTATATACAATAATTTAGCATATCGTCGAAGGTCGTCGGTGTGAATTTATCAATCGGTGATTGTTTATATCTTCTCCCTGATGATCAGTCTCATGCCGATACTTATTTCCCTTTGTATATCTCTCGGAGCTCCATCGGTGAGAGATGTAAGATCGATGTAAATTAAATAATCTTTGCTGATATGCTATCTTCGACCTTGTCTAAAATCCTTTATGACTTTTATTATTGGTGTGACCATACATAGTTGGAGAGACCTAGGAAACATACCCCGATAAAGTCATCTTACACCGATTGTTATAACTGGGAATTTGTCTATCCGACGAAGGGTTAATGGTGTCAAGTGTTTACGGTTCATCTTTAGTGAGCGCTTCAACCATGTTATATTAAGTCTTTAGGAATCAAAATAGATCAAATCCAAATATTTGTATCAACTCAATTGTTAATCTCTGCCTGAAAACAACTGTGGATCTTTCCAAAGATCTCACATACTAAGATCTTTGGAGGATTGAAACTAAATATTTGCTAAAAACAACCTAGAAATTTTATTCCCAACAGGTGACTCATGCAACAATTCATTTCTTGACTTGACTAGGACTTGTTTTACAACCTTTTGTATGGCATCTCTATTTCTTTTACACTTTCCCATGGTACTCCACTATTAGAACCTACCCAAGACTATTAGACTTCAACAGGGAACCTATGCTCTGATACCACTTGTGGGAGTATAGGACCACTGAGAGGAGGAGGGGTGAATCAGTGGTATATAAACTTTTATGTCTTTTTGTACCTTTTAACTTACAAGACAAAGATTGAGGAAGACTTCAACAATCTATTAAACACATATGCACAGGTATGACAAATAATATGAATCAGAACCTTAATAACAAAGCATTATGACACATATACAAAGAAAAATAATATGAACCATAATACAATGATTTTCATGAGTGGAAAACCCTCATAGGGATAAAAAAATGACTCTAAAAATGCCTCACTAGATATACAAAATATCTAGGAGCACCAACTCCTTATGGAGCACCAACTCCAATAACAAGAGAACCAACTCAAACACCAACTAGAGCACCAACTCCAATATCAATAGGAGCACCTACTCCCTGACACAGCCTCACTGGCAAAAAGGTTTGCAGGAGCACCCACTCTCCACATATAGAAAGATAATTACAAATATAGAGGGTTACTCTATCTCTTTGAAGTACAACACATCTTATGTCTTCCTTTGCATGACAAGATTACAGAAAGATATTACAATAAGGATAAACTCCTGATTACATCTTGTTAGTGAACAGATTTGTCACCTTAATTTATACTCCCTTTGCCCACAAGGATGAAAACCTGACCAACAGTTGAGTCACTTATAATGGTGGTTGCAAGTGCTCTCTGCTTATTTTACAAGGCGTAGCTACCTTTGAAAGTTGTGCAATGAATGAAACTAAGTATACTTTTAACCAGAAAGTTGAAAAGGCTCAATAACATCTACCCATAACTATGAAATAGATGTTGAAGACTAATTCAAAATAAATATGAATACAGATAAATGATACACAGCTCACCTATCCCGCACCGAAAAACAATAATAGATTGATCAAAAGACAACTATATTTCTCTCAACACATATCACATAACAAGAGAAATATTGAATATAGATTACAAATTGATGTAAGAGCAATTGCATTCATAGAAGATATTTAAAGACACGAAGTTCTGAAAATGTTCTTCATTTATCCAACACAACAAAACTCAGAGTTTCTGAAAATGCCCCTGTCTATAAGCTGAGTCAAGAAAAAGATAACTCGAATTACAAAGCAATAGAAAATTAATTTGCTCCTCCTCCCCTATTTCACCAAATAACTGGAAAAAGAAGATCCTCTATATTGTCTACTGATTGCCTATTTATGGGCTTTCCCAATGAGACTTCATGGTCTTTTTTGTAACTGCTTCTTGAAAATACATCATGATGAAAAATCCTTTATCTTCCCACAAGATAACCATTTCTTGAAAAAGTCGCTTCAGTTAAAGACATGGCCCTTATAGCTTATTTTCATCAAATGACATATGTGCCTTTCGAGGTGTCTCCAAATGTGATATTTGACAAAAATCCTTTTTAATATTCTGACCTTGGCATTATTTGAGTAGGCACCAATGAAAGTGGTTGGATTTAATATTCCCTTGAAGCATTTTTAACTAACAAATCTTCATACACTCACCATGATCTTCAAGTTCACTATTATCACATGCACTGTTTATCATAATATTTTAGAAGATTAAGCACACATATTTCATCTGGGGCACTATCAATAACTTCAGCTGACTGATCAGTCCTTATGTTTCCAATACAAGCTCTTTATAATTCAAATATTTCTGTAGAACTTCACCTTTGCAATTCTCATTATCAATGGGGTGCTCAGCATCAAAAAGATCAGGGGCGGACCTTTTATGACTACCTAGAGGAGGCATGAGCTTATAATTTCTATCTCAGTCCTTTCTTAGTCTCTTTCCATTTTTAATTGTGTCCACATTCATATACATGTGAATCTTAACACCCGCCCACCAAGCTCACACAGGTCATCTTCTCACTCATCCATGTTTATTTTTTACCAACATCCCATCAGTGGCAAACCTCCCATGAAATGAAATTTCTATAGGCCACACAAAATTTTTGTTGTTTTGAAATAACCTATCCTTTCCATTTATATGCCGATGCATTAACTTCATCAATGAAAACAAATCACAGTGCATATATTCTAATAACAATGAATGGATTGTTGATTCTAGAGGTGAACTACAAACCTGAGGTGAAGATGAATGACATTTCATATATCTTGCTATTGCTCAAGACTACATTTCTCCAAAGCCGTTCATCAAATGGTTCATGGCCTTAGCCCATGCTTGCACATTTTACACACCTGTCCATTAGTGCATTTTGAAACATAATAGCTGACATAAAAATCTTCTATGCTATGTTTAGATCGATACTCATAATTGATCTAGCAAAGCACATAGAGATCCAAGGAAATGCCTCCTAGAGAATAGAAAGTTTCTAAAGTCTATTTGATAGCATTTCATGGGAGGATATTCCCTCTGAAGCAATTTATCACATGGTTTTTCTGCCTTATATAAGTTTCTATATCATGCCTACAAGTCCACTTGTCAAACAGTTTGTGTGCTTTAGAAACCAATGTCTTGGGCAGAAGTCAAAATGGTGGCAGCATATATGTTTCTCTTATAAGCCATGTGTGCTTGTATAAACATATCATAGCCTAAATTCAAAAGGCATTCCCATTAGTGACAAATTTGAGCTTATTAGACTAGCAGTCGACATTACTGTGTGGACATTTCCATGAAAGAATCATGAACTTTTGGTGACTCAGAGGCTATTTGAAAGTTTGCAACTACTTGTTCAACAAATCCAACCTATGTATATCCTGTAATCGTTGCTTCTTATGGGACTGTTCTTCTTTGAAACTTCCTATCAAGTGATTTACGTTTCTTGCATTGGCTATTACTACCAGTCTGAGCATTTCAAACTATAATATCTGATAGTAATTCCATTTTCTATTATGTTTTGATATCACCCACGGCTCCCATTCATTGTACTAGCACGAACTGTGAGGATGTCCATAAGTTCTTAACATAGGCTATAGGAATACTGGCAGAGATGGCAATCGGGCTTTACATTTACCAATTGCATTTTCTCAAAAATTTTAAAATCCTTTTTAATAAACTCAATTTGCATATCCTACGATGATTGCATTCATGAGATGACATTTCTTGAGAGGCATCCTTTCAAAGTATTCACGAACTTTGTGTATGCTTCAACATCCTCTATCGCACCATGCCTAAAGTATCCTACGAAAGAAACTCATACTCTTGTGAGTTAAAGAGCAATTTTCGGGTGTCTCCTTAATGGTGCACAATGATTCAAATGTGCATTTGAGATGTGGACCTGCGATGTTTTCCCTTTTCAAAACTCAAACCTTTAGTAGGATGCTTATATAGAACAAGCATATTACTTGCTACAAAGGTGCCTCAACACTGCCTCTCCATCTCTATTGTTGAGGGAGTTTAAGGGGAAAATCATAATGCTATGAGATTTGAACTTTTAAGCGCTGAATCCATACTCCCATAGTTTGCATACATGTTTGTGTTGGCATAATAGTCATATAGTATTACATTGTTAGTTTATAAGTTGGGTTTTGGGAAGTTACTTTCCCATAAGAAGTTATATACGGGAATAATAAGGCTTTAAAAAAGCTATTGAATTGTATTGCAACATCATCCAAAGACAATAATATATTATTCTATGTTGTTTGTTATTCCTGTGTAATGGTGTAATTTGTATGTGCTCACCATATTTCAATATGGTATCAGAGTAGGTGTTTACATTATGGAAGTATTTTGTACGTGGTATTCTTGAATCTCTGCTACATGAAAGGGATGGTAGATTTGTCTAGTTTTTACGAGATACTTGAACCCGTTTTTCCCATCCTGTAAGGTGTAGTTTCATTCCTACTATGGCATATGGCATGTTCTTAATTGTGTAAATTTTTTCTTGAGACATCTTCATGATTCTATACCGTGAGAGCATAATTTTTTCTTTTGTGGAGCAAGTAGACTAGCAATGAATTTGTGTGGAGCGAGTAGATTGGCAATGAAGATCTGCAATATAAATCATGTGCCTATGAGTTGAAATCTTCATATAAAAGACTATTAATCGGTGTTTCTACCACACTGGTGATTTTTGGTGAGGGGTTCTGAGGATTTGTACTACATGAAGATATTATGTATACTGCAACATTATACTATTTCCTGCCATTACATAAGTTTATATTCTATTTGAAGCATTGCATACGTGTGATTCAGGCATGAAGGAGGAAAACACTTATTTGAAGATTCTAAGTATTGCTGCATAAATTTTGATGCTGAGATTGGCATGTGTTGTTGTGTATGATGAAATCCACCTTTATTGGGTTGATGGATGTCAGTTAGGAGATTTAAGGGTGTAGCATGAGTTGCAGCATTTGGTGAGTCAAACATTTCTGCCTTCAATCATGGTTTAATCTTGCAGTGTGAAGCCATGTGAATCTATTAAAGTCTATGTGAGGCCATGTGAAATGAATAATGGGTAGATGTATAGGAAAATAACTAGTTGATATCTGTGATATTTGGCATTTTTTAGGTTAGTATTTGAAGTGAAAGGATTTTAGTAAATGTTCAAATCTTAGAATTTTAACTATCATTGTGATTGTTGGAGGTAACTCATATATAGATGAGTTGGAGGAATTCATAGTTGGTGTGAGAAGGTTATGAGTTCAAAACTTGGGAGGTATAATGTTATATTTTTTCCATTTTAACTATTATTTTGTCATTGGAGATATGAAGTTTTATTAATACACAAACTTGCAAGTATTTGATTTTTTATATCTTGGAGAAATAAGGATTATTGTGTTTACAATATATTGTAAAAGGTGCACTTTTGGTGGAATCTAACACTTGTTCATTTTATTTTATCATGATTACATCAAACATTGCTTGTGCTCTCGGGCCCATTTATACTACACCTGATGAGGCCTGCAAAGACTCATCCAAGGCATTAGTTGGTTAAAGTGTAACAGGGTCATATTGGAGGAAGGCAGTATCAAAGGATGGAGGATTTTCCATCATCTCAAGTCAGCCTCTCGCTTTGAGATGATGCTTTTCATAAGAAGCGTTTTTGGTTTTGGTTGTTTTGTTTTTCTTTGTTGATGCTGACGGAGTTGACAGATTTGAAGAATGTATGTTTTGTGAAAATTTTATTTTGGAGATAGGTTTGGGATTTGGTGTTGAGATCAATATGGATTGTTGTCCAGCGAGCTTCAAAGAGTATATGATCCTGAATTATAACCTTTCGTGGTCACTAGACAATGGCAGAGATCTGTCGTATCTCTTAGGGTTCATTGTCAAATAATTCAAGACTCTATGATTTGAGAGCTTGGGACTAAAGAGCTCAAGAACATAGCTCAAATCTATGCCTTTCCAAGGGTAGATGAGATAGCATGATGGAGCCCCGCTTGGTTTAGGATTTGTTCTTTGGGAGAAGATATTCTATAAATTATGTATTCATATTATGTAATCAACTTTGTTGAGTATGTTAGCATTCATGGGGGTCCCCTGGTACTTTTGTAGGAACAATGTAATAAGGGGGGGATGTTGGCATAATAGTCATATATTATTACATTGTTCGTTTATGCATATTAAATAAATGTTAGTTTATAAGTTAGGTTTTGGGAAGTTACTTTCCTGTAAGAAGTTATATACAAGAATAATAAGGCTTTAAAGAGCCATTGAATTGTAATGCAACATCATCCAAAGACAATAATATATTATTCTATGTTGTTTGTTATTCCTATGTAATGATGTAATTTGTATGTGCTCACCATATTTCAATAGTCTGGTAGGCGGTTGCAACTACCATATCTGACTAGAATTGCCATTTTGTTGTGCATTGTTGAATTCCATATGTTACTACAAAAGGTGTTAATGACATTGTTCTACTCTATCTGTTCCTATCATAGCATGGGTTGGGAGCTTGTGGAGTTTGGCATGCCGAAGCCATAGCACATTACTTCATAAATTGGTTCCAACCAAAGCATAGAGACCTGGAACTACATTTCAACTCCAACAGTTCACCTATCTCAGATCCCTCGATGGAAGCAATCCATTCATACCTTGTAAGTGCAACAGTTTAATGCTCATAAATGAAAATTCAAAACCCTAAAAGTCCCCCAATGGTCGGGCTATCGGTGACTTCTTGAACATTTGAACCAAAATAAAGGAGTTCAATATTTTAGAAGACCTCCAACAACAAAGAAGTCAGGCAATCAGGAGATTCTTGAATTGTTGAACCATAGTTGAGGGTTTATAAGGTTCCTGAACTCAACAACTTCCTGATAACACAAAGGGATTTATTTTTCATAAAACATTTTAGCTTTTCATAAAGAGTTAGAAGCTTTATAAATATGACTTTAATAAAGTCATTAACTCTCCTAAGGCATCTTTCCTCCATAACAAATAATGGAATTATTCCCATAATGATAAAGCTTCTAGTCCCTTTTGTGACCATAGAAAAATATATCAAGCTCCATAATCTTGGGCAAAATATGGTTTTGTCAATCAAGATTACTCCACTAGTCAAGTCAAGCTTGACTATCCTATTGAAAGATGGAAACCCTCCCAGATGTAGGTGATCTATTTCGAAAGGGGATCTTCAGAGTGAGTTGGTTCTCCTTATGATTTTTTCCTAATCTAATGACTTATCTGGGAAAAGGGATGAGAGAGGTAAACTGAAATAAATAACTGAAATGAAAATTTAAGGTGATGTACCGATACTAAAACCCTATCAAATCTTACTCACAAACAGACCACAGAACATTAATCTTCACAACACTTTGATTTTACCCAATTCATAAATATTTCACATGAAGATTTGATCAAACACGACATGCAACCTGAATTAAGAAAAAATAATAGCATAACCTATCACAAAACCAAGACAAAAATAGAGGATAAATGTTTATCAAAGTGTCATATCAAATAAGTTTTGCAAAAAGAGAGGCAAGAAATGAAGGAAAGTTGATGTTCTATAACTGAAGGAATAATGAGTACATAGGTTGAATACAACACTCTCAGTGTGAGAGGAAGACTCTAATAACTCTGCACTCTAATCTTTACTCTATCATGTAAAACTCTAACTGGAACTTTGAAAAAGAAGTGTATCTCTAACATATATGCTCTAAAATCAATCTCTCCCTGAAAGCTCAAAAAAAGCTCCTAAAAATAGGCCTCGATGTCCATTTTCAAGCTCCTTAGAAAAGCAAAAATAAAAGCTCTCAAAAAGAGTCCAAACTATAAAAACATGATGCCAAAAGATCCCCTCATGTGACCCCACCACAAATCTACTTTCCTCTACTTATAAAATCTCAATTTTTGTCTTTATATGCTTCTAAATAAAACAAATCGACAAGAAAATATTTGATTTGTCTTATTAGCTTTAATTGCCTAAAAATAATTTAAGTTTTAAAGCAATTTATAAATGATTGCTTTAAAACTAACTTTACGACACTTGGAAGTTCTATTCTATCCCTATTTGATTTGATTTTGAAAAACAATAAATATCCATGGCTTATAATTTCACCAATTGCAATTACAATGTTTGATTTTTTTTTAAAAAATCATAAAATTAATATCAAGGCATGACATATATTTGATTTGTCATATGAACATGTGGCAAGGCAATCTCTAAGGTACATGTGGCATATGAACTTGTCTCATACCAAAATGAAAGGTTTGCATATATTCCTAAGGCATGAAATTCATCTCCATCTCCAAGGGCTAAGACATATGGCATATGACAAGTTGACTTAAGCAGATTTTAGGCATTGAATAATCTTGAGGGAGCAATGGGCTTGACCTCTCACTAAGTCATTGACTTAGGCATCATCATTATGGTGACTTAATACCATGAAAGTATTAATCTTATGCCACATAAAGAATTGAATGTGACAAAAATACCAACATTCGATTAGGGTAAAAACCGTAAGAACAAAACAAAGATTGCCCTATCTTTTCTAGCTCATTTTGAATTTGGCATGTTTTTTGAAATGGGCTACATGGCCGACAATGAAACCCTACAATTTCAAGCTAGAAAACTAGATTTCTCTGGCATTTTTGTGTTCGACCTCCATCAATTTTTGCAGAAAAGAAGGTAAAAGGTTTATCTGATGAACATATGACTCTTTTTTCTTTGATTCTTTCCATTTTGTGATGAATTTCTAAGTGAAAATGGATTTTATAGCTGTGACTTATGCATCATTTTGATGATCTTGTTCACCTTTTGTTTTTGTGTCAGTCCTTCCTCTATATTTGGCCATCGTTACTGCATTCTTGAGAAAGGAAAATGAAGCAAAAAAAAAAGGATTTTTTTTGCTCTGCACCACTATGCACTTTCTCCATACACAGGTAACTTTCATATCTATCACTATATATTTCATTTTTCATAGCATTCTATGTATTTGGGGTTCAAAACTCGCAGCCATATTTTTTCATTCTGTATCTTTCATCTATAAATTGGTACTTGAAAAGTCCCTCTTTATTCTGCAGCTGAACCTATTTGATACAAAAATGAAATGGGTTTTTGAACCTTTAGAAAACATTGTATATTTGATTATGACCGGCATGATGACATCTTTGTGCACTCTTTGTCCACTCATGATTTGAAATCACTTGATATGGTTCTTTATATGTGAATGCGACCCTATGAAATGACCTTTTGTGAAAAATACATTTTCTTTTCTGTATGTGCATCATTTGCTAAAACCCCTTTTCATAATGGAATGTATCAGGTAATATATGATGTTCTCTTTATTTTGTTGTTTTAGAAGAATTTTGCCATGATAAAATTCCTATCACCCATGTTCTGATATATACACTGATTTCTAAAGCTTCACCTATAACTCTTCTTGGCATTTCTCTTCATTTCTGGTGCATTAAAAACTTTAAATCTCTATGTTTCCTACATTTGTTTACTATATGAAGGCCATCTTCTGTAGCATCTTCTATGTTATCATTTGTAGTTACTATTGTAATGGAGAAAACTGAGGAAGATCATCTCTTTCACTTTGGCAAATATATCACATACCATAATGAAACTTACTATCTTGTATTCAATGTCAAAGTTGTTCTCATTGGGCTGTTCCTATAGCTTCTGGTACTTTGGCTATTCCACCTGACAGATATAGCACTTTACTTCACTACATATGCTGATGATGTTTTCCCTTTTGAATCAATTACCCTGAAGAAATATGTCTCTATAAGTCTCTTCTTGTGATTTGGTTTCAACATGAATAACATGTAGACATCATTTGCAACTCCTCCTGTCACTCTTTGAGACAATAACAACAACTCTCTCCTCAATGGAAAGGTTTCTGACATAAGTGATGCTTAATGGATGGTATCTCTATTTTATGAATGTGATGTATTTAACCTTCTCAAGGATATCTAGCTAGATGCTCTTTAACTATAGCATGGCATCTGTCACTTTTTTACTCCTGTCACTATAGATACCTTGATCACTAATTTGATCCTGTAGCATACTTTTGACAACATTATGATAATGACATTCCTAATCAGCATTTTGTTCTGTAACAACACCATGTAGAAGAGGCTTATCATTGGATTACTCTTGGCATTTATTGCTTGAAACAACACCCCTGTGGATGAACATGAGTTGCTTCATACTCTTGGCTGTTCTATTTGTCTTTCCCCTACAGCACTGTTTGCCATGGTTTATCTTGGTCTCTCTATGATATAAAATCATCTCATGCTTAATAAATGATTGTTCCATATGATGAATGTACCCTGGTTCAACACAAAGGTGACATGGAAGCTTATGTTGTTCATTGATTGATGTCCATCTACACTCTTTACTTCATTCAAATCATACATAAAATGATATTTATTTCTGATGTAATGTTATGACCAAAACAATCATGTACTGTTGCATGATATTATCCATTGGCAACTGTTTGACATTCAAATGATTGAAATGTACTTGATTTTCTTAATTTCTCAAATACCATGAAAGATATATAAATGAAATACATTTGAATGTCATTTTTTTCAATGATAGTTGAAGTAAAGATGACAACTGTTCTTTTGCATTGAATGTTCTCCATTGAGTTCAGTCTACTCTTATGATTCCATTTCATTCTTTGAGGTGCAATCATAGGTGTATCCTATTCTTGACATCAATGCATCTGACTACCTTCCACTTCTTCAGTTTGTCATGCAATTAAGGCAATGTGAATAATGATCTTTTATTTCATTTCATCTCTTTTGATATTAGGGGAATCAACATGTTGGGCTCAACCCCTGTGGGAGCCTCATTTTACACCACATGTTTTTATGTCTTCAATTAGCTACATGAATTATCCTATACCTGCACATGAAACAAACATATTAGAATAAAACATTGAAGTTCCACAATTGTTTCTTTTTCAGTTCTTCATGCATGTGGATGATCTTCATTGATCAATGCAGCATAGAAAAAGTGTTATGTCTCTTCTGATAGGACATAGAGATCTCATAATCAGAGCTCTAACAGGACCCTCCCACATTTTTGTAGGTTCATGTCAAAGATCGGGAGTAGAGAGAGGAGACAACTTCAAAGATTGAAGACCTTCAAGGCAATGATGGCTATGACCTTTTTCTTATCCATAGATGCATAGTATTTTCTTTATACTTGCATTTGTTCAGCTATACCAATGGCTTGTGTGGGACATTCATTCAATGCAATGTTTAAACTTTTATCTATTTCAATTGTAAATGAATAATCATTGTAATGAATGAAATGCTTATCTCTCTGATGGATATCCTCTAATGCAATGAATGAACTGAATCTTTATTCTATTAAACAACTAAACTGAAAGCCTCATGCATACCTTGTACTATCACAACTGAACTCCTCATAAAATCAATACATGTAAAGGCCTAAGCAAGGCATAAATTAATTGAAAAATTTCACCTTAAAATGAACAATATACTAGCTCTGCCAATTTTGAGTTGTGCTGAAAAATGCTAACATTTCTGGCAACTTCTACTACATGCTTGTCTGCTAAGCATCATGATCAGTTGCCTTGAATATCCATTGGGCATTGAGTCATATTCTGCTCTTCTTAAACTTATAAAACACTGCAATTCATCTCTCCAACAGTTCAAATAGCTACAAAAAACTAACTAAACTCTAGAAAAAACAAACTAACAGGCCTTGGTGGCCAGAACACCTATGCAACATCACTTAGGGAAACAAAACTGACTGAAAGAAAAAAGTGTATTGAGCACTTATTAACTGAAAACACTAACCTAACCCTACTCTAACCAGCCAAGGAAGCTGGTCAAACAAAACCGTTCACCGATTGGGTGAAATAACTCCCCCTCCTAACTAACTGAGGATGCCTCTTATGCTTGCAAACTGACAATATGGAGTTGAAAAGAAGAACACACCTTATAAAATGTCAGACTGCAACCTGAAGAGTATAACCAAAAGTTTGAATTTCTTGACTCTGTTCAGACATACCTTTGATCAACCATGAATAGGCAAGTTTTATCTATTGTTCCTTGATTGCAGTCTCTTTCCTAGGAGCACTAAAAATCCCTTGAAGCTTGTTGGCCACTTTATTGGATAAATGTCTAATGGGGCATCCTCTTGAAAGGATGAAACTTTATTTCCCATTGGTTGTCTCCTCGACCATCACTGATTCTTGCTTTGGCTGAAACTTGACTTCAACCTTGTGATCCTTCACAACCAAACTGTCCTCATGTGATTGCTTGTGAACTAGTCCTTTGTCTAAATGGCTTTTACCATTCTCTTTATCCTACTATTCTACACATTCACCCTCAAAAGATGTTGGTATAATGTCCAAACATGAGTAGAAAAGATTAATTTTAGATGTTGGTATAACTTGTTCATGAATCAACATGTTATCTAAATATTCTGCAACACTTGGATGGTCAAAACCTAGTACAGACATGTTGTTTTCATCCTTGACATCAGAGTTAGGAAGCTCATCAAGTAGACTAACTGAAACCTTCTCCACATTATCTAAATTTGTAACAAAATCATCAAGCTCATCCCAAAACGCAATTTCATCATGATCCACTTGATTTTTTGATAAAAGAGGGTTGTACTTTACCTCATGACAGTCTTCAATTAGATGTGTAACCTCCATGGTAGGCTTATCTTCACACTTGTCCATTTGATCCGAGACCTCTTCATCAGATTGCTCAGCTTCAATCAGTAGCTCACCAGATGGTTGAGGATCCTCATGCTACTCTGAAACTGTTGTCCTTAGTATGAGCATGTTCTCCTCATCTGGTTCTACAAAACTAGGTAACTAATTGAACAAAGTTACACATTCTTCCTCATTATCTTGTATCTTCTTAGATGAGACTTGGGCTTTTAGTCTTTGTCATTGAAGGCCTTCACCTTGTGACTTTTGCACCTTGCTTTCATCCATCTTATGAACAACATCAGAAAAAATTTTAAATGCATCAAAATTCAAAGGGTTCAGTATCATATTTGAATCTACTTGCTCTACACAACTAGTAGCAACCCTTTCATGTAAATCAGCCTTTTGCACTAGTTGATTTTTCAAAAAAAATTAACATCTTTTACAACGCAAGGAGGCTCTTTGGTGCGAATATTGACAAATTCATCAAAAGGAGTCTTCTGTTGTTCGATCTTTTTATTCTCTAACTAATACTACTCCATAGCCAAATGCAATAAATTTACGTTTCTAGCTTCCTTCATGGTGAATGAGTCATTTTGTAAGACAATAGGTCCATCCTTACAAAGACAAATAGTGATAAGACAATAAGATTTGTCTGGTTGGGAAGCTAGGGGAGTTTCTTGGGTTTTTTGGAGGAAAAGAGACTCTTCAAGTGGCTGATCTGCAACTATACTAGGCCGAACATGGTTATTTTCCTCAACTTGCAAGGGGTGAGGGCTTCTAAAATTGGGTATTTTAGACTTATTAGGCTGCCTTGAGGGATCAAGAACTTCATTCTACCTAAAACTTAGGATTTCAAATTTAGGAGCCTTAAGAGGTTCATTACGTCTGAAACTTGGAAATTTATACTTACATACCTCTTCTTAAGTAGGTTGTTCTAGAATAGCAGGAGCTTCTTGGGCTCAAGCAAGCAAGAGCTTTGTTTATACAGCTGCCTCTCTCTCAAGATTCTCTTTAAATAGTCTCTTTTGTGTCTCCCACTCCAGATCAAAAATAAAGGTCTCACAAGGTGCCTGCTCTAGCTATTAAAGGTAAACTTGGTGGTCCAACTCTCGCAACTGCAAATTGAACTATTCATATGGCCTTGATTAAAATCCTTCTTCTTGTTGATACTGATAACCCTTTATACTTGCAATCTCCTGCTCAAACTGCATCCTTTATGTCTCCAACTCTTGCTCGTGGAGATAGGCTTGATAAACTAGTTCCTCTTGGTGCTCTTTATACTCATGTTCCCTCTTAATCTCCTCCATTGGCTTATTAAAGTCTGATAGAATGTCCTTCATCATGTCGTTAAGTTCTTTAATTTCAGATTGTTTTATCTGGTAAGAAGGCTGACTAGGAGATTGGGTAGGAATGGGTATGCGGTAGGCATCCAGAGTATTTGGACTAAAACTAGCATTATGAATGCTTGTATATGACTAGTAAGGAAGCTGAGAAGGGGTGGGTGGGTGGCAATTATATTGTGCATGCTGATTTTACATAGCCATGGAATTGGAAATAGCAACTTGATTGGCCTGGTATGATTGATAAGGGGTTCTATGGACAACATTTTCATAGTATGGTGGTGGATATTCATATTGTCTATGGAAATCTAACATTTCTACTCATATGCAAGCCAGAAAATGGAATAAATAGGTGATTTTTATTACATACCAGCACTTGATCATATTGAAACCAGTAGATTCAAACTAAGAGTTGCCAGATGTGCTTGATTTTCTACCTCCAAATGTTGGGATCACCGATACACACACCAAATATCAGTGGTATATGAACATGTAGTTGGACTGAGATAGTCCAATTTCTCCTAATCTTCTTTTCACAAACTGAATGTGCTAGTTCTGCATGCAAGACCAAAAGATTGAGTCACCGAGTATACTTGTAAGAAGCCTCCAAAGGCTAGAACACTGCTACATATACCAGAACAGTAGCTTGCAGAATTGATAGTTTCTCTTAAAACACTTTTAGAGTCCCACTAAGCGTAAAAAAAATTGTTGTCAATCACGATTACGCCACAAGTCAAGTCAAGCTTGACTATCCTGTTGAAATATGGAAACTCCCTAGGGTGATCTATTTCGAGAGGGAATCTCTAGAGTGAGATGGTTCTCCTTATGATTTTTTCCTAATCTAATGACTTATTTGGGAAAAGGGATGAGAGAGATAAACTAAAATAAATAACTGAAATGAAATTTTAAGGTGATGCACTGATACTAAAACCCTATCAGATCTTGCATTGATGTACACAACACTTTGATTTTACCCAATTCATAAATATTTCACATGAAGATTTGATCAAACACGACATGCAACCTGAATTAAGCAAAAATAACTGCATAACCTATCACAAAACCAAGACAAAAATAGAGGATAAATGTTTATCACAATGTCATATCAAATCAATTTTGCAAAAAGAGAGGTAAGAAATGAAGGAAAACTGCTACTCTATAACTGAAGGAATAATGAGTACATAGGCTGAATATAACACTCTTAGTGTGAGAGGAAGACTCTGATAACTCTGCACTCTGATCTCTACTCTATCCTGTAAAACTCTAACTGGAACTCTGAAAAAGAAGTGAATCTCTGACATATATGCTCTGAAATCAATCTCTCTCTGAAAACTGGAAAAAAGATCCTAAAAATAGGCCTCCATGTCCATTTTTGAGCTCCTCAGAAAAGAAAAAATAAAATGTCTCAAAATGAATCCAAACTATGAAAACATGATGCCAAAAGATCCCCTTATGTGACCCCACCATAAATCTGCTTTCCTCTGCTCGTGAAATCTCAATTTTTGTCTTTATCTGTGTCTAAATAAAACAAATTGACAAGGGAATATTTGATTTGTCTTATTAGCTTTAACTACCTAAAAATAGTTTAAGTTTTAAAGTAATTTATAAATGATTGCTTTAAAACTAACTTTACAACACTTGGCAGTTCTATTCTATCCCTATTTGATTTGATTTTGCAAAATAATAAATATCCATGGCTTATAATTTTTCCAATTGCAATTATAATGTTTGATTTTTCAATAAAAAATAATAAAATTAATATCAAAGCATGACATATAGTTTTGCAGAAAAATAAAAAAGTCTTTGAGGGCTCATCTACAAGGCAATCTCTAAGGCACATGTGGCATATGAACTTGTCTCATACCAAAATCAAAGGTTTGCATATATTCCTAAGACATAAAATTCATCTCCATCTCCAAGGGCTAAGACATATGGCATATCCCAAGTTGACTTAAGTAGATTTTAGGCATTGAATAATCTTGAGGGAGCAATGGGCATGACCTCTCACTAAGTCACTAACTTAGGCATCATCATTATGGTGACTTAATACCATGAAGGTATTAATCTTATGCCAAAAAAATAATTGAATGTGACAAAAATTGCTAACATTTGATTAGCAAAAAAACCCTAAGAACAAAACAAAGCTTGCCCTATCTTTTCGGGCTCATTTTGACTTTGGCATTTTTTTGGAAATGGGCTACATAGCCGATAGTGAAACCCTATGGTTTCAAGATCAAAAACTAGATTTCTCTGGCATTTCTATGCTCGACCTCCATGGATTTTTGTAGAATAGAAGGTAAAAGGTTTATCTAATGAACATATCACTCTTTTTTCTTCGATTCTTTCCATTTTGTGAGGATTTTTTGAGGCAAAAATGGCTTCTATAGCCATGGCTTATGCATTATTCTGATGATTTTGTTCACCTTTTGTTTCTCTATCACTTCTTCCTCTATATTTGGCTGCCATTACTGCATTCTTGAGAAAGGAAAATGAAGCAAAAAAAAGAAGATTTTTTGGCTATGCACCACTATGCACTTTCTCCATACAAAGGTAACTTTCATATATATCACTGTATCCTTCATTTTTCATAGCATTCTGTGTATTTGGGGTCCAAAATTCGTGGCCATACTTTTTCATTCTTTATCTTTCATCTATAAATTGGTACTTGAAAAAGTCCCTCTTTGTTCTGTAGTTGAACCTATTTGATACAAAAATGAAATGGGTTTTTGAACCTTTAGAAAACATTGTATATTTGATTATGACAGGCATGATGACATCTTTGTCCACTCATGATTCAAAATCACTTGATATGATTCTGTATATGTGAATTCGAACCTATGAAATGACCTTCTGTGAAAAATACACTTTCTTTTCTGTATGTGCATCATTTTCTAAAACCCCTTTTCATGATGGAATGTATCAAGTAATATATGATGTTCTCTTTATTTTTCTATTTCAAAAGCATTCTACCATGATAAAATTCCTATCACCTATGTTCTGATATATACACTAATTTCTAAAGCTTCACCTATAACTCTTATTGGCATTTTTCTTCATTTTTGGTGCATTAAAAACTTTAAATCTGTATTTTTCTTACATTTGTTCACTGTATGAAGGCCCTCTTCTATAGCATCTTTTCTGTTATCATTTGTAGTTACTGTTGTAATGTATAAAACTGAGCAGGATCACCTTTTTCACTTTGGCAAATATATCACATACCATAATGAAACTTACTATCTTGTATTCAATGTCAAATCTATTCTCATTGGGCTATTCCTATAGATTCTAGTACTTTGGTGGTTCTACCTAATAGATATAGCACTTTACTTCACTGCATATGCTAATGATGTTTTCCCTTTTGAATCACTTAACCTGAAGCAATATTTTTCTATATGTCTCTTCTTGTGATTTGGTTTCGACATGAATAACATGTAGACATCATTTCTAACTCCTCCTATCACACTTTGAGATAGTAACATCAAACTCTCTCCTCAAGGGAAAGGTTTCTGACATAACTGATGCTTAATGGATGGTATCTCTATTTGATGAATGTGATACATTTAACCTTCTCAACAATATCTAGCTAGATTCTCTTTAATTGCAGCATGGCATGTGTCACTTTCTCACTCATGTCACTATAGATGCCTTGATCACTGAGATGATCTTATAGCATAGTTTTGATAACATTATGATAATGACATGCCTGATCATCATTTTGTTCTATAACAACACCATGTAGAAGAGGCTTATCATTGGACTGCACTTGGTATTTATTGCTTGAAACAACACCCCTATGGATGAACATGAGCTGCTTCATTCTCTAGGTTGTTCTATTTGTCTTTCCCCTACAATAGTGTTTTCCATGGTTTATCTAGGTCTATCTATGATATAAAATCATCTCATACTTAATAAATGATTGTTCCATATGATGAATGTACCATGTTTTAACACAAAGGTGACATGTCAGCTTATATTGTTAATTAATGGTTGTCCATCTGCACTTTTTACTTCATTCAAATCATGCATAAATGATATTTATTTCTGATGTAATGTTATGACCAAAACAATCATGTACTGTTGCATGATATTATCCATTGGCAACTATTTCACATTCAAATTATGGAAATGTACTTGATTTTCTTAATTTCTCAAATACCATGAAACATATATAAATGAAATACTTGTGAATGTCATTTTTGTTTAATGACAGCTGAAGCAATGATGCGAGCTATTCTTTTGCATTGAATGCTATCCATTGAGTTTAGTCTACTATTATGATTTTATTTCATTCTTTGAGGTGCAGTCATAGGTGTATCATGTTCTTGACATCAATGCATCTGGCTACCTTCCACTTCTTC
Source organism: Cunninghamia lanceolata (assembly GCA_027924645.1). Taxonomy (NCBI): domain Eukaryota; kingdom Viridiplantae; phylum Streptophyta; class Pinopsida; order Cupressales; family Cupressaceae; genus Cunninghamia; species Cunninghamia lanceolata. Next base: position 2,555,480 of record BSBN01000551.1, read on the forward strand.
AGTTTGTCATGCAATTAAGATAATGTGAATAATGATCTTTTCTTTTCATTTCATCCCTTCTGATATCAGGGGAATTAGCACGCTAGGTTTGACCCTTGTGGGAGCCTCATTTTACACCACATGTTGTTATGTTTTCAATCAGCTAAATGACTTATCCTATAAATGCACATGAAACAAATAGATTAGAATAAAACATTGAAGTTCCATGATTATTTCTTTCTCAGTTCTTCATGCATGCAGATGATGTTGATTCATCAGTACAGCATAGAAAAAGTGTTATGTCTCTTCTGATAGGACATAGAGATCTCACAACCGGAGCTCTAACAGGACCCTCGTACATTTTTATAGGATCATGTCAAAGATTGGGAGCAAAGACAGAAGACAACTTTGAAGATTGAAGACCTTCAAGGCAATGATGGGTATGAGCTTCTCTTTCTTTTCCTTAGATGCATAGCATTTTCTTTATACTTGCATTTGTTCAGCTATGCCCATGGCTTGTGTGGGACATTCATTCAATGCATTGTTTATCCTTGTATGTATTTCAATTGTAAATGAATAAACATTCTAGTGAATGAAATGCTTATCTCTCTGATGGATATCCTATAATGCAATGACTGAACCGAATCTTTCTTCTATTAAACAACTGAACTACAAACCTCATGCATCCCTTGTACTATCACAATTGAACTCCTCATAAAATCAATACATGTAATGGCTTAAGCAAGGCAAAAATTAATTGAAAATTTTCACCTTAAAATGAACAATATACTAGCTCTACCAATTTTGATCTGTAGTGAAAAAATGGTAACAAGTGGCGAATTTGACTTCAAGAAAAAAAAATTAGACTTGAGATTTTGAAAACCACATTTGGGGAAAAGATGGAAAATTACATAACTTTCACATGCTAGATCAGTTTTTCATGAAATTTGAATTGTAGGGTAACTAGACCATCCTGAGGAAAACATAGAAAACTTTTAATCTCTAGCCATTTGAATGTCAGATTTTGACTCATTCTGCAGTTCACAAGCAAAAAATGTAAAGCTAAATTTTTTGCAATTGGTAAAGCATTTGGGCATGAGGATTGGCCAGATAGGGTGAAATAGGATCAAGATCATACCCATAAGAGGATTTTAAACCACCTTGCATAGATTTTCAAAACTAATCATTTTTAGGATTTGGTAGGTCTTGGGGCATACACAAAAAATTTAAAAATTTTCAAGTTTAGATTTTCGGGCAACAACAGGATCTAATTGGGGATGATAACTGCAACGACGAAGCAAGGAATCCAAAATCCCAAGTATGGACTAGTGATTAAATCCATGGGGAAATAGAGTCAGACAACAGAGGGGACAAAGGAACTAGAGCAAGCCAAAAATAAGACACAACAAGAAAAGAAACTACACTACCAGCACACCAAAAATTCCTAATATGTACAAGGTAGGAAGAACCTACCTCAAGATGTCTCCAGAATGATCATACAAACCTGTTAACTGACTAAGAGAAATAGCAACCCATGTGGAATAATGATTGATGAATGAGGAGCCCGCACACAGGTAGTTGCCAATTTGTGACCACCGTGATCAAAAAGATAAGAATGACATCATATAACGACTCTCTGGATATGATTTGATGCTCAATAAGCCAATCCCCCTTGTACACTCCTTCAATTGGACGACTCATATCGATATTGCCTAGTATATGATAAGTAGCATCTACTTGTATATCTTCATGTTTAATATCAAAATGCACTTGATTTCTCAAACAAAAAGAAGCCAACCCCTGAATTGGACAACCCACGCATAAATCATGAGATAAAAACCTTTCACTTGTATTATACGTTGAAGTGGTAGTAGTATTTGAAAATCTTGGACTAACACATTCTTGCATATGACCATTTCTCTCATCAGACAAACTGATATCCCATGTCTGAAAACAACCCTTTGAATCATTGGAACACCAACCATCAGCCATACATGTGTCATGCAAAACCAGAAGTGAATGAGATTAAAAATCTGAATTACAAACAATATCTTTATGTGCTTGAAAATCACCCCCAACTGGACTAATCTCATCTTTCTCTGCAAGAGTTGATTTAATAATTTCTTGACACACTTCATCATTTCCATCCATATCCTATAGATTAGACATTGCAACTTCTTCTCCACACAAAAATTCATCCTCACTTGCATTAAGACACCAATTCAGGATGTAAACAATATAAGGCTCATCACATTTATCTATTTGATCACTCTTATTTAGACTATCATGACTACTCTTAACATCATCTTCCAATCCTTGTTTAAAATTTTTGGCATCCAAATTATAAAAATGAAAAGATTAAAATGTAAGATCATTCCTAGCCTCTTCTTGCAGCCATACCTTTGTATTATCTGGCTCAGGAAATGTGAAGACTTCATATTCATCTTGTGTGCATCTTGGAGGAAAGGTATCAAATACCTCATCCTTATGCTACGTACCCTCAAGTTGCTCCTCATTGCTTGAAAAAGTAAATGATTCCATCTCTGCAGCGAACAAAGAAGCCAAAATAGTACCATTTGCATGATCATCATTACAACTAGCATCACATAAGGCTTGTTCATTTTCAGCATCACCTGAGGGGCTTTCAGATTCATCATTATTTTCTTCATAATGGAAATAGAAAGATTCCATTCTTCTATCCCAACGAGGCTTGATTTCTACATTATTTACCTGTTTTCTATAAAACTGCTTTGAATAAAAAACTGTGAGGTTAAGACATCTAGCAAAAGGATGCCGTGCTTTTGGAAAACTTACAGGCTGAAATCTTTATTTGTGCATGATAGATTTCTTCACAAGTTTGCTAGTCAAATAATTTACAGCCTGATGTGCTTTCCATAATCCACTTAACATCAAATCATCTTCTATTTTTATAGTGTCTTGCGGAGCAATTTTAATATCGTTCACATTACTCCTTTTCAACTCAAATTGAACATCAGGATGCAAAGAGAAAATAAAAGTGTAAAGCTAAAGTTGCTAACTTGGTTGAATGGAAGTAGGAATCTTTTTGAGCAGCCCAGTGAATCTATCCACAAAATCTCTGATGGGTTCTCCTTCTTTCTTTGGAATGTGGAAAAATTGACACAGCAGGGTAACTTCATCAACATGACCCTTATATCTTCCCAAAAATATATTCTTCAAAGAGTCCCAATCAGTAATACATTTATCTTCTAAATGATGGAACCAATCTGCTGTAGGCCCAACAAGAGATTCAATAAATAACCAAACAAAAACGTCTTCTTCACTTACCCCCAAAACTCCACATGCAATAGTGAAAGCTAGAATATGATTTTCTGCATCCTGAGAGCCTTCTCCACTAAACTTCGGAAAGTGTTTTCTTGATCCTTCAGGTAGAGGTGAGAATTGAGAGAAAAAGAGAGGTCCAAAATGATTTCCCCATGGCTAAGGACAAACTATAAGGCTGTGTCTAGGCCCACTTGAATTTTCCTTTTTGAATATTGTTGTGAGTGTCCACCCTATTATCAGTATCATGTAGAAGCCCTAGACAATTGATAATCAATCTATGATTATCAATTATATGTTGTTTTAAGAATATATAATGATCGAAAAATACTCACCTATGAGCCTCAAGCCATCTATATGGAATTGGATTCTCTTGGTAATCACCTGCTCCTTTTACATAAATTGATATATCTTCTTAACATAGATGTTGCAAGACTAACCATTGTTATGATAAGGAATAAGGTTATGGTCCAATACTATCTGATGTTTTATATTGATATCTTGTGTAGAGATTTACTTCACAATGTAATGCCATTTGGTACTTTCATGTTTGACACCTAGTGTAGTGGATTACTTCATGATTATAGTCGCGGACATGATATGATCATATGCTATTTTGTACTTCACATTGATATCTTGTGTGGTGGATTACTTCATGGCAGGCTCTTATGCTTCTACCCTGTGTGGGAGTTTGATTATTATTTTGTTTTGTTCATGAGATACTTCTTGTTGTTAAATACAATATTACTATTTTTGAAATGAAGACTTGTAAGTACATGCTTAGCATGAGAGATTTGATCTTTGATGTATATGTTTATATTAATTATTAGTGCTTCGGCTATGATGTTTATGATAACAGCTAATTAGTGAAATCGAGTGTGCAAGTACACTAGCTAGTGGTAAATGGGGAAAAATACATGGAGGCCCAATTGTGAACAACCAGTTGTGTTGTGTCGTATGCATGTGGTGTCTATGTCATATGCATGTTATGTCTACCTTGTGTTGCATATTGCCTTTTGAGGTGAATCGTGTTATATGGGTGTTATATGATTTAAATTGATTTATTTTTAAAGTTCTTATTTAGTGTGCAAATGAATTAAGTAGAGAAAACATTTTTACTATAGAAACAATCCCATTATATCTGAAAATATTATTAGACACTTTCTAGGAGGAAAAATTCAAAAAAAAAAAAATTTGTGAATTTTTATTTTTTATTTTTATTTATTTATTTTTCACCCCAAAAGGTTGACAAAAAAATTAGGGGGTTTGGTTGAGTCATCAGACATAACAGTGAGTTGTAAGGAGCTGGAAAGGAAGTGGAAAAGCTGTAACTAAAGGTGACAACTGTCTAGTTAATAAGGACAAGTGTTCCTCTTAGCAAGAGAGGTGTCAAGAGAGAAAAGTGCTAGGAGAGATACTAGGTTTTTTATCTCACCATTGTTTTTTACCAACAGTAATTTTTTCACCTGGGGAGCTGCTGAAATTTTTTTCTAAACTATGTTTTTTTTTTTAAAGAGAAAAGAGAGAGATTACAAAAGAGAAGAAGCAAACTGGAGGGAGACAAGATACATGTGGACCTGGAAATTATCATCTTCAAATGTTGGACAAACAGGTAGACACTAATTTTGCACTTATGGGATGTCTTGCAATTAGTACATAAATTAGTATGTTCTGTCTTATGTTGTGAAAATGTCTCAACCTGATATTGTTTGCTTGTGGTGAAAAGTATATGGTGTTGTGACCTATGTGAACTAGTGAGTTGAGTGTTGCCTATGTTGTGTGGCTATGTGAATATGTGATAACTGAGATTGTGTTGTATTCTTCCTAGCCTCCTTGTGTTTTTTCCCTAGATGGGGGGTGGACAGTATCTGTCCTAGGATGGGAGGTGAGTATCCCACTGGCTACACCCTACAAATGGCTCATGTGGAGGTTTGGCATGCTGCTAGGGAAAGTTTGTGGAAGGCATTGACCTAGAAACACCTACAGAAGTAAAGGAAATACTTGTGGAACTAGCTAGCTCATTTGAGGCCCTGGAATGGTATATAGATGCATGTGTAAAAAAATATGTCTTGTTACATAAAGCAATACTGTTCCTCTAAGATGCTATATAATGGAGTTTTAAACCTATTCACCTTCTTGAAAAGGAAACAATTGATAGAAATAGAGAATTTAGGAGAAGGTTATAAATGTGTAGGGAGTTGTAATGTTCCATTTTTGGCACATTGATTATTATGGGCATTTGTGCTTGTTCCTAGTCTTTTGGAGGCTATCCAACATGTTTGAGAAGAACTCCAATGTTCTTGGAGTGGTCTTAGTTCAGTCTGCAGAACAGTTAATTGAGTTTTCCTTTTGTAAATGGATAATTTTGTCATGGTTTTGAGCTCAGTTGATGTTCTGGGTAACATTGATGGTTTCTAAAGTCTGATCGGGCTTTTGGTTTGCTCTCCAAGATTCTTGGAGGAGTTTTCTATTTTTGGAAAGTCACCCAAAAGGCATCGTTGCACATCCCAAACCTTACAGAGCATATTGGTTCAGTTTATTTTGCATTCGGAGGCCGTTTGGGATTTTCCGCAAAATTTAATATTTAATGAGCTATTTTAATTATTATTTTCACTTAAGCTCCTAGGGGTGAAAATAATTAATAAAAATCTAAGTGTTATAGCTCATTGGAAAGAGGAAGAAAAGTTTTAAATCATGGATGCATCATTTTGGGGCCTTGCAAAGCAGATATTTCATTTATTTTGATAAAGGGGTCTTTGGAGCTAAAAAGAGCTTTTAATTAAAAGTGGTGACTTTAAGTTGTGCACACTTAATGAATTATTTTTTATTGTTTGAGGAGAAATATGAAGGGATAAAGGAAATAATATTTTATTTCCCTCAAAAAGTTATAAAAAGAGGAGTTGGGCTCATTGTTTAAGGAGGGCTGATGATTTGTATTGTTATGTTGCCGGAATGAACCTGCGAGTTCTTCCTATTCTCTTGAGGACGAAAACCCACTTGTAGAATGCTCTTGAGGATGAAAACCCTCTTGAGATTAGGTGTGGTTTCACTATAGGAATCACCATTGTGCTGGAGACAGAGATTGGAGCAAGCTCATACAGAGTTTGCCAGGGAGCTTTCATGGAGCTGATCAGAGTTTTGAGAGTTATGTTTGTTTCATGCATTTAAAACTAGTTTTGGATTGTGGAGAGTAGATTTTGATGTTATAATGTGTTTTAGAATGATTCTTGCATTGTCTAAGAGTTTCCTTGTTCTTAGCCATACATATGAAGCCGTACTATGCAGAAAATATAAAGTTTGAATACAAATTTATATGTCTATTTTGGAGTTTGAATTTAAGTGGAATATCATTGTCTTTCCTAGGCGTCTCTTTCCATACATATGCTATAAGTTTTGATGCATTTTAATGATTCTTCATGCACATCCGTACCTCCTACTGCCATACATCTAATCAAGGATCGACCCACATCAAAAATTATATATATACTCTTTCCATTGTTTAGTGTTTGCTGTGTCTTAGTATTGCCCAGCTGCTTCTATTGGGAGTGATTTTATGAGTTTTGAGGCAGTTTTTATAAATCTATGAGCATCCGTACCCTGACCTTCCGTACAATCCTATAGACAGCAAAAATGATCAAGAATAATCATTGTGATTTGAGTATATACTCTTATTGCAGTGTGTTGTAGGTGTTTTAGATGACCATTGGAATTTGTTTACATTGTTTAGAAGTATATTTGTTCTTGCAGCTTGTTATCTGCACTACCAGGGCCGTGCAAACCTGTAAGCAGTCATCTATTCTGAATATGCATATTTTCATCCTTGATCAGTCATGATTATTGCATGAAATCTGTATTAGCAGCAGTGAAAATTGAAGTATTTTGAAAGAACATAATTTGGATTCTTTATGGTGGAAGTTTAGGTCATTAAGGGCATCATCATTATCTTCATGACAATCTGATTTCTGAAACAAACAGAGCAGCGAGTTAGCATCCAGAAGACAGCATGAGCTGATTTCATATGAACATGATATGTTATGCAGGGTGAAGTTCATAGACTCCCTCTCTCTAAGTGCTAAGCTCAAATCCTCTCATTCTACTTCTGAATTTTATAGCATTATGAATCTCTTAGTGTTGGAATTCATTGTAGTCAATTTGTAATGCAAACATAAGCCCCTTGGATGGTTTACCTCCAGTGTGGAAGGAAAGAACATATTGAAACATTTTGTAACCCCTGGATGGTTCAACCGCCAGTGAGGATAAAGAACTCTCTTTTCTTTTCATTTCTACCCACTAGACAAGTGGCGAATTCCCACTGAATAAGTGGATGGCTTTGTAATCTTTCATGCTTATTTCATACCCACTGATAAAGTGGTGAATCCCCACGATATGTGGATGCCCACCGCAGCGGAAGAAGTGTATTTCTTTCTTGCATACTTGTTACTATAAGCCAAAATCACTGTATGCTCTCACCTTGCCCATCCTGGGATCTTGGTGATCAAAAAGTGTGAGGCCTTTAGATGGTTTATGCTTTGATGCTAACCTTGACATATCATTGTATGAATTTTGAAAAAAAATCTAGGGGTAGCATCTTACAGTGGTATCAGAGCTGGTATATTCTTGCTAGCCTGTTGGGAAGCTAATTTGTTGCAAATCTTTCAGTTGAGCAAGTCAGTTTTCAGCGTTGCTTGTGAGTGATCAACACTTGCATGTGTGTTCAGAGTTGAGCAGTTGAAAGATTTTGAGCAGTGTTGAGAGATCATGGCATCTCTTATGCAGAAAAGAAGTGAGACAGAGGTTCTGGATGAATTAGAAAAAGTTGTTTAGGAGAAATTGGATTGAAGGAAGTATCATCATGAGGCCACTAAGATTATTGATGAGTACAAAGGTCTATCAGATAAATGTAAGCAGCAACTCCCTTGGGATGCTTTCTTGAAAATCATCAAAGAGGGGAATCCTAACAAAGAGGGCTTAGTAGAATACATTCAGAAGATAAGGAAGGAAGAGGAGATGAAGAAAAAGTCTCTATGCAAGCCTGAGTTAACTATTCCAATGGCAAGGATCAAGAACTTTTCTAAGTCATCACTGTCCAGCTCACCAAACAAGAAACCTCTCATTTCAAGGAAGAGAGAGGTCAGTAAGAATGAACTCAGGAGAAGAAGTCTATGTTTCCTTTGCAAAAATCCTTGGGATCCTAATCATCATTACAAGATCAAAGAAGTTGAACCAATAACTTTCATCACATGTCCATTCTTTCAGGATGATGTGGAAACATATAAAAAAAAAGAAGTCCTGATATCTGAAATACATAAGATTGAGCCTCTGTATGATAAAGACAAAGTCATAAATCATGAGACATGCATAGAGGAGTTTGCTGTTTTGGGGAAGGCTACAACAGAAATTTATGAAGTTGAACCTTGCTTTGATGAAGAATCTGAGCCTACGGTGCGGGACTTAACAAGTCCTTCATTTGATGAAGATCCTAAAGATGCCACTACTTTTGAGGAGTTGAAGATGATCGATAGATTACTAGATGGTGACTTTGCAAATGAGCCTGAGAGCATTGAAGCAAAGTGTCTTGTTGAGGACATGGGAAACAATGAAATTGAAGAAGTTAATGCTGCTGAAAATTTCAGAACAACACCAAATGAGGAGCAATTCCATCATTCCAGTGATGATAGTCCTAATTTTGAGTGGGAAATTCCCATGCCAAGTGAAGAGTTGATTGATTCTTCAAAGATCCAAGATGAAGAGTATGCTGATGAAGATTTTAAATCAGTCATTGAGGAATTTGATACTGCCATAACATTTGATCAAAGTGGAGAAGAAGAAGACTCATCTCCCATGCAAATTGAAGAACCAAGTGTCTTTTCAGAAAAGTCATTTGATGAGGAGCTTGTTGAAGAACTTGGATCAGCCTCAAAGGTTGATTTAACATTGGATTTTAGTGACGTTACTTTTTGTAGTCAGAGTGGCCATGAAGAGGAAAACTTAAAAGCAATTGATTTCAAGGATCATGCCTATAAGGATATAACAGAGAAATTATTGTGTGCAGCTGATTTGGATTTTAAGAATCAGTTGTTAGTCACTGAAGACAAGGTTGTGCAAGTTCTAACACATTTGGATAGCTCACACAAGTTTGTTGAAGATCACATTTGGACAGCTCAAGTTGAAAGGAAACAAATGGGCATGGAAAAAGGAGCTTCACTTGAAGATTGGTGTATAGTCAGGAAGGCTTTAGAAACTTTGAAATCAGATTATTTGAACTTGTTGTCTGATAGAGATCATGCTCTTGAGTTTGCTGATCGATTAGGGAAAGCATTGAAGGGAAGAGATGTTGAAATTGATAAGCTTACATTTAAGCTTAAAACAACTATGGATTCCTTAGAGAGTACCCAAATGGCTCTCTTAGAAACTGTAAATCAGCGTGTTGATGTACTACAATTCAAGGAGCAAGTTGGAGCTGCTAGAGCAGATGAAGGCAAGCTGATAATTGAAGAGTTTGATTTACTCCAAGGAAGTTATTATTTAGGACATCCTTCTAAGTATGATGATGCAAAGTTGGAGCAAATTAATGAATTGTGTGAACAAAAAGGTAAAAACAACTTCCAATCATTTGATGGTTTTTTTTCTATGACAGAAGTTGAGTTTACAGATGATAATCCACTCCTCATGTTGAATGATGAAGAACAATTGGATGTAAGTAACATGGAGGAGGATAGTAACAGGATATGGGATCCTGGTGCAAAGCATTCATGGAATAATACTATGCACAAAAACTTCTTCAACTGGAAGTTTTCATCAGTTGTTGAAGATGGGCATAAGTTTCAGGTATGCAATGGATTAGGTTCTATGATGGCTCACTTTCATAATGGAGTTTATTTGCAGGATAGTGGTGTTGGTAAGATTGTTTTATGGTTGAATTTGGAGTCAAATTTATGTCATGAAGCTACTGTCCTTCATCTAATCAGCCATAAAAAATGTTCATTTGCATACATAATGATTGATTGGAGAGAAATTTTGGTCATAACTTTGACATATTTTAATTGTAGATGGCCTAAATTTCTTATTGTTCTCAAAAGATTTCAGTTTTGTTGTTGCTATCTCACTTTGAGACCACTGAAATCTAATTCTCATGAGATTATTTCAAACTTGTGTAGCCATGAGATTGATCTTTTTGTTGTTTTTAGCCTTTTATGGGAAGATGACAAAATTTTTCAGCTGAAAGGAACAAGTGTTACAGTTACTAATGCTCTTTTGGAGAATGAGAATCAGCTGATTCATGGCTGTCATGAGTTGTTTCCAGCTTGTTATCAAGCTTATTTGTGTTCTTCATCAGGGGAGCACTATAGTTTTTGGGTTCCAGTAGTTGTTTCGTGTTGCATGATTGTATTGATGATTGCTAACTCTTTCATTTTTGGAGTTAGTGATGTTTGGGATCCAAATAGTTATGTGATTGGAAGAATGTTTCAGAAGTGTAATCAGAATACTAGTTGTGCAGTTCACAGATATATCAGAATAGAGCACCAGAAGTGGTGTAGGGCATTCTTCAGATTGATTTGGGATCTAGGTATATTATCCATAATCAGATAGGTATCTTGGTTGGATAGCATGAATTGCTTGACGACAAGCAATATTGAGCAGGGAGGACTGTAATGTTCCATTTTTGGCACATTGATTATTATGGGCATTTGTGCTTGTTCCTAGTCTTTTGGAGGCTATCCAACATGTTTGAGAAGAACTCCAATGTTTTTGGAGTGGTCTTAGTTCAGTCTGCAGAACAGTTAATTGAGTTTTCCTTTTGTAAATGGATAATTTTGTCATGGTTTTGAGCTCAGTTGATGTTCTGGGTAACATTGATGGTTTCTAAAGTCTGATCGGGCTTTTGGTTTGCTCTCCAAGATTCTTGGAGGAGATTTCTATTTTTGGAAAGTCACCTGAAAGGCATCGTTGCACATCCCAAACCTTACAGAGCATATTGGTTCAGTTTATTTTGCATTCGGAGGCCGTTTGGGATTTTCTGCAAAATTTAATATTTAATGAGCTATTTTAATTATTATTTTCACTTAAGCTCCTAGGGGTGAAAATAATTAATAAAAATCTAAGTGTTATAGCTCGTTGGAAAGAGGAAGAAAAGTTTTAAATCATGGATGCATCATTTTGGGGCCTTGCGAAGTAGATATTTCATTTATTTTGATAAAGGGGTCTTTGGACCTAAAAAGAGCTTTTAATTAAAAGTGGTGACTTTAAGTTGTGCATACTTAATGAATTATTTTTTTATTGTTTGAGGAGAAATATGAAGGGATAAAGGAAATAATATTTTATTTCCCTCAAAAAGTTATAAAAAGAGGAGTTGGGCTCATTGTTTAAGGAGGGCTGATGATTTGTATTGTTATGTTGCCGGAATGAACCTGCGAGTTCTTCCTATTCTCTTGAGGACGAAAACCCTCTTGAAGAATGCTCTTGAGGATGAAAACCCTCTTGAGATTGGGTGTGGTTTCACTACAGGAATCACCATTGTGTTGGAGACAGAGATTGGAGCAAGCTCATACAGAGTTTGCCAGGGAGCTTTCATGGAGCTGATCAGAGTTTTGAGAGTTATGTTTGTTTCATGCATTTAAAACCAGTTTTGGATTGTGGAGAGTAGATTTTGATGTTAGAATGTGTTTAGAATGATTCTTGCATTGTCTAAGAGTTTCCTTGTTCCTAGCCGTACATATGAAGCTGTACTATGCAGAAAATATAATGTTTGAATACAAATTTATATGTCTATTTTGGAGTTTGAATTTAAGTGGAATATCATTGTCTTTCCTAGGCATCTCTTTCCATACATATGGTATAAGTTTTGATGCATTTTAATGATTCTTCATACACATCCGTACCTCCTACTGCTGTACATCTAATCAAGGATTGACCCACATCAAAAATTATACATATACTCTTTCCATTGTTTAGTGTTTGTTGTGTCTTAGTATTGCCCAACTGCTTCTATTGGGAGTGATTTTATGAGTTTTGAGGTAGTTTTTATAAATCTATGAGCTTCCGTACCCTGACCTTCCGTACAATCCTGTAGACAGCAAAAATGATCAAGAATAATTATTGTGATTTGAGTATATACTCTTATTGCAGTGTGTTGTAGGTGTTTTAGATGACCATTGGAATTTGTTTACATTGTTTAGAAGTATATTTGTTCTTGCAGCCTGTTATCTGCACTACCAGGGCCATACAAACCTGTAGGCAGTCATCTATTCTGAATATGCATATTTTCATCCTTGATCAGTCATGATTATTGCATCAAATTTGTATTAGCAGCAGTGAAGATTGAAGTATTTTGAAAGAACATAATTTGGATTCTTTATGGTGGAAGTTTAGGTCATTAAGGGCATCATCATTATCTTCATGACAATCTGATTTCTGAAACAAACAGAGCAGCGAGTTAGCATCTAGAAGACAGCATGAGCTGATTTCATATGAACATGATATGTTATGCAGGGTGAAGTTCATAGACTCCCTCTCTCTAAGTGCTAAGCTCAAATCCTCTCATTCTACTTCTGAATTTTATAGCATTATGAATCTCTTGGTGTTGGAATTCATTGTAGTCAATTTGTAATGCAAACATAAGCCCCCTGGATGGTTTACCGCCAGTGTGGAAGGAAAGAACATATTGAAACATTTTGTAACCCCTGGATGGTTCAACCGCCAGTGAGGATAAAGAACTCTCTTTTCTTTTCATTTCTACCCACTGGACAAGTGGTGAATTCCCACTGAATAAGTGGATGGCTTTGTAATCTTTCATGCTTATTTCATACCCACTGATAAAGTGGTGAATCCCCACGATATGTGGATGCCCGCCGCAGCAGAAGAAGTGTATTTCTTTCTTGCATACTTGTTACTGTAAGCCAAAATCACTATATGCTCTCACCTTGCCCATCCTGGGATCTTGGTGATCAGAAAGTGTGAGGCCTTTAGATGGTTTATGCTTTGATGCTAACCTTTACATATCCTTGTATGAATTTTGAAAAAAAATCTAGGGGTAGCATCTTACAGGAGTTATAACTTCTATCCAAAAGATTTCTACATTTTTGAGTTACTTCAGTAAACAAAAAAAAAGAAACTTAAATTCCGTAAAGCAACATAAAGCAAGGAAATTATATGCAAGTTAATTCTGTACCATATGCTTGTGATCTAAATTGTTAGTTATTTTTTATAGCAGTTGTTGTGTATATAGATTGTATAGACCTTAACTTTGTTGTGCTGTACTTGGACTTGATGGTGTTTTTGGGTGATGTTTCACCTTATTTTGTACCTATTTTGTTAAAGAAAACACTCTATATACAAACAAAAAAAAATAGTCCCAAGTACCCCACTTTGGATTATGAATTAATGATTTAAGTGTCATTAGGATATTCAGCTGCATCTTCACTGATTTCACCTTGATTAGTCTCAGTTACAGATTCAAGCTTCTAACTACATTGATAAGGCGAAATGTGACACATTTTATTTATTATGACTTACCACAATATTATCAGACTTCATCCTTGATTTTATGTTTTGAAGTACAACCTAATGGCTCCATGGATATGATGAGTATTGAGTAAAGAAAACTACTCTACATACGTTCATTGCACAGTAAATAATTATCCACCCAATTACACATATGCACAACATTAACTATAGGAAAAATTGGATGAGATTTTGTTAACCTATTTGATTTCTATTTGACTATTCTATTTCATTAAATTTACAACAGATATGAACTCAGCAAGACTAAAATTGAATGTTATTACATGGTATTAATGTTAATTTTAATGTAGCTTGGATAGGTGTTCTAGTCTCGGGTGGTGATTACGAGGCTGGAAACACAACCGAAATATTTTTCTCCATACCTAGAAAATTGATTTATCGAGAGACTTCTAGATATTAAGGTTTGTTAGAGTCTAATTAATCCTAGCCATTGATTTAGATTAAATCATGGCCATTGGTTTTCAATGAGAGGATTATAAAAGAGGATCAATGGGCATTTGGAGAGGATAGATCTGAGAAGTATTTGCAGTGATAGCAAATAAATAAATTTGCAGCAATAGCAAATTGATTTGCAGTGAGAGCAAAGGGCACAGTGATAGCGTTGCAGAGCGGTAGTGGAATTGCCGGAGAAGGAAAATATTGCCGGAGCAATTTCAGCAGGAACAATTGAGGGAAGGGAATTTATAGGAAAGAAAATTTCCAGAGCTCTACCAATAAGAGGCAAGCAATTTTGTATCTCTTGATTTTCTGCAGTCGAAAAAAATTCTTATCTGCTGACTGGTTTTCCCTTCGGGGTTTTTCCAGGGACAATTTATCCAAAATATTGTGTTCATTTTATTTCTCTGTCTCCATGATTTTTCGTGAAGTTGTAGCTGTGTTATTATTTAATATTTGCTGTAAATTAATTAATTTTTTCAGTAGCCAAATAATCTACATAAGATAGGAAATTAATAATCAGTAGCTGCAATAGATTTTTCACATGGTATCAAAGCGGATCTGAGGGCAGAATAGGCACAGGGAGAAAGGAAAAATAATAAATAAAAAAAATCTAGGGTTTATAAAACTAGTTTGACCACTTTAAAGTTATTATTATTATTTTCTTTTGAGATGGCCTCAGCAGGTTTAAGAGATCAAGACAGATTGGATGGAGCCTCAAATTTTGGTGTCTGGAAAGCCAGAATTTCTTTATTGCTGGAAGAGAATGGTATTAAGGAATATGTGACCACTGTTGTACCTGTACTTACAGATGCAACACAGCTCTTAGCATATAAGAAGGAAGATGCCAAGGCGAGGAGGTTGATTCTTGATGGTGTTAAGGATCATATTGTTCCGCATATTGCAGAGTTAGTTACAGCAAAGACAATGTGGGATGCCATTATGAATCTATACCAAAATGCTACCCTTAACCAGAAGCTAATTCTCAGAGAAAAGTTAAGGAATACCCAGATAAATAAGGGAGAAGACGTCACAAGTTACCTCACCAGACTTAGACTTCTCAAGGATGAATTGGCAACTGTTGGAGACAAACCAAAGGATGATGAGCTAGTACGAATAGCCCTGAATGGGTTTAATAAGCAGTGGGATGTCTTTGTTCAAGTTATTAATGGACGAGACACCTTACCGAGTTGGGATCGACTATGGAGTGACTTCACTCAGGAGGAGCTTAGACTAAGTCTTGTCAGTGGAACCAGCAGGAATAGTCAGAAAAGTGAGGTGGAATAGGAAAACGTTGCCCTAGTAGGAAAAGGGAAAGCGAAGAAGGGGTCTGGCAAAGGATCAAATCCAAAAAGTGAGAAGAAGGACTTATCTAAGATCAAATGCTATGGTTGTCATGAGTTCGCCCACTATGTCAGTGATTGCCCACAAAGGAAGAAAAATGAAAAGAAAGGCAAGAAGCAGACAGCAACTTCAGCAAGTGTAGATGAGCTTTCTAATAGAATGGAAGATGAGTTTGCACTCATAGCTTGCCTAACTCACTCAACCTCACAAGGTGTTTGAAATATAGACAGTGGGGCGTCATTTCATATGACAGGAGTTAGAGAGTACTTCTCCAGCTACAAGGAGGAGGACATCAGATTCTAGATTCAGATGGGGAACAAGTCCAAGTGCGATCCAGTTGGGAGAGGGATTGTTCTATTTCAGAGGGAGAATGGCAAGCCTATTTCCATTCATGATGTGTTGTATGTGCCAGGCTTGGGCATGAATCTAATTTCTCTATTTGTCCTTCAGGATAAAGGATACAATGTACTCTTTAGAGGGGTGCATGTTTTAATCAAGCATAAGGATTGGAAATCACCCATAGCTATTGGAGTTAGGAGTGGTTGACTTTATAGGTTGCAGTTTGATACTCCTAAGGCACTAGTGAGCAGCAGTAATCCTAGAGATCAAGGAGAGCTATGGCATAGGAGGATGGGCCATATACATCATGGAGCACTTAAATTGCTTTGTGAGATAGTGACAGGTGTTCCAGAGGTGAGCACAGAGCATGATGATGTATGTAAGGGATGTGTGTTGGGGAAGTTTGTGAAAGCAGCTTTTCCAAGGAGTGACACCAGATCCAAGGGGGTTCTTGATCTAGTACATTTAGATATATGTGGACCAATGTCAATGAAGTCTCTTAGAGGATATGAGTACTTTGTTACTTTTATTGATGATTTCTCCAGGAAGACCTGGATATACTTCTTGAAGACCAAGGATGAGGTCTTCAGTCACTTCTAGGAGTTCAAAGCTCTTGTGGAGAATTTGACAGGCAGGAAGGTAAAGGTTCTTTGGTCAGACAATGGAGGCGAGTATAAAGGGAAAGAGTTCCAGGAGTTCTGTACCAGGGAAGGAATTAAGAGAGAGTGGACCATTCCTTACAACCCATAGCAGAATGGGGTTGCTGAGAGGAAGAATCATTCTATATTAGAGGCAGCAAGGGCTATGTTGTATGACCAAGATATGCCACGTTACTTATGGGCAAAGGCATGTAGTACAATAGTATACATACAGAACAGGGTTCCACATAAGGTATTGGGTAAGATGACACTAGAGGAGGCATTTTCAGGGAAGAAGCCAGATGTCAGTCACTTCAGGATATTTGGGAGTTTGGCACTTTGTCACATTCTAAGGGCTACACGTTCCAAGTTAGATCAGACTACAAAGAGAGGGTACTTTGTGGGGTACAGCGAGACCTCAAAGGCATATCGGATATTTATTCCAGGGACCAGGAGGATTATAGTCGGCGTGATGTCAAATTCATGGAGGATAAGGCATATAGGAGGTCCAGAGATTTGCCAGTAGATGATCAGAATGAGCAGCCAACAGAAGCTCCAAGGATTGTTCAACTAGAATAGGGGCAGCGAAGCACAAGTACAGTTACTAGTATAAGCACAGGCTCAGGTGTTGAGAGTTCACAAAATATGGAACAACAGATATAGCAAATCCAAGAGATGCATCAAGAAGATATGGAGTTTGATAATTCATCCTCTATAGTTGACAGGAGGAACCGTGAGGTTCAACAGACACATAAGGATACTCAGAAGTTTGTGGGAGCTCCTAGGATGAGTAGTAGATAGCAGAAACAACTAGCTAGGTATAATGACTATGTGGCATTGGTTAGTCAGTTGGTAGATAGTGAGCCTTCCAGCTATCAGGAGGTTGCACAGCAACAAGTGTGGCAAAATGCGATGGTTGAGGAATATACCTCAATAATACAGAATGATGTGTGGGAGGTTGTGCCTAGACCGACAGATAGGGCAGTGGTTGGATCACACTGGATCTATAAGATTAAGCATGGTGCAGATGGTAGCATCGAGAAATACAAGGCAAGGTTCGTGGCCAAGGGGTTCTCTCAAAAGGAGGGAATAGACTATGAGGAGACATTTGCTCCAGTGGCTAGGTATACTTCTATATGAGCCGTAATCTCACTTGCAGCGCATATGGGATGGCAGATCCATCAAATAGATGTCAAGACGGTATTTCTTAATGGTGAATTGGTAGAGGAGGTATAGATAGAACAACCAGAGGGCTTTGTAGCACACAGCAGTGAAACCCACATGTGCAGATTGAAGAAAGCTTTGTATGGACTCAAGCAGGTTCCCAGGGTGTGGTATGAGTGCATTGATAGATACTTGCAGGGAATAGGCTTTGTGAAGAGTGAGGCAGATGCTAACCTCTACTACTTGGTGGTTGGGGGTGAAATTCTCATTCTTGTTCTATATGTGGATGACTTGTTTTTAACAGGTTCACTGGGGCTTATAGAGGAGTGCAAGAGGGACCTTGCAGCAGAGTTTGAGATGAAGGATTTGGGGCTTATGCACTACTTTCTAGGCATGGAAGTGTGGCAGACAGATGGAGAGATTTTCCTTGGACAAGGGAAATACTGCATTGAAATCTTGAAGAGGTTTGAGATGCAAGATTGCAGAGCCATGTGTATGAGGCTATATGGCTTTGGAAGTTGCTGGTAGCCTTGTTTGGTCCGAGGGTTGAGACTACCGTGATACACTGTGATAATCAGAGTTGCATTAGATTATCAGAGAATCTAGTGTTTCATGATAGGTCTAAAAATATAGACATCAGGTATCATTTCATCAGGGATTATGTACAGCAAAGGATTGTTCAGCTACAGTATATACCTACAGATCAGCAGGTAGCAGACATTTTGACAAAGGCATTGGGGAAAGCAAAATTCATCTTCTTCAGAGATAAGTTGGGTGTTATGCAGAACACCTTCCTCGCTAAGAGGGAGTGTTAATTTTAATGTAGCTTGGACAGGTGTTCTAGTCTCGGGTGGTGATTACGAGGCTGGAAACACAACCGAAATATTTTTCTCCATACCTAGAAAATTGATTTCTCGAGAGACTTCTAGATATTAAGGTTTGTTAGAGTCTAATTAATCCTAGCCATTGATTTAGATTAAATCATGGCCATTGGTTTTCAATGAGAGGATTATAAAAGAGGATCAATGGGCATTTGGAGAGGACAGATCTGAGAAGTATTTGCAGCTATAGCAAATAAATAAATTTGCAACAATAGCAAATTGATTTGCAGTGAGAGCAAAGGGTGCAGTCATAGCGTTGGAGAGCAGCAGTGGAATTGCCGGAGAAGGAAAATATTGCCGGAGCAATTTCAGTAGGAAGAATTGAGGGAAGGGAATTTACAGGAAAGAAAATTTCCAGAGCTCTGCCAGTAAGAGGCAAGCAATTTTGTATCTCTTGATTTTCTGCAATCGAATAAAATTCTTATTTGCTAACTAGTTTTCCCTTCGGGGTTTTTCCAGGGACAATTTATCCAAAATATTGTGTTCATTTTATTTTTCTGTCTCCGTGATTTTCCATGAAATTGTAGTTGTGTTATTATTTAATATTTGCTGTAAATTAATTAATTTTTTTGACAGCCAAATAATCTACATAAGATAGGAAATTAATAATCAGTAGCTGCAATAGATTTTTCACAATTAATAGAATATTTCAAACATGATGGAACTACTAGTTTATGTCTTGGGTAACATGGAAATTGCATTTAAAATTGTGAAGGATGATTTCAATGACTTCCACAACAAGATACCTCTATGTTGCCATAAAAAAATATATCTGCATTAATTTAGGGAAAAACTACCACTCTTGGCGACATTGTAACCCCAGTACTTGCTTACCTTCAAGCAGAAAATTAACTCTTGGTGTTTTCTATAAAGTTAATGTCTCTGTTGATTTTGCTATGCAACAAATTTGGGAAATTTTGAAACCCATTTTACTTACGTAAAGGGATTCTTATGTTAAATCCCATCTCTGCCTTCAGTGACCCTACTCTTGCAAGAAAACAATATCTACAGCGATATCTTCAAAAGTTGGGCCAAATGATAGGAAAAGAGGTGCATTGTCATGGCCCTGGCGTTGAGAACCTCTCTAGGCTGTATCCTACCCTGATACCCCAAACGCATCTGGGACACAACAAAAAGTGGGTCAAGCAAAGCCTAGAGAACAAAGAAAATAAAATAAAATTTTATGTCAGATGAGTAAGAACAAAAAATCCAACAAGAGCGAAGCCTTGTGGTGAGCCTCCTTCCCTTAGCCGTTGCTGTAGTTAGTAATGATGTTGCTATTACTTATTCACATTATCTAAACAAACAAACCTCTTCTGTATTTTCCTATACAGCCTTAGTGTATTCAATAGAAATAAAAATTAATCAAGAGAGAAAACTCACGATTTCTATTGGAAGGAACTCACTCATAAAATGTTACCTCAGCTCACCCCTTTACATGGCCGCTGCCTCCTTTTGCCCTCTGAAATCTGCTATTCATAGCGGCCAGATGGGGGCACCAGTGTGATGAAAGTAGGTCAGGGAAAGTAGAAAATATTTTCTTTGTTTGCTGCCCTTCTAGGATTAGGGCTATGCACTTCTAGAGAAAGCGACTATTTTTCCAAAAAAAAAAGATATATATGTTGTATGAATAGCACGCTTAAAATAATAGAAGTTATCAATGCACTCTTAGTTCTATTTACCGTGATTACTGTATTTTGCTAATATTGTTAGTTATCCTATATTGATTATGACCAAGAAACATAATTTCCCATTTAAGCATCATCAATACTCATATCCCCGTCTTTAATTTCCTTGGCGTCAGATAAGGGCTCGATCAAAGTCTAACATGTTTTGTTATGTCTCTTGCGTGGTGGCTGTACATGGCCTAATATGTGCCTTATGAATTAAGACTAATTAATTGGGTTATCTGATACAATTTAGCTTAGAATCTATACTTGTTATTATTATTTTATAATGCCACTAGTGCAATTTTACTCCATTGAAGTTTAGGGGACTCATGACATAGCTAACACTTAGTATGGTTATTTAAGGAAAGAAAATGTTATATCATAATTTACCTTTCAATTTTTCTATAGTGTAGATTATTAGACAGATCATAAACTTCTATGACAATCTACCCTTGTAATAATTTGTTTTTGTGCGATAGCACAGTCAACAAGATCATAATACCAACCCCTTCCAATATAAAGCCTTTTGACTTATATGCAGGTTTTTAAAAAGACATATATATTTTTTCTTTCTAATTCTCAATTCCCTTGGATAGTGATGTTAAAGAAATGCATAGGCAATTCGAGCTTGGGTAGGATGTTTTATTCATAGGAATCAATTGGTTTACATGTCTTTTGACTCATTCATAAATTCCTATTTGCAACTCCTCTCATGGGTTACCATATCCTTATCCTTGTGTGCCTTGACATGATCTTTGAACCTTATTTTACGTATTTAAGCATGTATGATCTGAGCTTTTGGAGTATGAGATGGTTCAGGCTAATCTAGCAGGAAGTAAGATTAGATTCTCTTTGTCCTCACTACATTGACATTCAAATTGTCGCATATCCTCAGGCAATTCCCTCCCTTTGTATTGCTCACCATTTCTTGCAAGGCGTCGACCTATAATTTCTTTTATCACTTGATCATGAAGAAACATGACTGGATGTCATGTTCCCATATCAAGACACTCTTAAAGTAAAGATTTGAACATGATAAAGAGGGTTTGTAAAATATTATTTCAGATGATAGAAATAATTACATACATTATATATTATTTAATAAATAATATTATTGTATGAATATCTTATCCATATTATAAATAACAATATATATAAATATAATATATTATAAATATATTTAATAATATAAATACGAATAATATAATATAAATCATATATCATTTATTATGATATAAATGATATAGTATAAATAATATAAAATATATAATATATCATTTATTATAATATAAATGATATAATATAATTATAAATAAAATAAATAAACATCTTTTAACCTATTCTCTTATGATAACGGAGTTACATATGGTTAGAACTAGTTTTACCACAAAAAGGAATTAATATAAAGTAATAAAAATAATAAGAGACATGCCTCTTTGAATATATCCCTTGAAAGGGAAATAAATAAAGGTTGTGAGATAAAAGGAAAACATCATCAAAAGAAAAGAAAATTTGGTAATATAATTATAAGTTCAACAAAAAGAGAATACAACGAAAGATAGACTTAGCAATCCAAAACAACCAATATAAATCAAAAGCTCCATAATAAATCAAATCTGCACAAAGAAAAGAATAAGAGGTAAATAAAGGTTTCAGCAGGTAAGTATATTTAACATGCTTATTTTATACTTATTAAATGCAAGATTTGTATGTATATTTAATTATGTTTAGTATAAAGATTAATTAAGGCCTTAGGGTAAAATCTAAGGAGAAGGCTTTAGGGTAACACCTAAAGATTATTAATGGCCTTAGGCTAATAACTTAAGGAGAAGGCCTTAGGCTAATAACCTAAGGAGAAGGCTTTAGGGTAACACCTAAAGATTATTAATGGCCTTAGGCTCACCACCTAAGGAGAAGGCTTTATGGTAACACCTAAAGATTATTAATGGCCTTAGGCTAATAACCTAAGGAGAAGGCTTTAGGGTAACACCTAAAGATTATTAATGGCCTTAGGCTCACCACCTAAGGAGAAGGCTTTAGGGTAACACCTAAAGATTATTAATGGCCTTAGGCTAATAACCTAAGGAGAAAACCTTAGGATAATAACCTAAGGAGAAGGCTTTAGGGTAACACCTAAAGATTATTAATGGCCTTAGGCTAATAACCTAAGGAGAAGGCTTTAGGGTAACACCTAAAGATTATTAATGGCCTTAGGCTGATCACCTAAGGAGAAGGCCTTAGGCTAATAACCTAAGGAGAAGGCTTTAGGGTAGCACCTAAAGATTATTAATGGCCTTAGGCTAATAACCTCAGGAGAAGGCTTTGGGTTAATACCTAAAGATTATTAATGGCCTTAGGCTAATAACCTAAGGAGAAGGCTTTGGGGTAACACCTAAAGATTATTAATGGCCTTAGGCTAATAACCTAAGGAGAAGGCTTTGGGTTAATACCTAAAGATTAATATGGCCTTAGGGTAAAACCTAAGGATTATATATGAAGGCCTTAGGGTAAAACCTAAGGATTACTTATGAAGGCCTTTGCCTAAGATGTGGATTATTTACATTTAAGACAAAGGAATACCAAGCCCATGATAATCACTCATACCTATCTCACTATCCTTATGAAGAAGAAGAAATGTTTATTATGATGAATGTGATAGGAATATGCAAAGATATAGGATCTTAACTTTAATGAATAATAGAAGAATATGAATTTATAAGATATAGAAATGAATTATGTCATAATGTTCTCTTTGTGCAAGTTGAATTTGTGTGCAAGTTACGAAAAAAGTTTGAAAAAAATTGAACTGCATAGAAGGGGACATTACAAGTGATACTCGAAAAAAGTTGAACTGCATAGAAGGGGACATTACAAGTGGTATCAGAGCAGTGATCCTGCCATCCTGTGAATAATAGTTAAAAATAGAAAAATATAATAAAATAAAATAAAGATAATAAAAAATAAAAAAATAAAAATCAATGAAAATGGTAGGAGTGAATTTCATGAATCACTGGAAAATGGTGTTTAATACATTGCTAAAATATTTAAATATTTAAATATATATATGCAACATTAAAAAATTAAAATCTACTAAATATGTTATGATGCAATATTAAACAATTAAAATTTACTTACAAATATGTAATAAGTAATGAGTAAATAAGGAAAAAAATAAATAAGAATGAAATAACTCTTAAAATTACATTAAATAAATATACTAAATGAAATAGTAAAATAAAATAATTAAAATATCTCTATGGGTAACCTACGGCTTGAAATGGCATGAGAAAAAACAATTAAAATATATGTAAACAACTAGCTCAAAATATTTATTGTATACATAAACCTCAATAAAATATAATGTTATAAAGCCAATCAAAAAATAATAATGTTATAAAATATTATAGGATACCTAATTATGATTGCTTGAGGACAAGCAATCTTTGAGTGGGGAGGGTTGTCATGTCCCCATATCAAGACACTTTTAAAGTAAAGATTTGAACATGATAAAGAGGGTTTGTAAAATATTATTTCAGATGATAGAAATAATTACATACATCATATATTATTTAATAAATAATATTATTATATGAATATCTTATCCATATTATAAATAACAATATATATAAATATAATATATTATAAATATATCTAATAATATAAATATGAATAATATAATATAAATCATATATCATTTATTATGATATAAATGATATAGAATAAATAATATAAAATATAAAATATATCATTTATTATAATATAAATGATATAATATAATTATGAATAAAATAAATAAACATCTTTTAACCTATCCTCTTATGATAACGGAGTTACATATGGTTAGAACTAGTTTTACCACAAAAAGGAATTAATATAAAGTAATAAAAATAATAAGAGACATGCCTCTTTGAATATATCCCTTGAAAGGGAAATAAATAAAGGTTGTGAGATAAAAGGAAAACATCATCAAAAGAAAAGAAAATTTGGTAATATAATTATAAGTTCAACAAAAAGAGAATACGACGAAAGATAGACTCAGCAATCCAAAACAAACAATATAAATCAAAAGCTCCATAATAAATCAAATCTGCACAAAGAAAAGAATAAGAGGTAAATAAAAGTTTTAGCAGGTAAGTATATTTAACATGCTTATTTTATAATTATTAAATGCAAGATTTGTATGTATATTTAATTTATGTTTAGTATAGAGATTAATTAAGGCCTTAGGGTAAAACCTAAGGAGAAGGCTTTAGGGTAACACCTAAAGATTATTAATGGCCTTAGGCTCACCACCTAAGGAGAAGGTTTTAGGGTAACACCTAAAGATTATTAATGGCCTTAGGCTAATAACCTAAGGAGAAGGCTTTATTGTAACACCTAAAGATTATTAATGGCCTTAGGCTCACCACCTAAGGAGAAGGCTTTAGGGTAACACCTAAAGATTAATAATGGCCTTAGGCTAATAACCTAAGGAGAAGGCCTTAGGCTAATAACCTAAGGAGAAGGCTTTAGGGTAACACCTAAAGATTATTAATGGCCTTAGGCTAATAACCTAAGGAGAAGGCTTTAGGGTAATGTTGTGATGTTCACAACACGCCCCATTATGCTCCTTAGCAAAATAGGGACCCCTACTAATGTTTTACTTTTTGCTTCTGCTTGTGTTTTTCTGCTTTCTGGCGGTTTGGTAAAAATGAAGGTCAGGTGCATCATCATCATGATATTGGATGAGGTAGGTCATCATCATGAGGTTAGTTTGTCAAAGTTTATATTTTGTTTCTGTGACCTCACATTTGGAAAGAGCTTGAAATTCCATGCAGGTTTGCCTTTTACTTCACTTGAAAATTCGTCCATATGTGGAAGTTATGCACAGTCAAAGTTTTGGTCAAACCTGATAATTGCAAGTGATCATCATTTTTTTTTTTTTTCATGTTGTCGAGGTCATCATGATCTTGGTCTATCACCCGATAAAAATCATGCAGTCGCAATATCCAGACGTCAATCTTAGGTGGTAGTGCCCTTTACCCGTCAAATGGCCTTATGCGCATCGTGAGCATCATGATCTTTTAGGAGGGTCATATTTTATAAACTTGGTTTTGCTGTATGAAGAGCATCATCATCATCATATTTGAACCCCCCCCCCCCGATAATATCCTGAGGTTCAGATATCATGATGACGTCAACTTTAAGTCACGGTAAGTTTCCCCGTCGAGCGGTCTTTCGCATCATGAGCATCATGATATTTTTGCATCGCCTAAACTTATAATATCATGGTGATAATATAAGATCACCCTGACTTAGAAAATCTGCCATCGGCATATTTGCATGCGCATGTTCAAATCCTATCGGAAGGTCATCATCCTGATATTTGCTGAAGTTCGCTAAGATGATGATGACGACTTCATATCCTCCTGATCTCCTTTTGCATAATCATGATCATCATCCTGATCTTTCACAAGAGGGTCGTATTCGCTGAAATTCGCTAAGTGATGGAGACATCATCATGATATTCGATAAAGAGGATCATCATATTCATATCCTCCTGATCTCCTTTTGCATGATCATGATGATCACCCTATCTTTTTGAAGAAGAAGTCGATATTGCATTCCTCAACAGCATGAGCATATTTTACAATATCACCCTAGCGCAAATATCATGATGACCTCAACTCATCCTTGTGCTCCGAAAATGAAATATGATGATGACGTCATCATGATAATTCGATGAGGAGCATCATCATCATATTTTTTATCCTGTCATATTGTCAAGATCATCATGATCTTGTTTGTCCACCTGATATTTCGTAAAGTCCTCCTGCCGATGAAGTAAGACCTTTTGAAAATATCCTGATGATCATCATCATCACATTTTCCCTTCAGCAGGATATTTTCCAAAGCACGATCCGGTTCACGAATATGATGATGACGTCTTATTCTAAGTTTGACAAAAGCCCCAAATATCCTGATGATCATCATCATCCTGATCTTTCGAGAGGGTTACCTTGGCCGCAAAAGGGTCATATTACATTCATCATCCTGATCATGCTCCTTAGGTGACCCGATATCATAATTATCCCCCTGATCTTATCTGAACATGATGACGACGTCATTTTTTGCACTTTAATGAAGCCCGAATATGACGATGACGTCACCATCATTTTCTTTTCCTCAGCAGCAGCAGGATCATATTTCACATCCTCCTATTTTCCTTCAACATGATGATGATGATGATGTTATTCTTTTTTCCCATTACACAGAAGCGAAACATCCTGATGACATCATCTAGACCTTCGGAAGGGAGAGCATCATATTTCCATAATATCATGATGATGAAGTGAATATCGACCAACATGTTTTTTGACACGCCGATAGCGATAGTCATGCCGATGGGCGGGAAATGAGGCGGTGGAATTTTAAAGTGTTTTTTTTGGTGCCTGTGGCATTTTCCCGGTCAGCGATAGTTGACCCGATGAATTTTGAGCAGTCTGAACGCATTTTTGGACGCATTTTGAGAGTATTCTGGATCTGATTTCCACAATCTTGCACAGTCACCTGAATTTAAACGCTTATTTTAATTTCCTGCTGTTTATGTGATAAATGAAATACTTATTGCTTGTCTTGTCTTGCAGGCTTGCAGTTGAGGAAGCAGCTGGAAAGTCAACACAGTGACCTCATGGAGGAAGGAAATCTGATCTCAGGAGCAGGAAGATAAGGATGAAGTGCGAAAAGTCAAGGCCATTCAAGTGAAGGATAGAGTTGCAGCTGAAGGTATTACTACAACAGACAAACAGAAGTTATTACCCAGCTGCCGGAACTTCTCAGAAGGGGCAATATTTCGCCCAGATTTGACACTGCTCAGAGATATTTATGAGAGCTGGTTCACCTGTATTTATTGCTGTAACCAGGGGTTTGAACCAGGGGTTCAGTTAGTTTTTTGTTGTAGTGAGGACAATCAGAATGTCTTTATATTGTGCCTCTCTACACTGTAATACTTTACAACAGGGATTTTAGGAAAACAACAAGGGTTACACAGAATTTTCTTTTAGAAGCATACAGCAAGTTAGCATAGTTTAGAAGTAGAAGAAGGAGGTCGCCTGTTTGTCTGCAGTAAGGTGCGCATGGAATGTCTGGCTGCCTTACTGTATCTGTAAAGCTTGTAAGTTCTCTGTAGTATGATCAATGAAACTAAGAGTCATTCCTACATTGTAAATCATGTATGACTATTCGTTTCTAATACAATAGAATCTGGAGTTCTGCATCTATCTTCTGAGTGTTCTCCTGCCCTTCTTTGTGTTTTGAAATATTTTCTTTGAGAGCTTGCAATTTTAAATGTATGTTTGTGAAAATGCTCAGAACTTACATTTAAGGTTTTTACTGTGGATTTGATCAAATTACTGTGGTATTTACATAGTGCATAACAGAAACAATTAGATCCTTCGGTAGATTAAATGAGGTATAGATTAGATCTTTCTAACTTTTCCCAACCCATCTGAAATATTTAGCTGAAAACGTAGAAATCTAAAGGAAATTGTCTCAAATTTGAAGAAGCATGTATAACAGAGCTATAAGTAGACAGTTTTCATAAATAGATAAAGAAGAAAGCTACAAAAAAATCTAAGAAAACCATCTAAAACTTGCAGCACAGTAGCACTCTTATGCAAAGGAATGAAAAGTATTGACATATCTCATGACCTTTTTGCATATTCTTAGTCCAGTAAACCACCAAACAAACCTAAACTACGTAAGGCCCCTTGAACATTACAGCTTCACATTGACCAACTGAACTTGACCAACCGAACCATTGTAGACTTGGGATTAGTTGAATCTCAAATGATTC
Source organism: Cunninghamia lanceolata (assembly GCA_027924645.1). NCBI lineage: Eukaryota > Viridiplantae > Streptophyta > Pinopsida > Cupressales > Cupressaceae > Cunninghamia > Cunninghamia lanceolata. The sequence goes on from BSBN01000551.1 coordinate 2,583,585, forward strand.
CTTCTTATCTTTCAAGTATAGTTTCAGTTCATTATATGTGAATTTTAACTTATTGTTATGATTGCATCAAAACAGTCATCAACAATTTTCTGGCGCTAGAAGGAGGGCCTTCCTGAGTTAGGTTTCATTTCAAACTGGCTAACGACAGTAATAGAGTGACTAGGTCTAGATCCAGTTCAGGAGATATATTTGTGCAACTACCTGATACAAGGCGAAGTAAAAGCCCTTTAATTTGGAATCCAAAGATATCGCAAGCAGGAAGTTCATCTGGAACACCTCCTGGGTCACCTTTTAGCATCCGTAGTATTGTAAGTCCTGACAGATCACTGTTCAGATCTTTAAATCTTGGTTCAGGCACTCCTGGAGGTCTCAATCCTCCTCTAAATCCTAATCCACCAATCAATCTAGGTATTTCTGCAGGTTCAAGTCAAGCTCAAACACCTGCAATGGCTTATTTCGATGTCAATTCTCCCATACTCTTCAATGATTATCATGACATGCCAAAAAATCTGGAAAAGATATGTCCCAAATACCAGTTGCATCAAGACCCAAAAGATCATATTAGAATATTTAAGGAAGCATGTTTTAGGGCTATGTTAGAGCACGAGGATGTTGTGTGTAGATTGTTTCCTTACACCTTTAATGAGCAGGCCTCTAGCTGGTACGTAAACTTACCCAATGGTTACATTTCTTCCTGGGCACTTATGGAAGAAGCATTTCTGTCAAGATTTAGAGGACCCATTGACCCTTGTGCTTTGTATCATAAATTGGTTGCTATAAAACGAGGTGAGGGAGAGCTAATTGATAATTTCAATGACAGATTTCAAAAGGCCTATTCTAGGCTGGTAGCCCCTTATACCATAGATGATGCTCCCTTGTTGGCTATGTACTATGCTGCCTTGGATCCTTTAACTGCCATGTTTGTCAAAAGAAAACCTGACATAGATTCAATATCCAAAGCCTATAAAGAGGCAGCCTCAGTGAACCAAGAAATGAGACATACTACTTATAGCCCATTTGTCAATGGAGGAAATTTTGGGGTGCAGAATCAGGCACACCCATGGAACGGAGTCCCTGTACAGCATGCTCCACTAGTAAATCCGGTTCCTTCTTACACACCTGTGTATAATCCTACTCCAATCCAAGCTATAACTCCTTACACGGCTAGTACTTCCAATAACAGTCAAAATAATGGTCAGCCTTTCTTCCAACTTCCTAGGGATGTAACTGTGGCAAAAGCACAAGAAGATAGCGAAGAAATCAAAGAGATTACTGCACATTTGAAAAGATTAACAACCGAAGTGACATAGCTAAGAAATGAGAACCTCTATGGAAGAAGCAACCAAAACTACAATCCACCTCAAAATCACAACCAAGGCTAAAATCAGAATTATAGTCTCAATCAAAATCAGCAGTACAATTAGAACCAAAACTACAATCAGCATCAAGGCCCCAGTCAGGGGCAACCAATGCAAAATAGGGGGCCAGTGATAGATAATAGGACCTGGGGCAATAATAACAAAAATCAGAATCAACCTAGGCCACCCAAGACATGGAACACTGGGCCCAACAACGGTACTCTGGCTTCTCCTTTTGAGAATATAGATAATCATGGTGCAAAACAAACGACTAGCATACAAATGGCCAGTATAGCACCCAAAAATTGGTGTAGATTTCACAATACCAATGCCCATGCTGAGCACGACTGTCCACAGTTCCACTTGGTAGCTAGTATTTTCAATGTAGATGTACAGCCTCCTACCTCTGAATTTCTCATTCCTAAGGGTAATGAGGTAGTACCCTCAGAATATGACACAGCATTAGTCTTAGAAACATTTACCTTTGCAACTACAGAAGAGAAAGAGGATGAATTACTAGAGGATGAACCATACTGTTGTGAAAGTCTTTATCCTGAATCAGCCTTTGTGTTAAATGCTTTTCAGTTTCCTTTTGAATCTTAAAACGAGATATTAAATGAAACAGAAGAGGTGCAGGCCTTTCAACAAACAAATAAAGGTCACACCTACAATTTGAGGAACAACCCTAGGCCGGGAGGACCTTTCACCACTTCCACTCCCCCGAATAACATCAATACACCCCCAGATCAGAATGCTAGCAACAATCCTGCCATACTTAAAGCTAGTCAGCACACAAATAATGGAACAGCAGTGCAAAAGGATCAAACAAGTAAGACAGAAGCAATAGAGACAACAAGATTAATGAATTACTTATCAGAGGAAATAAAGAAAATTAAGGTCAGTATACCTCTAAATGAATTATTGAAGACCCCAGGGATCAGAAATGCTTTTTTAAAATCCCTGGATACATCCATAACAAACAAGGTGTCTGTTGATATAACTGTTCCTAATAGTGATTCACCACCTAAGGAGAAAGGTAAGAAAGTTGAGCAGCCTTCCAATACAAATGTGGTAATACATGCGGATAATAGGGATACTCAACCTTTCTTGTTAACTATTAGGTTGTGTGGGAAGAATATACACAATTGCATGGTAGATTCTGGTGCTTCAGCCAACGTAATGCCCTTAGGAATATGTAAAACTCTCGGGCTGACTCCCACCAAATCTGCCAAGGTTGTCATGCAATTAGATAAAATCGAGGTTAGCGTGATAGGAGAACTCATGAACATACAAGTGCAATTAGCTTCAGACCCTAGGGTAAGCCAAATCATTGACATTCAAGTAGTGGATATACCCATAAATTATGGAATGTTGCTAAGTAGGGATTGGTCCAAGACATTAAACGGATATATGGCTACTGACTTTTCACACATGTGGTTACCTTGGAGAGGCATCCCAAACCAGATCAGAATAGAGGCAGAGCCCAGAATGAAACATATGATAACAGAGTATAATCGAACTAATGAAATATTATATGCTGCTGTTGAACCAGGTGTCTATAGAATTACCAACAATGGGATGCAGATTGAAGAGATTATGATGTTAAACATTAAAAAGAAGTGTGTCAGCAATAGAACGACACTATTCATTGAGTCTGACGGAAATTCTTCAGATGAGGAAAACAATGCAATAGACAAATTCGGTCGTGCCATTAGATGAGAGGTGGAAGAGTGCGTTACACACAATCTCCCAGTCCAATGTAAGTTATATAAAAATAGGTGTAGAGTCCATGATAGGCAACATTCTGAGGAGAATTGTGAAATATGCAAAGACATCATTGAATATGAATACAAAAAGTGCATAGGGAGGGTAGAGTCACAAGAGAAAAATGAGAATCCTGATCCAGCACAGAGATATGTTCAGGATAATATAGATGCCTTAATTCTAGATCTAGGGAAAGAAATAGAGGACGAGGGTAGTTATCTTTCTGAGTTGCAAACTACAAACACACATATGCAAGATAACCAAACGGAAAAACCCATGAATAAACAAGACAACACCCCATAGGCAATAAAAGGGACAAAGTATGCCAAGGTAAAAGATCAGAAAAGTAAAGATGGCATGTGGACATTAAAATGTGATGGGTCCAAATCAAAATAGGGCGCAGGTGCGGGTATTAAACTCATAAATCCTCAAGGTAAATCACATTTGGCAGCATATAGATTACAATTTTCCTGCACTAACAATATTGCTGAATATGAGGCCCTAATTTTAGGACTTGTCATGGCCATCAGGAAAGGGGTAAAAACCATCAGAGTATTTTCAGACTCTGAACTAGTAGTCAGACAAGTGAGGAAACTATATGCCTGCAATTATAAGAAAATGATTAGTTACAGACATAGAGTATGGGGTTTAATGGATTCATTTGATGCTTTTAACATAGAGCATATTCCTAGAGAGCTAAACCATAGGCCAGATGCGTTAGCAGTTGCTGCTAGTACATTAGAACCATTGACACTGTCAGGATTAAGACGATTTGCTGTTGAGCTAGTTAATGTGCCCAGTATACCAGACAATGTTACACACTTTCAGGTATTTGGAGAGGATCAGAAAATTATTAATTTTCTGACTTGTAATGAGGCATTTGAGGCCCAAATTATTGATGAACAAGAAAGGCCTGAAGTAACATGGGACGAAGAAGATATGATCAACTTAAAGAGCAACTTCTTGCCAAAAGGAGTAATTGAATTAGAACACATCTTTGACTTCGACGGAATAATAAGGAAGAAAGACTTACCCAAAACAGAAGGGGGTAAGTGTGATTTACATAACTTAGGGACTGAGCTAAATCCACAAAATGTACTAATTGGGAAAGCCTGCTCTGAGAAAATTAGAAAAGAGGTTCTGGACGTTCTGAAAGAATATAAACATGTCATAGCATGGACTTATGAAGACTTGAAAACATTTGATGAGTCCATCATAACTCACGTAATACCTTTAAGAAAAGAAGTCAAACCATTTAGGCAGAAACAGAGGCCTGTAAATGCCATTCTAGAGCCTTTAATCTTTGAGGAAGTTAAAAAATTACTGTCCGCTGGGATAATTTTCCTAGTCAGACACTCTGTCTGGGTAGCTAACTTAGTACCAGTGAGGAAGAAAAACGGAGACATCAGGTTGTGCGTAGATTTTAGCAATTTGAACAAGGCTTCTGAAAAGGATAATTATCCTTTGCCCCCAATAGACGAAGTACTGCAAGCAGTAAATGGCGCAAAGATGATGTCTTTTTTAGATGGTTTTTCAGGTTATAACCAGGTCTTAATTGACAGAGAAGATAGACTAAAAACCACCTTCACTTGTAAATGGGGAAATTATGCGTATAGAAGAATGCCTTTTGGTCTAATTAATGCAGGTGCCACTTTTCAGAGGGCCATGGAGGTTGCTTTTCGTGGATTATCAGGTAAATGCATTGTTGTGTATATGGATGATTTAACTGTGTATTCCAAGGATGCATCCACCCACGCTGAAGACCTCAGAAAAGTACTCCAGCGATGTGAAAGGTATGGGATTTCCCTTAATCCTAAGAAATGTATATTTGGCGTAACTGAAGGTAAATTATTAGGCCATGTCATTTCTGAAAATGGAATTTCAATTGATCCGGATAGAATAGAATCCATAAAAAATTTGCAAATACCAAACAGTAGGAAAGAATTGAAATCATTTTTTGGTAAAATTAACTTTGTTCGGAAGTTTATAACAGGTTTTGCAGAGATTGTGCAGCCGTTGAATGCCATGTTAAAGAAAGATGCACAGATGGAATGGATGCCAGTGGCCAAAGCCGCATTTGAAGATATCAAGGAGGCAATTTCTAATGCCCCTGTATTGGCAAGTCCAGACTACACAAGCCCGTTTTACATCTACTCCTTTGCATCTTCTCATTCTGTCGCGGCTGCCTTGACACAGAAAGGTGAAAATAATGAAGAGAGGCCCATAGCATTTATGAGTGCGCCTCTGAAGGATGCACAGCTGAGATATCTAGATGTCGAAAGACAGGCATTTGCATTAGTAAAGGCTGTGAAAAAATTTAGACACTATATTCTGCGCAGCCAGATTAAAGCCATAGTACCAGACGCAGCAGTAAAAATGTTGCTGATGCAAAACAAGCCTGGAGAAAAAAGAGCCAAATGGATCACCACACTGCAAGAATTCGACATGCAGATCATTCCTGCAAAGCTGGTCAGAGGGCAGGCGCTGGTGCAGACAATAGCAAACATGGATCCAAATCTGATAAAATAGCAATATGTATTGAATTCCCAAGACGCATCAGGTTGGTACGATGATTTAAGCACCTTCCTGATAGCTGGAAAGTACCCAAGCAAGATGAAGGCTTCTCAGAGGAGAGCTTTGAAGATTAAGGCACAACATTATATGGTGCAAGGAGGTCTTCTATTCAGGAAGAACCATGATGGAATTTATTTGAGATGCATAAAAAGAACTGAAGCTGATAAAGTGTTGACAGAACTACATGATAAGTACAGAACCGGCCATGGTTCCCATCTAGCTACAACACACAAAATACTGAGAGCGGGCTATTACTGGCCCACTATGTTCAAAGATACTAAGAGTCACATCAGAAGTTGCCACACCTGTCAGACTGCAGCAGACAAAGGAAGAAATCTGGCCAATCCACTGCAACCTGTGATCGAGTCCAGACCGTTTGCACAGTGGGGCTTGGATTTTATCGGAGTCATCAATCCCCCATCTTTTGCAGGACACAAATTTATATTGACGGTAACAGACTATTGTACAAGGTGGACTGAGGCCACCTGCTGCAAGTTTTCCACAACTGAGGTAGTTATCAAGTTCCTTGAAGAAAACATTATCACCAGGTTTGGAACGCCCTATTCATTGGTATGTGATAACGGCCCTACTTTCTCTTCTTTAAAATTTTCTAAATGGGCATTTGAATATGGGATCATTCTAAGGTTTTCTTCGAATTATTACCCTCAAGGTAATGGACTGGCTGAATCAACAAACAAAATCTTATTAGACATAATCAAGAGGTTAATTGCCAAAAGTCCTAGAGAGTGGAATACCCTATTAAGATATGCATTATGGGTAGATAGGACCAAGTTCAAAACAGCTTTAGGTAGCACACCTTATCACTTAGTTTATGGGACTGATCCCATACTTCCGGTTAATCTGAGAATACCAACCTGGAAGTTTGCCAATGAATATCTAGGCTTTGATAACCATAGGGAAGCCAGAATAGTGCAAATGTTACAACTAGAGGAGAAAAGAGGTCAAGCCCTCGAGAAGTTTGCCAAACACCAAGCAATTGTTAAGAGGTGGTTTGACAAAAGGGCAAGAGTCAAAACATTTAGGATATCAGACTTAGTGTTGTGCTGGGACAAAGCACATGAAAAGAAAGGAAGCCATGGAAAATTCGATAAATTATGGCTGGGTCCATTACAAATCTCAGAAATAATAGGAGATAACACCTTTAGACTTAAGACCTTGACTGGAGAAGATGTGCCATTACCAGTTAATGGCCAGCATTTGAAACACTACTTCCAGGCTTGAGGTAAAAGGGGGGGGCAGTCCTTTTTTTTCTTAGTGTAAAGTGCTGTAGATAATGTACAGTTCTTCTTTTGCTGTTTTCTTTTGGGTTGGCTGTTTGTATAGCTTGTCTTCTGTTTGTTTTTGCTTTTTGTTTCTTTCTGTTTGTACAATTTTTTTTCTTTTGTTGTTGTGTTGTTTGTACAGCCTGTTTGTTTGGTTTGTTTGTTGTCTCCTCAGCAGGGATCTTTATTTTACTGTAGAGTATTAAGGAGCAAAACTAGCAACCATTCAAAACAGTATATAATTTAGGATATTTAGGTTAACCATTTGCAATTTACACATAACCTGTCACTGTCATGAATGTAGAGAGTTATTCATCTTCTGAAGTTTTGTATTCAATAAATGTGATTGAGAATTCGAAGCAGGTTTCTCACGATGACACACCTAAAATCCTTGGGTTTGTTGAACCTACCAGTGTAGATATTAGGTGAAAAATCAGAGGTCACCCTTGCTACCATTACAATTCTCAGCTTAATTTCAGCAAGTGTCCACTCCTTGCATCATGAAGTTACAAATTGCTATACCTTATGAAATCTTTCAAAATTAGAAAACAAAAAAATAAATAAATAAATGAATAAAGCAGATTATACTGAAAATTCAGATTAAGCCATCTAAGTAACTCTACCGGGGCTATGGACGCTCGCTGGCAGTGGGACTCTACTTAGGAGAATTGTAACGATAACCTTGCCGGGGCTATAGACGCTCGCTGGCAGCAAGGCTCTATCCGGTCGGCTATGAGGGAATATCCTCACCTATGTAGGCTAATGTCAGTCACTGGTTTGTTCAACCGATCTTCAAGATGAGGATAATTAATCACATGCACACAACTAAACTGAAAATAGAAATTCATGCATCTTTATTGAATACTTTGAGTCTCAAGCTGAATAGTAATTTGCAGGAAAGATAGTTGGAAGTTATGAGTTCATTTCATCTAGCTTCCTTGAACACTCTGAATTTAATTGTTTTGTTTTGGTTGCTAGTTGTTGTGATGTTCACAACACGCCCCATTATGCTCCTTAGCAAAATAGGGACCCCTGCTGATGTTTTGCTTTTTGCTTCTGCTTGTGTTTTTCTACTTTCTGGCGGTTTGGTAAAAATGAAGGTCAAGTGCATCATCATCATGATATTGGATGAGGTAGGTCATCATCATGAGGTCAGTTTGTCAAAGTTCATATTTTATTTCTATGACCTCACATTTGGAAAGAGCTTGAAATTCCATGCAGGTTTGCCTTTTACTTCACTTGAAAATTCGTCCATATGTGGAAGTTATGCACAGTCAAAGTTTTGGTCAAACCTGATAATTGCAAGTGATCATCATTTTTTTTTTTCATGTTGTCGAGGTCATCATGATCTTGGTCTATCACTCGATAAAAATCATGCAGTCGCAATATCCAGACGTCAATCTTAGGTGGTAGTGCCCTTTACCCGTCAAATGGCCTTATGCGCATCGTGAGCATCATGATCTTTTAGGAGGGTCATATTTTATAAACTTGGTTTTGCTGTATGAAGAGCATCATCATCATCATATTTGAACCCCCCCCCCCCCCCGATAATATCCTGAGGTTCGGATATCATGATGACGTCAACTTTAAGTCACGGTAAGTTTCCCCGTCGAGCGGTCTTTCTCATCGTGAGCATCATGATATTTTTGCATCGCCTAAACTTATAATATCATGCTGATGATATAAGATCACCCTGACTTAGAAAATCCGCCATCGGCATATTTGCATGCGCATGTTCAAATCCAATCGGAAGGTCATCATCCTGATGTTTGCTGAAGTTCGCTAAGATGATGATGACGACTTCATATCCTCCTGATCTCCTTTTGCATAATCATGATCATCATCCTGATCTTTCACAAGAGGGTCGTATTCACTGAAATTCGCTAAGTGATGGAGACATCATCATGATATTCGATAAAGAGGATCATCATATTCATATCCTCCTGATCTCCTTTTGCATGATCATGATGATCACCCTATCTTTTTGAAGAAGAAGTCGATATTGCATTCCTCAACAGCATGAGCATATTTTACAATATCACCCTAGCGCAAATATCATGATGACCTCAACTCATCCTTGTGCTCTGAAAATGAAATATGATGATGACGTCATCATGATAATTCGATGAGGAGCATCATCATCATATTTTTTATCCTGTCATATTGTCAAGATCATCATGATCTTGTTTGTCCACCTGATATTTCGTAAAGTCCTCCTGCCGATGAAGTAAGACCTTTTGAAAATATCCTGATGATCATCATCATCACATTTTCCCTTCGGCAGGATATTTTCCAAAGCACGATCCGGTTCACGAATATGATGATGACGTCTTATTCTAAGTTCGACAAAAGCCCCAAATATCCTGATGATCATCATCATCCTGATCTTTCGAGAGGGTTAACTTGGCCGCAAAAGGGTCATATTACATTCATCATCCTGATCATGCTCCTTAGGTGACCCGATATCATAATTATCCCCCTGATCTTATCTGAACATGATGACAACGTCATTTTTTGCATTTTAATGAAGCCCGAATATGATGATGACGTCACCATCATTTTCCTTTCCTCAGCAGCAGGATCATATTCCATATCCTCCTTTTCTCCTTCAGCATGATGATGATGATGATGTTGTTGTTCTTTTTTCCCAATATGCAGAAGCGAAACATCCTGATGACGTCATCTGGACCTTCAGGAGGGAGAGCATCATATTTCCATAATATCATGATGATGAAGTGAATATCGACCAACATGTTTTTTTTCGGTCAGCGATAGTCATGCCGATGGGCGGGAAATGAGGCGGTGGAATTTTAAAGTGTTTTTTTGGCGCCTGTGGCATTTTCCCGGTCAGCGATAGTTGACCCGATGAATTTTGAGCAGTCTGAACACATTTTGGGCGCGTTTGAGGAGTTTTCTGGATCCGATTTCCACAATCTTGCGCAGTCACCTGGGTTTAAACGGTTATTTTAATTTCATGCTATTTATGTGATAAATGAAATACTTATTGCTTGTCTTGTCTTGCAGGCTTGCAATTGAGGAAGCAGCTGGAAAGTCAACACAGTGACCTCATAGAGGCAGAAGATCTGATCTCAGGAGCAAGAAGATAAGGATGAAATGCGAAAAGTCAAGGCCATTCAAGTAAAGAACAAGGTTGCAGCTGAAGGTATTACTGCAATAGACAAACAGAAGTTATTACCCAGCTGCCGGAACTTCTCAGAAGGGGCAATATTTCGCCCAGATTTGACACTGCTCAGAGATATTTTTGAGAGCTGGTTCACCTGTATTTATTGCTGTAACCAGGGGTTTGAACTTGGGGTTTAGTTAGGTTTTTTGCTGTAGTGAGGACAATCAGAATGTCTTTATATTGTGCCTCTCTACACTGTAATACTTTACAACAGGGATTTTAGGAAAACAACAAGGGTTACACAGAATTTTCTTTTAGAAGCATACAGCAAGTTAGCATAGTTTAGAAGTAGAAGAAGGAGGTCGCCTGTTTGTCTGCAGTAAGGTGCGTGTGGAATGTCTGGCTGCCTTACTGTATCTGTAAAGCTTGTAAGTTCTCTGTAGTATGATCAATGAAACTAAGAGTCATTCCTACATTGTAAATCATGTATGACTATTCGTTTCTAATACAATAGAATCTGGAGTTCTGCATCTATCTTCTGAGTGTTCTCCTGCCCTTCTTTGTGTTTTGAAATATTTTCTTTGAGAGCTTGCAATTTTAAATGTATGTTTGTGAAAATGCTCAGAACTTACATTTAAGGTTTTTACTGTGGATTTGATCAAATTACTGTGGTATTTACATAGTGTATAACAGAAACAATTAGATCCTTCGGTAGATTAAATGAGGTATAGATTAGATCTTTCTAACTTTTCCCAACCCATCTGAAATATTTAGCTGAAAACGTAGAAATCTAAAGGAAATTGTCTCAAATTTGAAGAAGCATGTATAACAGAGCTATAAGTAGACAGTTTTCATAAATAGATAAAGAAGAAAGCTCCAAAAAATCCAAGAAAACCATCTAAAACTTGCAGCACAGTAGCACTCTTATGCAAAGGAATGAAAAGTATTGACATATCTCATGACCTTTTTGCATATTCTTAGTCCAGTAAACCACCAAACAAACCTAAACTACGTAAGGCCCCTTGAACATTACAGCTTCACATTGACCAACTGAACTTGACCAACCGAACCATTGTAGACTTGGGATTAGTTGAATCTCAAATGATTCCTTCTTATCTTTCAAGTATAGTTTCAGTTCATTATATGTGAATTTTAACTTATTGTTATGATTGCATCAAAACAGTCATCAACAGGTAACACCTAAAGATTATTAATGGCCTTAGGCTAATAACCTAAGGAGAAGGCCTTAGGCTAATAACCTAAGGAGAAGGCTTTAGGGTAGCACCTAAAGATTATTAATGGCCTTAGGCTAATAACCTAAGTAGAAGGCTTTAGGGTAGCACCTAAAGATTATTAATGGCCTTAGGCTAATAACCTAAGGAGAAGGCTTTAGGGTAGCACCTAAAGATTATTAATGGCCTTACACTAATAACCTAAGGAGAAGGCTTTGGGTTAATACCTAAAGATTATTAATGGCCTTAGGCTAATAACCTAAGGAGAAGGCTTTGGGGTAACACCTAAAGATTATTAATGGCCTTAGGCTAATAACCTAAGGAGAAGGCTTTGGGTTAATACCTAAAGATTAATATGGCCTTAGGGTAAAACCTAATGATTATATATGAAGGCCTTAGGGTAAAACCTAAGGATTACTTATGAAGGCCTTTGCCTAAGATGTGGATTATTCCCACTTGAGACAAAGGAATACCAAGCCCATGATAATCACTCATACCTATCTCACTATCCTTATGAAGAAGAAGAAATGTTTATTATGATGAATGTGATAGGAATATGCAAAGATATAGGATCTTAACTTTAATGAATAATAGAAGAATATGAATTTATAAGATATTGAAATGAATTATGTCCTAATGTTCTCTTTGTGGAAGTTGAATTTGTGTGCAAGTTACGAAAAAAGTTCGAAAAAAGTTGAACTGCATAGAAGGGGACATTACACTGGACCACTTTAAAATGCATTGTAAATAAATAAATAAATAAATATAGTTTGCATACATGTCTGGCAGGTGGCTGGAACTACCATAACTGACTAGAATTGCCATTTCGCTATGCATTGTTGAATTCCATATGTTACCACAAAAGGTGTTAATGACATTGTGCTTCTCTATCTATTCCTATCATAGCGTAGGTTGGGAGCTTGTGGAATTTGGCATGCCGAAGCCATAGCACATTGCTTCATAAATCAGTTTCCAACCAAAGCATAGAGACTTGGAACTGCATTTCAACTCCAACAATTCACCTAACTTAGATCCCTTGATGGAAGCAATACATTCGCACCTTGTAAGTGCAGCAGTTTAGGGCTCATAAATGAAAATTCAAAACCCTAAAAGTCCCCCAGTGGTCGGGCCATCGGCGACTTCTTAAACTTTTGAACCAAAATAAAGGAGTTCAAAATTTTAGAAGACCTCCCACATCAAAGAAGTCAGGTAATCAAGAGATTCTTGAATGATTGAACCATAGTCAGGGGTTTATAAGGTTCCTGAACTCAACAACTTCTCCACAACACAAAGGGATTTATTTTTCATAAATCTTTTTGGTTTTTCATAAAGAGTTAGAAGTTTTTTAATAAAGTCATTAACTCTCCTACGCCATCTTTCCTCGGTAAGAAATAATAAAATTATTCCCATAATGATAAATCTTCTAGTCCATTTTGTGACCATAGAAAAATATATCAAGCTCCATAGTCTTGGGCAAAAGTGGCGGATTTGACTTCAAGAAAAAAAAATTAGACTTGAGATTTTCAAAACCACATTTGGAGAAAAGACAGAAAATTACATAACTTTTACATGCTAGCTCAGATTTTCATGAAATTTGAACTATATGGTAACTAGACCATCCTAAGAAAAACCCAAAAAAAATTTAATCTCCATCCATCTCATTGTAAGATTTCAACTCAGTTTGTGGATGACGAACAGAAAAATGTAAAGCTAAAAATTTTGCAATTGGTAAAGTATTTGGGCATGAGGGTTGGTTAGATTAGGTGAAATAGGGTCAAGATCAAGGCCACAAGAGGATTTTAAACCATCTTTCATAGATTTTCAAAAATAATCATTTTTGGGATTTGGTAGGTCTCGAGTCATACAGGGAAATGCACAGAAAATTAAAAGATTTTCTAGTTTAGATTTTTGGGCAACACATCTATAGCACCAAAGGAAATGAACATCATATATCACACTGATCCATCAATGCAAATATAATGAAGATTCCATTTTGATCTATGAAGATGGTACAGACCTTTGCAATTGCATTTCTATCTATTCACACAAATATCAATAAAAAATCCAAGTCTTCAAAACTATCTCTCCACTTTTCTGATTCGCATCACAACCAACACCTTTTTGCATACAAACACCTCTATACAGACTTCACATTGTTTCTCTACAAATAGAACTCACACTTATACATCTCTCAATCTTCAGACAAAACATTCAGCCTTGCAATCACCTAATTCACCTGCATTTTCTCTTCAAAAGCCTCATCAAAAATATGTCTTCAATGCTGCATATCAGACCTCAAAATCTGTCCATTTATAATGAACCCACAATGTCATTATAAATGAAATGACCCTTCATTTCCTTTTCTCTTTGCATATCCATTTTCCCTTTTCAAACAATAAAACTCTAAAATAGCCTCCACATATTTAAAAATCATTTAAAAATTAAAAATCATAAAATATTTTCAATGTTTCTGATTTATGAAGAGCCTTTCAAATTTCTTTTTCTGCATAACCTATCAGAGAATAAGGAAATATTCTCCCAAATTCGAAACCTCTCCCACAAGCATTATCTGTTTGAAGTCATAATAAATTTTGCAATAACCCCTATACCTCCATTTTCAAAAAGCATTTAAGGATCCACTAAACTTCTCCCCATTTTAGAAAAAGAAAAACACTCTTCATTATATGCCTTCAACTCCATGAGAGGAAAAAATAGAAATAAAATCTTCTTAAAAAATTCTTTAAAACACCAAGAGATTCTGCATTTTGAAAGGCCAAAAATAGCCTTTAAAAAAACACCTTTTCTGCAGTCATAAGGAGATGATGTTCTAATACCTCTCAAAGTGGATGTAGGGAGGCGAGGGCACACATTTGAATATCAGCATTTGATCTTTCTCCACACACCCATCAAATTTGTAAAGAGGACCATTGATTTAACTTCTGTACACGATGTCTTTTCCATTAACCTGGGATTTCGGTAGCCCTAGGTCGGGGGACTGGTCGCTTGACGGTGGTGATCCCCTCAATGTTGTAACTTAAGTTACAACCATTGCTGATCCCAAGTTAACTTCTTTTTATAATAAAGTGCTAACAATGTTAAGTGTTTAATGGTCTTTTGAGGTCATTAACACATGAAACTTTAATATCATTTGAATTTACCTTGATTTCTGCATTAAACATCTGCCATACCTCTGCCATCGAAGACAATAACATGAAACTATAATGCCACTATTCAACACTGCCACTGTGAAGATAGGATGAGTATGAAGATAGCATGACGACTAAGGTAAGAACAACAACCCAACAATCCAAACACCATTACCAAGGTGATCACTAGACCATATAGAGACATAACATCCTGATCCTCATGTGAGTCACACATTTGCCATATGAACTTATCACGAAGCCGTAAAGTAAGTATCATGAGTTCTAACATGAAGCACCAAGTGATCTTTTTTTCATCAACTAACAATGTGAATCATAACCTCATTATAAAGAGCATCACTTTGCAATACATGAGGGATAAAGCACCATCAACTTGTATCAATCTGCAACATGTGCACTTTCCAACAATCTCCAACACTAATATGAACTCAAGGAATCATCAAGATATGAACTCCATCTAAAGAAAACATAAAGCATTCAGGTTATAAAAGCAACCTGACAACATGAAGATATCCAACCTGATCTAAGTTCTCTTCAACCTCCACAACTCTTGAAGTAATGAAATGACATATGAAGATGACATCCTGTCATATGAAGACCAAACACAAGGACTAAATGATCCGATCAACATGAACTAAGAGCACCATTGAAACCATGAAGACCATGAGTTAGAGTAGATCAACTTTCTACAATTATTTTATGAGTCAGCACATCTACACTCTAGTTATCAACCCACAAATGTTTTGATTATCAACCTTTGATCCTTTTGACATCAATGACAATCAACCTCCATCAGAGCCACGACCATGAAAAAAGACAGTGAAAAAGAGTGTGAACGACCATACAAAACAATACAACAAAGTGGGTTTTGTCCATTATTTTGTTTGCATATCAAATACAATGAAACACATAAATAACATATCACCATTTTTACATATGAAGCACAACAACAGAAACGAAGCCTTTTCATCATTTTTCTCAAAGTTTGAAGGAAAACAAAGCTATAGCAGAGAGCAACAATACATAAAATATCTTTTCTTCATTTAAGTTACAAAAGCACAATAATGTGAAAAGAAAACTTTTTTGTTTCAGCGTAGCTATAGAGCTCTTATCATTGTTCAAAGAACCAGAGCATGGAAATGGAACAATACATAGAAACAATGAGCTACATAAGCATTTTTATCGCTTTATGTCCATAAAGAAACCCAGCAAAAGTAAAGAAGTAGCTTACAGGAAGAGAAAAATGATAGAGTGGCTGGAATCCATGACTAGAGAATCCTCAAGAGCCATCAAAATAGAACAATAGAGCTTCAAACTCTAGCTCATCGCGGTGCAATAGGGAGCAACCAAAAGATACAAAGTGAAAATGAAGCAAATTTAGGGTTGCCTTTCTTTTTGGTTAAGTGCCCTAGCCCAAGGATGGGCTTTTTGTTTTTGTTTCACATTTGAAATTATTCTTATCCAAATGCCACTGCGGGTCCACAACCCAAGTCAACAAAACCTAATGATACCATGGGCCCTTGTGAATAGGAGGAAATGATTTTTACAAGAAGTGCTAAATGCCAAGGTTGATTTTCAAAGCATAAGTCAAAAGAATCTCCATCATAACATTTCGAAGGGGTCAATGACCCATGTGAGCATTAGCCATGGGGAGACATAAAGTTTTTTAAAACTTTTATTCTTTTAATCATATCTCCCATCATTTCCAAGATGTGACTTTTGAAGTCAAGAGGGCAGAATGATTAAATTATTTTGCCATGGGAGATATAAGGGTGTTTTTTTGTCTTATGCATACAAATTGATTATCAAAGAAGACAAAGTAGCCTTTTTACAGTTAACACAATGATGCTACATGAGACAGCAAGAATAGGCATGTGGTTTTGGGCTTGTTTTTTTGAAGACCTTCTCAGTGACTATTTGAAGACCTTCTCAGTGACTAGACAAGGATGGAGTTTTGTTTGCATGGAGAGTGTGACCCAAGATTGACCAAGAGAGTTTATTTTTCTTGAGCAAAGGGAGGAAGTTTATTTCTTGTACTTCTAAGTCTCATCATCTTTCAGATTTAATTCAAACCCCTATGTTCACACTATTGAGAGACAAATTGTAAAAATAATAATTAATAAATGCAACGAACTATAATTTGCTTTAATAATTGTTATGTAATAAACATAGGGGAAATCATGCATAACACAACAATTATTAAATCAATCATGTTGATTGTATTTAATAATTTTTATTTTTAGTTAAATCTTGCCTCTCAATCATGCAAAAATAGAGAGGGGGTTAAACTAAAAAATGAAAACTCATGCAAAGGAGTTGTGGAGTGTTTTTCATTGATTTATGGTCAAACTGAGGTGGTTTTGGAGTTCTCCTTGGTAAAAATAGAATAAGAGGGATAGTTTGGAGCTATTTTAGCTTGTTTTGGAGTAGTTGAGACCCTTCTTTATTAGGGATTTTCTTTTGAGCTTGTGAGAGAGATATTTTTTGGTAGAGTTGACTACAGTTGACTCAGGAGAGTCCCTTGGAGGTGCTTTTTTGTATTATAGAGGAAAAACTTAGTTTTTTCACCAGTTCTTGATTCTATGCTTTTTTCTTGCACATTCCAAAAAAAGCCATACAATTTTGTAACTCATTTTTTCCAGATTTATAGATAGCAATAGGTTTACATGTTATATCCTTGTCATTTTTTTGTAGTATTTTCCTTATATTTGTTCAAAAGATTGATATTTACCTTCTCAGACCTATGTGGGTGTCTTCATGAATGATTTTGATAGAATTAATGTGTTTTAAACAATCAAAGCCTTTAATTTCCATCTCATTCATTGTTGGATATGCATAGAAAAACAATTCCTATCACAGGTCTTAGGTTGTTCTTTTATTTATTCTACCTTCAAAGTTGTGAAACTTAGTTTTCCTTCCCAAAAGACTAATAATCAAGCCTTCTTCTGAATTATTAATGTGGTCAAATTGCCTCCTTTACTAAGCTGTGCAAGTAGACTTTATTGAAAAGATAGTTGTGAATTAAGCTGTCCCTTCTAATACCATTTGGTGCATCACCTTATAGAAGTAGCTTTTACTTTAAATAGTTACCCTTTTACCCTTTTCCCTAAAAATTCTATTAGTTTCTAGAAAACATCAAAAGGGGAACTAGCCTATTATCTGGATGTTCATTCTCACAATAGATCACCCACAGTTTGAGTTTGATCCCATGTTGCACAGGATTGCTAAGTTTTACACTTAGCATTTAGGGTGCAATCCTTCGTGACAACAATAGTATAGAGTAGAGCGTACTCTTTTTGGCCACATTTTGTAAAACTCTCATAATATTATTACAAGTCTAGGTTTATATATATTATATATATTAATGCTATAATAATTTTGCAATTTTTAAATTCCAATGAACTTGATGCCTTGACAAAATTTTCAAAGTGTGTACATAACTTGCTAATCTAGATGGGGCTAAACTAGATAGAAGTAGGATAACTATATGTCATGGGATATTATTGGTGGTGGATAATGATGCATGAGCATGTGAGAAAAGGATAAGTAGAGAAATGAGGTGCCAACTAAGAGGCCAATAAGAAAAATATGATTACTTGAAAGAACACATGGGAATGAATTTCCAAGATAATATGCTATGAAGAAATAAGCATGACCCTAAGAGAAATTCTATGTTCCTAGGAAGGAATGAAAAAACCTACCTACACATGCTATTACAAGACAAACCCATAAGCTAAAGATATGACCTACGTAACTTGAATAATCTAACGAATGATATGATTTTAGACCTAGAAGAAATTCTTGGATTAAAATTTTGAGTTAATAAACCACTTACTAGATTTCACCCAAAATGTAGGATTTGTATTTTCTTGAGGCCATGTTTACATAATAAGGATATTGAGTAGCCATTTGATATTGCACAAGTCAAAAACCATGGTGCACAACACTTCCTAAAGTAGCCACACAATATTGGTTCCAAAGTATTTTCTCTCCAATGTAGTCATATTATAAAGCTAGATAATAACTATTTTAAACTTGCTCTTAACCATTTTAGGCTAGCTCCTGATTGTTTTAGACTAGTTTTAGACTATTTCATGTAGCTCCAAAATATTTGATAGGCTAGTATTTATCATTTTTGTGGCTTGCAATTAGCTAGAAATCAATTTTCCATCAATCTAAATTGGCCCATGAGAAACGGGCCACAAGTTAGCCAAAATTCTTTGTTATGGTGGGCACACAACTAAATGCTGATTTGTTTTTTTCTCTTTTAGAATTTATTGTAATTGGATTATCTTTTATACAATAATTAGTATATAAGTAATATATTTTAGTATAAGTGGTATATTTTAGTGTGAAAATAGTAATAATCTACACCTAGCCTAATTATATCTACACAATGCATTATTTTATTTTATTTTAATTGAATTATATCTTTTATTTTAATTGGATTATCTTTTAATGTAAAATAGTAATAATCTAAATGTCACAACTCTTTTTTTTTTAATTTTGAATTTGAAAATTAAATGAGAGAAATATAGTTCCATTTAAAAACAAAATAATAAACAAGGTGTAAGGATACTTCTAGAATGAGCATTAATAAGGAACCTTCCCTCCCATCCTCAAGTCAAGACCCCAATTTATGAGATGAGTCAATTTTCTCCTTAAATTTATTACCATTGGAAAATTTGGGAGCATATTTATGAATTACAAGAGCCCTTTTAAACAAAAATTTAATAGCAATCTTGAAAATGGAGAGGAGCATTTAAGATGAAGACTTGACTGAAGACTTGGAGTTTCAACCATGAGGGTCAAGTTTTTCTATAAATTGCTTGAATTTTGAGGAAGAAGACACTCATCTCTGGTTTGGGAGTGCTGGAGAAAACTGTAGGAGTTCTCCTCTTCATCATTTTTCTTTGTTTCTCTTGAAAGTCTAGTTCTTGCATTTTGTTAATTAATTTTAGTTCAAATTCATGTTGATGATATGTTGCAAATTTAATAACTGTGTCAAAGTTTTTATGAAAGTTTTTGATGAATAGAGGTAGCATTTGTTGAAATAAACCCCCTTAACCCAATTGCCTCTCCTCTCTGTCCCCAGTCTTCAGCCTCCTGCCGTCCATACCCTATTCCATACCCTATTTTAATACCCTGTGACAAGGCACAGGCAGGGAGGACGTTAGCTATAGTTGTGGAATTTGACTTTACACCTGCCAATTTCATTTATTTAAAAATTTCCAAATCCCTTTTCAACGAATTCATTTAGTGTGATCATACAGTCATTGCATTTCATGAGCTGACATCTCGGCTGGGCTGCTGTGCGTCCACTCCGTCCATGGGTTGATAGATGTCCATTCCCTGTTCCAAAGCTTTGACCTACGGAGGATGCTGGCAAAGGTTGAGGAGCCTAGCTTTACATTCGCCAGTTGTAATTGCTTAAAATTTTCTAAGGCCTCTTCAACAGAGCCATTTAGAACACCCTTGCCCTCACAGCCTTCCATGAGATAGCATTTCTTTGGGTCATTTTGACAAACAGTTTTCATGACAAAATTCCTCCTTCCATTATGCTTTCATAAATGCCCATACTCTATTCCTAAGCACCCAATTTGGCACAGATAGGAAGAATGCTGCCCTAGGTTGTAAAAATTAGCTTTTAATCTACCATTTGCATTTGCTTGAAAGTTTCTTAAGCCTTCTCAACAATATCCTGTAATCGTTGCATTCCTTAGGCATTCTTGTTGTGATGTTCACAACACACCCCATTATGCTCCTTAGCAAAATGGGGACCCCTGCTGATGTTTTGCTTTTTACTTCTGCTTGTGTTTTTCTGCCTTCTGGCGGTTTGGTAAAAATGAAGGTCAGGTGCATCATCATCATGATATTAATAAGGTTGGTCATCATCATGAGGTCAGTTTGTCAAAGTTCATATTTTATTGCTGTGACCTCATATTTAGAATGAGCTTGAAATTCCATGCAGGTTTGCCTTTTACTTCACTTGAAAATTCGTCCATATGTGGAAGTTATGCACGGTCAAAGTTTTGGTCAAACCTGATAATCGCAAGTGATCATCATATTTTTATATCCTAAGTCATGTTGTCAAGGTCATCATGATCTTGGTCTATCACCTGATAAAAATCATGCAGTCGCAATATCCGGACGTCAATCTTAGGTGGTAGTGCCCTTTACCCGTCAAATGGCCTTATGCGCATCGTCAGCATCATGATCTTTTAGGAGGGTCATAAACTTGGTTTTGCTGTATGAAGGACATCATCATCATATTTGAACCCCCCCCGATAATATCCTGAAGTTCAAATATCCAGATATCATGATGACATCAGCTTTAAGTCAAGGTAAGTTCCCCCGTCGAGTGGCCTTTTGTATCGCGAGCATCATCATGATATCTTTGCATCGCCTAAAATTAAAATATCATGTTGATAGTATAAGATCACCCGGACTTAGGAAATTCATCATCGGCATATTTGCGTGCGCATGTTAAAAAACTATCGGAGGATCATCATCATGATATTTGCTGAACCTCGCTAAGATGATGATGACGACTTCATATCCTGATCTCCTTTTGCATGATCATGATCATCATCCTGATCTTTCACACGAGGGTCATATTCGCTGAAATTCGCTAAGTAATGGAGACATCATCATCATAATTCGATAAGGAGGATCATCATGTTCATATCCTCCTGATCGCCTTTTTTGCAATATCATGATGATCACCCCATCTTTTTGAAGAAGTCGATATTGCATTTGTCAACAGCATGATCATATTTTACAATATCACCCTAGCGCAAATATCATGATGACCTCAACTCATCCTTGTGCTCCGAAAACGAAATATGATGATTACGTCATCATGATAATTCGATGAGGAGGGTCATCATCATATTTTTTTATCCTGTTGTCAAGATCATCATGATCTTGTTTGTTCACCCGACATTTCGTGAAGTCCTCCTGCCGATGAAGTAAGACCTTTTGAAAAGATCCTGATGATGATCATCATCACATTTTCCATTCAGCAGGATATTTTCTAAAACATGATCCGGTTAGCGAAATATCATGATGACGTCATGTTCTAAGTTTAACGAAGGCTCCGAATATCATGATGACGTCATCCCGATCTGATAAACGAAGAAGCTAATATCCTGATGATCATCATCATCACATTTTCCCTTCAGCAGGATATTTTCCAAAGCACGATCCGATTCCCGAATATGATGATGACGACTTTATATCCTCCTGATCTCCTTTTGATGATCATGATCATCATCCTGATCTTTCACAAGAGGGTCATTCGCTGAAATTCGCTAAGTGATGGAGACATCATCATCATAATTCGATAAGGGGATCATCATGTTCATATCCTCCTGATCGCCTTTTTTGCAATATCATGATGATCACCCTATCTATTCAGAAGAAGTCGATATTGCATTCCTCAACAGCATGATCATATTTTACAATATCACCCTAGCAAAATATCATGATGACGTCATGTTTTAAGTTTAACAAAGGCTCAGGATATCATGATGACGTCATCCCGATCTGATAAACGAAGAAGTAAATACCCTGATGATCATCATCATCACATTTTCTTTCGACAGGATATTTCCCAAACACGATCCGGTTCCTGAATATGATGATGATGTCTTATTCTAAGTTCGACAAAAGCCTGAAATATCCTAATGATCATCATCATCCTGATCTTTCGAGAGGGTTACCTTGGCCGCAAAAAGGGTCATATTACATTCATCATCCTGATCATGCTCCTTAGGTGACCCGATATTGCAATTATCCCCTGATCTTAACTAAACATGATGATGATGTCATCCTTAGCATTTTAATGAAGCCCGAATATCATGATGATGTCACCATCATCTTCCTTTCCTCGGCAGCATGATCATATTCATATCCTCCTATTCTTCTTCAACATGATGATGATGATGATGATGTTGTTCTTTTCTCCAATATGTAGAAGCGAAATATCATGATGACGTCATCTGGACCTTCAGGAGGGAGAGCATCATATTTCTGGAATATCATGATGATGAAGTGAAAATCGGCCAACATGTTTTTTTGACGCGCCGATAGCGATAGTCATGCTGATGGGCGGGAAATGACGCGGTGGAATTTTAAAGTGTTTTTTTGGTGCCTGTGGCATTTTCCCGGTCAGCGATGGTTGACCCGATGAACTTTGAGCAGTCTGAACGCATTTTGGACGCGTTTTGAGAGTCTTCTGGATCCGATTTCCACAATCTTGCGGAGTCACCTGGGTTTAAATGGTTATTTTAATTTCATGTTGTTTATGAGATAAATGAAATACTTATTGCTTATCTTGTCTTGCAGGCTTGCAGTTGAGGAAGCAGCTGGAAAGTCAACACAGTGACCTCACGGAGGAAGGAAATCTGATCTCAGGAGCAAGAAGATAAGGATGAAATGCGAAAAGTCAAGGCCATTCAAGTAAAGAACAAAGTTGCAGCTGGGGGTATTACTACAATAGACAAATAGAAGTTATTACCCAGCTGCCGGAACTTCTCAGAAGGGGCAATATTTCACCCAGATTTGACACTGCTCAGAGATATTTTTGAGAACTGGTTCACCTGTATTTATTGCTGTAACTAAGGGTTTGATCCAGGGGTTCAGTTAGGTTTTTGCTGTAGTGAGGACCATCAGAATGTCTTTATATTGTGCCTCCCTACACTGTAATATTACACACAGGGATTTTAGGATTTTGCCAGAATTGTAGAGCCTTTCTGGGCATAGTTTAGAAGTAGAAGAAGGAGGTCGTCTGTTTGTCTGCAGTAAGGTGCGCGTGGAATGTCTGGCTGCCTTACTGTATCTGTAAAGCTTGTAAGTTCTCTGTAGTATGATCAATGAAACTAAGAGTCATTCCTACATTGTAAATCATGTATGACTATTCGTTTCTAATACAATAGAATCTGGAGTTCTGCATCTATCTTCTGAGTGTTCTCCTACCCTTCTTTGTGTTTTGAAATATCTTCTTTGAGAGCTTGCAATTTTAAATGTATGTTTGTGAAAATGCTCAGAACTTACATTTAGGGTTTTTTACTGTGGATTTGATCAAATTACTGTGGTATTTACATAGTGCATAACAGAAACAATTAGATCCTTCGGTAGATTAAATGAGGTATAGATTAGATCTTTCTAACTTTTCCCAACCCATCTGAAATATTTAGCTGAAAACGTAGAAATCCAAAGGAAATTGTCTGAAATTTGAAGAAGCATGCATAACAGAGCTATAAGTAGACAGTTTTTATAAATATGTAAAGAAGAAAGCTGCAAGAATCCAAGAAAACCATCTAAAACTTGCAGCCCGGTAACACTTGTATGCAAATGAACAGAATACTTGTTGAAATCTATGACCTCTTTGCATATTCTTAGTCCAGTAAACCACAAAACAAACCTAAACTACGTAAGGCCCCTTGAACATTACAGCTTCACATTGACCAACTGAACTTGACCAACCGAACCATTGTAGACTTGGGATTAGTTGAATCTCAAATGATTCCTTCTTATCTTTCAAGTATAGTTTCAGTTCATTATATGTGAATTTTAACTTATTGTTATGATTGCATCAAAACAGTCATCAACAGTTTTCTGGCGCTAGAAGGAGGGCCTGAATTGGTTTAGGGTTAAAATTAAAATTTTGAGTTTTAAATGTCATATTCTGAGATATGTTAGATCTTATAAAATTTCAAAGGCCTAAAAGGTTGAAAGAGGGTCCCATTTTCAATGGACTCATATAGGAACAGTTTTCAAGTTGACATTCCTTCATTTCAGAAAGCTTTGAATAACCAGCTTTATCCCAAAAATTTATATAGCTATGGTTTATTTGGAAGGTGTAGGATACATGAGTCCGCAGAACATGATGAGCTTAATTGTATAGCTTTCCTTACAAGATTAGATTTATATTTGAAAGGACTAATCTCTCTCTCAGATATGTATAAGGCTGAAAGTTGGCAGGGAAATGGAGAGATTATTAAGCGACAGAAGGATGCAGCATCAACGGTCATTAAATGTGCAAAGGATACAAAGATGGAACCAATGCTAGGAATAAAGGGTAATAAGATCTCTTGGCAGGAATCATGTGATGGTAAGAAAAAAAATTTGTCTTTTCGTTAGGATCCGGCTGTGATTAAAGTTAGTGAAAAGTATAAATATCCTAAAAAATGCAGAGAAGGAATCATAGCTCATGTCCCTTTTCTAGATAATAAGCAAAAAGGATTTAATGAAAAAGAAAAGGAAAGTGAGGTTCATCTTGATACATTTGATAAATATATAGAACTACTAAGGAATATTTGTCAAGAAGAAACCTCTGGGTCTGACCTGAAAAGTTTTAACGAACATGATTTGGCAAAGAAATGTAAACAAGCATTGGCAAAATTAAAATGCACTAAAATTGATAGGATCCCTACTGTAGAAACTAATGAAGTCATAAAAAAGAAAGTAAATCCTAGTGTTACAACTGACTTCTTTGAATTAAATGATCAAAATCAAGATTGTTGCAGGTCAATAAGATTAGACTCTTCACTAAATGACAAATGTGAGTCATCTGATGAACAATTCTTGAAAAAAGAGGATACAGAGGATCATGGAGCTGCTGTACACAATCAGACATCACCCCCATGCCATGTTGAAAATAAAACAGGGGAGTACTCCTGTCAATCAAAAGATGTTGTCCCACCTTTACTCTCAAGTGATTTAGAAATGATTAAATTCTGTATATCAGATGATGATGAAGATACTTACTTAAGTGCTGATGTGCAGGAAACTAATGAGAACATTGAGAGGTTTGCTAAATTTGAGGATAAACTGAACATCCAGAATGAAGGGACAAAGCTGGATGAAGATGAAGAACTGATACATCTAGAGTCATTCATCTTTCAACTTGAAAAAGGACTAGACATAGAGCTGGGCAATGAAAATGCAGAGCTAAATGAAAAGCCAGCTATCAATAAACAAGTGTGTTCCACAGAGCTAAAGGCACATCAGGTTGTCTCTTTCCTTTCCTTAGTAAACAATGATAAATGCTATTTTGATTATGGAAATTCAAGAGATAGGACATGCTTATGGATTAATCATAACCCTGATGAGCAGCCTCAGTTACTAGTCATTAAGAGCTATTCTGATAAACACAATGAATCTAGAATACTAGATTTTTTTTCAGAATTCAAAGATAAATCTGCTATGATGAGGACCATAACTAGTACCCTGTTACTCCTGCACAACCTAAAGAAATATGCAAGTAGGGGTGTTTTTGGGTCTTTTTCCTGGTTTTCTAATTGCCTTGTGGAGGCTTGTATATAGTCTGGTGGGGTTGTTTTTTGTTTTTTTGTGTTCTTCTTTTGCTGTTTTCTTTTTAGGTTAGTTGTTTGTATAGTTCCTTTTTGTTTGTTTTTTGCTTTTTATTCTTTCTGTTTGTACAGTTCTTTCTTTTCTTTTGTTGTTTGTACAGCCTGTTTGTTTGGTTTGTTTGTTGTCTCCTCAGCAGGGATCTTTATTTTACTGTAGAGTATTAAGGAGCAAAACTAGCAACCATTCAAAACAGTATATAATTTAGGATATTCAGGTTAACCATTTGCAATTTACACATAACCTGTCACTGTCATGAATGTAGAGAGTTGTTCATCTTCTGAAGTTTTGTATTCAATAAATGTGATTGAGAATTCGAAGCAGGTTTCTCACAATGACACACCTAAAATCCTTGGGTTTGTTGAACTTACCAGTGTAGATATTAGGTGAAAAATCAGAGGTCACCCTTGCTACCATTACAATTCTCAGCTTAATTTCAGCAAGTGCCCACTCCTTGCATCATGAAGTTACAAATTGCTATATCTTATGAAATCTTTCAAAATTAGAAAACAAAAAAATAAATAAATAAATAAATAAAGCGGATTATACTGAAAATCCAGATTAAGCCATCTAAGTAACTCTACCGGGGCTATGGACGCTCGCTGGCAGTGGGGCTCTACTTAGGAGAATTGTAATGATAACCTTGCCGGGGCTATAGACGCTCGCTGGCAGCAAGGCTCTATCCGGTCGGCTATGAGGGAATATCCTCACCTACATAGGCTAATGTCAGTCACTGGTTTGTTCAACTGATCTTCAAGATGAGGATAATTAATCACATGCACACAACTAAACTGAAAATGGAAGTTCATGCATTTTTATTGAATACTTTGAGTCTCAAGCTGAATAGTAATTTGCAGGAAAGATAGTTGGGAGTTATGAGTTCATTTCATCTAGTTTCCTTGAACACTTTAAATTTAATTGTTTTTTTTTGGTTGCTAGTTGTTGTGATGTTCACAACACGCCCCATTATGCTCCTTAGCAAAATGGGGACCCCTGCTGATGTTTTCCTTTTTGCTTCTGCTTGTGTTTTTCTGCCTTCTGGTGGTTTGGTAAAAATGAAGGTCAGGTGCATCATCATCATGATATTGAATAAGGTTGGTCATCATCATGAGGTCAGTTTGTCAAAGTTCATATTTTATTGCTATGACCTCATATTTAGAATGAGCTTGAAATTCCATGCAGGTTTGCCTTTTACTTCACTCGAAAATTCGTCCATAAGTGGAAGTTATGCACGGTCAAAGTTTTGGTCAAACCTGATAATCGCAAGTGATCATCATATTTTTATATCCTAAGTCATGTTGTCAAGGTCATCATGATCTTGGTCTATCACCCGATAAAAATCATGCAGTCGCAATATCCGGACGTCAATCTTAGGTGGTAGTGCCCTTTACCCGTCAAATGGCCTTATGCGCATCGTCAGCATCATGATCTTTTAGGAGGGTCATAAACTTGGTTTTGTTGTATGAAGGACATCATCATCATATTTGAACCCCCCCCCGATAATATCCTGAAGTTCAAATATCTGGATATCATGATGACGTCAGCTTTAAGTCAAGGTAAGTTCCCCCGTCGAGTGGCCTTTTGTATCGCGAGCATCATCATGATATCTTTGCATCGCCTAAAATTAAAATATCATGCTGATAGTATAAGATCACCCTGACTTAGGAAATTCATCATTGGCATATTTGCGTGCGCATGTTAAAAAACTATCGGAGGATCATCATCATGATATTTGCTGAACCTCGCTAAGATGATGATGACGACTTCATATCCTGATCTCCTTTTGCATGATCATGATCATCATCCTGATCTTTCACACGAGGGTCATATTCGCTGAAATTCGCTAAGTAATGGAGACATCATCATCATAATTCGATAAGGAGGATCATCATGTTCATATCCTCCTGATCGCCTTTTTTGCAATATCATGATGATCACCCCATCTTTTTGAAGAAGTCGATATTGCATTTGTCAACAGCATGATCATATTTTACAATATCACCCTAGCGCAAATATCATGATGACCTCAACTCATCCTTGTGCTCCGAAAATGAAATATGATGATTACGTCATCATGATAATTCGATGAGGAGGGTCATCATCATATTTTTTTATCCTGTTGTCAAGATCATCATGATCTTGTTTGTTCACCCGACATTTCGTGAAGTCCTCCTGCCGATGAAGTAAGACCTTTT
Organism: Cunninghamia lanceolata; assembly: GCA_027924645.1. Classification (NCBI taxonomy): domain Eukaryota; kingdom Viridiplantae; phylum Streptophyta; class Pinopsida; order Cupressales; family Cupressaceae; genus Cunninghamia; species Cunninghamia lanceolata. Next base: position 2,611,655 of record BSBN01000551.1, read on the forward strand.
GAAAAGATCTTGATGATCATCATCATCACATTTTCCCTTCGGCAGGATATTTTCTAAAACATGATCCGGTTAGCGAAATATCATGATGACGTCATGTTCTAAGTTTAACGAAGGCTCTGAATATCATGATGACATCATCCCGATCTGATAAACGAAGAAGCTAATATCCTGATGATCATCATCATCACATTTTCCCTTCAGCTGGATATTTTCCAAAGCACGATCCGATTCCCGAATATGATGATGACGACTTTATATCCTCCTGATCTCCTTTTGATGATCATGATCATCATCCTGATCTTTCACAAGAGGGTCATTCGCTGAAATTTGCTAAGTGATGGAGACATCATCATCATAATTCGATAAGAGGATCATCATGTTCATATCCTCCTGATCACCTTTTTTGCAATATCATGATGATCACCCTATCTATTCAGAAGAAGTCGATATTGCATTCCTCAACAGCATGATCATATTTTACAATATCACCCTAGCGAAATATCATGATGACGTCATGTTTTAAGTTTAACAAAGGCTCCGGATATCATGATGATGTCATCCCGATCTGATAAACGAAGAAGTAAATATCCTGATGATCATCATCATCACATTTTCTTTCGACAGGATATTTCCCAAACACGATCCGGTTCCCGAATATGATGATGATGTCTTATTCTAAGTTTGACAAAAGCCTGAAATATCCTGATGATCATCATCATCCTGATCTTTCGAGAGGGTTACCTTAGCCGCAAAAAGGGTCATATTACATTCATCATCCTGATCATGCTCCTTAGGTGGCCCGATATTGCAATTATCCCCTGATCTTAACTGAACATGATGATGACGTCATCCTTAGCATTTCAATGAAGCCCGAATATCATGATGACGTCACCATCATCTTCCTTTCCTCGGCAGCATGATCATATTCATATCCTCCTATTCTTCTTCAACATGATGATGATGATGATGATGATGTTCTTTTCTCCAATATGCAGAAGCGAAATATCATGATGACGTCATCTGGACCTTCGGGAGGGAGAGCATCATATTTCCAGAATATCATGATGATGAAGTGAAAATCGACCAACATGTTTTTTTGACGCGCCGATAGCGATAGTCATGCCGATGGGCGGGAAATGAAGTGGTGGAATTTTAAAGTGTTTTTTTGGTGCCTGTGGCATTTTCCCGGTCAGCGATGGTTGACCCGATGAACTTTGAGCAGTCTGAATGCATTTTGGACGCGTTTTGAGAGTCTTCTGGATCCGATTTCCACAATCTTGCGTAGTCACCTGGGTTTAAACGGTTATTTTAATTTCATGTTGTTTATGAGATAAATGAAATACTTATTGCTTGTCTTGTCTTGCAGGCTTGCAGTTGAGGAAGCAGCTGGAAAGTCAACACAGTGACCTCACGGAGGAAGGAAATCTGATCTCAGGAGCAAGAAGATAAGGATGAAATGCGAAAAGTCAAGGCCATTCAAGTAAAGAACAGAGTTGTAGCTGGGGGTATTACTACAATAGACAAACAGAAGTTATTACCCAGCTGCCGGAACTTCTCAGAAGGGGCAATATTTCGCCCAGATTTGACACTGTTCAGAGATATTTTTGAGAACTGGTTCACCTGTATTTATTGCTGTAACTAAGGGTTTGAACCAGGGGTTCAGTTAGGTTTTTGCTGTAGTGAGGACCATCAAAATGTCTTTATATTGTGCCTCCCTACACTGTAATATTACACACAGGGATTTTAGGATTTTGCTAGAATTGTAGAGCCTTTCTGGGCATAGTTTAGAAGTAGAAGAAGGAGGTCGTCTGTTTGTCTGCAGTAAGGTGCGCGTGGAATGTTTGGCTACCTTACTGTATCTGTAAAGCTTGTAAGTTCTCTGTAGTATGATCAATGAAACTAAGAGTCATTCCTACATTGTAAATCATGTATGACTATTCGTTTCTAATACAATAGAATCTAGAGTTCTGCATCTATCTTCTGAGTGTTCTCCTGCCCTTCTTTGTGTTTTGAAATATCTTCTTTGAGAGCTTGCAATTTTAAATGTATGTTTGTGAAAATGCTCAGAACTTACATTTAGGGTTTTTTACTGTGGATTTGATCAAATTACTGTGGTATTTACATAGTGCATAACAGAAACAATTAGATCCTTCGGTAGATTAAATGAGGTATAGATTAGATCTTTCTAACTTTTCCCAACCCATCTGAAATATTTAGCTGAAAACGTAGAAATCCAAAGGAAATTGTCTCAAATTTGAAGAAGCATGCATAACAGAGCTATAAGTAGACAGTTTTCATAAATATGTAAAGAAGAAAGCTGCAAGAATCCAAGAAAACCATCTAAAACTTGCAGCCCGGTAACACTTGTATGCAAATGAATAGAATACTTGTTGAAATCTATGACCTCTTTGCATATTCTTAGTCCAGTAAACCACAAAACAAACCTAAACTACGTAAGGCCCCTTGAACATTACAGCTTCACATTGACCAACTGAACTTGACCAACCGAACCATTGTAGACTTGGGATTAGTTGAATCTCAAATGATTCCTTCTTATCTTTCAAGTATAGTTTCAGTTCATTATATGTGAATTTTAACTTATTGTTATGATTGCATCAAAACAGTCATCAACAATTCTGTCAAACAGTTGACGTACATTGTCTGTGCTTCCTCATTTTGTATATATGTCTACCTGAATATTTTCATCTATAATATCTAACTACGAATATTTCCAAGATTTTTTTATGTTATCTCTGATTCTTCTCTGACATTAGATTGGCTAGGGTTTTGGTAAGCAGCTAAAGACGCCCCTGTGGCATAGAATGTGACTAGATGATTTGGGTTTTAACTGACCTGTCACTTCCTATCTCTGATGGAAGATTAATTCATTAGTTTCTGACATTTCATCTCATCTCTTCTGTGCCAAAGTATGAATTCTAAGCATCTTCTTCAAATTTAAGCATGAGATTTAGTGTATATTCTAGAGGTCTGGGATCCTATTAGTCATATTCCCAATTACATCAAGACAACATAAAATACATATAGGATCATTAAGCAGAGTGTGTAGTGCCTCTCTACATAATGCTATGAGATTGAGATGAGCAGTGGATGACAATAACATTTTATGATTGTAATTGGAATGTGGAAAATGTGCATTGTGATTCAGCCTATGTTTACCACACAATGACATCTCCATTGGTAAGTGTGGGAGCATTTTCACTTTCACAAACCTATTTCCTAATTTTATAAGCTATTTCCTAATTTTATAAGCATAATCCAAGTCTGTAATATAAACTACCACTATCACCATAGGAAGATCAAAGAATAGGGACAACTGACAAGTTTAGAAAATTTTCCGGTGTGAATTTTTTTTGTGTGGCAATTTTCCAAGCACTATAATACTCGTATATAAAAGCCTATCGTCTAATTGAAACCCATAAATTTTACAATTTAGAATTTAAAAGTACATCTTGATGATAATAATAATAATAATAATAAATTTAATAGATATAACTTCAATTTCAATAAAAGGCATAGTGGCTTATGGATGCATTCTAGAGTTGGAGTACATATTTTATTTGGTTGAAGAAGAATTTTATGAATTAGATATAAATGTAATAAAAAGTGCAAGTGATAATATAATGGATGGTAAATAAGAAAATAATAGAATACATGGCATAAGGTAAAATGAATTGCTAAGGGTAAACATGGCAATATACATGCAAGAACACAACAAAGAGTGATGATGCCAATAAAGAGATACAAGGGTAGCTTATATATACAAATAATTTTGAGAGATAACTATACAAGACAAATCCATAATGAATGCATCTATTAACATGAGACTATATTTGTATAGGATAGAGAAATAGGGATTTATATGATGGAAGTTTTACATAATTGAGGAGTTGTTACCTTGACAATAGTGGTGGATTATTATGTTACTATTAATATTCAAACTAAGCTATTTGGTACACTTTAATAATCAAATGGGTTTTCTTATTATGATTAAGATTAGGTATCATGTAAGGTCTCACACTTAAACCTTGGCATGGTCAAGGAACTATATCTGAATTGATATGATGTATATATGCATTATCACACACATATGGTATGGCGGATAGACATGTATATATTTTATATTGTGAGTCTTATCAAAAGTGCATGAATCAAGTATATGGTGAATTCATTATCTTAGATTATGTGAATTTATTAATTATCGAACATGGGTATTATTGGTTTAAGAATGGATGGAAACAAATGCTTGGAATTGTGATAAAATAAAAAGGAATTATTGAAAATGTAGTTGAACTAGTTATCAAAGATTATTTTAATTTGACCTAGATTAAATTTTACAAAGATCTTTTCTATTTATGAGTTGATATAAGTATCTTTCTAGTCATAAGTTTATGAAATTGATTAAGTTTATTTTCTAGTTCTGTTCATTATGAGTAAGCATCTTTTATCTGCATTTTGAATTAAGGAAGTATTTTCCTTTATCAACTATTATTATGCAAGTTTTTCCTTTGCTACTATATAGGTAAACCTTCTAAATAAATGTCCAAACTCAAACATTCACAGTGTTCGGTATTTACAGTACCTCTATGTCACGTTTACGGGTAATGCCATCGCGTTGAACCAAGTACCTCATGCCTAACATAGGTCCAACAATGACGTCTGGGCACCATCCCTCTAAATTATTAGTGAGTAATAAGGAACATGTCAAAGTTAAATCCACAAGAAGGGAAAATCTCCTCAGATACCTCACTAAAGAGATTAACAAAAAAAAAAGAAAAAGGTGAGACTATCAAAAATTGTTGTAGGATCAATGGGAAGACCTCATCGGGGAAATATGTGTGTTAGGTTAACTATTCACATATGAAAACCTAAACCTCAAGCACTCCCGAGAGTTGTGTTTGCAAAATAGTTCCTTAGGAATTCCGTTCATTGTATCACTCAAGTGGGTGGCAATCGGCGAAGAGCTATGTACCCACTCACAGCTACATTAAACATAGTGCAAGACAGAACTACATGTTCACATTCGTCATGTAGATCACATCCATAGAGGGCCTTGATCCTGTGGATAAAGGGTATGTAGGTAGTCTGGACAGCGAAGGATGCCTCCATTACTCAGGTCCCTCAGATATAGTATACTCCTTTTATAATCAACTTCATAATGTCGATCCCTAGTTTAAAGGTTATCTAGGTAACTTAAGAACTCTCCTAGTACTCATAAGAATCCCCAGGGTGGATTACTTGTACCCAGCTTTGCTGTAAACTGAGGTGAGTACAAGTTGATGTTATGTGTTCCCTAGTTTATATCCTCAGTACAGTGTCTGGGTAGACTGTGGTCCCCAAGAAGTGACTCATGAACCTGTATTAGTCCCGAGGGAGTTAGAAATCTCTGGCCAGAGCATAATGATTCCTGTCCTCTTTAGCCTGTTAGGCTGTCATGTTTATTTATCCCGGATTGGATAGTGTATTGGTCTGTTTGACCCACTATTTGTTCCACTTGAATCAGGTAGCGATAAGGTTTGTTTGACTTGGTTCTGTATGAACCTATTTGCCCAAAGGATAGAAGAGCCCAGGTTGGCTTAAGAATGTTTTGTTTTGAACATATGGCCCATTTTGGCTGAATTTTTTCCTGAGTACTCAATCAAAGTCTTGATATATCTCATAAGAACTTGTTAATAAAGTAAAATTTTTGAAAATTTGATTTTGGACCAAGTGGGTCCTTACATGTGGTATCAAAGCGTGGTTCAAACACTCGGCCTAGAGGCCTACTAACTCAAAATCGATAATACTTGGTATTTAAGATAAGAATTGCAATAGATTTAATTACAGTCAATTTGCATGTTGTAAAACAAAAATTGTAGCAAGTGGTAAATCACCTCTCTCCTTGTTTTAGAATTAAATTGTGAGAACCCAAAATTTGCGAGATCTGCTTGGAGAGGAATCGATCAACCAAGAAGCAGTTGAAAACCCACCTAAGAACCCAAATGCTATTATAGAAGCAATTATTCAGTTGTTGACAGAACAAAGAGAAATGTTGGAAAACCTTGAGAAAATTGTAAAAGACTTGAAGACTAGACAAGGGACCATAGAAAACATTCTGGAACCTGAAGATGAACATCAAGGTGTGAAAGTACACATAGCTCAAACAACTAATGAGCTAGAGGTTCCTAGGTCTCAGCAGGAAACCACCATTCTAGATATCTCACAAGACCTCAAGAAGATAACTCCTCCTAAATTTGACGGTAAACATGTGGGGGATGCTGCAGAAGGATGGCTCACTGAAATGGAGAAATATTTTAAACTAAGAAACTACTCAAAGAATATCAAGGCAACCTAGGGAGCCTATCAATTAGAGGGAGAAGCTGCTAGTTGGTGGATAAACATAAAGGAACAATATTGTTATTCAAAGGAAAACCTAACTTGGAGGCAGTTTGTGAGCCACTTCCATGAGAGATGGCTTCCACAACTATTTTATCATGAGAAGATGACTTAGTTTCTAAATCTTAGACAAGGAAATTTCACAGTCCAATAGTATTGGGATAGATTTACGAAGCTACTGAAATATGTTCCTATCTATCAAAAGGATGAAAGGTCTCAGGCAAGGAAGTTTCTTTTGGGGTTGAATACTGATATTGGGGTAGAAGTGGATATGTTTGCCCCTGAAAACATGAATCAATTCTTGGAGAAGGCACTCAAATAGGAAAAGAAATTATAGGCACTATCGGTGGCAAAGCAAAACTTTTGGGACAAACAATTTGCCTTCAAAAGGAAACTAGACAATCGGGGCAACAGAGGAGCTCAAAAGAACAAGAGGAGAGACTGGGGTAGAACAGAAGCTGCTGGCAATCAAGATCATAGGAACAATTACAATAGTAATGTTAGAAGGAATGATGGGAATGCACCACCCTGAATTTCTAATGGACCCCCTGGTGGATGCTTTATGTGTGGAGGCAATCATTATGCAAGGGATTGTTCAAAAAGGAATGGGTACAATCAACCACAACAACCTCGGTAACATCAAATACATGTTGCCATCAGAAATCAACAAACTCGCCATCAAAATATACCTATGGAGACAAGAGGTATGCTTTTTGGTAAACCCATAACTATTTTGATAGATACTGGTTCCTCTGAGAATTTTATTTCCCCAGAATTGGTAAGAAAAATGTCTTTGCAAACTAAGAATATGGAATCATCATGGACGGTTCAGTATGGTGACAAGGCTATATGGAAGGTGAACAAGTACATAAGAGGAGCCCTCATTAAGTTTCCTGAATTAGAAACCAAAGCCAACTTATATGTCGCACCCCTAGGAGCCTATGATGTCGTAATCGGAATAAGTTGGCTAATGAGTCATAAGGCTAACATAGATTGCTATAACAAAGTGGTGGAGTGTGTATATGACAAGGGGTGTAGAGTTAGGATCCAAGGAATTTACAAACCTATATCAGTGGGGACCATTTCTAGTATGCAACTAAAGAAGGCAAGGTGAAAACGAGGAAATTAGATATTCTTAGTATCTTTATATGAGAAGGAAGAAGAGAAAGAAGCCCCTACCTTTGAAAATAGTCCGTTCCTTTGGGACTACAAGGATGTGTTTCTTGAAGAGCTACCTAGATTACCTCCTAAAAGGGAATTTGAGTTTTCAATCGATATACTTCCTAGAACCGCACCTATATCTAAAGCCCCATATAGGATGAACACCACAGAACTCCAAGAGTTGAAAATACAGTTGCAAGAATTGCTAGAGAAAGGATTGATAAGGCCTAGTGTATCACCTTGAGGAGCACCAGTCATATTTGTAAAGAAGAAGGATGGGACATTAAGGTTGTGCATTGACTACAGAATGTTGAATAAAGCCACTGTGAGGAATAGATATCCTTTGCCTCATATTGATGATCTATTTGACCAAATGAGAGGAGCCTCAATGTTCTCCAAAATTGACCTCCACTCGGGCTATCACCAATTAAGGATAAAAGAAGAGCACATCCCAAAGACAACATTTAGGACTAGGTATGGACACTATGAATTCACTGTAGTTCCATTGGGGCTAACAAATGCTCCAGCTACCTTTATGAATCTAATGAATAGTGTGTTCCATGATTTTTTGGATAAGTTTGTGATTGTGTTTCTGGATGACATTTTAATATGTTCCAAGGATGAAGAGGAACACTTAACCCATCTCTAGGTAGTCTTACAAAGGTTGCGGAAGCATAAGTTATTTGGGAAGTTATCCAAATGCTCCTTATTTGAAAGGAGGGTTCACTATTTAGGGCATATCATTTCAGTCGAGGGTATAGCGGTAGATCCTGATAAAGTAAAAGCCATCACTGAATGGCCTATACCTACAAATGTGACCGAAGTAAGAAGTTTTATGGGATTGGCAGGGTACTACAAAAGGTTTGTGAAAGACTTTTCAAGGATAGCCAATCCAATCACATCCTTGCAAAAGAAGAACAAAAGTTCATTTGGACTGAGCAGTGTGATAAGGCATTTCAAGTACTGAAGGATAGGCTAATGTCACCTTCAATTCTAAAAGTGCTTGACCCTAACGGTAACTTCACAGTAGTAACAGATGCATCCATAGAAGGACTAGGAGGAGTTCTTTTCTAAGAGGAAGGAGTAGTAGCTTATGAATCATGGAAACTAAAAATCCATGAAGTTAATTACGCCCCCCATGACCTTGAACTTGTAGCCATAGTTCATGCCTTGGAAAAATTGAGACATTTCTTGTTGGGAAAACCATTTGAGCTTAAAACAGACCATCCAGGACTAAAATATATCTTCACCCAACCTCATTTGAATGTAAGACAGAGAAGGTGGTTGGAGTTCCTAAGTGAGTATGATTTTGAGATTGAATATATCAAGGGGAAAGAAAGTAGGGTGGTCGATGCTCTCAGCAGAAGGAGGCATATAATGGCCATATCCAACTTGCACATAGACCTAAAGCAACAAGTCTTCTCCAAGAAGAAACATGACCCATGGTACGCTCAGGTTAAGACATATCTAGCTAACACCTCTGTGGAACCTAAGTATTTGGATTATACTTTTGATTATGATGGACTAATGAGGTACCAAGGAAGAATATACATTCTGGATAATGCAGAACTAAGGGGTATGATCCTGATAGAGGGACATAAGGCTCCATATTCAGGACATCCAAGAGTGAATAAGATGTATACAGACCTCAAAAGATTATATTTCTGGCCAAGAATGAAGAAGGATGTGGTAGACATAGTCGCTAGATGCCTAGAATGTCAAAGGGTTAAGACAGAACATGTGCACCCAGCAAGACTTCTTTATCCACATGATGTACCTTTCTATAAATGGCAGCTCATAAGTATGGCTTTTGTCCAAGGGCTACCAATGACATCTCATAGGCATAATTGTATTTTGGTGGTAGTGGATAAACTCACTAAGGTAGCACACTTCATACCAGGGAACCTAACAGATGATGCACCAGTAGTAGAAAAAAGGTTCATAAAGGAAATTTTTAGGTTGCATGGAATTCCTGAGAAAATCAACTCTGATAGAGATGCAAAGTTCACTTCTAGATTTTGGACCACATTGCAAGCTACCTTAGGAACATAGTTGAATTTTAGTATAGCTTATCATCCTGAGATAGATGGCCAAACAAAAAGAACCAACCAAATTCTAGAAGACCTCCTTCATATGTATTGCATGGATCAACAGAGTAAATGAGAGGAATATTTTCCATTAGTTGAGTTTGCCTATAACAATTCCTTCCAAGTAGCAATAGGTATGGCACCCTTTGAAGCTCTCTGTGGGAGACCTTGTCAAACACCTTTGAGTTGGGATAAACTAGAAGATAGGATCCTGGTTGGCCCTGAAATGTTGAAGGATATGGATATTCAGGTGCAACTTATTTGACAGAGGTTGAAGGAAGCCTCAAATTGCCAGAAAAGTTATGCAGATAAGAATAGGACACCCAGAAGATTTCAAGTTGGTGAAAAGGTGTTCCTAAGAGTTTGACCTCATAAAAGTTCCATCTCTTTTGGAAGGAAGTCAAAGATAGCTCCTCGCTATGTCGGGTCTATTGAAGTACTTGAGGAAATCAATCTTGTAGATTACCACTTGGCTTTACCTCCAGCACTGAGCCACATTCATGATGTGTTCCATGTATCCTTGTTAAAAAAGTATATACTTGACCCTAAGCATATTCTTAATTGGAATGCCCTGTAAGTGAAAGAACTCGGTAAAATAACAATAGAGCCATGTAGAATCATTGAAAGGCACCAATTCCAGCTCCGCAACAGGATAGTGGATCAATCTAAGGTCCAGTGGGACCAGTACTCACCTGAGAATGCTACATGGGAAGACAAAGTGGAAATGCAACAGCTCTATCCGCACTTATTTTGAATAAACTCTAGTTATTTATAAACTTGACAAACTTAAAATTTTGCTTAAAGACAATGATGTTGAGATGATATAGATAGTTATGCTTAGATAATACTCCTTGTTATCTTTATCTATGTTAAACTATTTAACCTACCTTGTTGAAGGATGAAATTTAAAGTAGGCAAGTATACTTATTTCTATGGACTTATATGTTTGATCTTATTTCTAACATGCATCGGGACGATGCATAAATTTAGGTGAGAAGGATGTCACAACTCTTTTTTTTTTAATTTTGAATTTGACAATTAAATGAGAGAAATATAGTTCCATTTAAAAACAAAGTAATAAACAACGTGTAAGGATACTTCTAGAATGAGCATTAATAAGGAACCTTCCCTCCCATCCTCAAGTCATGACCCCAATTTATGAGATGACTCAATTTTCTCCTTAAATTTATTACCATTGGAAAATTTGGGAACATATTTATGAATTAAAAGAGCCCTTTTCCACAAAAATTTAATAGCAATCTTGAAAATTGAGAGGAGCATTTAAGATGAAGACTTGACTGAAGACTTGGAGTTTCAACCATGAGGGTCAAGTTTTTCTATAAATTGCTTGAATTTTGAGGAAGAAGACACTCATCTCTAGTTTCGGAGTGCTGGAGAAAACTCTAAGAGTTCTCCTCTCCATCATTTTGCTTTGTTTCTCTTGAAAGTCTAGTTCTTGCATTTTGTTAATTAATTTTAGTTCAAATTCATGTTGATGATATGTTGCAAATTTAATAACTGTGTCGAAGTTTTTATGAAAGTTTTTGATGAATAGAGGTGGCATTTGTTAAAATAAACCCCCTTAACCCAATTACCTCTCCTTTCTGTCCCCAGCCCTCAACCTTCTATCGTCCATACCCTATTCCATACCCTGTGACCAGGCATAGGCAGGGAGGACGTTAGCTATAGTTGTGGAATTTGGCTTTACACCTGCCAATTTCATTTATTTAAAAATTTCTAAATCCCTTTTCAACGAATTCATTTAGTGTGATCATACAATCATTGCATTTCATGAGCTAACATCTTGGCTGGGCTGCTGTGCATTCACTCCGTCGATGGATTGATAGATGTCCATTCCCTGTTCCCAAGCTATGAGCTACGGAGAATGCTGGCAAAGGTTTAGGAGCTTGGCTTTACATTCGCCAGTTGCAATTGCTTAAAATTTTGTAAGGCCTCTTCAACAATGCCATTTAGAACACCCCTACCCTCACGGCCTTCCATGAGATCGTATTTCTTTGGGTCATTTTAACAAACAATTTTCATAACTTGTCTATGCTTCCACAGATGTCTACAGTACGTTTCCAGCAATAATATCAGACAAAATTCCTCCTTACATTATGCTTTCATGAATGCCCATACTCTGTTCCTGAGCACCCAATTTGGTGCAGACAGGAAGAATGCTACTGTAGGTTGTGAAAATTAGCTTTTCGTCTACCAATTGCATTTGCTTGAAAGTTTCTTAAGCCTTCTCAACAATATCCTGTAATCGTTGCATTCCTTAGGCATTCTATCAAACAGTTCACGTACCTTGTCTGTGCTTCCTCATTTTGTATATATGTCTACCAGAATATTTTCATCTATAATATCTGACTACAAACGTTTCCAAGATTTGTTTCTGTTAGCTCTAGTTATTCTCTGACATTAGATTGGCTGGGGTTTTGGTTGGTAGCGAAAGACGCCCCTATGGTGTAGAATGTGACTAGATGATTTGGGTTTTAACTGACCTGTCACTTCCCATCTTTGATGGAAAATTAATTCATTACTTTTTGACATTTCATCTCATCTCTTCTGTGCCAAACTATGAATTATGAGCATCTTCTTAGAATTTAAGCATGAGATTTAGTGTATATTCTAGAGGTCTGGGATCCTGTTAGTCATATTCCCAATTACATCAAAACAACATAAAATACATATAGGATCATTAAGCAGAGTGTGTAGTGCCTCTCTACATAATGTTGTGAGATTGAGATGAGCAGTCGACGGCAATAACATTTTATGATTGTAATTAGAATGTGGAAAATGTGCATTATGATTCAACCTATGTTTACCACACAATGACATCTCCATTGGTAAGTGTGGGAGCATTTTCACTTTGATGAACCTATTTCCTCATTTTATAAGCTATTTGCAAATCTAAATATTTTATTTAAAAGCATAATCCAAGCCTGTAACATAAACTAGCACTAGCACCGTAGGAAGATCAAATCATAGGGACAACCAACAAGTTTAGAAAATTTTCTAGTGTGAATTTTTTTTGTGTGGCAATTTTCCAAGCACTATAATACTTGTATATAAAAGCCTATCGTCTAATTGACACCCATAAATTTTACAATTTAGAATTTAAAAGTAAATCTTGATAATAATAATAATAATAATAATAATAATAATAATAATAATAATAATAAATTTAACAGATATAACTTCAATTTCAATAAAAGGCATAGTGGCTTATGGATGCATTCTAGAGTTGGAGTACATATTTTAGTTGGTTGAAGAAGAATTTTATGAATTAGATGTAAATGTAATAAAAAGTGCAAGTGATAACATAATGGATGGTAAATAAGAAAATAATAGAATAAATGGCATAAGATAAAATGAATTGCTAAGGGTAAACATGGCAATATACATGGAGGAACACAACAAAGAGTGATGATGCCAATAAAGAGATACAAGGGTAGCTTATATATACAAATAATTTTGAGAGACAACTATACAAGACAAATCCATAATGAATGCATCTATTAACATGAGACTACATTTGTATAGGATAGAGAAATAGGGATTTATATGATGGAATTTTTACATAATTGAGGAGTTGTTACCTTGACAATAGTGGTGAATTATTATGTTACTATTAATATTCAAACTAAGCTACTTGGTACACTTTAATAATCAAATGGGTTTTCTTATTACGATTAACAGTAGGTATCATGTTAGGTCTCCAACTTAAACATTGGCAGGGTTAAGAAACTATATCTTAATTGATATGATGTATATATGCATTATCACGCACATAGGGTATGGCAGATAGACTTGTATATCTTTTTTATTGTGAGTCTTACCAAAAGTTCATGAATCAAGTATATGGTGAATTCATTATCTTAGATTATGTGAATTTCTTAATGATCGAACATGGGTATTACTGGTTTAAGAATGGATGGAAATGAATGCTTGGAATTGTGATAAAATAAAAAGGAATTATTGAAATTGTAGTTGAACTAGTTATCAAAGATTATTTTAATTTGACCTAGATTAAATTTTACAAAGATCTTTTCTATTTATGAGTTGATATAAGTATCTTTCTAGTCATAAGTTTATGAAATTGATTAAGTTTATTTTCTAGTTCTGTTCATTATGAGTAACCATCTTTTATCTACATTTTCAATTAAGGAAGTATTTTCCTTTATCAACTATTATTATGCAAGTTTTTACTTTGCTACTAGATAGGTAAACCTTATAAATAAACATCTAAACTCAAACATTCATAGTGTTCGGTATTTACGGTACCTCTGTCACATTTACGGGTAATGCCATCTTGTTGAACCAAGTACCTCGTACCTAACATAGCTGCAATAATGACGTCTGGGCACCGTCCCTCTAAATCATCGGGGAGTAATACGGAACATGTCAAAGTTAAATCCGTAGGAAGGGAAAATCTCCTCCGATACCTCACTAAAAAGATTAACAAAAAGAAAAAAGAAAAAGGTGATACTCTCAAAAATTGTTGTAGGACGATCAATGGGAAGACCTCGTCAGGGAAATATGTGTGTTAGGTAAACTATTCACAATTGATAACCTAAACCTCAAACACTCCTGTGAGCTGTGTTTGCAAAATAGTTCCTTAGGAATTCTGTCCATTGTATCACTCGAGTGGGTGGCAATCGAAGAAGAGATGTGTACCCAGTCATAGCTACATTAAACACAGTGTAAGACAAAACTACATGTTCACATTCGTCGTGTAGATCGCATCCGTATAGGGCCTTGAATCTATGGATTTAGGGTATGTAGGCAGTCTGGATGGCGAAGGATGCCCCCAGTACTCAGGTCCCTCGGATATAGTATACTCCTTTATAATCAACTTCATAATCTCGATCCCTATTTTAAAGGTTATCTAGGTAACTTAAGAACTCTCCTAGTACTCAGAAGAATCCCTGGGGTGGATTACTTGTACTTGGCATTGCCGTAAATTGAGGTGAGTACAAGTTGTTGTTATATGTTCCCTGGTTGACATCCTCAGTACAGTGTTTTGGTAGACTGTGGTCCCCAGGAAGTGACTCATGAACTTGTATTGGTCCTGAGGGAGTCAGAAGTCTCTGGCCAGAGCATAATGATTCCTGTCCTCTTTAGCCCGTTAGGTTGTCATGTTTATTTATCTCGGATGGATAGAGTATTGGTCTGTTTGACCCACTAGGCCTTTTGGCCACTGTTTGTTCTACCCGAATCAGGTAGCGATAAGGCTTATTTGACCTGGTTCTATATGAACCTATTTGCCCAAAGGATAGAAGAGCCTGGGTTGGCTTAAGAATGTTCCGTTTTGAACATATGGCCTTTTTTTGCCAAAGTTTTTCCTGAGTACTCAATCAAAGTCTTGATATATCTCATAAGAACTTGTTAATAAAGTAATTTTTTTTAAAATTCAAGTTTGGACCAAGCGGGTCCTTACACTAAATCTAATCACATCACATCTACACATGGCATTATTCATGACATTATTTTAATTGGATTATTTTTTATAGAGTCATAAACCTAATGCATTGTTTTATTTTATTTTGTTTTGTTTTAATAATTAACATAGAAGTGGTATATTTTAATGTATAAATAGTAATAATCTAAACCTAACCTCATTATATCTACACATATCCTATTATAGACAAACCCTAAATATATATACATATCTTGTGTTTAACCCTCACTCATTCTTATCAAAATCTTTTTGCAACCATTGTCTCCTCTGTCCATGGAGTATGATGTGTAAGATGCTTGTTATATGTTATCATATATTTAAAGACAAACCCTAATTCATTCTTATGAAAATCTTTTAAAGACAAAACCTAAATATCTACAGATATTTTGAGTTCACATTTTATTATAAGCACACTAAATTTGAAGTCTTAAATTTTAAGACAAACCCTAACTCATTCTTAAATTGCAACCATTATCTCTTCAGGGATGAACTTTGATATCTTAAATACCTATTATAAATTTTGTTATATTTGAAACCAAACCCTAACACATTCTTATCAAAATCTATTGTAACCATTCTCTACCACGTTAAAGGTAGAGTTTGATGCCTATGATATAAATGGATGGCTGAATCTATGAGTTACAAAGGAGGGAGGAGCCGCTCAGGCCGTCCTCGTGTGAGGCTGCAAAGTTATCATTGAAAGATGTTTTAAACTTGATTCGTGTTGCAGGGTTGTGGCCTCCCAGACCAAACATTTTTACGAGCAGCGTCGTACCGTGAATATGTCCTATTTCGAAACTGTATCGCCATCCATCTGCAACTGCCTCAATACTTGCTTCTCACGCAGCTGGCCAATGAAACTTCATTTAAGCTACGACAATCACCGCTGACACAAATACGATAGGGAAATGTTGAAGATGATTTTGGCACGCTTTCTCTTTTCCACCCACGCAGAAATCTACCTCTACGCGGGCAGGTCGCGCATCGTGGACAATGCCTGGAAGAATAGGTCTGGTTCTGAGGTATTGCTCAATATTAATTGCTTTAGTCTACTGCTGCTGATAATAACCGAGGCGCTGCATTGGAAATGAAGCAGAACAAGGCAGCAAAGACAAAGGCATTTCTTCAATGAAATCACTTGCTTTGTTATTGTGAACATGGTATTGTTCAATAAAGATCTTTGCCCACTGGCAGAAGATTTTGATTTTTCTGCAGAAGCCTCAAGATTGCGTTGTTTATGCTTAGTTGGGGATTTTCTATTTTGAAACTAATAGAAAACATTCGGATCTCCCACCTGTCCATATTCTTGAAGTTGCATCCTATATCTAGTCTGTCGGGGGATTCACCATCACAGAATTGAATATGCTCTCCAGAATTCAAAACTGCTCCGGTTTAGGATTCCATCTTGGTTTTGCCTCTGAGTTCCTCTCCCTCTCGTCCTCCTGGGACGATGTTCCTATCTCAAGATTCCTTAATACAAAACATACCATGCAGGAAACATATTGTGTGATACTAGACAATACCGTGATTGAAATATAAGTTGTTTGATTGTTTGATCACTCAACCTTTTGATGTTTAAGGTTTGTTTGAATAAGGGGGTTAATGGATTTCAATGCAAACCTTAAACATCAAAAGGTTGAGTGATCTAACAATCAAATAGTTTAGATTTTAATCATGGTCTCATCTACTATTACACAATATGTATCCTGATTGGTATATTTTGTATTAACGAATCTTGAGACAGGAACATCATCCCAGGAGGAGAGCGACAAGACCAGACCCAAAACCTAGATGGAATCCCAAACCCCAGCAGATTGAAATTCTAGGAAACATATTCAAATCTGTGATGGTGAATCCCCCCAAGAGATGAGATACGGCAGATTGGGATGCAACTTCAAAAATATGGACAGGTGGGAGACGCCAATGTTTTCTATTGATTTCAAAATAGAAAATGCTAAACAAAGCAAAAACAACACAATCTTGAGGCTTCTGCTGATGCGAGTGTGCAAAGAGCTTCATTTCAAGAATACAGTGTGCCCAATAACAATTTCTAATGCATGCTTAGCAGAAAACAAAAGAAAATTTGTAGAAACAAAAGAAAATTAACTTGATGATTACATATTACAATCCATAAAATATAATGCACTTACCTTCTTTTTTATTTGATTTGATATTTTTGTAATTTATGTTTGAGTATTTATATAGATTATTTACTTTATGTTAGCTTTATTCTTATGTTAATTCATTTAATAGAACTATGTCCATTATATATTTCAAATTTCATTCTTATTTGCATTCATTTAATAAAAGTATGTCAGTTATATATTTTAAATTTAATTCTTATGTGCATTATTTAATAAAACTATGTCTGTTATATATTTAAAATTAAAAACAGTTACATTATAATTTTGATGTGCATTCATTTAATAAAAGTATGCCAGTTATATATTTTAAATTTAAAAAACTTACTTTATAATTTAAAAAAATATATGTTGGCTCTATTTAGTTTTTGTGTACACCGTAACTCATTCCCTTATTATGTGCATTCATTTAATAAAACTATGTCGTGTATATATTTTAAATTAAAAATAGTTACTTTATAATTTTTATGTGTATTCATTTAATAAAAGTATGCCAATTATATATTTTAAATTTAAAAAACTTACTTCATAATTTAAAAAAATATATGTTGTCTCTATTTAGTTTTTTATGTACACGGTCACTCATTCCCTTATTATGTGCATTCATTTAATAAAACTATGTCACTTGTATATTTTAAATTGAAAATAGTTACTTTATAATTTTTATGTCTATTCATTTAATAAAAGTATGTCTATTTTATATTTTAAATTTAAAATACTTACTTTATAGTTTAAACATATATGTCAGCTCTATACATGGTCACAGTCATCCCTTAATGATGTATGTCAGTTATATATTTTAAATTTAATTCTTATGTGCATTCATTTAATAAAACTATGTGAGTTCTATATTTTAAATTAAAAATAGTTACTTTATAATTTTTATGTGCATTCATTTAATAAAAGTATGTGGGTTATATATTTTAAATTTAGAACACTTTATAATTTTAAAAAATATATGTCAACTCTATTTAGTTTTTATATGAACGGTCATTTAATGGTTATTTAATGAATTATTTGAAGTTAGATTCCCTCATTACCACCTTGCTCATAGAAAAATGAAGAGAAATTGTTTAGAGGGGTCTAAAGATGCTTTGCATGTGTGGGGTGGATATACAAAGAGAGGCAAAGATATGAATAAAAGTCATAAGAACAAGTCTAAGTCCAATGGAGGGTCTAGAACACCTCATGGTATGGGTAGATTGAGGTGTTGGAACTATGACAAATAGGGGCATCTCATAAAGAAAGTAAGAATAAGAAGAAAAATAATTATGATCCTTAGATGGATAAATCATCTAAATTTGATGAAGTTATGGATGTTTTTATTATTTCTACTAACATGACTTTTGATGACTTTTGGTTAATAGACTCAATTGCATCCTACCACATGAGTCTTCAAATGGAGTGGTTCTTAGTGTATACAACTTATCATGGTGGTGTAGTTTTCCTTGGGGACAATAGCACACAAAAGATTATGGGTTGAGATGAGGTAAAATTGATTTTTTGTTATGAGAAGCTGAAAACCCTCAAGGATGTATAGCATATCCCCAGTTTAGATACAAATTTAATTTTTGTATAAAAATGAATGATTTATGGGTATATTTTACTTTTGAGAAGAGTGATTCTAGGTTGAGCAAAGACAATATGGTGTTGGCTAGGGGAACTTAGTATGGCACCCTTTTTAGGGTAGAAGCATCTACTTTCTATAACTCTATTATTGTAACCAATAACATTGTATCTTGTAGATGGTAACACCACAAGATGGGTCAAATAGGTGAGAAGGGTCTCAAAACCATCAAAAATAAGAAGATTTTGTAGAAGTAGGAATGATGACAGAAAAGGTCTGATAAATAGAAAACTGGATGAGCAGAGACAAGATAGAGGCAAGGGCAAAGTTGATGTGAATGAAGTCTAGAATGAAATGAACAAAACATGGGTAAAGGAAGGTGAAATGAATGTTGACAATGTGTCTGCACTGGAATCCAGTGTTGATAATTCCTCTAGGAATTGAATCAGGAGCTTTGGCTCAGGGGGAGTTGCATTGAAAATCTGATTCCCATTGCCAGTAAATAGTTGACTAAATTTGGTACGATGAATGAAGATAAAGAAGCCTATTGCAAACCTGTTGGAGAAAATTCTAGAAGAAAAGAAACTAATGTGATTGATTGCGAACCAATTGAAGATTGACTGCATGTAGAAATAATGTAACTAGATGTATACGGTAGAGCATTTATTATAATAAAAAATTAGGTTTTGCGAAGTATAAAAAGTCATTCACTCAATCATTTGGATCACTTTATATTCGAAGAGAACGAGTAGAAGAGCACCTAAGTTAAGATTTCAAGGATTTGAAGTGTGACCAATGAATTCATCAACTAACCCTAATTCTGTGGAAGAAAAAGGTATTTTTCTGTGAATCTTTAAACTTGTAATCTTTTGCAATGGCTACATCGTTGGTTGTTGATATTACTGAAAGGCCCCGACCCAAATTCAAGAAGCATCCACACAAATCAGTAGAAGTCAACCCGTTAGGTGTATTTTCAAATGTTCCATATGGTGTTTTACATGTTAAAGATATTAGGGCCTATATTCATGCTAGCATAGATGAATTTGAGGACTCATAGTTTGTAGATTTGTTCAAGAATCATCTAAGGGATGAAATTCACAGTCTCAAACCTGAGTATAAGGTACTGCATGATAAACATTTCATCCATATTATAGGGTTTCCATCCTTCGATGAAGATGAATGGGTCTGGTATGTTTTAAGCCGAATGCATGATGAGTTTTTGTGGCTAATGAAACCTGTTGTGATGTTCACAACATGCCCCATTTTACTCCTTAGTAAAATAGGGACCCCTATTGTGGCTTTGCTTTTTGCTTCTGTTTTGTGGGTCTATCCTTGGTGGTAAGGAAAAAGAGAGTTAAATTTGCAAAATTTGATAAAATTAGTGAGAAAATGCATTTTGAGTGCCAGTGCATGGTATGGTTGGATTCCTTGTAAAAATGAGCTAGGGTTGCTTTTTCAATCATCTAAAAATTTGCCATATTTTTCGAGTTATGCCCATTTTGGTAAAATGCATTACAAGGGTTTAAATAGTTCAAAGTTTCAAATGTTTCACTGCAGTTTCAAAGAGTTTCCAGAGTCACGTGGAAGGAGACAAGTGTCACCTTCTGCAATAGCCCCTTTAAAATTTAAAAAATCTGCAGGTCCCCTTACAGTTTCTTAACAGTTTCCAGATTGTGCGGAAGACACCACGTGGCGCCTTCCGCCATAGTCTCCAAAGTTTCTGAAAGTTTCTAAACAGTTTCAAGTGTTGAGCGGAAGACACCATGTGGTGCCTTCCGCGACAGTTTCTAAAGTTTCAATAGCCATGGGAAGTCTCATATGTTTCAAACAAGTAGCGCAGAGGGTGACAAGTGTCACTATCCACAAGACCTTCAAAGTTTCCTGATGGTTTCCTTAAAAAGTTTCTAGCAGTTGCAAGGGCAGTGTGGAGTGTGCCATGTGTCACCCTCCGCCGAGCCCCTTAAAGTTTCAACAAGCAACGTGGAGTGTGACACTTGTCACCCTCCGCCAGTCCTTCAAAGGTCCCTTTGACTATTTCAAAGAAGTTTCAACACCTTTGCGGAGTGCGCCAAGTGTCACTCTCCGCAGGGTCCCTTCAAAAAGTTCCTTAAAGTTTCACGAGCAGCGTGGAGTGTCACACATGTCACTCTCCACAGGTCCTTTCAAATGTTTCTTAAAAGTTTCTAAGGTGTTTCAAAGAGTTGCGCGGAAGACGCCATGTGGCGCCTTCTGCGATGGTTTCAAAAAGTTTCGCGGCAGTTTCAAACAAGTTTCCAAAACTCTGCGAAGTGTGACAAGTGTCACACTCCGCAAGACCCTCGGTAGTTTCTTAAAGTTTCAGGAGCTCCGCGGAGTGTGACAAGTGTCACTCTCCGCATGTCCCTCTAAAGATTCAAATAGGTTTCTAGGATCCTGCGGAGTGTGACAAGTGTCACACTTTGAAGTATGAGCCACTGGGCCCCTTAAAGTTTCAACAGCTACGTGGAAGGTGCCACGTGGTGCCTTCTGCCAACAGTTTCAAAAGTGCCCCGATAGTTTCTAAGAGTTGCAATGGACGCGCGAAGAGTGACAAGTGTCACTTTCTGCGGGAGGTTCATGAGTTTCAAAAGTCCCTCACAGCGGTGCGAAGGCCGACAAGTGTCATCTCCCGTAGGCTTCACAGGTCCCAGCAAAGGTTTCTAAGTGTCTCAACTTTTTTTTACGGGAGCGCGGAACGTGACAAGTGTCACATTCTGTAGTAGTTTCAACAACCCCTTTAGATTTTAAATGGAGAGTGCGGGTAGCGACATGTGTCTCGCGTGGGAGTAAGAGTTTCAAAAGGTAATCAAGGTGTCCCTGGGGCAGTTTCGCAACAATTTTTTAGTATCTTAAGAGTCTCGCGGAAGCTGCCACGCATCACCTTCCGCACAAAGAAATAGTTTCATAAGCCCCTCGCATGGAACACACCACGTGTCACTCTCTGAGGGCACCATTTCTAATAAAGGAATATAAAGGGCCATTTTTCAGCCAGACACAGGTAGTCGGTGGGCAGTTTTTAGGGCCCGCCAATAAGGTTTTTTAGTGCCGATAGGCGGGAAACGTTTAGTGATAGGTTCTTTAGGGTTTTTATATAGTTTTTGACACATTTTGACCCTGCGTATGCATCATTTTTGGTCCGCAATGGTTGACCCGGTAAGTTTTTGACACAGTTGCATAGTATGAACGCGGTTTTTGTAGGTTTTGACCCAATAGCTGTGATTTTGGCTCAACCCCACTTGGATCTAATAGGTATTTTGTTTCTTGTTGTTTAATAATCAATGGTACTTATTGCTGGTCTATTTTTGTAGGTTTGCAGCTGAGGAAGAAGCTGAAACTTAATGGCGATGACATCCTGGGGGGAGAATTAGATTTCAGAACCAAAGAGAAGATAAGGATGAAGTGCAGAAAGTCAAGGGACATCAATGAGAAGACCCAAGTGCAGATAAAATGTAATGACAAGTAGGTTACATAATTTACTTATGAGCTACTAGGGTTTCAGAAAGGGGCATATTTTTGCCCAGATTTGACACGTATTCAGAGATATTTTTGGGAAACTAGTTCTGCACCATTTAATGCTATAACCTAGGGTTTGAACCATGGCTTAACCATTAGGGTTTTGAGCTATATTGAGGACAATCAGAAAGTCTATATATTGTGCCTTGATACATTGTAATAATTACACAAGGGCTACATAGAAATTTGTAGCAGCAGGAATTTGTAGAAGTAACATTTAGAATAGAGGGACCTTTTAGTTTAGAAGTAGAAGAAGGAGGTCACCTGTGTCTACAGTAAGGAGTGTATGGAACATCTGGCTTCCTTATTATATCTGTAAAGCTTGTAAGTTCTTTGTAATTTGATCAATGAAACTAAGAGTCATTCCAACATTGTAAATCATGTATGATTGTTTGTTTCTAATACAATAGAATATGGAGTTCTGCATCTATCTTCTGAGTGTTCTTCTACTCTTCTTTGTGTTTTGAAATATTTTTTTTGAGAGCTTGCAATTTTAAATGTATGTTTGTAAAAATGCTCACAACTTACATTTAAGGTTTTTACTGTGGATTTGATCAAATTGCTGTATGATTTACATAGTGCATAACAGAACAATTAGATCCTTTGGTAGATTTAAATGAGGTTTAGATTAGATCTTTCTAACTTTTCCCAACCCATCTGAAATATTTAGCTAAAAACGTAGAAATTTGAAAGAAATTTGTCTCATATTTGAAGAAGCATGAACAACAGAGTTAAAAGTAGACAAGTTTTCATAAATATATAAAGAGGAAAGCTGCAATAACCTAGAAAACTCATTCATAGTTTTATAACATAGCAATACTTGTATGCAAATGAACAAAACACTTGTTCATATCTATGATCTTTTGCATAATCTGAGTCCAGTAAACCAAAAAGAAACCCTAAACTATGTAAGGCCCCTTGAACATTATAGCTTCACATTGACCAACTGAATTTGACCAACAGGACCATTGTAGACTTGGGATTAATTGAATCTTAAACGATTCCTTCTTATCTTTCAAGTATAGTTTCAGTTCATTATATGTGAATTTTAACTTATTGTTATGATTGCATCAAAACAATCATGAACAGTTTTCTGGTGCTAGAAGGAGGGCCTGATTTGAGTTAGGGTTTGTTTCAAACTGGCTAATAACAGTGATAGAGTGACTAGGTCTAGATCCAGTTCAAGAGATATATTTGTGCAACTACCTGATATAAGGTAAAGTAAGAGCCCTTTGATTTGGAATCCTAAAATATCACAAGCAGGAAGTTCATTTGGAACACCTCCTGGGTCACCTTTTAATATCTGTAGTATTGTGAGTCCTGACAGATCACTATTTAGATCTTTAAATCTTGATTCAGGCACTCCTGGAGGTCCTAATCCTCCTAGAAATCCTATCCCTACAATCAATCTAGGTATTTCTACAAGTTCAGGTCAAGCTCAAACACCTGCAATGGCTTATTTCAATGTTCATTCTCCCATATTCTTCAATGATTATCATGAGATGCCCAAAAATCTAGAAAAGATATGTCCTAAGTACCAGTTGCATCAAGGTCCAGAGGATCATATTAGAATATTTAAGGAAGCATGTTTTAGGGCTATGTTAGAGCACGAGGATGTGGTGTGTAGATTGTTTCCGTACACCTTTAATGAACAAGCCTCTAACTGGTATGTAAACTTACCCAACGGTTACATTTCTTCCTGGTCACTTATGGAAGAAGCATTTCTGTCAAGATTTAGAGGACCCATTGACCCTTGCGCTTTGTATCATAAATTGGCTGCTATAAAACGAGGTGAGGGAGAGCTGATTGATATTTTCAATGACAGATTCCAAAAAGCCTACTCTAGGCTAGTAGCCCCTTATACCATGGATGATGATCCCTTGTTGGCTATGTACTATGCAGCCTTGGATCCTCTAACTGCCATGTTTGTCAAAAGAAAACCTGACATAGATTCAATATCCAAAGCCTACAAAGAGGTAGCCTCAGTGAACCAAGAGATGAGGCATACAACTTATAGCCCATTTGTTAATGGAGGGAATTTTGGGGTGCAGAATCAGGCACAACCATGGAATGGAGCCCCTATGCATCACACTCCATTATTAAATCCGGTTCCTTCTTACACACCTGTGTATAGTCCTACCCCAATCCAAGCTATAACTCCTTACACAGGTAGCACTTCCAATAACAGTCAAAATAATGGTCAGCCTTTCTTCCAACCTCCTAGGGATACAACTGTGGCAAAAGCACAGGAGGAAAGGGAAGAAATCAAAGAGATCACTACACATTTGAAAAGGTTAACCACCGAAGTGACACAACTAAGAAACGAGAACCTCTATGGAAGAGGCAACCAAAACTACAATCAACATCATAATCACAACCAAGGCCAAAACTAGAACTATAGTTTCAATCAAAATCAGCAGTACAATCAGAACCAAAACTATAATCAGCATCAAGGCCCCAACTAGGGGCAACCAATGCAAAATAGAGGGCCAGTGATAGATAATAAGACCTGGGGCAATAATAACAGAAATTAGAATCAACCTAGGCCACCCAAGACATGGAACACTGGGCCCAACAATAGTACTCTAGCTTCTCCTTTTGAGAACATAGATAATCATGATGCAAAACAAACTGCTGGCATCCAAATGGCCAGTATAGCACCCAAAAATTGGTGCAGATTTCACAATACCAATGCCCATGCTGAGCACGACTGCCCACAGTTCCACTTAGCAGCCAGCATTTTTAATATAGATGTCCAGCCTCCTACCTCTAACATCTATATTTTTAATGCAATATAAGAGCACACGAAAAATAGAGATGAGATGTTTGCCATGTCTGTATTCCTTTTCTTGTATTATTGTTCTATTTCAACTGCTGTGTTATGTACTCTATCTGAGACTGTCTATCCACAATAAAGTGACAGTTTAATTGAGGCTGGTATTTTTTTAAACAAAAATTCTTTAACTATTCTAATAAAATATATCTTTGAAAACTCCACGAGTAGTGGACTACTCCGTCCGAAATCAACATAATGATTTCATAGAGGAGTAACAATAGAAGAGAAAGAGGATGAATTGCTAGAGGATGAACCATATTGTTGTGAAAATCTTTATCCTAAATTAGCCTTTGTGTTAAATGCTTTTCAATTTCCCTTTGAATCTGAAAATGAGGTATTAACTGAAACAGAAGAGGTGCAGGCCTTTCAACAGACAAATAAAAATCATACCTACAATTTGAGAAACAACCCTAGGCCAGGAGGACCTTTTACCACTTCCATTCCTCCGAATAACTTCACTACACCCCCAGATCAGAATGCCAGCAACAATCCTGCCATACTTAAAGCTAATCGGCACACAAATAATGGCACAACACTACAAAAGGATCAAACAAGTAAAACTGAAACAATAGAGACAACAAGATTAATGAGTTACTGTAGAGTAAAATACTCTACATTTTTTTTTTTGAGTTTCTCAGAGTTATGTGAGCTCTAGTTTTGGTCTCTCTCTCTACGTTTCAATTTTGGTAGGCACGGGTTTCATTGGCGCGGGTGTAGGTTCCGTTTTGAAAAATTTGCCTAAGTGCCAAAGTAGCAGTGCAAGCTGCCAAGTGTCAGTACCCGGGACACATCGTAATGTTTCTCAAAGTTTCTGCGAAGAGTGCCACGTATTTTTGCATTGTGGCGGAAGCTGCCAAGTGTCGGCATCCGTTTCAATTTCTCATAAGTTTCAAACGTCCCTTTAAATGTTTCTCATAATGTGGAGAGTCCTTTTGAAAGCTTCAGTGAGCGCGGAAAGTGCCAAGTGGTAGGTGCGGAGGGCTCTGTAAAGGTTTCTTAAAGTTTCACGGGAGGTTCCGCGTGTCCCATATAGTTTCTATGGAAAGCGCCAAGTGTTGACATCCACGGGTTCCTTTTTGTTTCATCACTAAGTAAAGACTATTGGTGGGCCCCGTGTATGTTTCTAAAGTTTACGCGGAGCATGACATGTGTCACCACCTGCGTGATTCCTATGAGTCTCTAAATGTTTCTGTAAAGTTTCTTAGAGTTGTACAGCAAGCGCCAAGTGGCAACGTCCGCAGAAGTTTTGTTTAAGTGCTAGTTAAGTTTCTAAAGTAGCAGCGGAAGCTGCCAAGTGTCAGTACCTGGGACACATCGTAATGTTTCTCTAAGTTACGTGGAAGCTGCCGCGTATATGTTTATAAGATCCGCTGAAGGTGCCACCTGTCCCTATTTCTTTTTGAAGCTGCTCGGCCGAGAGGTATGGTGGGTCCCATTTTTGGTAAGTGATTAAAGGCTCAAGGCAGCGGACCGTGACAGATGGCAAAGATCGAGCACTCCTAATATAAAGCCACAGTAAAGACTCTAAGTAAAGTAGAAATCACCACGTATCTTTTGTAGGGGCCGTGGATGTTGTCAAGTGTCGTTTTCTGGAGCCTCCTGAATAAGAGACAGTTTTCAAGTAAGATAGCAGATGCTGCCATCTGTCTCAAGGGTTTTGTTTCTAAAGGTTGCGGAGGCCACCATGTGTATGTTTTGAATACAGTGGGGGCTGCCACGTGCTAAGTTCTTGTTTTCCCGTTAAGATGAAGGAGTTTCAAGAAAGGGGCATGTATGAATGCCAACTGTCCCAAGGGTTTATAGTCGCAAAGACTATCAGAAACTGCCACGCGTTCCTACTTGATTCAAAGTAAGTGGAGTTACATGTATCTGTTTCAGCCAATGAACCTGCACAGTGGCTAACCATTTCAGATTTGAAATATATTTTTTGTTAGACACTTCCAGTTAAGTCCCAGTTCAGTTAGACCATTGAGATTTGATCATGCAGGCAATCTTTGAGCCAGTTCTAAGCTATAAATATGGGTTCAGATCGCAATTTAAGAGATACAGAGGAGATATAGAAGTTTTTGGCATATAGATTGTTATCAGAGATTTAAGAAAAGTTGGAAGATCTGGTGTTGTGGCCAATAATATCATTTGCCATTGTTCTATTTTCTTGATTCAGAGAGTTTGTATAACTGTGCATGATTTTGTGCCTTTTATGTGACTGGAAAATTAATAAAAGATAGAGTTCTGTGCCTTTGCTGATATTTTTTGTGTCATTACAAAAATCTTTCAAGTTGTGAGCCTTTGTTTTCTATTTACTTTCATCTTTTACATTGATCATGCATTGTTTGCTCTTTAATGTAACTGAATCCTAAAAAGTAGTTTCATTGTGCTTAGTGTTGAGAAACGAAATCACATTCAGGCGCATCGCCATAGTTTTAGTTTTCTTTTCAGTTACCTTTGTGATTCTGTTAAATTCTATCCCTTTTTCCCAAAACACTTTTGAGATAAAGAAGAGCCAACTTCTTTAAAATCTGGAGGTTACTCTGAGGAACATTCCCACATCTCAGAGTTTCCCATGTTGGTGTTGGAAAAGCACAATTCTAAGCATCAACAGTTTTTGGTACGCCTAGTGGGACCATTTCTTGATGTTTCTTTCAAGACTGTATGAGCCAGAGAGTCACAAGGAGTCAGAGTTGTGGACCAGTAACAAGGGTTCAATCTGTTGTGAACCTAGGTATTCTTTTATCACCATTGATAACTAATCCAAGAAGAAGGGTAAATCAGTTTACAGCAACACCAAGTGCAAACATGGGAGCACATATAGCCCCAAGGAATTATGCAAATTGGAACACTGGCAGTGCTCTGATTCTCCCAGTACTACCAGCCACTTGGGATCCTATTCTAGCAAATGCCCTAAAGGCTCTGCCCAAATTCAGTGGGGAGGATTTCAAAACACCTGAAGAGCATCTACAAGATGTGTCTGGTGTCTGTGCAATACATGTGATCACATAGCAGAATGTGGCTATAAGACTGTTAGCAGCTTCTTTTAAGGGGAAGGCTCTAGACTGGTATAAGGCTTTGACCCCAAATTCAATATCTACATGGGATCAGCTTGGAGATGCTTTCTTTGCAAGATTCAAGGAGAAGGGTGATAAATCTTCTTTGTTACAACAATTGATTACCATGAAGAGGGCCCCACAAGAAGCAATGACTGATTTCAATTCTAGATTTCAGAAGACTTGGGAAAGGATTCCTGCTACAGCAAGACCATACTAGGTATGGCTATAGTATTTTATCTTAAAGCCCTAAATTCAGATATAGCAGTAATGATTCAATCACTTGGAGGCCAGACTCTGCTAGAAGCCTATGACTATGCAGTCAGGGCTGAAAATAATTTGACAGATGCTGGAAAATTGCCCCCAAGGCCCCCCATGCCTATGTTTTCAGAGATTAACCTACCATTGCCTCAAGAAGCTCCTAATCCCATAACCCCACCTGTGTCCATGTATACATTTCCCCAACAACCTACTAAAGCTACTGTTCTTGCCCAGTCCTCTGAGATGGATGATGTCAAGAATATCCTAAGAACATTTTCTAATGAAATAATCAACCTAAAAAGATAGCAGAATCCTTATCCCAGACCCCAATATCAAGGCTATCAAGGGAATAGACCTCCTCCACAGTCAAGTCAGTATCAGGGTCCCCAAAGGCAAACTAACTCTTAGCCATCAAACCAATTAGTTATAGTTCCTACACCCTTGCAGACTGTTCCTCCTAATCCAAACAAAGAGATTGTCCCAGGGTAGAATAATTATACAGATGGCACCAATGCCTAGTGTTTTCCATGTAATAATGCTCATATGCCCAAAGACTGTCCCAGGTGTAATTTGTAACAAAAGATAGCAGAGCAAAGAAGAATGGATGGACAATTTGCTAATACTTCTGACACTCAACCCTACCAATCCCCTGGTATGCAAAATTCAGTCCTAGTGGCTCAGATGCAAGGAATGTCCTTACAGCAAGAAGAAGAAATAGCCCCTGAGCATGCTCTATTCTCATGGATTGAAGATGAAGAGTCAGTATTCTTAAATGAAGCTTCAACTTCTAAGAAGCCATTGGTACAATCAGATTACTATACTAGAGCCAAGAGAAGGATGATGGAACAACCTGGAGTCACAAATAATGAGATTATGGGAATTCCACCATTTCAAGATCATCAAAATCCAGTTACTAGAAAAGAAATACCTCAGCCAGTGTAGAACCAAGTAGTTTCTGGACAAGTTCAAGAAAAAGCAAGGTACCCTTATTATCCAAGAACCCAAGCACTAGGACCTGTGAATGTGGTAAATCAGCTGGAGAGGACTCCAGCCCATCTGTCAATATGGGACATGTTAGCCATTCCTGAGCAAAAGACACTGTTGCAAGAAGCCCTACAGGGCCAAGCAGTGCCCAAACATACTGGTACCAAAGGAGGACCTACTGATAAAGAAAAGCTCAAAGACACTGTTCCTCTGCAGACAACAGCTCTTCTAAACAATGCACCAGAGGTAAGTAAATCCAAGCCAGATCCCTTTTATTTGACTTTAATAGTTGGGAAGAAACTATTGCACAATGCAATGATAGACTCTAGGGCTAGTACCATAGTGATGCCAAAGCAAATAGCAGATGCTTTGAAAATAAAATATGAGCCACTTACAAAGGGAGTTATGTAGTTAGATGGGAAGTCAGTGCAAACAATAGGGAAAACTAAACAACTCCCACTACAGCTATATACCTGCCCCAATATAATTGTAAATCAAGATGTTGTAGTCATAGATATTCCTCCTATTTTTGGCTTATGCCTATCCAGAGATTTTACAGCCAAGATAGGAGGTTATATGTCACTTGATTGGTCTCATCTCATCATAAGAACCAAATATGGGACTAAAATGAAAGTACTGTCAGAACCATTGTCAAAGGACCATATAACAAGTGGACCAACCCCAAAGTTAGAAGCAGCACATGCCATGCTAAATAAAGAGGAAAGAGTTTTTGTTGAAGAAATAGGGGATTGGACTGAATATGATCAGCAAGAAGAAGATAACCAGTTGTTAACCATGATGTAGAGTGATCCCTTTGGAAAATATGACTCAACAGGGTTGGGCACTTATGTTATATTTGAAGAAGACCAGGAGATCCCTAAAGTCTTAAGAAAGGAGTCCTCTTAGGCTCAAGAATCCATAAATGACTCAGGAATCTGGACCCTAAATTTTGATGGGGCTAAAAGAAAAAATGGAGCTGGAGCAAGAATTTGTCTTACTGCCCCTAATGGTGAAAAGATTTTAAGAGCCATTTGCTTTCATTTTGCCTGTACTAATAATGATGTTGAGTATGAATCTTTAGTGCATGGACTTATATTGGCAAAAGGGAAAGGAGTAAAGAATCTAATAGTCAAAGGAGATTTAGAACTAGTGGTGAAACAAATAAGAGAGAAGGCAGTAGCCAAAAATGTAAGGATGAGATCCTATAGGCACAGAATTTGGGACTTAATAGAAAATTTTGAAGCCTTCAATATAGAAGTAGTCCCTAGAGCCCAAAATTCTGAGGTAGATAGGATGGCACAAATTGGTTCACAGTTTGATCCAATAACTGATCTAATCGTCAATAATGAGTCTGTCAAAGTTATTGTGAGGCCAACCATTCCAGACAATGATGAAAATTGGCAAGTTTTTGAAAATGATTTTCAAGTACTCTCTGTTTTGCAATAGTCAGGAGAATTTGCTGATCAGTTACAACCCAAAATTGAAGAGGCATATGGTGATCAGATCATTCAACTAAAGTCAAACAAGCTTCCTAAAGGACTAATTACCCTGGAAAACTTGTTTGATCCTAAAGATGTCAGCCTAGAAAAGAAAAGATTTCAAGCAAACAAAGAAGACTACTCTGAAATTTAGGTTAGTGAGGAGAGAAAATTGAAGGTTGGGAATTCTACCACTCAACAGGAAAGAAAGAGGTTAATTGATGTATGTGAGAAATATGATAGGGTCATAGCTCGGACCTATGAAGATCTCCATGGTTATAATAGAAATATCATTCAACACACTATAGAGCTGACTGAAGGATCTAAACTGGTTAGACAGAAGCAAAGGGCAGTGAACCCTAGGATTGAACCTCTGATGGTGGATGAGTTGCAGAAATTATTAGAATCAAAGATCATTTTCCCAATCAAGCACTCGACTTGGGTATCCAACCTAGTACCAGTCAGGAAAAAGAATGGGGACATAAGGCTCTGTGTGGATTTCAGAGATCTAAATAGAGCATCCTTGAAGGATCACTACCCCTTGCCCTCTATGGAACAAATTTTACAGACTGTGGCTGGATCAGAGAGATTCTCCTTGCTAGATCGTTTCTCTGGATATAATCAGATTTGGTTGGCTGATGAAGACCAACATAAGACTGCTTTTACCACAAAATGGGGAACATTCGCTTATGCAAAGATGCCTTTTGGTCTTTCAAATGCTGGAGCTACATTTCAGAGGGCAATGGATGTAGCATTTGGAGAGATTATCAATAAAATCATTCTAATTTACCTAGATGACCTCACTGTTTTCTCTAAAAATGTTGCAGATCATTTTGACCATCTAGAAGCAGTTTTGAAGAAATACCAAGAGTTTGGAATATCTCTAAATCCTAAGAAATGCATTTTTGCAGTACCTCAAGGTAAACTATTAGGGCATATAGTGTCTAAAGAAGGAGTCTCTATAGATCCAGAGAGAGTCACTGCCATAATGATCCTGTCTCTGCTAGTCAATAAGAAAGCAGTTCAGTCCTTCTTAGGAAAGATTAATTTTGTCAGTAGGTTCATATCAGACTTTGCAGGCCTAATAAGACCAATTACACTACTACTGAAGAAAGACCTGGTGTTCAAGTGGACTACAAAAGGAAGACAAGCTTTTGAGGAGGTCAAGAAAGCAATTTCAACAGCCCCAGTATTGAGGAACCCTGACTTCTCTAAGTCTTTTATAATGTATGTCTATGGAGGAGAATTCAGTGTTGCTACTGTCCTAAAACAGAAAGATGATCAACAAGAGGGAGAGCATCCAATAGCCTTTTTCTCAAGAACTCTCAGGGAGTATGAAACCAGGTATAACTTTGTAGAGAAATAGGCATGTGCTATGGTAAAAGCCCTCAAGAAATTCAGACACATGGTCACAGGTAATAAGATTCTGATTCTAGTGGCTCATCCGAGTGTCAGAGAATACATTATGGAAGGAGAAATCACTGAGAAAAGAGCAAACTGGATAACAAAGATTCTCAAATATGATGTGGAGGTCAGACCAACTAAACTTGTTAGAGGCAAGGGTTTGTGCCAGTATATGGTTCAAGATATGGAAAAGATGATAACTAAAGAAACAGAAAAGGAAAATGTATTGAGAATACAAGAAGTTGATCAGGATTCTTGAGGATCCAGTTTATGAAACATGGGATTTTCCCAAAAGAACTCTCTCAGGACAAGAGGAGATACTATAGGCAGCAAGGAGTTCATTTTGTTTTAATTAACCAAGTTCTTTTCAAAAGAAATACTGATGGCATACTTTTAAGATGCATAGAGAAAGGTGAAGCCCAAAGAATACTGCATGAAATGCACCATGGATTCTCAGGTGGACATTTTTCTGCAAAAACCACAGCTATAAAGCTAAGTCAGGCAGGTTACTTCTGGCCCACTTTATTTACAGACTGTTATCAACTGGTCAAAGAGTGTCAATCTTGTCAGTATTATGTGGGGAAGAGAAGGAATGCAGTAATGCTCCTTAGTCCTATAATTGTGGATGAACCCTCTACCCAATGGGGTCTAGACTTCATTGGAATGATCAATCTAGTGTCAAGTATGGGGCACAAATGGATTCTAACTGCCATAGACTATTTTACCAGATGGAGTAAGGTAGTCCCACTAAAAGAAGCAACAGAAAAGGTGATTCTAGATTTTCTGGAGGGTATCACTACTCGCTTTGGACCTCCTCGTACTATAATTTCAGATAATGCTAAGGCATTTTTAGGGGCAAAAATATCTGAATTTGCACTAAAATATGGAATCTATCTGAAAACCTCTTCAAATTATTATCCTCAGGGTAATGGTTTGGTAGAATCAACTAATAAGAATCTGATCAGACTTATTAAAAGGATAGGGGTTGATCATCACAAAGAGTGGCATAGAGTGCTTAATATAGCACTGTGGGCAAATAGAATTACACCTAAACAAGTGATAAAGATGTCCCCATATGAATTGGTCTATGGTAAACCTGCTGTAATGCCCCTGAGTTTAGAGATTCCTGCTCTCCAGTTATTGAAACAAATTGAGATTGAGGAAAATGGCCCCATGCAGGTCAGACTTGCTGAGCTCCTAGAAGTTCAAGTAAAAAGGGATTCCACACATAAATCATTATTGAAACATCAAAAAATAATCAAAGACTGTTTCGATAAGAAGACTTCAAATCCTCATTTTGAAGTAGGATCAGATGTTTTGAAATGGGATGAGAGAGCCGCCAACCCGGGTCGACACAATAAATTTGAGTCATTATGGACTGGCCCCTATAAAATCTATTCTTGTAAACAACAGAATTCATTTGAGCTTGAAACAATGGAGGGTGATCCTGAAGAGATTCCTATCAACGGGATCTACTTGAAACATTTCAATTAGTCAGTTTCTCTTGTGTATTATAGTTAGTTAGTTTCCCCTTTTTTTATTGTTCCTTTGTTTTCCCGCTGTGTTTTTCCTGCTCTTTCTTTGAATAAGTGTTTTTATAAACACGTGGCCACAACAAGTCTCTTAAAGTTTCAAAACTCTCGCATTCATTAAACCTCTCAAATCCCCAAAATTCCCTAAAAGTACCTTAGCGCAGCCACTTTTATGACGTGTCTGACACTTTGTCCCATGCGGATTTTTATAAGATTTTATAACGGTTTTCTATTTTTAATGCCATTTATGAGACTTGATGTGTCATTAAAATATCCCAACAACATGAGTTAAAAGCTTAACTGAGTTTCATTTGTTTCTACTTCTACTAAGTGTCTTCCCTGTTGCCTGTGTTCTCATAGCTAAACCTGCTTCTTAAGTGTGTCTTCCCTATTGCAAAGCTTCCATCCTTGTTACAAGTAAATTCAAACAGTTTCCAGCAAACACAAAGATGGCAGAAGCACAGTCTTCATAGTAGGGGCTTGAGATTTATGAGTCTATTTACAAGCTTCTCACCAGCAAATCATACGCTTCGGCCCTTGCACAACCATTAAGGACCTATCCAAGGACTAGGGTTCCCGAGGTTGGTTATGCAGTCGACTAAGTGAAGGTGCAAGATTTTGTAGATGGTATTGCTGAACCAGCCCTTCAAAAATCTGGCTAAGCTTTGCGGGAGGGAGCGCACCAAAGATGTCTCCTGAAGGTCAAGGCTAAACAATTTGAAACATTTGGAATGCGGATATGGACCTCTCAATTGGCAAAATTTATGGTCCTGAGCATGCATTTATGCCTCGACCTGATTGAGGTATGCGTAGAATTGTTTCATGCACCCTCAAGCACCATTTAGAAGGGACCCTTCATGGTACAAATTACACCAAAAGCTATCAGGGACATGTTGGCCCTATACTATGACAACACAGCCACGTTTCCTACCATTGCCAAAATGCAGAAGACATGGGAAAATGTCAAGTATCAATTAAGGTTTCTTAATTCAGAGATGCAGCTGGGAGATGAAAACACCCAAATGCCAGCGTTGCCAATAGGAAGGGCACAATTTACACAAGCCAGTCAAGAAGCGCTATCGATGATGGCATTTACCTTCGGAATGAAGGAAGACATCACTGTCTATGATTGGCAACTCGCCATTTTATTTAGAATGAAGACCATGGACAAGTCTCAGGAGTTTCGGCTGGATTTCTCAGAGCAGATTGCCTACTCAATGGCCGACCAACTCACTAATTTCAAATCAACAGGGGTTTTCAGGTATTCTTCTTATCTGTTTCACCTTATGTTATATCAAAACCACGCCATCTTTTCCCAATATATGCATCTGAACATGTATGACCCAAATTTTGACCCCAATAGAACCATTCTCATGTCCGCATGGACACATGTCTTATCTGAATCGTCTGACCCCTATGAATTTTGAGAATTTTTTATCGCCCCTACTTTTAGTCACCTAAGCCCAGAGCTTGTTGAGAATAGATTAACATTAAGTGTCAAAGGCTTCATGGCAAATTCCCCCATTGCTTGTGATTATTTCTTTGGGTCTCACCATACTATCATCAGAGTCCATGGTTTTAATGGAGAGCCAGTGTTGCTACGCAAGGTTTTGACTCCTAGGTTAGCCTTCTTAGAAGTCACCCGGCAAATGTCTGTGGTTGATAATGATTATGGCACTGGGAAAAAGAAAAAGAAAATGTATGATATCCCATGGGTAAAGAAAAACATGGCCCTATTGGTGAGAGATGCTGAGCATTTATTGCTGAGAAAGTTAGTTGTCCTGGGTTTCTTTCTGATTGAAGATAAATGGAGATATGACCCAAATAGTTTCATAACCTTATGGGTCAAGAATAACAATGTTGGTGCCAAAATTGTGCACGAAGGCCGTCCCTTTTGGGAAGATAGAAGAAACCCTAAGGAGGATATCCCTGATTTATATACAGAATTAACAGATTTGCCCTTTGAGGGACCCAGGCCATGGGAAGTATTTTATAAAAAGGAAAAGGCCTATGACCCTAAGCTCAAAATGGGCACTAGTTTGAAGAAAAATCTGTCAAGGGACAGGGGGTGGAAGGTAGATAAAATAGAGGCCTATTGGAAATATAGGCAGGAAATATTTTAGACAACCCACTCTTTTGGCAACGTTGACACAGATGAGAAATGGGAGTCCATTTGGGACGAATGGCATCCTTCTCCAGCTTCTAGCCCTGATACAAGCAAGATCCATAAAAGGAGTGGGGAGTCTGAAGAAGAATCTGAGTCCACTCATACAGTGCAGGCCCCAGAACAAGCATCATCTACAGTTGCTGTCATTGCCTGGCCCCAATCCCTCAGCACCATAGAGAAGTAAAAGAGTGTGGTGTCATCACCACCTAGAGGGACCCCATCAGTTTCAATGATTGGGGCTTCCAGTTTTGTACAAACACCACTAGCAACAGTGGTAAATGTTGAGGAGAAAGAAACACAACAAGAAGAAGAGAGGCCAAGGAAACATAAGAGGCTGAAACTTCAGCCTGACTCAGATGAGGAAGTAGAGCCTTCACAGCAGCCACCACCGAGTGTATCTATTGCTCCTCAGGTACGTGCTTCTTCTCGTTCTTCTTCTCAGTCTTTTTCTTCTTCTTTAGGGGTGGCAATCCCAACTGGTCAAATATTATCCCCTGCCACTTCTGCTATGCCAATTTCCCAATTTTCCCCACCTATCACTGCTTAGGCCATGTCATCACAGGCCACATCATTGCCTCCCTTTTCTCCTTCTTTTCCAAGGAGAATACCTTCTCAGATTCCTCCCAGCCAACATTTGGCTATCCCCTATGGTTTGCCACTAGGTCATCCTTTTGCGGGTGGGTATATTGCCTCTCCCCCTACCTTCCAGGCTCAAGCAGACACTGCTAAGAAGGATAGGGAAGACCGAATGGACAAAAAGAGAAAGAAGGACAATAAAGCTCAGGCTGTCCCACATATGAGGTCAATATTTGACCCAATCTAGTAGTAGCTAACTGTGACTCATTTGTCACCAAATGTAGTTAGACCTAATGAGCAAATGCAGCCCCAAGATTATACAATGAGTGTAGTGGCGATAGACATGTCACTTTTTAGGCCACAAAACAGGGTAGATCTGCTAAATGAAACCACTTCTGCTATAGCCACTGACTATTTGAAGTTATCAAGGAAGTTGCAGAAGGTGGAGACCGATCTGGCTCAAGAAAAGGCACATAATGGCACCCTGACTACTGAGCTCAAATTGAAAAATGATGAAATAGAGGATCTCAATAAACATTTGCAAGATATTGTTTCATGTCAGATCCATCAGGCTACATAGAGCCAAAATGCTTCTTTAAAGGAAGAGCTGATCCAGGTGAAGTCTGTAGTGACTACCCTGAAGCAGGAAAAGGTCACATTATAGAAGAGGCATCAGGATTCCTCTCAAAAAGCCACACAATTCCAACAACAGCTGTTGAAGGAACAGAACAATGTTGCTGCCATACAGGCTCAACTCCAGGCTGAACAACAAACAGCAAAATAGTTGACCCTTGAGTTGGCAAATTGGCCACAAAATACAAGAGTGTTGAACCTCTTTAAGGAGCTATATGCATCAGTGTGGGCAAGAATCTCTGAGGAGATTATCCAGCTCAAACCCTCTTTAACTTTCCTGCTACATGCATAGCAATTGTGCGAAAAGGTAGAGACCTCAGTTCAGGCCACTTTGTCCATTGTTTCCATGAGAGTTTCAGATTCTCAACTGCTGCTGGGGAAACTTTATGACACATCTGATGAAGCATTATCAGCAGCAGAGATAAGTGACAGAATGATTGCTGCCAAATGGGTGAATGAGGTTCTCAGTTGCATCTCTGCTGCAATTACTTGCCAGGAGCTCCTAGATGTGGTCAAGGAGGGAGTGAAGGACATGAAGAAACATATTGAAGACCTGGTGCAATTGGGTCTTCCCTCCCCTTTTCCTGATAGCAACTCTGTATTAATGGTTGATGAAATTAAGCCTCTGTTGCTAGCCAGACAAAATGACCAGTCAATTTTTCAGGGTCTCACAGATGCCTCAACAGTGTTAGAGGTGGAAGCCGTTTTGATTCCCATGGCCCAGCTTGATTTCCAATTGAAAGCTACTGTCCATGTTTTGCAAAGTTTCTCACATAAGGATATTATCAACCTAGATTTGGCCTTCCAGGATTTTCAGAACAAACAGGGACTATCTGATGCCGAGTGGTCTGTATATTAGATGGCCTTGCAAAATTTGTAAATTTTGCTATATATTTGCACATTTTTTGGATTCTTTTTTAGTAGGCTCAAAAGTCCTCGGGGTCGCCAAGAACTGTAGGGTAAAATACTCTACATTTTTTTTTTGAGTTTCTCAGAGTTGTGTGAGCTCTAGTTTTGGTCTCTCTCTCTGCATTTTAGTTTTGGCAGGTGCAGGTTTCATTGGCACGGGCGTGGGTTCCGTTTTGAAAAATTTGCCTAAGTGCCAAAGTAGTAGCGGAAGCTACCAAGTGTCAGTACCCAGGACACATCATAATGTTTCTCAAAGTTTCTGCGGAGAGTGCCACGCATTTTTACATTGTGGTGGAAGCTGCCAAGTGTCGGCATCCGTTTTAGTTTATCATAAGTTTCAAATGTCCCTTTAAATGTTTCTCATAATGTGGAGAGTCCTTTTGAAAGCTTCAGTGAGCACGGAAAGTGCCAAGTGGCAGGTGCGGAGGGCTCCGTAAAAGTTTCTTAAAGTTTCACGGGAGGTTCCGCATGTCCCATATAGTTTCTATAGAAAGCGCCAAGTGTCGACATCTGCGGGTTCCTTTTTGTTTCATCGCTAAGTAAAGACTATTGGTGTGCCTCGTCTATGTTTCTAAAGTTTACGCGGAGGGTGACATGTGTGACCACCCACGCGATTCCTATGAGTCTCTAAATGTTTCCATAAAGTTTCTCAGAGTTGTGCGGCAAGCGCCAAGTGGCAACATCCATAGAAGTTTTGTTTAAGTGCTAGTTAAGTTTCTAAAGTAGCAGTGGAAGCTGCCAAGCGTCAGTACCTAGGACACATCGTAATGTTTCTCTAAGTTATGCGGAAGCTGCCACGTATATGTTTCTAAGATCCACGGAAGGCGCCACCTGTCCCTATTTCTTTTTGAAGCTGCTCGGCCGAGAGGTATGGTGGGTCCCATTTCTGGTAAGTGATTAAAGGCTCGAGGCAGCAGACCGTGACAGATAGCAAAGCCCGAGCACTCCTAATATAAAGCCACAGTAAAGACTGTAAGTAAAGTGGAAATCACCACATATCTTTTGCAGGGGCCGCGGATGCTGCCAAGTGTCATTTTTCGGAGCCTCCTAAATAAGAGACAGTTTTCAAGTAAGATAGCAGATGCTGCCATCTATCTCAAGGGTTTTGTTTCTAAAGGTTGCGGAGGCCGCCATGTGTATGTTTTGCATACAGCGGGGGCTGCCACGTGCTAAGTTCTTGTTTTCCTGGAAAGATGAAGGAGTTTCAAGAAAGGGGCATGTATGAATGCCAACTGTCCCAAGGGTTTATAGTCGCAAAGACTATCAGAAACTGCCACGCGTTCCTACCTGATTCAAAGTAAGTGGAGTTACATGTATCTGTTTCAGCGAATGAACCTGCATAGTGGCTAACCGTTTTAGATTCAAAATATATTTTTTGTCAGACACTTCCAGTTAAGTCCTAGTTCGGTTAGACCGTTGAGATTTGATCATGCAGGCAATCTTTGAGCCAGTTCTAAGCTATAAATATGGGTTCAGATCGTAGTTTAAGAGATACAGAGGAGATATAGAAGTTTTTGGCATATAGATTGTTATCAGAGATTTAAGAAAAGTTGGAAGATCTGGTGTTGTGGCCAGTAATATCATTTGCCTTTGTTCTATTTTCTTGATTCAGAGAGTTTGTATAACTATGCATGATTTTGTGCCTTTTATGTGACTGGAAAATTAATAAAAGTTCTGTGCCTTTGCTGATATTTTCTATGCCATTACAAAAATCTTTCAAGTTGCGAGCCTTTGTTTTCAATTTACTTTCATCTTTTACATTGATCATGCATTGTTTGCTCTTTAATGTAACTGAATCCTAAAAAGTAGTTTCACTGTGCTTAGTGTTGAGAAACAAAATCACATTTAGGCACATCGCCATAGTTTTAGTTTTCTTTTCAGTTGCATTTGTGATTCTATTAAATTCTATCCCTTTTTCCCAAAGCACTTTTGAGATAAAGAAGAGCCAGCTTCTTTAAAATCTGGAGGTTACTCTGAGGAACATTCCCACATCTCAGAGTTTCCCATGTTGGTGTTGGAAAAGCACAATTCCAAGAATCAACAGTTACTTGTCAGAGGAAATAAAGAAAATTAAGGTCAGTATACCTCTAAATGAATTATTGAAGACCCCAGGGATCAGAAATGCTTTTATAAAATCTCTGGATACATCCATGACAGACGAGGTGTCTGCTGATATAACTGTTCCTAATAGAGATTCACTGCCTAAAGAGAAAAATAAGAAAGTTGAGCACCCTTCCAATACAAATGTAGTAATACATGCATATAAGAGGGATACTTCCCCTTTCTTGTTAACTGTTAGATTGTGTGGGAAGAATATACACAACTGCATGGTAGACTCTGGTGCCTCAGCCAACGTAATGCCGTTAGGAATATGTAAAACTCTTAGGCTGACTCCCACCAAATCTACCAAGGTTGTCACACAATTAGATAAGACTGAGGTTAGCGTGATAGCAGAACTCATGCATATTCAAATACAATTAGCTTCAGACCCTAGGGTAAGCCAAATCATTGATATTCAAGTAGTGGATATACCCATAAGTTATGGAATGTTGCTGAGTAGGGATTGGTCCAAGACATTAAACGGATATATGGCCACTAACTTTTCACATATGTGGCTACCTTGGAGAGGTGTCCCAAACCAGATTAGAATAGAGGTAGAGGCCAGGATGAAACATATGGTAACAGAATATAATCAAACTAATGAAATATTATATGCTACTGTTGAACCTGGTGTCTATAGAATTACCAACAATGGGGTGCAGATTGAAGAGATAATGATGTTAAACATTAAAAAAAATGTGTCAGTAATAGGACAGCATTATTCATTGAGTCTGATGGAAATTCTTCAGATGAAGAAAACAATGCAATAGACAAATTTGGTCATGCCATTAGACAAGAGGTGGAAGAATGCGTTAAACACAATCTGCCGGTCCAATGTAAATTGTATAAAAATAGGTATAGAGTCCATGATAGGCAACATTCTGAGGAGAGTTGTGAAATATGCAAAGACATCATTGAATATGAATATAAAAAATGCGTAGGGAGGGTAGAGTTACAAGAGGAAAATGAGAATCCTGATCCAACACAGAAATATGTTCAGGATGATGTAGATGCCCTGATTCCAGATTTAGGAGAAGAAATAAATGACAAGGGTAGTTGTCTTTCTGAGTTGCAAACTAAAAACACACATATGCAAGTTAACCAAATAGAAAAACCCATGAATAAATAGGACAACACCCCATAGGCAATAAAGAGACAAAGCATGCCAAGATAAAAGGTTAGAAAAGTAAAGATGGCATGTGGACGTTAAAATGTGATGGGCGCAAATCAAAACAAGGCGTGGGTGTAGGTGTTGAGCTCATAGATCCTCAAGGTAAATCACATCTGGCAGCATATAGATTACAATTTTCCTGTACTAACAATATTGCTGAATATGAGGCCCTACTTTTAGGACTTGTCATGGCCATCAAGAAAAGGGTGAAAACGATCAGAGTATTTTTAGACTCTGAATTAGTAGTCAAACAAGTGAGGAAACTATATG
The DNA here is from genome assembly GCA_027924645.1 of Cunninghamia lanceolata. Lineage (NCBI taxonomy): Eukaryota > Viridiplantae > Streptophyta > Pinopsida > Cupressales > Cupressaceae > Cunninghamia > Cunninghamia lanceolata. The sequence goes on from BSBN01000551.1 coordinate 2,653,364, forward strand.
CCTACAATTACAAGAAAATGATTAGTTACAGGCACAGAGTATGGGGTTTAATAGATGCGTTTGATGCTTTCAACTTAGAGCATATCCCTAGAGAGCTAAACCATAGGCCAGATGTGCTAGCAGTTGCTGCTAGCACATTAGAACCATTGACACTGTCAGGATTGAGATGATTTAATGTTGAGCTAGTTAATGTGCCCAGTATCCCAGACAACGTTACACACTTTCAGGTATTTGGGGGGATCAGCAAATTATTGATTTTCTGACTTGTAATGAGGCGTTTGAGGCTCAAATCATTGATGAGCAAGAAAGGCCTGAAATAACATGGGACGAAGAGGATATAATCAACTTGAAGAGAAACTTCTTACCCAAAAGAGTAATTGAATTAGAACATATCTTTGACTTCGATGGAGTAATGAGACAGAAGGACTTGCCCAAAATAGAAGGGGGTAAGTGCAGTTTACATAACTTAGGGACATAGCAAAATCCACAAAATGTACCAATCAGAAAGGCTTGCTCTGAGAAGATTAGAAAAGAGGTTCTAGACACTCTGAAAGATTATAAACACGTAATAGCATGGACGTATGAAGACTTGAAAACATTTGATGAGTCCATCATAACTCACGTAATACCTTTAAGACCAGCGGTTAAACCATTTAGGCAGAAACAAAGGCCTGTGAATGCCATTCTGGAGCCTTTAATCTTTGAGGAAGTTAAAAAATTAAATAATTTTCCCAGTAAGACATTCAGTCTGGGTAGCTAACCTAGTACCAGTGAGGAAGAAAAATAGAGACATCAGGTTATGCGTAGACTTTAGAAATTTAAACAAAGCATCTGAAAAGGATAATTATCCTCTGCCTCCAATAGACGAAGTGCTGCAAGTAGTAAACGAGGCAAAGATGATGTCTTTTTTAGATGGTTTTTCAGGTTATAACCAGGTCTTAATTGATAGAGAAGATAGATTGAAAACCACCTTCACTTGTAAATGGGGAAATTATGCATATAGAAGAATGCCTTTTGGTCTGATCAATGCAGGTGCCACTTTTCAGAGAGCCATGGACATTGCATTTCGTGGATTATTAGGTAAGTGCATTGTTGTGTATATGGATGATTTGACTGTGTATTCCAAGGATGCATCCACTCATGTTGAAGATCTTAGGAAAATACTCAAGCGATGTGAAAGGTATTGGATTTCCCTTAATCCTAAGAAATGTATATTTGGCATAATTGAAGGTAAACTATTAGGCCATGTCATTTCTGAAGATGGAATTTCAATTGATCTGATAGAGTAGAATCCATAAGAAATTTGCAAATACCAAGCAGTAGGAAAGAGTTGAAATTATTTTTTGGTAAAATTAACTTTGTTCGGAAGTTTATCATGGGTTTTGCAGAGATCGTGCAGCCGTTAAATGCCATGTTGAAGAAGGATGCGCAGATAGAATGGACGCCTGTGGCTAGGGCTGCATTTAAAGATATCGAGGTAATTTCCAATGTTCCTATATTGGCAAGTCTAGACTACACAAGCCCATTTTACATCTACTCCTTTGCATCTTCTCATTCAGTCATGGCTGCCTTGACACATAAAGGTGAAAATAATGAAGAAAGGCCCATCGCATTTATGAGCGCGACTTTGAAGGATGCACAGCTGAGGTATCTAGACACTGAGAGACAAGCATTTGCATTAATGAAGGTTGTGAAAAAATTCACACTACATTCTGCGCAGCCAAGTCAAAGCCATAGTGCCAGACGCAACAGTAAAAATGTTGCTGATGCAGAACGAACCTAGAGAAAAAAGAGCCAAGTGGATCACCATGCTGCAGGAGTTTGACATGGAAATCATTCCCATGAAGCTGGTCAGAGGGTAGGTGTTGGTGCAAACAATAGCAAATATGGATCCAGATTTGATAAAACAGCAGTACGTATTGAATTTCCAGAATACATCAGACTAGTATGATGATTTAAACACCTTCTTGATAGCTGGAAAGTACCCAAATAGAATGAAAGCTTCTTAGAGGAGAGCTTTGAAGGTTAAAGCACAAAAATATATAGTGCAAGGAGGTCTTCTATTTAGGAAGAACCACGATGGAATTTATCTGAGATGCCTAAACAGAGCTAAAGCATATAAAGTGTTGACAAAACTACATGACAAGTACGGAACCGGCCATGGTTCCCATCTAGCTACGACACACAAAATACTAAGGGTAGGCTATTACTGGCCCATGATGTTCAAAGATACTGAGAGTCACATCAGAAGTTGCCACACCTGTCAAACTGTAGCAGATAAAGGGAGAAATCAAGCCAATCCACTACAACCTGTGATTGAATCAAGACCGTTTGCACATTGGGGCTTGGATTTTATTGGAGTCATCAATCCCCCATCTTCTGCAGGACACAAATTTATACTGACAGTAACAGACTATTGTACAAGGTGGACTGAGGCTACCTGCTGCAAATTCTCCACAACTAAGGTAGTTATCAAGTTTATTGAAGAAAACATCATCACCAGGTTTGGAACTCCCTATTCATTGGTATGTGATAATGGCCCTGCTTTCTCTTCTTTAAAGTTTTCTAAATGGGCATTTGAATACGGGATCATTTTAAGGTTTTCTTCAAATTATTACCCTCAAGGTAATGGATTGGCTGAATCAACAAACAAAATTTTGTTAGACATAATCAAAAGGTTGATTGTAAAGAGTCCTAGAGAGTGGAATACCCTGTTAAGATATGCATTATGGGTAGATAGGACCAAGTTTAAGATAGGTTTAGGTAGCACACCTTATCATTTAGTTTATGGGACTGATCCCATACTTCTAGTAAATCTGAGAATACCAACTTGGAAGTTTGCCAATGAGTATCTAGGCTTCGATGACCATAGGGAAGTCAGAATAGTACAAATGCTACAATTAGACGAGAAAAGAGGTCAAGCCATCGAGAAGTTTGCCAAACACTAAGCGGTTGTTAAGAGGTGGTTTGATAAAAAGGCAAGAGTCAAAACATTTAGGATATCAGACTTAGTGCTATGCTGGGACAAAGCACATGAAAAGAAAGGAAGCCATGGAAAATTTGATAAACTATGGCTAGGTCCATTACAAGTCACAGAAATAATAGGAGACAATACATTTAGACTTAAGACCTTGACTGGAGAAGAGGTACCATTGCCAATTAATGGCCAACATCTGAAATACTACTTCTAGGCCTGAGGTAAAGGGCAATCCGTTTTGGTGTAATATAGTGTGAGTAATGTCTGGTTCTTCTTTTGCTGTTTTCTTTTTCAGGGTTGGCTATTTGTATAGCTTTGTTTTCTATCTTTTGTCTTTCTTGTATAGCCTGTTTGGTTGGTTTGTTTGTGTCTCCTTAGCAAGGATCTTTATTTTACTTTAGAGTATTAAGGAGCAAACTAGCAACCATTGAAAACAATGAAAATTTAGAATATTCAGGTTAATTATTTGCAATTTGTGCATAACATTTCGTGACTGTCATGAATGTAGAGAGTTATTTATCTCCTAAAATTTTGTATTCAATAAATGTGATTGGGAATTCAAGGCAAGTTTCTCACGATGACACACCTAAAATCCTTGGGTTTGTTGAACCTACCAATGTCGATATTAGGTGAAAAATCAGAGGTCACCCTTGCTACCATTACAATTCTCAGCTTAATTTCAGCAAGTGTCCACTCCTTGCATCATGAAGCTACAAATTGCTATATCTTGTGAAATCTCTTTCAAAATTAAAAAATAAAAAATATAAATAAATAAAGCGGATTATACCGAAAATCTAGATTAAGCCATCTAAGTAACTCTACCCGGGCTATAGACGCTCGCTGGCAGTGGGGCTCTACTTAGGAGAATTGTAACGATAACCTTGCTGGGGCTATGGACGCTCGCTGGCAACAAGGCTCTATCTGCTTGGCTATGAGGGAATATCCTCACCTACGTAGGCTAATATCAGTCACTGGTTTGTTCAATCGATGTTCAAGAAGACGATAATTAATCACGTGCACACAATTAAACTAAAAATGAAAATTCATGCACCCTTATTGAATACCTTAGGTCTCAAGCTAAATAATAATTTACAAGATGGATAGTCAGAAGTTATGCATTTATTTCACCTAGTTCTCTTGAATGCCTTGAATTTAGTAGTTTTGTGGCTAGTTGTTGTGATGTTCACAACAAGCCCCATTTTACTCCTTAGCAAAATAGGGACCCCTGCTATGGCTTTGCTTTTTGCTTCTATTTTGTAGGTCTATCCTTGGTGGTAAGGGAAAAGAGAGTGAAATTTGCAAACTTTGATAAAATTAGTGAGAAAATGCGTTTTGAGTGCCAGTGCATGGTATGGTTGGATTCCTTGTCAAAAATGAGCTAGGGTTGCTTTTTCAATCATCTAAAAATTTGTCATATTTTTCGAGTTATGCCCATTTTGGTAAAATGCATTACAAGGGTTTAAATAGTTCAAAGTTTCAAATGTTTCACTGTAGTTTCAAAGAGTTTCCAGAGTCACGCGGAAGGAGACAAGTGTCACCTTCCGCAATAGCCCCTTTAAAATTTAAAAAATCCATGGGTCCCCTTACAATTTCTTAACAGTTTCAAGATTGTGCGGAAGACGCCACGTAGCACCTTCCGCCATAGTCTCCAAAGTTTCCAAAAGTTTCTAAATAGTTTCAAGTGTTGCATGGAAGACACCACGTGGTGCCTTCCGTGACAGTTTCTAAAGTTTCAATAGCCGCGGGAAGTCTCATATGTTTCAAACAAGCAGCGCGGAGGGTGACAAGTGTCACTATCTGCAAGACCTTTAAAGTTTCCTGATGGTTTCCTTAAAAAGTTTCTAGCAGTTGCAAGGGTAGTGCGAAGTGTGCCATGTGTCACCCTCTGCCGAGCCCCTTAAAGTTTCAACAAGCAACGCAGAGTGTGACACTTGTCACCCTCCGCCGGTCCTTCAAAGGTCCCTTTGACTGTTTCTAAGCAGTTTCAACGCCTTCGCGGAGCGCACCAAGTGTCACTCTCCGCAGGGTCCCTTCAAAAGTTCCTTAAAGTTTCACGAGCAGCACAGAGCGTGACATGTGTCACTCTCCGCAAGTCTTTTCAAATGTTTCTTTAAAGTTTCTAAGGTGTTTCAAAGAGTTGCGCGGAAGACGCCACATGGCGCCTTCCGGACAGTTTCAAAAAGTTTCGCGGCAGTTTCAATCAAGTTTCCAAAGCTCTGCGGAGTGTGACAAGTGTCACACTCCGCAAGACCCTCGATAGTTTCTTAAAGTTTTAGGAGCTCCGCGAAGTGTGACAAGTGTCACTCTCCGCATGTCCCTCTAAAGTTTCAAATAGGTTTCTAGGATCCTGCGGAGTGTGAGAAGTGTCACACTCCAAAGTATGACCCACTGGGCCCCTTAAAGTTTCAACGGCTGCGCGGAAGACGCCATGTGGTGCCTTCCGCTAATAGTTTCAAAAGTGCCCCGATAGTTTCTAAGAGTTGCAACAGACGCGCGGAGAGTGACAAGTGTCACTTTTCATGGGACATTCATGAGTTTTGAAAGTCCCTCACAACGGCGCGGAGGCTGACAAGTGTCATCTCCCGCAGGCTTCATAGGTCCCAGCAAAGGTTTCTAAGTGTCTCAACTTTTTTTTACGAGAGCGCGGAACGTGACAAGTGTCACATTCCATAGTAGTTTCAACAACCCCTTTAGATTTTAAACGGAGCGCGCAGGTAGCGACACATGTCTCGTGCAGGAGTAAGAGTTTCAAAAGGTAATCAAGGTGTCCCTGGGGCAGTTTCGCAACAATTTTTTAGTATCTTAAGAGTCCCGCGGAAGCTGCCACGCTTTGTCTTCCACATAAAGCAATAGTTTCATAAGCCCCTCATGCAGAACGTGCCACGTGTCACTCTCTGAAGGCACCGTTTCTAATAAAGGAATATAAAGGGCCATTTTTTGGCCAGACACAGGAAGTCGGTGGACAGTTTTTAGGGCCCGCCGATAAGGTTTTTTGGCACCGATAGGCAGGAAACATTTAGCGATAGGTTCTTTAGGGTTTTTATATAGTTTTCGACACATTTTGACCTTACGTATGCATCATTTTTGGTCCGCGATGGTTGACCCAGTAAGTTTTGGACATAGTTGCGCAGTATGAACGCGTTTTTTGTAGGTTTTGACTCGATAGCCATGATTTTGGCTCAGCCCCACTTGGATCTAATAGGTATTTTGTTTCTCATTGTTTAATAATCAATGGTACTTATTGCTGGTCTATTTTTATAGGTTTGCAGCTCAGGAAGAAGCTGAAACTTAATGGCGATGACGTCCTGGGGAAGAATCAGATTTCAGAAGCAAAGAGAAGATAAGGATGAAGTGCAGAAAGTCAAGGGACATCAATGAGAAGACCCAAGTGCAGATAAAACATAATGACAAGTAGGTTACAGAATTTACTTCTGAGCTACTAGGGTTTCAGAAAGGGGCATATTTTTGCCCAGATTTGACACATATTCAGAGATATTTTTGGGAAACTGGTTTTGTACCATTTAATGCTGTAACCTAGGGTTTGAACAATGGCTTAACCATTAGGGTTTTGAGCTATATTGAGGACAATCAAAAAGTCTATATATTGTGCCTTGATACATTGTAATAATTACACAGGGGCTCCATAGAAATTTGTAGCAGCAGGAATTTGTAAAAGTAACATTTAGAATAGAGGGACCTTTTAGTTTAGAAGTAGAAGAAGGAGGTCGCCTGTGTCTGTAGTAAGGAGTGCGTGGAACATCTGGCTTCCTTATTGTATCTGGAAAGCTTGTAAGTTCTCTGTAATTTGATCAATCAAACTAAGAGTCATTTCAACATTGTAAATCATGTATGACTGTTTGTTTCTAATACAATAGAATCTAGAGTTTTGCATCTATCTTCTGAGTGTTCTCCTACTCTTCTTTGTGTTTTGAAATATTTTCTTCGAGAGCTTGCAATTTTAAATGTATGTTTGTGAAAATGCTTAGAACTTACATTTAAGGTTTTTACTGTGGATTTGATCAAATTGCTGTATGATTTACATAGTGCATAATAGAACAATTAGATCCTTTGGTAGATTTAAATGAGGTTTAGATTAGATCTTTCAAACTTTTCCCAACCCATCTGAAATATTTAGCTGAAAACGTAGAAATTTGAAGGAAATTTGTCTCATATTTGAAGAAGCATGAACAACAGGTTTAAAAGTAGACAAGTTTTCATAAATATATAAAGAGGAAAGCTGCAATAACCCAGAAAACTCATTCACAGCTTTATAACATAGCAATACTTGTATGCAAATGAACAAAACACTTGTTGATATCTATGATCTTTTACATAATCTGAGTCCAGTAAACCAAAAAGAAACCCTAAACTACATAAGGCCCCTTGAACATTACAGCTTCACATTGACCAACTGAATTTGACCAACAGGACCATTGTAGACTTGGGATTAATTGAATCTTAAACGAATCCTTCTTATCTTTCAAGTATAGTTTCAGTTCATTATATGTGAATTTTAACTTATTGTTATGATTGCATCAAAACAATCACCAACAAAACCCTTCAATATTACCAAGGATGCCATCAAGGCAGTGATAGGGTTGAACTCATCCGGTGGACTGCCAATGTTGAAAGCAGTAAAGAATCAAATAGTAATTGATGCTACCGATTCAAGGTTTGACAAAAGCACAATGACAATCAATGACATTATTGATCCGAATGTTAAGTTTACTTCAATGGTAATTGGTTACAAAATTTATCACTCCAATAGGGAGAACTCTATTTTCAAAATGGCCATATATGGTGATACAAAATGTTAAGAGAGAATGTTGATTATGACTTGTGTAAATTGTTGCAAAACCAGCTGATGCAAAATATGAAAAGGATAAAGAATGATAAGAAGAACACCTTCAAATATGGTACATTGATCTTATGTGTGTTCTTCTATTTCATAAATGAGTTGCCTAACAAGAAAAACATGTGTTGGACAAATGACAAACCTATTGCTATATAGATAAGAGAGAACTTGAATAGCATTGGTGACTCTAAAGCATAGAAAACTACAATCTGGGGTTACTTCAAGAATTTTCAGAGTATGATGTATTCTAGGAAAAGAATTCCTAAATTGATTGTTGAGAAATACAATAATGAGATTTGCTTCATGGTGGATACTGATCATAGCTTAATGGAAGCAGTAGAACCTAGAACTGTCTGGATCATGCCCATGGGGTATGAGGTAGATGAGAAATTATGGATATGTATGCTCAACATCTCTTGAGCAAACCCAAGGATGATTCTGTGGATAGATTTCAGACATATAAGGAGCTTAGTTTGAAACTGTATTTTGAGCTCAGAAAACCTGAAATCAAGAGGAATGTTCAAAAGTAAGTAGAAATGTATGCTGAAAGCATTGGCATATCTAAGGAATCTGTGAAGTAGAATAGAGAAAGAATAGAAAAAGCTAAGAAGGAGATGCAGGATAAGAAAAAAGGAAGTGCTTTGGAAGTCTCCACCAGCTAGCCTAGAAAAACAAGAAGCTCTATTGTTGCCCATGTTCACACAAAATCTATCAAAACAAAGAAACTGGAAGACAAACCATTCGGTAAAGATGGTAAAAGAATGAAGACTAAAGCATCCAAAACATATGAGAGCGTTAAAGATGATGAGGAAATAGAATCAGATGAGGCAATAAAGGAAATAAAGACAAAGAAAGGAGAAGCTTCAAAGACTACAAAAGATAAGCCTTCCAGAAGTATGAAGGTATGTAAAAGACAAAAGACTGAAACCCAAACTAGAAAATCCACTTTGTCTATAAATTGTGAATACTATGACAATTCATGGGAATCTAAAACCCATAGTAAAATACTATGACACTTTTGATGATGCAAATAGGAGAATTTTGGAGGATGCTACTGTAAAATACTTGAATACATTCAATAGAGCTCTTGTGGAAATTTTATCTAAAATTCCTAAGAGTCTGAGTAACATTTTGGAAATGATGAAAGAGGCTTCCAAAGGTAAAAATTTGGAGTTGAGGGAACATGTGTTATCTAGTTTTTGTCTAGTGATCTCCAACAAAGAAGTAGATAAAATTTTTAAAGAGGTCAAGAATGATTTCAGAAGAAAAATGAGGATGAATAAACTGATGATTAGAGATATTGATGAAGTTGTTGAAGAAAGAAAACATATTTTGAAGAAAGCACTGGACAAGAACAAGTTCTATGTAGTTATAGAAGAACTAGTTGATACCTAGGATACATCAATTCTGAATGATATAGAGCAGTGGAGAGATGAGAAACAATCTAAGATATATGACTCCTCTGTTCCGGAAGAGTAGGCAATAAACAAAGAAGATGAAAAGATGATAAATAAAACTGATGATGCAGGAGGTATTCAAACTCCTCTGGATCAATCCGGCAAAGAAGATACAGAGATGAATGTTGAAACAAGTGAAGATGATTCTTTGAAAAATAAAGAGCATGAAATGGAAGAAGCTAAGGACCAAGAAGGAGAAAAGGCCAAGGACAAAAATGAAAAGGAAGAAGAGATTGCAAAGGTTGAGGAAGAGCCCAAATAGGACAATCTGGTTGACAGTATTGATAAAAATCAAATAGATACATCAACATCTTGGGCAAGAGACACTACAGAAGTAGTGAAGGAAATTTTGGAAAGAGATAGATAAATTGAAGAAGATCATGATATAATACAAGGTCCAATAAATTTTGATACCTTATCTCTAGTGTAGAAGATAAAATTGGCCTCCATAGCTTAAGCCAAGGCCAAAGAAGATATTCTAAAGTCTCACATGGAAGATAGTGAGCTACTTGGTCTAGCATCAGGGGTCTTGGAGAAGATCATGCCCACCTTTTAGAAGGATTCTTCAGCATCTCCCTCCGATCAATTGAAGAATCTAGTAGACTCGGTAAGTTCTCATTTTGACTCTCTAGAGAAGTCGGCAGAGGTCAAGGTTTAAAATGAATTCAATAATAAAATATTTGATGCTCTAAAAGGGATGATTGGAGTAGATAGAATTGTGTTGGATACTAGTACAAAGTGTATTCAAAATGTTCTTACAAAAGGAGGGAATGTATATAAATTTTGTTTATCTTGTCCTAAAGCTATAGAGGACATTGAAATAAAAATAATAGAGTCTAAGGAAAAATTGTCAAGTGTATCCCAATCTTTCAATCCTCTGACAGTATCAGTGATGCGCCAAGAATGTCAAACAATCAACCTGATTGAAGAAATAAAGAAATTGATGAAGGAAAAGGACAACATTGAGACAAGGATGTGTGAGCTCTGGGGACTAATTTTCCCCAAATCAGAAGCAATGTTCAATGATTTGACCGAAGCCCAAGCTGCTACTAAGTCAAGTGACCCTACTAACTTGCGGAAAGAAAAGTCTCAAGCATTCTTATTCAGCGGTCACATCTTAGTTTTGAACAACATGAAGAAGAGTTGGGACAATGACTTGGTGCTATTGAAGAATGTCTTTGGTGATATGTTCAAACTCATGTAAATAAGTCATAGGGTTGTTTGTATATATGCCCATCTACATTAAATTTTTGATGAATTTTGGTATGAGGATTTTGTTGAGTTTGATGCTCAATTATAGATATAGGAACTACTAGACCATAAGGCAATATTCACTCCTGTCTATAAAGTTATATTGCATATACACTCCATTGTGGAGGAATGTGAGATTATGGAATTATTACATTTAAAAAGTCCAGCCTTTACCATTGATGTCAAAGGTGGAGTGAAGAGCAATGAAAATGAGGAATCTAGCAAAGGGGGAGCATTGGAGAATAGTGAAAAGCATAAGAATACATAGTAAGGGGGAGTTGTTCCAACACTTAGTCATTTTTCACTAAGTGTTGCCATCAATGCCAAAAGGGGAGATTGTTGGCAAGAGACAATGCTATGCATGACACATGTTGTCATTGATGGCAACTAAGTCCATCTTACACATCCACATTTCATAATTTGTTTGTGCCAGAAGTCAAAGTGAAGATTTGTCTAAGTTCAGGTAGTCAGAAACAGAGCATGTGATAGGGTCCAGTATTGTAAGGCCACATATAAGCCCACTTGAATTTCCCTATAAATATTGTTATGGTAAGATTGGCTTGAAGAACATTTACAATAAATTTCTTGTTTTCTATGTGATGACACCTATGGTAGGTTATTCGACAACAATTTTGACAATAATGCATGACAATTATTTTTATCTAATCTATGTTATATGTTGAGCTATCTCTGGAGCGTGCTTGTTGAATTATAATTCTATGATGTGAAACACACCCCTCAGTGACTACTAACCACATTATTATGTGTTGATTAGGATTGTATGAGTTGATTTTGCTATAGTTTCCTCATATCACTTATTATATGATGTGGATTTTACAATTCTTGTTATGACTCAATTAATGATATGAGAAAGTTCAGTATATGGTTGATATGATTTATGATATATAAATATAATTAATCATGTGATTACACCTTCTTTTAATGTAATTATATTGAATGGTAGACATATGCTCTATCCCATCATGGTGCATTTAATTAGTCTTATTCTAATGGTGATTTTCTTCGGCTATGGATTTGCATATACTTGATGGACTAATAATTGTAACTTGAGTATGTAGGTTGATCCCAATGACAATGGGATTTGGAGGTCACGTGGTAAACCCTATTGTGCTCAACCAATGAAACCGACCGTAATCCATATGGAGGGATTAAGGTCTCATATGATTTGTAATGTACTCTGTTGTGTTATGAACTTATTTTAGTATGAGGAGTGTCCGGTATGGTATGAGGAGTGAGTCTATGTGTTGTAAGGTTGGCTTATTTATCTCTTTATTTATTCATTCAATCATTTTCTTCTAAGTTTAAGATGCCTTAAAGGAGTGTTTTCATTGTAATTACAAAGTGTAAAAAGGTCTCATGTCATAAGGTTATTTTTGGGGGGCATTTTGAAGTATAAAAATTGATTTTTTTGAAACAAAGTTTATTTTCAAAAATTACATTTTTATTAGTGACGAAATTTTAAATATTAGGAAATAGGTGAGGTGTCACCACCTCATACCATCCTCTAGATGGTGGTTGGGGCCCATGACTCATCATGGGTGAAGACACATGGAGGCCCCCTCTTTCCATGGGATCCAAAGTAAAGACACTTAACAGAAAAAGATAGAGGTGTATCAACTTGGGAGGAGAAGGAGAGGACACTTGCCTCCTTCATAATTTATGTTAAATAAAAAAATCAATTTCTGATATATACTGCTCTAAAAAAGAGGCAAAGGGGGGCTTTTATTTTGGGCTAGACTTGTTTAAAAAAAAGAGAGAAAGGAAGGACAAAAAAATGGGGAGAATTTGCAATGGTTTTGACTAGTTTCTTGCTGCTCCAGACTATGTTAGGGGTAAGGTCTGTAACCTAAATTTATGTTATTCTTAAATATGTTAATGCTCAAGTTTTCCTTTTTTTGTTGATTTTTTTTATGGGAAGTGAAATTTTGTGAGAAGGGAACTTACATTTTTCTAGGTACTTTTAAATTCTATGAGTAGAGAACATAAAGATTTCTGTGAATTGCTATTTTGTAAGTAGTATGTTCTCATATGCATTAATAAGGGTTCAATGTAAGTCATTTTCTGTTGTATAGTTATTTTGGAATGGTGAGTGTTATGTTTAGTAGGGGAATGAGTTGGTTTGATCCATCGAGGGAGATTATAGGGAACAATACATAATCTAATTCATTCCATGAGAGTATTTGGAAAGATTTGGGTGATGGGAGTTCTTTTGTTTTTTTTGGGGGGTGATCTCTAGAATAAGAATGAATAACATTTCTAATTACTCTCCCCAAGAGAGTGTCACTAACTTCCCCCTCTAAGGTTTCCTCAGGGAAACCACTGTGAAGTTAATCCTTGGGATGTATCTAGTGTAAATATACCTTGCTGAGAATATTGTGTGGGTTGTTGTATGTGCAATGTCCATTTTTTACCTTCTCAGATTCTAGGAAGTGTGTTGTTGTATGTGCTATTTTTTTGGTTCCCTAGTTTACCATGTGGCCTCCTAGCTTGGGGGTGGACTGATTTTCAATCCTAAGGTTGGGAGGTGAGCTCCCATCATCATTGGAAAACAATAGTTTTTACGTGCAGGGAGAAGGTTCTATTGCAAAAGATGTACTAAACCTAGAGAATTCTTATTATTTTGATAGCCTTGTAGGAGGAAGTTTTATACTTATATATTCAAGAAATCTCTCCCTGACTTGTCTTGACTTGTCTTGATGCTATTGTACAAAGAGAATACATATTGCAATTGCAAACTTGTAATGTGAATTATAGTCTTAGTCTCTATCATCATTCATTCATAGTTCTTGTACTCCACAGATTTTCAAGCTGCCACATTATAGTAAAAACTACTCTTGCATGGTTTGTGTGCAACTTAATCTATTTCTGGGTTTTCTTCCTTTTGTTCTAACCCTTCTAGAACATTTTAGATTTGGAAATTTCATTATAATACTAGAAAGTTATGGCTATTTTAATATTTCTAGGTAATACCATGACAACTTAAAATTTATTGATAAGAAAATTGTTAAAATATTTAATCTAAATCAAATATATTTTTTTTGTGATGATTATACTATTTTCAAACTAGAGAAATTTTATCTAAAACTAAAGACTGTGAAATGTTAGATGAGTATATGAGTGAATAATAGTTGCATATGTTAGAGCTTTGTAAAACAAAGGAAGAACTAAGTATATTCTTAAGGAATCAAATAGAAGTAAATAATTTTGAGGATTATATATACTTTAGAGACATCACACAAACAATTGGTATGCGATGACAGTACAAACATAAAATCTCAAATCACTTTTTGGCTAGAAACCCTCTCTGAACTTTAGCTATTTCCTGCCAAATGCGTTGCTGAAAAATGAAGAAGGGAACAACTAAAAACTTGTGTATTAGAACCTTCGAGAGTAGCCCTGTAATCATCCTTTCCTTAAGGTGAACCTACCAATACAAGAATCCAAAACCCATGGACAAAAAAAAAGACTGTTTTGTTTGAAACATACAAAGACAACTAACATTGTTTTCTTGTAAATTACTCATTCATGTCCACTCTAGAGAATGGAGACTGTTTTCTGTCTACAGATAAAACATTGCCAATAGATAATAAAAACAAAACAAAAAAAAGACAAAACAAGGAACCCACTAGCAAGTTGGGTTTTTCAAGCATGAAATTTTTCTGCCCTCCATTATACATTTATCCCAACTCATCATTTCACTGTAAATTTAGCAACTATCCTAAGCATGGAAGAGATCGCTAGGACAGAAATAGAATAAAGAAAATGTGTTCAAAGGACATGCAAATCACTAGATTTGTACTTTTCTTTTGTTAATTCTGAAAAATATGAGAAAAGTCTTAAGAGCTATCATGAGGACCTATAAAAAGAAAAAGGCATTTTGGCCCAATGCTACTGCTATTATCATGTTGCTAGAAAAATAATAATAATAATAATAAACAATTCGAGTCTATTTCTGGAAATGAGTATGTGGTTGGACGGATCTCTCTAGCTTGAATAGGCTGGATGTCTATGATAAAGGCTAAAGAGAATTCCTTCCACCCAAATCTATGAGGCGACCCCAAAAGACAAACATTAATTTATTTTCTTCCTGTAAGACAAAATCCCCAGGTAGCCACAATAGAATTAGAGATAGTTTATGTTTTTTAGACAAAAGGAAAAATGGCTTGGGATTGCAGAAAACTAGTTGCCTGCATATTTGCCTCTCCCCATGCAGCTCCCCTAATTTGCATTCGAGAACCTTCAAAAAGAAAATAGTGAAGTGTATAGTAGTAAACATAGAAATGATATGTGCTGAGAGCCTGTTTAGGTTAGTTCAGGTGAGTTAGGGTTAGGGTTGTGGGAAGTATACCCTAATTAGGGCTATGCCTACCTTCTAGAGGTGAGTTTAGTTTAAAGGAAAATGAAATCACTTTAGCTTAAGTCCAATTTTTATACCTTGTGGCATGAGTTGAGTAGGAGATCATAAAAAGGCTTTAACTTTATTTTATTTATGTTTTCCGTAGATGCTTGAATGAAAAAAATATATTAATAATAATAACAATATTTATTTAATGCAAAAATACATTTAGGCTTGGTTAATGTTCTTTTATTATTACTTATCCCATTTAGCTAAACATAAATTTGTTCTATGAGTAGTATATATATATATATTTTAACCAGAAGAAGGTGCAGGAGTACCCATAAATTAAGATTAAAAAGTATTACAAAAAAAAGGCCATAGCCAAGTCCAAAAAGACTAATTAAATAGGAAAGATGACCCTAACAGTCCTAATCAACAGCATATTTAAATAAGAAAATAGAAACACAGACAAATAGCCACCATCACCCGAGCACCAATGACATGGCCATAGAGAAGCAAAAATAGAAGAAACAGCAAAAAACTCCACCGCAGGAAAATAGAGATAGGCCGAAGGAAGAGACACACCACCCCACCAAAAAAATAGAAACTAGATAGCACCAGTCATCACACACTAGGCCAGTAGGAGACATAAAAAACTTGCCACCATCCCCTCACGCTGCAGCTAGAGCAGCCGGAAGGTTCTGCTCATCAAGAACCACATTTCCAACTAGAAGAAAACCTGCTTCAGGATCCTCCAAAGCATACCTAGGCATTTGTGGGGCTAAATTGGGAGCATGAACCCTTAAAAAGTAGATTTCTATGAATACATCTTTAATTTTGCTAGCATTTTTCTTAGTAATCAAGAAACAATGGGACTACAACACACAATCAATTTCATCGCTGCACAGGGACTTAATACTGACCTGTAAAGCCCAATAGATGGCTTGCTTAGTAGGGGATGCACGCAGTGAAGTGAGATTGAAGAGCCCTCCAATTAGAGCCTCCTCCTGGTCCATCCTGTCAGCAACTACTGTCACTTCCCCTCTATCAAAAGTATAGATGTTTTTATAGAACAAACTGGTAGCAAGGGAATGAACAAACTCACCATCGACGACTAAATCCATAATATTAGAAAGAAGCTGGGAAACCACATCAAAATAGTGCAATAGTCGTCCCTCATAGCCTCTAATCCATGCATGCCCAACGATATTCCTAATAGCAAACTAGATAAGAGTGCAGTCCCAGTCCAGAAGCATCATCAGATCAGCTGACTTAACCCTACCCTGTATCTCTGGTTCCCAATCAAGAGCTAGGAAAAATAAGAGTTGATTGAGATGTGTGTCGGCCATGAGTGTTAAGCACTATGCACAGAGGGGAGCGATAGGAGAGTAGCTACAGGAAAATAGACCCAACAGAGAAGACCACAAGAACTGAAGTAAAGCAGCAACATACAAGCAAAACAACACCCTTTACCACTGCTAATGGCCCAAAGTAGTAAAGAAGAAAAGCAAGCAGAGTACAACGGTGATATCAAGAGGTCATTAGGCATCAAGCGAAAGGAAAAGGAGGACACCTCGAAAAGAAGGCCACCATGGGTAAGAGCCACGCATCCACTACTAAAACATTCCATCCAACTTGCAGTCACCGTCAAGGAATAAAAAGGCCCTCAAATAAAGAGTGCATTTAGGGCTTGTCAACTCCCATGAATGTATTTGTAAGAAAGAGGATTCGTAATCCCCATCTACCCATTCACACAGACGAAAAAATACAAAGTGATCTCGGAGCACTGAAATATAGTAAAGGCTAGATAATCTTCTCCCACGGGCTTGTCAAGGACTGAAGGTGACAAAATGTGCCAAAAAAAATAAAAGGACATGACATGGTAGAGGGCTATTGCTAGACATAGCCTATTTGAAAGCTGAGTAGGTAACAAGTCACATCTTCCCTCACAGACAACAAAAAGTATGATAGAGTGTAGAATTGGCAACACAACTTGAGGTTAACAAAAACCTTCAGAAGCCACTATTTGAAAACATGTCTATGTGGAATCCAAACTCCCTTAGGCTTGGGCTCCGGCTAATTAAGATGAAACAAAATGACAGCCTGACACTTCTTCCATTTCACTTGAAATAAGATTTGAGAGGATGATTGGATTATCTTGGGCTCCATGTAGATAAACTGCAGATGCACTTTCTTGGTCAACAACTAGGTTAGCTAAACAGTCTGCCACCTTATTACCTTCCCTTAGTGTGTGTGAAATAATATAGTTATCTAATTTGTTTAGGAGGGAGATGGCCTATTATATATGCCAAATCTTTGGAAATTGTAACATTTAGCTTTGAATTATTCATTTTTACCTAAGCCCTATCATTTTAGCATCCATGGTATAAATAAATTATTTGGGATTCTTTTAATAAGAGTAGTTTTTAAACAAAAGACAAACTATGCAGCCAACATTGTGAGTAGACATGCTATATGAAAAAAAAATCCCTTGAAAAGCATGTTATAATTTATTCAATTAATTTATACATGAGTAAAAAAAGAATTTAAAATAATAATAATAATAATAATAATAATAATAATAATAATAATAATAATAATAATAATAATAATAATAATAACAACAATTAAATTCAATAAACTATTGTTTAAATTTGGAATATCTATTTGGGATAATAAATAAGAATTTTTTTCTAGAAATAACTCATAGGGCATTTGGCAGAAAACAATCATATATTTGGAATCTGGGATTACACATGCTTTATGCCTTAGAAAGGGATGCATCCTGAAATAATAGATGTAAGAAAATATTAATAATATGAAGCACTAGAAGACATGCTTTAAACAGCTTCGTGCCATGCTCGTCCATAAATTATGTTATGTGCTCTTTCATTTAATTAGCCGATAGGCAATTACTATGGCCTTTGGAGCCAAATGCCCAGAGATGTTGTCTCATGCTATAAAAAAAAAAAAATTGCTCATCTTGGAAAAATGAGAGCATCACATTACATTAGAGTATAAATTGTGTTATTCTTGGGTCATTCTCAATTTGTGGACATTACATGTATCTTGGTTCGGATCTCTCCAGTGTTAAATCACAGTGTGCTATGGATTGAGGGAGTATGTAACATCCACATTCCATTAACATAGTTTGGATCTCTCTGGTGTTAAATCATAGTGTGATGTGGATTGAGGGAGTATGTAATATCCACGTTCCATTAACATAGTAAAATTAGAAGATTTACCATTAAGTAATTCAACAAGGTAAAAAAAAATGAGATAGAGAAATTTTTTCTTTTGTTTAATAAATAATCAAGTAACTACAATTACAAGATTTCTTTTATTACAAAATACAATATACCCATATTGTCTTTTTTGTTTTCAATGTTTACAAATGTAAAACCATTACATATACATATTTCAAATCAATACTGCATTTGAATATCTGACATCTTTATCACAAGTCCTAGCATGTTTCTTGCTTGGAGAGAGAGCATCTTTTCAGTGATTAACCTCCAACCACAGACCGGCGGTCTCCCACACATCTTCCACATAGGAAGTGGCCCTACCCTTCATAAATAATATAGACCAAAGGTGACCAGTGGTAATATATCTTTTTCTGAGTACATAGTGTTGTATTCTACTCAACTCTATCAACCATACAACCCTAGATACCCTCTAGCTAAGTATGATTTCTGATAGGATGAGCAATCCAAATACAACAAACCAACAATGCATGCAAAAAACAAATGCATTACTTTGGCTAAAGTTTTTAATATCAATATCATTCATAATGAACATAGTCGTTGTGTTCACCCACCCCTACTTGACTTGGATACTGTCATATTCCCGCAGTTTAAATCTCTTACCAACCCTATTCATGCAATAGTTTATTCTATGAGTCACAATAATAACTCTTTTGACATGAGTAAGTCTATATGACATAACCATTCAATTGGTTGGTAGTCGACTCTATGGTTACCCTAATATCCCTTGTTTATAACAATATAACAATATAACCATATCTTATATTTAAGATTCTATATTCACAAATATTCCTTGATTAACTTAACCAAGGTTGAGAATACTATAGTTCTCAAATAAGTATTGTCTCCTATACAAAGGAACATATAACAACTTAATTATGTCTATAAACAAAACATATACTAGGTATAAATATTCCTACAACAACATCCTCAAGAATACTTAACCTATTCCATTGAATTGGGTCTTTTCAAGAATAATAAAGACAATTAGTCTTAAATGGGATTCTCATAATATCCTCATTCCATCTTCCATAATATCGATAAGTTATTACCATTGATATGATACAAAGGTTTACTAACAGGTTTTTATGAATCTAACACTCTTGTTTAAATAACATTATACGCTATGAATCTATGTATATAACCTATACAAGACAAAAATGTTAAACCATTATAACCTCATTACTATACGGTTCAAAATGACAATATGGAACATGGTTCATCCATTCGAGAATCTATCGAATGCATATTCCCAAACACCTTATTAGCTTGCTTCAAACTTACTTCAATAAGAAGACTATTCTTTCAAGCTTATGACAAGTTATAACATTCTCCTTCTAAGATATTCATTTATCTTTCATTCTCTAATTTGGTATGATCAACGATTTTAGAATTACTAAAAAGATGGTTGACTCAGTCTTCTATAATAGTATACTCAATGATATAACCAAATATCAGCCAAATAAAATAATGTTTATTGTCTTCATTGACTATAAGAAAAATAGCTCAATAAAGTTTACTTAAGAAAGTTCTTGTTCTTTCCTAATTTGCTACTAAACTGTTTTTGACTATCACACTTAAATTCAGAAGGTTAAACCTTACCAGCAAACTCATACAATTGTTCTATATTATAACAAAGTACAGTTTTAGTTTACCAATTGAATTCCTCAATGTTAAATAATACATGCAACCAAGGAATACTTGGAATTATGCAATCTTAAGCTGGCTATGATGTGAGAACAATCACAAGGTTGATGCCACTAGCTTATGTATTCCCACTACTGTCACAGCTACTATCTTCTATTTTGTAACACTTTCCCCCTCCTCCCATGTGTCTCTCTGTGTGTTTTTAAGTTCTAAAACTCCATACTAAATAACTACCATGACTCATTCGAATCAATAGTCATAAAGAGGGTGACACGACTCCTACAGAGTTGCCTTATTCTGGACCTCCTCTCCGCTTAGTAACAAACTTAAGAAAAGTTTACACAGTCTAAAGTGGTTAATTCAAAACTGAAAACCAATATTTATGTGCATATCCTCCCATGACAATGAGAGTTTATCACTCAAAAGCTTGTTAGTTGTGCTGGTTAAAAACCACAGTCCTCCTTCTTAGTCATGGTTGACACATCATCTATAACAAAACTAATGTTAAATGCTGGCCAATGAGTGTTTTGTTTGACCACTATCACTAATAAAGACTTATCTACAAATAAGCCTTCAGCTTACTCAAACATTGTCCCATCAATTCAATATGAGGTATTATCCTCATTCGATGCCAAGGCATCTATATATATTGATTACATCAAGAATAATTATATTGATTGCATCAACTATAATTCTCATAGTATTGACTATTACATAAAATAGTTGTGGTTTATTCAATATTAAGGTATTATTAAACCATGGTTCACAAATATTGTGATTGGGTTGAGCTTGTCTCCCCATCATAATCCGTCGACAATAATCACTTAATAACAACTTTGACAAAAACGTCTTAACATTTATGAATCGTTAATAATAGTATTAGATAATCATTTTAAGAGAATAACATCGTAATATTTATGTTAAACATAAATAGTTATAATTCAAGCTCAAACGACGTCATTAATGCTATTAATGACTAAGATGACTTAATACTGATGCCGTTAATGTTATTAATGACTAAGACGACTTAATATGACTTAGTGAGTTTTGAAAACAATATTGACTAACTGTTGATTAGGTTTAGAAGCAAACTGATAGGACAAAGCTTACCTCTAACGACACATTGGTTCACATTTTTGTTAGAGACTTGTGACTTGGTGGGGAAAATAAACCAATCGTAACCCGACATCTATATCTCTCTTTTGGAAAGATTTTCTCTCTCTCTTTTCTCTGAGAGTCATCTAATAGCTTATAATCATGTTTCAATTGTCATCAAACAATGCAAGTGATCAGTGCATCATTAATCAATTAATTCAACTAATAAATCAATATTAACATAATCATTCCAATAATTTCAATAAATGGCATTCAATATAATCCATATTTTTCCTTGTCACTAATCTGAATATCGTAATGAATTTACTTATGTCCAAGTAAAATGTAAAAGTAAAGCAAAGCCAAAATTGGGGATGTAACATATCCTTCCCCTAAAGATTCATTGTCCTCAATGATATAAGATATTAAAAGTATCTAAAACAAAAAAAGGTTCATTGTTTTCAACTAGTAACATTATAAAATAAATGAGGAAGTTTTTGATAAAATTCATGTTAATCGTCCCATGTAGCATTTTCCTCAGCATACTAGTCCCATTGGACCTTGTATTGCAAGACCTCTCTATCACACAAGCAGAGCTTGCGCATTTCTAACACCTTGAGTGGTTTGATCGTGACCACCCCTAGGTCTTGCATCTGTAAAGAATTCCAAGTCAAAATATGATTATTACCTACAACATATTTCTTCAAATATGACACATGAAAAACATTGTACATTTTAGATAAGACTGGAGGTAGAGCAATTATATAGGCAACTGAATTGACTACTTCAAGCACTTCAGATGGTCCCACATATTGAGGGGCTAGCTTAGAAGACTTCCCAAACTTAATAGAACTTTATCTCCAATGGAGAATTACCTTGGAACATGTTTTGCATCTGCATAGCTCTTTTGCATATCATTGGCTTCTGCCAATCTTTTTCTGATCAGCTTAACTTTCTCTTCCATTTTAGCTAGCATTTATGGCCCGATGCTAATCCTATTCTCTAGATTATCACAAGTTATAGGAGTTCGACATCTTCTTCCATACAATGCTTCGAATGGTGCCATCTTAATAGTGGAATGATAGGAATTATTGTAAGCAAATTCCACAAGTGGTAAGTATTCTTCCCACTTATATTGCTGATCCATATAATACATACGCAACAAATATTCCAAGACTTGGTTGACTCTCTTAGTTTGCCCATAGGTTTCAGGATGGTAAGCTGTACTTACATTAAGTTTAGTCCCTAGCGTAGAAAACAAAGTTTGCAAAAACCTTGATGTTACATGGGCATCTCTATCCGAGATAATCCTTTTAGGGAAACCATGCAATCTAAATACCTCTTGCACAAATTTTATGAGCTAACATAGGTGCTCCATTAGTCAAATTTTATGGTATGAAATGTGCTACCTTTGTGAGTTTACCAACTACCACCAAAATAGCATCATGTCAATTCCTTTACATAGGAAGTCTTTGAACAAAATCCATGTTAATAACTTGCCATTTCCACTCTGGTACATCATGCAAATATAACAATCGTGCGGGGTGATGATGCTCTGCTTTTACCCTTTGACATTCTAAACAACTTTCTACAAATCTTGCAGCATCATTCTTCATTCCTTTCTAGAAATAAAGTGGTTTAACATCCACTAGAAGTTTAGTTACTCCTGGATGTCCTAAATACGGCGCTATATGAACTTCTTTTTGTACCAAGTCCCTTAATCTAGCTGAATCAGGCACATAAATTCTATCTTTATATGTCAATAGTCCATCTGACTCAAACAGAAAACCATCATATCTTGGATCTTTAGGATTATCTTTCAGAGCCTACTCAACCTGCTTATAAAACTCATCACCTGACAAACTTTGCAATACCAAATCGTTAAAACTTACATGAATAGAAATAATAGAAGCTATATGTCTTCTATGACTCAAAGCATCAGCTACTCTATTCTCTTTTCCTTTGATGTAGTTTATCTCAAAGTCATAGTCAAATTTCAATTCTAACCATCTCCTTTGTCGTGCATTCAAATGTGGTTGAGAGAAAATATACTTAAGACTTTGATGGTCTAATTTAAGTACAAATTTCTTTCCCAACAAATAATGTCTCCACATTTGTAAGGCATGAATTCCTACTGCCAATTCCAGATCATGTGGTGCATAATTTTTCTCACAGGATTTCAATTTCCTTGACTCATATACTATGACTCTTCCTTCTTGCATAAGCACTCCTCCTAATCCTTCTCCCGAGGCATCTGTGATTACCTCAAATTGTCCTTTGGGGTCAAGAACTTTTAAGATTGGAGTTGAAGTTAACTTTTCCTTTAAGAGATCAAATGCTTCCTGACATTTGTCTATCCTTTCAAATCTCTTTCCTTTCCTCTTCAGGGAAGTGATTGGACTAGCAATACTGGAGAAATTTAGAAAAAACTTTCTATAATAGCCTGCCAGGCCCATGTAACTATGCACCTCATGTACGTTTGTTGGTATGGGCCAATCTAGAATAGCTGTGATTTTTATAGGATCAACAAATATTCCATTAGCTGATATAATATGACCTAGGTATTGAACTTCCTTCTGAAAGAATATGCACTTAGATAGCTTCCCATATAACTTATGTTCTCTTAGCCTTTGCAGAACTATTTACAAGTGCTGATGATGTACTTCCTGTATATCATCCAGAAAGACTAAAACAAATTTATCCAAAAAATCTCTAAATATACTATTCATGAGATTCATGAATGCAACAGGTGCATTTGTCAAACCAAATGGCAACATTGTGAAATTATAGTGTCCATACCTGGTTCGAAAAGTTGTTTTATGAATATCTTCATCTTTCAGTCTTAACTGATGATATCCTAATCGCAAATCAATCTTCAAAAACACAATAGCTTCACGCATCTGATCAAAAAGATCATCAATACGTAGCAAAGGCTATTTGTTATTTACCATTGTTTTATTAAGCATATGATAATCTATACACAAATAAAGGGTTCCATCCTTCTTCTTAAGAAAAATAACCGAAGCACCCCATGGTGAAACATTGGTTTTGATTAAACCTTTTGCCAATAATTCTTGTAATTGTTCTTTCAATTCCATTAACTCAGTTCTCTTCATACGATAGGGTGCTTTTGATAAAGGCTCATATCCTAGTTTAATATCAATAGAAAAATCAAAATCCCTTTTAGGAGGCAATCCTGGTAGTTCTTCAAGAAACACATCCAGAAATTCCCAAAGAAAAGGATACTTTTCCCCAAGAGATAAACTAAGGTTTTCTACCCCTTCCTCCACTTGTTCCATTTTAACTGTGAACAAATGATAGCCTTTCCTTTTGGTCCTGTTTAATTGCTTAGCAGATATAGTTCTAATTTTAACTTCACTTTGAATCCCTTGGAATTGGATCAGATTTCCAAAATCATCTAAGCATTCAATTGTTTTCGAAAAACAGTCAACCTTAGCTCTATGTTTTCATAACCAATTCATTCCTAGGATCACATCATAGGAACCTAAGGGGGCTACATACAGATTTACTTTAGTTGAGAAACTAGGAAGGTCAACTTTGGCTTCAAACAAACATTACTCTACCTGAGCCTTAGATTGGTTAGCATCTTCTACTGACTAGGGTTTGGACATGTAACCAAGTATTCTAGAAAATTTACTCAGAATTCTAGGAGAAACAAAGTTTTATGTGGCTCCTATATCAATCAAAATAGATATATGAACTCCAAACAAAGTACTTTTTGTTAGTGTAGGTTTTTATTTTCCTAGAGGGTTATTTATTTTTCCCTATATTCCTAGGTTTTTCCTACACTTCTATTAATCTTGCTTAGGTTAATAAAGCATGTCTTATTAGGTGAGTGGTTGCGAGGTGTCACCTTCCTACATGTGAGCATCCATTAGCTATCTTGGGAAGATACTTTGATATCTTTAGTCCGATAGATGGTTGCTCCTCATTGGTCAGTGTTGCCACCTCCTCCCTCTACCTAGTCTATATAAGCATGCTACCTGGCTTGTATTTGACATCTTTTGCTTTTACATCCTCTTAATGCTATTTTGCTTCTAGCATTTGCATTACTCTCTTGGAGACTAACTCTGTGTTGCTATTTTGATTTCATATCATTTGCATTCATAGTTTTAATATCTATTCTTTGCACTAGCTTTCTAGGTTATTAATCTTTTCATATTCTAACATGGTATCAGAGCTATTCTATTGCAAGAGTAGATTTTAGTTTCCATATTTGAGAGATTCAAGGGGGGCTAATAAATCTTATTGCAGTTTTTTGAATAACCCAGTATGCTCTTTTCTTGCATCTTCGGATGATCTTGAGAATCAGAAAAGTTTGACGGAAACTTTTTTAATCTTTGGGGTTTGCACATATGTTTTATGAAATCTAGGTGATTATAGCATTTCTGGTTATACTGGCAATATTTCTAACTATTCCAATGCGTCCAGGAGGCTTGAGAAAGTCAGATTTGGCTTTCGTTTCACCGAAATCAGAGATTGTCATACACAATTGCAGAACCGGGGTTTCGAGCTCAAATCTGACAACCAGCTTGCATATTTGGTATTTTCAATCAATATTGCAGGTTCCAGCATGCCTTTTCTTGTCTTAGGTAGTTGATTCAGCCTTTGCATGCCATTTTTTGGTTGCTAGGGTCATTTTTTGTAGCTAAAGGCGTTCTGTTTACACTGGATGAACATCTATATATCAGTAAGAAAAATGCTTTCTGGGTTTTGTTCACAGCACATAAAAAGCATCTGGGTATCTTTCTATTTTTGCATGTAGTCTGTATTTTTTGCAAAAATACGCTCAGAAAGCTACAGTAGGACCCCTCTCCGTTGGCAGTTGCAGTTTTGAAGGCGTTTTTCAAATGCTCCGTTCTTGCTCATACGAACTCCTTTTCCCACAAATTTTTTTTTTATTTTGGCTATTTTTTCATGCTCTATGCACTAGTGTAGACATTTTTTGATTTTGATGCCAATATTTTTCAAAAATTGTAGATTCTCAGTTGTGACATTACACAGTTCTCGTTTTGGGAACTTCAGAGGATCATAACTTTCACATACGATCTCATATCGAGGCGATTATTGTTTTGAAAGTGCATGATTTTTTGAGTAGATCACAGTGGTGCTATTTATTTCTTTGAGTATTGTGCCGAAGTTGTATTTTCAGCATATGCTCTTCATGAGGGTTTTGTAATGCATTGAAATCAAGACCACGTAGTATTTATTGCTAGTAGCAATTGTAAACACACTAATATAAAGTGCCAAATCATATTTTCTTTGGGGGGTCCTTTGATTGAGTGAAAAGGGGGGGTTGTCTTGGTTGGGTTCTCTTCTTTTCAACACTTTTTCTCTGCAATTCTTCATCATGGATCAAACAAATCTGCCCATCCTAACTCCATACAATTACTTTGAGTGGAAATCACACATGACAATTCACTTAAGAAAAGCTGGATTAAATAGGATAACTATGGGACTTGAAACTGAACCTACTCAAGATGAAGATAAGCCTAAGTGGTTTAACAAATGTGATGAGGCATATGGAACATTGTGTTTGTTTCTCTCTCCTGATTTGCTCTTTCACACTGAGTCTTTGAATATGCCAAATAAAATCTAGACAAAGCTAGAAACACTATTTAGCACACAAAATTCAATGAGGGGTCATATGTTGGAAAATGAACTAATTAGTTTAAGTCCAGGCAATTTCAACACAATCCAAGATTTCTTCACTCAATTAAAATCACTAAGGCTATAGTTAAAACAATGTGGAATTGAAAAGAAAGATGAACAACTAATTCTTAGTATTCTCTCTAAGCTAAGTTTAGAATATTCTATGTTTGTTTCTACTTTCTATGCTACTAAGGGTGCACTTGGTACTCAATTCACCATGCCATCTTTAGATGATTTTGCTGTCAATCTCACTCGGGAACAGGACAAGCTAATCTAGATGGGCACTCTTAATTCCTCTAAGTCACATGCCTTGGCTGCCAACCAAGGCACAAAAGAATAGAAAGGACAAAGTAGTAACAACAATAGTAAGGATAAGAAATAGAAGAACAACAAGGAGAAGAAGGATCAGATATCGGTTGCTTCAAAAGCAACTAATGAGACCCAATCTTCCAAGAGCAACAAGCCTAAGAAAAAAAGGGTCCAATGTGCCTATTGTGAAAGACCTGATTATGATGAACATAAATGTCTGAAGAAACAAATTGATCACTTGACACACATTCTTGAGAAGAATAATATCAGTGTTCCTGAGTCTATCAAACAAAGTTCTAATGAGGGGTCTAATAAGGCAAAAGAAAATAGCAAGGGCAAAGGAAAGGGCAAGGCCCTTGTTGCAGTTGCTTCTTCACCATCCACTTGGGTTCTTGATTCAGGTGCTTCGCACCACATGGCTTCTTCTAAGGAAGAACTTGCATCTTTGGAGCCGTGTACTATGCCTTATATTTTGATGGGTGATGACACTCCTGTTGAGGTGTGTGGGAGAGGGTCTATTGATGTGGGGGATGGCACATTCCATGATGTTCTTTGTGTGCCCTCATTATCAACTAATCTCTTATCAGTATACCAGATCACTCACATAGGTTCAGGGAAGTGAGTTGAGTTCACACCTGATTCAGTGGAGATTCATGAGTTGCACAGTGGTTCTACAATTGTAGTTGGGAGAGCAGATCATCAGTCACGGCTCTATCTATTTTCTCACTTTGTTCCTGATCCTCCTTCGACTATTTTGCTCACTCATTCTAATGATGTGAGTAGATTATGGCATGAGCGGTTTGACCATCTTAACTTCCGCTACTTGTAGCAGCTCAACCAATAGAGCATGGTCACAGGGTTGCCTTTAGTTCAGTTTTCAGGTGGTGTTTGCCAAGGTTGCATTCTTGGTCAGCATCCTAAGGAAAAGTTTGATAAAGGTAAGGCATAGAGAGCTTCACAGATACTAGAGTTAGTTCACAGTGATTTGGCTGGTCCATTTCAGCATCCTTCTTTCAGTAGGGCTAGATATGTCCTCACATTCATTGATGACTTTTCTCGATATACTTGGGTATTCTTTCTCAAATAGAAGTCTGAGGTATTTGATCACTTTCAGGACTTCAAGACTTTTATAGAAAAGCAATCTGGGAAAGCCATCAAAGTTTTACGCACTGATAGTGGTGGTGAGTATGTCAATCATCAGTTTGATAGGTTTTGCACTTCAGAGGGGATTGATTTACAACATTCAATTCCATACAATCCTCAATAGAATGGTGTAGCAGAACGGAAGAATAAGTCCTTGAAGGAAATGGCGAACTACATGATTCACTCCAGATCTCTTGCACCAGAGTATTAGGCAGAGGCCATTAACTATGCTTGTTATATCTAGAACCGTGTTCCTCACCGAGCATTGAAGCGAGTCACTCCTTTTGAAGCTTGGAGCAGTCAGAAACCATTAGTTAAGCACTTTCAAGTTTTTGGTTCTCCTACATGGGCCCACATTCTTGCAGAGAAATGCAAGGCCTTGGATCCACAGAGAAGACCTTGCATATTTGTAGGTTATCATGATGGTGTGAAGGGTTATTGGTTACTCCACCCTACTACACATGAGTTGTTCATTGCGACGAGTGTTCAGTTTGAGGAGGGCTCTTTGAGCTCACTTTCTATCACTTCTCCAACTCCTTCTACTTTGACATTGGAGTCACTTGGGATACATGACAAATCTTCTGATGAGTCAGATTCACTTGAGTTGTCTTCTACCTCCACTTCCGATGCAGAGAGTAATTCAGAGGACTCACCTCCTTCCTCTCCTAGTCATCATTCAGAGGTTGATGATTCTCCTCTAGATTCTCCATCTTTCGGTCCACTTTGGGCTAGACAGACCTTGGAGTCTGCAGGTGATTGGGTTGGGGTTCCATCAGACACTAGGCGGACTCATTCATAGTTCCAGGATGCTCCACATGTCTTCATTGGTACTGCCTCAGATCCACAGTCTTTTCATGAGGCTTCTGGTATTCCTGATTGGGATACAGCTATGCAGGAGGAGTATAGTTCCTTGATGAGGAACCACACTTGGGATCATGTCCCTCTTCCTAAGGGAAGAAAACTTGTTCGATGTAAGTGGATCTATCAGACAAAATTTGCAGCAGATGGGTCGGTTGACAAGCATAAGGCTCGCTTGGTCACCAAAGGATTCTCCTATGTTCCTGGGATTGACTACTCTGAGACTTTTGTGCCAGTTGCTTGAATGAATTCCATCTGACTTGTTCTTGCCATTGCTGGAGCTAATCATTCGGAAGTACACCAGATGGATGTGAAGAGTGCTTTTCTTCACAGTGACCTTCAGGAGGAGATCTACATGGACCAGTCACAGGGGTTCCTTTAGGATTCTTCACTTGTGTACCATCTTCAAAAGTCTCTCTATGGCCTCAAACAGGCTCCTCGAGCTTGGTATGCCAAGATGGACTCCTTCCTTCTATCAGTTGGGTTCACTCAGTACCATTCTTATCCCAATGTCTACATTCTGTAGCAGGATGATTCACTCCTATTTTTGGTTCTGTATGTTGATAACTTGTTGATCACAGGGACTTTTTCATCCACCATTGGGGCTCTCAAAACTGCCCTTCATGATAGGTTTTTGATGACTAACTTGGGCTTGTTGCATTACTTTCTCAGGATTGAGATCTACCAGTTTGCTTCTGGGATCACCATCAACCAGTCCAAGTATGCTCTAGATTTGCTCTTGAGGTTTCATATGGCTGACTGCAAGCCTTCTTTGACTCCCTTTCTTTCTAGATTCAAACTTGAGGCTTAGTGTTCTTCTCCACTTGTTGATGGCACTTTGTACTGACAGCTTGTTGGGAGTCTCATTTATTTGACTCATACGAGACCCCACATTTTATATGCTGTAGGGATGGTCTCTCGATTCATGTAGGAGCCTCATGAGCTGGACTGGAAAGCAGCCAAGCAGATCCTTCACTACATTTAGGGTTCTCATAGTTTTGGGATTCACTATGCAGCGGGCATTGTGCTTGACTTGGTGGGCTACATAGATTCATATTGGGCGGGTGATTCTCAGGATCACAAGTCTACTTTAGGTTACAGCTTCTCACTTGGTTTAGGTCTTGTTTGTTGGTCGAGCAAGAAGCAGTCTCTTATTGCTCTATCTTCTACTGAGGCTGAGTATCGAGGGGTTGTGAATGCCGCCACTAAGGCCATTTAGCTTTAGAATCTTCTCACTGAGTTTGGTATCCAGATCAGATGGCCATCAGTCATATTTTGTGACAACCAGAGTGCCATTCAGATCTCACAAAATCTGGTCCATCATCAGTGGACCAAACACATAGAGGTCCACATGCACTACATCCAGGAGCTCATCCATGGCCACGTCATTGACCTTTGCTACTATCTGACTTCCAAGCAGGTTGCTGGTATCTTCACCAAACCCTTCACTGATAGCAAGTTCCTTCATTTGCAAGCTTTGCTAGGGGTGCGGGATGCTTAATCTTCTGGGGGGCTTCTTCCTCTCACTCAGAGTCCTGACTCTCTCTCTACTTTTTGGGGGGTCTCTTCTCTCTCTCTTTGGGGGGGAATTTTATGTACATGGGCACCTCATCAGGCTTGATTTGTTAGGACCCATTTCTACATCCACCTAAGCTTTGCTTATGGGGGGTGTTAGTGTAGGTTTTTATTTTCCTAGACGGTTATTTATTTTTCCCTATATTCCTAGGTTTTTCCTACACTTCTATTAATCTTGCTTAGGTTAATAAAGCATGACTTATTAGGTGAGTGGTTGCGAGGTGTCACCTTCCTACATGTGAGCATCTATTAGCTATCTTGGGAAGATACTTTGCTATCTTTAGTCTGATAGATGGTTGCTCCTCATTGGTCAGTGTTGCCACCTCCTCCCTCTTCCTAGTCTATATAAGCATGCTACATGGCTTGTATTTGACATCTTTTGCTTTTGCATCCTCTTAATGCTATTTTGCTTCTAGCATTTGCATTACTCTCTTGGAGACTAACTCTATGTTGCTATTTTGATTTCGTATCATTTGCATTCATAGTTTTAATATCTATTCTTTGCACTAGTTTTCTAGGTTATTAATCTTTTTAGATTCTAACACTTTTCACCTCAGTGGGTATGATTTAATACTCCGCTTGATGATTGTCAAGAGTTGCATGAATCCTTTGTTGGAATGCTTCTTGTTGAGCAGGTAGTGTAGTACCTCTTTGTTTTCCATTTTGATTCTTGTTAGGGCAACGATTTGCATAGTGGTCACCCCCACAAATAAAGCATCCTCCAATGGGTCCTTTCTTATCTGAAGTCTTCCCATAGTTATCCTCATTTCTTTTATAGTTTCCATTCTTCTTCTCATTGCCAAATCCACCTTTTCTCTTCTGAGGTTCTTTATCTTTTGTCTTGTTATCATAGCTCTTTTCATATCTTTTCTTGTAGGGTTGATTGTTAGGACTTCCATTAAACCTCTTGCGGCTTCTATCACAATAAGTCGAGATGGATTTCAGCTTTTGGTCTTTCTTGATTGCCTTCTTGTACACTTGATCCATTGTTGTAGGACCAGGTACATCCACTTCACCACCAATTTGAGCATTTAAGCCCATGATGAATTTCCTAATCCAGAATCTCTCATCCTTATGATACTATGGAACATATTTTAGGAGTCGAGTGAATTTTCCCCATATTCTACCACTGTCATATCTCCTTGTCGAAGATTCTAAAAATTAGTTAGTTTCTAATCAAAATAGAGTTGTGGTAACCATCTTTTATGAAAGAGTTCCATGAACTCATCCCAAGTTACCCTTAGAGAGCTCAAATTAAATTCCATCTTTTTATTCATCCACCAAGTGGATGCTTCTTCCACTAGTTGGAATGCTCCCCATATAGCCTTAGTCACCTCCGAGTAATTTCTTATCTCGAAGTACTTTTTCATTTTTGTTAACCAAGCTTCTACAGCATCTCCAGTTTCTATCCCATAAAATTTTGGTGGAACAACCTTCTTCATATCCTTTGAGAGCTCCAAGGTAAATCTATCCCTAGCCTCTTTATGAGGGTCAGTACTCTTACTTTGATCTTCATGATTTTCTCTGCTTTCACCATGAGAGTTTTCACCTCCTCCCTCAGTAGTCCCTTTATCATCCACCTCCTTTTCTGAATCAACCAATCTTTTCTTGGTTTCCTCCAACATGGTTATGATTTGGTCTAGCTCATTATTTGGTGGGTGGTTTCCCTCTTCACTTTCTCCTTGGTTAGTTCTTGTCCACACCATGTTTATCATTTTCTCACACCTAAGAATATTGAGGTATCAATTAGTTCTAGATTATAATGTAATCCATTAAATCTAAACATAATACTCAATTTAAACAATAGTTTGGCACAAAAATAACTCTTTTTATTTATTTCATTTCAAAAGTAAAAAGTTTTCTTCTTTATACAAGAAATGACTTCAAAAGTCATGTTCAAGAGGAGTATATCCCTCAGACTCACTTCCAAATACATAATCCCGAGGTATATAACCCTCTGACTCACTCTCGGACCTAACTTCTATGATCTCAATAGTTGATGGTATGAGGGGATCTCGCCTAATGATAGTTGTTTCCTCATTTGACATATTCTCTATGATTTTGGCAGTGATCTTAACTCTTTCTTTTTCTTCCTTTCTCACTCACTTGATTTGAGTTAAGGCAATTGCCAAAGTTTCAGTATCACTTAGTCAAATATCACTCTCATCAGCGGTTCCCTCAAAGGTTTTGATAATGGCCTCACGTTCTCTTTTATTTTTAAGGAAATGTTGGCTCGAATTAACAGACTTTCTTGATGTCTTCTTAAAACATACCATCCTGGCACAAAAAATTTCAAACATTAGCTAACCGCATAATGTTGACTACAAGCAAGCATAGTGGTCTCATAATCCCTAGTTCTGAACCTGGTAGCTCTGATACCATATGTAACATCCACGTTCCATTAACATAGTAAAACTAGAAGATTTACCATTAAGTAATTCAACAAGGTAAAAAAAATGAGATAGAGAAAAGTTTTCTTTTATTTAATAAATAATCAAGTAACTACAATTACAAGATTTCTTTTATTACAAAATACAATATACCCATATTGTCTTTTCATTTACAATGTCTACAAATGTAAAAACATTACATATACATATTTGGAATCAATACTGCATCTGAATATCTGACATCTTTATCACAAGTCCTGGCATGTTTCCGGCTTGGAGAGAGAGCATCTCTCTAGTGATTAACTTCCACCCATAGATCGGTGGTCTCCCACACATCTTCCACATAGGAAGTGGCCCTACCCTTCACAAGGAATATTGACAAAAGGTGACCAGTGGTAATTTTCCTTTTTATGAGTACATAGTGTTGTATTCTACTCAACTCTATCAACCATACAACCCTAGATACTCTCTAGCTAAGTATGATTTCTGATAGGATGAGCAATCCGAATACAGTGAACCAACAATGCATGCAGAAAATAAATCCATTACTTTGGCCAAAGTTTTTAATATCAATATCGTTCATAATGAACATAGTTGTTGTGGTCACCCACCCCTACTCGACTTAGATACTATCATATTCCCGTAGTTTAAATCTCCTACCAACCCTATTCATGCAATAGTTTATTCTATGAGTCACAATAATAACACTTTTGACTTGAGTAAGTCTATATGACATAACCATTCAATTGGTTGGTAGTCAACTCTAGGGTTACCCTAATATAACAATATAACCATATCTTATATCTCAGATTCTGGATTCATAGATATTCCTTGATTAACTTCACCAAAGTTGAGAATACTATAGTTCTCAACTAAGTATTGTCTCCTGTACAAAGGAACATATAACAACTTAATTATGTTTATAAACAAAACATAAACTAGGTATAAATATTCCTACAAGGGCATCCTCGGGAATACTTAACCTATTCCATTGAATTAGGTCTTTTCAAGAATAATAAAGACAATTAGTCTTAAATGGGATTCTCATAATATCCTCATTCCATCTTCCATAATATCGATAAGTTATTACCATTGATATGATACAAAGGTTTACTAACAATTTTTATGAATCTAATACTCTTGTTTAAGTAACATTATACGCTATGCATCTATCTTTATATCCTATACAAGATAGAAATGTTAAACCATTATAACCTCATTACTATATGGTTCAAAATGAGAGTATGGAACATGGTTCATCCATTCGAGAATCTATCGAATGCATATTCCCAAACACCTTATTGGCTTGCTTCAAACTTAATTCACTAAGAAGACTATTCTTTCAAGCTTATGACAACTTATAATAGTCTCCTTCTGAGATATTCATTTATCTTTCATTCTCTGATTTGGTATGATCAATAGTTTTAGAATTACTAAGAAGATGGTCGACTCAGTATTCTATAATAGTATACTCACTGATATAACCAAATATCAGCCAAATAAAATAGCATTTTCTGTCTTCAAGGACTATAAGAAAAATAGCTCAATAAAGTTTACTTAAGAAAGTTTTTGTTCTTTCCTAAGTTGCTACTAAACTATTTTTGACTATCACACTTAAGTTTAGAAGGTTAAACCTTACCAATGAACTCATACAATAGTTCTATATTATAACAAAGTACAGTTTTAGTTTACCAAACAAATTCCTCATAGTTAAATAATATATGCAACCGAGGAATACCTGGAAGTATGCAATCTTAAGCTGGCTGTGATGTGCGAAAAATCACAAGGTCGATGCCGCTAGCTTATGTATTCCTGCTATTGTCACTAATATAAATATTGTAATGAATTTACTTATGTCCAAGCAAAAAGTAAAAGTAAAGCAAAGCCAAAATTGGTGATGTAACAGAGTAATAAGGATAGTCAAGACTATCTAAATCTAGGTATTTACCTTCCGGTGATAAAGGATTCAAAAGTCATAAGCATCTGAGTATTGGGTTCCAGTTAGTCAGTACAGTCAGAAGAAGAACAGGCCGACCTAGTATTTGATCTTGGTCTAGATGAAGAAAAGTTGTTGGTTAAGCAATTTGTTGTAATCAGTGGTATTGGCTAACATGATTGATGATTTGAAAACACAAGTTTTTGGTCCATATTGTTGATTGTGCATGGATTCAACCGACAGAGCAAAGTTTTTAACAAATGTTTTAAGTTTTCTTGAATCTAACTACAGTTGATTGAATATCTTAATGCGGATATATATAGTTGATGAATTCAAGTTTTTTGGTGTGTGTGTGTGTGTGTGTGTGTGTGTGTGTGTGAAGGTGTGATGGTGTAAGTGTAAAAAGGGTAGAAAGAAGTGCGAAGATAAAGATCCAAGCTCAGATTATAGCCTAAGAGTGAAATAGGACAAAATAAGGATGAAGTGTGTAAGATCAGTATTTTGTGCTTAACCAGAACTAAACTTCTGCATTGGTAGATGCTATTGATCAATTCAAACAATTTGTAATCTTCTTGTAATCATCTTTGGAGGAAGTAAGCCTCTTGGAGCAATGAGCTCTGGGCAGTGTGCCCTGAAGACATGTGTCTTCCCCATTTGTAATACTTTTAACACAGTATAATTTCTTGTGGGTTAACCCCCACCATGGTTTTTCCCTTAACCAGGGTTCCATGTAAAAATTTTGGAGTTATGTGTGTTGATTATAGTCCTGCTCATGTGTAAATTTATGCCTTCATAATTTGTTAATAAGTGATAAAAGAGGTAAATTGCTGCAAGTAGTAAAAGTTCTTGTGACAACTAATTCAACCCCCCTCTCACTACCCTTATTACAACATTTTCCGCTTTAGATTTTGTTAAACCTAAGATGACATTCCTAAGGGATTTCAATAATATAATGAAAGAGAAACAATAATGACACCATTAGGACTTCAACAACCATTCCCTATGGATAATTTAACCCTTTTTATTTATCACTAATTCTTATTAAATGTTTATTTTGATACTTATTTGTAATTTCTCAATACATGGATAGTTACTTACATTTGTAATTTTTCAATACATGGATATTTACTTAAATTTGGATATTCGTAAGTTTATTTAGATATTTATTTGTATGTTTTCAATATGGATATATTTACTTACATTTGTAAGTTTTTGATATGGATATTTGCGCATGATTAATTAAATATTTATTTATTTTTCTTCTAATTATAAATGTAGGTGGTCTAATGGACCAAATACCTACATAGGATGAATTTGTAATAGATGATATTTTGCAAAACCTCCTACCCCTTCCACCTCAAAACCCTTGCCCCCCTGAACCTGATGGCTTGTGAGCGAATATAAATCTAAATATAATCATAATTGAAGAAAAAAATTATTTGATTCAAAATCAGCCTCACATGTCCCCTCATGTAGTATATTTTGCATCTTTAATGCAAACCATTGTTGATTCTGTGAGGTCCATTGATGTGGATCTAGATAGTTATGTCTTTGGCGGGAGAAGAGGAGACAATTTTCTACAACTGGTCTCTTGTATAGAGAGATCATTGATGTTCATATTACAAAAAAAACCTTAGCCCCATACTTTGTTCACCTTGCAACAAATCAACCTATACATCCAACTAAAAAAAGAATTTCAATTAGGTGGTGTAGGCATCATGAGATTGCAAGACATTTTTGGAAGCGATGGTGGATGGTCTTTGATCATCCACCACACTCAAATTTTGGGGTTCCATTATATTTTTTGAGGAAATTATGGAAAAAGTTTGAATTGGGTTGAAAATCCAATTATTTTGACATTAGAGCATTCCAGTGTTGGTGGTGGCATGCCACAACATAGGGCAAGGGCACGCATTGATCCAAATAGACACGTTCCTATTCCACCCATCGTTGCTCCTATTTTTCTTAGTATTCCTATACCCATTTAGGACTAGATAGTGCTTGCAACATTAGGAGAATTTAGTGCACTCTCAAAAAATCTCACCGAACAAGCTATCCACATGGTAGTTGAAGTCAGTGATAGAGAGCATGGAAGAGTTGGTATAGCTGGTCCTAGCACCTCAAACATGTTGATTTGTCACATTTGTGTCAAAATTGTAATCAACCATGTTATGGTCCTGCTCCTACATCCACTTCAGATGCAACTCATCATAGGACTTACCATGTTATGTACATGTTTATCATCATCATATCTTAAAGTCCTAGATGTTTAGGATCACAACTTATTATAGGATTACCATGTAGGCGCATGCAACTTTTTAGTGTTTACACACCTAGATGCTTTTGCATCAAAACGACAATGTTTCGTATATGAATCAAAAGGCAATAGCTTGTCAAACTTTGACAATTAATATTCAAATAATTTTATATTTGATAATTTTTTATATAGTTAAACAAATATTTTCATATATCATATTATAATAATATTAACTAGTTAATTATATATAGTTATACTATTTATAATTAATTCCTATTTTTTGTTATATTAATACTAAATAAAGTTACATGCAATTAATATTATATGAATAATTAATTATTGTGAGACGCATTATATAGTGGCATTAAGGGGATGACTATGTGACCCTCTAATAAAAACTAAATAAGCTAACATATATTTTTTAAAATTATGAACTAAGTGTTTTAAATTTAAAATTTATATTATAAAGTAACTATTTTAACATTAAAATATATAACTGGCATATTTTTATTAAATGAATACACATAAGAATTAAATTAGTATACATATATATATATATTCTATTTAAAATAGGTCTATACATATCTTTCCGGAGGCCTATTGAACTTATATATGTATTTTAGATACATTTTTCTATAGATATGTATGCTCATTTTATTTTAATTAGATTATCTTTTTATAATGATTAATGTATAAATGGTATATTTTAATGTCAAAATAGTAATAATCTAAACCTAACCTAATTATATCTACACATATTTAGCATTTCATTTTTTTGGGGTAAAAATTTATTTATTAAAACTAGATATCAAATACCAAAAGTCCAAGATACAAAGAATGAAACAAAACCACCGTCCAAAGCAACTAAAATATAGGCAACCAAGAAAACTCCCATAGAACAAAAGACCTCGAACCAAAGAGGCCATTGTCAGTTCATTTCATTATAAGCAATCGAAGTGTTATATTTAAAGAAAAACCCTAAATATGTTATATTTAAAGACAAATCCTAAATATCTAGGGAAGAGCGTAACCAGCCGATGCATTGTAAATGACCAGCTGGTCGCCATTTGTAAGGCTCGATGAAAATGGAAGTTTTTTGTCACCTCTAGCGGTACAGCCGGTCGTTTACAATGCACCGGCTGTTTACGGTTGGGTAATATCTATAGATATCCTATTATTAAAGACAAACCTCAAATATATTACGTTTAAAGACAAACCATAAATATCTACACATAGGGTGAGCTCACATTTCATTATAAGAAAACTAAATTGAAGTGTTATATTTAAAGACAAACCCTAACTCACTCTTATTAAAATCTTTTTGCAACTATTGTGTCCTGTGTGGGTGGAGTTTGATGTTTAAGATACTCACTTATATTTAAAGACAAACCCTAACTCAATCTTATCAAAATCTTTTAAAGCAAACCCTAAATATCTACATAGATCACGAGCTCACATTTCATTATAAATAGACTAGATTTTAAGTATTATATTTAAAGACAAACCCTAACTCATTTTATGAAAATCTTATTGCAACTATTATCTTCTCCCCTGGTGGAGTTTGATGGTCTAGGGTAATTACTGTTATAGGTTATCAAAATCTTTTCCATTCTCCTCCTCATACTTGTTACAGGTTCTGTTGAGGATGAGTGAGTTGAGAGGATGGAAGAGGCGGTCAAGCCGTACTCGTGTGAGGCTACCAGAGCTCCCGGATGAAATAATGATGAAAATATGGGAAAAGTTGTCATTGAAAGATGCTGCAAATTTGATGTCATGTTGCAAGGTTGTGGCCTCCTGGGCCAAATACTTTTACCAGCAGCGTCGTGAGGTGAATATGTCTTGTTTCAAAAGTGTAACGCCATCCATCTGTGACCACCTCATTACTCGCTTCTCTCGCAGCTGCCTCCTGAAACTTCATTTCTGCTACGACGTTCACCGCCGCCACAAATACGATGACGAAACGTTGGAGCCATTTTGGCGCTCTTTTCCTTTTCCACCGACCGGGAAATCGCCCTTTATTCAGGCACACCTCGTTCTCACTCTGTCCTATGAGACCGGTGGGGACACAGGTCCGGCTGCGGCGCCTTTTTTTGTTGGCGGTTTTTCGCTCCTAAGAGATCTCCATCATGCACCCGCAGACCTGGTGTTCACTAATGTGCCAGAGGAGGAATTTGAGAAGGTTGTGGAGGTAAATGCATTGGATATGTTGCCTAAGGAAATAGAGCATCTTAAGGTCCTGTTTGCCTGGGGCAGCAGCGGCTTGGATAAAGCAAGAGAAGCATTACTTGACCAATTCATGTACGCTGCCTCTCTCCGCCTTAAAACATGTACGGTTGGCGCTACATTGTCCTCTTCCCAAGATCGACAGCCTGCTTTCTTTAAAACTTTCAAGCATTGCAACATTGTTAATAAAACGGCCATACAAAATATCTAAGAGAAAAGATGGGGATTGTGCCGAGAATAGATATTTAAGCCATTTTAGGCAATTCTATATATATGTCATGTTTTCCTATTTTTCAGTTCTCTTGGCGTTAATGTTTGAAATTCAATGTTGAATGGTATGGCTAGATATGTATATTTACAATGCTTGTAAAATATATAAATATTAAAGATTGCTGCCTTGATCAAATCTACTGTGTTTACAGCTGCTTTCTTTATTGTTAAACACCATTCGATACAATGTTACAAACACCACCATAGATTCTCAGCCGTGTAACATGGACTCTAACGCCCAATCTGATATTTATTTCAAAAACCCATTCACAAGAGATATCTCACTCACAATAAGAATTACCAGTATTGAATTTTCATTTCTAGCTCATGTCATTGTATAGTTGTGGTATCATCATCTTCTGCATTGTAGATAAATAACGATTTCACAGATTTTTCAGTGTAAAGTATCAGAGATGCCAGCGAGAACATTCAGAATTGTGACTGGCAGCCAATCAGCTAGATTACAGTTCAGAAAACGTGGCTCGTCTGCCGTGCGCACCGATAAGGCGTTGATAAGTTTATTTCTGTGAGGTTTGTTAATTTGTTCGGTTGATTTTGAAATTAATTTTAGCACAACACTTGATGAGGCTGTTCTGAATGTGTAGTTCTTTTTGGGAGTGCAATTTCACAGTATTGTTTTGGACGTGTTAAAGGTGAGAGGTTCCGACCAAGTCAGAAGTAGAGAGGTCTGGTTAGAAATAGGGCAAAGGAAAAGCTTAAACTGTAAGCCTTCTAAAATGAATTAGAACAAGATCACGACGCTAATTTGAATAGGATGTTTGATTTGTTAGGGAGAGTCATACTTCAACCATATCACCAACTGAACTGAACAGGCATTTGGAAAATCTAAGAGATTAATTGTTTACGGTCTTTCACAGCCGCCTTCCTTTGCACTGTACTAAGGCTTACAAGGTCTCGTTAAGATAGTAGGGTATGATTCCGAATATGGACATTATACCTTTATAACAATGAACACACAAGCACAACAAGCACCAGTGGCAAGACTAGTGGGGGAGTAAAGCCTCTGTTCTGAATTGGAAAGCCCTTCGAGTAGGTTGAGTGGGCATAAGGAAGCTCGAGACCATGGCATTTACGGCTAAACGAAGAATATGGGGGAAGTGGTTGCAAAGGATTCCCTCAAGGACAACATTTGGCAACACAAACGATAGACACGGCAAGAAAATAAGCGAGATCATTTTAAAACAAACAAGAGGCAAACCCACGCAAGAAATAGATTTGACGACCGGCATAGGTACAATATTCACACATGGCAACAAAAGGGTCATCCCAAGGGAAGACATAGTAGGTGGTATCCAAAATACCCACTTTTACCACAAACAAAATTATTTCGTCTAGCAAACTCTAAACGGGTACTTCACATCTCTCAAAAGGAAAGAGAAGGTAGGAGGAAACCATACATGATATCCTCTCTCAAAAGGAAAGAGAAGGTAGGAGGAAACCATACATGAAAGGATATCTAGGGAAAATTGTCCAAGGTCGCTCAAGAAAAACCCAACACAGAGATAACAAAGGGCATCATCAATGTGGACGAAAGCCTGATAGGAGGTAGGGGATATGTGAGAAAACTCCTGGTGAAAGGTAGATTAGCCAGCACAACCCAAAAGAGAAGTCATTTTTAAAGATTTTGAAATCCAATTTTGTAACATCTATGCTCAAATTGAACAACCAACCCACTTTACTCTCAATTTTTTCTGGCTTGTTACAAAAAGATAGGGCAATCCTTTTATAGACTTTACAGTCCCCAAAATACACTAGCAATAATTATAAACTACTAGTCTAAAAATAAACTGATCATGCATGATCACTATAAACTCTAAAAATAGTTGTGCTAAAAGTAAATCTTTTCACGCATTCAACATGCATTCCTAAAAAGATAAAAGTCTTCTTAAATAAGTCTTCAAAAAACTCTAGCACTCTTGTATGTATACAAGCATCACTTATCAACATACCCCCCATTGATGTGAAGCTGACTAGCTGATCATAGAGCTTCACTATCTATACTTGTAGACCCACTTAGTACTTAATCATTTCTTTTCATGTGGAAACTTTGTAAACTCCCAAATATCAGTCCTATCAATGGAATCCAGTTCTTCTTTCATTGCTTGCAACCAAATGCGATCAAAACATGGACCTTCAAAAGATAATGAATTCCTTTGAGTCATAACAAACCATTATCAGTCACCCAGCTCGAACATTCAATCTTTGCATGATTCTTTTTCTATTCAACATGTGAATACTTTTGTAGGTACAACTTCTTAAACATACTCGAGACCTTTTTCCAATTTGATCCATCTATCCATCCATAATTCATCGGCATACAATCTATCATAGATGCCTTCTTCCACTCTTTATTCCAACACATGTTTTTAGAATGATTCTTCAGTCCACAAATACTAAAAGGATGAAGATCCCAACAATCTTCCTTCTTATGTCCTTGCCTCTTACAATGAGAACACCACAAATTCTTCTTTTCTTGAACTGATTGTTTGTTCCTCTTTCTGTAACATCATCTGCTTTTCCTTTACCTCTAACATATCCAAGACCTTCATGCTTTGGCCTCACACATGGTTCAATGGGCTCTCTAATTCCATTGCCATGCTTTCCCAAACCCTTTCCTTCATAACCCATTGTCTTCATAATTTTAAAACCAACATTGTTCACGAAACATCCTTTTTTATTATGATCATAACCATAAACAAGATTTGTAGATTCAAACGCATCTTTAACCTTACACTCTTTGTTTGAACACGCTTTAGATATATCACATGTATCAAACGATTCATCAAATGAAGAACGCAAATCATTTCTATCACATGAGGCATTACATAGTGAAGGCTTAGACCTTAGACACTCATTTTCTTTCCGATATGTTGCAAGTAATTGATCTAACTCATTATTTTGTTGCTTTAATTTTGATAACTCATCTTTTTGAGAACAAGTTTCCTTTTCTAACCTCTTCAACTTTTCTTTCAATTCTTCACTTTGCTTTTTAACTTTCTTTAGTTCATCTTTCAAAACATCATTTTCACATATTAA
Source organism: Cunninghamia lanceolata (assembly GCA_027924645.1). Lineage (NCBI taxonomy): Eukaryota > Viridiplantae > Streptophyta > Pinopsida > Cupressales > Cupressaceae > Cunninghamia > Cunninghamia lanceolata. Next base: position 2,695,963 of record BSBN01000551.1, read on the forward strand.
ATTTGTATTTTCTTTATGTGCTCTTTTACCAGTCTTTCTGATTGATTTTAACCACACACAAGAACCACTTAAATTATACCTTCAAATATCTTTCAAAGACTATTTTCAGAAACCTTACCTCAAACTTCAACTAATTTCTTCCAATGGACCTTCACACTTGCCAAGCATTGTCTGAATGTCAATACTTGCTATATAGATGCTACAAAATCTTTTTCCATAACGTCCTAGTGAATCCATTCAAGATTACACTACCACAACAACATCATGCTCCTCACGAATCAATTGTTAGAGAAATTTCAATGCCAAAATCAATAACCCAAAAAACCAATAACCTTCTCTGATACCAAATGAAGATTTTGAAACACATCTTTGTTCATCTCTAATCAAATTGAGCAACTAATACACTTTACTCTCAATTTTTCTAGCTTGTTACGAAAACATAAAGCGATCCTTTTTAAAGACATTACAACCCCCAAAATAGACTAGCAATAAAAATAAACTACTAATCTAAAAATAAATTGATCATGCATGATCACTATAAACTCTAAAAATAGTTGTGCTAGAAATATAGCTTATCATGCATTGAACATGTATTCCTAAAAGGATAAAAGTCTTCTTAAATAAGTCTTCAAAAAACTCTTGGACACCCACATGCATGCAAGCATCACTTATCAACAATTTATAGTAGCAACAATCTTAGGTTCATTGTTGGTTTTTTGTCGTCGTTCCCACTTTGGGCTTCATTGGATTCTCCTCACTAGTAGTCTCCCATGTGTGTTTTAAATATATTTCATCCTTTTATCTATTACCCTCCCCTATTTCTTGTTATCCCACTTCATTTGTCTAGTTCTTTCTGTCTATTGCTTCTAGTCTTGCTCTTCTTCAGCCATGAAATCTATGGTCAACAATTGTAGGGTTCTCATCCAGCCACAAAAAGGGAGCCTATAGAAGTGGGAACCTACAATTCTTCCAAACTAGCTCAATGTTTTTGACATAGGCTATCCTCATGTTGAATTTGCTATTAGATTCATTGTAGGTGATTCTTTGTTGTAGGAATCCCTGTTGATCTTGCTATTCTCTAAGGTTGCTTCCAAATATTATGGACATGGTTCATGACGTTCAATTTTTGGATATGCTCACATTTTCATACATCCATGAATACTTTGTCTTTGCAAATAAGTTGATGTGAAAAATGAAAAATTATGAAATGTTTGTTGTCGAGGTGTTGTTGGGGAGTTTCTTCTCTCTAAACCTACTCTACAACTCCCCTATGGCTTCATGTGTTTACCATACTCCTCAAAAGGGTCTTCATACTGGCTATGGAAATGGTTTGAATACAGAGTTTTTTATTTTTATTTTTTATAAAAAAGTGGAGGCCACCAGACATATATTAATCATATAATATCATAATTAAAAGGGATGAATTATTAAGATTACTAACTAATTGTTAATGACAACCTTTGTGAAAGGGTGTGATGGTTTAGAAACCACCCCTTAAAAGGTTATATATAACATTTGTGTGAGACTTGGAATGGACATGAAGCATCACTCAAAGAAAGAAGAAGATCGAGAACACTCAAAGAAGATAAGGAAAGAAAATAAAGAAATCATGAAGGAAAAGGATTATAGATTTGATAGGTAGTGAGCATTGGAGAAGGGGCACACAACATTTGTCCAACTCAGGGTATAGTGTAGGCATAGGATTGTCCTAGCCAGGGCTTATGTGCGCACTTGGTTGAGCATGTTTTGTTGAACATGGCTCTGGAGCACTTGTGTCTATGTGCTTTCTGAAAAGGAGTAGGATGCTTGGGAAACATGTATGTTTTCTAAAAAGAGTTGAATGCTAGGAAGCACATGGTTGGTTCTGAATAACAATTGGATTCCTCCTTGAAGTGCTCACTTGCTAAAAGGGGTTTGAATCTATAATCCATTCTCCGGAGTAACATTTGGAAGAACTTCCAGGATCCAAAAGATACATATTTATTCCTTTCTATAATGGAAACTAATGAAGTACTAAACTTATTGTTAATAAAAGATATTGATGGGTTTTGATGTTAATATGATTATGTGATAATGTTATCTAATTTGTTTTGTTAATATTTTACTTAAGAGTTCTTATTGAATTATCACCTATTGAAATTTACATTTGTTATTACATCTATTTTAACATCAATGCATATATTATTCTGCCTTAACTCTAAATATTAACCATCTGCTACAATTAATTAAATAACTATGGGGAAAAGTAGTGTTATAATTTCTCTCTATAATATAGTATATAAGATAATCACAAAATCCATGGCACTGAGGTTGGTTACAATAATTCCAAGCATCGTTTCAAAGGAGTAAGGTGGATTTGAACCTAGTAGAGACATAGCAGAAGGGGCCATTGTGACACATGAGCTCCTCCACTAAATTCAATCAAACAAAATGTCTTCAATGATAGTCAAATTAGACATGACTAAAGCTTATGACAAAGTAGAGTGGGACTTCCTTTTAGATGTCCTTATCAAGCTTGGCTTCTCTCCATAGTGGTAAGAGTGGGTGGAGGCTTACATAACATGAACTTCATATATGATTTTGGTTAATGGCGTTTAAACTAGGTACTTTGAGGCAACTAAGGGGCTCTGTCAAAGAGATCCAATATCTCCATATTTGTTCATACTCATGGCCGAAGCACTGACTTGGGAAATTAAGGAAATAAACACAAAGAGACTATGGAAAGGCTTACAGATCAAAAGCAAGGATGACTCATTCACACACACCCTCTTTGCAGATGATACCATTATGTTTCAGGTTACTACAATGGATGAATCTAGAATCTTCAAAGACACCATCAACCTATATCAAGTTCAACATCTGGGTAGGAAGTCAATTCTTCCAAATCAAAGGTCTTCCTATTTATACAAATTTGGAGGTACAAAAATGCATCCTCAAAATCCTTAATTTTAGGATTGGCACTTTTCCTAGTAGCGACTTGGGAGTACCAATGTTCAAGGGCATTAACAAGCTACAATTATGGTCCCAAATGCTCTGAAACTTTCAAAATAAGATTGGCTCATGGAAAGGGAAATGCCTCTCCTAGAAGGAAGATTAACCATAATCAAATCAGTGTTATCAGTGGTGCCTATTGTTGGGACCTATAAAAAACTAGCTACCAAAATGCCTTACTTTGCCAAAAAAAATCCATCAAAATCCCCACTTTTTCCCTTGTAGTCAAAACCCCCTATTTAGATCTGATCTGAGATATTTTATAGGGGTTTTATATCAAAAAATTCCAAGTCAAATTCCCCTAAGTCAATGTGTTTTCTTCCTTAGGAAAAATTTGTTCATTTCTGCCCTTTATTGACAAATAAGCAAATTCCTGAACTAGATAACTTGGTTCGTAGGTTTGAAATTTTGTCAGTTCATCGATAAGTTGATTGGATGACAAAGGATAAATCAAAGGTAAAAGTGTGGAGCACAAGGAGAAAGAAAAACTATTGAAGTTTGTGGCCTTTGTTGGAAAATTCACAAGTTCATTGTTTTGTCGATTCATTGATAAGGTGACCGGGTGATGGGCCAAAAGGAAGAAGAAGAAAAAGGAAGGGGCAAAGTCTTTATTAGTTGTTGGCTTAGTTTACACCAAAGGGTTTCTTGACAACCAAGTTTGCCACTGGGGAAAATTTCTGACCAAGAGGAGACGTAGGGTTAATTAGCGAGGAAAGTTGCCGACAAAGGAAAAAAGGATGCAAAAAATGTCTTCGCTAGAAAAGGAAAAGTACACAAACTAGGTTCACCAAAGGAGTAGTTCACTAACATAAAAAAAGGTCTAAAACCAAAAATGCACCCACAAGGTGCTTCACAGCACACCTAGGCTATTCTACTACCAACGAACTAGACCCTACCTAGGAAAAGAGGAATAATCAAATTATAGAACAATGATCCTTTATATGTCTTCCAAGCTACCACCGCCACCCCTTTCCTTGATTAATGTGTATGAAATAGAGAATATGGAGAGAGATACTACCACTGCCACCAAGCTGCCTAGCTCAAAAATTAGCCTCCACTAACTATTATTACATCTATCATAGCGACAACACACCAAGAAGGAGTGGGAAAATTTACTGATGGGATCTACAAAAGTTAAACCAAAATTAGAGAAACCATGAATGAGAAGTAAATAACACCAAAATGAGGGGGTTACGTGGATTCCCCTGTATCAGACATCCAAGGTAAATTGAAATGGTTCATGAGTGAAGCTCATAAACATTTATAAGTCATGTGCTTGTTCTGAATCCACTTCTTCGTTTTATCTACCTGAATATGCTTTACTAGTTTTCTCTAGAATTTAATGTCCCTTCCTTCTTTCATTTTTCCTCTCTTTCTCCCTCTTTTCACATCATCCAACTCCCACCAATATGCATTAGGAAACTTAGGCAAATCATAAGCTTCAATGTCATCCTCTTCGGTAAAATAATCAAATTCATACATGACCTCTTTCCTTGAATATGCTGCAACAATTTGTCCATCATATTCCTCTTCTACAACATTTTGTTCCTCTTTTGCTATGTCTTATAAAAGACAAGGTTCATCTGCAAACTCTTTCTCCTTTGCAGTCACATCAATGTTAGTAAAATAGTCATATTTCCCATCCTACAACAAGCTATTAGTTTTGATCTTCATCTTCAATAATCTCTTTATCAATCAAGAGATCATCAAACAAATCAACCTTCACTTGCTCATCTTCTTTCTCACTTGTACCTTCATTTTCCAATGTGTTGATTTCCGCAATATCCTTCCATATTTTAATCTTATTATCCTCCAATAAATCAAGTTCAACAAAATTATTATAAAAATTAGAATTTACCCTTTTTTCTCTCCAATAAAACTTTCAGTCTACCCCTCTTGAATGCAATCAACACTGCTGCAACTTGCATTAGTAAATCATAATCTTTGTCCTCACCCTCTTTCAATAACTCTTTAACTCCATTAGTCAAACAATTACCAGTGCTATTACATACCTTACCTTCTTTCTTACTCAAGGGCTTCAACTTGTGTCAAACTCCATCCTTTGTCAAGATGTATGCATTGACAAACCCATCGTGTATTCATTTCTTGTCAAACATCTTCCCAAAAACATATGACAAACATCCATAGGCATAATATCACACAAAACCTCATCATAATAATTTCCTATATTAAATTTTACCAAGTTTTGTTCACTGACCAAAACTTTCTTGTCATCTTGTAACCAAGATATCCTATATAGATGTGGGTGTTTTCTCCTCTCTAACTGCAATTTACTCACCATATCTTGAGAAATGAGATTGTCAGTACTACCACCATCGACAATCACATTATATACATTACCTTCATAGTTACATCTTGTTTGGGACAACGTTTCCCTTTGATCAAGTTCTTTTCCTTCATTTATTAGGGCTCTTCCTGTAACGAGTACTTTCCACTTTTTGCTTCTTCAGAGTGTGATGACTTTGCATCTTCCTCATTCACATTTGCTACCCTTACATTATTTCTAGTCCTTCTACTGGTTCTTTCCTCATTTATGATGGCAATCATTGAGGAAAGGTAGAAAAACTTGTGATTTATTTTATGAAAGACGTAGATACAACCCACAGATATATACTGTGGTGCAGTTGGTTGAAAGACAACGGTTATGCCCAACTAACATAACCAACGTAACAGATGTAGTTATGTATAGAAACAATGTCATATATTATGCTAACATTCCCCTCTTTATTACATTGTTCTTATAAATGTACCCCCGAAACAGTTCAAATTTGATCTTACCAAGAGACTTGGTGAAGATATCTGCTATCTGAGAGTCTGTAGGGAAGTACTGGAGCTGGATGTGGTGGTTCAAAACTTGGCCCTGAATGTAATGACATTCAACCTCAATATGCTTTGTTCGCTCATGGAAAACTGGATTCTTCACAAGCTTTAACACACCCTGATTGTCGTAATAAAGAATAGGTGGCTTTTCTTCAGGAATGTCCATGTCTACCAGAATGCGACATAACCAAATCACTTCACGCATAGATCCTCATACAGAACGATATTCAACCTCAATGGATGAAAGAGAAAGAACAGTTTGCTTGTTACTAACCCATGAAATAGGCCTAGATTCGAGATGAAAAACATAACATGAAGTTGATTTCCGGTCATCTATAGATCCTGCATAATCCGAGTCTATATATCCCTGTAAGAAGAACTAGTTGTTCTTCTTATATTCAAGACCATAATCAACTATGCCTTAGATATATCTCAACACATGTTTTGCTACAACCTAATGACACTTCTTTGGCTCCTACATGAATCTAGAGATATAGATAACAACAAAACATAGGTTTGGTCTGGTGTAGGTCAAGTAGATGAGGCTCCAAAATAGATGCCTCTAGAGAGTGGCATCTACTTAAGGTGAATCCTAGAAGTGGGATAGTTGCAAACATTTCTCCATTAGAGTGGAAACAGGCTTACAGTTGACCATTCTATACTTTTCCAAGAGAGTCTTGGCATATTTCATTTGGGAGATGAATATGTGGTTCTTCGTCTGCCATATATCCAAGCCAACACAATAATGAAGTAGCCCCAAATCTGTCATTTTGAAGGAGTTCTTGAGATCATTCTTTACATCATCAATGAGACTATCTGAGCTGCCAATGAGAATAAGATCATCCACATACAAAACCAGAATGACAATCTCTGTACCTACCTTCTTAATATACAAATTAGGATCTGAGGGTCTACAGATGAATCCATGCTACAATAGGTGACCATCAATCTTAATGTACCATGCCCTAGGAGCTTGCTTAAGGCCATAAAGTGATTTGATGAGATGACATACCTTGTGTGGATGATGTTCATCAACAAACCCTTCTGGCTGGGTCATGTACACTTCTTTGAGATCACCATTTAAGAAAGCACTCTTGACATCCATCTGCTAAAGCTTTCATCCCTTCTGCACTGCCAATGCATAGACCATTATGATAGTTTTGATCTTTGCATTGGGTGGAAAGGTCTCTTCATAATTAATGCCTTCCCGTTGAGCATATCCCTTTTCTACAAGTCATGCTTTATACTTGTCGATAGATCCATCTGCCTTGTACTTTGTTTTGAAGATCCATTTGCAACCAATAGGTTTCTTCCCTTTAGGAAGATCAACAAGTTCCCATGTATGATTTTGCATTACAGAAATATACTCTACATCCATAGCCTTCTTCCACTGAGGTTGGCTTAATGCCTCTTGAACTATGTCGGGTTCAGTGCTGTCAACAATAGTACTTATGAGCACAAGATTCACTTCATTTCTTGTTTGGCTCTTGGTTCTGATTCCTAATGAAGTGTCTAGAAGAGTGTATAGGTTAGAATCCCTTATTGTACTTTAGACCCACTTCAGAGGTTGACTGTGCTACTACTGGTGTGTAATGTTTTCTAGAGGGTCCAAATCAACATACAACTCTAATTGTAGTTCACTTTCTTTGTGAGAGTCTTCCACATTCTCATCATCTGTTTGTGAGAGAAATTTATGAGAAGTAGGAGGTTGTTGCTCTTCTTTTTGTGACAAGGAATCAAATGACAATTCATAACACACCACATCTTGACTCTCGTATATATTCTTTGTCTTAGGATCTATGAGACAATATGCTTTTGATGTAATATTGTATCCCAACAATATACACTGGAGCGTCTTAGGATCAGTCTTCTTTCTCTTATTGCAAGGGACATGCATGTATGTTGTTCAACCAAACACCCTTAGATGAAAAATTGAAGGCTTTTGTCTAGTCCATACCTCTTCAGGTGTCTTGTGTTGCAGGATCTTTGTTGGTGCCCTGTTGATGAGGTATACAATTGTTTGTATTGCTTCAGCCCAAAATCTTTCCTCCAACTTGGCTGTGGAGAGCATGCATTGAGCAATCTCCATGACAGTCTGATTGTGATTTTCTACAACTCCATTCTGTTGGGGTGTATAGGGAGAAGTTAGGTGCTTCTTAATTCCATGATGCTTTAGGTATGCCACGAAATCCTTGGAGGTGAATTCCCCCTCTCGATCTAAGGGGAGGACAAGAAGAGACTGGCCTATTTTTTGACAACCTACTTGTGAAAGTCCTAAAGTTGACAAAGGCTTCATCCTTCTTCTTGAGAAAGTACACCCAGGTCTTTCATGAGAAGTCATCCATGAACAATTGGAAGTACTTATGTCCTGAAAATGAAGCAGGCATGGGTTCACATAGATCGGTATGTACCAACTCAAGGCAATGTTTAGCATGGAAGCTACTAGCCTTGAATGGATCCCTGTGTTGTTTACCTGTAAGGCATCTAGGACATATAGGCAATGAATTTGAAATTGGGGAAGTCCTCTTACCATTTGTTTGGAGCTGAGAGGATGCAAGGAGCTGACTGAAAGCTATGCATAGCGGTAGTGCCAAAGCGCAGTAGTTTCTATTGTTGAAGCCGATAGAGATACTATAGGGGAGGAGGCAACATCTAATGCAGACAGTCCATCCTTCCTAAATGCTCTAGCAAGTATCATACCTTCTCTTGAGATTAGACAGGTCTTGGCCCTGTCCTTCACTTGGAACTCAACTTTCAATTTGTGGTTCAAAAGTTGACTGACAGATAGCAGGTTTGTTTTAAAACCAGGAATATATAGCACCTTGGTGAGGGTACAACGGCTTGTCCCAAGAGGAATGATGACCTTGCCTATTCCCTCTGCAACATACTCCTTGTTCTTAGCAATTCAAAATCTATCTCTAGTAGGTTGTTCTATCAGTGCATCAAACAACTCATGATTGCCCCTCATATGCTTGCTTGCACCCGAGTCTATCAACCAAATATCCCTCATGGGCTACGAGGTTTGGGAGACTAGGACTAGATTGTGATGAGTACCACAGTTGGTTGTTTCTAGTTCATCTTCTTCTGATGCATCATCCTATTGGGCTGCTACATTGTCTTTGTGCTTTCTGCGACGATGATGGCATTTGGATGGCTGAGTATCACTGCAAAAATAAAAGCCTTCTTTACTTGAATTTCCTTGTGATAAGGAATTGTACCAATAGTTGATAGTGTCATGATTTTTTTTGTTGCATATATGACACCATCAGTTTGCCTTTGGAGGCTTCGACTATTGATGTTCTTTTTGTTTCTGTGGCTACTTTCCGCGAGACTTCTGACCTTTTGACTGTCTAGAAATCAGGGCCTTGTCCTCAAGTTCTCCTTGGACAGATTGGATGGCTTCTTCCTACTGCAACAGATTCACCAATTCATCAAATTATACCTCTTGCTTTGTGATGTTCAGCATGGTGACAAAGATTTTGAATTGACATGGTAGAGCTCTTAGCGTAATTGGGACAAGTAGTTTGTCCTCCACCTTTTTGTCCAAGTGTAACAAGCTCAGCTCATAGTTTAGATACCTACTGTAAGAATTCCTCAACTTTCTCACCAGCTTGCATACAGAGTGTATGTAGCTTGGACTATAGATGGATGATCTTCGTTTGGTTCTTCACTTCGTAGATTGTGGAGAGAGAGAGTCCCATGCCACTTTTGATGTTTTTGCATCTCGAATGTGAGGTTGGACTTCATCAGTGATGCTGAGTGTTATCTACATCAATTCATTGGCATCATCCTTGTCAAACTTTTGCCTTTCATCTCGGTCTTCTAGTCGGGTTATGTCACTAGTGATGATTCCCTATAGCTCCTCAAAATGACAATTGTTCGAATTTTCATCTTCCATGCAGCATAATTTGGCCCTTTCAAGAGTTGAGCATCAGAAAGTAGTAGTTTTGGGGCTGACATTGTTTACCACAAATACAGAAAAGACTACTATAAACAACAATTTTATTATTACTTTATTTGTGAATACATTCACTTTCAAGAAGAAATTGTAGCATGGAGATGAGCACGATAGGTCTGTGCTATAAGATAGGGACACTTGTGAGTGCGTTCTACCTCATCTTCATCATCAACATCATAACCCTCATCAAGTTTTTATCTAATCTTCTTTTCTTGACATTGTACATCAAACATAAACTAATCTAACAATCCTTTTCTAACAATTCATCGAATTGAAGATTATCAGTATTTTACAAGGCATCTAGAAGAGCAAAGTAGAAGCCTGAACTTTTTGAAGTAGCACAACCACCTCGAGGTGGCTCATTTGTATTGTTACTGGCCACACTACTGGAATCAGGTGCAGTAGACATCCACTTTTCTTTGATTGCTGGGTTTTACAGACTATGTGTTCCTCTTTCAAGTGTCTTGTCATAGTCTACACTTCACCAAACAACGCTAAAGTTCATTGTGTGTCACCCTCTACACTCCTCAACTTAGTCTTCAAGTGCCTTATGTCATCCTCTGGCCACGTATAGGTCTCATTCCAACGAAGAGACAAACTTAGCAGACTCCAGACTCACATAGTGCCAAACTTCAAACTTCATTCGCCGATCTTCAAGCTTCACCACTATGATTTCATCACCAGAGACAACCAGTGATTAGAGAAGACTCTGATGCATTTGAAGAAAGGTAGAAAAGCTTGTGATTTATTTTATGAAAGATGTAGATACAACCCACAAATATATAATGTGGTGAAGTTGGTTGAAAGACAATAGTTATGCCCAACTAACATAACCAACATGATAGATGTAGTTATGTATAGAAACAATGTAATATATTATGCCAACAATCACAAGCTCAATGTTCCTCTTCTCCACACCTATAACATGTTCCTTGAAAACTCACTTTTCTAAATCCCCAACACAATCTTCCTCTACCTCTCAAATTTTGATCTCTAGGGCCATATGATTCTTCATACATCTAAGTTTTGTGGCTGCCTTGGTCTATATTTTTTTGATTATTTTCTTGTTCTCCATAAGACCTTTCTCCAATTCTTCCATCATTATCTCTTTCTCTTTTCTTACTTTCATATCTTTTGTTCATTCTTTCCTCAAATTTTAAGGAAAATTGATATGCATCCTCTATTGTGTAAACTCTCACCAAATCCATCTTTGTTTGTATGCTCAGCCTCAGACCATTCATGTACCTTGCAACCTTCTCCTTAGTAGATTTAGCATGTCATGTTCTAATAAGGATCCTATGAAACTCCTTTGTATACTCCTTCACTATTTTGGTTCTTTGTTTTAAATCTTGCATTTTCTTGAGCAAATCTAATTCATAATCCACTGGAATGAATTGTCTCTTCATCTTCTCCATCATTCTATCCCACTTGGTAATTTTCTCTTTGTGTCTCCTTCCTATTTCCAATTGAACCTCTTTCCACCAAATCGAAGCATGTCCCGTTAATCTATTTTTTGCAAATTTTACTCTATCAGGGTCTTCAATCTCTTCAAATTCAAAATACTCTTCCATGTCATTGGTCCAATCCACTAACTCTTCAGGATTCAAATTCCAACTAAATATACGAACATCAAATTTTGGTCTCTTTCCAATTTTTGTCAATGCCCTAAACAAAGGATCATTCATACCTATTCTTTTTGCTTCATCTTCTTCATTACTTGTATCATTGGCATTTATAATTTCATCCTCATCACTCTCAAGTTCTCTCCTTTGTACAAAACCTCCTCTCATTTCAACTTGCATTGCTTCAACCTACCTTCTCAAGGCTATGAAATCATCAACACGATCAGAACCTAGAGGATTTCTACCTCCAACTCTAGCTCTCGCTCTAACCCAACCATGTCGATCTCCTCTTGCATACATTTTCTTGAATACCCACAAGCATAATCTTGGTGCAAATTGCCTCTCTCTAGCGAATCTGATTGCACACTCAGAATCTTCTAGCTTTGATACTTACCTCCATCAATATCCCTACCTCCTAGGGCCACTCTTGGAGGCAATTTCTGACAACCCACAACTCACAAGTCCTGCTACAAGTTGCCTCATGTTTGGAGATCTTCCTATAGACTCAGGAACAACTCGCTATGATACCACTGATGCAATAGAGAAATAAGAAACTGAGGAAAGTTCATGAAATTCAATCTTCAGAAACAAATTACAAATTACCAATTATTATGTCAAAATGCATTGGCTCAACACTACAAAATACAGACCAAAATTGGTCTAGACATAGACTACAACTCAACAACCTCAATCAATCTAAAACCAAAAACTACACCCACAAGGTCCTTCACAACACACCTAGGATCTTCTAATACCCACAAACCATACAACTACCTGGGGAAAAGAGGAAAAATAAAATTATAGAAAAGAGATCCTTTGTATATCTTCCAACCTGCCACTGTCTCCCCTATCCTTCATTAATGTGTATGAAATAGAGAATATGGAGAGAGAGAGAGAGAGAGAGAGAGAGAGAGAGAGAGAGAGAGAGAGAGAGAGAGAGAGAGAGAGAGAGAGAGAGAGAGAGAGAGAGAGAGAGAGAGAGTGCTGCTGCCACCAAGCTATCCCACTCCAAAATTAGCCTCCACTAACTATTATTACATCAGTCACAACAACAACACACCAAGAAGGAGAGGGAAAACTTACTGATAGAGTCTGCAAAAGTTAAACCAAAATTAGAGCAAACATAAATGAGAAGTAAAAAATGCCACAATGGGGGGGTTGTGTGGATGCCACTGCATCAGTGTTCTAAATGTTTAATTTAAATTGTATATGGTTTAGTAATTTTTTTCTAAATCTTTAATGTATATGTTCTAAATTTATAATACTTTTGCAATCATCCATAAATACTTGTAATTACAAAGAAACTATAAATCAGTAAATGTTTTAGAATTTTTGTTAAAATTTTCAACAATAAACCATATACTTTTTTTCATATCAACAAGTAAAACACATCTATTAATCTAGATAATATTGAAGAGAGGAATTTTAAAAATTACTAGAAGGAAAGGCAAAATCCATTGTGAGTAACGAAAACAACAAAAACATATATACGCCATTCGCCATGTATTCTATGAGAAAAAATATTAAGCGATGTTACTACTTATAACTAAGAAATGACATATTCACAACACATGTGTTTCACATATACCACCTAATTTTATTTATTTATTTCTTTTTCAATGGTGTAACAACACAACCATACTATATTAATAGAAAGTTCAGGTAAATCCATGGAAAAAGAAAGTAGTAGCAATCAATCAAAAAACACACAGAACTGATGCAGTGATACGTAACACACTTGACCACACAAGAAAAATAATAAAAATGATGAAATGAAACACACCTGAATGAACTCTCAGGTTTTGAGCATCATGGGACTTGGTAAGAGGAACAATAACATTGAGGATGTTTGCTAACAACACAATGGAGGTACGAGCAATGAGACTAAAGACTTTTGGTGGTTGAGGTGCCATGTCTAGGGTGTGAAGGTGGAGGAAATAGATGGCCTTGAAGGCCTCCCTAACATTGTAAATAATCTTAGGAGAGAGCTAAAACTGATGCCCATCCAGGATGTTGTTGAGCATGTTCATGCAGCTAGAATTTAGACCTTTCTGCATAGAATTGTATGTACACTATACTTCTTGTGATGTACAAAGTAACTCCATTAGAAAAAGGCCTCCCACCATCTTCTCACTAGACATAAGATCATATCCTTGTACTGCAACTTTCCATCAGTCAACAATAAAAATATAGTCAAAGATGAGGCCAAAAGCAATTATTTGAATGAACTCTATGTCTTGGATGATGTCCCTAATGTTTGATAGTAGAGTAGAAATTTTTTTAGACCATCTGATCACCCTCCAACATTTATTGCCTTAAAATGGTGTGTATGGAGAAATGGACTAGAGGGAAATCGATGCCAAAGACCTTTTGAAGTTGGACGACATCAACCTTGCCCCTAATCTCTAGTTCCTAGCTCATCACTAATAGGTACAAGTGTAGATTCATGCGATTGTTGTCCATAGGAACAACACAAAAAGAAACCTGTAGAAGAGAAAAAGAATTATGACTCAAAGAATGCAAATTACCAATATGGGAAAAAATGCAACAAAATAGAGGAGAGTTGGTAGTCTCAAAGCTGACACCAAAAGACATGGAGAATTATTTTGATTTCATTCTAGGCCTGTCAAATACCATCCACACAATCCCTAGCCGTAACTGATAAGAGTGCATAAGTTAAGGCCATCCCTTTAACATACCGAGATGGGTCTATTCACGGGCAATGAAATGAATGTTGAAGGGGCCAACAAATAAAAGTGCATCAATGCAAATGTGTACCTAAAATCTTTTAGACGATCATATCAATTCACCAACTAAAATATGTCCCTATCGAGGTGATGTAGAAACAACCTCCAATTGTGCATCATAAATACTAGCTTGACTTGAAAGGTTGGCCATTAGGGAGAAGTTGAAATATGATGTGACATAGGAGAATCCATTGAGAGAGCTTGTTATTAGCCATTTTTTGTGATGGTAGCATAAAATGTTACGCTATGAAAATCCTTTTAAAACATAATTAAAAAACTCTTTCTCTTTCAATGACATTTTGCAGGTCTAAAGGGAATGCATTAGAACCTAGATTGAAAACCTTGTTACATTGATCTTGTTCAATCCCCAAGTTAGGCAACCAGTCTACTGCTATTTGCCTCCTTGTAGCAGTGTGAGATATTGAAGTTTTTGAACTAATTTAATCTTTCCCAAGCTACTTCAAATAAGTAATTTAGATGCCAATTTATGGCTCTTTTTATTTTCAAGGCATTTATGATAATCATAGAACCCTCCTCTATCCATAGGTAGTTTATCATCATATCTATAGCCATTGCTAATCCTTTTAATAGGGAAGAAGCTTTAGCATCCTTGTTTATCCCCTTATGAAGTTTGATCACTTTTGTAGTAATGAGGTTACTTGAGCAATCTCTTATAATACAACCTACCCCTGAAAGGCCAGGGATACAGTGCAAAGCACCATCAAAATTGAGATTGAAAAAATGTTTATCAAGATGTATCTATCTAACAAGATTATGGTTTATTTTGTTTACGTTGAGATTTATTGAAACATGCATGGGGCACGGAGAAGCTTCCATCTAGTAAGAATCAAATTTTCCCAACATGTAAATTGACTATTTGCATTGGTGTTCTTTACCATATATGTCATCACAAATTCAGATATGGATCCTTTGATCATTGAAAGAACTTATTCAATTAGAGAATATTTCTTCCTAAGGATTCTAAAATTTCTTTCTTTGTAGATGTGTGAAATAATCAGTGAAGGGTTTACCTCCTAGATGCATACAAAGGTTGACTGAGCCCTATATAAACATAACCAACTAATAAAAAGGTTGAAAATAGAATTAGAAAGTGGGGCTTTCCAATCTAGTTTGTTATAGACCCATTTCCAATATGCTTGGTGAAACTTGCAATTAAGTAGAATGTGGGTCCCATATGCTTCTACCTCTCCATATAAAATATAGTTGAAAGATGGGGATAATCCAACCTTATTTAACATTTTTTAGCCAAGATATATTTTTGTAGAGGTAACTACAACACATATGCTAACTTTTGGAAGGCATGCATCTCCCAAACATAAATGGCTTAGCTGTTCAATCTTGTCTTCTTTGGATTGAGAAGGTTAATGCTTGATTGATTATTTGATGAACAGAAAAATCATTCATACAAAAGAGAAATGTAATTACATAATACATGTAACTGAATAACAAGCATAAATATACACTATCTAAAGTAATTGGTTTCAAAATAATGCAATATGAAATCTACACTAACATTCCCCCCTTATTACATTATTCTTGCAAACATGTACCTCTAAAACAATTCAGATTTCACCTTGCCAAGAGACTTAGTGAATATATCAGGTATCTAAGAATCTCTTGGGCAGTACTGGATCTAGAGTGGTGGTTCAAGATTTATTCTTAAGTGTAATGAAATTTAGTCTTAATATTCTTTGTTCTTTCATGGAAAACTAGATTCTTCGCAAGCTTCATCACACCCTGATCATCAGAATAAAGAATAGGTGGCTATTCTTTAGGAATGTGCATGTTAGCCAGAATGTGACATAACCAATTTAATTTAAACACACACAGCTCCTCATGTGGCATGATATTTAGCATCGATGGATGAGAGAGAACCAACAGTTCACTTCTTACTAATCCATGAGTTAGGTCAAGATCTGAGATGAAAAATAAATATCGTAGTCGACTTCCTGCCATCAACAAGTTCAACATAGTTTGAGTCAGTATAACCCTAAAACAAGAACTAAGGGTTCTTGTATTCCAAACCATAATCAATTGTACCTTGGATATATCTCAAAACATTCTTTGTTGCAACCCAATAATATTTCTTCAACTCCAGCATATATCTTGAAAGATAGCTAACAACAAATCTTAAGTCTAGTTTGGTATATGTAAAGGAAATGGGAATCCCAACAAGCTACCTGTAGAGAGTTGCATCTACTTAAGGTGAATCCTAGAATTGAGATGTGCCAAATAATTAGTGAAGGGTTTGCCTCCTAGATGCACACAAAGATTGCCTCCCTATATAAACACAACCAATTAATAAAAAGGTTGAAAAGAGAATTAGAAAGTGGGGATTTTCAATATATTTTGTTGCAGGCCCATTTCCATCATGCTTGGCTGAACTTACAATTAAGTAGAAGGTGGGTCCCATCTTCTTCTACTTCTCCATATAAAATATATTCAAAGATGGGGATAATTCAATCTTATTTAATCTTTTTCTAGTCAAGATCTTCTTGTGTAGAGCCAACTAGGCAAAGTCGCTGACTTTTTGAAGGCATGCATGTCTCCCTAACATAAATGGGTTGGCCATTCAATCTTGTCTTCTTTGTATTGAGAAGCTTAATGTTTGATTGATTATTTGATGAGCAACAAACTTATTTATACAAAGGAGAACTGTAGTTGTAATACCTATAACTACATAACCTCCTCTAACTGCATAACATAAATTACTATAGGCTATCTAAACTAAGTGGTTTTTTACAAAAAATGTAATATTAAATCTATGCTAAAATTCCCCCCTTATTACATCGTTCTTATAAATGTACTCCTGAAACAGTTCAGATTTCACCCTGCCAAGATACTTGGTGAGTATATCAGTTACCTAAGAATCTCTTAGGTAGTACTAGAGATGGATGTGATGGTTTGAGACTTTTTCTCAAATGCAATGATATTTGACCTTAATACTCTTTTTTCTTTCATTGAAAACTAGATTCTTCACAAGCTTCAACACACCTTGATTATCACAATAAATAATAGGCGGCCCTTCTTCAAGAATGTACATGTTAGCCATAAATTGACGTAACCAAATTACTTCGCATATAGCTCCTCATGTGGAATGCAATATTTAGCCTTTGTGGATGAGATAGCAACACCAATTTATTTCTTACTAATCAATGAGTTAGGTCAAGATCTGAGATGAAAAAAAATCTTGTAGTTCACTTCCTATCATCAACAGATTTGGCATAGTTTGAGTTAGTATAACCTTGAAAGAAGAACTGAGAGTTCTTGTATTCCAGACCATAATCAATTGTACCTTAGATATATCTAAAAACATGCTTCGCTGCAACCCAATGATATTTCTTCAGCTCCTACATAAATCTTGAAAGATAGCTGACAACAAATCAGAGGTCTAGAGTCTGGTATATGTCAAGGAAATAAGAATCCAAACAAGCTTCCTATAGAGAGTTGCATCTACTTGAGGTGAATCCTAAAATCAAGAGAGTTGCAAACCTTTCTCCATTGGAGTGGACATAGATGTACAATCAGACATCCTGTACTTTTCCAGTAGTGTCTTGGCATATTTCATCTACAAGATAAAAATTTGATACTTCTTTTGCCATATATCCAAGCCAAGATAGTAGTGAAGTAGCCCCAAGTCTGTCATGTTGAAGGATTTCTTTAGATCATTCTTTACATCATTGACAAGATTGTCTGAGCTTCCAGTGATCACAAGATCATCCACATACAAAACAATAATGAAAAACTTTGTGCCTACCTTCTTAATATACAAATTTGAATTTAATGGGCTATGAGTGAAACCATGTTGCAATAGGTGACCATTTATTTTAATGTACCATGCCCTATGCGCTTGCTTAAGTCCATAAAGTGACTTAAATAGATAACATACCTTTTGAGGATGATGTTCATCAATGATACCTTTTGGTTGGGTCATGTATACTTATTCCTTTTGATCACCATTTACAAAAGCAATCTTGGCATCCATTTGTTGAAGCTTCCATCCTTTTTATGCTACCAATACATAGACAACTTTGATCATTTTGATCTTTGTAGTGGGTGCAAAGGTCTCTTCATAATCAATGCCCTCCTACTAAGTATATCCCTTTGCAACAAGTCATGCTATGTATTTGTCATTAGATCCATCTGCCTTGTACTTTGTATTGAAAATTCATTTGCATCCAATGGGTTTCTTTCTTTCCTGAAGATCGACAAGTTTCCATGTCTAATTTTGTATTAGGGAGTCATACTTGATATCCATGGCCTTCTTCCACTATGGTTGAATTAGTGTATCTTGAACTATATCAGGTTCGGTACTATCAACAATTGAACACATTAGTGTGAGATTTACCTCATTTCTTGCTTGTCTTCTCATTTTAACTCTTGATGAAGTATCTGGAAGAGAGTTCTAGTGGGAGTCCCTGATGGTGCTTTGGACACATTTCAAACATTGATGCGTTGGCTTATGTCTTGACTCTCATAAATCTTCTATGTCTCAAGATCCATGAGATGATATGTAGCTTTTAAGGTAGTAGCGTACCGCAAAAAATTACACTAGAGTGTCTTGGGATTGATCTTCTTCCTCTTCTTATCTAAGACATGCATATATGTTTTACAACTAAATACTCTAAGATGGGAGATTGAATACTTATGACCAATCCATACCTCTTCTAGTGTCTTGTGTTACAAGATCTTTGTACGAGGTCTATTAAGAAGATACATAGTTTTCTGGACTACTTCTACCCAAAATTAATTCTCCAACTTACTTATGGAAAGAATGCAATGAGCCATCGTCATGATGGTCTAATTGTGACATTCAACAATTTCTTTCTATTGGGACATATAGGGGTAGTCAAGTGTTTTTTGATGTCATGATGCTTCATAAATGCCAAGAAATTCTTTGACATGAATTCCTCCCCTCAATATGAGCGGAGGAGAAGAAGATGTCATCTTGTCTGCTATACAACTCACCAGTAGAAGTCTTGAAACTGTGCAAAGGATTCACTCTTCTTCTTGAGAAAGAATACCCATGTCTTGCGAGAGAAGTCATCCACTAATAAGTGGAAATACTAGAATCCTTGAAAAGAAGCAGGTAGGGGTCCATACAAACCAGTATGCATGACTGTAAGATGTTCCTTGGCATGGAAGGTACTCAACATGAATGGATCCAACTATTATTTGCCTGCAAGATATCTAGGACATACATGCAAAGAATGGGAAAGTTGAGGAAATCCTCAAACCATGTCCTTAGAACTAAACTGATACAGGGAGCTGATAGAAAGATGCCCATATCGATAATGCTAAAGAGTAGTAGACTTAGCCATAGAGGTAGATAGAGCAACTGCAAAGGATAAGTCTACATCTATCAAGTAAATAAACAATCCTTCATAAAATCTCTAACATTTATCATACCTTCTCATGAGATCAACAAGATTTGAGTCCTTCCTAGACCTAGAACTCCACCTTAAGCTTATGATTCAAAATTTGACTTAGGGCCAAGAGATTCATTGTTAAGTCAAGAGCATAGAGCACCCTCGTGAGGGTACAACTTCTTGGCCTGAGAGGAATGGTGACATTTCCAATTCCTTCTACAACATACTCCTTATTGTCTACAATTTGAACCTAATCTCCAATGGATTGATAAGTCAGCATGTCAAATAGTTCTTTATTGCTTGTCATATGCTTGCTAGCACAAGATTCAATCAACCATACATTCCTTGATGGCTGCGAGGTTTCAGAGACTAGAACAACATTCTGATGGGTGCCATAATTGATTGTTTGCGGTAATCCCTCATCGAATGCATCATCTTGTTTGTCCGTGACATATTCTCTATCATTTGTTCTATGAGGATGTTGTCTTGATTACTGAGAATCACTGTGACCAGATGTGTCTTCTTTACTGGAATTTCCTTGAGTCAAGACATTATACCAACACTTATCAGTGACATGTGTGTTTGTAGTGTAGATGCAACAACATTGATTCACCTTTTGAGGCTTTTACTACTATTGTTTCTTTTTTAGATGCTTTTGTGGTTATCCCTTTCAAAACTTCTCACCACACTTTTGTCTCGCGATTAGTGCTTTGTCTTCAAACACATCTTGCACTGACTAGATGGCTTCTTCCTACTAGAGCAAATTCACTAGTTCTTCAAATGCCACCACCCTTTTTGTGATGTTCAATGTCATGAAAAAAGCCCAGAACTAGGAAGGAAGAATTGTGAAAGTGATTAGGACCAACAATTTATCCTCCACCTTTTCTCTGAGCACTACAATTTTTGTTCGTAGTTCTGACACCTGACACAAGAACTCCTCCACTTTCTTGCCATCTTTCATACTAAGGGTGTGAAGCTTTAACTGGAGATAGAGGACCTTTTTCTAGTTCTTTCCCTCGTATATGGTGGATAGAGCATCTGAGACCACCTTTGACATTGTCGCATCCTGAACATGCAGTTGAACTTTATCAAAGATGTTGAGTGTGATCAACACCAAGACTTCCACATTCACCTTGTCATACTTCCTCTACTCATCAATGTTATTTGGACGTGGTACTCCACTAGTAATGATCCTCCATAGCTCTTTAAAGTGGAGAATCATGTGCATCTTCATCTTCCATGATGCATAGTTGGGCTCTTTTAGGAGCTGGACATCTGAAAGAAGCAACTTTGGTGCTGACATGATGACACCACAAAAGAATATTTATTCCACATTTAAACATATTATTATTAGATATTTTTCTCAAATACATTCCCTTTCATAGAGGAATAGAAGCTTGGATATGAGCTTATTATGCTCGTGTAGTGAGACGTGGATGCTTGTGTGGGCATTCTACCTTGCATTCATCATCTACATTGTAGCCTTCCTTGAGCTTGGCATTGATCTTCTTTTCTTGGCATCTCACATCAAACAAGAAGTACTCCAGTGGCCCTTTCCAAAGCAATTCATCCAGTTGTAGATTGTTGGTGTTTTAGAGAGCATCTAACAAAGAAAAGTAGAAGATAGTTCTCTGTGGAGCTTCGTCTTAGACTTTTAGTTGCTTCTCATCTTCATTATTGCTAACAACACTACTAGCATCACCTAGCACAATCAACATCTACCAGATAATGTAAATCCGCTGCTCTTGGAGGATGCACATGTCTGGTCACAAGCTTCAAATCCACATGCCTTCTCATGCTGGTCTACAAATTTCAATGCAAAGGCATATGCAAAATCATTCAAATGCATTTATAATCATACCTGGTTGTATGCATGATAATGACAAAAAATTCTATCTATTTTTGCCATGGGAGATATAAGGGTGTTTTTTTGTCTTATGCATACAAATTAATTATCAAAGAAGACAAAGTAGCCTTTTTACAGTTAACACAATGATGCTACAGGAGACAACAAGAATAGGCATGTGGTTTTGGGCTTGTTTTTTTGAAGATCTTCTCAGTGACTAGACAAGGATGGAGTTTTTTTTGCATGGATAGTGTGACCGAAGATTGACCAAGAGAGTTTATTTTTCTTGAGCAAAGGGAGGAAGTTTATTTCTATTACTTCTAAGTGTCATCATCTTTTAGATTTAATTCAAACCCCTATGTTCGCACTATTGAGAGACAAATTGTCAAAATAATAATTATTAAATGCAATGAACTATAAATTGCTTTAATAATTGTTATGTAATAAACATAGGGGAAATCATGCATCACACAACAATTATTAAATCAATCATGTTGATTGTATTTAATAATTTTTATTTTTAGCTAACTCTTGCCTCTCAATCATGCAAAAATAGAGAGGGGGTTAAACTAAAAAATGAAAACTCATGCAAAGGAGTTGTGGGGTGTTTTTCATTGATTTATGGTCAAACTGAGGTGGTTTGGAGTTTTCCTTGGTAAAAATAGAATAAGAGGGATAGTTTGGACCTATTTTAGCTTGTTTTGGAGTAGTTGAGACCCTTCTTTTTAGGGATTTTCTATTGAGCTCATGAGAGAGATATTTTTTGGTAGAGTTGACTACAGTTGACTCAGGAGAGTCCCTTAGAGGTGCTTTTTTGTATTATAGTGGAAAAACTTAGTTTTTTCACTAGTTATTGATTCTATGCTTTTTATTTGCACATTACAAAGAAAGCCATACAGTTTTGTAACTCATTTTTTCTAGATTTATAGATAGCAGTAGGTTTACATGTTATATCCTTGTCATTTTTTTGTAGTATTTTCCTTCTATTTGTTCAAAAGATTAATATTTACCTTCTCAGACCCATGTGGGTGTCTTCATGAATGATTTTGATAGAATTAATGTGTTTTAAACAATCAAAGCCTTTAATTTCCATCTCATTCATTGTTGTATATGCATAGAAAAACAATTCATATCACAGGTCTTAGGTTGTGCTTTTGTTTATTCTGCGTTCAAAATTGTGAAACTTAGTTTTCCTTCCCAAAAGACTAATAATCAAGCCTTCTTCTGAATTATTAATGTGGTCAAATTGCCCCCTTTACTGAGCTATGCAAGTAGATTTTGTTGAAAAGATAGTTGTGAATTAAGCTGTCCCTTCTAATACCATTTGGTGCATCACCTTATAGAAGTAGCTTTTTCTTTAAACAGTTACCCTTTTACCCTTTTCCCTCAAAATTCTATTAGTTTCTAGAAAACATCAAAAGGGGAACCAGCCCATTATCTGGAGGCTCATTCTCACAATAGATCACCCATAGTCTGAGTTTGATCCCATGTTGCATATGATTGCTAAGTTTTACACTTAGCATTTAGGGCGCAATCCTTCATGACAACAATAGTATAGAGTAGAGCATACTCTTTTTGGCCACTTTTTGTAAAACTCTCATATTATTATTAGAAGTCTAGGTTCATATATATTATATATATTAATGCTATAATAATTTTGCAATTTTTAAATTCCAATGAATTTGATGCCTTGACAAAATTTTCAAAGTGTGTACATAACTTGCTAATCTAGATGGGGCCAAACTAGATAGAAGGAGGATAACTGTATGTCATGGGATATTATTGGTGGTGGATAATGATGCGTGAGCATGTGAGAAAAGGATAAGTAGAGAAATGAGGTGCCAACTAAGAGGCCAATAAGAAAAATATGATTACTTGAAAGAACACATGGGAATGAATTTCCAAGATAATATGCTATGATGAAATAAGCATGACCCTAAGAGAAATTCTATGTTCCTAGGAAGGAATGAAAAAACCTACCTACACATGCTATTACAAGACAAACCCATAAGCTAAAGACATGACCTATGTAACTTGGATAATCTAACAAATGATATGAATTTAGACCTAGAAGAAATTCTTGGATTAAAATTTTGAGTTAATAAACCACTTACTGGATTTCACCCAAAATGTAGGATTTGTATTTTCTTGAGGCCATGTTTACATGATAAGGATATTGAGTAGCCATATGATATTGCACAAGTCAAAAACCATGGTGCACAACACTTCCTAAAGTAGCCACACAATATTGGTTCCAAAGTATTTTCTCTGCAATGTAGTCATATTACAAAGTTGGCTCCTAACTATTTTAAACTTGCTTTTAACCATTTTAGGCTAGCTCCTAATTGTTTTAGACTAGTTTTAGACTATTTCATGTAGCTCCAAAATATTTGATAGGCTAGTATTTCTCATTTTTGTGGCTTGCAATTAGCTACAAATCAATTTGCCATCAATCTAAATTGGCCCATGAGAAACGTGCCACAAGTTAGCCAAAATTCTTTGTTATGGTGGGCACACAACTAAATGCTGATTTGTTTTTTTCTCTTTTAGAATTTATTGTAATTAGATTATCTTTTATACAATAATTAGTATATAAGTAATAGATTTTAGTATAAGTGGTATATTTTAGTTTGAAAATAGTAATAATCTACACCTAGCCTAATTATATCTACACAATGCATTATTTTTTTTTTATTTTAATTGATTTATATCTTTTATTTTAATTGGATTATCTTTTAATGTAAAATAGTAATAATCTAAATGTCACAACTCTTTTTTTTTTAATTTTGAATTTGAAAATTAAATGAGAGAAATAGAGTTCCATTTAAAAACAAAATAATAAAGGTGTAAGGATACTTCTAGAATGAGCATTAATAAGGAACCTTCCCTCCCATCCTCAAGTCAAGACCCCAATTTATGAGATGACTCAATTTTCTCCTTAAATTTATTACCATTGGAAAATTTGGGAGCATATTTATGAATTACAAGAGCCCTTTTCTACAAAAATTTAATAGCAATCTTGAAAATGGAGAGGAGCATTTAAGATGAAGACTTGACTGAAGACTTGGAGTTTCAACCATGAGGGTCAAGTTTTTCTCTAAATTGCTTAAATTTTGAGGAAGAAGACACTCATCTCTAGTTTGGGAGTGCTAGAGAAAACTGTAAGAGTTCTCCTCTCCATCATTTTTCTTTGTTTCTCTTGAAAGTCTAGTTCTTGCATTTTGTTAATTAATTTTAGTTCAAATTCATGTTGATGATATGTTGCAAATTTAATAACTGTGTCAAAGTTTTTGTGAAAGTTTTTAATGAATAGAGGTAGCATTTTTTGAAATAAACCCCCTTAACCCAATTGCCTCTCCTCTCTGCCCCCAGCCCTAAGACTCCTGTTGTCCATACCCTATTCCATACCCTGTTTTAATACCCTTTGACTAGGTACAGGCAGGGAGGAGCTTAGCTATAGTTGTGGAATTTGGCTTTACACCTGCCAATTCCATTTATTTAAAAATTTCTAAATCCCTTTTCAACGAATTCATTTAGTGTGATCATATAGTCATTGCATTTCATGAGCTGACATCTCGGCTGGGTGCTATGCGTCCACTTTGTCCATGGGTTGATAGATGTCCATTCCCTGTTCCCAAGCTATGAGCTATGAAGGATGCTAGTAAAGGTTGAGGAGCCTAGCTTTACATTTTCCAGTTGTAATTGCTTAAAATTTTCTAAGGCCTCTTCAACAAATCCATTTAGAGCACCCCTACCCTCACAGCCTTCCATGAGATTGCATTTCTTTGGGTCATTTTGACAAACAGTTTTCATGACTTGTCTATGCTTCCACATTTTGAATACATGTCTACCAGTATGTTTCTAGCAATAATATCACACAAAATTCCTCCTTCCATTATGCTTTCATGAATGCCCATACTCTATTAATGAGCACCCAATTTGGCGCAGACAAGAAGAATGCTGCCCTAGGTTGTGAAAATTAGCTTTTCATTTGCCAATTGCATTTGCTTGAAAGTTTCTTAAGCCTTCTCAACAATATCCTGTAATCGTTGCATTCCTTAGGTATTCTGTCAAATAGTTCACATACCTTGTAAGTGCTTCTTCATTTTGTATATATGTCTACCTAAATATTTTCATCTTTAATATCTGACTATAAATGTTTCCAAGATTTGTTTCTATTATCTATGGTTCTTCTCCGACATCAGATTGGCTGGGGTTTTGGTTAGCAGCTAAAGACGCCCCTGTGGCATAGAATGTGACTAGATGATTTGGGTTGTAACTGACCTGTCACTTCCCATCTTTGATGGAAGATTAATTCATTAGTTTCTGACATTTCATCTCATCTCTTCTATGCCAAAGTATGAATTCTGAGCATCTTCTTAGAATTTAAGCATGAGATTTAGTGTATATTCTAGAGGTCTGGGATCATGTTAGTCATATTCCCAATTACATCAAAACAACATAAAATACATATAGGATCATTAAGCAAAGTGTGCAGTGCCTCTCTACATAATGCTGTGAGATTGAGGTGAGCAGTGGACGGCAATAACTTTTTATGATTGTAATTGGAATGTGGAAAATGTGCATTGTGATTTAGCCTATGTTTACCACACAATGACATCTCCATTGGTAAGTGTGGGAGCATTTTCACTTTCACGAACCTATTTCCTAATTTTATAAGCTATTTATAAATCTAAATATTTTGTTTAAAAGCATAATCCAAGTCTGTAATATAAACTGTCACTAGCATCATAGGAAGATCAAAGAATAGGGACAACCAACAAGTTTAGAAAATTTTCCAGTGTGAATTTTTTTTGTGTGGCAATTTTCCAAGCACTATAATACTCGTATATAAAAGCCTATCGTCTAATTGAAACCTATAAATTTTACAATTTAGAATTTAAAAGTAAATCTTGATAATAATAATAATAATAATAATAATAATAATAATAATAATAATAATAAATTTAACAGATATAACTTTAATTTCAATAAAACACATAGTGGCTTATGGATGCATTCTAGAGTTGGAGTACATATTTTAGTTGATTGAAGAAGAATTTTATGAATTAGATATAAATGTAATAAAAAGTGCAAGTGATAACATAATGGATGGTAATTAAGAAAATAATAGAATACATGACAATATACATGCAAGAACACAAAGAGAGTCATGATGCCAATAAAGAGATACAAGGGTAGCTTATATATACAAATAATTTTGAGAGACAACTATACAAGACAAATCGATAATGAATGCATCTATTAACATGAGACTATATTTGTATAGGATAGAGAAATAGGGATTTATATGATGGAATTTTTACATAATTGAGGAGTTGTTACCTTGACAATAGTGGTGGATTATTATGTTACTATTAATATTCAAACTAAGCTACTTGGTACACTTTAATAATCAAATGGGTTTTCTTATCATGATTAAGATTAGGTATCATGTTAGGTCTCACACTTAAACCTTGGCATGGTGAAGAAACTATATCTAAATTGATACGATGTATATATGCATTATCATGCACATAGGGTATGGCAGATAGACATGTATATATTTTATATTGTGAGTCTTATCAAAAGTGCATGAGTCAAGTATATGGTGAATTCATTATCTTAGATTATGTGAATTTCTTAATGATCGAACATGGGTATTATTGGTTTAAGAATGGATGGAAACAAATGCTTGGAATTGTGATAAAATAAAAAGGAATGATTGAAATTGTAGTTGAACTAGTCATCAAAGATTATTTCAATTTGACCTAGATTAAATTTTACAAAGATCTTTCCTATTTATGAGTTGATATAAGTATCTTTCTAGTCATAAGTTTATGAAATTGATTAAGTTTATTTTCTAGTTCAGTTCATTATGAGTAAGCATCTTTTATCTGCATTTTGAATTGAGGAAGTATTTTCCTTTATCAACTATTATTATGCAAGTTTTTCCTTTGCTACTAGATAGGTAAACCTTGTAAATAAACGTTCAAACTCAAACATTCGCAGTGTTCGGTATTTATGGTACCTCTGTGTCACATTTACGGATAATGCCATCGCATTGAACCAAATACCTCGTGCCTAACATAGCTCCAACAACGACGTTTGGGCACTGTCCCTCTAAATTGTTAGGGAGTAATAAGGAACATGTTAAAGTTAAATCCACAGGAAGGGAAAATCTCCTCAGATACCTCACTAAAGAGATTAACAAAAAAAAAGAAAAAGGTGAGACTATCAAAAATTGTTGTAGGATCAATGGGAACACCTTGTCGAGGAAATATGCGTGTTAGGTAAACTATTCACATTTGAAAACCTAAACCTCAAACACTACTGGGAGTTATGTTTGCAAAATAGTTCCTTAGGAATTCCGTCCATTGTATCACTCAAGTGGGTGGCAATCAGCGAAGAGCTATGTACCCACTCACAAGTACATTAAACATAGTGCAAGACAGAACTACATGTTTGCATTCATCATGTAGATCGCATCCGTAGAGGGCCTTGATCCTGTGGATACAGGGTATGTAGGTAGTCTAGACGACGAAGGATGCCCCCATTACTCAGGTCCCTTAGATATAGTATACTCCTTTATAATCAACTTCATTATGTCCATCCCTAGTTTAAAGGTTATCTAGGTAACTTAAGAACTCTCCTAGTAGTCAGAATAATCCCCGGGGTGGATTACTTGTACCCAGCTTTGCTGTAAACTGAGGTGAGTACAAGTTGATGTTATGTGTTCCCTGGTCGACATCCTCAGTACAGTGTCTGGGCAGACTGTGGTCCCCAGGAAGTGACTCATGAACCTGTATTAATCCTGAGGGAGTCAGAAGTCTCTAGCCAGAGCATAATGATTCCTGTCCTCTTTAGCCTGTTAGGCTATCATGTTTATTTATCCCAGATTGGATAGAGTATTGGTCCATTTGACCCACTAGGCCTTTTGGCCACTATTTGTTCTACCTGAATCAGGTGGCGATAAGGTCCATTTGACTTGGTTCTGTATGAACCTATTTGCCCAAAGGATAGAAGATCCCAGGTTGGCTTAAGAATATTTTGTTTTGAACATATGGCCCATTTTGGTTGAAGTTTTTCCTGAGTACTCAATCAAAGTCTTGATATATCTCATAAGAACTTGTTAATAAAGTAAAATTTTTGAAAATTCAATTTTGGACCAAGCGGGTCCTTACATGTGGTATCAAAGCGTGGTTCAAACACTCGGCCTAGAGGCCTACTAACTCAAAATTGATAATAATTGGTATTTAAGATAAGAATTGTAATAGAATTAATTACATTCAATTTGCATGTTGTAAACCAAAAATTGTAGCAAGTGGTAAATCACCTCTCTCCTTGTTTCAGAATTAAATGGCGAGAACCTGAAATTTGCGAGATCTGCTTGGAGAGGAACCGGTCAACCAAGAACTAGTTGAAAAGCAAGAACCAGTTGAAAACCCACCTGAGAACCCAAATGCTGGTATAGAAGCAATTATTCAGTTGTTGACAAAACAAAGAGAAATGTTGGAAAACCCTGAGAAAATTGTACAAGACTTGAAGACTAGATAGGGGACCATAGAAAACATTTTGGAACCTCAAGACGAACATCAAGGTGTGGAAGTACACATAGCTCAAACAACTAATGAGCTAGAGGTTCCTAGGTCTCGGCAGGAAACCACCATTCTAGATATCTCACAAGACCTCAAGAAGATAACTCCTCCTAAATTTGATGGTAAACATGTGGGGGATGCTGCAGAAGGATGGCTCACCAAAATGGAGAAATATTTTGAACTAAGAAACTACTAAAAGAATATCAAGGCAACCTAGGGAGCCTATCAATTAGAGGGAGAAGCTGCTAGTTGGTGGATAAACATAAAGGGACAATATTGTTATTGAAAGGAAAACCTAACTTGAAGGCAATTTGTGAGCCACTTCCGTGAGAGATGGCTTCCACAACTATTTTATGATGAGAAGATGACTTAGTTTTTGAATCTTAGACAAGGAAATCTCACAGTCCAACAGTATTGGGATAGATTTGCGAAGCTACTGAAATATGTTCCTATCTATCAAAAGGATGAAAGGTCTCAGGCAAGGAAGTTTCTTTTGGGGTTGAATACTAATATTGGGGTAGAAGTGGATATGTTTGCCCCTGAAAACATGAATCAAGTCTTGGAGAAGGCACTCAAATAGGAAAAGAAATTACAGGCACTATCGGTGGCAAAGAAAAACTTTCGGGACAAACAATTTTCCTTCAAAAGGAAACTAGACAATCGGGGCAACAAAGGAGCTCAAAAGAATAAGAGGAGAGACTGGGGTAGAACAGAAGCTGCTGGTAAACAAGATCATAGGAACAATTACAATAGTAATGTTAGAAGGACTGATGGGAATACACCACCCTGAATTTCTAATGGACCCCCTGGTGGATGCTTTATGTGTGGAGGCAACCATTATGCAAGGGATTGTTCAAAAAGAAATGGGTACAATCAACCACAGCAACCTCGGCAACATCAAATACATGCTACCATAAGAAATCAACAAACTCACCATCAAAATATACCTACGGAGACAAGAGGTATGCTTTTTGGTAAACCCATAACTATTTTGATAGATACTGGTTCCTCTGAGAATTTTATTTCCCCATAATTGGTAAGAAAAATGTCTTTACAAACTAAGAATATGAAATCATCATGGATGGTTCAGTATGGTGACAAGGCTATAGAGAAGGTGAACAAGTACATAAGAGGAACCCTCATTAAGTTTCCTGAATTAGAAACCAAAGCTGACTTATATGTCGCACCCCTAGGAGCCTATGATGTCATAATCGGAATAAGTTGGCTAATGAGTCATAAGGCTAACATAGATTGCTATAACAAAGTGGTGGAGTGTATAGATGATAAGGGGTGTAGAGTTAGGATCCAAGGAATTTACAAACCTATATCAGTGGGGACCATTTCTACTATGCAACTAAAGAAGGCTAGGTGAAAACGAGGAAATCAGATATTCTTAGTATCTTTAGATGAGAAGGAAGAAGAGAAAGAAGCCCCTACCTTTGAAAATACTCCATTCCTTTGGGACTACAAGGATGTGTTTCCTGAAGAGCTACCTGGATTACCTCCTAAAAGGGAATTTGATTTTTCAATCGATATACTTCCTAGAACCGCGCCTATATCCAAAGCCCCATATAGGATGAACACCACAAAACTCCAAGAGTTGAAAATACAGTTGCTAGAATTGCTAGAGAAAGGATTGATAAGGCCTAGTGTATCACCTTGGGGAGCACTAGTCATATTTGTAAAGAAGAAGGATGGGACATTAAGGTTGTACATTGACAATAGAATGTTGAATAAAGCCACTGTGAGGAATAGATATCCCTTGCCTCATATTGATGATCTATTTGAACAAATGAGAGGAGCCTCAGTGTTCTCCAAAATTGACCTCCACTCGGGCTATCACCAATTAAGGATAAAAGAAGAGGAAATCCCAAAGACAGCATTTAGGACTAGGTATGGACACTATGAATTCATTGTAGTTCCATTCGGGCTAACAAATGCTCTAGCTGCCTTTATGAATCTAATGAATAGTGTGTTCCATGATTTTCTAGATAAGTTTGTGATTGTGTTTCTGGATGACATTTTAATATGTTGCAAGGATGAAGAGGAACACTTAACCCATATCCAGGCAGTCTTAAAAAGGTTGCGAAAGCATAAGTTGTTTGGGAAGTTATCCAAATGCTCCTTCTTTGAAAGGAGGGTTCACTATTTAGGCATATCATTTTAGCCAAGGGTATAGCGGTAGATCCTAATAAAGTAAAAGCCATCACTGAATGGCCTATACCTACAAATGTGACCAAAGTAAGAAGTTTTATGGGATTGGTAGTGTACTACAAAAGGTTTGTGAAAGACTTTTCAAGGATAGCCAATCCAATCACATCCTTGCAAAAGAAGAACAAAAAGTTCATTTGGACTGAGTAGTGTGATAAGGCATTTCAAGTACTAAAGGAAAGGCTAACGTCACCTTCAATTCTAAAAGTGCCTGACCCTAATGGTAACTTCATAGTAGTAACAGATGCATCCATAGAAGGACTAGGAAGAGTTCTTTTCCAAGAGGAAGGAGTAGTGGCTTATGAATCATAGAAACTAAAAATCCATGAAGTCAATTACACCCCCCATGACCTTGAACGTGCAGCCATCGTTCATACCTTGCAAAAATGGAGACATTTCTTGTTGGGAAAACCATTTGAGCTTAAAACAGACCATCAAGGACTAAAATATATCTTCACTCAACCTCATTTGAATGCAAGACAGAGAAGGTGGTTGGAGTTCCTAAGTGACTATGATTTTGAGATTGAATATATCAAGGGGAAAGAAAATAGGGTGGCCGATGCTCTCAACAGAAGGAGGCATATAATGGCCATATCTAACTTGCACATAGACCTAAAGCAACAAGTATTCTCCAAGCAGAAACATGACCCATGGTACGCTCAGGTTAAGACATCTCTAGCTAACACCTCTGTGGAACCTAAGTAGTCAGACTATACTTTTGATTATGATGGACTAATGAGGTACCAAGGAAGAATATATGTTCTTGATAATGTAGAACTAAGGGTTATCATCCTGACAGAGGGACATAAGGCTCCATATTCAGGACATCCAGGAGTGAATAAGATGTATGCAGACCTCAAAAGATTATATTTCTGGCTAGGAATGAAGAAGGATGTGGTAGACACAGTTGCTAGATGCCTAGAATGTCAAAGGGTTAAGGCAGAACATGTGCACCCAACAGGACTTCTTTATCTACATGATGTACCTTTCTATAAATGGCAGGTCATAAGTATGGATTTTGTCCAAGGGCTACCAATGACATCTCATAGGCATAATTGTATTTTGGTGGTAGTGGATAAACTCACTAAGGTAGCACACTTCATACCAGGGAACCTAATAGATGGTGGACCAGCAGTAGCAAAAAGGTTCATAAAGGAAATTTTTAGGTTGCATGGAATTATTGAGAAAATCATCTCTGATAGAGACGCAAAGTTCGCTTCTAGATTTTGGACCACATTACAGGCTGCCTTAGGAACACAGTTGAATTTCAGCACAACTTATCATCCTGAGACAGATGGCCAAACAAAAAGAACCAACCAAATTCTGGAAGACCTCCTTTGTATGTATTGCATGGATCAACAAATTAAATGAGAGGAATATTTTCCATTAGTTGGGTTTGCCTATAACAATTCCTTCCAAGCAGCAATAGGTATGGCACCCTTTGAAGCTCTCTATGGGAGACCTTGTCGAACACCTTTGAGTTGGGATAAACTAGAAGATAGGATCCTGGTTGGCCCTGAAATGTTGAAGGATATGGATAATTAGGTGCAACTTATTTGACAGAGGTTGAAGGAAGCCTCAAATTGCTAGAAAAGTTATGTAGATAAGAATAGGACAGCCAGAAGATTTCAAGTTGGTGAAAACGTGTTCCTAAGAGTTTGACCTCATAAAAGTCCCATCTCTTTTGGAAGGAAGTCAAAGATAGCTCCTCACTATGTCGAGCCTTTTGAAGTACTTGAGGAAATAAATCTTGTAGATTACCGCTTGGCCTTACCTCCAGCACTGAGCCGCATTCATGATGTGTTCCATGTATCCTTGTTAAAAAAGTATATACCTGACCCTATGCATATTCTTAATTTGAATGCCCTACAAGTGGAAGAACCTGGTACAATAACAATAGAGCCAAGCAGAATCATCGAGAGGCATCAATTCCAACTCTGCAATAGGACAGTGATCAATATAAAGTCTAGTGGGACCAGTGCTCACCTGAGAATGCTACATGGGAAGACACAATGGAAATGCAACAGCTCTATTCGCACTTATTTTGAATAAACTCTAGTTATTTATAAACTTGACAAACTTCAAATTTTGCTTAAAGACAATGATGTTGAGATGATACAGATAGTTATGCTTAGATAATACTCCTTGTTATCTTTATCTATGTTAAACTATTTAACCTACCTTGTTGAAGGATGGAATTTAAAGCAGGCAAGTATACTTATTTCTATGGACTTATATGTTTTGATCTTATTTCTAACATGCATCGGGATGATGCATAAATTTAGAGGAGAACGATGTCACAACTCTTTTTTTTAAATTTTGAATTTGAAAATTAAATGAGAGAAATATAGTTCCATTTTAAAAAAAAATAATAAACAAGATGTAAGGATACTTCTAGAATGAGCATTAATAAGGAACCTTCCCTCCCATCCTCAAGTCAAGACCCTAATTTATGAGATGACTCAATTTTCTCCTTAAATTTATTACCATTGGAAAATTTGGGAACATATTTATGAATTACAAGAGCCCTTTTCCACAAAAATTTAATAGCAATCTTGAAAATGGAGAGGAGCATTTAAGATGAAGACTTGACTGAAGACTTGGAGTTTCAACCATGAGGGTCAAGTTTTTCTATAAATTGCTTGAATATTAAGGAAGAAGACACTCATCTCTAGTTTCGAAGTGCTGGAGAAAAATGTAAAAGTTCTCCTCTCCATCATTTTGCTTTGTTTCTCTTTAAAGTCTAGTTCTTACATTTTGTTAATTAATTTTAGTTCAAATTCATGTTGATCATATGTTGCAAATTTAATAACTGTGTCAAAGTTTTTATGAAAGTTTTTGATGAATAGAGGTGGCATTTGTTAAAATAAACACCCTTAACCCAATTACCTTTCCTCTCTGCCCCCAACCCCCAGTCTTCTGCCATCCATACCCTATTCCATACCCTGTTTTAATACCCTGTGACCAGGCACAGGCAGGGAGGATGTTAGCTATAGTTGTGGAATTTGGCTTTACACCTACTAATTTCATTTATTTAAAAATTTCTAAATCCCTTTTCAATGAATTCATTTAGTGTGATCATACAATCATTGCATTTCATGAGCTAACATCTCAGCTGGGCTACTGTGCATCCACTCTGTCCATGGGTTGATAGATGTCCATTCCCTGTTCCCAAGCTATGAGCTATGGAGGATGCTGGCAAAGGTTGAGGAGCTTGGATTTACATTTGCCAGTTGTAATTGCTTCAAATTTTCTAAGGCCTCTTCAACAAAGCCATTTAGAACACCCCCGCCCTCACGACCTTACATGAGATCGCATTTCTTTGGGTCATTTTGAAAAATAGTTTTCATGACTTGTCTATGCTTCCATGTTTTGAATACATGTCGACCAGTACGTTTCCAGCAATAACATCAGACAAAATTCCTCCTTCCATTATGCTTTCATGAATGCCCATACTCTATTCCTGAGCACCCAATTTGAGGCAGACAGGAAGAATGCTACCATAGGTTGTGAAAATTAGCTTTTTTTTCTGCCAATTGCATTTGCTTGAAAGTTTCTTAAGCCTTCAAAACACTATACTGTAATCGTTGCATTCCTTAGGCATTCTATCAAACAATTAACGTACCTTGTCTGTGCTTCCTCATTTTGTATATATGTCTACCAGAATATTTCATCTATAATATCTGACTATGAATGTTTCCAAGATTTGTTTCTGTTATCTCTAGTTATTCTCTGACATTAGATTGGCTGGGGTTTTGGTTGGTAGCAAAAGACGCCCCTGTGGCATAGAATGTGACTACATGATTTGGGTTTTAATTGACTTGTCACTTCCCATATTTGATGGAAAATTAATTCATTAGTTTCTGACATTTCATCTCATCTCTTCTGTGCTAAAGTATGAATTATGAGCATCTCCTTAGAATTTAAGCATGAGATTTAGTGTATATTCTAGAGGTCTGGGATCCTGTTAGTCATATTCCCAATTACATCAAAACAACATAAAATACATATAGGATCATTAAGCAGAGTGTGCAGTGCCTCTCTACATAATGTTGTGAGATTGAGATGAGCAGTGGATGGCAATAACATTTTATGATTGTAATTACAATGTGGAAAATGTGCATTATGATTTAGCCTATGTTTACCACACAATGACATCTCTATTGGTAAGTGTGGGAGCATTTTCACTTTCATGAACCTATTTCCTCATTTTATAAGCTATTTGCAAATCTAAATATTTTCTTTAAAAGCATAATCCAAGTCTGTAACATAAACTAGCACTAGCACCGTAGGAAGATCAAAGAATAGGGACAACCAACAAGTTTAGAAAATTTTCTGGTGTGAATTTTTTTTGTGTGGCAATTTTCAAAGCACTATAATACTCGTATATAAAAGCCTATCATCTAATTGACACCCATAAATTTTACAATTTAGAATTTAAAAGTAAATCTTAATAATAATAATAATAATAATAATAATAATAATAATAATAATAATAATAATAATAATAATATGAAATTTAACAGATAACTTCAATTTCAATAAAAGGCAGAGTGGCTTATGGATGCATTCTAGAGCTGGAGTACATATTTTAGTTGGTTGAAGAAGAATTTTATGAATTAGATATAAATGTAATAAAAAGTGCAAGTGATAACAGAATGGATCGTAAATCAAATGGGTTTTCTTATTACGATTAAGATTAGGTATCATGTTAGGTCTCACACTTAAACATTGGCAGGGTTAAGAAACTATATCTGAATTGATATGATGTATATATGCATTATCACACACATAGGGTATAGTAGATAGACATGTATATCTTTTTTATTGTGAGTCTTACCAAAAGTTCATGAATCAAGTATATGGTGAATTCATTATCTTAGATTATGTGAATTTCTTAATGATGAAACATGGGTATTATTGGTTTAAGAATGGATGGAAACGAATGCTTGGAATTGTGATAAAATAAAAAGGAATTATTGAAATTGTAGTTGAACTAGTTATCAAAGATTATTTTAATTTGACCTAGATTAAATTTTACAAAGATCTTTTCTATTTATGAGTTGATATAAGTATCTTTCTCGTCATTAGTTTATGAAATTGATTAAGTTTATTTTCTAGTTCTGTTCATTATGAGTAAGCATCTTTTATCTACATTTGAATTAAGGAAGTATTTTCCTTTATCAACTATTATTATGCAAGTTTTTCCTTTGCTACTAGATAGGTAAACCTTGTAAATAAACGTCCAAACTCAAACATTTGCAGTATTTGGTATTTATGGTACCTCTATCATGTTTATGGGTAATGCCATCGCGTTGAACCAAGTACAATGACGTCTGAGCACCGTCCCTCTAAATCATCGGGGAGTAATAAGGAACATGTCAAAGTTAAATCCACAGGAAGGGAAAATCTCCTCGGATACCTCACTAAAAAGATTAACAAAAAGAAAAAAGAAAAAGGTGATACTATCAAAAATTGTTGTAGGACGATCAATGGGAAGACCTCATCGGCGAAATATGTGTGTTAGGTAAACTATTCACACTTGAAAACCTAAACTTCAAACACTCCCGTGAGTTGTGTTTGCAAAATAGTTCCTTAGGAATTTTGTACATTGTATCACTCGAGTGGGTGGCAATTAGTGAAGAGGTGTGTACCCACTCACAGCTACATTAAACATAGTGTAAGACAAAACTACATGTTCGCATTCGTCGTGTAGATCGCATCCGTAGAGGCCCTTGATCCTGTGGATATAGGGTATGTAGGCAGTCTGGACGGTGAAGGATGCCCCCAGTACTTAGGTCCCTTAGATATAGTATACTCCTTTATAATCAACTTCATAATCTCGATCCCTAGTTTAAAAGTTATCTAGGTAACTTAAGAACTCTCCTAGTACTTAGAAGAATCCCTGGGGCGGATTACTTGTACCTGGCATTGCCATAAACTTAGGTGATTACAAGTTGATGTTATGTCTTCCCTGGTCGACATCCTCAGTACAGTGTCTGGGTAGACTGTGGTCCCTAGGAAGTGAATCATGAACCTATATTGGTCCTAAGAGAGTCAAAAGTCTCTGGCCAGAGCATAATGATTCCTGTCCTCTTTAGCCTGTTAGGCTGTCATGTTTATTTATCCCTGATTGGATAGAGTATTGGTCTGTTTGACCCACTAGGCCTTTTGGCCATTATTTGTTCTACCTGAATTAGGTAGCGATAAGGTCTATTTGACCTGGTTCTATATGAACCTATTTGCCCAAAGGATAGAAGAGCCTGGTTTGGTTTAAGAATGTTCCGTTTTGAACATATGGCCCATTTTGGTCGAAATTTTTCCTGAGTACTCAATCAATGTTTTAATATATCTCATAAGAACTTGTTAATAAAGTAAATTTTTTTAAAATTCGAGTTTGGACCAAGTGGGTTCTTACACTAAATCTAACCTCATCACATCTACACATGGCATTATTCATGACATTATTTTAATTGGATTATTTTTTATAGAGTCATAAACCTAATGTGTTATTTTATTTTATTTTGTTTTGTTTTAATAATTAAGATATAAGTGGTATATTTTAATGTATAAATAGTAATAATCTAAATCTAACCTCATTATATCTACACATATCCTATTATAGACAAACCCTAAATATATATACATATCTTGTGTTTAACCCTAACTCATTCTTATCAAAAAAAAATTTGCAACCATTATCTCCTCTATCCATGGAGTATGATGTCTAAGATGCTTGTTATATGTTATCTTATATTTAAAGACAAACCCTAATTCATTCTTATGAAAATCTTTTAAAGACAAACCCTAAATATCTACAGATATTTTGAGTTCACATTTTATTATAAGCACACTAAATTTGAGGTCTTAAATTTTAAGACAAACCCTAACTCATTCTTAAATTGCAACCATTATCTCCTCAGGGATGACCTTTGATATCTTAAATACCTGTTATAAATTTTGTTATATTTGAAAACAAACCCTAACACATTCTTATCAAAATCTTTTGTAACCATTCTCTACCCTGTTAAAGGTGGAGTTCGATGCCTATGATATAAATGGATGGCTGAATCTATGAGTTACAAAGGAGGGAGGAGCCGCTCAGGCTGTCCTCGTGTGAGGCTGCAAAGTTATCATTGAAAGATGTTTTAAACTTGATTCCTGTTGTAGGGTTGTGGCCTCCCAGACCAAACATTTTTACGAGCAACGTCATACCGTGAATATGTCCTGTTTCCAAACCGTAACATCATCCATCTGTAACTGCCTCAATACTCACTTCTCTCACAGCTAGCCAGTGAAACTTCATTTAAGCTACGATAATCACCGCTGGCACAAATACGATAGGGAAATGTTGAAGACGATTTTGGCACGCTTTCTCTTTTCCACCCAGACAGAAATCTACCTCTACGCGGGCAGGCCACGCATCGTGGACAATGCCTGGAAGAATAGGTCTAGTTCTGAGGTACAGTTAACATTCCATTAGTATTGTCAGTACATGTACCTTCATTCGACATTTGTGCTACTTCCATGCTAAGGTATTGCTCAATATTAATTGCTTCAGTCTACTGCTGCTGATAATAACCGAGGCGCTGCATTGGAAATGAAGCAGAACAAGGCAGCAAAGAGGAAGGCATTTCTTCAATGAAACCGCTTGCTTTGTTATTGTGAACACGGTATTGTTCAATAAAGATCTTTGCCCACTGGCAGAAGATTTTGATTTTTCTGCAGAAGCCTCAAGATTGCGTTGTTTATGCTTCGTTGGGGATTTTCTATTTTGAAACTAATAGAAAACATTCGGATCTCCCACCTGTCCATATTCTTGAAGTTGCATCCTGTATCTACTCTGTCGGGGGATTCACCATCACAGAATTGAATATGCTCTCCAGAATTCAAAACTGCTCCGGTTTATTGGTTTTGCCTCTGAGTTCCTCTCCCTCTCGTCCTCCTAGGATGATGTTCCTGTCTCAAGATTCCTTAATACAAAACATACCATGCAGGAAACATATTGTGTGATACTAGACAATACCTTGATTGAAATATAAGTTGTTTGATTGTTAGATTGTTTAATCACTCAACCTTTTGATGTTTAAGGTTTGTTTGAATAAGGGGCTTAATGGATTTCAATGCAAACCTTAAACATCAAAAGGTTGAGTGTTCTAACAATCAAATAGTTTAGATTTCAATCATGTTATCATCTACTATTACACAATATGTACCCTGATTCATATATTTTGTATTAACGAATCTTGAGACAGGAACATCATCGCAGGGGGAGAACGACAAGACCAGACCCAAAACCGAGATGGAATCCCAAACCCCAGCAGATTGAAATTCTAGAAAACATATTCAAATCTATGATGGTGAATCCCCCAAGAGATGAGATACGGCAGATCAGGATGCAACTTCAAAAATATGGACAGGTGGGAGACGCCAATGTTTTCTATTGATTTCAAAACAGAAAATGCTAAACAAAGCAAAAACAACACAATCTTGAGGCTTCTGCTAAAAAATCTAAATCCTCTGCGAGTGCGCAAAGAGCTTCATTTTAAGAATACAGTGTGCCCAATAACAATTTCTAATGCGTGCTTAGCAGAAAACAAAAGAAAATTAACTTGATGATTACATATTAAAATATAATGTACTTACCTTTTTTTTTATTTGATTTGATATTTTTGTAATTTATGTTTGAGTATTTATATAGATTATTTACTTTATGTTAGCTTTATTCTTATGTTAATTCATTTAATAGAACTATGTCCATTATATATTTCAAATTTCATTCTCATTTGCATTCATTTAATAAAAGAATGTGAGTTATATATTTTAAATTTAATTCTTATGTGCATTATTTAATAAAACTATGTCCATTATATATTTTAAATTAAAAATAGTTACATTATAATTTTGATGTGCATTCATTTAATAAAAGTATGCCAGTTATATATTTTAAATTTAAAAAACTTACTTTATAATTTAAAAAAATATATGTTGGCTCTATTTAGTTTTTTTGTACACAGTCACTCTTTCCCTTATTATATGCATTCATTTAATAAAACTATGTCGTGTATATATTTTAAATTAAAAATAGTTACTTTATAATTTTTATGTGCATTCATTTAATAAAAGTATGCCAGTTAAATATTTTAAATTTAAAAGACTTACTTTATAATTTAAAAAAATATATGTTGTCTCTATTTAATTTTTATGTACACGGTCATTCATTCCCTTATTATGTGCATTCATTTAATGAAACTATGTCACTTATATATGTTAAATTGAAAATAGTTACTTTATAATTTTTATGTCCATTCATTTAATAAAAGTATGTCTGTTTTATATTTTAAATTTAAAATACTTACTTTATAGTTTAAACATATATGTTAGCTCTATACATGGTCACAGTCATCCCTTAATGATGAATGTCAGTTATATATTTTAAATTTAATTCTTATGTGCATTCATTTAATAAAACTATGTGAGTTATATATTTTAAATTAAAAATAGTTACTTTATAATTTTTATGTGCATTCATTTAATAAAAGTATGTGGGTTATATATTTTAAATTTAAAACACTTTATAATTTAAAAAATATATATGTTAGCTCTATTTAGTTTTTATATGGACGGTCATTTAATGGTTATTTAAGTTGAATGATTTGAAGTTAGATTCCCTCATTACCACCTTGCTCATAGAAAAATGAAAAGAAATGGTTTAGAGGGGTCTAAAGATGCTTTGCATGTGTGGGGTGGATATACAAAGAGAGGCAAAGATATGAATAAAAGTCATAAGAACAAGTCTAAGTCCAATGGAGGGTCTAGAACACCTCATGGTATGGGTAGATTGAGGTGTTGGAACTATGACAAATAGGGGCATCTCATAAAGAATGTAAGAATAAGAAGAAAAATAATTATGATCCTTAGATGGATAAATCATCTAAATTTGATGAAGTTATTGATGCTTTTATTATTTCTACTAACATGACTTTTGATTACTTTTGGTTAATAGATTCAATTGCATCCTACCACATGAGTCTTCAAATGGAGTGGTTCTTAGTGTATACAACTTATCATGGTGGTGTAGTTTTCCTTGGGGACAATAGCACACAAAAGATTATGGGCTAAGATGAGGTAAAATTGATTTTTTGTTATGAGAAGGTGAAAACCCTCAAGGATGTATAGCATATCCCTAGTTTAGATACAAATTTAATTTTTGTATAAAAATGAATGATTTAGGGGTATATTTTACTTTTGAGAAGAGTGATTCTAGGTTGAGCAAAGACAATATGGTGTTGGCTAAGGGAACTTAGTATGGCACCCTATTTAGGGTAGAAGTATCTACTTTCTATAACTCTATTATTGTAACCAATAACATTGTATCTTGTAAATGGTGACACCACAAGATGGGTCAAATAGGTGAGAAGGGTCTCAAAACCATCAAAAATAAGAAGATGGTTGATAAATTGTTTGGTTTCTCTATCAATTTTAATTTCTTTGAACATTGTATGTATGGAAAACAACATTTGGTTTCATTTAAATCTAATGGTACTAGAGCTAAGAAAATTTGAGAGGTTATTTGTAGTGACATATTTGGTCATGTGGATGTGCATTGAATTGGAAAGTCCCACTACTATGTTTCTTTTAGTGATGGTTATTCTAGATATTCTTGGGTTTACTTTTTGACAGAAAAGTCTACTATATTTTCTACATTTATAGAGTTTATATTAGAGTTGAGCACAAATCAACTAAGTCAAATGCAAGTATCAAATTTAAAGTAGATTAAAAGGCAAAAAAGCGTGTACATATAGGAGAGAATAGGAAGTTATTAGTTGAGGAAAAGACTCCTCAACTAAGAGCGGTGGTGAATTACCTCCCTACAAACTAGCATGAGTGGCTAGTTTAATGGGCAACTTGGTGACACCTATCCTAACTGCCCAACAACCTTGACACTTCAATGAGGCATGTGTCAAGATTGTGTAAGGGCTCACCTAAGTAGGCTTATGCCTAAGTGTATACAAATGAAATATATATATATATATACACTAACACCCCCCCTTAAGCATAAATTAGGTGGGTACAAGAAGGATGGGTCCCAAATACTAGGCCTCATGAGGTAACCATTCACAAATTAATCTCTCATGAAGTGGAGAAAGGTAGAAAACCTTGTGGGAAAAAACTACCCTCCAAAAAAGAGAAAAGATGCATGAAAATTATACAAGTGAATAAGTACTACTTATTTCACTAATTACAATATATGATTCCCCCATAGGAGAGAAAATGATAGAAGGTCTATGAAACTCCTCCATAATACATGTTCTACTACAGTGAGGCTAGATAGTTGACAAAGGATGTAGGTGTAGATCCAAGAACACCGAACAATGTTCTTTCCCTTGGGAAGAAATAAAACCACCTGAAGATGCATGATATCTTCCCATGCAAGAAGTTATATTAATGGTATTGAATCATGTTGAATCTGATCCAATGATGATGATGCCCATGTCGATGTCTTCAAAGAGTGATTAGGTGTCCCCATGTCGATGCCGAAGGATGCCATAATCAAATCAGATGCATGCCAAATAGACGAGGATGATGACAATCCAGAACATGTGTAGGGTGATGTAGAACATGAGTATCTGAAGAGGATAATGGAGATGCAAATTCATTGAAATTGTTATCAAAGAGAACACT
This sequence comes from Cunninghamia lanceolata, assembly GCA_027924645.1. Classification (NCBI taxonomy): domain Eukaryota; kingdom Viridiplantae; phylum Streptophyta; class Pinopsida; order Cupressales; family Cupressaceae; genus Cunninghamia; species Cunninghamia lanceolata. The sequence goes on from BSBN01000551.1 coordinate 2,738,852, forward strand.
GATGTCCTCAATGTGTGATTCCATGTAAGTAATGTGGGGCTCTACAAATAGACAAGTGATGTCAGGTAGAAATATGTCCCAGTAAGAAATGAAATGGGACTAGGCTTCTAAATCCTTGCTCTAATACCATATTAGACTTGAGCGAAGATAAACTAAGTCAAATGCAAGTACAAAATTTAGAGTAGATTAAAAGGCAAAAAAGTGTGTACATATAGGAGAGGATAGGAAGCTATTAGTTGAGGAAAAGACTTCTCAACTAATAGTGGTGGTGAGTTACCTCCCTACAAACTAGCGTGAGTGGCTAGTTTAGTGGGAAACTTAGTGACACCTATGCCGAAGTGTATACAAATATATGAAATACATATACACTAACACACCCACTTAAGCATAGATTAGGTGGGTACAAATGAAATAGGTCCTAGCTACAAAGCTTGGTGAGGTACCCATGTACAATGCAAATTTAAAATCAGGTCCTGCCAAGTAGGCCTGATGAGGTATCCAAGGACAATGAAATCTCTCATAAATGGAGAAAGGTAGAAAAATTGAAGGTACCCTCCAAAAGAGAGATAAGAAAGAACTAGAAGGCACCCCCTAAAGAGGATGAACTCTTTAAATGATGACCAACTTCTCCAAATGATGTCTTACTAGAAAGAATTAATGGATGCTCTCTGTGAAGCATCTCTAGAATCTCATGTAGAAAAGAAGCAAGAACAAATGCTAGAAGGAATCTTTGGGTGCTCACTGGGAAGTGTATCTAGAATCTCATGTAGCAAGTGTTGTAGGTACTATCAGAAGAGTAAGACAATCCTGTTGTAAAGAATTACTGGAAGATCATGAAGAAGCAAACACAATTCTCATGTAGCAATAGGTATAGTTGAAATGCAATTTAGAACAAAAGAAAAGAACAGTTCAAACAAGAAATGTTTGGTAGAGAATAGTTCAAAGATCTTGCTACACAAAACTAATGGAAGTTCTCAGAGAAGTAACACTATACTTTGAAGTGGCAATAGGAGCATCATCCCCACTAGATGTAAAGTGAGAAAATGTGAAGTTGTGGGAGAAGTGACAAATCTTCCCAATTGCAACAATTTTTTGACTTTGAGAATTTTCAATTAATGATGTGGTGGATGTAAACTCAATTGTATTATTTGAACAAGTGACTTGATACATGGAAAGCAGATTTCATTTCAAGCTAGGAATGAATAAAAAATTATGGATGTATCCATTACCTACTTGTACTATTCCTTGTCCACAAACATTATAATAATAATCATCTATCATGATTTTGGAGATGTTGATAGGATTGATTGACATGAAAACCTTTAGATAAGGAGACATGTGATTGATAGCACTAGAGAGAAGAACCCATCGATTTATCTTAGAATTGTCTAAAGATACTATAGGAACCCAAATATACACCTTCTTGAAAAAAATTTCCCCCAAAGTTCTTAATTACCCTCGCTTGAATCAGGCACTTTATCATGCAGTACTATAGAACTAAGCAAGACGATTAAATCATACCCTAATACTTAGCCTATTACAAGAGTGACTTGATTTAGCACTAGCAATTTCTAAAAGAACCTAAAGTTTTTCCCTAACATGAATAATACCCTTTGCATATTTTCTCCCACCCTAAATGTGGCACTTTAATAGAAGTAGTGCTTTTAAACTAGTCCAATTCGAGCATAAACAGGTAATTTATAAGTTGAGTGCAATATTATGCCCAATGGATCCAGTCTTTAAAAAACACTGCAGGAAAGATGTAATCTTAGGGATATGAAGGTGTTGGTATAAAGATTTGTCACTTAACTCTATATTCTCTTGCCCAAAAAAATGATAATTGAACCAATAGTTGAATCAATTCTCTTCTTATTTTACAAGGCACAATGACCTTCCAAATATATACAATGAATGAACATAATGTATGCTTTTAACTAGAAAGTAGAAAGGTGGTGCTTTTAACTAGAAAGCATTGAAGGCGATGAATCACAATGTAATTTGTAGAACTAAGAAGCACAAAGACTTCAATCACTACTATCATACACGTATATCAATTATCATACAATCATCACTATGAATCATTCATCAAAAGAAAAACATCCACAACAATGAGCTAGAATAGAAATCTCCAATCACTTCTATATAGAATTGCAAGCTGTAAAGTTGACAGCATATTCAACATAAGAAGAATAAACATTCATCCACTATAACACAAAGTTTACGATTTTCAAATTCAACTGCACCAACTTCTATTCATATATTAAAAGCAGCTGAAAAATAACATCACATCAAAATTAACTTTCCACCAAAAAATGATTATCAAAAGATCCTATGCATTGACAAGGCTTCAAAATATATAGCCTTTCCAACCATAATGGTCTTTAAAATAACAATGGCTTCTTGAGGATAGCCGATTAAAAGATAATTAAATAAGTTGTTAAACTTAAAAAACCCTCTAGAGCCAATAGTTTTTGAAATAAATAGAAATAAAGCATATTAAAAGTCATTAATTGATAACTATCAAGTCCTCCTCTCGTATTGCCTCCATCTCCTTGTTTTGTCCTTCACCTATAGTTGAATATGCCTATGCCATTTGAGATGCTAGTGCCTATAACCTTGCCTTATGTGCCCTATACTTGGTGATGATTGGGGTTAGCACCTTGCCACTTGGACTGCTAGTGATATTAGCCTAAATTTTTTGTTTAATTGTCATTCAATCTACCTCCACCAATCTTTTATGAATTTCATCAATTTCATTCTTGAAAGTCTGGAGATACATTGCCATACTTCCAATCTTTCCTATTGACTTGCTAGTCACTTTTTTAGCACCTACAAGTTATTTAGTAAGCATTTACTTGAATTTTTTCTTTACTTCTTTGATCTTGAGCAATTTGACTCCACTTTCATCAAAGGCTTCTATTCCTAAGATTGTGAAATTACTTTTGAGATCTTTCAAATCAGAAAAATATTGAGTCAGTGTATTCCTTAATTCTTCTTCAACTCCCCCTAGCACAAACATTCTCCATTCAAGTGTGTCTAACAATACTATAGATTCATTCTCTTCAGGGTCACCCAAAATCTTCTCACCTATGAGAATACTTGTATTAGTTTTTATTATTTCTTGAACTTCCTTAAAAACCATCAACAATTTATTGTTGTCTTTTTTAACATTATGTAGCTTTGCAACCAATGTCTTCCTTTTGTCAAAAATTGAGCTGCATAATTTCATAGGTTCCTCAATATATAACAATCCATCAAGAGTGATTTTCTCCACCTGTTGTTCAATGGCTTTAGCTATGGCTTGGTATGGCTTGATTTGTGGTAATATGTTGGGATCTAAACTATCCATAGTTATACTAGGTGTCTCATCTAAACCCTGAGCAGTAATCCTTAAAATGGATTGAATAAATGAGGTTAAAGTTCTCACCTGAGCCTGTAACTTGGATTTTTCTCATTTCTCAGTTTTGACCCTTTTTTATAGTGTACTCATAGGAAACTTGGCATGGTAAATATCACCTTCAACTGTAGAGGGACCCATATAAATTCTTCTCATGATAAAATATGCTTCAGTAATCTCATCTTTATTCTTCTCACCAATTGGGTCTGCAATCTCCAAAATATAGTGTCTTGTAGAGGGGTATGCAACCATTCTTGACATACAACCATTCTTGACATCCTCTTAGCACTCTTGTTCTTAGGTGTATCTTGTAGTAATTTGGATATAATATCTATGTTTGTATCCACCATAGGACCATACCTCTTCTTATTTTCTACTACCTTTATTAACCATGAGGGGGAGGGAGGTGCACAAACACTAGCACTAGTATTAGTATTCAAAACAACATTATCTAATTGCATAGGAGGGATATTTTGTTAATGGGGTTCACTTAATCCTGGAGAATTGGGATTATTGAACAAATAATGGAAAACACAATCTTCTCCAATTTGGTTGAAAAGCAAAGAATCACTATCAATAATTAGAGAGTTGGGAGAAGTCACATGGTCTGCTTGCAATTGTTGCAAAGCATCCAATTTATTTTTTGTTCCTGCTCTTACAGACATAGGTTGGCCATCCCATTAACATGTGGTCTTCAGTCTTCTATTGTCCTCAGGTTCTTCTCCATCTCCTCTAGATTGTGAGCCAACTCTATGAAGAGTTGCATCCACACTAGTTATAGCTCTTGGAGCATGGGAAACCTGTGATGTGTTGTGTTCCTTTGTTGTAGATTCATTTTGTACTGAAGAAACAATGTGTCCTCTTTATCTTGTCTCCAAAAATTTCTTAGTTTTTCTTAGCACAAAAGAAGATTGAGCCATGATATTCGTGACCTCTTTATCAGACCAACATATCTAGGGCAAAGGCACCAATATAACATTTTGATAACCCTCATCTAAAATTTTAGAATTATCATCAAAACCATATGGGATGCGTAAGGGCAACTTGAAAGCCTAGACTTGGTCTATTGTCAACCTCATGTAGTCTCTCCTTTGTACTTCCCTTTCATCAGTACAATCTTCCTAATAATCCTTGAGGTAAGGCTGATGTTCATATAGGCTCCCTCCATGCAAATTCTTCTTAACAAAATTCTTACTGTCAAACAATGGCCATGTGGGCAAAGGGTGGAAATTGTATATGGAAAAAAATTTCTCAATGTTTTGGCATTATCATTACTCTTACAAACATAATTTAAAGATAGAGACATAGGGAATGAATACCCTTTCTTTTTCATACCATAATATTTATTATTCACAGTTGCCATCTGGTGACATACTTCCAAAAGGAAAAGGTAATCTGAAGAATACCTAGGCAACTTCAATGGAGCACTTTTGAAACCTCCAATCCATAGATAGGTAAACCTATCAAAATGAATGTAAAAGCTTCCAAAATTCACAAACAATGTTGTTGCTTCAGGATAAATTCTCCTCTCAAGTGAGCCTTCAATCCTTTTAGCATTCAACATGAGAGAGACATCATTTACATGACGAAAGTATTTCATTGGGCAACTTCTTTTTTCTACTATAGAGAATAATGATACATAGGTGTATTTGGCATGAGAGACCCCTGAGCCCTCAAACTAGGCTAGATAACCTCTTTACTAGCTAGAATGTAAATCATAAAAGAACACATATGGAAGGACACCAGAACACATATGGAAGGACACCTTCTAGTGAAATTTTGTCAGTTGTTCATTCATATGTTCACTTATCAACTTCTCTCAATCTACATACTGAGATTCACTACAAATCACTAGAATAAATTGTCACATCTAATTTTCAAATGAGTCTTATTTGGCACTCCCAACAATACGGTGTAATAGGGTAACCATATCAGAGATTTCTTCTTTAAAATGCCCTCTCTATAAATTGGTGAGAAGTCAGGAGTTACCTTTCCTTTCAACTTTAAGCCAACTCTTAGCAATACGATTAAGGTACCAATCCTTTTTATCCTAAAATATCCCCAACCCATGGTAACAGACATATCAATAAATTCTTCATAGTCTATCAACCTTACTGCATGTGACACAACCTTTGAATCAACTCTAGTAATCATGGTGCCATCGAAAGCTCAAATTTCTTGCAAGTCGGGATGATAATTTCTTGCATAGGAAACAATTAAATCTAGACACAACATGGCAGGTGGAAAACCCCCAGCAGGGGCTAATCCACTACTTGCAATCCTCTCTACAATTAGAGACCCAGTTTCTTGCCGCATTCTAATCCAAAAATCTTCGAGGTCTAAGTGTCCAAGATCAGTATCCTTCACTTTGGACAAACCATTTTCAATTATAGAGGGAATTAGGAACCCCTGATACTTATATTTTATTTTGAATTGTTTCAAAATCTAGAAAATGAAAGCTTCTGAAATAGTTAGGGACACTAGAGAGGTCCACAAAATATTTGGGGAAAATTGACTACCCAGAATCATGAATGGAAAATTGTTCTTCTTCACCCAAACAAATAAAAGTGCTCAATTTATTGTAGGAAACAAAAAGAAAGTAAAGGAGTTGATTATCTAACCTCCTTATGAATATTTTCATAGACCTTCGGCTAGCTTCAAAGTTTAGAGCTCCTCTAGCATTATCTCATCACAATGCGAAATAAGTCTCTTCTTTGCAAGGTGGTAGCTTTAATAACACTTTGCATCAAATCTCATTAAATCTAGGGTGAAAAGTACTAGATAATTCATATTGACCCACTTTAATTTCTATTCAAAAAATATGCAGACACTTCCCCCAATACACTCTAGATTTAATGTAAACGAACATGTTTCAACATGCTATACAAGTTAATTGTTGAAAAGATGACTCTTTGGTGACTGAGATGCACATTCAGTCAAGGTGTCGGCAATGTTGATAAGTAAAGAACCAACAAATCGAGAGTTCAAAAGTTCAAAGAACTTCCAAATCTTTGACCACAAAATACTCTTTAAATGAACCAACACAAGGCTAAGTAGTCAGGACCTATTTTTCATAAACTCACCTAATCTATGCTTAAGGGGGGGTGTTGGTGTATAAATCCTTAATCATAGACATATACACTAGAGTTAATCATTGTTAGGTCAATTCTCCACATGTATTTTGATTTTTTCAATGTAGTTAGCCATTTTGGAGAGGTGTTGACTTGCATCGACACCTCATGCTATCTTTATCGGTGGTTACTCACCACCACTTCATGTAGAGGAGTCATATCCTCATGTGGTGGAGAATCATGTACTCACACTTGCCTATTTATATCCACCTCATTTGTGAATATAATTGGTCGATTTCATTTCCAATCGCATACTTGTTTGTCTAGTCCATGATCTTGGTGTTTTCTACATGCACTTAATGAGTTTGAGTTCAAAGAGGAGTTTAATTCAACTTCACAACTTGAGGGTAAAAATAAAAGAGAATTTCATGGCTCCTTCTAATAAAGAAGTCAACAAATCGATTCTTAGTCTTGTTGTAATGGACCACATGTCACCTTACCAAGAGGTGTTTGTGAGAATCAAACCATGCAATACCTTCAAAATTCTGATGGACGATATCTACTATAATGTTTGTGGTAAGGGAACTGTAAAGTTAGGAAATGGACTTATACACAATGTATTTTTCATTCTTGAACTTTTAAGAAATCATCTATCTATATAGCAACTCACCTGTTCTGACAAAATAGTTGAGTGTAGAGCCACAACAACCCTAATCAAAGAATCACAGAGTTGAAAACTTGTAGCAGTAGCAAAGGTTTGTCACTTCGACCGCAACTTCACTTTTTCGCACTTTACATTAGGTGAAGAGGATGCAACTTTAGAGCCAAGTGTTAATTCATGACTCAGCTCAGTTGGTTCTATATAGTAGGTTGATTGAACTCCAATAGCATCTTTGTTTGTAATTACAATCATAGTGTGTCACGTAATTGAATGTGTGTTACACATAAAGGGAATTGGGAAATTGTACTCACACTGATCTATAAAATGTAATGAGGGGTTGTAACAATAACAACTATGAATCACACAGATTCTCATCTGATTTGTATGTGCACTTAATGCACATCCTTGTTTTCATTTTTTAGTATATTTCTTGGACCTACATGTTGGTCTTCATCCCTTGCACACTACCTACTTCAATAAGTTTGCTAAATTCTCTTAGAATTAAGGGAATGGAAGAATTTACAAATGTTTCATGCTTTAGGAGTTCCTCATATCTACATCAGAATCGACATCAATAGCATCATCTTTTATGGGGCTATCTAAGCCTTTCCTTATTTTTCTCTCGTTTGGAGGATAGTTTTTTCCCACTGGGTTTTCTATCTTTCTCTATTTCTAAGAGATTTGCATTGTACATGAGTACCTTATCAGGCTTCATGGTCGGGACTCATTTTTCATTTGCATTGTGCATGGGTACCTCGCTAGGCTTATAACCAGGACCCATTTTTTCATAAACTCACCTAACCTATGCTTAAGGGGGGTGTTGTTTAGCACTAACATTGCCCATATGAGAACCCTTCGCTAAACTTCACTAGCCATGCAAGTGGACAAGGGAGTGCCCGCTAGGATCAACAAAGAAAGGAAACACTAGAAGCTTTGGCCCCACCTATTATGCCCACTCACAGGTGCAGGTAGGCAACTCCTCACATCTGATTGGGAAGTTCCCAACCATCTCAACCTATCAAGAACTAGATGAGGCCTCATATCACTGGTCTTGGCTGCGCCAAAAGTCCAACTAGGAAGGGAAAATTAGAAGTCATAATTCCATCAAAGATGCCTTCTTGTCTCATCCAAGAAGACCAATCCACATCTAGATCAAAACAAGGGGTGAAGAAGGGTTTAAAATAGCCTATCGGACATTGCTGGACTTCTCAATTTTTCCAGAACTTCCCATTCGTTAGAATTTTCTTATCTATTCTCATGGCTGATGATATGGCTCCTACTTATAGCCAAACTACAGAAATTCCCAAGCCAATGATAATTACTCTCTGTCGATCTGCCCTATCAATCAAATTCAATTAGTACCATGGAAGACCAACCTTAAATTACAAGCTAATAGTGGTTCACCAACATTGCTAGAAAAAGGAAAGAGAGGTGGCACTCTGCATTATGTTGATCTCCCACAACACAGAACCATCAATTCCATAATGAAACAATCAAACCTGGCACCTCGATCATAGCACACAATCCAATTTTATAGAAAATTTGATTTTAAGTCCCACCATGAAGCAAGCAGAAGGTTCCTTCAAACCTGAATGCAAATCCCCAAGGATCAATCTGCACGCCACCAACCCTGCGTAAGTATACCTTCTTCATAGTGGCGGCGGGGCAAATGCATCATACGTGTGAAAGGTCTTCCAATGCACCAGCTCATCAATTACCACATTCCATCACCCCATACTTCCACCAAATTTGAAACCCATCCATTGATCTGCAGTGATATGGATTAACAGATGGCCCAAATGGAACTATGTGGCAACCACCCGCTATCCCGCAAGGTGCTAATGCCTGGAAATAGATAGCCCATGGGCTAGTGGGGAATGACTGAGATTTGATCTTCAAAGACAATTGGCACCATTAGATCATGGGCCCACCTCGAATGCTGTCATAGAAACCGCCAAGGCCCATGTAAAGATATGCCATGTGGAGTCCACCCGCTACCTCACATAGGTTTTTTACCAGTTATTATATTGTCACAAGCAAGTGGGCAACCAATAGAATGTAAGCTATGGGACCACACCGTGCCACACATAGAACAAATTGAGCACATGCATTATGTTGCGATATGAAAAAGGGGACACCATAGGCACTTAGGTAAAAAATTTCGGCCTTGCCTAAAGTACACATAAGATAATAATTATTTTCTTACTCAGACATAGGACATGGGCACAAATTATACATGCGTAATCAAATACTTGTTTAGGGGCATGGGGCCAACCTATCAATGATGCCAAATGACTTAATTCGTGACTTAAGTGACTAGGAAAAGTAGAAATAAGCCAATGACAAATTAAAAGAAATGTTAAGGTTTTTGTAGAAATAGGGTTTTTGAAGGTTTAAGCTTTAAGAAAAGAAGCCTAGCAAATGGGAAATGAAAACCTAATGACCCAAATTATGAAATGTGACCATAGAACCACTAAAATTTTCCAAAGTCCCACCAAAGTGATCAATTTTTTATGATAGATTTGTCTTTGAAATATATAGCTCCACAAATCCTAGAAAAAAAACTCAAAACCTAGGCTTGACAAATATCAACTTAGCATGATGAACTAGAAATCATGATTAGAATATGGCAAATAATAGGTCATTTACTAAGAGAGGGAAACCATGTTTCTATTGGTAAGAGATACTGTTATGCATGACAAGTGTTGTCATTGATGGAAACTAAGTCCATGTTACACATCCTCATTACATAATTTGTTCATGTCAGAAGTCAAAGTGAAGATTTGTTTAAGTCTAGGTAGTCAGAAATAGAGCATGTGACATGGTCTGGTATCTTGGTCTAGATCTCTTCGGTGGTAAATCATAGTGTGATGTGGATCTGAGGGAGTAAGGACAATTAGGACTATCTAAATCTAGGAATTTAACTTCCGGTGATTAAAGATTTAAAAGTCATAAGCATTTGAGTATCAGGTTCTAGTTAGTCAGTACAGTCAGAAGAAGAACAGACTGGCCTAGTATTTGATCTTGGTCCAGATGAAGAAAAGTTGTTGGTTAATCATTTTTTGGTAATCAAGGGTATTAGCCGACATGATTGATGATTTGAGAACACAAGTTTTTGGTATGTGTTGTTGATTGTGCATGGATTCAGCCGATAGAGTAGAGTTCTTAACAAATGTTCTAAGTTTTCTTGAAGTTGACTATAGTTGATTGAATTTCTTGATGCGGATATATATAGCCGATGAATTCGAGTGTGAAGGTGTGTGTGTGTGTGTGTGTGAAGGTGTGATGGTATAAGTGCAAAAAGGGAAAAAGGAAGTGCAAAGATAAAGATCCAAGCTCAGATTATGGCCTAAGAGTGAAAAATGGTAGAATAAGGATGAAGTGTGTAAGATTATTATTTTATGCTTAACCAAAATAGAACTTCTACATTGGTAGATGGTATTCATTAGTTCAAATAGTCTGTAATCTTCTTGTAATCATCTATGTAGGAAGTGAACCTCTTGGAGTAGTGAGTTCTGGACAATACGCCTTAAAGGCATGTGCCTTCCCCATTTGTAATACTTTTAACAGAGTATAATTTATTGTGGGTTAACCCCCACCGTGGTTTTTCCCTTAACTAGATTTCCACAGAAAAATCTTAGTGTTATGTGTGTTGATTATATTCCTGCTCATCTGTTGTTAATTTATGCCTTCATAATTTGTTAATAAGTGAGAAAAGAGGTAAATTGACACAAGTAATATAAGTTTTTGTGACAACTGATTCACCCCCCCTCTCAGTTGTCTACCCTTATTCCAACAATTGGTATCAGAGCAAGGTTCCTTGGAAGAAGCCTAACAACTTGAGGAAGATCTGGGAAGGAGTTTCAATGGGTTCACTCAGAGAACAACTTCAATTGGCCCTAGAAGATCTTGATCACTCCAAAGCAAAAGTAAATGAACTGAAAGTGAACCTTAAATATACTGATGATTGTATTGAGATGTTAAAAGAAAAAATAAAAAATGTATGGAAAGGAGGAAGGAGCTACTTCAATAGCTAGCTAATTCTACTAAAGAAAATGGCATGAATGAGGCTTTGGAAGAAAAGACAAAGGAATGTGAAAAGATGACAAAAGAATTTTATGTTCTAAAACATGAGATGGAATATAGGGTGATGAGGCTAACCAAATAAATTGAGCAAAGGAAGAAGACTAAAGAAGTTCAAGATAAGTTTAGCTAAACTTGAAGTATTTCTTGAGATTCAGATGAAGGCAGATGACAAGCATGGTCTGGGATATGAGAAAGGTGAAAGCTCTAGATCCGATCAAAGAAATCCTAAACCAAGGAATCAAAGAAATAGACCAAGAAGACCTCCAGTAAGACAACCTAATGCTCAAATGTATCCATCTTTCAATCAAAATTCTTTCAATTGCAATAAATTTGGTCATAGAGCTACTCAGTGCAGAAGTAGAGTGAATCAAAATGGTGCATCTTTCTCCAGTCAATGTTTCAATTGTAATAGGTACGATAATAGATCCAATGAATATAGAAGTATGATGAACTACTCTAACAACAAAAGAAATGTCAATTCTTTCAATGGCTACTATTTTGCATGCAATAGATTTGAACATATCGGTAATCATTATAGATCAAGAGGAAATCAATCAAATGGGCAAAGAAATGTTGTGTGCTTCAATTGTAACTAATCTGGTCACGTTGTAAGATTCTATAGAAGTAGGAATGATGACAGAAAAGGTCTAGTAAATAGAAAACTGGATGAGCAGAGATAAGATAGAGGCAAGGGTAAAGTTGATGTGAATGAGGTCCAGAATGAAATGAACAAAACATGGGTAAAGGAAGGTGAAATGAATGTTGACAATGTGTCTGTACTGGAATCCAGTGCTGATAATTCCCCTAGGATTTGAATTAGGAGCTCTGGCTCAGGGGGGAGTTCCATTGAAAATCTGATTCCCCCTGCTAGTAAATAGGTGCCTAAATTTGGTACGATGAATGAAGATAAAGAAGCCTATTGCAGACCTGTTGGAGAAAATTCTGGAAGAAAAGATACTAATGTGATTGATTGCAAACCAGTTGAAGATTGACTACATGTAGAAACAATGTAACTAGATGTATTAGGGTAGAGCATTTATTATAATAACAAATTAGGTTTTGCGGAGTATAAAAAGTCATTCACTCAATCATTTGGATCACTTTGTATTCAAAGAGAACGAGTAGAAGAGAACCTGAGCTAAGATTTCAAGGATTTGAAGTGCGACCAATGAATTCATCAACTAACCCAAATTCTGTGGAAGAAAAAGGTATTTTTCTGTGAATCTTTAAACTCATAATTTTTTGCAATGGCCACACCGTTGGTTGTTGATATTACTGAAAGGCCACGACCCAAATTCAAGAAGCATCCACACAAATTAGTAGAAGTCAACCCGTTAGGTGTATTTTCAAATGTTCCATATGGTGTTTTACATGTTAAAGATATTAGGGCCTATATCCATGCTAGCATAGATGAATTTGGGGACTCATAGTTTGTAGATTTGTTCAAGAATCATCTAAGGGATGAAATTCACGGTCTCAAACTTGAGTATAAGGTACTGCATGATAAACATTTCATCCAGATTACAGGGTTTCCATCCTTCGATGAAGATGAATGGGTCTGGTATGTTTTAAGCTGAATGCATGATGAGTTTTATGGCTAATGAAACGCTTCAAGATTACCAAGGATACCATCAAGGTAGTTATAGGGTTAAACTCATCTGGTGGACTGCCAATGTTGAAAGCAGTAAAGAATCAAATAGTAACTGATGCTACCGATTCAAGGTTTGACAAAAGGGCAATGACAATCAATGACATTATTGATCCAAATGTTAAGTTTTCTTCAATGGTAATTGGTTAGAAAATTAATCACTCCAGTAGGGAGAACTCTATTTTCAGAATGGCCATATATGCTGCATACAAAATGTTAACAGAGAATGTTGAGTATGACTTGTGTAAATTGTTGCAAAACCAACTGATGGAAAATATGAATAGGGTAAAGAAGGATAAGAAGAACACCTTCAAATATGGTACATTGATCTTATGTTTGTTCTTCTATTTCATGAATGAGTTGCCTAACAAGAAAAACATGTGTTGGACAAATGACAAACCTATTGCTATATAGATAAGAGAGAACTTGAATAGCATTGGTGACTCTAAAGCACAGAAAACTACAATCTGGGGTTACTTCAAGAATTTTCAGAGTATGATGTATTCTAGGGAAAGAATTCCTAAATAGATTGTTGAGAAATACCAGAATGAGATTTGCTTCATGGTGGATACTGATCATTTCTTAATGGAAGTAGTATAACCTAGAACTGTCTAGATCATGCCCATTGGGTATGAGGTAGATGAGAAATTTTGGATATGCATGCTCAACATCTCTTGAGTAAACCCAAGGATGATTCTATGGAGAGATTTTAGACATATAAGGAGCTCAGTTTGAAACTACATTTTGAGCTCAGAAAACCTGAAATCAAGAGGAAAGTTCAAAAGTAAGTAGAAATGTATGCTGAAAGCATTGGCATATCTAAGGAATCTATGAAGTAGAATAGAGAAAGGATAGAAAAAGATGAGAAGGAGATGCAAGATAAGAAAAAAGGAAGTGCTTTGGAAGTCTCCAGCAGCTAGCCTAGAAAAACAAGAAGCTCTGTTGTTGCCTCTGTTCACACAAAACCTATCAAAACAAAGAAACTGGAAGACAAACCATTCGGTAAAGATGGTAAAAGAATGAAGACTAAAGCATCCAAAACATATGAGAGTGTTAAGGATGATAAGGAAACAGAATCAGATGAAGCAATAAAGGAAATAAAGACAAAGAAAGAATAAGCTTCAAAGACTGCAAAAGATAAGCCTTCCAGAAGTATGAAGGTATGTAAAAGACGAAAGACTGAAACCCAAACTAGAAAATCCACTTTGTCTATAGAAGAAATTGTGAATACTATGACAATTCATGGGAATCTAAAACCCATAGTAAAATACTATGACACTTTTGATGATGCAAACAAGAGAATTTTGGAGGATGCTACAATAAAATACTTGAATACATTCAATAGAGCTCTTGTGGAAATTTTATCTGAAATTCCTAAGAGTCTGAGTAACATTTTGGAAATGAGGAAAGAGGCTTCCAAAGGTAAAAATTTGGAGCTGAGGTAACATGTGCTATCTAGTTTATGTCCAGCGATCTCCAACAAAGAAGCTGTTGGCAAGAGACACTATATGAATTCATGGTTGTTGTCATTAATGGCAACAAAGGTCATCCCACATATCCGCAAGTCATGGTGTGTCTCTACCGGAAGTCAGAATAAAGATTGTTGTGGTCCAGTGAACAAGAACAGAGCATGTGGCAAGGTCCGATAGATTGGTCCGGATCTCTCAGAGGAAGTGTCTTGGTGCAGTGCAGATTTGGGGAAGTCAAGAGGACTACCTTGAGTGGTATATTCCAAGGATTTAGCCTCCGGTGATGGACAAGGAAAAAGATATGAATAGTTGAGTACTGGATTCCTGAGAGACAGTGAAAACAGAGGAAGAACCGACTGACAGAGTATCAGACTACTTTCCGGGTGTATTACTGTTGATGATAAAGGTTGTGAAGGCATGAATCATGTTTGGCTGACATGATTAATGATATCTACAAGTATATGCTTGATCCGCATTGCTTGGTGAGCAAGGATTCAGCCGACAGAACAGAGTTTGTAAGAAACTAGACTGTTCCGGATGCCGACTATAAAGGTGATGAAATTACGTGTGCAGATATATATAGAGGATGGATTTAGTTGTGAAGGGTGTGACTATGTGAAGATATATGCGAAGAAGCGCAGAACAGAGCAGAAGTACCAAGACAGATCCGGTATGTGAAAGGATAGCAGAATAAAGAATAGAGAAAAGATGAAGTGCAGCAGATCAGTGTACTGAGCCTAACCGGAACTGAACTCCAGCATATGCAGATGCTTCCAATCAGTTCAAGACTGTGATTCTTATCACTTTGTATACAGTGTGTCTTCTTGTAGGCAGTGGGCCTCTTGTGAGCAGTGTGCTCGGGCAGTGAGCCCTAATTGGCAAGTGCCATTTTGTAATTTCCTATTCTTCTAACAGAGAATAATTTTGGGTTAATCACCCCATGGTTTTCTCCCTTAACAGGGTTTCCACGTCAAAAATACTGTGTCATGTGTTTCTTATTTCATGGTAATGTTTTTGTGTTTGATTCAATGCTGCATCAATTAATAAGAAAGTTCAATAAGGGAAATAATTAGGATAACTGATTCACCCCCCCCCTCTCAGTTATCAACAATTGGTATCAGAGCCAAGTTCCTCCTAATAGAGCCTAACAGCTTGAGGAAGATCTGGGAGTTCAAATGGATGCATATGGTTTAAGAGAGCAACTCAAGAGTGCCCTTGAGGATCTTGAACAGTCAAATTCTGAAGTCAATGAATTAAAGGAAAGACTCAAACAGGCTGATGAATTCATGAGAGAATTAAAAGACAAATTAAGTCTCTCTATGAAAAAGAGAAAGGAGCTGCTCCAACAGTTGGCAAGACAAAGTGAAGAAAGCAATACAAATGAAGAATTGACTGAGCAAACCAAGTTATGTGAAAAGTTATCAAAAGAAGTCATTATGTTAAGACATGAAATGGAATCAGGAACTATAAAGTTTACTCAAGAGATTGAAGAAAAAAGAAAGGCTGAAGACAATCTAAAACAATCTCTTAAAGAAAAATTAGAAGAATACCACCAGATGGACAGGATTATTAGACATCTTGAATCTGATCTTGAAGATGCCAAAGATAATGAAGAAAAACTTGAGGATCAAATTGCCTCTCTCAAAAGAGACCTTCAAACAACAAATGAATATAAAGAGAAATTCAAGATAAGCTCTGCTCAACTTGAAGTTCTTCTTGGAAGTCAAAAAGGGACAGATGACAAGTATGGTTTGGGATATGAGAAAGGAGAAAGCTCCGGATCCGGTCAAAAGAATTTTGCATCAGAAAATCCAAGAAACAGGCCTAGAAGACCTCCGGTAAGACAGCCCAATGCTCAAAGATATTCATCTTTCAATGGATACTGCCACAGCTGCAACCACTTTGGTCACAAAGCTAATCAGTGCAGAAAGAGAATGAATCAGATTAATTCATCCTTCTCTGGACAGTGCTTCAACTGCAAAAGGTATGGACACAAATCCCATGAATGCAGAAATATGCAAATAAACAAATCATTCAAAGGTAGATGCTTTACATGCAATAGAGTAGGTCATATGGCTAATCAATGCAGATCAAGAGGATATCAGTCAATTATGCAAAGAAATGTTATTTGCCAAATCTGTAATAGGTCCGGTCATAATGCTAAAGTCTGCAGAAGCAAGAATCAGGACAAAAGAGGTCCGGTGTATAATCAGAATCAAGACAAGGGTAAACAAAAGATGAATGCGGATGAAGTTAGGAATCAGATGAGCAAGATTTGGGTGAAGAAAAGTTTAGAGAATGTAGAGGTTGGATCCGCACCAGACTCTGGTGCTGATATTTCTTCCAGAAATTAAAAAGTTAGCTCTGGCTCAGGGGGAGACTCAAAGAAAATCCTGTTCCCCCAGCCAATCAAGTGGTGCCTGCTGTGGCACAAGATGCGGAGTAAAATGTTTAAAGATATAAGTCTTGAGACGATCCAAATAAGATTTCAGAGGTCCGCATGGAGTTATGAAGAAGCTGTGATCGATCAAGTAAGACCTATTCCGAGAGATGCTTCGGTATGACAGAGGATTACAAAAAGGTCCGGAGAGATCCGGAAGTGCACTATCTTATTCTACGGATTGGACAGAGTGTTTGGGATGTTCTTGTAATGTGTCACCTCGATTTATTCATGATTGAAAGATCCGGATGATGTTCACAGATCAGGACTGATCTGGGATACTCCAAGCTATCTGGACAAGGCAAACCAGAATAATATAGGTGAAGCATTTATTGCAAACAGATATTAGGGTTTGCGGAGCAATATAAGGGATTTCTCAAAAATCATTTGCTCATTCTGCACTCAAGAAGAAGCGAAAAGTGGAGCTCTGCAACAAGATTCATCAAGCACACCAAAGATCTCCTGCCGAAGTCATTGCATAAAGAAATCAATCCCACCACTCCGTGCAAACCGAAGGCGCATAAGGTATTCTCCGTTTTTCATTATCTCACTGCAAATCTTTGAAGAATGGCTACTCCAAATATAGTTAAGATCTCTGATAGACCTCGCCCCACATTCAAGAAACATCCTTACAAATCATTGGAGGTAGATCCACTAGGAGCCTTCTCTAGTGTTCCTCATGGTGTATTGCATACGGAAGATATTAGGGTTTACATCCATGCGAATCTTGAAGACTTTGGAGAATCAAAGCTGATGGATATCTATCACAAACAATTGATAGATGACTCCTTTGAGATCAAACCTCAGTACAAAGCCATCCGAGACAAACACTTTGCACAGTGCATTCATTTCCCCTATTTTGAAGAAGATGAATGGGTCCAGTATGTACTAAGTAGAGTACATGACAACTTCCTATGGTTGAACCAGCCCTTCAAGATCACCAAAGATGCAATTAGGGCTGTAACCGGTCTGCACTCATCCGGTGGATTACCTGTTCTCAAGTCTGTCAAAAATCAGACAGTTAGTGATGCAACCGGATCCAAGTTTGACAAGAGAGCTATGACAGTTGATGACATCACTGAACCGGATGTCAAATTTGTAGCTATGATAATTGGTTACAAAATCTATCAGTCCAGTAGGGAAAATTTAGTACCGGGAACTGCAATCTACACAGCTTATCAAATGTTAAAGGAGAATGCAGACTATGACTTGTGTGAGCTTCTTGTGAACCAACTCTTTGAAAATCTGCAGAAGATCAAGAAGGACAAGAAAAACTCCTTCAAGTATGGCAATCTGATCCTTTGTCTCTTCTTTTACTACATGAATGAGCTTCCCGGATCCAGTGGATGGATATGGCAGAATGACAGACCGGTTGCCATCCAAATCAGAGACTATTTGCATGGACTTGGGGATGCTAAAGCAAGAAATACAGCTCTATGGGGATACTTCAAGAACTTCCAAAGCATGATGCATGCAAGAGAAAGAATACCCCAATCCCTTGTTGAAAAGTACAAAGACACAGTATGCTTCATGGTAGAAACAGATCAGTGTCTAATGGAGGCAGTGGAGCCAAGGACTGTTTGGATCATGCCCATGGGGTATGAAGTGGATGAACAGATAGTAGAGCTGCATGTTCAACACATGCTAAGCCAGCCCAAAGATCCTAAGGCAGAAAGGTTTGGAACCTTTGAGGAACTAAGTGTAAAGATACATGTAGAACTCAGGGAACCGGAGATAAAGAGGAAGGTAAGAAAAGAAGTTGAGCATATTGCTCAAGGCCTAGGCATCTCAAAAGAGGCACTAGATGCCAGTCGGGAAAAGAGGAGAAAGGCTGAGGAAGAAGAGAAAAGTAAAGAAAGTGTTCCGGTTGAAACTCCCACCCGGACCAGATCATCAAAAAGATCTACACCTCCCACAACCAAAAGTTCAAAACTGGAAGTCCAGGCATCCGGTAAAAGATCCAAGACAAAAGCCACAAGGGCTTATGAAAGCCAAAAGGATGAAGAGGAAACAGAGTCAGATGAGGGAGTAAAAGAAATAAAGAAGCATAAGAAGAAAGGATCCGGTAAACCCTCCATAGGCCAAGACAAGGATGAAATGGCAGAGGTATCTGTTGAAGAGCCCACTCTGTCTCTAGAGAGTGTAATCAAGTCGGTCACGGTGGATGGAAACCTTCAAGCAATGACTGAATTTTATGATGACTACAGTGAGGCTGACCAAAAGATTTTGCAGGAAGCCACAGTCAAATATCTAAACATATACAATAAGGCTTTCATTGAGATCATATCTCTTATTCCTAAAAGCCTAGAAAAGGAATTAGAAATAAGAAAGAATAATGCTCATGCAAAAGATCTTGAGATCCGGGAGCAGATAGCTATTCAGCTATATCCTCAAATTGATCCCAAGACAATGAACATAATCTTCAAAGACTGCAAAGATGAGTTCAGAAGTAAAGCCAGGATGAATCAACTCATGCTTGGTGAGACTGACAAAGTGGCCCAAGAGACAGAAGAGATCCTCCGGAAGGCCTTCAAAAGGTTCAATCTTCCTGTTGTAGAGGACTTAGGTGCAGAAACAGCTGCGGATTTGGAATCATCTGTTCCGGAAGAAGTGGGCCCTGAACAGACAAACATCTCTCCTCCGGTTTCCCCTACAGTCTTCGGATCCAAAGAAGAAGAGAAATTACAGGAGAAGGAAGCAGGGGTGAAAGATAAAGAGGTTGACAGTTCCAAGACTGCAGAAGAAAAGAAACATCTGTCTCCGGCAAGAGACACTGTACAAACTGTTCAACAATTTTTGAGCAAAGCCACTATAGAAATTGATGAACCGGACCTGCTGAAAGGACCATTAGATTTTGACTCTTTGTCACCGGTGCAAACAATGAAAATAGCCTCATTTGCAAATGAGAAAGTCAAAGAGAAGCTGCTGAAATCACACATGGAAGACTGTGAGCTTATGGAGGTAGCATCTAGAGTGCTAGAAAAGATCATGCCATCCTTTCAAAAGGATCCCATAGCCTCCTCTTCTGGTAATCTCAAAACCTTAGTCAGCAGTGTTAGTACACATTTTGAATCTCTAGAAAAATCTGCTGAAGAAAAGGTCCGGAAGGAATTTTTGGATAAAAGATTTTCAGAAGTATTAGAATTAATCTCTAAAGATAGGAAGATTGTGAGTATTGGAATAAAGAGCTTAGAGAATGCTCTTAAGGATGGCGGTGACATTTACAAATTTTGTATATCCTGGTCAAAGGCAACAGCAGCAATTGATAAGAAAATAAAAGAGGAACAGGACAAGCTACAAAGCTTATCTCAAAGTTTTGATCCTCTCTCTTCCTCCATAATAAATCAAGAATGTTAGACTATTGCAGTCTTGAATGAAATAAAGAATCTTGAGAAGGAAAGGAAGAATATCACTAACCGGATGGGAGAACTTAGAAGGATTATAATCCCTAAGTTGGAGACTATGCATGAGGCCATCAGTGATGCTCAGACCACCGCCCAAACAAATGATCCGACAGATCTCAAGCGGGCAGAAGCTTTTGCATTTTTGTTGAGTGGTCACATTTCAATTTTGGATAGAATGAAGCAAAGTTGGGCTACAGAAATGATCCAATTGCAGACATCCTTTGCAGACATTCTTCAGTATATGTGAGTATGTAAATATGCGGCTATGTATAGAAAATTTTTGAAAATTTTGATGTGCGGACCCTACCCTTTGCCATTGATGTCAAAGGGGGAGTGAGGAGCAGTGAAAAATGAGGAATCCAATTAAGGGGGAGTTCCAAAAATTGTATATAAAGACAGAGCATCAGCAAAGGGGGAGCATAGTGTAAACACTTAGTCATTTTTCACTAAGTGTTGCCATCAATGCCAAAGGGGCAGATTGTTGGCAAGAGACACTATATGAATTTATGGTTGTTGTCATTGATGGCAACAAAGGTCATCCCACATATCTGCAAGTCATGGTGTGTCTCTACCGGAAGTCAGAATAAAGATTGTTGTGGTCCGGTGAACAAGAACAGAGCATGTGGCAAGGTCCGACAGATTGGTCCGGATCTCTCAGAGGAAGTGTCTTGGTGCAGTACGGATTTGGGGAAGTCAAGAGGACTACCTTGAGTGGTATATTCCAAGGATTTAGCCTTCGGTGATGGACAAGGAAAAAGATATGAATAGTTGAGTACCGGATTCCTGAGAGACAGCGAAAACAGAGGAAGAACTGACTGACAGAGTATCAGACTACTTTCCGGATGTATTACTGTTGATGATAAAGGTTGTGAAGGCATGAATCATGTTTGGCCAACATGATTAATGATATCTACAAGTATATGCTTGATCCACATTGCTTGGTGAGCAAGGATTCAGCCGACAGAACAAAGTTTGTAAGAAACTAGACTGTTCCGGATGCCGACTAGAAAGGTGATGAAATTACGTGTGCGGATATATATAGAGGATGGATTTAGTTGTGAAGGGTGTGACTATGTGAAGATATATGCGAAGAAGCGCAGAACAGAGCAGAAGTACCAAGACAGATCCGGTATGTGAAAGGATAGCAGAATAAAGAACAGAGAAAAGATGAAGTGCAGCAGATCAGTGTACTGAGCCTAACCGGAACTGAACTCCAGCATATGCAGATGCTTCCAATCAGTTCAAGATTGTGATTCTTATCACTTTGTAGACAGTGTGTCTTCTTGTAGGCAGTGGGCCTCTTGTGAGCACTATGCTCTGGCAGTGAGCCCTAATTGGCAAGTGCCATTTTGTAATTTCCTATTCTTCTAACAGAGAATAATTTTGGGTTAATCACCCCGTGGTTTTCTCCCTTAACAGGGTTTCCACGTCAAAAATACTGTGTCATGTGTTTCTTATTTCATGGTAATGTTTTTGTGTTTGATTCAATGCTGCATCAATTAATAAGAAAGTTCAATAAGGGAAATAATTAGGATAACTGATTCACCCCCCCCTCTTAGTTATCAACAGAAGCAAATAATTTTTTTAAAGAGGTCAAGAATGATTTCAGAAGAAAAATGAGGATGAATAAACTAATGATTAGAGATATTGATGAAGTTGTTGAAGAAACAAAACATATTTTGAAGAAAGCACTGGACAAGAACAAGTTCTATGTGGTTATAGAAGAACTAGTTGATACTGAGGATACATCAATTCTGAATGATATAGAGTAGCAGAGAGATGAGCAACAATCTGAGATCTATGACTCCTCTATTCTGGAAGAGTAGGCAATAAACAAAGAAGATGAAAAGATGACAAATAAAATTGATGATGCAGGAGGTATTCAAACTCCTCTGGATCAATCCAGCAAAGAAGATACAGAGATGAATGTTGAAATAGGTGAAGATGATTCTTTGAAAAATAAAGAGCATGAAACAGAAGAAGCTAAGGACCAAGAAGGAGAAAGGCCAAGGACAAAAATGAAAAGGAAGAAGAGATTGCAAAGGTTGAGGAAGAGCCCAAACAAGACAATTTGGTTGACAGTATTGATAAAAATCAAATATATACCTCAACATCTTGGGCAAGAGACACTGCAGAAGCAGTGAAGGAAATTTTGGAAAGAGATAAATAAATTGAAGAAGATCATGATATAATACAAGGTCCAATAAATTTTGATACCTTATCTCTAGTGCAAAAGATAAAATTGGCCTCCATTGCTTAAGCCAAGGCCAAAGAAGATATTCTAAAGTCCCACATGGAAGATAGTGAGCTACTTGGTCTGGCATCAGGGGTCTTGGAGAAGATCATGCCCGCCTTTCAGAAGGATTCTTCAGCATCTCCCTCCGATCAATTGAAAAATCTAGTAAACTCGGTAAGTTCTCATTTTGACTCTCTAGAGAAGTCTGCAGAGGTCAAGGTTTAAAATGAATTTAATGATAAAATATTTGATGCTCTAAAAGGGATGATTGGAGTAGAGAGAATTGTGCTGGATACGAGTACAAAGCGTATTCAAAATGCTCTTACAAAAGGAGGGAATGTATATAAATTTTGTTTATCTTGTCTTAAAGCTATAGAGGACATTGAAATAAAAATAATAGAGTCTAAGGAAAAATTGTCAAGTGTATCCCAATCTTTCGATCCTCTAACAGTATCAGTGATGAGCCAAGAATGTCAAACAATCAACCTGATTGAAGAAATAAAGAAATTGATGAAGGGAAAGGATAACATTGAGACAAGGATGTGTGAGCTCCGGGGACTAATTTTCCCCAAATTAGAAGCAATGTTCAATGATTTGACCGAAGCCCAAGCTACTGCTAAGTCAAGTGACCCTACTAACTTGCGGAAAGAAAAGTCTCAAGCATTCTTATTCAGTGGTCACATCTTAGTTTTGAATATCATGAAGAAGAGTTGGGACAATGACTTGGTGCTATTGAAGAATGTCTTTGGTGATATGTTCAAACTCATGTAAATAAGTCATAGGGTTGTTTGTATATATGCCCATGTACATTAAATTTTTGATGAATTTTGGTATGAGGATTTTGTTGAGTTTGATGCTCAATTATAGATATTGGAACTACTAGACCATAAGGCAATATTCACTCCTGGCTATAAAGTTGTATTGCATATACACTCCATTGTGGAGGAATGTGAGATTATGGAATTATTACATTTAAAAAGTCCAGTCTTTACCATTGATGTCAAAGGCAGAGTGAAGAGCAGTGAAAATGAGGAATCTAGCAAAGGGGGAGTAGTGGAGAATAGTGAAAAGCATAAGAATACATAGTAAGGGGGAGTTGTTCCAACACTTAGTCATTTTTCACTAAGTGTTGCCATCAATGCCAAAGGAGGATATTGTTGGAAAGAGACACTAACATGCATGACAAGTGTTGTCATTGATGGCAACTAAGTCCATCTTACACATCCACATTTCATAATTTGTTTGTGCCAGAAGTCAAAGTGAAGATTTGTCTAAGTCTGGGTAGTCAGAAACAGAGCATGTGATAGGGTCCAGTATTGTAAGGCCACATATAAGCCCACTTGAATTTCCCTAAAAATATTGTTATGGTAAGATTGGCTTAAAGAACATTTACAATAAATTTCTTGTTTTCTATGTGATGACACCTATGGTAGGTTATTCGACAACAATTTTGACAATAATAAATGACAATTATTTTTATCTAATCTATGTTATATGTTGAGCTATCTCTGGAGCATGCTTGTTGAATTATAATTCTATGATGTGAAACCCACCCCTCAGTGACTACTAACCACATTATTATGTGTTGATTAGGATTCTATGAGTTGATTTTGGTATAGTTTCCTCATATCACTTATTATATGATGTGGATTTTACAATTCTAGTTATGACTCAGTTGATGATATTGGAAAGTTCGGTATATGGTTGATATGATTTATGATATATAAATATAACTAATCATGTGATTACACCTTCTTTTAATGTAATTATATTGAATGGTAGACATATGCTCTATCCCATCATGGTGCATTTAATTAGTCTTATTCTAATGGTGATTTGCTTCGGCTATGGATTTGCATATACTTGATGGACCAATAATTGTAACTTGAGTATGTAGGTTGATCCCAATGACAATGGGATTTGGAGGTCACGTGGTAAACCCTATTGTGCTCAACCAATGAAACCGACCGTAATCCATATGGAGGGATTAAGGTCTCATATGATTTGTAATGTACTCTGTTGTGTTATGAACTTATTTTAGTATGAGGAGTGTATGGTATGGTATGAGGAGTGAGTCTATGTGTTGTAAGGTTGGCTTATTTATCTCTTTATTTATTCATTCAATCATTTACTTCTAAGTTTAAGATGCCTTAAAGGAGTGTTTTCATTGTAATTACAAAGTGTAAAAAGGTCTCATGTCATAAGGTTATTTTTGGGGGGCATTTTGAAGTATAAAAATTGATTTTTTTGAAACAAAGTTTATTTTCAAAAATTACATTTTTATTAGTGACAAAATTTTAAATATTAGGAAATAGGTGAGGTGTCACCACCTCATACCATCCTCTAGATGGTGGTTGGGGCCCATGACTCATCATGGGTGAAGACACGTGGAGGCCCCCTCTTTCCATGGGCTCCAAAGTAAAGACACTTAATAAAAAAAGACAGAGGTGTATCAACTTGGGAGGAGAAGGAGAGGACACTTGCCTCCTTCATAATTTATGTTAAATAAAAAAATCAATTTCTGATATATACTGCTCTAAAAAAGAGGCAAAGGGGGGCTTTTATTTTGGGCTAGACTTGTTTAAAAAAAAGAGAGAAAGGAAGGACAAAAAAATGGGGAGAATTTGCAATGGTTTTGACTAGTTTCTTGCTGCTCCAGACTATGTTAGGGGTAAGGTCTGTAACCTAAATTTACGTTATTCTTAAATATGTTAATGCTCAAGTTTTCCTTTTTTTGTTGATTTTTTTTATGGGAAGTGAAATTTTGCGAGAAGGGAACTTACATTTTTCTGGGTACTTTTAAATTCTATGAGTAGAGAACATAAAGATTTCTGTGAATTGCTATTTTGTAAGTAGCATGTTCTCATATGCATTAATAAGGGTTCAATGTAAGTAATTTTCTGCTGTATAGTTATTTTGGAATGGTGAGTGTTATGTTTAGTAGGGGAATGAGTTGGTTTGATCCATCGAGGGAGATTATAGGGAACAATACATAATCTAATTCATTCCATGAGAGTATTTGGAAAGATTTGGGTGATGGGAGTTCTTTTGTTTTTTTTTGGGGGTGATCTCTAGAATAAGAATGAATAACATTTCTAATTACTCTCCCCAAGAGAGTGTCACTAACTCCCCCATCTAAGGTTTCCTCAGGGAAACCACTGTGAAGTTAATCCTTGGGATGTATCTAGAGTAAATATACCTTGCTGAGAATATTGTGTGGGTTGTTGTATGTGCCATGTCCATTTTTTACCTTCTAAGATTCTAGGAAGTGTGTTGTTGTATGTGCTATGTTTTTGGTTCCCTAGTTCACCATGTGGCCTCCTAGCTTGAGGGTGGACTGATTTTCAATCCTAAGGGTGGGAGGTGAGCTCCCATCGTCATTGGAAAACAATAGTTTTGACGTGTAGGGAGAAGGTTCTATTGCAAAAGATGCACTAAACCTAGAGAATTCTTATTATTTTGATAGCCTTGTAGGAGGAAGTTTTGTACTTATATATTCAAGAAATCTCTCCCTAACTTGTCTTGACTTGTCTTGATGCTATTGTACAAAGAGAATACATATTGCAATTGTAAACTTGTAATGTGAATTATAGTCTTAGTCTCTATCATCATTCATTCATAGTTCTTGTACTCCACAGATTTTCAAGTTGCCATAGTATAGTAAAAACTACTCTTGCATGGTTTGTGTGCAACTTAATCTATTTCTGGGTTTTGTTCCTTTTGTTCTAACTCTTCTAGAACATTTTAGATTTGGAAATTTTGTTATAATACTAGAAAGTTATGGCTATTTTAATATTTCTAGGTAATACCATGACAACTTAAAATTTATTGATAAGAAAATTGTTAAAATATTTAATCTAAATCAAATATATATTTTTTGTGATGATTATACTATTTTCAAACTAGAGAAATTTTATCTAAAACTAAAGACTGTGAAATGTTAGATGAGTATATGAGTGAATAATAGTTGCATATGTTAGAGCTTTGTAAAACAAAGGAAGAACTAGGTATATTCTTAAGGAATCAAATAGAAGTAAATAATTTTGAGGATTATATATACTTTAGAGACTTCACACAAACAATTGGTATGCCATGACAGTACAAACTTAAAATCTCAAATCACTTTTTGGCTAGAAACCCTCTCTGAACTTTAGCTATTTCCTGCCAAATGTATTGTTGAAAAATGAAGAAAGGAACAACTGAAAACTTGTGTATTAGAACCTTCGAGAGTAGCCCTATAATCATCCATTCCTTAAGGTGAACCTACCAATACAAGAATCCAAAACCCATGGACAAAAAAAAAGACTATTTTGTTTGAAACATACAAAGACAACTAAGACTGTTTTCTTGCAAATTACTCATTCATGTCCACTCTAGAGAATGGAGACTGTTTTCTGTCTGCAGATAAAACATTGCCAATAGATAATAAAAACAAGACAAAAAAAGGGCAAAACAAGTATGTGGTTGGACGGATCTCTCTAGCTTGAATAGGCTGGACGTCTATCATAAAGGCTAAAGAGAATTCCTTCCACCTAGATCTGTGAGGTAACCCCAAAAGACAAACATTAATTTATTTTCTTCCTGCAAGACAAAACCCCCAGGTAGCCACAATAGAATTAGAGATAGTTTATGTTTTCTAGACAAAAGGAAAAATGGCTTGGGATTGCAGAAAACTAGCCACCTGTATATTTGGCTCTCCCCATGCAGCTCGTCTGATTTGCATTCAAGAACCTGCAAAAAGAAAAATAGTGAAGTGTATAGT
The DNA here is from genome assembly GCA_027924645.1 of Cunninghamia lanceolata. NCBI lineage: Eukaryota > Viridiplantae > Streptophyta > Pinopsida > Cupressales > Cupressaceae > Cunninghamia > Cunninghamia lanceolata. The sequence continues at coordinate 2,766,026 of BSBN01000551.1, forward strand.
AGTAAACAGAGAAATGAGATGTGTTGAGAGCCTGTTTAGGTTAGTTCGGGTGAGTTAGGGTTAGGGTTGTGGGAAGTATACCCTAATTAGGGCTACACCTACCTTCTAGAGGTGAGTTTAGTTTAAAGGAAAACGAAATCACTTTAGCTTAAGTCTGATTTTTATACCTCATGGCATGAGTTGAGTAGGAGATCATAAAAAGGCTTTAACTTTATTTTATTTATGTTTTCCTTAGATGCTTGAATGAAAAAAAAATATTAATAATAATAACAATGTTAACATTTATAATAATAACAATGTAAATATTTATTTAATGCAAAAATACATTTAGGCTTGGTTAATGCTATTTCATTATTACTTATCCCATTTAGCTACCCATAAATTAAGATTAAAAAGTATTATAGAAAAAGGCCATAGCCAAGTCCAAAAAGACTAATTAAATAGGAAAGAGGACCCTAACAGTCCTAATCAACATCATATTTAAACAAGAAAATAGAAACATAGACCAACAGCCGCCATCACCTGAGCACCAGCGCCATGGCCATAGAGAAGCAAAAATAGAAGAAACGGCAAAAAACTCAACCATAGGAAAACAGAGATAGGCTGAAGGAAGAGACACACCACGCCACCAAAAAAATAGAAACTAGATAGCACTAGTCATCACACGCTAGGCCAGCATGACACACAAAAATCTCACCACCATCCCCTCACGCTATAGCCAGAGTAGCCAGAAGGTTCTTCTCATCAAGAACCACATTCCCAACTGGAAGAAAACCTTCTTCAGGATCCTCCAAAGCATACCTGGGCATTTGTATGCCTAAATCGGGAGCATGAACCCTTAAAAAGTAGATTTCCATGAATACATCTTTAATTTTGCTAGCCTTTTTCTTAGTAATCAAGAAACAATGGGACTGCAACACACTATCGAATTCATCGCTGCACAGGGACTTAATACTGACCTGTAAAGCCCAATAGATGGCTTGCTGAGTAGGGGATGCACGCAGTAAAGTGAGATTGAAGAGCACTCCAATTAGAGCTCCCCCCAGTCCATCCTGTAAGCAGCTACTGCCGCTTCCCCTCTATCAATAGTATAGATGTTTATATAGAACAAAGCGACAGTAACAGAATGAACAAACTCACCATCCATGACTAAATCCATAATATTAGAAAGGAGCTGGGAAACCACATCAGAATAGTGTAACAGTCATCCCTCATAGCCTCTAATCCATGCATACCCAACAATATTCCTGACAGCAAACTAGATAAGAGTGTAGTCCCAGTCCAGAAGCGGCATCAGATCAGCTGACTTAACCATGCCCTATATCTCCGGTTCCCAATCAAGAGCTAGGAAAAATAAGCGTTGATTGAGACGTGTCAGCCATGAGTGTTAAGCACTATGCATAGAGGGGAGCGATAGGAGAGTAGCTACAAGAAAATAGACCCAATAGAGAAGACCACAAGAACTGAAGTAAAACGGTGACATACAAGCAAAACAACACCCTTTACCATTGCTAATGGCCCAAAGTAGTAAAGAAGAAAAGCAGGCAGAGTACAATGGTGATATCAAGAGGTCAGTAGGCATTAGATGAAAGGAAAAGGAGGACACCTCAAAAAGAAGGCCACCATGGGTAAGAGCCACGCGTCCACTACTAAAACATTCCATCCAACTTGCAGTCGCCGTCAGGGAATTAAAAGGCCCTCAAATAAAGAGTGCATTTAAGGCTTGTCAACTCCCATGAATGTATTTGTAAGAAAGAGGATTCATAATCCCCATTTGTCCATTCACACAGATGAAAAAATACAAAGTGATCTCAGAGCACTGAACTATAGTAAAGGCTTGATAATCTTCTCCCACGGGCTTGTTAGGGACTGAAGTTGACAAAATGTGCTGAAAAAAAAAGGACATGACATGGCAGAGGACCGTTGCTGGACATAGCCTATTTGAAAGCCGAGTAGGTAACAAGTCACATCTTCCCTCACAGATGACAAAAAGTATGACAGAGCATAGAATTGGCAAAACAACTTGAGGTCAACAAAAACCTTCAGAAGCCACTATTTGAAAACATATCTACGTGGAATCCAAACTCCCTCAAGCTTGGGCTCTGGCTAATTAAGATGAAACAGAATGACAGCCTAACACTTCTTCCATTTCACTTGAAATAAGATTTGAGAAGATGATTGGATTATCTTGGGCTCCATGTAGATAAACTGCAGAGGCACTTTCTTGGTCAACAGCTAGGTTAGCTAAATAGTCTGCCACCTTATTACCTTCCCTTAGTGTGTGTGAAGTAAGATATTTATCTAATTTGTTTAGGAGGGAGACGGCCTGTTATATATGCCAAATCTTTGGAAATTGTAACATTTAGCTTTGAATTATTCATTTTTACCTAAGCCCTATTGTTTTGGCATCCATGGTATAAATAAATTATTTGGGATTCTTTTAATAAGAGTAGTTTTTAAACAAAAGACAAACTATGCTGCCAACATTGTGAGTAGACATGCTATATGAAAAAAAATCCCTCGAAAAGCATGTTATAATTTATTCAATTAATTTATACACGAGTAAAAAAAGAATTTAAAATAATAATAATAATAATAATACCAATTCAATTCAATAAACTATTGTTTAAATTTGGAATATCTATTTGGGATAATAAATAAAATTTTTTTTCTAGAAATAACTCATAGGGCATTTGGCAGCAAACAATGATATATTTGGAAGCTAGGATTACACATGCTTTATGCCTTAGAAAGGGATGCATCCTGAAATAATATATGTAAGAAAATATTAAGAATATGAAGCACTGGGAGACATGCTCTTAAACAGCTTCGTGCCATGCTCGTCCATAAATTATGTTATGTGCTCTTTCATTTAATTAGCCGATAGGCAATTACTATGGGCTTTGGAGCCAAATGCCCAGAGATGTTGTGTCACGCTAAAAAAAAAAAAATTGCTCATCTTGGAAAAATGAGAGCATCGCATTACATTAGAGTATAAATTGTGTTACTCTTGGGTCATCCTCAATATGTGGACATTACATGTATCTTGGTTTGGATCTCTCCAATGTTAAATCACAGTGTGCTATGGATTGAGGGAGTATGTAACATCCACGTTCCATTAACATAGTAAAATTAGAAGATTTACCATTAAGTAATTCAACAAGGTAAAAAAAAAATGAGATAGAGAAATTTTTTCTTTTATTTAATAAATAATCAAGTAACTACAATTACAAGATTTCTTTTATTACAAAATACAATATACCCGTATTGTCTTTTTGTTTTCAATGTTTACAAATGTAAAACCATTACATATACATATTTCGAATCAATACTGCATCTGAATATCTGACATCTTTATCACAAGTCCTAGCATATTTCTTGCTTGGAGAGAGAGCATCTTTTTAGTGATTAACCTCCAACCACAGACCGGCAGTCTCCCACACATCTTCCACATAGGAAGTGGCCCTACCCTTCATGAGGAATATAGACCAAAGGTGACCAGTGGTAATTTGTCTTTTTCTGAGTACATAGTGTTGTATTCTACTCAAATCTATCAACCATACAACCCTAGATACCCTCTAGCTAAGTATGATTTCTGATAGGATGAGCAATCCAAACACAGCGAACCAACAATGCATGCAAAAAACAAATGCCTTATTTTGGCTAAAGTTTTTAATATCAATATCGTTCATAATGAACGTAGTCATATTCACCCACCCCTACTTGACTTGGATATTGTCATATTCCTGCAGTTTAAATCTTTTACCAACCCTGTTCATGCAATAGTTTATTCTATGAGTCACAATAATAACACTTTTGACATGAGTAGGTCTATATGACAACCATTCAATTGGTTGGTAGTCGACTCTACGGTTACCCTAATATCGTTCGTTTCTAACAATATAACAATATAACCATATCTTATATTTAAGATTCTGGATTCACAAATATTCCTTGATTAACTTAACCAAGGTTGAGAATACTATAGTTCTCAAATAAGTATTGTCTCCTATACAAAGGAACATATAACAGCTTAATTATGTTTATAAACAAAACATATGCTAGGTATAAATATTCCTACAACAACGATTTTAGAATTACTAAGAAGATGGTCGACTCAGTCTTCTATAATAGTATACTCACTGATATAACCAAATATTAGCCAAATAAAATAATGTTTATTGTCTTCACTGACTATAAGAAAAATAGCTCAATAAAGTTTACTTAAGAAAGTTTTTGTTCTTTCCTAAGTTGCTACTAAACTATTTTCGACTATCACACTTAAATTTAGAACGTTAAACCTTACCAGCAAACTCATACAATTGTTCTATATTATAACAAAGTACGGTTTTAGTTTACCAATTGAATTCCTCATGGTTAAATAATACATGCAACCAAGGAATACTTGGAATTATGCAATCTTAAGCTGGTTATAATGTGAGACCAATCACAAGGTCGATGCCACTAGCTTATGTATTCCCACTATTGTCACTGCTACTATCTTCTATTTTGTAACTCTTTCCCCCCTCCTCCCATGTGTCTCTCTATGTGTTTTTAAGTTCTAAAACTCCCTACTAAATAACTACCATGACTCATTCGAATCAATAGTCATAAAGAGGGTGGCATGACTCCTACAGAGTTGCCTTATTCTAGGCCTCCTCTCCACTCAATAACAAACTTAAGAAAAGTTTACACAGTCTAAAGTTAATTCAAAACTGAAAACCAATATTTATGTGCATATCATCCCATGACAATGAGAGTTTATCACTCAAAAGCTTGTTAGTTGTGCCGGTTAACAACCACAGTCCTCCTTCTTAGTCATGGTTGACACATCATCTATAACAATACTAATGTTAAATGCTAGCCAATGAGTGGTTTGTTTGACCACTATCACTAATAAAGACTTATCTACAAATAAGCCTTCAGCTTACTCAAACATTCTCCCATCAATTCAATATGAGGTATTATCCTCATTCGATGCCAAGGCATCTATATATATTGATTACATCAATAATAATTATATTGATTACATCAACTATAATTCTCATAGTATTGACTATTACATAAAATAGTTATGGTTTATTCAATATTAAGGTATTATTAAACCATGGTTCATGGATATTGTGATTGGGTTGAGCTTGTCTCCCCATCATAATCCGTCGACAATAATCACATAATAACAACTTTGATGAAAACGTCTTAACATTTACGAATCGTTATAAAATATCAAAAATCTTAATAATAGTATTAGATAATCATTTTATGACAATAACGTCGTAATATTTATGTTAAATGTAAATAGTTATAATTCAAGCTCCAACAACGTCATTAACACTATTAACGACTAAGATGACTTAATACTGATGCTGTTAATGTTATTAACGACTTAGATGACTTAATATGAATTAATACTTAAGATAACAATATCGACTAACTGTCGATTAGGTTTAGAACCAAACTAATAGGACAAAGCTTACCTCTAATGACACATTGGTTCACATTTTTGTTAGAGACTTGTAACTTGGTGGGAAAAATAAACCACTCGTAACCTGACATCTATATCTCTCTTCTGGAAAGATACTCTCTCTCTCTCTTTTCTCTGAGAGTCATCTAATAGCCTATAATCCTGTTTCACTTGTCATCAAACAATGCAAGTGATCAGTGCATCATTAATCAATTAATTCAACTAATAAATCAATATTAACATAATCATTCCAATAATTTCAATAAATGACATTCAATATAATCCATATTTTTCCTTGTCACTAATCTAAATATCATAATGAATTTACTTATGTCCAAGTAAAATGTAAAAGTAAAGCAAAGCCAAAATTGGGGATGTAACATATCCTTCCCCTAAAGATTCATCGTCCTTAATGATATAAGGTATTAAAAGTATCTAAAACAAAAAAAGTTCATTGTTTTCAACTAGTAACATTATAAAATAAATGAGGAAGTTTTTGATAAAATTCATGGTAATCGTCCCATGTAGCATTTCCCTTAGCATACTGGTCCCATTCGACCTTGTATTGCAAGGCCTCTCTGTTACGCAAGCAGAGCTTGCACATTTCTAACACCTTGAGTGGTTCAATCATGACCACCCCTAGGTCGTGCATCTGTAAAGAATTCCAAGTCAAAATATGATTATTACCTACAACATATTTCTTCAAATATGACACATGAAAAACATTGTACATTCTAGATAAGACTGGAGGTAGAGCAATTATGTAGGCAACTAAATTGACTACTTCAAGCACTTCAGAGGGTCCCACATATTGAGGGGCTAGCTTAGAAGACTTCCCAAACTTAATAGAACTTTTATGAGGTTTAATCCTCAAAAGAACTTTACATCCAACGGAGAATTACCTTGGAACACGTTTTGCATCCGCATAGCTCTTTTGCCTATCATTGGCTTCTGCCAATCTTTTTCTGATCAGCTTAACTTTCTCTTCCATTTTAGCTAGCATTTATGGCCTGATGCTAATCCTATTCTCTAGCTTATCACAACTTATAGGAGTTCGACATCTTCTTCCATACAATGCTTCGAATGGTGCCATCTTAATAGCGGAATGATAGGAATTATTGTAAGCAAATTCCACAAGTGGTAAGTATTCTTCCCACTTATATTGCTGATCCATACAATACATACGCAACAAATCTTCCAAGCCTTGGTTGACTCTCTTAGCTTGCCCATCGGTTTTAGGATGGTAAGCTGTACTTACATTAAGTTTAGTCCCTAGCATAGAAAACAAAGTTTGCAAAAACCTTGATGTTACATGGGCATCTCTATCTGAGATAATCTTTTCAGGGAAACCATGCAATCTAAATACCTCTTGCACAAATTTTATGAGCTAACACAGGTGCTCCATTAGTCAAATTTTATGGTATGAAATGTGCTACCTTTGTGAGCTTACTAACTACCACCAAAATGGCATCATGTCAATTCCTTTACATAGGAAGTCCTTGAACAAAATCCATGTTAATAACTTGCCATTTCCACTCTGGTACATCATGCGAATATAACAATCGTGCGGGGTGATGATGCTCTGCTTTTACCCTTTGACATTCTAAACAACTTTCTACAAATCTTGCAGCATCATTCTTTGTTCCTTTCTAGAAATAAAGTGGTTTAACATCCGCTAGACGTTTAGTTACTCCTGGATGTCCTAAATATGATGCTATATGAACTTCGTTTTGTACCAAGTCCCTTAATCTGGCTGAATCAGGCACATAAATTCTATCTTTATACGTCAATAGTCCATCTAACTCAAATGGAAAACCATCATATCTTGGATCTTTAGGATTATCTTTCAGAGCCTGCTCAACCTGCTTATAAAACTCATCACCTGACAAATTTTGCAATACCAAATCGTTAAAATTTACACAAATAGAAATAATAGAAACTATATGTCTTCTATGACTCAAACCATCAGCTACTCTATTCTCTTTTCCTTTGATGTAGTTTATCTCAAAGTCATAGTCAGATTTCAATTCTAACCATCTCCTTTGTTGTACATTCAAATGTGGTTGAGAGAAAATATACTTAAGACTTTGATGGTCTGATTTAAGTACAAAAGTCTTTCCCAACAAATAATGTCTCCACATTTGTAAGGCATGAATTATTGCTGCCAATTCCAGATCATATAATTTTTCTCACAGGATTTCAATTTCCTTGACTCATATGCTATGACTCTTCCTTATTGCATAAGCACTTCTCCTAATCCTTCTCTTGAGGCATCTGTGATTACCTCAAATTGTCCTTTAGGGTCAAGAACTTTTAAGATTGGAGTTGAAGTTAACTTTTCCTTTAAGAGATCAAATGCTTCCTGACATTTGTCTATCCTTTCAAATGTCTTTCCTTTCCTCTACAGGGAAGTGATTGGACTAGCAATACTAGAGAAATTTAGAACAAACTTTCTATAATAGCTTGCCAGGCCCATGAAACTATGCACCTCATGTAAGTTTGTTGGTATGGGCCAATCTAGAATAGCTGTGATTTTTATAGGATCAACAAATATTCCATTAGCTGATATAATATGACCTAGGTATTGAACCTCCTTTCGAAAGAATATGCACTTAGATAGCGTCTCATATAACTTATGTTCTCTTAACCTTCATAGAACTATTTGCAAGTGCTGATGATGTTCTTCCTCATTCTTAGAACAAATGAGTATATCATCCAGAAAGACTAAAACAAATTTATCCAAACAATCTCTAAATATACTATTCGTGAGATTCATGAATGCAACAGGTGCATTTGTCAAACCAAATGGCAACATTGTGAAATCATAGTGTCCATACCTGGTTCTAAAAGTTGTTTTATGAATATCTTCATCTTTCAGTCTTAATTGATCATATCCTGATTGCAAATCAATCTTCGAAAACACAACAGCTTCACGCATCTGATCAAAAAGATCATCAATACGTGGCAAAAGCTATTTGTTCTTTACCATTGCTTTATTAAGCATATGATAATCTATACACAAACAAAGGGTTCCATCCTTCTTCTTAAGAAAAATAACCGGAGCACCCCATGGTGAAACATTGGTTCTAATTAAACCTTTTGCCAATAATTCTTGTAATTGTTCTTTCAATTCCATTAACTCAGTTCTCTTCATATGATAGGGTGCTTTTGATAAAGGCTCATATCCTAGTTTAATATCAATAGTAAAATCAAAAACCCTTTTAGGAGGCAATCCTGGTAGTTCTTCAGGAAACACATCCAGAAATTCCCAAAGAAAAGGATACTTTTCCCCAAGAGATAAACTAGGGTTTTCTACCCCTTCCTCCACTTGTTCCATTTTAATTGTGAACAACTGACAGCCTTTCATTTTGGCCCTATTTACTTGCTTAGCAGATATAGTTCTAATTTTAACTTCACTTTGAATCCATTGGAATTGGGTCAGATTTCCAAAATCATCTAAGCATTCAATTGTTTTCAAAAAATAGTCAACCTTAGCTCTATGTTTCCATAACCAATTCATTCCTAGGATCACATCATAGGAACCTAAGGGGGCTACATACAGATTTACTTTAGTTGAGAAACTAAGAAGGTCAACTTTGGCTTCAAACAAACATTACTCTACCTGAGCCTTAGATTGGTTAGCATATTCTACTGACTAGGGTTTGGACATGTAACCAGCTTTTCTAGAAAATTTACTCAAAATTCTAGGAGAAACAAAGTTTTATGTGGCTCATGTATCAATCAAAATAGATATATGAACTCCAAACAAAGTACTTTTCATCTCAGTGGGTGTGATTTGATACTCCACTTGACGATTGTTGAGAGTTGCATGAATCCTTTGCTAGAATGCTTCTTGTTGAGTAGGTAGTGTAGTACCTCTTTGTTTTTCCATTTTGATTCTTGTTAGGGCAATGATTTGCATAGTGGTCATCCCCACAAGTAAAGCATCCTCCAATGGGTCCTTTCTTATCTAAAGTCTTCCCATAGTTATCCTCATTTCCTTTATAGTTTCCATTCTTCTTCTCATTGCCAAATCCACCTTTTCTCTTTTGAGGTTCTTTATATTTTCTCTTGTTATCGTAGCTCTTTTCATATATTTTCTTGTAGGGTTGATTGTTAAGAGTTCCATTAAACCTCTTGCGGCTTCTATCATGATAAGTCAAGATGGATTTTAGCTTTTGGTCTTTCTTGATTGCCTTCTCATACACTTGATCCATTGTTGTAGGACTAGTATATCCACTTCACCACCAATTTGAGCATTTAAGCCCATGATGAATTTCCTAATCCAGAATCTCTCATCCTTATGATACTATGGAACATATTTCAGGAGTCGAGCAAATTTTCCCCATATTCTACAACTGTCATATCTCCTTGGTGAAGATTCTAAAAATTAGTCAGTTTCTGATCAAAATAGAGTTGTGGTAACCATCTTTTATGAAAGAGTTCCACGAGCTCATCCCAAGTTACCCTTAGAGAGCTCAAATTCAATTCCATCTTTTTATTCATCCACCAAGTGGATGCTTCTTCCGCTAGTTGGAATGCTCCCCATACAGCTTTAGTCACCTCCGAGTAATTTCTTATCTCGAAGTACTTTTTCATTTCTGTTAACCAAGCTTCTGCAGCATCTCCCGTTTCTATCCCATAAAATTTTGGTGGAACAACCTTCTTCATATCCTTTGAGAGCTTCAAGGTCAATCTATCCCTAGCCTCTTTATGAGGGTCGGTACTATTACTTTGATCTTCATGATTTTCTCTGCTTTCACCATGAGAGTTTTCACCTCCTCCCTCAGTAGTCCCTTTATCATCCACCTTCTTTTCTGAATCACCCAATCTTTTCTTGCTTTCCTCCAACATGGTTATGATTTGGTCCAGCTTATTATTTGGTGGGTGGTTTCCCTCTTCACTTTCTCCTTGGTTAGTTCTTGTCCGCACCATGTTTATCATTTTCTCACACCTAAGAATATTGAGTTATCCATTAGTTCTAGATTATAATGTAATCCATTAAATCTAAACATAATACTCAATTTAAAAAATAGTTTGGCACAAAAAAAACTCTTTTTATTTATTTCATTTCAAAAGTAAAGAGTTTTCTTCTTTATACAAGAAATGACTTCAAAAGTCATGTTCCAGAGGAGTATATCCCTCAGACTCATTTCTAGATACATAATCCCGAGGTATATAACCCTCTAACTCACTCTCAGACCTAACTTCTATGATCTCAATAGTTAAAGGTATGAGGGGATCTCACCTAACCATAGTTGTTTCCTCATCTGACATATTCTCTATGATTTTGGCAGTGATCTTAACTCTTTCTTTTTCTTCCTTTCTCACTCACTTGATTCTAGTTAAGGCAATTGCCAAAGTTTTAGTATCACTCAGTCAAATGTCACTCTCATCAGCGGTTCCCTCAAAGGTTTTGATAATGGCCTCACGTTCTCTTTTAGTTTTAAGGAAACGTTGGCTTGAATTAATAGACTTTCTTGATGTCTTCTTAAAACATACCATCCTAGCACAAAAATTTTCAAACATTAGCTAACCGCATAATGTTGACTACAAGCAAGCATAGTGGTCTCATAATCCCTAGTTCTGAACCTAGTAGCTCTCATACCATATGTAACATCCACATTCCATTAACATAGTAAAACTAGAAGATTTACCATTAAGTAATTCAACAAGGTAAAAAAAATGAGATAGAGAAAAGTTTTCTTTTATTTAATAAATAATCAAGTAACTACAATTACAAGATTTCTTTTTTTACAAAATACAATATACCCATATTGTCTATTCATTTACAATGTCTACAAATGTAAAAACATTACATATACATATTTGGAATCAATACTGCATCTGAATATCTAACATCTTTATCACAAGTCCTGGCATGTTTCCGGCTTGGAGAGAGAGCATCTCTCTAGTGATTAACTTCCACCCACAGACCGATGGTCACCCACACATCTTCCACATAGGAAATGGCCCTACCCTTCACGAGGAATATTGACCAAAGGCGACCAGTGGTAATTTGCCTTTTTATGAGTAAATAGTGTTGTATTCTACTCAACTCTATCAACCATACAACCCTAGATACCCTCTAGCTAAGTATGATTTCTAATAGGATGAGCAATCTGAATACAGTGAACCGACAATGCATGCAGAAAACAAATCCATTACTTTGGCCAAAGTTTTTAATATCAATATCATTCATAATGAACATAGTTGTTGTGTTCACCCACCCCTACTCAACTTAGATACTATCATATTCCTGCAGTTTAAATCTCCTACCAACCCTATTCATGCAATAGTTTATTCTATGAGTCATAATAATAACACTTTTGACTTGAGTAAGTCTATATGACATAACCATTCAATTGGTTGGTAGTCAACTCTAGGGTTACCCTAATATACCTTGTTAATAACAATATAACAATATAACCATATCTTATATCTAAGATTTTGGATTCGCAAATATTCCTTGATTAACTTAACCAAGGTTGAGAATGCTATAGTTATCAACTAAGTATTGTCTCCTATACAAAGGAACATATAACAACTTAATTATGTTTATAAACAAACATAAACTAGGTATAAATATTCCTACAAGGGCATCCTCGGGAATACTTAACCTATTCCATTGAATTGGGTCTTTTCAAGAATAATAAAGACAATTAGTCTTAAATGGGATTCTCATAATATCCTCATTCCATCTTCCATAATATCGATAAGTTATTACCATTGATATGATACAAAGGTTTACTAACAATTTTTATGAATCTAATACTCTTGTTTAAATAACATTATGTGCTATGCATCTATCTTTATATCCTATAAAAGATAGAAATGTTAAACCATTATAACCTTATTACTATACGGTTCAAAATGAGAGTATGAAACATGGTTCATCCATTCGAGAATCTATCGAATGCATATTCCCAAACACCTTATTGGCTTACATCAAACTTAATTCACTAAGAAGACTATTATTTCAAGCTTATGACAACTTATAACATTCTCATTCTAAGATATTCATTTATCTTTCATTCTCTTATTTGGTATGATCAATGGTTTTAGAATTACTAAGAAGATGGTCGACTTAGTATTCTATAACAGTATACTCACTGATATATAACCAAATATCAGCCAAATAAAATAACATTTTCTGTCTTCAATGACTAAGAAAAATAGCTCAATAAAGTTTACTTAAGAAAGTTTTTGTTCTTTCCTAAGTCGCTACTAAACTATTTTCAACTATCACACTTAAGTTTAGAAGGTTAAACCTTACCAGTGAACTCATACAATAGTTCTATATTATAACAAAGTACAGTTTTAGTTTACCAAACAAATTCCTCATGGTTAAATAATACATGCAACCGAGGAATACCTAGTAGTATGCAATCTTAAGCTAGCTGTGATGTGCGAACAATCACAAGGTCGATGCCACTAGCTTATGTATTCCTGTTACTGTCACAACTACTATCTTCTATTCTATAACTCTTTTCCCCCCTCCTCCCGTGTGTCTCTCTGTGTTTTTTTAAGTTCTAAAACTCCCTACTAAATAACTACCATGACTCATTCTAATCGATAGTCATAAAGAGGGTGGCACAAGTCGTATAGAGTCGCCTTATTCCCAGCCTCCTCTATGCTCAGTAACAAACTTAAGCAAAGTTTACATAGTCTAAATTGGTTAATTCAAAACTAAAAACCAATATTTATGCACATATTCTCCCATGACAATGAGAGTTTATCACTCAAAGGCTCGTTAGTTGTGGCAGTTAAAAACCACAGTCCTCCTTCTTAGTTATGGTCAACACATCATCTATAACAAAACTAATTTTAAATGCTACCCAATGAGTGGTTTGTTCAACCACTATCACTAATAAAGACTTACCTACAAATAAGCCTTTGTATTACTCAAACGTTGTCCCATCGATTCAATATGAGGTATTATCCTCATTCGATGCCAAGGCATCTATATATTGATTACATCAATAATAATTATATTGATTACATCAACTATAATTCTCATAGTATTGACTATTACATCAAATAGTTATGGTTTATTCAATATTAAGGTATTATTAAACCATGGTTCATAGATATTGTGATTGGGTTGAGCTTGTCTCCCCATCATAATCCGTCGACAATAATCACATAATAACAACTTCTACGAAAATGTCTTAACATTTACGAATCGTTATAACACATAAAAAATCTTAATACTAGTATTAGATAATCATTTTATGGCAATAACGTCGTAATATTTACATTGAACATAAATAGTTATAATTCAAGCTGAAACGACGCCATTAACGTTATTAATGACTAAGATGACTTAATATTGACATCGTTAATGTTATTAATGACTAAGATGACTTAATATGACTTAGTGGGTTTTGAAAACAATATTGACTAACTGTCGATTAGGTTTAGAAGCAAACTAACAAGACAAAGCCTACCCCTAATGACACATTCATTACACACTTGTAACTCGGTGGGGCAAATAAACCACTTGTAACCTGAGGTCTATATCTCTCGTTTGAAAAGATACTCTATCTCTCTTTTCTCTGACAGTCATTTGATAGCATGTAATCCTATTTAACTTGTCATCAAATAATGCAAGTGATTAGTGCATCATTATTCAATTAATTCAACTAATAAATCAAATCTCATTTAATAGATATTAAATCAATATTAACATAATCATTCCAATAATTTCAATAAATGACATTCAATATAATCCATATTTTTCCTTGTCACTAATATAAATATCGTAATGAATTTACTTATGTCCAAGTAAAAAGTAAAAGTAAAGCAAAGCCAAAATTGGTGATGTAACAAAGTAATAAGGATAGTCAAGACTATCTAAATCTAGGAATTTACCTTCCGGTGATAAAGGATTCAAAAGTCATAAGCATCTGAGTATTGGTTTCCAATTAGTCAGTACAGTCAGAAGAAGAACAGGCTGACCTAGTATTTGATCTTCGTCCAGATGAAGAAAAGTTGTTGGTTAAGCAATTTGTTGTAATTAGTGGTATTGGTCAATATGATTGATGATTTGAGAACACAAGTTTTTGGTCCATGTTGTTGATTGTGCATGGATTCAACCGATAGAGCAAAGTTCTTAACAAATGTTCTAAGTTTTCTTGAAGCTAACTACAGTTGATTGAATTTCTTAATGCAGATATATATAGCTGATGAATTCAAGTTTTTTGGTGTGTGTGTGTGTGTGTGAAGGTGTGATGGTGTAAGTGTAAAAAGGGTAGAAAGAAGTGCGAAGATAAAGATCCAAGCTCAGATTATAGCCTAAGAGTGAAACAGAGAAAAATAAGGATGAAGTGTGTAAGATCAGTATTATGTGCTTAACCAGAACTGAACTTCTGCATTGGTAGATGCTATTGATCAATTCAAACAATCTGTAATCTTCTTGTAATCATCTCTGGAGGAAGTAAGCCTCTTGGAGTAATGAGCTCTGGGTAGTGTGCCCTGAAGACATGTGTCTTCCCTATTTGTAATACTTTTAACATAGTATAATTTCTTGTGGGTTAACCCCCACCATGGTTTTTCCCTTAACCAGGTTTCCATGTAAAAATCTTGGAGTTATGTGTGTTGATTATAGTCCTGCTCATGTGTAAATTTATGCCTTCATAATTTGTTAATAAGTGATAAAAGAGATAAATTGCTGCAAGTAGTAAAAGTTCTTGTGACAGCTAATTCAAACCCCCTCTCAGTTGTCTGCCCTTATTACAACATTTTCCACTTTAGATTTTGTTAAACCTAAGATGACATTCCTAAGGGACTTCAATAATATAATGAAAGAGAAACAATAATGGTACCATTAGGACTTCAACAACCATTCCCTATGGATAATTTAACCCTTTTTATTTATCACTAATTCTTATTAAATGTTTATTTTGATACTTATTTGTAATTTCTCAATACATGGATATAATTTACTTGTACATATGGATAGTTACCTACATTTGTAATTTTTGAATACATGGATATTTACTTAAATTTGGATATTCGTAAGTTTATTTAGATATTTATTTGTATCTTCTCAATATGGATATATTTACTTACATTTGTAAGTTTTTGATATGGATATTTGCGCATGATTAATTAAATATTAATTTATTTTTCTTCTAATTATAAATGCAGGTGGTCTAATGGACCAAATACCTACATATGATGAATTTGTAATAGATGATATTTTGCACAACCTCCCACCCCTTCCACCTCAAAACTCCTGCCCCCCTCAACTTGATGGCTTGTGAGTGAATATAAATTTAAATATAATCATAATTGAAGAAAAAATTAATTTGATTCAAAATCAGCCTCACATGTCCCCTCATGTAGTACATTTTGCATCTTTAATGCAAACCATTGTTGATTCTGTGAGGTCCATTGATGTGGATCTAGATAGTTATGTCTTTGGCGGGAGGAGAGGAGACAATTTTCTACAACTGGTCTCTTGTATAGAGAGATCATTGATGTTGATATTACAAAAAAAACCTTAGCCCCATACTTTGTTCACCTTGCAACAAATCAACCTATACATCCAACTAAAAAAAGAATTTCAATTAGGTGGTTTAGGCATCATGAGATTGCAAGACATTTTTGGAAGCGATGGTGGATGGTCTTTGATCATCCACCACACTCAAATTTTGGGGTTCCATTATATTTTTTTGAGGAAATTATGGAAAAAGTTTGAATTGGGTTGAAAATCCAATTATTTTGACATTAGAGCATTCCAGTGTTGGTGGTGGCATGCCACAACATAGGGAAAGGGCACGCATCGATCCAAATAGACACGTTCCTATTCCACCCATCGTTGCTCGTATTTTTCTTAGAATTCCTGCACCCATTTAGCACTAGATAGTGCTTGCAACATTAGGAGAATTTTGTACACTCTCAGAAAATCTCACCGAACAAGCTATCCACATGGTAGTTGAAGTCAGTGATAGAGAGCATGGAAGAGTTGGTATAGATGGTCCTAGCACCTGAAACATGTTGATTTGTCACATTTGTGTCAAAATTATAATCAACCATGTTATGGTCCTGCTCCTACATCCACTTCAGATGCAACTCATCATAGGGCTTACCATCTTATGTACATGTTTATCATCATCATAGCTTAAAGTCCTAGATTTTAGTTTAGTTTCATTTTATGTACATGTTTAGGATCACATCTTATCATAGGATTACCATGTAGGCGCATGCAACTTTTTAGTGTTTACACACCTAGATGCTTTTGCATCAAAATGACAATGTTTCATATATGAATCAAAAGGCAATAGCTTGTCAAACTTTGACAATTAATATTCAAATAATTTTATATTTGATAATTTTTTATATAGTTAAACAAATATTTTCATATATTATATTATAATAATATTAACTAGTTAATTATATATAGTTATACTATTTATAATTTATTCCTATTTTTTATTATATTAATACTAAATAAAGTTACATGCAATTAATATTATATGAATAATTAATTATTGTGAGACGCATTATATAGTGGCATTAAGGGGATGACTATGTGACCCTCTACATAAAAACTAAATAAGCTGACATATATTTTTTAAAATTATGAACTAAGTGTTTTAAATTTAAAATTTATATTATAAAGTAACTATTTTAACATTAAAATATATAACTGGCATATTTTTATTAAATGAATGCACATAAGAATTAAATTAGTATTATATATATATATATATATATATATATATATATATATATATATATATATATATATATATATATATATATTCTATTTAACATAGGTGTATACATATCCTTCCGGAGGCCTATTGAACTTATATATGTATTTTAGATACATTTTTCTATAGATATGTATGCTCATTTTATTTTAATTAGATTATCTTTTTATAATGATTAATGTATAAATGGTATATTTTAATGTCAAAATAGTAATAATCTAAACCTAACCTCATTATATCTACACATATTTAGCATTTCATTTTTTTGGGGTAAAAATTTATTTATTAAAACTAGATATCAAATACCAAAAGTCCAAGATACAAAGAATGAAACAAAACCACCGTCCAAAGCAACTAAAATATAGGCAACCAAGAAAACTCCCAAAGACCACAAGACCTCGAAACAAAGAGGCCATTGTCAATTCATTTCATTATAAGCATTTGAAGTGTTATATTTAAAGAAAAACCCTAAATATGTTATATTTAAAGACAAATCCTAAATATCTAGGGAAGAACATAACCAACCGATGCGTTGTAACCATTTGTACGGCTCGATGAAAATGGAAGTTTTTTGTCAACCTCTAGCGGTATAGCAATATCTATAGATATCCTATTATTAAAGACAAACCTCAAATATATTACGTTTAAAGACAAACCATAAATATATACACATAGGGTGAGCTCACATTTCATTATAAGAAAACTAAATTGAAGTGTTATATTTAAAGACAAACCCTAACTCACTCTTATTAAAATCTTTTTGCAACTATTGTGTCCTATGTGGGTGGAGTTTGATGTTTAAGATACTCACTTATATTTAAAGACAAAGCCTAACTCAATCTTATCAAAATTTTTTAAAGACAAACCCTAAATATCTACATAGATCACAAGCTCACATTTCATTATAAATAGACTAGATTTTAAGTATTATATTTAAAGACAAACCCTAACTCATTTTATGAAAATCTTATTGCAACTATTATCTTCTCCCCTGGTGGAGTTTGATGGTCTACGGTAATTACTGTTATAGGTTATCAAAATCTTTTTCATTCTCCTCCTCATACTTGTTACAGGTTCTGTTGAGGATGAGTGAGTTGAGAGGAGGGAAGAGGCGGTCAAGCCGTACTCGTGTGAGGCTACCAGAGCTCCCGGATGAAATAATGATGAAAATACGGGAAAAGTTGTCATTGAAAGATGCTGCAAATTTGATGTCATGTTGCAGGGTTGTGGCCTCCCAGGCCAAATACTTTTACCAGCAGCGTCGTGAGGTGAATATGTCTTGTTTCAAAAGTGTAACGCCATCCATCTGCGACCACCTCATTACTCCCTTCTCTTCCAGCTGCCTCCTGAAACTTCATTTCTGCTACGACGTTCACCGCCGCCACAAATACGATGACGAAAAGTTGGAGGCCATTTTGGCGCTCTTTTCCTTTTCCACCGACCGGGAAATCGCATCGTCGACATCCTTGCTCATGGTTACTTCCTTAACAAATTTCTCTCATCGCAGCAACATCTACAAAACCTGGAAGTGGACTCGGAGCAAGTGTATGTGAGAGGAGGGGATAGGAGGGCCCTAGTGACTCCTGACATTGTAGGGAAGAACTGTCCCGCGTTGGAAAGCTATTGGCCCCATGTCCGAAACGCGTTTCTGCAGAGCTGCCCGCGCCTCAAATTTGCAACCGTCTATTTCATGGTGGGCATTGACGAGCTGGACACGCATGTAACTCCCCACTATCCACTAGAATTACAGCATGCCTTCTTTTTTCTTAGAAAGAGTTATCGTCCTAATTCGGAGGAGAAGCGTAGGACATGTGAAACGAAGCTCAGAATTTTAGGATCGCGGCTACAGAAAATCGAGACGGCATGTGTGTGCTTTGATAGAGAAGGATGCATCAAAGATTGTATGGCATTGGCCAAGGCTATGCCCCCATTGCGACAACTCGTTCTCACTCTGTCCTATGAGACCGGTGGGGACGCAGGTTCGGCTGCGGCGCCTTTTTTTGTTGGCGGTTTTTCGCTCCTAAGAGAGCTCCATCATGCACCCGCAGACCTGGTGCTCACTAATGTGCCAGAGGAGGAATTTGAGAAGGTTGTAGAGGTAAATGCATTGGATATGTTGCCTAAGGAAATAGAGCATCTTAAGGTCCTGTTTGCCTGGGGCAGCAGCGGCTTGGATAAAGCAAGAGAAGCATTACTTGACCAATTCATGTACGCTGCCTCTCTCCGCCTTAAAACATGTACGGTTGGCGCTACATTGTCCTCTTCCCAAGATCGACAGCCTGCTTTCCTTAAAACTTTCAAGCATTGCAACATTGTTAATAAAACGGCCATACAAAATATCTAAGAGAAAAGATGGGGATTGTGCCGGAGAATAGATATTTAGGCCATTTTAGGCAATTCTATATATATGTCATGTTTTCCTATTTTTCAGTTCTCTTGGCGTTAATGTTTGAAATTCAATGTTGAATGGTATGGCTAGATATGTATATTTACAATGCTTGTAAAATATAAACATTAAAGATTGCTGCCTTGATCAAATCTACTGTGTTTACAGCTGCTTTCTTTATTGTTAAACACCATTCGATACAATGTTACAAACACCACCATAGATTCTCAGCCGTGTAACATGGACCCTAACGCCCAATCTGATATTTATTTCAAAAACCCATTCACAAGAGATATCTCACTCACCATAAGAATTACCAGTATTGAATTTTCATTTCTAGCTCATGTCATTGTATAGTTGTGGTATCACCATCTTCTGCATTGTAGATAAATAACGATTTCACAGATTTTTCAGTGTAAAGTATCAGAGATGCCAGCAAGAACATTCAGAATTGTGACTGGCAGCCAATCAGCTAGATTACAGTTCAGAAAACGTGGCTCATCTGCTGTGCACACCGATAAGGCGTTGATAAGTTTATTTCTGTGAGGTTTGTCAATTTGTTCGGTTGATTTTGAAAATTAATTTTAGCACAACATTTGATGAGGCTGTTCTGAATGTGTAGTTCTTTTTGGGAGTGCAATTTCACAGTATTGTTTTGGACGTGTTAAAGGTGAGAGGTTCCGACCAAGTCAGAAGTAGAGAGGTCTGGTTAGAAATAGGGCAAAGGAAAAGCTTAAAGTGTAAGCCTTCTAAAATGAATTAGAACAAGATCACGACGCTAATTTGAATAGGATGTTCGATTTGTTAGGGAGAGTCATACTTCAACCATATCACCAACTGAACTGAACAGGCATTTGGAAAATCTAAGAGATTAATTGTTTACGGTCTTTCACAGCCGCCTTCCTTTGCACTGTACTAAGGCTTACAAGGTCTCGTCAAGATAGTAGGGTATGATTCCGAATATGGACATTATACCTTTATAACAATGAACACACAAGCACAACAAGCACCAGTGGCAAGACTAGTGGGGGAGTAAAGCCTCTGTTCTGAATTGGAAAGCCCTACGAGTAGGTTGAGTGGGCATAAGGAAGCTCGAGACCATGGCATTTACGGCTAAACGAAGAATATGGGGGAAGTGGTTGCAAAGGATTCCCTGAAGGACAACATTTGGCAACACAAACGATACACACGGCAAGAAAATAAGCGAGATCATTTTAAAACAAACAAGGGGCAACCCCACGCAAGAAATAGATTTGACGACCGGCATAGGTGCAATATTCCCACATGGCAACAAAAGGGTCATCCCAAGGGAAGACATAGTAGGCGGTATCCAAAATACCCACTTTTACCACAAACAAAATTATTTCGTCTAGCAAACTCTAAACGGGTACTTCACATCTCTCAAAAGGAAAGAGAAGGTAGGAGGAAACCATACATGATATCCTCTCTCAAAAGGAAAGAGAAGGTAGGAGGAAACCATACATGAAAGGATATCTAGGGAAAATTGTCCAAGGTCGCTCAAGAAAAACTCACACAGAGATAACAAAGGGCATCATCAATGTGGACGGAAGCCTGATAAGAGGCAGGGGATAAGTGAGAAAACTCCTGGTGAAAGGTAGATTAGCCAGCACAACCCAAAAGATAAGTTATTTTTAAAGATTTTGAAATCCAATTTTGTTACATCTATGCTCAAATTGAACAACCAACCCACTTTACTCTCAATTTTTTCTGGCGTGTTACAAAAACATAGGGCAATCCTTTTATAGACTTTGCAGCCCCCAAAATACACTAGCAATAATTATAAACTACTAGTCTAAATATAAACTGATCATGCATGATCACTATAAACTCTAAAAATAGTTGTGCTAAAGTAAATCTTTTCACGCATTGAACATGCATTCCTAAAAAGATAAAAGTCTTCTTAAATAAGTCTTCAAAAAACTCTAGCACTCCTGTATGCATACAAGCATCACTTATCAACATACCCCCCATTGATGCGAAGCTGACTAGCTGATCATAGAGCTTCACTATCTATACTTGTAGACCCACTTAGTACTTAATCATTTCTTTTCATGTGGAAACTTTGTAAACTCCCAAATATTAGTCCTATCAATGGAATCCAGTTCTTCTTTCATTGCTTGCAACCAAATGTGATCAAAACATGGACCTTCAAAAGATAATGAATTCCTTTGAGTCATAACAAACCATCATCAGTCACCCAACTCGAACATTCAATCTTTGCATGATTCTTTTTCTATTCAACATGTGAATACTTTTGCCGGTACAACTTCTTAAACATACTCGAGTCCTTTTTCCAATTTGATCCATCTATCCATCCATAATTCATCAGCATACAATCTATCATAGATGCCTTCTTCCACTCTTTATTCCAACACATGTTTTCAAAATGATTGTTCAGTCCACAAATACTATAAGGATGAAGATCCCAACACTCTTCCTTCTTATGTCCTTGCCTCTTACAATGAGAACACTACAAATTCTTCTTTTCTTGAACTGATTTGTTTGTTCCTCTATCTGTAACATCATCTGCTTTTCCTTTACCTCTAACATATCCAAGACCTTCATGCTTTGGCCTCACACATGGTTCAATGGGCTCTCTAATTCCATGGCCATGCTTTCCCAAACCCTTTCCTTCATAACCCATTGTCTTCATAATCTTAAAACCAACATTCTTCACAAAACATCCTTTTTTATTATCATCATAACCATAAACAAGATTTGTAGATTCAAACGCATCTTTAACCTTACACTCTTTGTTTGAACACACTTTAGCTATATCACATGTATCAAATGATTTATCAGATGAAGAACGCAAATCATTTCTATCACATGAGGCATTACATAGTGAAGGCTTAGACCTTAGACACTCATTTTCTTTTCGATATGTTGCAAGTAATTGATCTAACTCATTATTTTGTTTCTTTAATTTTGATAACTCATCTTTTTGAGAACAACTTTCCTTTTCTAACCTCTTCAACTTTTCTTTCAATTCTTCACTTTGCTTTTTAACTTTCTTTAGTTCATCTTTCAAAACATCATTTTCACATATTAAATTTGTATTTTCTTTCTGTGCTCTTTTACCAGTCTTTTCGATTGATTTTAACCACACAGAAGAACCACTTAAATTATACCTTCAAATATCTTTCAAAGACTATTTTCAGAAACCTTATCTCAAACTTCAACTAATTTCTTCCAATGGACCTTCACACTTGCGAAGCATTGTCTGAATTTCAATACTTGCTATATAGATGCTGCAAAATCTTTTTCCATAACATCCTAGTGAATCCATTCAAGATTACACTACAAGAACAACATCATGCTCCTCACAAATCAATTGTTAGAGAAATTTCAATGCCAAAATCAATAACCCAAAAAGCCAATAACCTTCTCTGATACCAAATGAAGATTTTGAAACACATCTTTGTTACATCTCTAATCAAATTGAGCAACCAATACACTTTACTCTCAATTTTTCTATCTTGTTACAAAAACATAAATCGATCCTTTTTAAAGACATTACAACCCCCAAAATAGACTAGCAATAAAAATAAACTACTAATCTAAAAAAAAATTAATCATGCATGATCACTATAAACTCTCAAAATAGTTGTGCTAGAAATATAGCTTATCATGCATTGAACATGTATTCCTAAAAGGATAAAAGTCTTCTTAAATAAGTCTTCAAAAAACTCTTGGATACCCACATGCATGCAAGCATCACTTATCAACAATTTATAGTAGCAACAATCTTAGGTTCATTGTTGGTTTTTTTCATCATTCCCACTTTGGGCTCCGTTGGATTCTCCTCACTGGTAGTCTCCCATGTGTGTTTTAAATATATTTCATCCTTTTATCTATTACCCTCCCCTATTTCTTGTTATCCCACTTTATTTGTCTAGTTCTTTCTATTTGTTGCTTCTATTCTTGCTCTTCATCAGCCATGAAATCTATGGTCAACAATTGTAGGGTTCTCATCCAGCCACAAAAAGGGAGCCTATAGAAGTGGGAACCTACAATTCTTCCAAACTAGCTCAATGTTTTTGACATAGGCTATCCTCATGTTGAATTTGCTAATAGATTCATTGTAGGTGATTATCTGTTGTAGGAATTCCTGTTGATCTTTCTATTCTCTAAGGTTGCTTCCAAATATTATGGACATGTTTCATGACGTTCAATTTTTGGATATGCTCACATTTTCATACATCCATGAATACTTTGTCTCTATAGATAAGTTGATGTGAACAATGAAAAATTATGAAATGTTTGTTGTCGAGGTGTTGTTGGGGAGTTTCTTCTCTCTAAACCTACTCCACAACTCCCCTATGGCTTCATCTGTTGACCATACTCCTCAAAAGGGTCTTCATACTAGCTGTGGAAATGGTTTGAATATAGAGTTTTTTATTTTTATTTTTTATAAAAAGGTGGAGGCCACCAGACATATATTAATCATATAATATCATAATTAAAAGGTAGTAATTATTAAGATTACTAACTAATTGTTAATGACAACCTTTGTGAAAGGGTGTGATGGTTTAGAAACCACCCCTTAAAAGGTTATATATAACATTTGTGTGAGACTTGGAATGGGCATGAAGCATCACTCAAAGAAAGAAGAAGATGGAGAACACTCAAGGAAGATAAGGAAAGAAAATAAAGAATTCATGAAGGAAAAGGATTATAGATTTGATAGGTAGTAAGCATTGGAGAAGGGGCACACAACATTTGTCCAACTCAAGGTATAGTGTAGGCACAGGATTGTCCTAGCCAGGGCTTATGTGCGCACTTGATTGAGCATGTTTTGTTGAACATGGCTCTGGAGCACTTGTGTCTATGTGCTTTCTGAAAAGGAGTAAGATGCTTGGGAAACATGTATGTTTTCTGAAAAGAGTTGAATGCTAGGAAGCACATGGTTGGTTCTGAATAACAATTGGATTCCTCCTTGAAGTGCTCACTTGCTAAAAGGGGTTTGAATCTATAATCCATTCTCCGGAGTGACATTTGGAAGAACTTCCAGGATCCAAAAGATGCATATTTATTCCTTTCTATGATGGAAACTAATGAAGTACTAAACTTATTGTTAATAAAAGATATTGATGGGTTTTGATGTTAATATGATTATGTGATAATGTTATCTAATTTGTTTTGTTAATATTTTACTTAAGAGTTCTTATTGAATTATCA
The DNA here is from genome assembly GCA_027924645.1 of Cunninghamia lanceolata. Taxonomy (NCBI): domain Eukaryota; kingdom Viridiplantae; phylum Streptophyta; class Pinopsida; order Cupressales; family Cupressaceae; genus Cunninghamia; species Cunninghamia lanceolata. Next base: position 2,790,801 of record BSBN01000551.1, read on the forward strand.
CCTGTTGAAATTTACATTTGTTATTACATCTATTTTAACATCAATGCATATATTATTCTGCCTTAACTCTAAATATTAACCATCTGCTACAATTAATTAAATAACTATGGGGAAAAGTAGTGTTATAATTTCTCTCTATAATATAGTATATAAGATAATCACAAAATCCATGGCACTGAGGTTGGTTACAATAATTCCAAGCATCGTTTCAAAGGAGTAAGGTGGATTTGAACCTAGTAGAGACATAGCAGAAGGGGCCATTGTGACACATGAGCTCCTCCACTAAATTCAATCAAACAAAATGTCTTCAATGATAGTCAAATTAGACATGACTAAAGCTTATGACAAAGTAGAGTGGGACTTCCTTTTAGATGTCCTTATCAAGCTTGGCTTCGCTCCATAGTGGTACAAGTGGGTGGAGGCTTACATAACATGAACTTCATATACGATTTTGGTTAATGGCATTCAAACTAGGTACTTTGAGGCAACTAAGGGGCTCTGTCAAAGAGATCCAATATCTCCATATTTGTTCATACTCATGGCCGAAGCACTGACTTGGGAAATGAAGGAAATAAACACAAAGAGACTATGGAAAGGCTTAAAGATCAAAGGCATGGATGACTCATTCACACACACCCTCTTTGTAGATGATACCATTCTATTTCAGGTTACTACAATGGATGAATCTAGAATCTTCAAAGATACCATCAACCTATATCAAGTTCAACATCTGGGTAGGAAGTCAATTCTTCCAAATCAAAGGTCTTCCTATTTATACAAATTTGGAGGTACAAAAATGCATCCTCAAAATCCTTAATTTTAGGATTGGCACTTTTCCTAGCAGCTACTTGGGAGTACCAATGTTCAAGGGCATTAACAAGCTACAATTATGGTCCCAAATGCTCTAAAACTTTCAAAATAAGATTGGCTCATGGAAAGGGAAATGCCTCTCCTAGAAGGAAGAGTAACCATAATCAAATCAGTGTTATCAGTGGTGCCTATTGTTGGGACCTGTAAAAAACTAGCTACCAAAATGCCTTACTTTGCCAAAAAAAATCCATCAAAATCCCCACTTTTTCCCTTGTAGTCAAAACCCCCTATTTAGATCTGATCTAAGATATTTTATAGGGGTTTTATATCAAAAAATTCTAAGTCAAATTCCCCTAAGTCAATGTGTTTTCTCCCTTAGGAAAAATTTGTTCATTTCTTCCCTTTGTCGGCAAATCAGCAAATTCCTGAACTAGATAACTTGGTTCGCAGGTTTGAAATTTTGTCAGTTCATCGATAAGTTGATTGGCTAACAAAGGATAAAGAAAAGGTAAAAGTGTGGAGCACAAGGAGAAAGAAAAATTGTTGAAGTTTGTGGCCTTTGTTGGAAAATTCACAAGTTCGTGATTTTGTCGATTCATTAATAAGGTGACCGGGCGATGGGCCAAAAGGAAGAAGAAGAAAAAGGAAGGGGCAAAGTCTTTATCAGCTGTTGGCTTAGTTTACACCAAAAGGTTTGCTGACAACCAAGTTTTCCACTGGGGAAATTTTCTGACCAAGAGGAGACGCAGGGTTAATTAGCGAGGAAAGTTGCCGACAAAGGAAAAAAGGATGCAAAAAATGTCTTCGCTGGGAAGAGGAAAAGTACACAAACTAGGTTCACCAAAGGAGTAGTTCACTGACATAACAAAAAGTCTAAAACCAAAAATGCACCCACAAGGTACTTCACAACACACCTAGGCTCTTCTACTACCAACGAACCAGACCCCTACCTAGGAAAAGAGGAATAATCAAATTATAGAACAATGATCCTTCGTATGTCTTCCAAGCTACCACCGCCACCCCTTTCCTTCATTAATGTGTATGAAATAGAGAATATGGAGAGAGATACTACCACTGCCACCAAGCTGCCTAGCTCAAAAATTAGCCTCCACTAACTAATATTACATCTATCACAACGACAGCGCACCAAGAAGGAGTGGGAAAATTTACTGATGGGGTCTACAAAAGTTAAACCAAAATTAGAGAAAACATGAATAAGAAGTAAATAACACCAAAATGAGGGGGCTACGTGGATTCCCCTGAATCAAACATCCAAGGTAAATTAAAATGGTTCATGAGTGAAACTCATAAACATTTATAAGTCATGTGCTTGTTCTGAATCCACTTCTTCGTTTTATCTAACTGAATATGCTTTACTAGTTTTCTCTAGAATTTAATGTCCCTTCCTTCTTTCATTTTTCCTCTCTTTCTCCCTCTTTTCACTTAATCCAATTCCCACCAATATGCACTAGGAAACTTAGGAAAATCATAAGCTTCAATGTCATCCTCTTTAGTAAAATAATCAAATTCATAGATGACCTCTTTCCTTGAATTTGCTGCAGCAATTTGTCCATCATATTCCTCTTCTACAACATTTTGTTCCTCTTTTGCTATGTCTTCTAAAAGACAAGGTTCATCTGCAAACTCTTTCTCCTTTACAGTCACATCAATGTTAGTAAAATAGTCATATTTCCCATCTTGCAACAAGCTATTAGTTTTGATCTTCATCTTGAATAATCTCTTTATCAATCAAGAGATCATCAAACAAATCAACCTTCACTTGCTCATCTTCTTTCTCACTTGTACCTTCATTTTCCAATGTGTTGATTTCCGCAATATCCTTCCATATTTTAATCTTATTATCCTCCAATAAATCAAGTTCAACAAAATTATTATAAAAATTAAAATTTACCTTGTTTTCTCTCTAATAAAACTTTCAATCTACCCCTCTTGAATGCAATCAACACTGCTACAACTTGCATTAGCAAATCATAATCTTCGTCCTCACCCTCTTTCAATAACTCTTTAACTCCATTAGTCAAACAATTACCAGTGTTATTACATACCTTACCTTCTTTCTTACTCAAGGGCTTCAACTTGTGTCAAACTCCATCCTTTGTCAAGGTGTATGTATTGACAAACCCATCGTGTATTGATTTCTTGTCAAACTGCTACGGTCTTCCCAATAACATATGACAAACATCCATAGGCATAATATCACACAAAACCTCATCATAATAATTTCCTATATTAAATTTTACCAAGTTTTGTTCACTGACCAAAACTTTCTTGTCATCTTGTAGCCAAGATATCTTATATGGATGTGGGTGTTTTCTCCTCTCTAGCTGCAGTTTACTCACCATCTCTTGAGAAATGAGATTGTCAGTACTACCACCATCAACAATCACATTATATACTTTACCTTCATTGTTACATCTTGTTTGGGACAATGTTTTGCTTTGATCAAGTTCTTTTCCTTCATTTATTAGGGCTCTTCCTGTAACAAGTATTTCTCCACTTTCTGCTTCTTCAGAGTGTGATTACTTTGCATCTTCTTCATTCACATTTGCTGCCCTTACATTATTTCTAGTCCTTCTACTGGTTCTTTCCTAATTATGATGGCAATCATTGAAGAAAGGTAGAAAAGCTTGTGATTTATTTTATGAAAGATGTAGATACAACCCATAGATATATATTGTGGTGCAGTTGGTTGAAAGATAGCGGTTATACCCAACTAACATAACCAACGTAATAGATGTAGTTATGTATAGAAACAATGTAATATATTATGCTAACATTCCCCTCCTTATTACATTGTTCTTATAAATGTACCCTCGAAACAGTTCAAATTTGATCTTACCAAGAGACTTGGTGAAGATATTTGCTATCTGAGAGTCTGTGGGGAAGTACTGGAGCTGGATATGGTGGTTCAAAACTTGGTTCTAAATGTAATGACATTCAACCTCAATATGCTTTGTTGACTCATGGAAAACTAGATTATTCACAAGCTTTAACACACCTGATTGTTGCAATAAAGAATAGGTGGCTTTTCTTCAGGAATGTCCATGTCTGCCAGAATGTGACATAACCAAATCACTTCACACATAGATCCTCGTGTGGCACGATATTCAACCTCAATGGATGAAAGAGCAACAATAGTTTGCTTGTTACTAACCCATGAAATAGGCCTAGATCCGAGATGAAAAACATAACCTGAGGTTGATTTCCTATCATCTATAGATCCTGCATAATCCGAGTCTGTATATCCCTATAAGAAGAACTGGTTGTTCTTCTTTTATTCTAGACCATAATCAATTGTGCCTCAGATATATCTCAACACATGTTTTTCTACAACCCAATGACACTTCTTTGGCTCCTGCATGAATCTAGAGAGATAGATGACAACAAAACATAAGTCTGGTCTGGTGTAGGTCAAGTAGATGAGACTCCCAAATAGATGCCTCTAGAGAGTGGCATCTACTTGAGGTGAATCCTAGAAGTGGGATAGTTGCAAACATTTCTCCATTGGAGTGGAAACAAGCTTACAGTTGACCATTCTATACCTTTCCAGGAGACTCTTGGCATATTTCATTTGGGAGATGAATATGTGGTTCTTCGTCTACCATATATCCAAGCCAAAACAATAATGAAGTAGCCCCAAATCTGTCATGTCGAAGGAGTTCTTGAGATCATTCTTTACATCATCAATGAGACTGTCTGAGCTGCCAATGAGAATAAGATCATCCACATACAAAACAAGAATGACAATCTATGTACCTACCTTCTTAATATACAAATTAGGATCTGAGGGTCTACAGGTGAATCCATGCTACAATAGGTGACCATCAATCTTAATGCACCATGCCCTAGGAGCTTGCTTAAGGCCATAAAGTTATTTGATGAGACGACATACCTTGTGTGGATGATATTCATCAACAAACCCTTCTAGCTGGGTCATGTACACTTCTTCTTTGAGATCACTATTTAAGAAAGCACTCTTGACATCCATCTGCTGAAGCTTTCATCCCTTTTGCACTTCCAATGCCCAAACCATTATGATAGTTTTGATCTTTGCATTGGGTGCAAAGGTCTCTTCATAATCAATGCCCTCTTGTTGAGGATATCCCTTTGCTATAAGTCATGCTTTGTACTTTTTGATAGATCCATCTGCCTTGTACTTTGTTTTGAAGATCCATTTGCAACCAATAGGCTTCTTCCCTTTAGGAAGATCAACAAGTTCCTATGTATGATTTTGCATTAGAGAAATATACTCTACATCCATAGCCTTCTTCCACTAAGGTTGGCTTAATGCCTCTTGAACTGTGTTAGGTTCAGTGTTGTCAACAACAGTACTCATGAGTATAAGATTCACTTCATTTCTTGTTTGGCTCTTGGTTCTGATTCCTAATGAAATGTCTAGAAGAGTGTATAGGCTAGAATCCCTTATTGTACTTTGGACCCACTTCAGAGGTTGACTATGCTGCTACTAGTGTGTAATGTTCTCTAGAGGGTCCAAATCAACATACAACTCTCCTTGTAGTTCACTTTCTTCGTGAGAGTCTTCCACATGCTCATCATCCGATTGTGAGAGAAATTTATAAGAAGTAGGAGGTTGTTGCTCTTCTTTTTGTGACAAGGAATCAAATGACAATTCGTCACACACCACATCTCAACTCTCATATATATTCTTTGTCTTAGGATCTATGAGACAATATGCTTTTGATGTAATATTGTATCCCAACAATATACACTGGAGCATCTTAGGATCAGTCTTCTTTCTCTTATTGCTAGGGACATGCATGTATGTTGTTTAACCAAACACCCTTAGATGAGAAATTGAAGGCTTTTGTCTAGTCCATACCTCTTCAGGTGTCTTGTGTTGTAGGATCTTTGTTGGTGCCCTGTTGATGAGGTATACAGTTGTCTGTACTGCTTCAACCCAAAATCTTTCCTCCAACTTGGCTGTGGAGAGCATGCATCGAGCCATCTCCATGACAGTCTGATTGTGATGTTCTACAACTCCATTCTGTTGGGGTGTATAGGGAGAAGTTAGGTGCTACTTAATTCCATGATGCTTTAGGTATGCCACGAACTCCTTGGAGGTGAATTCCCCCCCTCGATCTGAGGGGAGGACAAGAAGAGACTGGCCTATTTTTTGACAACCTGCTTGTGAAAGTCCTAAATGTTGACAAAGGCTTCATCCTTCTTCTTGAGAAAGTACACCCAGGTCTTTTGTGAGAAGTCATCCATGAACAATTGGAAGTACTTATGTCCTAAAAATGAAGCAGGCATGAGTCCACATAGATCGGTATGTACCAACTCAAGGCGATGTTTAGCATGGAACCTACTAGCCTTGAACGGATCCCTGTGTTGTTTACCTGCAAGGCATCTAGGACATATAGGCAATGAATTTGAAATTGGGGAAGTCCTCTTACCATTTGTTTGGAGCTGAGCGCATGCAAGGAGCTGACTGAAAGGTGTGCATAGTGATAGTGCCAAAGTGTAGTAGATTCTATTGTTGAAGCCGATAGAACTACTATAGGGGAGGAGACAACATCTAATGCAAATAGTTTATGCTTCCTAAATGCTCTAGCAAGTATCATACCTTCTCTTGAGATTAGATAGGTCTTGGCCCTATCCTTCACTTGGAACTCAACTTTCAATTTGTGGTTCAGAAGTTGACTGATAGATAGCAGGTTTGTTTTAAAACTAGGAACATATAGCACCTTGGTGAGGGTACAATCTCTTATCCCAAGAGGAATGATGACCTTACCTATTCCCTCTGCAACATACTCCTTGTTCTTAGCAATTCAAACTCTATCTCTAGTAGGTTGTTCTGTCAGTGCATCAAATAGCTCGTGATTGCCCCTCATATGCTTGCTTGCACCCGAGTCTATCAACCAAATATCCCTCATGGGCTACGAGGTTTGGGAGACTGGGACTAGATTGTGATGAGTACCACATTTGGTTGTTTCTAATTCATCTTCTTCTGATGCATCATCCTGTTGGGCTGCTACATTGTCTTTGTGCTTTCTGTGACGATGATGGCGTTTGGATGGCTGAGTATCACTGCAACCATAAAAGCCTTCTTTACTTGAATTGCCTTGTGATAAGGCATTGTACTAATAGTTGATAGTGTCATGATTGTTTTTGTTGCATATATGACACCATCAGTTTGCCTTTGGAGGCTTCGACTATTGATGTTCTTGTTGTTTCTATGGCTGCTTTCTGCGAGACTTCTGACCTTTTGACTGTCTAGAAATTAGGGCCTTGTCCTCAAGTTCTCCTTGGATGGATTGGATGGCTTCTTCCTACTGCAACATATTCACCAATTCATCAAATTATACCTCTTGCTTTGTGATGTTCAGCGTGGTGACAAAGATATTGAATTGAGATGGCAGAGATCTTAGCATAATTGGGACAAGTAGTTTGTCCTCCACCTTTTTGTCCAAGTGTAACAAGCTCAGCTCACAGTTCAGATACCTTCTGTAAGAATTCCTCAACTTTCTTGCCATCTTGCATACAGAGTGTATGTAGCTTGGACTATAGATGGAGGATCTTCGTTTGGTTCTTTGCTTGGTAGATTGTGGAGAGAGAGAGTCCCATGCCACTTTTGATGTTTCTGCATCTCAAATGTGAGGTTGGACTTCATCGGTGATGCTAAGTGTTATCTACATCAATTCATTAACATCGACCTTATCAAACTTTTTCCTTTCATCTCGGTCTTCCAGTCGGGTTATGTTGCTAGTGATGATTCCCTATAGCTCCTCAAAAATGACAATTGTTCACATTTTCATCTTCCATGAAGCATAATTTGGCCCTTTCAAGAGTTGAGCATCAGAAAGAAGCAGTTTTGGGGCTGACATTGTTCACCACAAATACAGAAAAGACTAGTATAAACAATAATTTTATTATTACTTTATTTGTGAATACATTCACTTTCAAGAAGAAATTGTAGCATGGAGATGAGCACGATAGGCCTATGCTATAAGACAGGTACACTTGTGAGTGAGTTCTACCTCATCTTCATCATCAACATCATAACCCTCATCAAGTTTTTCTCTAATCTTCGTTTCTTGACATTGTACATCAAACAGAAACTAATCTAACAATCCTTTCCTAAACAATTCATTGAATTGAAGATTATCAGTGTTTTGCAGGGCATCTAGAAGAGCAAAGTAGAAACCTGAGCTTTCTGAAATAGCACAACCACCTCAAAGTGGATCATTTGTATTGTTACTGACCACACTACTGGCATCAGGTACGGTAGACATCCACTTTTCTTTGATTGCTGGGTTTTGCAAACTATGTGTTCCTCTTTCAAGTGTCTTGTCACAATCTACACTTCACCAAACAACGCTAAAGTTCATCGTGTGTCACCCTCTACACTCCTCAACTTAGTCTTCAAGTGCCTTATGTCATCCTCTGGCCACGTATAGGTCTCATTCCAATGAAGAGACAAACTTAGCAAACTCTACTCACATAGTGCTGAACTTCAAACTTCATGCGCCGATCTTCAAGCTTCACCACTACAATTTCATCACCAGAGACAACCAGTGATTAGAGAAGACTCTGATGCCATTTGAAGAAAGGCAAAAAAGCTTGTGATTTATTTTATGAAAGATGTAGATACAACCCACATATATATAATGTGGTGAAGTTGGTTGAAAGATAATAGTTATGCCCAACTAACATAACCAACATAACAGATGTAGTTATGTATAGAAACAATGTAATATATTATGCTAACAATCACAAGCTTGATGTTCCTCTTCTCCACACCTATAACATGTTCCTTGAAAACTCCCTTTTCTAAATCCCCAACCCAATCTTCCTCTATCTCTCAAATTTTGATCTCTAGGGCCATATGATTCTTCATACCTCTAAGTTTTGTGGCTTTTGATTATTTTCTTGTTCTCCATAAGACCTTTCTCCAATTCTTCCATCATTATCTCTTTCTCTTTGCTTACTTTCATATCTTTTGTTCATTCTTTCCTCAAATTTTAAGGAAAATTGATATGCATCCTCTATTGTGTAAACTCTCACCAAAGCCATCTCTTTTTGTATGCTCAGCCTCAGACCATTCATGTACCTTGCAACCTTCTCCTTAGTAGATTCAGCATGTCCTGTTCTAATAAGGATCCTATGAAGCTCCTCTGTATACTCCTTCACTATTTTGGTTCCTTGTTTTAAATCTTGCATTTTCTTGAGCAAATCTAATTCATAATCCACTAGAATGAATTGTCTCTTCATATTCTCCATCATTCTATCCCACTTGGTAATTTTGTCTTTGTGTCTCCTTCCTATTTCCAATTGATCCTCTTTCCACAAAATTGAAGCATGTCCCTTTAATCTATTTTTTGCAAATTTTACTCTATCAGGGTCTTCAATCTCTTCAAATTCAAAATACTCTTCCATGTCATTGATCCAATCCACTAACTCTTCAGGATTCAAATTCCCACTAAATATACGAACATCAAATTGTGGTCTCTTTCCAATTTTTGTCAATGCCCTCACCAAAGGATCATTCATACCTATTGTTTTTGCTTCATCTTCTTCATTACTTGTATCATTATCATTTATAATTTCATCCTCATGACTCTCAGGTTCTCTCCTTTGTACAAAACCTCTTCTCATTTCAACTTGCATTGCTTCAACTTACCTTCTCAAGGCTATGAAATCATCAACACAATCAGAACCTATAGGATTTCTACCTCCAACTCTAGCTCTCGCTCTAACCCAACCATGTCGATCTCCTCTTGCATACATTTTCCTCAATACCCATAAGAATAATCTTGGTGCAAATTGCCTCTCTCTAGTGAATCTGATTGCACACTTAGAATCTTCTAGCTTTGATACCTACCTCCATCTATATCCCTACCTCCTAGGGCCACTCTTGGAGGTAATTTCTCACAACCCACAACTCACAAGTCCTGCTACAAGTTGCCTCATGTCTGAAGATCTTCCTATAGACTCATGAACAACTCGCTCTGATACCACTGATGCAATAGAGAAATAACAAACTGAGGAAAGTTCATGAAATTCAATCTTTAGAAACAAATTACAAATTACCAATTATTATGTCAAAATGCATTGGCTCAACACTACAAAACACAGACCAAAATTGGTCTAGACATAGACTACAACTCAACAACCTCAACCAATCTAAAACCCAAAACTACACCCACAAGGTACTTCACAACACACCTAGGATCTTCTAATACCCACAAACCATACCACTACCTGGGGAAAAGAGGAAAAATAAAATTATAGAAAAGAGATCCTTTGTATATCTTCCAACCTGCCACTATCCTCCATATCCTTCATTAATGTGTATGAAATAGAGAATATGGAGAGAGAGAGAGAGAGAGACTGTTGCTGCCACCAAGCTGTCCCGCTCCAAATTTAGCCTCCACTAACTATTATTACATCATTCACAACAACAACATACCAAGAAGGAGAGGGAAAACTTACTGATAGAGTCTGTAAAAGTTAAACCAAAATTAGAGAAAACATAAATGAGAAGTAAAAAATGCCACAATGGGGGGGCGTTGTGTGGATGCCACTACATCAGTGTTCTAAATGTTTAATTTAAATTGTATATGGTTTAGTAATTTTTTTCTAAATCTTAAATGTATATGTTCTAAATTTATAATACTTCTGCAATCATCCATAAATACTTGTAATTACAAAGAAACTATAAATCAGTAAATGTTTTAGAATTTTTGTTAAAATTTTCAACAATAAACCATATACTTTTTTTTCATATCAACAAGTAAAACACATCTATTAATCTAGATAATATTGAAGAGAGGAATTTTTAAAATTACTAGAAGGAAAGGCAAAATCCATTGTGAGTAACGAAAACAACAAAAACATATATACGCCATTCACCATGTATTCTATGAGAAAAAATATTAAGCTATGTTACTACTTATAACTAAGAAATGACATATTCACAACAAATGTGTTTCACATATACCACCTAATTTTATTTATTTATTTCTTTTTTAATGGTGTAACAACACAACCATACTATATTAATAGAAAGTTTAGGTAAATCCATGGAAAAAGAAAGTAGTAGCAATCGATCAAAAAACACATAGAACTGATGCAGTGATACATAACACACTCGACCACACAAGAAAAATAACAAAAATGATTAAATGAAACACAACTGAATGAACTCTCAAGTTTTGAGCATCATGGGACTCGGTAAGAGGAACAATAACATTGAGGATGTTTGCTAACAACACAATGGAGGTAGGAGCAATGAGACTAAAGACTTTTGGTGGTTGAGGTGCCATGTCTAGGGTGTGAAGGTGGAGGAAATAGATGGCCTTGAAGGCCTCCCTAACATTGTAAATAATCTTAGGAGAGAGCTAAAACTGATGCCCATCTAGGATGTTGTTGAGCATGTTCATACAGCTAGAATTTAGACATTTCTGCGTAGAATTGTATCTGCACTATATTGCTTGTGATGTACAAAGTAACTCCATTAGAAAAAGGCCTCCCACCATCTTCTCACTAGACATAAGATCATATCCTTGCACTGTATCTTTCCATCAGTCAGAAATAAAAATATAGTCAAAGAGGAGGCCAAAAGCAATTATTTGAATGAACTCTATGTCTTGGATGATGTCCCTAATGTTTGATAGCAAAGTAGAAATTTTTTTAGACCATCTGATCACCCTCCAACATTTATTGCCTTAAAATGGTGTGTATGGAGAAATGGACTAGAGGGAAATCGATGTCAAAGACCTTTTGAAGTTGGACGACATCAACCTTGCCCCTAATCTCTAGTTCCTAGCTCATCACTGATATGTACAAGTGTAGATTCATGCGATTGTTGTCCATAGGAACAACACAAAAATAAACCTGTAGAAGAGAAAAAGAATTATGACTCAAAGAATGCAAATTACCAATATGGGAAAAAAAACAACAAAATAGAGGAGAGTTGGTAGTCTCAACACTGGCACCAAAAGACATGGAGAATTATTTTGATTTCATTCTAGGCCTATCAAATTACTAAGATGGGTCTATTCACAGGCAATGAAATGAATGTTGAAGGGGCCAACAAATAAAAGTGCATCAATGCAAATGTGTACCTAAAATCTTTTGGACGATCATATCAATTCATCAACTAAAATATGTCCCTATCGAGGTGATGTAGAAACAACCTCCAATTGTGCATCATAAATACTAGCTTGATTTGAAAGGTTGGCCATTAGGGAGAAGTTGAAATATGATGTGACATAGGAGAATCCATTGAGAGAGCTTGTTATTAGCCATTTTTTGTGATGGTAGCATAATATGTTACGCTATGAAAATCCTTTTAAAACATAATTAAAAAGCTCTTTCTTTTTTGATGACATTTTGCAGGTCTAAAGGGAATGCATTAGAACCTAGATTGAAAACCTTGTTACTTTGATCTTGTTCAATCCCCAAGTTAGGAAACTAGTCTGCTGCTATTTGCCTCCCTGTAGCAGTGTGAGATATTGAAGTTTTTGAACTAATTTAATCTTTCCCAAGCTACTTCAATTAAGTAATTTAGATGCCAATTTATGGCTATTTTTATTTTCAAGGCATTTATGCTAATCATAGAATCCCCCTCTATCCATAGGTAGTTTATCATCAAATCTATAGCCATTGCTAATCCTTTTAATAGGGAAGAAGCTTTAGCATCCTTGTTTATCCCCTTAGAAAGTTTGATCACTTTTGTAGTAATGAGGTTACTTGAGCAATCTCTTATAATACAACCTACCCCTGAAAGGCCAGGGATACAGTGCAAAGCACCATCAAAATTGAGATTGAAAAAATGTTTATCAAGATGTTTCTATCTAACAAGATTATGGTTTATTTTGTTTACCTTGAGATTTATTGAAACATGCATGGGGCACGAAGAAGCTTCCATCTAGTAAGAATCAAATTTTCCCAAAATGTAGATTGACTATTTGCATTGGTGTTATTTACCATATATGTCATCACAAATTCAGATATGGATCCTTTGATCATTGAAAAAACTTATTCAATTAGAGAATATTTCTTCCTAAGGATTCTAAAATTTCTTTCTTTGTAGATGTGTGAAATAATCAGTGAAGGGTTGACCTCCTAGATGCATACAAAGGTTGACTGAGCCCTATATAAACATAACCAACTAATAAAAAGGTTGAAAATAGAATTAGAAAGTGGGGCTTTCCAATCTAGTTTGTTATAGACCCATTTCCAATATGCTTGGTGAAACTTGCAATTAAGTAGAAGGTGGGTCCCATATGCTTCTACCTCTCCATATAAAATACAGTTGAAAGATGGGGATAATCCAACATTATTTAATATTTTTTAGCCAAGATATATTTGTGTAGAGGTAACTACAACACATATGGTAACTTTTGGAAGGCATGCATCTCCCAAACATAAATGGCTTAGCTATTCAATCTTGTCTTCTTTGGATTGAGAAGGTTCATGCTTGATTGATTATTTGATGAATAGAAAAATCATTCATACAAAAGAGAAATGTAGTTACATAATACATGTAACAGAATAACAAGCATAAATATACGCTATCTAAAGTAATTGGTTTCTAAACAATGTAATATGAAATCTACACTAACATTCCCCCCTTATTACATTATTCTTGCAAACATGTAATTCTAAAACAATTCAGATTTCACCTTGCCAAGAGACTTGGTGAATATATCAGGTATCTAAGAATCTCTCGGACAGTATTGGATATAGATGTGGTGGTTCAAGATTTGTTCTTAAGTGTAATGAAATTTAGTCTTAATATTCTTTGTTCTTTCATGGAAAACTAGATTCTTCGCAAGCTTCATCACACCCTGATCATCACAATAAAGAATAGGTAGCTATTCTTTAGGAATGTGCATGTTAGCCAGAATGTGACATAACCAATTTAATTTGAACACACATAGCTCCTCATGTGGCATGATATTTAGCATCGATGGATGAGAGAGAACAAACAGTTCAATTCTTACTAATCCATGAGTTAGGTCGAGATCTGAGATGAAAAATAAATATTGTAGTCAACTTCCTGCCATCAACAAGTTCAACATAGTTTGAGTCAGTATAACCCTAAAAGAAGAACTAAGGGTTCTTGTATTCCAGACCATAATCAATTGTACCTTGGATATATCTCAAAACATTCTTCGTTGCAACCCAATAATATTTATTCAACTCCAGCATATATCTTGAAAGATAGCTAACAACAAATCTTAAGTCTAGTTTGGTATATGTAAAGGAAACGGGAATCCCAACAAGCTACCTATAGAGAGTTGCATCTACTTAAGGTGAATCCTAGAATTGAGATGTTCCAAATAATTAGTGAAGGGTTTGCCTCCCAGATGCACACAAAGATTGACTCCCTGTATAAACACAACAAATTAATAAAAAGGTTGAAAAGAGAATTAAAAAGTGGGGATTTTCAATATATTTTGTTGCAGGCCCATTTCCATCATGCTTGGCTGAACTTACAATTAAGTAGAAGGTGGGTCCCATATTCTTCTACTTCTCCATATAAAATATAGTTCAAAGATGGGGATAATTCAATCTTATTTAATCTTTTTCTAGTCAAGATCTTCTTGTGTAGAGCCAACTAGGCGAAGTCACTGAATTTTTGAAGGCATGCATGTCTCCCCAACATAAATCAGTTGGCCATTCAATCTTGTCTTCTTTGTATTGAGAAGCTTAATGCTTGATTGATTATTTGATGAGCAACAAACTTATTTATAAAAAGGAGAAATGTAGTTGTAATACATGTAACTGCATAACCTCCTCTAACTGCATAACATGAATTACTATAGGCTATCTAAACTAAGTGGTTTTTACAAAAAATGTAATATTAAATATATGCTAACATTCCCCCCTTATTACATTGTTCTTGTAAATGCACCCCTGAAACAGTTCAGATTTCACCCTGCCAAGATACTTGGTGAGTATATCAGTTACCTGAGAATCTCTTGGGTAGTACTAGAGATGGATCTGATGGTTTGAGACTTTTTCTCAAATGCAATGACATTTGACCTTAATACTCTTTGTTCTTTCATTTAAAAATAGATTCTTCACAAGCTTCAACACACCTTGATTATCATAATAAATAATAGGCGGCCATTCTTCAAGAATATACATGTTAGCCATAATTTGACATAACCAAATTACTTCACATATAGCTCCTCATGTGGAATACAATATTTAGCCTTTGTGGATGAGATAGCAACATCAATTTATTTCATACTAATCCATGCATTAGGTCAAGATCTAAGATGAAAAAAAATCTTGTAGTTCACTTCCTATCATCAACAGATTTGGTATAGTTTGAGTCAGTATAACCTTGAAAGAAGAACTGAGAGTTCTTCTTGTATTCCAAACCATAATCAATTGTACCTCAAATATATCTAAAAACATGCTTCGCTGCAACCCAATGACATTTCTTCAGCTCCTACATAAATCTTGAAAGATAGCTGACAACAAATCATAGGTCTAGAGTCTGGTATATATCAAGGAAATAAGAATACAAACAAGCTTCCTATAGAGAGTTGCATCTACTTGAGGTGAATCCTAAAATCAAGAGAGTTGCAAACCTTTCTCCATTGGAGTGGACATAGATTTACAATCAGACATCATGTACTTTTCCAGTAGTGTCTTGGCATATATCATCTACAAGATAAAAATTTGATGCTTCTTTTACCATATATCCAAGCCAAGACAGTAGTGAAGTAGCCCCAAGTCTGTCATGTTAAAGGATTTCTTTAGATCATTCTTTACATCATTGACAAGATTGTCTTAGCTTCCAGTGATCACAAGATCATCCACATACAAAACAATAATGAAAAACTTTGTGTCGACCTTCTTAATATACAAATTTGAATTTAATGGGCTATGAGTGAAACCATGTTGCAATAGGTGACTATTTATTTTAATGTACCATGCCCTATGCTCTTTCTTAAGTCCATAAAGTGACTTAAATAGACAACATACCTTTTGAGGATGATGTTCATCAATGATACCTTCTAGTTGGGTCATGTATACTTATTCTTTTTTATCACCATTTACAAAAGCAATCTTGGCATCTATTTGTTGAAGCTTCCATCCTTTTTATGCTACCAATACATAGACAACTTTGATTGTTTTGATCTTTGTAGTGGGTGCAAAGGTCTCTTCATAATCAATGCCCTCCTACTGAGTATATCTCTTTATAACAAGTCATGCTATGCATTTGTTATTAGATCCATCTGCCTTGTACTTTGTATTGAAAATCCATTTGCATCCAATGGGTTTCTTTCTTTCCTGAAGATCGACAAGTTTCCATGTCTAATTTTGTATTAGGGAGTCATACTTGATATCCATGGCCTTCTTCCACTATGGTCGAATTAGTGTATCTTGAACTATATCAAGTTTGGTACTATCAACAATTGAACACATCAGTGTGAGATTTACGTCATTTCTTGCTTGTCTTCTAATTTTAACTCTTGATGAAGTATTTGGAAGAGAGTTCTAGTGGGAGTCCCTAATGGTGCTTTGAACGTATTTCAAACATTGATGCTTCTGCTTATGGCTTGACTCTCATAAATCTTCTATGTCTCAAGATCCATGAGATGGTATGTAGCTTTTGAGGTAGTACCATACCGCAAAAAATTACACTGGAGTGTCTTGGGATTGATCTTCTTCCTCTTCTTATCTACGACATGCATATATGTTTTACAACTAAATAATTTAAGATGGGAGATTGAATACTTATGACCAATCCATACCTCTTCTAGTGTCTTGTGTTACAAGATCTTTTAATGAGCTCTATTAAGAAGATACATAGTTTTCTAGATTACTTCTACCCAAAATTAATTCTCCAACTTACCTATGGAAAGCATGCAATGAGCCATCATCGTGATGGTCTAATTGTGACATTCTACAATTTCTTTCTATTGGGACGTATAGGGGTAGTCAAGTGTTGTTTGATGTCATGATGCTTCATAAATGCCAAGAAATTCTTTGACATGAATTCCTCCCCTTAATATGAGTGGAGGAGAAGAAGGTGTTGTCTTGTCTGCTATACAACTCACCAGTAGAAGTCTTGAAAGTGTGCAAAGGATTCACTCTTCTTCTTGAGAAATAATACCCATGTCTTATGAGAGAAGTCATCCACTAATAAGTGGAAATACTGGTATCCTTGAAAAGAAGCAGGCAGGGGTCCATACAAACCAGTACGCATGACTGCAAGATGTTCCTTGGCATGGAAAGTACTCAACATGAATTGATCGAACTGTTATTTGCCTGCAAGATATCCAGGACATACATGCAAAGAATGGGAAAGTTGAGGAAATCCTCAAAACATGTCCTTAGAACTAAACTGATACAGGGAGCCGATAGAAAGATACCCATATTGATAATGCTAAAGAGTAGTAGATTTAGCCATAGAGGTAGATAGAGCAACTGCAAAGGATAAGTCTACATCTATCAAGTAAATAAACAATCCTTCATAAAATCGCTAACATTTATCATACCTTCTCATGAGATCAACAAGATTTGAGTCCTTCCTATACCTAGAACTCCACCTTAAGCTTATGATTCAAAATTTGACTTAGGGCCAAGAGATTCATTGTTAAGTCAAGAGCATAGAGCACCCTCATCAAGGTACAACTTCTTGGCCTGAGAGGAATGGTGACATTTCCAATTCCTTCTGCAACATACTCCTTATTGTCTACAATTTGAACCTAATCTCCAATGGATTGATAAGTCATCATGTCAAATAGTTCTTTATTGCTTGTCATATGCTTGCTAGCACAAGATTCAATCAACCATACATTCCTTGATGGCTGCGAGGTTTCAAAGACTAGAACAACATTCTGATGGGTGCCACAATTGATTGTTTGTGGTACTCCCTCATCGAATGCATCATCTTGTTTGTCTGTGACATATTCTCTATCATTTGTTCAGTGAGGATGTTGTCTTGATTACTGAGAATCACTGTGACCAGATGTGCCTTCTTTACTAGAATTTCCTTGAGTCAAGACATTATACCAACAGTTATCAGTGACATGTGTGTTTGTAGTGTAGATGCAACAACATTGATTCACCTTTTGAGGCTTCTACTACTATTGTTTCTTTTGTAGATGCTTTTGTGGTTATCCCTTTCAAAACTTCTCACCACACTTTTGTCTCGCAATTAGTGTTTTGTCTTCAAACACATCTTGCACTGACTAGATGACTTCTTCCTGCTAGAGCAAATTCACTAGTTCTTCAAATGACACTGCCCTTTTTGTGATGTTCAATGTCATGAAAAAAGTCTAGAACTAGGAAGGAAGAATTGTCAAAGTGATTAGGACCAACAATTTATCCTCCACCTTTTCTCTCAGTAGTACAATTTTTGTTTGTAGTTCTGATACCTGACACAAGAACTCCTCCACTTTCTCGCCATCTTTCATACTAAGGGTATGAAGCATTAACTAGAGATGGAGGACCTTTTTCTAGTTCTTTCCCTCGTATATGGTGGATAGAGCATCTGAGGCCACCTTTGACATTGTCGCACCCTGAACATGCAGTTGAACTTCATCGAAGATGTTGAGTGTGATCAACACCGAGACTTCCACATTCACCTCGTTATACTTCCTCTACTCATCAATGTTATTTGGACATGGTACTCCACTAGTAATGATCCTCCATATCTCTTTAAAGTGGAGAATCATGTGCATCTTCATCTTCCATGATGCATAGTTGGGCTCTTTTAGGAGCTGGACATCTAAAAGAAGAAACTTTAGTGCTGACATGATGACACCACAAAAGAACATTTATTCCACATTTAAACATATTATTATTAGATATTTTTCTCAAATACATTCCTTTTCATAGAGGAATAGAAGCTTAGAGATGAGCTTATTATGCTCATGTAGTGAGACGTGGATGCTTGTCTAGGCATTCTACCTCGCATTCATCATCTACATTGTAGCCTTCCTTGAGCTTGGCATGGATCTTCTTTTCTTGGCATCTCACATCAAACAAGAAGTACTCCAGCGGCCCTTTCCAAAGCAATTCATCTAGTTGTAGATTATTGGTGTTTTAGAGAGCATCTAACAAAGAAAAGTAGAAGCTAGTGCTCTATGGAGCTTCATCTTAGACTTTTAGTTGCTTCTCATCTTCATTATTGCTAACAACACTACTAGCATCACCTAGCACAATCAACATCTACCAGATAATGTAAATCCACTGCTCTTGGAGGATGCACATGTCTGGTCCCAAGCTTCAAATCCACATGCCTTATCACGTTGGTCTACAAATTTCAATGCAAAGGAATATGCAAAATCATTCAAATGCCTTTATAATCATACCTGGTCATATGCATGATAATGACAAAAAATTCTATCTATTTTTGCCATGGTAGATATAAGGGTGTTTTTTTGTCTTATGCATACAAATTGATTATCAAAGAAGACAAAGTAGCCCTTTTACAGTTAACACAATGATGCTATAGGAGACAGCAAGAATAGGCATGTGGTTTTGGGTTTATTTTTTTGAAGACCTTCTCAGTGACTAGAGAAGGATGGAGATTTGTTTGAATGGAGAGTGTGACCCAAGATTGACCAAGAGAGTTTATTTTTCTTGAGCAAAGGGAGGAAGTTTATTTCTTTTACTTCTAAGTGTCATCATCTTTCAGATTTAATTCAAACCCCTATGTTCACACTATTGAGAGACAAATTGTAAAAATAATAATTATTAAATGCAATGAACTATAAATTTCTTTAATAATTGTTATCTAATAAACATAGGGGAAATCATGCATCACACAACAATTATTAAATCAATCATGTTGATTGTATTTAATAATTTTTATTTTTAGTTAACTCTTGCCTCTCAATCATGCAAAAATAGAGAGGGGGTTAAACTGAAAAATGAAAACTCATGCAAAGGAGTTGTGGAGTGTTTTTCATTGATTTATGGTCAAACTGAGGTGGTTTTGGAGTTCTCCTTGGTAAAAATAGAATAAGAGGGATATTTTGGAGCTATTTTAGCTTGTTTTGGAGTAGTTGAGACCCTTCTTCTTAGGGATTTTCTATTGAGCTCGTGAGAGAGATATTTTTTGGTAGAGTTGACTATAGTTGACTCAGGAGAGTCCCTTGAAGGTGCTTTTTTGTATTATAGAGGAAAAACTTAGTTCTTTCACCACTTCTTGATTCTATGCTTTTTTCTTTCACATTGTAAAAAAAGCCATACAGTTTTGTAACTCATTTTTTCTAGATTTATAGATAGCAGTAGGTTTACATGTTATATCCTTGTCATTTTTTTGTAGTATTTTCCTTCTATTTGTTCAAAAGATTAATATTTACCTTCTCAGAACCATGTCGGTGTCTTCATGAATAATTTTGATAGAATTAATGTGTTTTAAACAATCAAAGCCTTTAATTTCTGTCTCATTCATTTTTGTATATGCATAGAAAAACAATTCATATCACAGGTCTTAGGTTGTGCTTTTGTTTATTCTGCCTTCAAAGTTGTGAAACTTAGTTTTCCTTCCCAAAAGACTAATAATCAAGCCTTCTTCTAAATTATTAATGTGGTCAAATTGCCCCCTTTACTGAGCTGTGCAAGTAGATTTTATTGAAAAGATAGTTGCAAATTAAGCTGTCGCTTCTAATACCATTTGGTGCATCACCTTATAGAAGTAGCTTTTGCTTTAAACAATTACCCTTTTACCCTTTTCCCTCAAAATTCTATTAGTTTCTAGAAAACATCAAAAGGGGAACCAGCCCATTATCTAGAGGTTCATTCTCACAATAGATCACCCACAGTCTGAGTTTGATCCCATGTTGCATAGGATTGCTAAGTTTTACACTTAGCATTTAGGGCACAATCCTTCGTGACAACAATAGTATAGAGTAGAGCACACTCTTTTTGGCCACTTTTTGTAAAACTCTCATATTATTATTACAAGTCTAGGTTCATATATATTATATATATTAATGCTATAATAATTTTGCAATTTTTAAATTCCAATGAACTTGATGCCTTGACAAAATTTTCAAAGTGTGTACATAACTTGCTAATCTAGATGGGGCCAAATTAGATAGAAGGAGGATAACTGTATGTCATGGGATATTATTGGTGGTGGATAATGATGCATGAGCATGTGAGAAAAGGATAAGTAGAGAAATGAGGTGCCAACTAAGAGGCCAATAAGAAAAATATGATTACTTGAAAGAACACATGGGAATGAAGTTCCAAGATAATATGCTATGAAGAAATAAGCATGACCCTAAGAGAAATTCTATGTTCCTAGGAAGGAATGAAAAAACCTACCTACAGATGCTATTACAAGACAAACCCATAAGCTAAAGACATCACCTACATAACTTGGATAATCTAACAAATGATATGATTTTAGACCTAGAAGAAATTCTTGGATTAAAATTTTGAGTTAATAAACCACTTACTGGATTTCACCCAAAACTTAGGATTTGTATTTTCTTGAGGCCATGTTTACATGATAAGGATATTGAGTAGCCATATGATATTGCACATGTCAAAAACCATGGTGCACAACACTTCCTAAAGTAGCCACACAATATTGGTTCCAAAGTATTTTCTCTCCAATGTAGTCATATTATAAAGCTAGCTCCTAACTATATTAAACTTGCTCTTAACCATTTTAGGCTAGCTCCTAATTGTTTTAGACTAGTTTTAGACCATTTCATGTAGCTCCAAAATATTTGATAGGCTAGTATTTATCATTTTTGTGGCTTGCAATTAGCTAGAAATCAATTTACCATCAATCTAAATTGGCCGATGAGAAACGTGCCACAAGTTAGCCAAAATTCTTTGTTATGGTGGGCACACAACTAAATGCTGATTTGTTTTTTTCTCTTTTAGAATTTATTGTAATTGGATTATATTTTATACAATAATTAGTATAAGTGGTATATTTTAGTGTGAAAATAGTAATAATCTATACCTAGCATAATTATATCTACACAATGCATTATTTTTTTATTTTAATTGAATTATATCTTTTATTTTAATTAGATTAACTTTTAATGTAAAATAGTAATAATCTAAATGTCACAACTCTTTTTTTTTTAATTTTGAATTTGAAAATTAAATGAGAGAAATATAGTTCCATTTAAAAACAAAATAATAAACAAGCTGTAAGGATACTTCTAGAATGAGCATTAATAAGGAACCTTCCCTCCCATCCTCAAGTCAAGACCCCAATTTATGAGATGAGTCAATTTTCTCCTTAAATTTAATACCTTTGGAAAATTTGGGAGCATATTTATGAATTACAAGAGCCCTTTCCCACAAAAATTTAATAGCAATCTTGAAAATGGAGAGGAGCATTTAAGATGAAGACTTGACTGAAGACTTGCAGTTTCAACCATGAGGGTCAAGTTTTTCTTTAAATTGCTTGAATTTTGAGGAAGAAGACACTCATCTCTGGTTTGGGAGTGCTGGAGAAAACTGTAAGAGTTCTCCTCTCCAACATTTTGCTTTGTTTCTCTTGAAAGTCTAGTTCTTGCATTTTGTTAATTAATTTTAGTTCAAATTCATGTTGATGATATGTTGCAAATTTAATAACTATGTCAAAGTTTTTATGAAAGTTTTTGATGAATAGAGGTAGAATTTGTTGAAATAAAACCCCTTAACCCAATTGCCTCTCTTCTCTACCCCAAGCCCTTAGCCTCCTATCATCCATACCCTATTCCATACCCTGTTTTAGTACCCTGTGACTAGGCACAGGCAGGGAGGACATTAGTTATAGTTGTGGAATTTGGCTTTACACCTGCCAATTTCATTTATTTAAAAATTTCTAAATCCCTTTTCAATGAATTCATTTAGTGTGATCATATAGTCATTGCATTTCATGAGCTGACATCTCAGCTGGGCTACTATACATCCACTCCATCCATTGGTTGATAGATGTCCATTCCCTGTTCCCAAGCTATAATCTACGGAGGATGCTGGCAAAGGTTGAGGAGCCTGGCTTTACATTCACCAGTTGTAATTGCTTAAAATTTTCTAAGGCCTCTCCAACAAAGCCATTTAGAACACCCCTACCCTCATGGCCTTCCATGAGATTGCATTTCTTTGGGTCATTTTGACAAACAGTTTTCATGACTTGTCTATGCTTCCACATTTTGAATACATGTCTACCAGTATGTTTCCAGCAATAATATCAGACAAAATTCCTCCTTCCATTATGCTTTCATGAATGCCCATACTTTGTCCCTGAGCACCCAATTTGGCGCAAACAGGAAGAATGCTGCCCTAGGTTGTGAAAATTAGCTTTTCGTCTGCCAATTGCATTTGCTTGAAAGTTTCTTAAGCCTTCTCAATAATATCCTATAATCGTTGCATTGCTTAGCCATTTTGTCAAATAGTTCACGTACCTTATCTGAGCTTCCTCATTTTGTATATATGTCTACCTGAATATTTTCATCTATAATATCTGACTACGAATGTTTCTAAGATTTGTTTCTATTATATCTGGTTCTTCTCTGACATCAGATTGGCTGTGGTTTTGGTTAGCAGCTAAAGATGCCCCTGTGGCATAGAATGTGACTAGATGATTTGGGTTTTAACTGACCTATCACTTCCCATCTCTAATGGAAGATTAATTCATTAGTTTCTAACATTTCATCTCATCTCTTCTGTGCCAAAGTATGAATTCTAAGTATCTTCTTAGAATTTAAGCATGAGATTTAGTGTATATTCTAGAGGTCTGGGATCATGTTAGTCATATTCCCAATTACATCAAAACAACATAAAATACATATAGGATCATTAAGCAGAGTGTGCAGTGCCTCTCTAAATAATGCTATAAGATTGGGATGAGCAGTGGACGACAATAACATTTTATGATTGTAATTGGAATGTGGAAAATGTGCATTGTGATTCAGCCTATGTTTACCACACAATGACATCTCCATTGGTAAGTGTGGGAGCATTTTCACTTTCACAAACCTATTTCCTCATTTTATAAGCTATTTACAAATCTAAATATTTTCTTTAAAAGCATAATCCAAGTCTGTAATATAAATTACCACTAGCACCATAGATAGATCAAAGAATAGGGACAACCAAAAAGTTTAGAAAATTTTCTGGTGTGAATTTTTTTTGTGTGGCAATTTTCCAAGCACTATAATACTCGTATATAAAAGCATATCATCTAATTGAAACCCATAAATTTTACAATTTAGAATTTAAAAGTAAATCTTGATGATGATGATAATAATAATAACAATAACAATAATAATAATAATAATAATAATAATAATAATAATAATAAAAATAATAATAAATTTAACGGATATAATTTCAATTTCAATAAAAGGCATAGTGGCTTATGGATGCATTCTAGAGTTGGAGTACATATTTTAGTTGGTTGAAGAATAATTTTATGAATTAGATATAAATGTAATAAAAAGTGCAAGTGATAACATAATGGATGGTAAATAAGAAAATAATAGAATAAATGGCATAAGGTAAAATGAATTGCTAAGGGTAAACATGGCAATATACATGCAAGAACACAACAGAGAGTCATGATGCCAATAAAGAGATACAAGGGTAGCTTATATATACAAATAATTTTGAGAGACAACTATACAAGACAAACC
The DNA here is from genome assembly GCA_027924645.1 of Cunninghamia lanceolata. Taxonomy (NCBI): domain Eukaryota; kingdom Viridiplantae; phylum Streptophyta; class Pinopsida; order Cupressales; family Cupressaceae; genus Cunninghamia; species Cunninghamia lanceolata. The sequence goes on from BSBN01000551.1 coordinate 2,815,226, forward strand.
CATAATGAATGCATCTATTAACATGAGACTATATTTGTATAGGATAGAGAAATAGGGATTTATATGATGGAATTTTTATATAATTGAGGAGTTGTTACCTTGACAATAGTGGTGGATTATTATGTTACTATTAATATTCAAACTAAGCTACTTGGTACACTTTAATAATCAAATGGGTTTTCTTATTATGATTAAGATTAGGTATCATGTTAGGTCTCAGACTTAAACCTTGGCATGGTCAAGAAACTATATCTGAATTGATACGATGTATATATGCATTATCACGCACATAGGGTATGGTGGATAGACATGTATATATTTTATATTGTGAGTCTTATGAAAAGTGCATGAATCAAGTATATGGTGAATTCATTATCTTAGATTATGTGAATTTCTTAATGATTGAACATGGGTATTATTGGTTTAAGAATGGATGGAAACCAATGCTTGGAATTGTGATAAAATAAAAAGGAATTATTGAAATTGTAGTTGAACTAGTTATCAAAGATTATTTTAATTTGACATAGATTAGATTTTACAAAGATCTTTTCTATTTATGAGTTGATATAAGTATCTTTCTAGTCATAAGTTTATGAAATTGATTAAGTTTATTTTCTAGTTCTGTTCATTATGAGTAAGCATCTTTTATCTACATTTTGAATTAAGGAAGTATTTTCCTTTATCAACTATTATTATGCAAGTTTTTCCTTTGCTACTAGATAGGTAAACCTTGTAAATAAACGTGCAAACTTAAACATTCGTAGCGTTTGGTATTTACGGTACCTCTGTGTCACGTTTACGGGTAATGCCATCGCGTTGAACCAAGTACCTCGCGCCTAACATAGCTCCAACAGTGACGTCTGGGCACCATCCCTCTAAATTGTTAGGGAGTAATAAGGAATATGTCAAAGTTAAATCCACAGGAAGGGAAAATCTCCTCAGATAGCTCACTAAAGAGATTAACAAAAAAAAAGGAAAAAGGTGAGACTATCAAAAATTGTTGTAGGATCAATGGGAAGACCTCGTTGGGGAAATATGCATGTTAGGTAAACTATTCACACTTGAAAACCTAAACCTCAAACACTCCCAGGAGTTGTGTTTGCAAAATAGTTCCTTAGGAATTCTCTCCATTGTATCACTCAAGTGGGTGGCAATCGGCGAAGAGCTGTGTACCCACTCATAGCTACATTAAACATAGTGCAAGACAGAACTACATGTTCACATTCGTCGTGTAGATCGTATCCATAGAGGGACTTGATCCCATGGAAACAGGGCATGTAGGCAGTCTGGATAGTGAAGGATGCCCCCATTACTCAGGCCCCTCAGATATAGTATACTCCTTTATAATCAAATTCATAATGTCGATCGCTAGTTTAAAGGTTGTCTAGGTAACTTAAGAACTCTCCTAGTACTCAGAAGAATCCCCAGGGTGGATTACTTGTACCTGACTTTGCCATAAACTGAGGTGAGCACAAGTTGATGTTATGTGTTCCCTGGTCGACATCCTCAGTATAGTGTCTGGGTAGACTGTGGTCCCTAGGAAGTGACTCATGAACTTGTATTAGTCCTAAGGGAGTCAGAAGTCTCTAGCCAAAGCATAATGATTCTTGTCCTCTTTAGCCCATTAGGCAGTCGTGTTTATTTATCCTAGATTGGATAGAGTGTTGGTCCGTTTGACCCACTAGGCCTTTTGGCCACTGTTTGTTCTACCCAAATCAGGTAGCGATAAGGTCTGTTTGACTTGGTTCTATATGAACCTATTTGCCCAAAGAATAGAAGATCCCAGATTGGCTTAAGAATGTTTTGTTTTGAACATATAGCCCATTTTGGCTGAAGTTTTTCATGAGTACTCAATCAAAGTCTTGATGTATCTCATAAGAACTTGTTAATAAAGTAAAATTTTTGAAAATTTGATTTTGGACTAAGCGGGTCCTTACATGTGGTATCAAAGCGTGGTTCAAACACTCAGCCTAGAGGCCTACTAAATCAAAATTGATAATAATTGGTATTTAAGATAAGAATTGTAATATATTTAATTACAGTTAATTTGCATGTTGTAAACCAAAAATTGTAGCAAGTGGTAAATCACCTCTCTCCTTGTTTCAGAATTAAATGGCGAGAACCCAAAATTTGCAAGATGTACTTGGAGAGGAACTGGTCAACCAAGAACCAGTTAAAAACTCACCTGAGAAGCCAAATGCTGGTATAGAAGCAATTATTCAGTTGTTGACAGAACAAAGAGAAATGTTGGAAAACCTTGAGAAAATATTACAAGACTTGAAGACTAGATAGGGGAACATAGAAAACATTTTGGAACCTGAAGATGAACATCAAGGTGTGGAAGTACACATAGCTCAAACAACTAATGAGCTAGAGGTTCCTAGGTCTCGGTAGGAAACCACCATTCTAGATATCTCACAAGACCTCAAGAAGATAACTCCTCCTAAATTTGATGAAAAATATGTGGGGGATGCTGCAGAAGGATGGCTCACCGAAATGGAGAAATATTTTGAACTAAGAAACTACTCAAAGAATATCAAGGCAACCTGGGGAGCCTATCAATTAGAGGGAGAAGCTACTAGTTGGTGGATAAACATAAAGGAAATATGTTATTCAAAGGAAAACCTAACTTGGAGGTAGTTTGTGAGCCACTTCCATGAGAGATGGCTTCCACAACTATTTTATGATGAGAAGATGACTTAGTTTCTGAATCTTAGACAAGGAAATCTCATAGTCTAATAGTATTGAGATAGATTTGTGAAGCTACTGAAATATGTTCCTATCTATCAAAAGGATGAAAGGTCTCAGGCAAGGAAGTTTCTTTTGGGGTTGAATACTGATACTGGGGCAGAAGTGCATATGTTTGCCCCTAAAAACATGAATCAAGTCTTGGAGAAGGCACTCAAACAGGAAAAGAAATTACAGGCACTATCAGTGGCAAAGCAAAACTTTTGGGACAAATAATTTGCCTTCAAAAGGAAACTAGACAATTGAGGCAACAGAGGAGCTCAAAAGAACAAGAGGAGAGACTGGGGTAGATCAGAAGCTGTTGGTAATCAAGATCATAGGAACAATTACAATAGTAATGTTAGAAGGAATGATGGGAATGCACCACCCTGAATTTCTAATGGACCCCCTGGTGGATGCTTTATGTGTGGAGGCAATCATTAGGCAAGGGATTGTTCAAAAAAGAATGGGTACAATCAACCACAGTAACCTCAGTAACATCAAATACATGCTGCCATCAGAAATCAACAAACTCGCCATCAAAATATACCTATGGAGACAAGAGGTATGCTTTTTGTTAAACCCATAACTATTTTGATAGATATTGGTTCCTCCGAGAATTTTATTTCCTCAGAATTGGTAAGAAAAATGTTTTTCCAAACTAAGAATATGGAATTATCATGGACGGTTCAGTATGGTGACAAGGCTATACAGAAGGTGAACAAGTACATAAGAGGAGCCCTCATTAAGTTTCCTGAATTAGAAACCAAAGCTGACTTATATGTCGCACCCCTAGGAGCCTATGATGTTATAGTCAGAATAAGTTGGCTAATGAGTCATAAGGCTAACATAGATTGCTATAACAAAGTGGTGGATTGTGTAGATGATAAGGGGTGTAGAGTTAGGATCCAAGGAATTTACAAACCTATATTAGTGGGGACCATTTCTACTATGTAACTAAAGAAGGCAAGGCGAAAATGAGGAAATTAGATATTCTTAGTATCTTTAGATTTGAAGGAAGAAGAGAAAGAAGCCCCTACCTTTGAAAATAGTCTATTCCTTTGGGACTACAAGGATGTGTTTCCTAAAGAACTACCTGGATTACCTCCTAAAAGGGAATTTGATTTTTCAATTGATATACTTCCTAGAACCGCACCTATATCCAAAGCCCCATTTAGGATGAACACCACAGAACTCCAAGAGTTGAAAATACAGTTGCAAGAATTGATAGAGAAAGGATTGATAAGGCCTAGTGTATCACCTTGGGGAGAACTAGTCATATTTGTAAAGAAGAAGGATGGGACATTAAGGTTGTACATTGACTATAGAATGTTGAATAAACCCACTGTGAGTTATAGATATCCCTTGCCTCATATTGATGATCTATTTGACCAAATGAGAGGAGCCTCAGTGTTCTCCAAAATTGACCTCCACTCAGGATATCACCAATTAAGGATAAAAGAAGAGGACATCCCAAAGACACGATTTAGGACTAGGTATGAACACTATGAATTCACTGTAGTTCCATTCGGGCTAATAAATGCTCTAGCTGCCTTTATGAATCTAATGAATAGTGTGTTCCATGATTTTCTGGATAAGTTTGTGATTGTGTTTCTGGATGACATTTTAATATGTTCCAAGGATGAAGAGGAACACTTAACCCATATCCAGGAAGTTTTACAAAGGTTGCAAAAGCATAAGTTGTTTGGGAAGTTATCCAAATGCTCCTTCTTTGAAAGGAGGGTTCACTATTTAGGGCATATCATTTTAGCCGAGGGTATAGTGGTAGATCCTGATAAAGTAAAAGCCATCACTGAATGGCCTATACCTACAAATGTGACCGAAGTAAGAAGTTTTATGGGATTGGCAGGGTACTACAAAAGGTTTGTGAAAGACTTTTCAAGGATAACCAATCCAATCACATCCTTGCAAAAGATGAACAAAAATTTTATTTGGACTGAGTAGTGTGATAAGGCATTTCAAGTACTGAAGGAAAGGCTAACGTCACCTTCAATTCTAAAAGTGCCTGACCCTAATGGTAACTTCACAGTAGTAACAGATGCATCCATAGAAAGACTAGGAGAAATTCTTTTCCAAGAGGAAGGAGTAGTGGCTTATGAATCATGGAAACTAAAAATCCATGAAGTCAATTACGCCCCCCATGACCTTGAACTTGCAGCCATAGTTCATGCCTTGCAAAAATGGAGACATTTCTTGTTGGGAAAACCATTTGAGCTTAAAACAGACCATCAAGGACTAAAATATATCTTCACTCAACCTCATTTGAATGCAAGACAAAGAAGGTGGTTGGAGTTCCTAAGTGAGTATGATTTAGAGATTGAATATATCAAGGGGAAAGAAAATAGGGTGGCCAATGCTCTCAGCAGAAGGAGGCATATAATGGCCATATACAACTTGCACATAGACCTAAAGCAACAAGTATTCTCCAAGTAGAAACATGACCCATAGTACGCTCAGGTTAAGACATCTCTAGCTAACACCTCTATGGAACCTAAGTATTTGGATTATACTTTTGATTGTGATGGACTAATGTAGTACCAAGGAAGAATATATGTTCCTGATAATGCAGAACTAAGGGGTATGATCCTGACAGAGGGACATAAGGCTCCATATTCAGGACATCCAGAAGTGAATAAGATCTATGCAGACCTCAAAAGATTATATTTCTAGCCAGGAATGAAGAAGGATGTGGTAGACACAGTTACTAGATGCCTAGAATGTCAAAGGGTTAAGGCAGAACATGTGCACCCAATAGGACTTCTTTATCCACATGATGTACCTTTCTATAAATGGCAGGTCATAAGTATGGATTTTGTCCAAGGGCTACCAATGACATCTCATAGGCATAATTGTATTTTGGTGGTAGTGGATAAACTCACTAAGGTACCACACTTCATACCAGAGAACCTAACAGATGATGCACCAGCAGTAGCAAAAAGGTTCATAAAGAAAATTTTTAGGTTGGATGGAATTCCTGAAAAAATATCTCTGACAGAGACGCAAAGTTCACTTCTAGATTTTGGAGCACATTGCAGGCTGCCTTAGGAACACAGTTGAATTTTAGCATAGCTTATCATCCTGAGATAGATGGACAAAAAAAAAGAACCAACCAAATTCTAGAAGACCTCCTTCGTATGTATTGCATGGATCAACAGACTAAATGAGAGGAATATTTTCCATTAGTTGATTTTTCCTAAAATAATTCCTTCCAAGCAGTAATAGGTATGGCACCCTTTGAAGCTCTCTATGGGAGACCTTGTCGAACACCTTTGAGTTGGGATAAACTAGAAGATCAGATCCTGGTTGGCCCTGAAATGTTGAAGGATATGGATAATCAGGTGCAACTTATTTGACAGAGGTTGAAGGAAGCCTCGGATTGCCAGAAAAGTTATGCAGATAAGAATAGGATACCCAAAAGATTTCAAGTTGGTGAAAAGGTGTTCCTAAAAGTTTGACCTCATAAAAGTTCCATCTCTTTTGGAAGGAAGTCAAAGATAGCTCCTCGCTATGTCAGGCCTTTTGAAGTACTTGAGGAAATCAATCCTATAGATTACCGATTGGCCTTACCTCTAGCACTGAGCCGCATTCATGATGTGTTCCATGTATCCTTGTTTAAAAAGTATATACCTGACCCTAAGCATATTCTTAATTGGAATGCCCTGTAAATGGAAGAACCCAGTACAATAACAATAGAGCCATGCAAAATCATCGTGAGGCACCAATTCTAGCTCCGTAATAGGACAGTGGATCAATCTAAGGTCCAGTGGGACCAGTACTCACCTGAGAATGCTACATGGGAAGACACAGTGGAAATGCAACAGCTCTATCCGCACTTATTTTGAATAAACTCTAGTTATTTATAAACTTCACAAACTTCAAACTTTGCTTAAAGACAATGATGTTGAGATGATACAGATAGTTATGCTTAGATAATACTCCTTGTTATCTTTATCTATGTTAAACTATTTAACCTACCTTGTTGAAGGATGGAATTTAAAGTAGGCAAGTATACTTATTTCTATGGACTTATGTGTTTTGATCTTATTTCTAACATGCATCGGGACGATGCATAAATTTAGGGGAGAAGGATGTCACAACTCTTTTTTTTTTAATTTTGAATTTGAAAATTAAATGAGAGAAATATAGTTCCATTTAAAAACAAAATAATAAACAAGGTGTAAGGATACTTCTAGAATGAGCATTAATAAGGCACCTTCCCTCCCATCCTCAAGTCAAGACCCTAATTAATGAGATGACTCAATTTTCTCCTTAAATTTATTACCATTAGAAAATTTGGGAACATATTTATGAATTACAAGAGCCCTTTTCTACAAAACTTTAATAGCAATCTTGAAATGGAGAGGAGCATTTAAGATGAAGACTTGACTGAAGACTTGGAGTTTCAACCATGAGGGTCAATTTTTTCTATAAATTGCTTAAATATTGAGGAAGAAGACACTCATCTCTAGTTTCAGAGTGCTGGAGAAAACTGTAAGAGTTCCCCTCTCCATCATTTTGCTTTATTTCTCTTAAAAGTCTAGTTCTTGCATTTTGTTAATTAATTTTAGTTCAAATTCATGTTGATGATATGTTGCAAATTTAATAACTATGTCAAAGTTTTTATGAATGTTTTTGATGAATAGAGCTGGCATTCGTTAAAATAAACCCCCTTAACCCAATTACCTCTCCTCTCTTCCCATAGCCCTCAGCCTTTTTCCATCCATACCCTATTCCATACCCTATTTTAATACTCTGTGACCAGGCACAAGCAGGGAGGATGTTAGCTATAGTTGTGGAATTTGACTTTACACCTGCTAATTTCATTATTTAAAAATTTCTAAATCCTTTTTCAATGAATTCATTTAGTGTGATCATACAATCATTGCATTTCATGAGATAACATCTTGGCTAGGCTACTGTGCATCCACTCCATCCATGGGTTGATAGATGTCCATTCCCTGTTCCCAAGCTATGAGCTACGGAGGATGCTGGCAAATGTTGAGGAGCTTGGCTTTACATTTGCCAGTTACAATTGCTTAAAATTTTCTAAGGCCTCTTCAACAAAGCCATTTAGAACACCCCTATCATCATGGGCTTCCATGAGATCGCATTTCTTTGGGTCATTTTGACAAACAGGTTTCATGACTTGTCTATGCTTCCACGTTTTGAATACATGTCTACCAGTACGTTTCCAGCAATATTATCAGACAAAATTCTGTTAGATCTAGGGCACACAACTGAGAGGGGGGGTGAATTAATTTTATAAAACTTGATCTTATTTCAAACACTTGATTCTTCTTTATTAGTTAACAGCATATCAATGATCCATTCATGAAAGCATAAAACATAAACACTAGAGTAGATAAATATCAACACATTTCACACCAAGATTTTTGACGTGGAAAACCCAGTTAAGGGAAAAACCACAAGGTGATTAACCCAAGGATTATTCTCTATTAGAAGAACAAGAAGAAATGAATGGCACATGCCAATTAGGGCTCACTGCCCAAGCACACTGCTCACAAGGAGGCACACTGCCTACAAGAGACACACTGTCTACAAGATGATAAGTTTTACAAACTTGAATTGGAGATTGACATCTTCACTATGTCAGGATCAGTTCCATTTAAGCCCGAGACACACCTGCTTTGCCTTTCGCTCTTTCACTATACCACACTCATCCGCTCCACACCACACACTTCGAAAAGAACTCACAAACCTTTATTTATACAAGGCATCGACTTAGGAACAATAATCTAAGTCGGCACTCAACAATAAGAACATTCACAAGATGAATAACACATCCGGTCGGCCATCAAAAGAACATTTGCAAGATGAACAGCTCATCCGGTCAGCTAGTATGAACAAGAACTTCATCCAGAAGAATATTTTCAATTCCGGGCTCTACCATCAATGCAGACCAACAACACAACCTCAACATGATCCAAGAACCTTCACAAGATTTTTTGAATGACCAGGTACATCTGCACTTCTTTTACGCACTAGAATCTCTTCTCTTCCTCATCTAGAACTTCAAGAACATAGTCTATCACCACTGTTATACTGCAAGAGGTACTTATGGACCTCCAAACCATGCACAAACTAAGATAACACATCACGAGGACATCCCAAACACTCCTTCCTATCTGCAGAGTCTGACAATGCACTTCTGGATCTCACCGGACCCTTTTGTAACCCTTTGTCACTCCGAAGCATCTCCCAGAACCAGTTCCACTTGACCAATCACAACTTCTTCATATCTTCATGCAGACCTTTGAAATCTTAACTGAAACATCTCAAGACTCATATCTACAAACCCTTTAATCTGCATCCTTTGATCTTCAACTAATTCAGTACTTTTGCCTTCTTCACATCACTGTTCTTCACTGTTCCAGATTGAGACTAATTTTCTCAATATCCTTAGCACACAGCTCATCCAATCTTTCTCATCAATGCAATATGAGTATGTTGACATCAATGACAACACTGATTAACCTCATGCTTGCAACAATCTCCCCCTTTGTCATAGATGGCAACATATGATGTGAAAAACCATCAAGACAAGATCTTCTCCTTTCTGTCATAGCTACCCCTATCAGCAACAACTCTTCACATGTCTTCTCTTCCTTTACTACTTCCCCTTTGATCATCAACCACTTGTTTTTCACATATCTTCTCTCCCCCTTTGACATCAATGGAAAAGGGCTCATACTTGCAATTCTAACACATTAGAATCATACCAGCTACTCCCCCTTAGTAGCAGATCCTCATCATCAATTCGGATCACAAGATATGACTGTGATATCCCCCGGACTGATGCACATCAGTGCATCCTAGTTCATCACCAGAGGGGCCATAACCCCTAACTTCTCCTTGAGATACTCAAAAGAGTCCTTGGGAAGAGGTTTAGTAATGATATTTGCAATCTGATCCTTGCAGGGTACATACTCCAATCTGACTTCACTTTTGTTCACTTGCTCTCTCAGAAAGTGAAACTTGATAGATATGTGCTTGGTCTTAGAATGCAACACCAGATTCTTAGAAATATTTATTGCACTTGAATTATCATAGAAAATTGTGATAGGCTTCTCATATTCTACTTTCATGTCTCTTAGCATCTACTTCATCCATAAGATTTGAGTGCAACTACTTGCTGCTGCAATATATTCTGCTTCAGTTGTAGACAGAGATATTGCCTCTTGTTTCTTGCTTAGCCATGAAACCAATCTCTTTCCCAAAAAGAATGCTCCACCATTGGTACTCTTCCTATCATCCACATCTCCTGCCCAATTTGCATCTGTGTATGCATGAAGAGAGAAATCTTGATCTCTAGGATACCATAGACCATACTCAACCGTTTCTTTCAAGTACCTAAAAATTCTTTTGATTGCCATGACATGAGATTCTCTGGGATCAGCCTCAAATCTTGCCACTAGGCCAACAGCCTGCATTATATCTGGTCTAGTCTGAGTGAGATACAATAGTCCTCCAATCATTGATCTGTACTTGGTTTGATCTGTCTTAGGAGAATCATCATCTTTGCTCAACTTACATCCGGTTTCCATAGGAGTGTTCATTGGCTTTGAATCTTCCATTCCAAATTTTCTCAACAATTCTTTTGCATATTTGGTCTGAGAGATAAAAATGCCTTTCTTTGTCTGAGTAATTTGCAGACCCAAGAAGAAATTCATTTCACCAAGCATTGACATTTCAAACTCACTTTTCATTTGATTTGCAAAGGTTTTACACAAACTGTCTTTTCCTCCAAAGATGATATCATCAACAAATACTTCAACAATCAAGATGTTATCCTTATCTATTTGGAAATACAGATTACTATCAGCAGTACCTTTGTTGAAACCAATCTGCACAAGATGCTTGTCCAACCTTTCCTACCATGCTCTTGGGGCTTGCTTCAAACCATACAGTGCTTTCTTCAACTTGTAGACCATATCATCATGATCAGTCAATTGAAATCCATCCAGTTGTTCAATGTATACTTCTTCTTCCAAATCACCATTTAGGAAGGTAGACTTGACATCCATTTAATATACCTTGAAGTCTTTGAAGGCAGCAAATGCAAGAAATAATCTGACTGCTTTAATTCTTGCTACCAGAGCAAAAGTTTTTTCAAAATCAATTCCTTCTATTTGAGAGTAGCCTTTGCATACCAATCTAGCTTTGTTTCTGATTACTTCACCAACTTCATTTAGTTTGTTCTGGAAAACCCATTTGGTTCCAATCACATTCTTGTTTCTAGGTCTGGGAACAAGATCCCAAGTATGATTTTTCTCAATTTGCATCAATTCTTCCTCCATTGCATTGGTCCAGTTTTCATCATTGCAAGCTTCATTAATTGTCTTAGGTTCAATCTTTGAAATTAGACAGTATTCATTTGAATCTTGAGTGATTCTTCTTCTTGTTTGAACCCCTTTGCTTCTGTCACCTATGATCTGATCTTCGGAGTGGTTTAGAGTTACATACTTTGAAACTTTGGGAGTCTCTTGCACTGCTGTTTCTTGACCAGGCTCATTCAGACAAACCTCTTCTTCCTGATTTACCAGATCAGTCTGAATTTGACTTTCATGAGAGGATTGAGTTCCTTGAACTAGAAAATCATTTTGATCATCTTCATCATATTCATAAAATCTTGAGGGCTTCTCAATTCCTTCATCAACCTTCACATTTGTACTTTCTATCAGCTTTCTCAATCTCTTGTTGTAACACTGGTATGCTTTGCTTTGAGTGGAGTAACCCAAGAAAATTCCTTCATCACTTCTAGTATCAAACTTTCCTAGATCTTCATCCTTTTTGATGTAACACTTGCTACCAAATACTCTGAAATATCTCATAGTAGGAGTTATACCAAACCACAGTTCATAGGGAGTCTTACCGGTATTGCTTCTAATTTGAACTCGGTTGAGAGTGTAGACTGCAGTGCTGATAGCTTCTCTCCAAAACACCTGAGGCACATTTGCTTCCATCATCATTGTCCTGGATGCTTCCTGGATGGTTTGGTTCTTTCTCTCAACTACTCCATTCTGCTATGGATTCATAGGAGCAGACATTTGTCTCTTTATACCATGCTTCCCACAAAAGTCTATGAATTCATCGGATGTGAATACACCACCTCTATCAGACCTCAGACATTTTAGTTTCAATTTGGTTTGATTCTCTACCATAGCCTTGAAGATTTTGAACTTCTCAAATGCTTCTGATTTCTCTTTTAGGAAGGTAACCCACATCATCCGGGAATAGTCATCAATTAGTAACATGAAATATCTATCACCTTGCATACTCTTGATTCTTGTCGGATCACATAGATCAGTATGAACTAATTCCAATAATCCGGTAGAGGACTGATCCTTACTTTTGAAAGAGACTCTGCTCTGTTTACCTAGCTGACATTCTTTGCAAAAACTATTTGTAGGTTTCACCAACTTTGGAAGATCTCTTATAGCCTAAGTATTCCTTATCTTGATGATGTTATCAAAATTCACATGACACATCCTTCTATGCCATAACCAACTCTGATCAACTTGAACAAACAAACAACTTTTATTAGAACCAACTAGATGGGAGATATTACCTTTTGTTTGAGTACCAGATGCAATCTCAGTTTCAGAGCTTCCAAAGATCCTGCATCTTCCATTCTTGAACCATAGGTCATAACCTTTGTCCACCAACTGACCAACACTGAGTAGATTGTGCTTCAATCCTTCAACAAATAGTACATTACCGGTTTTGCTCTTTCCATCAAAAGAAATAGTTCCCCTACCTCTAATTCTACCAGCAGAATTGTCACCAAACTTTACCATTCCTCCTTCATACCTTTCCAAATCTAAGAACTTGTTCTTGTCACCTGTCATATGGTGAGAGCATCCACTGTCAATAACCCAATCATCCTTTTCTTCAACTTGGGCAGCCAAAGATCTTTCTACAACCTTATGATTGATAGATTCAGAGGACATTGGTTCTTCTTCCTCGATGGCAATAAACACCCATTCATTTCCAGATTTGTTTCCTATTTCTGATTCATCATCTATTACTCCTTCATTGTCATCTTCCTCATGAACATAATAATAGTTCTTTTGGAACCTTTGTCTATTAGAACTTGACCTTGCAGATTTTTCTGGACATCTTGAGGCAAAATGACCAATCTTATTGCAGTTGAAGCATTTAAAAGGTAACTTTCCTTCATACTTACTGGATCCTCTTGGTAGTCTTTTTGCAAAGAGGGCTTCAAGATGAGTTGTTTCTGCTTCTTCCTCTTCCATGTCTTTCCTTGCTTGATCATACCATGACAGCTTCCTTGAAAAGTTTTCTCCTAGATCAAATCTTTGTTTGCCTTTCACATAGGCACTAGCTTTGAATGTTGATTCAGTCTTGGGGGGATCATCTCCAAACTCTGTCATTTCAAATGCAGCTAGTTTGCCAGCCAATTGCTCTCTTGTGATAGTTTTAGGGCCTCTGAATTCATCAATGGCAGCAACCTTGATTTTGTAGGCGGTAGGAAGGGATTTGAGAATTTTGCAAACAATCTCATTTTCATCCAGAACTCCACCAGCATTCCTGATTCCACACACTAGCTCATTTACCCTTGGCATAAAGGTAGTGATATTTTCATCATCTCTCATTTTCAATCTTTCAAACTTCCCTTTGAGACTTTGCAATCTTGCACTCTTAACAAACTCATCTCCTTCATGCAGAAGTTCCAGTTTAACCTAGATCTCATATGCAGTTGGTAGGTCAATAACATTTGAGAGTTCTGAGTCAGTCAATGCACTTAGAAGAGCTTCTTTGGTCCGCAGATTGTTTTCTGCATCTATGATTTCATTTAGAGTTGTTAGACCACCCTGTGGAGGTACATATGGCTTTGAGACCATGGTCAAGTATGCTTTTCCCATACACTCCAAGTGACATTTCATGCGACCTTTCCAGAGCAAGAAATTGGTTCCATCGAACTTTAGACTATCCTTCTTGTATGACGACATCCTAGATCTCCTTAAGCGGTTAACCTCCTTTCAGAGGAACTTGGCTCTGATAACAATTGTTAGATCTAGGGCACACAACTGAGAGGGGGGGTGAATTAGTTGTATAAAACTTGCTCTTATTTCAATCACTTGATTCTTCTTTATTAGTTAATAGCATATCAATGATCCATTCATGAAAGCATAAAACATAAACACCGGAGTAGATAAACATCAACACATTTGACACCAAGATTTTTGACGTGGAAAACCCGGTTAAGGGAAAAACCACGGGGTGATTAACCCAAGGATTATTCTCTGTTAGAAGAATAAGAAAAAATGAATGGCACATGCCAATTAGGGCTCACTGCCCGAGCACACTGCTCACAAGGAGGCACACTACCTACAAGAGACACACTGTCTACAAGATGATAAGTTTTACAAACTTGAACTGGAGATTGACATCTTCACTATGTCTGGATCAGTTCCATTTAAACCTGAGACACACCTGCTTTGCCTTTTGCTCTTTTGCTATACCACACTCATCCGCTCCACACCACACACTTCGAAAAGAACTCACAAACCTTTATTTATACAAGGCATCGACTTAGGAACAATCGTCTAAGTCGGCACTCAACCATAAGAACATTCACAAGATGAATAACACATCCAGTCGGCCATCACAAGAACATTTGCAAGATGAACAACTCATCCGGTCAGCTAGTCTGAACAAGAACTTCATCCGGAAGAATATCTTTGATTCTAGGCTCTACCATCAATGTGGACCAACAACACAACCTCAACATGATCCAAGAACCTTCACAAGCTTGCCTGAATGACCAGGTACATCCGCACTTCTTTTACTCACTGGGATCTCTTCTCTTCCTCATCTGAAACTTCAAGAACATAGTCTATTGCCACTGTTATACTACAAGAGGTGTTTCCTGACCTCCAAACCATGTACAAACTAAGATGACACATCACGAGGACATCCCAAACACTCCTTCCAATCCGCAGAGTCTGACAATGCACTTCCGGATGTCACCGGACCCTTTTGTAACCCTCTATCACTCCGGAGCATCTCCTAGAACCGGTTCCACTTGACCGATCACAACTTCTTCATATCTTCATGTGGAGCTCTGAAATCTTAACTAGAACATCTCAAGACTCATATCTACAAACCCTTTAATCCGCATCCTCTAATCCTCAACTAATTCAGTACTTTTGCCTTCTTCATATACTATTCTTCACTGTTCCAGATTGAGACTAATTTTCTCAATATCCTCAGCACACAGCTCATCTAATCTTTCTCATCAATGCAATATGAGTATGTTGACATCAATGAAAACACTGATTAACCTCATACTTGCAACAAATTCCTCCTTCCATTATGCTTTCATGAATGCCCATACTCTGTTCCTGAGCACCCAATTTGGCGCAGATAGGAAGAATGCTGCTGTAGGTTGTGAAAATTAGCTTTTCGTTTGCCAATTGCATTTGCTTCAAAGTTTCTTAAGCCTTCTCAACAATATCCTGTAATTGTTGCATTCCTTAGGCATTCTGTCAAACAATTCATGTACCTTGTCTATGCTTCCTCATGTTATATATATGTCTACCAGAATATGTTCATCTATAATATTTGACTACGAACATTTCCAAGATTTGTTTAGGTTATCTCTAGTTATTCTGTGGCATAGAATGTGACTAGATGATTTGGGTTTTAATCAACCTGTCACTTCCCATCTTTGATGGAAAATTAATTCATTAGTTTCTGACATTTCATCTCATCTCTTCTGTGCCAAAGTATGAATTATGAGCATCTTCTTAGAATTTAAGCATGAGATTTAGTGTATATTCTAGAGGTCTGGGATCTTGTTAGTCATATTCCCAATTACATCAAAACAACATAAAATACATATAGGATCATTAAGCAGAGTGTGCAGTTCCTCTCTACATAATACTATGAGATTGAGATGAGAAGTGGACGGCAATAACATTTTATGATTGTAATTGGAATGTGGAAAATGTGCATTGTGATTCAGCCTATGTTTACCACACAATGACATCTCCATTGGTAAGTGTGGGAGCATTTTCAGTTTCATGAACCTATTTCCTCATTGTATAAGCTATTTGCAAATCTAAATATTTTCTTTAAAAGCATAATCCAAGTCTGCAACATAAACTAGCACTAGCACCATAGGAAGATCAAAGAATAGGGACAACCAACAAGTTTAGAAAATTTTCTGGTGTGAATTTTTTTTGTGTGGCAATTTTCCAAGCACTATAATACTTGTATATAAAAGCCTCTCGTCTAATTGACACCCATAAATTTTACAATTTAGAATTTAAAAGTAAATCTTGATAATAATAATAATAATAATAATAATAATAATAATAATAAATTTAACAGATAACTTCAATTTCAATAAAAGGCATAGTGGCTTATGGATGCATTCTAGAGTTGGAGTACATATTTTAGTTGGTTGAAGAAGAATTTTATGAATTAGATATAAATGTAATAAAAAGTGCAAGTGATAACATAATGGATGGTAAATAAGAAAATAATAGAACAAATGGCATAAGGTAAAATGAATTGCTAAGGGTAAACATGGCAATATACATGCAAGAACACAACAGAGAGTCATGATGCCAATAAAGAGATACAAGGGTAGCTTATATATACAAATAATTTTGAGAGATAACTATACAAGACAAATCCATAATGAATGCATCTATTTACATGAGACTATATTTGTATAGGTTAGAGAAATAGGGATTTATATGATGGAATTTTTACATAATTGAAGAGTTGTTACCTTGACAATAGTGGTGGATTATTATGTTACTACTAACATTCAAACTAAGCTACTTGGTACACTTTAATAATCAAACGGGTTTTCTTATTACGATTAAGATTAGGTATCATGTTAGGTCTCACACTTAAACATTGGCAGGGTTAAGAAACTATATCTGAATTGATATGATGTATATATGCATTATCAGGCACATAGGGTATGGCGTATAGTCATGTATATCTTTTTTATTGTGAGTCTTACCAAAAGTTCATGAATCAAGTATATGGTGAATTCATTATCTTAGATTATGTGAATTTCTTAATGATCGAACATGGGTATTATTGGTTTCAGAATGGATGGAAACGAATGCTTGGAATTGTGATAAAATAAAAAGGAATTATTGAAATTGTAGTTGAACTAGTTATCAAAGATTATTTTAATTTGACCTAGATTAAATTTTACAAAAATCTTTTCTATTTATGAGTTGATATAAGTATCTTTCTAGTCATAAGTTTATGAAATTGATTAAGTTTATTTTCTAGTTCTGTTCATTATGAGTAAGCATCTTTTATCTGCATTTTGAATTAAGGAAGTATTTTCCTTTATCAACTATTATTATGCAAGTTTTTCCTTTCCTACTAGACAGGTAAACCTTGTAAATAAACATCCAAACTCAAATATTCGCAGTGTTCAGTATTTACAATACCTCTGTCACATTTACAGGTAATACCATCACGTTGAACCAAGTACAATATCGTCTTGGCACTATCCCTCTAAATCATCAGGGAGTAATAAGGAACATGTCAAAGTTAATCCACAGGAAGGGAAAATCTCCTCAGATACCTCACTAAAAAGATTAACAAAAAGAAAAAAGAAAAAGGTGAGACTATCAAAAATTATTGTAGGATGATCAATGGGAAGACCTCGTCAAGGAAATGTGTGTTAGGTAAACTATTCACACTTGAAAACCTAAACCTCAAACACTCTCATGAGCTATGTTTGCAAAATAGTTCCTTAGGAATTCTGTCCATTGTATCACTCGAGTGGGTGGCAATCGGTGAAGAGCTGTGTACCCACTCATAGCTAGATTAAACATAGTGTAAGAGAAAACTACATGTTCACATTCGTCATGTAGATCGCATCCGTAGAGGCCCTTGATCCTATGGATATAGGGTATGTAGGTAGTCTAGACGGTGAAGGATTCCCCCAATACTCAGGTCCCTCGGATATAGTATACTTCTTTATAATCAACTTCATAATCTTGATCCCTAGTTTAAAGATTATCTAGGTAACTTAAGAACTCTCCTAGTACTCAAAAGAATCCCCGGGTGGATTACTTGTACCCAGCATTGCCGTAAACTGAGGTGAGTACAAGTTGATGTTATGTGTTCCCTGGTCGACATCGTCAGTACAGTGTCTGGGTAGACTGTGGTCCCTAGGAAGTGACTCATGAACCTGTATTGGTCTTGAGGGAGTCAGAAGTCTCTGGCCAGAGCATAATGATTCCTGTCCTCTTTAGCCCATTAGGCTGTCATGTTTATTTATCCCAGATTGGATAGAGTATTGGTCTGTTTTACCCACTAGGCCTTTTGGCCACTGTTTGTTCTACCTGAATCAGGTAGCGATAAGGTCTGTTTGACCTGGTTCTATATGAATCTATTTGCCCAAAGGATAGAAGAGCCCGAGTTGGCTTAAGAATGTTCTGTTTTGAACATATGGCCCGTTTTGGCCGAAGTTTTTCCTCAGTACTCAATCAAAGTCTTGATATATCTCATAAGAACTTGTTAATAAAGTAATTTTTTTGAAAATTTGAGTTTGGACCAAGCGGGTCCTTACACTAAATCTAACCTTATCACATCTACACATGGCATTATTCATGACATTTTTTTAATTGGATTATTTTTTATAGAGTCATAAACCTAATGCATTGTTTTATTTTATTTTGTTTTGTTTTAATAATTAACATATAAGTGGTATATTTTAATGTATAAATAGTAATAATCTAAATCTAACCTCATTATATCTACACATATCCTATTATAGACAAACCCTAAATATATATACATATCTTGTGTTTAACCCTAACTCATTCTTATCAAAATCTTTTTGCAACCATTGTCTCCTCTGTCCATGGAGTATGATGTCTAAGATGCTTGTTATATGTTATCTTATATTTAAAGACAAACCCTAATTCAGTCTTATGAAAATATTTTAAAGACAAACCCTAAATATCTACAGATATTTTGAGTTCACATTTTATTATAAGCACACTAAATTTGAAGTCTTAAATTTTAAGACAAACCCTAACTCATTCTTAAATTGCAACCATTATCTCTTCACGGATGAACTTTGATATCTTAAATTCCTGTTATAAATTTTGTTATATTTGAAAACAAACCCTAACACATTCTTATCAAAATCTTTTGTAACCATTCTGTACCTCGTTAAAGGTGGAGTTCGATGCCTATGATATAAATGGATGGCTGAATCTATGAGTTACAAAGGAGGGAGGAGCCGCTCAGGCTGTCCTCGTGTGAGGCTACAAAGTTATCATTGAAAGATGTTTTAAACTTGATTCGTGTTGCAGGGTTATGGCCTCCCAGACCAAACATTTTTACGAGCAGTGTCATACCATGAGTATGTCCTATTTCCAAACCATAACGCCATCCATCTGCAATCGCCTCAATACTTACTTCTCTTGCAGCTGGCCAGTGAAACTTCATTTAAGATACGACAATCACCCCTGACACAAATATGATAGGGAAATGTTGAAGACGATTTTGGCACGCTTTCTCTTTTCCACCCACGCAGAAATCTACCTCTACGCGGGCAGGCTGCGCATCGTGGACAATGCCTGGAAGAATAGGTCTGGTTCTGAGGTACAGTTAGCATTCCATTAGTATTGTCAGTACATGTACCTTCATTTGAGATTTGTGCTACTTCCATGCTGAGGTATTGCCCAATATTAATTGCTTCAGTCTACTGCTGCTGATAATAATTGAGGTGCTGCATTAGAAATGAAGCAGAACAAGGCAACAAAGAGGAAGGCATTTCTTCAATGAAATCGCTTGCTTTGTTATTGTGAACACAATATTGTTCAATAAAATCTTTGCCCACTGGCAGAAGATTTCAATTTTTCTGCAGAAGCCTCAAGATTTCGTTGTTTATGCTTAGTTGGGGATTTTCTATTTTGAAACTAATAGAAAACATTCAGATCTCCCACCTGTCCATATTCTTGAAGTTGCATCCTGTATCTAGTCTGTCGAGGGATTCACCATCACATAATTGAATATGCTCTCTAGAATTCAAAACTGCTCCGGTTTAGGATTCCATCTTGGTTTTGCCTTTGAGTTCCTCTCCCTCTCGTCCTCCTGGGACGATGCTCCTGTCTCAAGATTCCTTAATACGAAACATACCATGTAGGAAACATATTGTGTGATACTAGACAATACCGTGATTGAAATATAAGTTGTTTGATTGTTAGATTGTTTAATCACTCAACCTTTTGATGTTTAAGGCTTGTTTGAATAAGGGGGTTAATGGATTTCAATTCAAATCTTAAACATCAAAAGGTCGAGTGATCTAACAATCAAATAGTTTAGATTTCAATCATGGTATCATCTACTATTACAGAATATGTACGCTGATTGTTATATTTTGTATTAACGAATCTTGAGACAGGAACATCATCGCAGGAGGAGAGCGACAAGACCAGACCCAAAACCTAGATGGAATCCCAAACCCCAGCAGATTGAAATTCTAGAAAACATATTCAAATCTGTGATGGTGAATCCCCCCAAGAGATGAGATACGGCAGATCAGGATGCAACTTCAAAAATATGGACAGGTGGGAGACGCCAATGTTTTCTATTGATTTCAAAATAGAAAATGCTAAACAAAGCAAAAACAACACAATCTTGAGGCTTCTGCTGAAAAATCTAAATCCTTTGTGAGTGCGCAAAGAGCTTCATTTCAAGAATACAGTGTGCCCAATAACAATTTCTAATGCATGCTTAGCAGAAAACAAAAGAAAATTAACTTGATGATTACATATTAAAATCTATAAAATATAATGCACTTACCTTCTTTTTTATTTGATTTGATATTTTTATAATTTATGTTTAATATTTATATAGATTATTTACTCTATGTTAGCTTTATTCTTATGTTAATTCATTTAATAGAACTATGTCCATTATATATTTCAAATTTCATTCTTATTTGCATTCATTTAATAAAAGTATGTCAGTTATATATTTTAAATTTAAATCTTATGTGCATTATTTAATAAAACTATGTCCATTATATATTTTAAATTAAAAACAGTTACATTATAATTTTGATGTGCATTCATTTAATAAAAGTATGCCAGTTATATATTTTAAATTTAAAAAAATTACTTTATAATTTAAAAATATATATGTTGGCTCTATTTAGTTTTTATGTACACAGTCACTCATTCCCTTATTATGTGCATTCATTTAATAAAATTATGTCGTGTATATATTTTAAATTAAAAATAGTTACTTTATAATTTTCATGTGCATTCATTTAATAAAAGTATGCCAATTATATATTTTAAATTTAAAAAACTTACTTTATAATTTAAAAAAATATATGTTGTCTCTATTTAGTTTTTATGTACACGGCCACTCATTCCCTTATCATGTGCATTCATTTAATAAAACTATGTCACTTATATATTTTAAATTGAAAATAGTTACCGTATAATTTTTATGTCCATTCATTTAATAAAAGTATGTTTGTTTTATATTTTAAATTTAAAATACTTACTTTATAGTTTAAACATATATGTCAGCTCTATACATGGTCACAGTCATCCCTTAATGATGTATGTCAGTTATATATTTTAAATTTAATTCTTATGTGCATTCATTTAATAAAACTATGTGAGTTATATATTTTAAATTAAAATAGTTACTTTATAATTTTTATGTGCATTCATTTAATAAAAGTATGTGGGTTATATATTTTAATTTTAAAACACTTTATAATTTAAAAAAATATATGTCAGCTCTATTTAGTTTTTATATGAACAGTCATTTAATGGTTATTTAATGAATGATTTGAAGTTAGATTCCCTCATTACCACCTTGCTCATAGAAAAATGAAGAGAAATTGTTTAGAGGTGTCTAAAGATGCTTTGCATGTGTGGGGTGGATACACAAAGAGAGGTAAAGCTATAAATAAAAGTCATAAGAACAAGTCTAAGTCCAATGGAGGGTCTAGAACACCTCATGGTATGGGTAGATTGAGGTGTTGGAACTATGACAAATAGGGGCATCTCATAAAGAATGTAAGAATAAGAAGAAAAATAATTATGATCCTTAGATGGATAAATCATCTAAATTTGATGAAGTTATTGATGCTTTTATTATTTCTACTAACATGACTTTTGATGACCTTTGGTTAATAGATTCAATTGCATCCTACCACATGAGTCTTCAAATGGAGTGGTTCTTAGTGTATACAACTTATCATGGTGGTGTAGTTTTCCTTGAGGACAATAGCACACAAAAGATTATGGGCTGAGATGAGGTAAAATTGATTTGTTGTTATGAGAAGGTGAAAACCCTCAAGGATGTATAGCATATCCCTAGTTTAGATACAAATTTAATTTTTGTATAAAAATGAATGATTTAGGGGTATATTTTACTTTTGAGAAGAGTGATTCTAGGTTGAGCAAAGACAATATGGTGTTGGCTAGGGGAACTTAGTATGGCACCCTATTTAGGGTAGAAGCATCTACTTTCTATAACTCTATTATTGTAACCAATAACATTGTATCTTGTAAATGGTGACACCAAAAGATGGGTCAAATAGGTGAGAAGGGTCTCAAAACCATCAAAAATAAGAAGACGGTTGACAAATTGTTTGGTTGCTCTATCAATTTTAATTTCTTTGAACAATGTATGTATGTAAAATAACATTTGGTTTCATTTAAATCTAATGGTACTAGAGCTAAGAAAATTTGAGAGGTTATTTGTAGTGACATATTTGGTCATGTGGATGTGCATTGAATTGGAAAGTCCCGCTACTATGTTTCTTTTAGTGATGGTTATTCTAGATATTCTTGGGTTTACTTTTTGATGAAAAAGTCTACTATATTTTTTACATTTATAGAGTTTATATTAGAGTTGAGCACAGATCAACTAAGTCAAATGCAAGTATCAATTTTAAAGTAGATTAAAAGGCAAAAAAGCGTGTACATATAGGAGAGAATAGGAAGTTATTAGATGAGAAAAAGACTCCTCAACTAAGAGCGGTGGTGAATTGCCTCCCTACAAACTAGTATGAGTGGCTAGTTTAATGGGCAACTTGGTGACACCTATCCTAACTGCCCAACAACCTTGACACCTCAATGAGGCATGTGTCAAGATTGTGTAAAGGCTCACCTAAGTAGGCTTATGCCTAAGTGTATACAAATGAAATATATATATATATATATATATACACTAACACCCCCCCTTAAGCATAGCTTAGGTGGGTACAAGAAGGATGGGTCCCGGATACTAGGCCTGGTGAGGTACCCATTTACAAAGTAATCTCTCATGAAGTGGAGAAAGGTAGAAAACCTTGTGGGAAAAAACTACCCTCCAAAAAAGAGAAAAGATGCATGAAAATTATACAAGTGAATAAGTACTACTTATTTGACTAAGTACAATATATGATTCCCCCACAGGAGAGAAAATGATAGAAGGTCTGTGAGACCCCTCCATAATACATGTTCTACTACAGTGAGGCTAGATAGTCGACAAAGAATGTAGGTGTAGATCCAAGAACACCGAACAATGTTCCTTCCCTTGGGAAGAAATAAAACCACCTAAATATGCATGATATCTTCCCATGCAAGAAGATATATTAATGGTATTGAATCATGTTGAATCTGATCCAATGATGATGATGCCCATGTTGATGTCTTCAAAGAGTGATCAAGCGTCCCCATGTCAATGCCAAAGGATGTCATAATCAAATCAGATGCATGCCAAATAGATGAGGATGATGACAATCCAGAACATGAAATTATTATCAAAGAGAACACTGATGTCCTCAATGTGTGATTCCATGTAAGTAATGTGGGGCTCTGAAAATAGACAAGTGATGTCAGGTAGAAATATATACCAGTAAGCAATGAAATGGGACTAGGCTTCTGAATCCTCACTCTAATGCCATATTAGACTTGAGCAAAGATAAACTAAGTCAAATGCAAGTACAAAATTTAGAGTAGATTAAAAGGCAAAAAAGTGTGTACATATAGGAGAGGATAGGAAGCTATTAGTTGATGAAAAGACTTCTCAACTAATAGTGGTGGCGATTTGCCTCCCTACAAACTAGCATGAGTGGCTAGTTTAGTGGGAAACTTAGTGACACCTATGCCGAAGTGTATACAAATATATGAAATACATATACACTAACACCCCCACTTAAGCATAGCTTAGGTGGGTACAAATGAAATAGGTCCTAGCTACAAAGCTTGGTGAGGTACCCATGTACAATGCAAATTTGAAATTAGGTCTTGCCAAGTAGGCCTGATGAGGTATCCAAGGACAATGAAATCTCTCATAAATGGAGAAAGGTAGAAAACTTGAAGGCACCCTCCAATAGAGAGATAAGAAAGAACTAGAAGGCACCCCCTAAAGAGGATGAACTCTGTAAATGATGACCAACTTCTCCAAATGATGTCTTACTAGAAAGAATTAATGGATGCTCTCTGTGAAGCATCTCTGGAATCTCATGTAGAAAAGAAACAAGAATAAATGCTAGAAGGAATCTTTGGGTGCTCACTAGGAAGTGTATCTAGAATCTCATGTAGCAAGTGTTGTAGGTTCTATTAGAAGAGTAAGACAATCCTATTGTAAAGAATTACTGGAAGTTCATGAAGAAGCAACACACATTTCTCATGTAGCAATAGGTATAGTTGAAATGCAATCTGGAACAAAAGAAAAGAACAGTTCAAACAAGAAATGTTTGGTAGAAAATAGTTCAAAGATCTTGCTATACAGAACTAATGGAAGTTCTCAGAGAAGTAACACTATGCTCTGAAGTGGCAATAGGAGCATCATCCCTACTAGATGTAAAGTGAGAAAATGTGAAGTTGTGGGAGAAGTGACAAATCTACCCAATTGCAACAATTTTTTGACTTTGAGAATTTTCAATTAATGATGTGGTGGATGTAAACCCAACTGTATTATTTGAACAAGTGACTTGATACATGGAAAGCAGATTTCATTTCAAGCTAGGAATGAATAAAAAATTATGGATATATCCATTACCTACTTGTATTGTTCCTTGTCCACAAACATTATAATAATAATCATCTATCAGGATTTTGGAGATGTTGATAGGAATGATTGACATGAAAACATTTAGATAAGGAGACATGTGATTGATAGCACTACAGAGAAGAGCCCATCGATTTATCTCAGAATTGTCTAAAGATACCATAGGAACCCAAATATACACCTCCTTGGAAAAATTTTGCCCCAAAGTTCTTAATTACCCTTGCTTGAATCAGGCACTTTATCATGCAGTACTATAGAACTAAGCAAGATGATTAAAATTGTACCCTAATACTTAGCCTATTACAAGAGTGACTTGATTTAGCACTAGCAATTTCTAAAAGAACCTAAAGTTTTTCCCTAACATGAATAATAACCTTTGCATATTTTCTCCCCCCCCTAAATGTGGCACTTTAAAAGTAGTGCTTTTAAACTAGTCCAATTGGAGCATAAACAGGTAATTTATAAATTAAGTGCAATATTATGCCCAATGGTTCCAGTCTTTAAAAAACACATGCAGGAAAGATGTAATCTTAGGGATATGAAGGTGTTGGTATAAAGATTTGTCACTTAACTCTATCTTCTCTTGCCCAAACAAATGATAATTGAACAAGCAGTTGAATCAATTCTCTTCTTATTTTACGAGGCACAACGACCTTCCAAATATATACAATGAATGAACATAATGTATGCTTTTAACTAGAAAGTAGAAAGGTGATGCTTTTAACCAGAAAGCATTGAAGGTGATGAATCACAATGTAATTTGTAGAACTAAGAAACACAAAGACTTCAATCACTACTATCATACACGTATATCAATTATCATACAATCATCACTATGAATCATTCATCAAAAGAAAAACATCCACAACAATGAGCTAGAATAGAAATCTCCAATCACTTCTATATAGAATTGCAAGCTATAAAGTTGACAACATATTCAACATAAGAAGAATAAACATTCATCCACCATAACACAAAGTTTATGATTTTCAAATTCAACTACACCAACTTCTATTCATATATTAAAAGCAACTAAAAAATAACATCACATCAAAATTAACCTTCCACCAAAAAATGATTGTCAAAAGATCCTATGCATCGACAGGGCTTCAAAATATATAGCCTTTCCAACCATAATGGTCTTTAAAATAACAATGGCTTCTTGAGGACATCCGATTAAAAGATAAATAAATAAGTTGTTAAACTTAAAAAACCCTCTAGAGCCAATAGTTTTTGAAATAAATAGAAATAAAGCATATGAAAAGTCATTAATTGATAACTATCAAGTCCTCCTCTCACATTGCCTCCATCTCCTTGTTTTGTCCTTCACCTATAGTTGAATATGCCTATGCCATTTGAGATGCTAGTGCCTGTAACCTTGCCTTATGTACCCTATACTTGGTGATTATTGGGGTTAGCGCCTTGCCACTTGGACTGTTAGTGATATTAGCCTAAATTTTTTGTTTAATTGGCATTCAATCTGCCTCCACCAATCTTTTATGAATTTCATCGATTTCATTCTTGAAAGTCTGGAGATACATTACCATACTTCCAAGCTTTCCTATTGACTTGCCAGTCACTATTTCAGCTCCTACAAGTTCCTTAGTAAGCATTTACTTGAAGTTTTTCTTTACTTCTTTGATCTTGAGCAATTTGACTCCACTTTCATCAAAGGCTTCTATTCCTAAGATTGTGAAATTACTTTTGAGATCTTTCAAATCAGAAAAATATTGAGTCAATGTATTCCTTAATTCTTCTTCAACTCCCCCTAGCACAAACATTCTCCATTCAAGTGTGTCTAACCATACTATAGATTCATTCTCTTTAGGGTCACCCAAAATCTTCTCAGCTATGAGAATACTTGTATTAGTTTTTATTATTTCTTGATCTTCCTTAAAAACCATCAACAAATTGTTGTTGTCTTTTTTAACATTCTGTAGCATTGCGGCCAATGTCTTCCTTCTATCAAAGATTGAGGTGCATAATTTCATAGCTTCCTCAATATATAACAATCCATCAAGAGTGATTTTCTCCACCTATTGTTCAATGGCTTTACCTATGGCTTGGTATCACTTGATTTGTGGCAATATGTTGGGATCTAAACCATCCATAGTTATACTAGGTGTCTCATCTGAACGCTGAGCAGTAATCCTTAAAATGGATTGAATAAATGAGGTTAAAGTTTTCACCTAAGCCTGTAACTTGGATTTTTCTCATTTCTCAGTTTTGACCCTTTTTTATAGTCTACTCATAGGAAGCTTGGCATGGTAAATATCACCTTCAACTGTAGAGGGACCCATATCAATTCTTCTCATGTTAAAATCTGCTTCAGTAATCTCATCTTCATTCTTCTCACCAATTGGGTCTATAATCTTCAAAATATAGTGTCTTGTAGAGGGGTATGCAACCACTCTTGACATGCAACCATTCTTGACATCCTCTTAGCACTCTTGTGCTTAGGTGTATCTTGTAGTAATTTGAATACAGTACCTATGTTTGTATCCACCATAGGACCATACCTCTTCTTTTTTTCTACTACCTTTTTTAACCATGAGGAGGAGGGAGGTGCACAAACACTAGCACTAGTATTAGTATTCAAAACAACATTATCTGATTACGTAGGATGGATATTTTGTTAATGGGGTTTACTTAATCCTGGAGAATTGGGATTATTGAACAAATAATGGAAAACACTATCTTCACCAATTTGGTTGAAAATCAAAGAATCACTATCAAGAATTAGAGAGTTGGCAGAAGTCACATGGTCTACTTGCAATTGTTGCAAAGCATCCAATTTCTTTTTTCTTCCTGCTCTTACAGATGTAGGTTGGCCATTCTATTAACATGTGGTCTTCAGTCTTCTATTGTCCTCGGGTTGTTCTCCATCTCCTCTAGATTGTGAGCCAACCCTATGAAGAGTTGCATCCACATTAGTTGTAGCTCTTGGAGCATGGGAAACCTATGATGTGTTATGTTCCTTTGTTGAAGATTCATTTTGCACTGAAGAAACAGTGTGTCTTCTTAATCTTGGCTCCAAGAATTTCTTAGTTTTTCTTAGCACAAAAGAAGATTGAGCCATGATATTCGTGACCGCTTTATCAGACCAACATATCTAGGGCAAAGGCACCAATATAACATTTTGATAACCCTCATCTAAAATTTTAGAATTATCATCAAAACCATATGGGATGCGCAAGGGCAACTTGAAAGCCTAGACTTGGTCTATTGTCAACCTCATGTAGTCTCTCCTTTGTACTTCCCTTTCATCAGTACAATCTTCCCAATAATCCTCGAGGTAAGGTTGATGTTCATATAGGCTCCCTCCATGCAAATTCTTCTTAACAAAATTCTTACTGTCAAACAATGGCTACGTGGGCAAAGGGTGGAAATTGTATATGGAAAAAAATTTCTCAATGTTTCTAGCATTATCATTACTCTTGCAAACATAATTTAAAGATAGAGACATAGGGAATGAATACCCTTTCTTTTTCATACCATGATATTTATTATTCACAATCGCCATCTGGTGACATACTTCCAAAAGGACAAGGTAATCCGAAGAATACCTAGGCAACTTCAATGGAGCACTTTTGAAACCTCTAATCCATAAATAGGTAAACCTATCAAAATGAATGTAAAAGCTTCCAAAATTCACAAACAATGTTGTTGCTTCAGGATAAATTCTCCTCTCAAGTGAGCCTTCAATCCTTTTAGCATTCAACATGAGAGAGACATCATTTACATGATGAAAGTCTTTCATTGGGCAACTTATTTTTGCAACTATAGAGAATAATGATACATAGGTGTATTTAGTACGAGATACCCCTGAGCCCTCAGACTAGGCTAGACAACCTCTTTACTAGCTAGAATGCAAATCATAAAAGAACACATATGGAAGGACACCTTCTGGTGAAATTTTGCCAGTTGTTCATTCATATGTTCACTTATCAACTTCTCTCAATCTACATACTGAGATTCACTACAAATCACTAGAATAAATTGACACATCAAATTTTCAAATGAGTCTTATTTGGCACTCCCAACAATACGGTGTAATAGGGTAATCATATCAGAGATTTCTTCTTTAAAATGCCCTCTTTATAAATTGGTGAGAAGTCGGGAGTTGCCTTTCCTTTCAACTTTAAGCCAACTCTTAGCAATATGATTAAGGCACCAATCCTTTTTATCCTAAAATATCCCCAACCCATGGTAACAGACATATAATGAAATTCTTCATAGTCTGTCAACCTTACTGCATGTGACACAACCTTTGAATCAACTCTGGTAATCATGGAGCCATCGAAAGCTCAAATTTCTTGCAAGTCAGGATGATAATTTCTTGCATAGGAAACAATTAAATCAAGACACAACATGGTAGGTGGAAAACCCCTAGCAGGGGCTAATCCACTACTTGCAATCCTCTCTACAATTGGAGACCAAATTTCATGCCGCATTCTAATCCAAAAATCTTCGAGGTCTAAGTGTCCAAGATCAGTATCCTTCACTTTGGACAAACCATTTTCAATTATAGAGGGAATCAGGAGCCCCTGATACTTATATTTTATTTTGACTTGTTTCAAAAAATAGAAAATGAAAGCTTCTGAAATAGTTAGGGACACTAGAGAGGTCCACAAAATATTTGGGGAAAATTGACTACCCACACTCATGAATGGAAAATTGTTCTTCTTCACCCAAACAAATAAAAGTGCTCAATTTATTGTAGGCAACTAAAAGAAAGTAAAGGAGTTGATTATCTAACCTCCTTATGAATATTTTCATAGACTTTCAGCTAGCTTCAAAGTTAAGAGCTCCTCCAGCATTATCTCATCACAATGCGAAATAAGTGTCTTCTTTGCAAGGTGGTAACTTTAATAACACTTTGCATCAAATCTCATTAAATCTTCATTAAACCTCATTAAATCTAGTGGTGAAAAGTACTAGATAATTCATATTGACCCACTTTAATTTCTATTCAAAAAATATGCGGACACTTCCCCCAATACACTCCAGATTTAATGTAAATGGACATGTTTCAACATGCCGTACAAGTTAATTGTTGAAAAGATGATGGTTTGGTGAATGAGATGCACATTCAATCAAGGTGTCGGTAATGTTGAGAAGTAAAGAACCAAAAAATTGAGAGTTCAAAAGTTCAAAGAACTTCCAAATCTTTGACCGCAAAATACTCTTTCAATGAACCAACACAAGGCTAAGTAGTCGGGACCTATTTTTCATAAACTCACCTAATCTATGCTTAAGGGGGGGTGTTGGTGTATAAATCCTTAATCATAGACATATACACTAGAGTTAATCATTGTTAGGTCAATTCTCCACATGTATTTTGATTTTTTCAATGTAGTTAGCCATTTTGGAGAGGTGTTGACTTGCATCGACACCTCATGCTATCTTTGTGGGTGGTTACTCACCACCACTTCATGTAGAGGAGTCCTATCCTCATTTGGTGGAGAATCGGGTACTCACACTTGCCTATTTATATCCACCTCATTTGTGAATATAATTGGTCGATTTCATTTCCAATCTCGTACTTGTTTGTCTAGCCGTTGATCTTGGTATTTTCTACATGCACTTAATGAGTTTGACTTCAAAAAGGAGTTTAATTCAACTTCACAACTTGAGGGTAAAAAGAAAAGAGAATTTCATGGCTCCTTCTAATAAAGAAGTCAACAAATGGATTCTTAGTCTTGTTGCAATGGACCACATGTCACCTTACCAAGAGGTGTTTGTGAGAATCAAACCATGCAATACCTTGAAAATTCTGATGGATGAAATCTACTATAATGTTTGTAGTAAGGGAACTGTAAAGTTAGGAAATGGACTTGTACACAATGTATTTTTCATTCTTGAACTTTTAAGAAATCATCTATCTATATATCAACTCACCTGTTCTGACAAAATAGTTGAGTGTAGATCCACAACAACCCTAATCAAAGAATCACAGAGTTGAAAACTTGTAGCAGTAGCAAAGGTTTGTCACTTCAACTGTAACTTCACTTTTTCACACTTTACATTAGGTGAAGAGGACGCAACTTTAGAGCCAAGTGTTAGTTCATGACTCAGCTTAGTTGGTTCTATATAGTAGGTTGATTAAACTCCAATAGCATCTTTGTTTGTAATTACACTCATAGAGTGTCATGTAATTGAACGTGTGCTACACATAAAGGGAATTGGGAAATTGTACTCACATTGATCTATAAAATGTAATGAGGGGTTGTAACAATAACAAATATGAATCTCACATATTCTCATCTCATTTCTATGTGCGCTCAATGCACATCCTTGTTTTTAGTTTTTAGTATACTTCTTGGACCTACATGCTGGTCTTCATCCCGTGCACACTACCTACTTCAATAAGTTTGCTAAATTCTCTTAGAATTAAGGGAATGTCAGAATTTACAAATGTTTCATGCCTTAGGAGTTCCTCATATCTACATCATAATCAACATCAATAGCATCATCTTTTACGAGGCTATCTAGGCCTTTCCTTCTTTTTCTCTCTTTTGGAGGATAGTTTTTTCCCACTGGGTTTTCTATCTTTCTCTATTTTTGAGAGATTTGCATTGTACATGAGTACCTTATCAGGCTTCATGGTCGGGACCCATTTTTCATTTGCATTGTGCATGTGTACCTCACTAGGCTTATAGCCAGGAACCATTTTTTCATAAACTCACCTAACCTATGCTTAAGGGGGGTGTTGTTTAGCACTAACATTCCCCGTATGAGAACCCTTCGCCAAACTTCACTAGCCATGCAAGCGGACAAGGGAGTGCCTACTAGGATCAACAGAGAAAGGAAACACTAGAAGCTCTGGCCCCACCTATTATGCCCACTCATAGGTGCGGGTAGGAAACTCCTCACATCTGATTGGGAAGTTCCCAACCATCTCAACCTATCAAGAACCAGATGAGGCCTCATATCACTGGTCTTGGTTGCGCCAAAAGTCCAACTAGGAAGGGAAAATTAGAAGTCATAATTCCCTCAAAGATGCCCCCTTGTCTCATCCAAGAGGACCAACCCACATCCGGATCAAAACAAGGGGTGAAGAAGGGTTTAAAATAGCCTATCGGACGTTGCTAGACTTCTCAATTTTTCCAAAACTTCCCATTCCTTAGAAAAACCACTCTAGTCCCTTTAATCTTGTAAGGCCATATCATCAACAATGAGAATAGATAAGAAAATTTTAAGGAATGTGATACTAGAAAGAGAATACTTGAAAAATGAAATTCCATTACGTCTACATGGGAAAGATGATGCATAAAAAAAAGTGAAGGCTCCTACTTATAGCCAAACTACAAAAATTCCAAAGCCAATGATAATTACTCTCTGTCGATCTACCCTATTAATCAAATTCAATTAGTACCATGGAAGACCAACCTTAAATGAAAAGCTAATAGAGGTTCACCAACATTGCTAGAAAAAGGAAAGAGGGGTGGCACTCTGCATTATGTCGATCTCCCACACACAGAACCATCAATTCCATAATGAAACAATCAAACCTGGCACCTCGATCATAGCACACAATCCAATTTTATAGAAAATTTGATTTTAAGTCCCACTATGAAGCAAGCTAAAGGTTCCTTCAAACTTGAATGCAAATCCCCAAGGATCAATCTGTACATCACCAACCCCGAGTAAGTATACCTTCTTCGTAGTGGCGGCGAGACAAATGCATCATACGTGTGAAAGGCCTCCCAATGCACCAGCTCATCAATTACCAAATTCCATCACCCCATACTTCCACCAAATTTGAAACCCATCCATTGATCTGGAGTGATATGGATTAATGGATGGCCCAAATGGAACTATGTGGCAACCACCCGCTATCCCACAAGGTGTTGATGCTTGGAAATAGATAGCCCACGGGCTAGTGGAGAATGACTAAGATTTGATCTTCAAAGACAATTGGGACCATTAGATCATGGGCCCACCTCGAATGCTGTCATAGAAACTGCCAAGGCCCATGTAAAGATATGCCATGTGGAGTGCACCTGTTGCCTCACACAAGTTTTTTACCAGTTATTATATTGTCACAAGCAAGTGGGCAACCAATAGAATGTAAGCTATGGGACCACGCCGCGCCACACATAGAACAAATTGAGCACCTACATTATGTTGTGATATGAAAAAGGGGACACCCTAGGTACTTAGGTAAAAAATTTTGGCCTTGCCTAAAGCACACATAAGATAATAATTATTTTCTTACTCAGACATAGGACATGGGCACAAATTATACATGTGCAATCAAATACTTGTTTAGGGGCATGGGACCAACCTATCAACGATGCCAAATGACTTAATTCATGACTTAAGTGACTAGGAAAAGTAGAAATAAGCCAATGACAAATTAAAAGAAATGTTAAGGTTTTTGTAGAAATAGGGTTTTTGAAGGTTTAAGCTTTAAGAAAGGAACCCTAGAAAATGGGAAATGAAACCCTAACCCTCAGGGGACTAACTGATGACCCAAATTATGAAATGTGACCATAGAACCACTAAAATTTTCCAAAGTCCCACCAAAGTAGTCATTTTTTTATGATAGTTTTGTCTTTGAAATATATAGCTCCACAAATCCTAGAAAAAAAACTCAAAACCTAGGCTTGACAAATATCAACTTAGCATGATGAACTAGAAATCATGATTAGAATATGGCAAATAATAGGTCATTTACTAAGAGAGGGAAACCATTTTTCTGTTGGTAAGAGACACTAATATGCATGACAAGTGTTGTCATTGATGGCAACTAAGTCCATGTTACACATCCTCATTACATAATTTGTTCATGTCGGAAGTCAAAGTGAAAATTTGTTTAAGTCTAGGTAGTCAGAAATAGAGCATGTGACAGGGTCCGGTATCTTGGTCTGGATCTCTTGGGTGGTAAATCATAGCACGATGTGGATCTGAGGGAGTAAGGATAGTTAGGACTATCTAAATCCAGAAATTTAGCTTCTGGTGATTAAGGATTTAAAAGTCATAAGCATCTGAGTATTAGGTTCTAGTTATTAGTACAGTCAGAAGATGAACAAGCTGGCCTAGTATTTGATCTTGGTCCAGATGAAGAAAAGTTGTTGGTTAAGCATTTTTTGGTAATCAAGGGTATTAGCCAACATGATTGATAATTTGAGAACACAAGTTTTTGGTCTGTGTTGTTGATTGTGCATGGATTCAGCTGACAGAGCGGAGTTCTTAACAAATGTTCTAAGTTTTCTTGAAGTTGACTATAGTTGATTGAATTTATTGATGTGGATATATATAGCCGATGAATTTAAGTGTGAAGGTGTGTGTGTAGGTGTGTGTGTGTGTGTGTGTGTGTGTGTGAAGGTGTGATGGTGCAAGTGCAAAAAGGGCAGAAAGAAGTGCAAAGATAAAGATCCAAGCTCAGATTGTGGCCTAAGAGTGAAAAATGGCAGAATAAGGATGAAGTTTGTAAGATTAGTATTTTGTGCTTAACCAAAATAGAACTTCTACATTGGTAGATGGTATTCATTAGTTCAAACAGTCTATAATCTTCTTGTAATCATCTATGTAGGAAGTGAACCTCTTGGAGCAGTGAGCTCTGGACAATGCACCTTGAAGACATCTGCCTTTCCCATTTGTAATACTTTTAATAGAGTATACTTTATTGTGGGTTAACCCCCACCATGGTTTTTCCCTTAACTGGATTTCCATAGAAAAATCCTAGTGTTATGTGTGTTGATTATATTCCTTCTCATGTGTTGTTAATTTATGCCTTCATAATTTGTTAATAAGTGATAAAAGAGGTAAATTGACACAAGTAATATAAGTTTTTGTGACAACTGATTCAACCCCCCTCTTAGTTGTCTACCCTTATTCCAACAATTGGTATTAGAGCAAGGTTCCTTGGAAGGAGCCTAACAGCTTGAGGAAGATCTAGGAAGGAGTTTCAATGGGTTCACTTAGAGAACAACTTCAATTGGCCCTAGACGATCTTGATCAGTCCAAAGAAAAAGTAAATGAACTAAAAGTGAACCTTAAAAATACTGATGATTGCATTGAGATGTTAAAAGAAAAACTAAAAAATGTATGAAAAGGAGGAAGGAGCTACTTCAGCAGCTAGCTAATTCTACTAAAGAAAATGGCATGAATGAGGCTTTGGAAGAAAAGACAAAGGAATGTGAAAAGATGACAAAAGAAGTTTCTGTTCTAAAACATGAGATGGAATATAGGGTGATGAGGCTAACCAAATAAATTGAGCAAAGGAAGAAGACTAAAGAAGATCCAAATCAAACTCTAAAGGAAAGAATAGAAGAATTCTACAGAATGGACAGAACAATTGGCCATCTAAAATTTTATTTACAAGAATATAGACATAATGAGGAGGAACTTCAAAGGCAAATTGTCATTCTTAGATATGACCTAGAAATTACAAATGAATACAAGGAAAAGTTCAAGATAAGTTTATCTAAACTTGAATTATTTATTGAGAGTCAGATGAAGGCAGATGATAAACATGGTCTAGGATATGAGAAAGGTGAAAGCTCTAGATCTGATCAAAGAAATCCTAAACCAAGGAATCAAAGAAACAAACCTAGAAGACCTCTGGTAAGACAACCTAATGCTCAAAGGTATCCATCTTTCAATGGAAACTCTTTCAATTGCAATACATTTGGTCATAGAGCTACTCAGTGCAGAAGTAGAGTGAATCAAAATGTTGCATATTTCTCTGGTCAATGTTTCAATTGTAATAGGTACGATCATAGATCGAATGAGTATAGAAGTATGATGAACTACTCTAACAACAAAAGAAATGTCAATTCTGTCAATGGCTACTATTTTGCATGCAATAGATTTGAACATATCAGTAATCAATATAGATCAAGAGGAAATCAATCAAATGGGCAAAGAAATGTTGTGTGCTTCAATTGTAACCAATTTGGTCATATTGTAAGATTCTGTAGAAGTAGGAATGATGACAGAAAAGGTCTGGTAAATAGAAAACTAGATGAGCAGAGACAAGATAGAGGAAAGGGCAAAGTTGATGTGAATGAGTTCTAGAATGAAATGAACAAAACATGGGTAAAGGAAAGTGAAATGAATGTTGACAATATGTCTACACTGGAATCCAGTGCTGATAATTCCTCTAGGAATTGAATCAAGAGCTCTAGCTTAGTGGGAGTTGCATTGAAAATCTGATTCCCCCTACCAGTAAATAGGTGCCTAAATTTGGTATGATGAATGAAGATAAAGAAGCCTATTGCAAACCTGTTGGAGAAAATTTTGGAAGAAAAGAAACTAATGTGATTGATTACGAACCAATTGAAGATTAACTGCATGTAGAAATAATGTAATTGGATGTATAGGGTAGAGCATTTATTATAATAACAAATTAGGTTTTGCGGAGTATAAAAAGTCATTAACTCAATCATTTGGATCACTTTCAAGAAGCATTCACACAAATTCGTAGAAGTCAACCCGTTAGGTGTATTTTCAAATGTTCCATATGGTGCTTTACATGTTAAAGATATTAGGGCCTATATTCATGCTAGCATAGATGAATTTGGGGACTCATAGTTTGTAGATTTGTTCAAGAATCATCTAAGGGATGAAATTCACGGTCTCAAACCTGAGTATAAGGTACTGCATGATAAGGATTTCATCTAGATTATAGGGTTTCCATCCTTCGATGAAGATGAATGGGTCTAGTATGTTTTAAGATGAATGCATGATGAGTTTTTGTGGCTAATGAAACCCTTCAAGATTACCAAGGATGCCATCAAGGTAGTGATAGGGTTAAACTCATCCGGTGGACTGCTAATGTTGACAACAGTAAAGAATCAAATAGTAACTGATGCTACTGATTCAAGGTTTGACAAAAGGGCAGTGACAATCAATGACATTATTGATCCGAATGTTAAGTTTACTTCAATGGTAATTGGTTACAAAATTTATCACTCCAATAGGGAGAACTCTATTTTTGGAATGGCCATATATGTTGCATACAAAATGTTAAGAGAGAATGTTGATTATGACTTGTGTAAATTGTTGCAAAACCATCTGATGGAAAATATGAATAGGGTAAAGAAGGATAAGAAGAACACCTTCAAATATGGTACATTGATCTTATGTTTTTTCTTCTATTTCATGAATGAGTTGCCTAACAAGAAAAACATGTGTTGGACAAATGACAAACCTATTGCTATATAGATAAGAGAGAACTTGAATAGCATTGGTGACTCTAAAGCACATAAAACTACAATCTGGGGTTACTTCAAGAATTTTCAGAGTATGATGTATTCTAGGGAAAGAATTCCTAAATTGATTGTTGAGAAATACCAGAATGAGATTTGCTTCATGGTGGATACTGATCATTGCTTAATGGAAGTAGTAGAACCTAGAACTATCTGGATCATGCCCATGGGCTATGAGGTAGATGAGAAATTTTGGATATGTATGCTCAACATCTCTTGAGCAAACCCAAGGATGATTCTATGGAGAGATTTTAGACATATAAGGAGCTCAGTTTGAAACTGTATTTTGAGCTCAGAAAACTTGAAATGAAGAGGAAAGTTTAAAAGTAAGTAGAAATGTATGCTGAAAGCATTGGCATATCTAAGGAATCTATGAAGAAAAATAGAGAAAGGATAGAAAAAGATGAGAAGGAGATGCAGGATAAGAAAAAAGGAAGTGCTTTGGAAGTCTCCACCAGCTAGCCCAGAAAAATAAGAAGCTCTGTTGTTGCCTCTATTCACACAAAACCTATCAAAACAAAGAAACTGGAAGACAAACCATTCAGTAAAGATGGTAAAAGAATGAAGACTAAAGAATCCAAAACATATGAGAGCGTTAAAGATGATGAGGAAACAAAATCAGATGAAGCAATAAAGGAAATAAAGACAAAGAAAGAAGAAGCTTCAAAGACTGCAAAAGATAAGCATTCCAGAAGTATCAAGGTATGTAAAAGACAAAAGACTGAAACCCAAACTAGAAAATCCACTTTGTCTATAGAATAAATTGTGAATACTGTGACAATTCATGGGAATCTAAAACCCATAGTAAAATACTATGACACTTTTGATGATGCAAACAAGAGAATTTTGGAGGATGCTACTGTAAAATAGTTGAATACATTCAATAGAGCTCTTGTGGAAATTTTATCTAAAATTCCTAAGAGTCTGAGTAACATTTTGGAAATGAGGAAAGAGGCTTCCAAAGGTAAAAAATTGGAGCTGAGGGAACATGTGTTATCTAGTTTCTGTCCAGTGATCTCCAACAAAGAAGCAGATAAATTTTTTAAAGAGGTCAAAAATGATTTTAGAAGAAAAATGAGGATGAAGAAACTGATGATTAGAGATATTGATGAAGTTGTTGAAGAAACAAGACATATTTTAAAGAAAGCACTGGACAAGAACAAGTTCTATGTGGTTATAGAAGAACTAGTTGATACTGAGGATACATCAATTTTGAATGATATAGAGTAGCAGAGAGATGAGCAACAATCTGAGATATATGACTCCTCTGTTCCGGAAGAGTAGGTAATAAACAAAGAAGATGAAAAGATGACAAATAAAACTGATGATGCAGGAGGTATTCAAACTGCTATGGATCAATCTGGCAAAGAAGATACAGAGATGAATGTTGAAACAGGTGAAGATGATTCTTCAAAAAATAAAGAGCATGAAATAGAAGAAGCTAAGGACCAAGAAGGAGGAAAGGCCAAGGACAAAAATGAAAAGGAAGAAGAGATTGCAAAGGTTGAGGAAGAGCCCAAATAGGACAATCTGGTTGACAGTATCGATAAAAATCAAATAGATACATCAACATCTTGGGCAAGAGAAACTGCAGAAGTACTGAAGGAAATTTTCGAAAGAGATAAATAAATTGAAGAAGATCATGATATAATACAAGGTCCAATAAAATTTGATACCTTATCTCCAGTGCAGAAGATAAAATTGGCCTCCATTGCTTAAGCCAAGGCCAAAGAAGATATTCTAAAGTCTCACATGGAAGATAGTGAGCTACTTGTTTTGGCATTAGGGGTCTTGGAGAAGATCATGCCCACCTTTCAGAAGGATTCTTCAGCATCTCCCTCCAATCAATTGAAGAATCTAGTAAACTCGGTAAGTTCTCATATTGACTTTCTAGAGAAGTCTGCAAAGGTCAAGGTTTAAAATGAATTCAATGATAAAATATTTGATGCTCTAAAAGGGATGATTGGAGTAGATAGAATTGTGTTGGATATGAGTAGAAAGCATATTCAAAATGCTGTTACAAAAGGAGGGAATGTATATAAATTTTGTTTATCTTGTCCTAAAGCCATAGAGAACATTGAAATAAAAATAATAGAGTCTATGGAAAAATTGTCAAGTGTATCCCAATCTTTCGATCCTCTAACAGTATCAGTGATGAGCCAAGAATGTCAAACAATCAACCTGATTGAAGAAATAAAGAAATTGATGAAGGAAAAGGACAACATTGAGACAAGGATGTGTGAGCTCTGGGGACTAATTTTCCCCAAATTAGAAGCAATGTTCAATGATTTGACTGAAGCCCAAGCTGCTGCTAAGTCAAGTGACCCTACTGACTTGTGGAAAGAAAAGTCTCAAGCATTCTTATTTAGCGGCCACATCTTAGTTTTGAACAACATGAAGAAGAGTTGGGACAATGACTTGGTGCTATTGAAGAATGTCTTTGGTGATATGTTCAAACTCATGTAAATAAGTCATAGGGTTGTTTGTATATATACCCATGTACATTAAATTTTTGATGAATTTTGGTATGAGGATTTTGTTGAGTTTGATGCTCAATTATAGATATTGGAACTACTAGACCATAAGGCAATATTCACTCCTGGCTATAAAGCTGTATTGCATAGACATTCCATTGTGGAGGAATGTGAGATTATGGAATTATTACATTTAAAAAGTTCAGCCTTTACCATTGATGTCAAAGGCGAAGTGAAGAGCAGTGAAAATGAGGAATCTAGCAAAGGGGGAGCACTAGAGAATAATGAAAAGCATAAGAATACATAGTAAGGGGGAGTTGTTCCAACACTTAGTCATTTTTCACTAAGTGTTGCCATCAATGCCAAAGGGGGAGATTGTTGGCAAGAGACACTGCTATGCATGACAAGTGTTGTCATTGATGGCAACTAAGTCCATCTTACACGTCCACATTTCATAATTTGTTTGTGCTAGAAGTCAAAGTGAAGATTTGTCTAAGTCTGGGTAGTCAGAAACAGAGCATGTGATAGGGTCCAGTATTGTAAGGCCACATATAAGCCCACTTGAATTTCCCTAAAAATATTGTTATGGTAAGATTGGCTTGAAGAACATTTACAATAAATTTCTTATTTTCTATGTGATGACACCTATGGTAGGTTATTCGGCAACAATTTTGACAATAATGCATGACAATTATTTTTATCTAATCTATGTTATATGTTGAGCTATCTCTGGAGCATGCTTGTTGAATTATAATTCTATGATGTGAAACCCATCCCTCAGTGACTACTAACCACATTATTATGTGTTGATTAGGATTGTATGAGTTGATTTTGGTATAGTTTCCTCATATCACTTATTATATGATGTGGATTTTACAATTCTTGTTATGACTCAGTTGATGATATGAGAAAGTTCGGTATATGGTTGATATGATTTATGATATATAAATATAACTAATCATGTGATTACACCTTCTTTTAATGTAATTATATTGAATGGTAGACATATGCTCTATCCTATCATGGTGCATTTAATTAGTCTTATTCTAATGGTGATTCGCTTCGGCTATGGATTTGCATATACTTGATGGACTAACAATTGTAACTTGAGTATGCAGGTTGATCCCAATGACAATGGGATTTGGAGGTCACTTGGTAAACCCTA
Organism: Cunninghamia lanceolata; assembly: GCA_027924645.1. Lineage (NCBI taxonomy): Eukaryota > Viridiplantae > Streptophyta > Pinopsida > Cupressales > Cupressaceae > Cunninghamia > Cunninghamia lanceolata. The sequence continues at coordinate 2,855,902 of BSBN01000551.1, forward strand.
TTGTGCTCAACCAGTGAAACCGACCATAATCCATATGGAGGGATTAAGGTCTCATATGATTTGCAAAGTAGTCTGTTGTGTTATGAAGTTATTTTAGTATGAGGAGTGTTCGGTATGGTATGAGGAGTGAGTCTATGTGTTGTAAGGTTGGTTTATTTATCTCTTTATTTATTCATTCAATCATTTTCTTCTAAGTTTAAGATGCCTTATATGAGTGTTTTCATTGTATTTACAAAGTGTAAAAAGGTCTCATGGCATAATGTTATTGTTGGGGGGCATTTTGAAGTATAAAAATTGATTTTTTTTTAAACAAAATTTATTTTAAAAAATTACATTTTTATTAGTGACAAAATTTTAAATATTAGGAAATAGGTGAGGTGTCACCACCTCATACCATCCTCTAGATGGTGGTTGGGGCCCATGAATCACCATGGGTGAAGACACATGGAGGCCCCCTCTTTCCATGGGCTCCAAAGTAAATACACTTAACAAAAAAAGATAGAGGTGTATCAACTTGGGAGGAGAAGGAGAGGACACTTGCCTCCTTCATAATTTATGTTAAATAAAAAAATCCATTTATGATATATACAGCTCCAAAAAAGAGGGAAAGGGGGGCTTTTCTTTTGGGCTGGACTTGTTTAAAAAAAAAGAGAGAAATAAAGGACAAAAAAATGGGGAGCATTTGCAATGGTTTTGACTAGTTTCTTGCTACTCCAGACTATGTTAGGGGTAAGGTCTGTAACCTAAATTTACATTATTCTTAAATATGTTAATGCTGAAGTTTTCCTTTTTCTATTGATTTTTTTATGGGAAGTGAATCTTTGTGAGAAGGGAACTTACATTTTTCTGAGTACTTTTAAATTCAGTGAGTAGAGAACATAAAGATTGCTGTGTATTGCTATTTTCTTAGTATGTTCTCATATGCATTAATAAGGGTTCAATGTAAGTCATTTTCTGTTGTATAGTTATTTTGGGGGGGTGATCTCTAGAATAAGAATGAATAATATTTCTAATTACTCTCCCCAAGAGAGTGTCACTAACTTCCCCCTCTAAGGTTTCCTCAGGGAAACCACTGTGAAGTTAATCCTTGGGATGTATCTAGTGTAAATATACCTTGCTGAGAATATTGTGTGACTTGTTGTATGTGCCATGTCCATTTTTTACCTTATGAGATTCTAGGAAGTGTGTTATTGTATGTGCTATGTTTTTGGTTCCCTAGTATACCATGTGGCCTCCTAGCTTGGGGGTGGACTGATTTTCAATCCTAAGGTTGGGAGGTGAGCTCCCATCATCATTGGAAAAAAATAGTTTTTACGTGCAGGGAGAAGGTTCTATTGCAAAAGATGCACTAAACCTAGAGAATTCTTATTATTTTGATAGCCTTGTAGGAGGAAGTTTTGTACTCATATATTCAAGAAATCTCTCCCTGACTTGTCTTGATGCTATTGTACAAAAAGAATACATATTACAATTGCAAACTTGTAATGTGAATTATAGTCTTAGTCTATATCACCATTCATTCATAGTTCTTGTACTCCATAGATTTTCAAGCTTGCATAGTATAGTAAAAACTACTCTTGCACGGTTTGTGTGCAACTTAATCTATTTCTGGGTTTTGTTCCTTTTGTTCTAAGCCTTCTAGAACATTTTAGATTTGGAAATTTTGTTATAATACCAGAAAGTTATGGCTATTTTAATATTTCTTGGTAATACCATGACAACTTAAAATTTATTGATAAGAAAATTGTTAAAATATTTAATCTAAATCAAATATATTTTTTTTGTGATGATTATACTATTCTCAAACTAGAGAAATTTTATCTAAAACTAAAGACTGTGAAATGTTAAATGAGTATATGAGTGAATAATAGTTGCATATGTTAGAACTTTGTAAAACAAAGGAAGAACTAAGTATATTCTTAAGGAATCAAATAGAAGTAAATAATTTTGAGAAATATATATACTTTAGATGCATCACACAAACAATTGGTATGCCATGATAGTACAAACTTAAAATCTCAAATCACTTTTGGGCTAGAAACCCTCTCTGAACTTTAGCTATTTCCTACCAAATGCATTGCTGAAAAATGAAGAAAGGAACAACTGAAAACTTGTGTATTAGAACCTTTGAGAGTGGCCCTGTAATCATCCTTTCCTTAAGGTGAACCTACCAATACAAGAATCCAAAACCCATGGACAAAAAAAAAAGACTGTTTTGTTTGAAAAATACAAAGACAACTAACATTGTTTTCTTGCAAATTACTCATTCATGTCCACTCTAGAGAATGGAGACTATTTTCTGTCTGCAGGTAAAACATTGCCAATAGATAATAAAAACAAAACAAAAAAAGGGCAAAACAAGGAACCCACTAGCAAGTTGGGTATTTCAAGCATGAAATTTTTCTGCCCTCCATTATACATTTAGCCCATATCATCATTTCACTGTAAATTTAGCAACTATCCTAAGCATGGAAGAGTTTGCTAGGACAGAAATAGAATAAAGAAAATGTGTTCAAAGGATAGGCAAATCACTAGATTTGCACTTTTTTTTTTTAATTCTAAAAAATATGAGAAAAGTCTTAAGAGCTGTCATGAGGACCTATAAAAAGAAAAAGGCATTTTGGCCTAATGCTGCTTCTATTATCATGTTGCTAGAAAAATAACAACAACAACAACAACAACAACAACAACAATAATAATAATAATAATAAACAATTCGAGTCCCTTTCTGCAAATGAGTATGTGGTTGGACGGATCTCTCTAGCTTGAATAGGTTGGAGGTCTATCATAAAGGCTAAAGAGAATTCCTTCCACCCAGATCTGCGAGGCAACCCCAAAAGACAAACATTAATTTATTTTCTTCCTGTAAGACAAAACCCCCAGGTAGCCATAATAGAATTACAGATAGTTTATGTTTTTTAGACAAAAGGAAAAATGGCTTGGGATTGCAGAAAACTAGCCGCCTGCATATTTGCCTCTCCCCATGCAGCTCGCCTGATTTGCATTCAAGAACCTACAAAAAGAAAAATAGTGAAGTGTATAGTAGTAAACAAAGAAATGAGATGTGCTGAGAGCCTATTTAGGTTAGTTCAGGTGAGTTAGGGTTAGGGTTGTGGGAAGTATACCCTAATTAGGGCTACGCCTACCTTCTAGAGGTGAGTTTAGTTTAAAGGAAAATGAAATCACTTTAGCTTAAGTATGATTTTTATACCTCGTGGCATGAGTTGAGTAGGAGATCATAAAAAGGCTTTAACTTTATTTTATTTATGTTTTCCTTAGATGCTTGAATGAAAAAAAATATATTAATAATAATAGCAATGTTAATATTTATAATAATAACAATGTTAATATTTATTTAATGCAAAAATACATTTAGGCTTGGTTAATGTTCTTTCATTATTACTTATCCCATTTAGCTAAACATAAATTTGTTCTGTGACTAGTATATATATATATATTAACCAGAAAAAGGTGCAGGAGCACCCATAAATTAAGATTAAAAAGTATTACAGAAAAAAGGCCATAGCCAAGTCCAAAAAGACTAATTAAATAGGAAAGAGGACCCTAACAGTTCTAATCAACAACATATTTAAACAAGAAAATAGAAACATAGACAAACAGCCGCCATCACCCGAGCAGCAGCGCCATGGCCATAGAGAAGCAAAAATAGAAGAAACAGCAAAAAACTCCACCACAGGAAAAAAGAGATAGGCCAAAGGAAGAGACACACCACCCCACCAAAACAATAGAAACCAGATAGCACTAGTCATCACACGCCAGGGCAGCACAACACACAAAAAACTCGCCACCATCCCCTCACGTTGCAGCCAGAGAAGCCGGAAGGTTCTGCTCATCAAGAACCACATTCCCAACTGGAAGAAAACCTTCTTTAGGTTCCTCCAATGCATACCTGGGCATTTGCGGGGCTAAATCGAGAGCATGAACCCTTAAAAAGTAGATTGCTGTGAATACATCTTTAATTTTGCTCGCCTTTTTCTTAGTAATATGAAACAATGGGACTGCAACACACTATCGAGTAGGGGATGCACGCAGTGAAGTGAGATTGAAGAGCACTCCAATTAGAGCCTACCCCTGGTCCATCCTATAAGCAACTATCACCACTTCCCCTCTATCAATAGTATAGATGTTTTTATAGAACAAACTGGTAGCAAGGGAATGAACAAACTCACCATCCATGACTAAATCCATAATATTAGAAAGGAGCTGGGAAACCACATCAAAATATTGTAACAGTCGTCCCTCATAGCTTCTAATCCATGCATGCCCAATGATATTCTTGACAACAAACTGGATAAGAGTGTAGTCCCAGTCCAGAAGCGTCATCAGATCAGTTGACTTAACCCTGCCTTGTATCTCTGGTTCCCAATCAAGAGCTAGGAAAAATAAGCATTGATTGAGACGTGTGTTGGCCATGAGTGTTAAGCACTATGCATAGAGGGGAGTGATAGGAGAGTAGCTACAGGAAAATAGACCCAACAGAGAAGACCACAAGAACTGAAGTAAAGCAGCAACATACAAGCAAAACAACCCTTTACCACTGCTAACGGCCCAAAGTAGTAAAGAAGAAAAGCAGGCAGAGTACAACAGTGATAACAAGAGGTCAGTAGGCATCAGATGAGAGGAAAAGGAGGACACCTTGAAAATAAGGCCACTATCGGTAAGAGCCATGCGTCCACTACTAAAACATTCCATACAACTTGCAGTCGCCGTCAGGGAATAAAAAGGCCCTCAAATAAAGAGTGCATTTAAGGCTTGTCAACTCCCATGAATGTACTTTTAAGAAAGAGGATTTGCAATCCCCATCTACCCATTCACACGGATGAAAAAATACAAAGTGATCTTGGAGCACTGAACTATAGTAAAGGCTAGATAATCTTCTCCCACGGGCTTGTCAGGTACTAAAGTTGACAAAATGTGCCAGAAAAAAATAAAAGGACATGACATGGTAGAGGGTCGTTGCTGGACATAGCCTATTTGAAAGCTGAGTAGGTAACAAGTCACATCTTCCCTCACAGACGACAAAAAGTATGACAGAGCATAGAATTGTCAACACAACTTGACGTGAACAAAAACCTTCAGAAGCCATTGTTTGAAAACATGTCTACATGCAATCCAAACTCCCTTAGGCTTGGGCTCCGGCTACTTAAGATGAAACAAAATGATAGCCTGACACTTCTTCCATTTCACTTGAAATAAGATTTGAGAGGATGATTGGATTATCTTGGGCTCCATGTAGATAAACTGTAGATGCACTTTCTTGGTCAACAACTAGGTTAGTTAAATAGTCTGCCACCTTATTACCTTCCCTTAGTGTGTGTGAAATAAGATAGTTATCTAATTTGTTTAGGAGGGAGATGGCCTGTTATATATGCCAAATCTTTGGAAATTGTAACATTTAGCTTTGAATTATTCATTTTTACCTAAGCCCTATCATTTTGGCATCCATGGTATAAATAAATTATTTGGGATTCTTTTAATCAGAGCAGTTTTTAAACAAAAGACAAACTATGCAGCCAACATTGTGAGTAGACATGCTATATGAAAAAAAAAATCCCTTGAAAAGAATATTATAATTTATTCAATTAATTTATACACAAGTAAAAAAAGAATTTAAAATAATAATCATAATAATAACAATTAAATTCAATAAACTATTGTTTAAATTTGGAATATCTATTTGGGATAATAAATAAGAATTTTTTTCTAGAAATAACTCATAGGGCATTTGGCAACAAACAATCATATATTTGGAATCTGGGATTACACATGTTTTATGCCTTAGAAAGGGATGCATCCTGAAATAACAAATGTAAGAAAATATTAAGAATATGAAGCACTGGGAGACATGCTCTTAAATAGCTTCGTGCCATGCTCGTCCATAAATTATGTTATGTGCTCTTTCATTTAATTAGCCGATAGGCAATTACTATGGGCTTTGGAGCCAAATGCCCAGAGATGTTGTGTCATGCTATAAAAAAAAAAATTTGCTCGTCTTGGAAAAATGAGAGCATCACATTACATTAGAGTATAATTGTGTTATTCTTGGGTCATCCTCAATGTGTGGACATTACATGTATCTTGGTTTGGATCTCTCCAGTGTTAAATCACATCGTGCTATGGATTGAGAGAGTATGTAACATCCATGTTCCATTAACATAGTTTGGATCTCTCCAGTGTTAAATCATAGTGTGATGTGGATTGAGGGAGTATGTAACATCCACGTTCCATTAACATAGTAAAATTAGAAGATTTACCATTAAGTAATTCAACAAGGTAAAAAAAATGAGATAGAGAAATTTTTTCTTTTATTTAATAAATAATCAAGTAACTACAATTACAAGATTTCTTTTATTACAAAATACAATATACCCATATTGTCTTTTTTTTTTCAATGTTTACAAATGTAAAACCATTACATATACATATTTCGAATCAATACTACATCTGAATATCTGACATCTTTATCACAAGTCCTAGCATGTTTCTTGCTTGGAGGAGAGAGCATCTTTTCAGTGATTAACCTCCAACCACAGACCAGTGGTCTCCCACACATCTTCCACATAGGAAGTGGCCCTACCCTTCATGAGGAATATATACCAAAGGTGAGCAGTGGTAATTTGTCTTTTTCTAAGTACATAGTGTTGTATTCTACTCAACTCTATCAACCATACAACCCTAGATACCCTCTAGCTAAGTATGATTTCTGATAGGATGAGCAATCCAAATATAGCAAACCAACAATGCATGCAAAAAACAAATGCATTACTTTGGCTAAAGTTTTTAATATCAATATCATTCATAATGAATGTAGTCATTGTGTTCACCCACCCCTACTTGACTTGGATACTGTCATATTCCCACAGTTTAAATCTCTTACCAACCCTATTCATGCAATAGTTTATTCTATGAGTCACAATAATAACACTTTTGACATGAGTAAGTCTATATGACATAACCATTCAATTGGTTGGTAGTCGACTCTATGGTTACCCTAATATCCCTTGTTTATAACAATATAACAATATCTTATATTTAAGATTCTGGATTCACAAATATTCCTTGATTAAATTAACCAAGGTTGAGAATACTATAGTTCTCAAATAAGTATTGTCTCCTATACAAAGGAACATATAACAACTTAATTATGTTGATAAACAAAACATATACTAGGTATAAATATTCCTACAACAACATCCTTAGGAATACTTAACCTATTCCATTGAATTAGGTCTTTTCAAGAATAATAAAGACAATTAGTCTTAAATGGGATTCTCATAATATCCTCATTCCATCTTGCATAATATCGATAAGTTATTACCATTGATATGATACAAAGGTTTACTAACAGTTTTTATGAATCTAACACTCTTGTTTAAATAACATTATACGCTATGAATCTATGTATATAACCTATACAAGACATAAATGTAAACCATTATAACCTCATTACTATACAGTTCAAAATGAGAGTATGGAACATGGTTCATCCATTCAAGAATCTATCGAATGCATATTCCCAAACACCTTATTGGCTTGCTTCAAACTTACTTCACTAAGAAGACTATTCTTTCAAGCTTATGACAACTTATAGCATTCTCCTTCTAAGATATTCATTTATCTTTCATTCTCTAATTTGGTATGATCAATGATTTTAGAATTACTAAGAAGATGGTCGACTCAGTCTTCTATAATAGTATACTCACTGATATAACCAAATATTAGTCAAATAAAATAATGTTTATTGTCTTCATTGACTATAAGAAAAATAGCTCAATAAAGTTTACTTAAGAAAGTTTTTGTTCTTTCCTAAGTTGCTACTAAACTGTTTTCGACTATCACACTTAAATTCAGAAGGTTAAACCTTACCAGCGAACTCATACAATTATTCTATATTATAACAAAATATAGTTTTATTTTACCAATTGAATTCCTCATGGTTAAATAATACATGCAACCAAGGAATACTTGGAATTATACAATCTTAAGCTGGCTATGATGTGAGAACAATCACAATGCCACTAGCTTATGTATCCCCACTACTATCACAGCTACTATCTTCTATTTTGTAACTCTTTCCCCCTTCCTCCCATATGTCTCTCTGTGTCTTTTTGAGTTCTAAAACTCCCTACTAAATAACTACCATGACTCATTCGAATCAATAGTCATAAAGAGGGTGACATGACTCCTATAGAGTTGCCTTATTCTGGGCCTCTTCTCCACTTCGTAACAAACTTAAGAAAAGTTTACATAGTCTAAAGTGGTTAATTCAAAACTGAAAACCAATATTTATGCGCATATCCTCGCATGACAATGAGAGTTTATCACTCAAAAGCTTGTTAGTTGTGCCAGTTAAAAACCATAGTCCTCCTTCTTAGTCATGGTTGACACATCATCTATAACAAAACTAATGTTAAATGCTGGCCAATGAGTGGTTTGTTTGACCACTATCACTAATAAAGACTTATCTACAAATAAGCCATCAGCTTACTCAAACATTGTCCCATCAATTCAATATGCGGTATTATCCTCATTCGATGCCAAGGCATCTATATATATATTGATTACATCAATAATAATTATATTGATTACATCAACTATAATTATCATAGTATTGATTATTACATAAAATAGTTATGGTTTATTCATTATTAAGGTATTATTAAACCATGGTTCATGGATATTGTGATTGGGTTGAGCTTGTCTCCCCATCATAATCCGTCGATAATAATCACTTAATAACAACTTTGATGAAAACATCTTAACATTTACGAATCGTTATAAAACATAAAAAATATTAATAATAGTATTAGATAATCATTTTATGACAATAATGTCATAATATTTATGTTAAACATAAATAGTTATAATTCAAGTTCAAATGACGTCGTTAACACTATTAATGACTAAGATGACTTAATACTGACGCCGTTAATATTATTAATGACTAAGACAACCTAATATGACTTAGTGAGTTTTGAAAACAATGTCGACTAACTGTCGATTAGGTTTAGAAGCAAACTGACAGGACAAAGCTTACCTCTAACGACACATTGGTTCACATTTTCGTTAAAGACTTGTAAGTCAATGAGGAAAATAAACCACTTGTAACCTAACATCTATATCTCTCTTCTGGAAAGATACTCTCTCTCTCTTTTCTCTGAGAGTCATCTAATAGCCTATAATTCTGTTTCACTTGTCATCAAACAATGCAAGTGATCAGTGCATCATTAATCAATTAATTCAACTAATAAATCAATATTAACATAATCATTCCAATAATTTCAATAAATGACATTCAATATAATCCATATTTTTCCTTGTCACTAATCTAAATATCGTAATGAATTTACTTATGTCCAAGTAAAATGTAAAAGTAAAGCAAAGCCAAAATTGGGGATGTAACATATCCTTCCCCTAAAGATTCATCGTCCTCAATGATATAAGGTATTAAAAGTATCTAAAACAAAAAAAGGTTCATTGTTTTCAACTAGTAACATTATAAAATAAATGAGAAAGTTTTTGATAAATTCATTGTGATCGTCCCATGTAGCATTTTCTTCAGCATACTGGTCCCATTGGACCTTGTATTGCAAGACCTCTCTATTATGCAAGCAGAGCTTACGCATTTCTAACACCTTGAGTGGTTCGATTGTGACCACCCCTAGGTCTTGCATCTATAAAGAATTCCAAGTCAAAAATATGATTATTACCTACAACATATTTCTTCAAATATGACACATGAAAAACATTGTACATTCTAGATAAGACTGGAGGTAGAGCAATTATGTAGGCAACTGAATTGACTACTTCAAGCACTTCAAAGGGTCCCACATATCGAGGGGCTACCTTAGAAGATTTCCCAAACTTAATAGAACTTTTATGAGGTTTAACCCTCAAAAGAACATTATCTGCAATGGAGAATTACCTTGGAACACGTTTTGCATCCGCATAGTTCTTTTGCCTATCATTGGCTTATGCCAATCTTTTTCTGATAAGCTTAACTTTCTCTTCCATTTTAGCTAGCATTTATGGCCCGATGCTAATCCTATTCTCTAGCTTATCACAACTTATAGGAGTTCGCATCTTCTTCCATACAATGCTTCGAATGGTGCCATCTTAATAGCGGAATGATAAGAATTATTGTAAGCAAATTCCACAAGTGGTAAGTATTCTTCCCACTTATATTGCTGATCCATACAATACATACGCAACAAATCTTCCAAGACTTAGTTGACTCTCTTAGTTTGCCCATTGGTTTCAGGATGGTAAGTTATACTTACATTAAGTTTAGTCCCTTGCGTAGAAAACAAAGTTTGCAAAAACCTTGATGTTACACAGGAATCTCTATCTGAGATAATCTTTTCAGGGAAACCATGCAATCTAAATAGCTCTTACACAAATTTTATGAGCTAACATAGGTGCTCCATTAGTCAAATTTTATGGTATGAAATGTGCTACCTTTGTGAGTTTACCAACTACCACCAAAATGGCATCATGTAAATTCCTTTACATAAGAAGTCCTTGAACAAAATCCATGTTAATAACTTGCCATTTCCACTCTGGGACATCATGCAAATATAACAATTGTGCAGGGTGATGATGCTCTGCTTTTACCCTTTGACATTCTAAACAACTTTCTACAAATCTTGCAGCATCATTCTTCATTCCTTTCTAGAAATAAAGTGGTTTAACATCCGCTAGAAGTTTAGTTACTCCTGGATGTCATAAATATGGTGCTATATGAACTTCTTTTTGTACCAAGTCGCTTAATCTGATTGAATCAGGCACATAAATTCTATCTTTATACATCAATAGTCCATCTAACTCAAATAGAAAACCATCATATCTGGGATCTTTAGGATTATTTTTCAGAGCCTGCTCAACCTGCTTATAAAACTCATTGCCTGACAAATTTTGCAATACCAAATCGTTAAAATTTACATGAATAGAAATAATAGAAGCTATATGTCTTCTACGACTCAAATCATCAGCTACTCTGTTCTCTTTTCCTTTGATGTAGTTTATCTCAAAGTCATAGTCAAATTTCAATTCTAACCATCTCCTTTGTCGTGCATTCAAATGTGGCTGAGAGAAAATATACTTAAGACTTTGATGGTCTAATTTAAGTACAAAAGTCTTTCCCAACAAATAATGTCTCCACATTTGTAAGGCATGAATTACTACTGCCAATTCAAGATCATGCGGTGCATAATTTTTCTCATAGGATTTCAATTTCCTTGACTCATATGCTATGACTCTTCCTTCTTGCATAAGCACTCCTCATAATCCTTCTCCCGAGGCATTTGTGATTACCTTAAATTGTCCTTTGGGGTCAAGAACTTTTAAGATTGGAGTTGAAGTTAAATTTTCCTTTAAGAGATCAAATGCTTCCTGACATTTGTCTATCCTTTCAAATCTCTTTCCTTTCCTCTACAAGGAAGTGATTAGACTAGCAATACTGGAGAAATTTAGAACAAACTTTCCATAATAACCTGCCAGGCCCATGAAACTATGCACCTCATGTATGTTTGTTGGTATGGGCCAATCTAGAATAGCTGTGATTTTTATAGGATCAACAAATATTCCATTAGCTGATATAATATGACCTAGATATTGAACCTCCTTCTGCAAGAATATACACTTAGATAGATTCCCATATAACTTATGTTCTCTTAACCTTTGCAGAACTATTTGCAAGTACTGATGATGTTCTTCCTCATTCTTAGAATAAATGAGTATATCATCCAGAAAGACTAAAACAAATTTATCCAAACAATTTCTAAATATACTATTCATGAGATTCATGAATGCAGTAGGTGCATTTGTCAAACCAAATGGCAACATTGTGAAATCACAGTGTCCATACCTGGTTCAAAAAGTTATTTTATGAATATCTTCATCTTTCAGTCTTAACTTATGATATCCTGATCGCAAATCAATCTTCAAAAACACAACAGCTTCATGCATCTAATCAAAAAGATCATCAATATGTGGCAAAGGCTATTTGTTCTTTACCATTGCTTTATTAAGCATATGATAATCTATACACAAACAAAGGGTTCCATCCTTCTTCTTAAGAAAAATAACCAAAGCACCCCATGGTGAAACACTGGTTCTGATTAAACCTTTTGCTAATAATTCTTGTAATTGTTCTTTCAATTCCATTAACTCAGTTCTCTTCATACGATAGGGTGCTTTTGATAAAGGCTCATATCCTAGTTTAATATCAATAGAAAAATCAAAAACCCTTTTAGGAGGCAATCCTGGTAGTTCTTCAGGAAATAGATCCAGAAATTCCCAAAGAAAAGGATATTTTTCCACAAGAGATAAACTAGGGTTTTCTACCCCTTCCTCTACTTGTTCCATTTTAACTGCGAACAACTGACAGCCTTTCCTTCTGGCCCTATTTAATTGCTTAGCAGATATAGTTCTAATTTTAACTTCACTTTAAATCCCTTGGAATTGGGTTAGATTTCTAAAATCATCTAAGCATTCAATTGTTTTTGAAAAATAGTCAACCTTAGCTCTATGTTTTCATAACCAATTCATTCCTAGGATCACATCCTAGGAACCTAAGGGGGCTACATACAGATTTACTTTAGTTGAGAAACTAGGAAGGTCAACTTTGGCTTCAAACAAACATTACTCTACCTAAGCCTTAGATTGGTTAGCATATTCTACTGACTAGGGTTTGGACATGTAACTAGCTTTTCTATAAAATTTACTCAAAATTCTAGGAGAAACAAAGTTTTGTGTGGCTCTTGTATCAATCAAAATAGATATATGAACTCCAAACAAAGTACTTTTCATCCCAGTGGGTGTGATTTGATACTCCACTTGATGATTGTTGAGAGTTGCATGAATCCTTTGCTGGAATGCTTTTTGTTGAGTAGGTAGTGCAGTACCTCTTTGTTTTCCATTTTGATTCTTGTTAGGGCAACGATTTGCATAGTGGTCACCCCCACAAGTAAAGCATCCTCCAATGGGTCCTTTCTTATCTGAAGTCTTCCCATAGTTATCCTCATTTCTTTTATAGTTTCCATTCTTCTTCTCATTGCCAAATCCACCTTTTCTCTTCTGAGGTTCTTTATCTTTTCTCTTGTTATCATAGCTCTTTTCATATCTTTTCTTGTAGGGTTGATTGTTAGGACTTCCATTAAACCTCTTACGGCTTCTATCACGATAAGTTGAGATGGATTTCAGCTTTTGGTCTTTCTTGATTGCCTTCTCGTACACTTGATCCATTGTTGTAGGACCATGTACATCCACTTCACCACCAATTTGAGTAGTTAAACCCATGATGAATTTCCTAATCCAAAATCTCTCATCCTTATGATACTATGGAACATTTTCAGGAGTCAAGTGAATTTTCCCCATATTCTACCACTGTCATATCTCCTTGTCGAAGATTCTAAAAATTAGTCAGTTCTGATCAAATAGAGTTGTGGTAACCATATTTTATGAAAGAGTTCCACGAACTCATCCCAAGTTACCCTTAGAGAGCTCAAATTCAATTCCATCTTTTTATTCATCCACCAAGTTGATGCTTCTTCCGCTAGTTGGAATGCTCCCCATACAGCCTTAGTCACCTCCGAGTAATTTCTTATCTCAAAGTACTTTTTCATTTCTGTTAACCAAGCTTCTACAACATCTCTAGTTTCTATCCCATAAAATTTTGGTGGAACAACCTTCTTCATATCCTTTGAGAGCTCCAAGTTAAATCTATCCCTAGCCTCTTTATGAGGGTCGGTACTCTTACTTTGATCTTCATGATTTTCTCCGCTTTCACCATGAGAATTTTCACCTCCTCCCTCAGTAGTCCCTTTATCATCCACCTTGTATTCTGAATCACCCAATCTTTTCTTGGTTTCCTCCAACATGGTTATGATTTGGTCTAGCTTATTATTTGGTGGGTGGTTTCCCTCTTCACTTTCTCCTTGGTTAGTTCTTGTCTGCACCATGTTTATCATTTTCTCACACCTAAGAATATTGAGTTATCCATTAGTTCTAGATTATAATGTAATCCATTAAATCTAAACATAATACTCAATTTAAACAATAGTTTGGCACAAAAACAACTCTTTTTATTTATTTCATTTCAAAAGTAAAGAGTTTTCTTCTTTATACAAGAAATGACTTCAAAAGTCATGTTCCAGAGGAGTATATCCCTCAGACTCATTTCTAGATACATAATCCTGAGGTATATAACTCTCTAACTCACTCTCGGACCTAACTTCTATGATCTCAATAGTTGAAGGTATGAGGGGATCTCGCCTAACCATAGTTGTTTCCTCATCTGACATATTCTCTATGATTTTGGCAGTGATCTTAACTCTTTCTTTTTCTTCCTTTCTCACTCACTTGATTCGAGTTAAGGCAATTGCCAAAGTTTTAGTATCACTCAGTCAAATGTCACTCTCATCAGCGGTTCCCTCAAAGGTTTTGATAATGGCCTCATGTTCTCTTTTACTTTTAAGGAAACGTTGGCTCGAATTAATAGACTTTCTTGATGTCTTCTTAAAACATAACTTCCTGGCACAAAATTTTTTAGATATTAGCTAACCACATAATGTTGACTACAAGCAAGCATAGTGGTCTCATAATCCCTAGTTCTAAACCTGGTAGCTCTGATACCATATGTAACATCCACGTTCCATTAACATAGCAAAACTAGAAGATTTACCATCAAGTAATTCAACAAGGTAAAAAAATGAGATAGAGAAAAGTTTTCTTTTATTTAATAAATAATCAAGTAACTACAATTACAAGATTTCTTTTATTACAAAATAAAATATACCCATGTTGTTCTTTTATTTCAATACTGCATCTGAATATCTAACATCTTTATCACAAGTCCTGGGATGTTTCCCGCTTGGAGAGAGAGCATCTCTCTAGTGATTAACTTCCACCCATAGACCGGCGGTCTCCCACACATCTTCCACATAGGAATTGGCCCTACCCTTCACGAGGAATATTGACCAAAGGTGACCAGTGGTAATTTGCCTTTTTATTAGTACATAGTGTTGTATTCTACTCAACTTTATCAACCATATAACCCTAGATACCCTCTAGCTAAATATGATTTTTGATAGGATGAGCAATCCGAATATAGTGAACCGACAATGCATGTAGAAAACAAATCCATTACTTTGGCCAAAGTTTTGAATATCAATATTATTCATAATGAACGTATTTGTTGTGTTCACCCACCCCTACTTGACTTAGATACTATCATATTCCAGCAGTTTAAATCTCCTACCAACCCTATTCATGCAATAGTTTATTCTATGAGTCACAATAATAACACTTTTGACTTGAGTAAGTCTATATGACATAACCATTCAATTGGTTGGTAGTCAACTCTAGGGTTACTCTAATATCCCTTGTTAATAACAATATAACAATATAACCATATCTTATATCTAAGATTCTGGATTCACAAATATTCCTTGATTAACTTAACCAAGGTTGAAAATACTATAGTTCTCAACTAAATATTGTCTCCTATACAAAGGAACATATAACAACTTAATTATGTTTATAAACAAAACATAAACTAATTATAAATATTCCTACAAGGGCATCCTCGGGAATACTTAACCTATTCCATTGAATTGGGTCTTTTCAAGAATAATAAAGACAATTAGTCTTAAATGGGATTCTCATAATATCCTCATTCCATATTCCATAATATCGATAAGTTATTACCATTGATATGATACAAAGGTTTACTAACAATTTGTATGAATCTAATACTCTTGTTTAAATAACATTAAATGCTATGCATCTATCTTTATATCCTATACAAGATAGAAATGTTAAACCATTATAACCTCATTACTATACAGTTCAAAATGAGAGTATGGAACATGGTTCATCCATTCGAGAATCTATCGAATGCATATTCCCAAACACCTTATTGGCTTGCTTCAAACTTAATTAACTAAGAAGACTATTCTTTCAAGCTTATGACATCTTATAACATTCTCCTTCTAAGATATTCATTTATCTTTCATTCTCTGATTTGGTATGATCAATGGTTTTAGAATTACTAAGAAGATGGCCGACTCGGTATTCTATAACAATATACACTGATATAACCAAATATTAGTCAAATAAAAATAACATTTTCTGTCTTCAACAACTATAAGAAAAATAGCTCAATAAAGTTTACTTAAGAAAGTTTTTGTTCTTTCCTAAGTTGCTACTAAACTATTTTCGACTATCACACTTAAGTTTAGAAGGTTAAACCTTACCAGTGAACTCATACAATAGTTCTATTTTATAACAAAGTACAGTTTTAGTTTACCAAACAAATTCCTCATGGTTAAATAATACATGCAACCAAGGAATACCTGGAAGTATGCAATCTTAAGCTGGCTATGATGTGTGAATGATCACAAGGTCGACGCCACTAGCTTATGTATTCCTGCTACTGTCACAACTACTATCTTCTATTCTGTAACTCTTTTCCCCCCTCCTCCCGTGTTTCTCTCTGTATTTTTTTAAGTTCTAAAACTCCCTACTAAATAACTACCATGACTCATTCTAATCAATAGTCATAAAAAGGGTGGCAAAAGTTGTATAGAGTCGCCTTATTCCCAACCTCCTCTATGCTCAGTAACAAACTTAAGCAAAGTTTACATAGTCTAAATTGGTTAATTCAAACTTAAAAACCAATATTTATGCACATATTCTCCCATGACAATGAGAGTTTATTGCTCAAAGGCTCGTTAGTTGTGGTAGTTAAAAACCATAGTCCTCCTTCTTAGTCATGGTCAACACATCATCTATAACAAAACTAATCATAAATGCTGCCCAATGAGTGGTTTGTTCGACCACTATCACTAATAAAGACTTACCTACAAATAAGCCTTCAGATTACTCAAACATTGTCCCATCGATTCAATATAAGGTATTATCCTCATTCGATGCCAAGGCATCTATATATTGATTACATCAACTATAATTCTCATAGTATTGACTATTACACAAAATAGTTATGGTTTATTCAATATTACGGTATTATTAAACCATGGTTCACAGATATTGTGATTGGGTTGAGCTTGTCTCCCCATCATAATCTATCAACAATAATCACATAATAACAACTTCGACAAAAATATCTTAACATTTACGAATTGTTATAACACATCAAAAATCTTAATACTAGTTTAGATAATCATTTTACGACAATAACGTCGTAATATTTACGTTGAATGTAAATAGTTATAATTCAAGCTCAAACGACGTCGTTAACATTATTAATGACTAAGATGACTTAATATTGACATCATTAACATTATTAATGACTAAGATGACTTAATATGACTTAGTGGGTTTTGAAAACAATATCGACTAACTGTCGATTACGTTTAGAAGCAAACTGACAAGACAAAGCCTACCTCTAACGACACATTCGTTCACATTTTTGTTACACACTTGTAACTCGGTGGGGCAAATAAACCACTTGTAACCTAAGGTCTATATCTCTCATTTCAAAAGATACTCCATCTCTCTTTTCTCTGAGAGTCATTTGATAGCATGTAATCCTATTTAACTTGTCATCAAACAATGCAAGTGATCAGTGCATCATTATTCAATTAATTCAACTAATAAATCAAATCTCATTTAATAGATATTAAATCAATATTAATGTAATCATTCCAATAATTTCAATAAATGACATTCAATATAATCCATATTTTTCTTTGTCACTAATATAAATATCGTAATGAATTTACTTATGTCCACGTAAAAAGTAAAAGTAAAGCAAAGCCAAAATTGGTGATGTAACAGAGTAATAAGGATAGTCAAGACTATCTCAATCTAGGAATTTACCTTCTAGTGATAAAGGATTAAAAAGTCATAAGCATCTGAGTATTGGGTTCTAGTTAGTCAGAACAATACAGCATTTGATCTTGGTCTAGATGAAGAAAAGTTGTTGGTTAAGCAATTTGTTGTAATCAGTGGTATTGGCTGACATTATTGATGATTTGAGAACACAAGTTTTTGGTCCATATTGTTGATTGTGCATGGATTCAACCGACAGAGCAAAGTTCTTAACAAATGTTCAAAGTTTTCTTGAAGCTAACTACAATTAATTGAATTTCTTAATGCGGATATATATAGCTGATGAATTCAAGTTTTTTGGTGTGTGTGTGTGAAGGTGTGATGGTGTAAGTGTAAAAAGGGTAGAAACAAGTGTGAAGATAAAGATCCAAGCTCAGATTATAGCCTAAGAGTGAAACAGGGTAGGATAAGGATGAAGTGTGTAAGATCAGTATTTTGTGCTTAACCAGAACTAAACTTTTGCATTGGTAGATGCTATTGATCAATTCAAACAATCTTTAATCTTCTTGTAATCATCTCTGGAGGAAGTGAGCCTCTTGGAGCAATGAGCTCTAGGCAGTGTGCCTTGAAGACATGTGTCTTCCCCATTTGTAATACTTTTAACACAGTATAATTTCTTGTGGATTAACCCCCACTGTGGTTTTTCCCTTAACCAGGTTTCCACGTAAAAATCTTGGAGTTATGTGTGTTGATTATAGTCCTGCTCATGTGTAAATTTATGCCTTCATAATTTGTTAATAAGTGATAAAAGAGGTAAATTGCTGCAAGTAGTAAAAGTTCTTGTGACAACTAATCCACTCCCCCTCTCAGTTGTCTGCCCTTATTACAACATTTTCCACTTTAGATTTTGTTAAACCTAAGATGACATTCCTAAGGGACTTCAATAATATAATGAAAGAGAAACAATAATGATACCATTAGGACTTCAACAACCATTCCCTATGGATAATTTAACCCTTTTTATTTATCACTAATTCTTATTAAATGTTTATTTTGATACTTATTTGTAATTTTTCAATACATGGATATAATTTACTTGTACATATGGATAGTTACTTACATTTATAATTTTTCAATACATGGATATTTACTTAAATTTGGATATTCATAAGTTTATTTAGATATTATTTTGTATGTTTTCAATATGGATATATTTACTCACATTTGTAAGTTTTTTGATATGGATACTTGCGCATGATTAATTAAATATTTATTTATTTTTCTTCTAATTATAAATGTAGGTGGTCTAATGGACCAAATTCCTACATAGGATGAATTTGTAATAGATGATATTTTGCAAAACCTCCCACCCCTTCCACCTCAAAACCCCTGCCCCCCTCAACCTGATGGCTTGTGAGCGAATATAAATTTAAATATAATCATAATTGAAGAAAAAATTAATTTGATTCAAAATCAGCCTCACATGTCCCCTCATGTAGTACATTTTGCATCTTTAATGCAAACCATTGTTGATTCTGTGAGGTCCATTGATGTGGATCTAGATAGTTATGTCTTTGGTGGGAGGAGAGGAGATGATTTTCTACAACTGGTCTCTTGTATAGAGAGATCATTGATGTTCATATTATGAAACAAACCTTAGCCCCATACTTTGTTCACCTTGCAACAAATCAACCTATACATCCAACTAAAAAAAGAATTTCAATTAGGTGGTGTAGGCATCATGAAATTGCAAGACATTTTTGGAAGTGATGGTGGATGGTCTTTGATCATCCACCACACTCAAATTTTGGGGTTCCATTTTATTTTTTGAGGAAATTATAAAAAAAGTTTGAATTGGGTTGAAAATCCAATTATTTTGACATTAGAGCATTCCGGTGTTGGTGGTAGCATGTCACAACACAGGGCAAGGGCACACATCAATCCAAATAGACACATTCCTATTCCACCCATCATTGCTCCTATTTTTCTTAGTATTCCTGCACCCATTTAGCACTAGATAGTGCTTGCAACATTAGGAGAATTTAGTGCACTCTCAGAAAATCTCACCGAACAAGCTATCCACATGGTAGTTGAAGTTAGTGATAGAGAGCATGGAAGAGTTGGTATAGCTGGTACTAGCACCTCAAACATGTCGATTTGTCACATTTGTGTCAAAATTGTAATCAACCATGTTATGGTCCTGCTCCTACATCCACTTCCGATGCAACTCATCATAGGACTTACCATGTTATGTACATGTTTATCATCATCATAGCTTACAGTCCTAGATTTTAGTTTAGTTTCATTTTATGTACATGTTTAGGATCACAACTTATCATAGGATTACCATGTAGGTGCATGCAACTTTTCAGTGTTTACATACCTAGATGCTTTTGCATCAAAATGACAATGTTTCATATATGAATCAAAAGGCAATAGCTTGTCAAACTTTGACAATTAATATTCAAATAATTTTATATTTGATAATTTTTTATATAGTTAAACAAATATTTTCATATATTATATTATAATAATATTAACTAGTTAATTATATATAGTTATACTATTTATAATTTATTCCTATTTTTTATTATATTAATACTAAATAAAGTGACATGCAATTAATATTATATGAATAATTAATTATTGTGAGACGCATTATATAGTGGCATTAAGGGGATGACTATGTGACCCTCTACATAAAAACTAAATAAGTTGACATATATTTTTTTAAATTATGAACTAAGTGTTTTAAATTTAAAATTTATATTATAAAGTAACTATTTTAACTTAAAAATATATAACTGGCATATATATATATATATATATTCTATTTAAAATAGGTCTATACATATCCTTCCGGAGGCCTATTGAACTTATATATGTATTTTAGATACATTTTTCTATAGATATGTATGCTCATTTTATTTTAATGAGATTATCTTTTTATAATGATTAATGTATAAATGGTATATTTTAATGTCAAAATAGTAATAATCTAAACCTAACCTCATTATATCTACACATATTTAGCATTTCATTTTTTTGGGGTAAAAATTTATTTATTAAAACTAGATATCAAATACCAAAAGTCCAAGATACAAAGAATGAAACAAAACCACCGTCCAAAGCAACTAAAATATAGGCAACCAAGAAAACTCCCAAAGACCACAAGACCTCAAACCAAAGAGGCCATTGTCAGTTCATTTCATTATAAGCAATTGAAGTGTTATATTTAAAGAAAAACCCTAAATATGTTATATTTAAAGACATCCTAAATATCTAGGGAAGAGCGTAGCCAGCCGATGCGTTGTAAATGACCAGCTGGTCGCCATCTGTACGGCTCGATGAAAATGGAAGTTTTTTGTCGACCCGGTCGTTTACAACGCACTAGCTGTTTCCGGTTGGGCAATATCTATATATATCCTATTATTAAAGACAAACCTCAAATATATTACGTTTAAAGACAAACCATAAATATCTACACATAGGGTGAGCTCACATTTCATTATAAGAAAACTAAATTGAAGTGTTATATTTAAAGACAAACCCTAACTCACTCTTATTAAAATCTTTTTGCAACTATTGTGTCCTGTGTGGGTGGAGTTTGATGTTTAAGATACTCGCTTATATTTAAAGATAAACCCTAACTCAATCTTATCAAAATCTTTTAAAGACAAACCCTAAATATCTACACAGATCACGAGCTCACATTTCATTATAAATAGACCAGATTTTAAGTATTATATTTAAAGACAAACCCTAACTCATTTTATGAAAATCTTTTTGCAACTATTATCTTCTCCCCTGGTGGAGTTTGATGGTCTAGAGTAATTACTGTTATAGGTTATCAAAATCTTTTCCATTCTCCTCCTCATACTTGTTACAGGTTCTGTTGAGGATGAGTGAGTTGAGAGGAGGGAAGAGGCGGTCAAGCCGTACTCGTGTGAGGCTACCAGAGCTCCCGGATGAAATAATGATGAAAATAGGGGAAAAGTTGTCATTGAAAGATGCTGCAAATTTGATGTCATGTTGCAGGGTTGTGGCCTCCCGGGCCAAATACTTTTACCAGCAGCGTCGTGAGGTGAATATGTCTTGTTTCAAAAGTGTAACGCCATCCATCTGCGACCACCTCATTACTCACTTCTCTCACAGCTGCCTGCTGAAACGTTCACCGCTGCCACAAATACGATATCGAAACGTTGGAGGCCATTTTGGCGCTCTTTTCCTTTTCCACTGACCGGGAAATCGCCCTTTATTCAGGCAGGCCACGCATCGTCGACATCCTTGCTCATGGTTACTTCCTTAACAAATTTCTCTCATCGCAGCAACATCTACAAAACCTGGAAGTGGACTCGGAGCAAGTGTATGTGAGAGGAGGGGATAGGAGGGCCCTAGTGACTCCTGACATTGTAGGGAAGAACTGTCCCGCGTTGGAAAGCTATTGGTCCCATTGCCCCAAGTTCACCCCGCCCCATGTCTTCACGCGTTTCTTCAGAGCTGCCCGCGCCTCAAATTTGCAACCGTCTATTTCATGGTGGGCATTGACGAGCTGGACACGCATGTAACTCCCCCCTATTCTCGTCCTAATTCGGAGGAGAAGCGTAGGACATGTGAAACGAAGCTCAGAATTTTAGGATCGCGGCTACAGAAAATCGAGACGGCATGTGTGTGCTTTGATAGAGAAGGATGCATCAAAGATTGTATGGCATTGGCCAAGGCTATGCCCCCATTGCGACAACTCGTTCTCACTCTGTCCTATGAGAGCGGTGGGGACGCAGGTCCGGCTGCGGCGCCTTTTTTTGTTGGCGGTTTTTCGCTCCTAAGAGAACTCCATCATGCACCCGCAGACCTGGTGTTCCATAATGTGCCAGAGGAGGAATTTGAGAAGGTTGTAGAGGTAAATGCATTGGATATGTTGCCTAAGGAAATAGAGCATCTTAAGGTCCTGTTTGCCTGGGGCAACAGCGGCTTTGATAAAGCAAGAGAAGCATTACTTGACCAATTCATGTACGCTACCTCTCTCCGCCTTAAAACATGTACGGTTGGCGCTACATTGTCCTCTTCCCGAGATCGACAGCCTGCTTTCCTTAAAACTTTCAAGCATTGCAACATTGTTAATAAAACGGCCATACAAAATATCTAAGAGAAGAGATGGGGATTGTGCCGGAGAATAGATATTTAGGCCATTTTAGGCAATTCTATACATATATCATGTTTTCCTATTTTTCAGTTCTCTTGGCGTTAATGTTTGAAATTCAATGTTGAATGGTATGGCTAGATATGTATATTTACAATGCTTGTAAAATATATAAACATTAAAGATTGCTGCCATGATCAAATCTACTGTGTTTACAGCTGCTTTCTTTATTGTTAAACACCATTCGATACAATGTTACAAACACCAACATAGATTCTCAGCCGTGTAACATGGACCCTAAAGCCCAATCTGATATTTATTTCAAAAACCCATTCACAAGAGATATCTCACTCACCATAAGAATTACCAGTATTGAATTTTCATTTCTAGCTCATGTCATTGTATAGTTGTGGTATCACCATCTTCTGCATTGTAGATAAATAACGATTTCACAGATTTTTCAGTGTAAAGTATCAGAGATGCCAGCAAGAATATTCAGAATTGTGACTGGCAGCCAATCAGCTAGATTACAGTTCAGAAAACGTGGCTCATCTGCTGTGCACACCGATAAGGCGGTTTGTCAATTTGTTCGGTTGATTTTGAAAATTAATTTTAGCACAACATTTGATGAGGCTGTTCTGAATGTGTAGTTCTTTTTCGGAGTGCAATTTCACAGTATTGTTTTGGACGTGTTAAAGGTGAGAGGTTCCGACCAAGTCAGAAGTAGAGAGGTCTGGTTAGAAATAGGGCAAAGGAAAAGCTTAAAGTGTACACCTTCTAAAAGGAATTAAAACTAAGATCACGACGCTAATTTGAATAGGATGTTTGATTTGTTAGGGAGAGTCATACTTCAACCATATCACCAACTGAACTAAACAGGCATTTGGAAAATCTAAGAGATTAATTGTTTACGGTCTTTAACAGCCGCCTTCCTTTGCACTGTACTAAGGCTTACAAGGTCTCGTTAAGATAGTAGGGTATGATTCCGAATATGGACATTATACCTTTATAACAATGAACACACAAGCACAACAAGCACGAGTGGCAAGACTAGTTGGGGAGTAAAGCCCAATACGAGTAGGTTGAGTGGGCATAAGGAAGCTCGGGACCATGGCATTTACGGCTAAACGAAGAATATGGGGGAAGTGGTTGCAAAGGATTCCCTGAAGGACAACATTTGGCAACACAAACGATACACACGGCAAGAAAATAAGCGAGATCATTTTAAAACAAACAAGGGGCAACCCCACGTAAGAAATAGATTTGACGACCGCAATATTCCCACATGGCAACAAAAGGGTCATCCCAAGGGAAGACATAGTAGGTGGTATCCAAAATACCCACTTTTACCACAAACAAAATTATTTCGTCTAGCAAACACTAAACGGGTACTTCACATCTCTCAAAAGGAAAGAGAAGGTAGGAGGAAACCATACATGAAAGGATATCTAGGGAAAATTATCCAAGGTCGCTCAAGAAAAACCCAACACAGAGATAATAAAGGGCATCATCAATGTGGACGGAAGCCTGATAAGAGGCAGGAGATATGTGAGAAAACTCCTGGTGAAAGGTAGATTAGCCAGCACAACCCAAAAGAGAAGTCATTTTTAAAGATTTTGAAATCCAATTTTGTTACATCTATGCTCAAATTGAACAACCAACCCACTTTACTCTCAATTTTTTCTGGCTTGTTACAAAAACACAGGGCAATCCTTTTATAGACTTTGCAGCCCCCAAAATACACTAGCAATAATTATAAACTACTAGTCTAAAAATAAACTAATCATGCATGATCACTATAAACTCTAAAAATAGTTGTGCTAAAAGTAAAGCTTTTCACGCATTGAACATGCATTCCTAAAAAGATAACAGTCTTCTTAAATAAGTCTTCAAAAAACTGTAGCACTCATATATGCATACAAGCATCACTTATCAACATACCCCCCATTGATGCGAAGCTAACTAGCTGATCATAGAGCTTCACTATCTATACTTGTAGACCCACTTAGTACTTAATCATTTCTTTTCATGTGGAAACTTTGTAAACTCCCAAATATCAGTCCTATTAATGGAATCTAGTTCTTCTTTCATTGCTTGCAACCAAATGCGATCAAAACATGGACCTTCAAAAGATAATGAATTCCTTTGAGTCATAACAAACCATCATCAGTCACCCAACTCGAACATTCAATCTTTACAAGAATCTTTTTCTATTCAACATGTGAATACTTTTGCCGGTACAACTTCTTAAACATACTCGAGACCTTTTTCCAATTTGATCCATCTATCCATCCATAATTCATCGGCATACAATCTATCACAGATGCCTTCTTCCACTCTTTATTCCAACACATGTTTTCAGAATGATTGTTCAGTCCACAAATACTATAAGGATGAAGATCCCAACAATCTTCCTTCTTATGTCCTTGCCTCTTACAATGAGAACACTACAAATTCTTCTTTTCTTGAACTAATTTGTTTGTTCCTCTTTTTGTAACATCATCTGCTTTTCCTTTACCTCTAACATATCCAAGACCTTCATGCTTTGGCCTCACACATGGTTCAATGGGCTCTCTAATTCCACGGCCATGCTTTCCCAAACCCTTTCCTTCATAACCCATTGTCTTCATAATCTTAAAACCAACATTCTTCATGAAACATCCTTTTTTATTATCATCATAACCATAAACAAGACTTGTAGATTCAAATGCATCTTTAACCTTACACTCTTTGTTTGAACACACTTTAGCTATATAACATGTATCAAATGATTCATCAAATGAAGAATGCAAATCATTTCTATCAAATGAGGCATTACATAGTGAAGGCTTCTACCTTAGACACTCATTTTCTTTCCAATATGTTGCAAGTAATTGATCTAACTCATTATTGTGTTGCTTTAATTTTGATAACTCATCTTTTTGAGAACAACTTACCTTTTCTAACCTCTTCAACTTTTCTTTCAATCCTTTACTTTGCTTTTTAACTTTCTTTAGTTCATCTTTCAAAACATCATTTTCACATATTAAATTTGTATTTTCTTTCTATGCTCTTTTACCAGTGTTTCCAATTGATTTTAACCACACAGAAGAACAACTTAAATTATACCTTCAAATATCTTTCAAAGACTATTTTTAGAAACCTTACCTCAAACTTCAACTAATTTCTTCCAATGGACCTTCACACTTGCCAAGCATTGTCTAAATTTCAATACTTGCTATATAGATGCTGCAAAATCTTTTTCCATAATGTCCTAGTGAATCCATTCAAGATTACACTACCACAACAACATCATGCTCCTCACGAATCAATTCTTAGAGAAATTTCAATGCCAAAATCAATAACCCAAAAAACCAATAACCTTCTCTGATACCAAATGAAGATTTTGAAACACATCTTTGTTACGTCTCTAATCAAATTGAGCAACCAATACACTTTACTCTCAATTTTTCTAGCTTGTTACAAAACATAAAGCGATCCTTTTTAAAGACATTACAACCCCCAAAATAGACTAGCAATAAAAATAAACTACTAATCTAAAAATAAATTAATCATGCATGATCACTATAAACTCTAAAAATAGTTGTGCTAGAAATATAGCTTATCATGCATTGAACATGTATTCCTAAAAGGATAAAAGTCTTCTTAAATAAGTCTTCAAAAAACTCTTGATCACCCACATGCATGCAAGCATCACTTATCAACAATTTATAGTAGCAATAATCTTAGGTTCATTGTTGGTTTTTTTCGTCATTCCCACTTTGGGATCCATTGGATTCTCCTCACTGGTAGTCTCCCATGTGTGTTTTAAATATATTTCATCCTTTTATCTATTACCCTCCCCTATTTCTTGTTATCCCACTTCATTTGTCTAGTTCTTTCTGTCTGTTGCTTCTATT
The DNA here is from genome assembly GCA_027924645.1 of Cunninghamia lanceolata. NCBI lineage: Eukaryota > Viridiplantae > Streptophyta > Pinopsida > Cupressales > Cupressaceae > Cunninghamia > Cunninghamia lanceolata. Next base: position 2,882,755 of record BSBN01000551.1, read on the forward strand.
CTTGCTCTTCTTCAGCCATGAAATCTATGGTCAACAATTGTAGGGTTCTCATCTAGCCACAAAAAGGGAGCCTATAGAAGTGGGAACCTACAATTCTTCCAAACTAGCTCAATGTTTTTGACATAGGCTATCCTCATGTTGAATTTGCTATTAGATTCATTGTAGGTGATTCTCTGTTGTAGGAATGTCTGTTGATCTTGCTATTCTCTAAGGTTGCTTCCAAATATTATGGACATGGTTCATGACGTTCAATTTTTGGATATGCTCACATTTTCATACATCCATGAATACTTTGTCTCTGCAGATAAGTTGATGTGAACAATGAAAAATTATGAAATGTTTGTTGTCGAGGTGTTGTTGGGAAGTTTCTTCTCTCTAAACCTACTCCACAACTCCCCTATGGATTCATGTGTTTACCATACTCCTCAAAAGGGTCTTCATACTGGCTGTAGAAATGGTTTAAATACAGAGTTTTTTATTTTTTATTTTTATAAAAAGGTGGAGGCCACCAGACATATATTAATCATATAATATCATAATTAAAAGGGAGGAATTATTAAGATTACTAACTAATTGTTAATGACAACCTTTGTGAAATGGTGTGATGGTTTAGAAACCACCCCTTAAAAGGTTATATATAACATTTGTGTGAGACTTGGAATGGGCATGAAGCATCACTCAAAGAAAGAAGAAGATGGAGAACACTCAAGGAAGATAAGGAAAGAAAATAAAGAAATCACGAAGGACAAGGATTATAGATTTGATAGATAGTGAGCATTGGAGAAGGGGTACACAACATTTGTCCAACTTAGGGTATAGTGTAGGCACAGGATTGTCCTAGCCAGGAGCACTTGTGTCTATGTGCTTTCTGAAAAGGAGTAGGATGCTTGGGAAACATGTATGTTATCTAAAAAGAGTTGAATGCTAGGAAACACATGTGTCATGTCCCAACATTAAGACATTATTTGTCATCATCAAATTGGATGATAATTATGTATATAATAATATTTAATAAACATATATAATATTATTAAATAATATTATATATGATATATATATGTATATTATATAAATATAAATATGTATATTAATATAAATATAAATAAATGTTATTATAATATAATTATCATATAATATATATAAGACAAATGTCTTATAATATATAAATATAAATAAGAAATATTATTATAATCATTTATTATTATAATATAATAAATATAAATATTATTATTATTATTATTATTATTATTATTATTATTATTATTATTATTATTATTATCAATGTAAATATTAAATCAAATATTAGTGTAAAGTATGATCATTATAAATATAATATTATAAATATATATAAATTAATATTAACTAATATCCTTGGAAGATATCAATAAAGGGCTATGATTCGTACAGCGGCGAATAAAGATACACCAAGTTTATTAAAACAAAGATAAATGCACGATTATGTTAGAGGAAGCTAGTTAGATTATTAGTAAATAAAAGAGGTATATATTAATTAAAGGTTATTTTCAATAAGACACATCCCTTCATTAAAGGAGGATATAAAGATGGGAAGAAGATAACATAAAGGGCATAAATAAAGGAGTAAGAAAAATATATATCTAGAGAGCGGAAGGAAAATAGAAAAGAATACATAACGAATATAATTCTGACTTATAAATATAACAACAAGAAGGGTTATATAAGGAATAATATATTTTGAGTTGTAATATACCATTTTAGAGATACTTATGTACACTAGCAGCCTTATAAGAACATCAAATATATCTAAGATATAATATATATACCTTGAGTTAAAGGAAGGGAATATATTAAAAGGGAATAATTCTCTTTATGAAGTGTTGCCCCTCTTGGCAATAGTTACAACCATACACCATTGAATATATAAAAAGGAAGTGTGATGTAAAAAAGATCATATAGTAATATAAATCAGCAAACAACAAATTGGTCTTCCATCAAATACAAGTATTAGATCAACACAAGGTATTATATCAACAAGCATTACTAAGAGTAATCAATCATACAAGAAGTAAAATTGTGTACAAGGTTAAGAAATTTTGTTCCTCCTAAAAGGGGACATTACAAGTGGTATCAGAGCTATCGTCCTGCCATTGTGTGTGGCAATTATATGCAAGCACATACAAGAGGAGAATGAAATAAGTGCAAGAAAAAGAAGGAAAGAAAATTGATTCAACGACCAAGCACCCAAAAGAAAAATATTGAGGGAAGCATAATAGAAAATAAGAAAGAGGATACTCATATGAGAGTATAATATGTTACCTATATTTGTAAGTAAATAATGATGTGATTTTGATTACACTACTCTACATATACCTTCGCTATGATGGAGAAGAAGAAACAAAGGAAACAGCACGAGGGCCCTCTTCTAGGTATGCCACCCAGGGGGGGGACGTAATGAGCCCACATGGGCTAGAGGGGTTCTGCCTTCAGTATGAAGGGTACTGCCTTTGGGCTTAGGGAGTGGCTACCAGGACACCTTAGTAGTCTCACTCTCCTAGCATGGCATATGTAGAGAGGGCAATCATGAGAATAATGGCGGACTTCATATGAATGGCATGCACCACATGAGTTTGAGGCGATCTATCATGAATGGCATGTGCCACATTAGATCAAAGGTACCTTATATGAATGGCATACGCCACATGAGTCCGAGGTGATCTATCATGAATGGCATGCACCACGTTAGATTGAAGTTACCTTATATCAATGGCATGCGCCACATACTGTAAGAACAAATGGCGGACTTCATATGAATGGCATGCACCACATGAGTCCAAGGTGATCTATCATGAATGGCATGTGCCACGTTAGATCGAAGTTACCTTATATGAATGGCATGCACCACATAAGGTAAGAACAAATGGTGATCTATTATGAATGGCATGTGCCACATTAGATCGAAAGGACCTTATATGAATGGCATGCACCATATTAGGACTATGACACTCCATATGAATGGCATGCACCACATGGAGACTAGGGAGGGATGGTTTATCCACCCTGAGACCTAGGAAAAAATAGTATATCCTTCAAAGAGACATTAGGGAAGTATAGAACATAAAAAGCTAATTTCATTAATCACAAAAACACATGAATCAAATTCATTTCTATGTTGGACCAATTCTTCCACGAATCTCTTTGAATTCTTCTATTGATTTAAGTAACATAAAACTGATACTTCTATTGTGGGCCCATAACCCACAAACTCCAAGGATCATTCTTCATCTATAACACTTATAATTCATCAAGCACATCACTATTCAAATAAAATCTTACCAAATCTTTGATCATAAAATTTCTCCCCATGACATCATATAATCAATTACTCCTCAAGAATATGACTCTTCTCAATTTTGAGGTCTATAACATATGACACGTATAAGACCGAATCTTGTAATGAAAGATCAAGATATCTTCATCATTCATTGGAATCTTGGAATCTCAATGCTCCTATAATCTTCTTTAGCATTAAAAATATTTTCATTGCCTAAAACCACATCTTCATCTATGATACTTGCATCACATTATTATTCAAAACATCAAACAAATGCTTACCTGAACATTTGTCTTCATTAAACATTTCAAGTACTCCTTGGTCGCAAATTCTCTTTCATGAATCACAATCATTTTCTCTTCACTAAAGCATGTTCATTCTGAATTGAAACTATGACTTTGTCTCAACACATCGGAAGGTAGCGCAAAGTAATGAAAGAACTCAATGTGATTGCTTGAGGACAAGCAATTTCAAGTGGGGAGGGCTGTCATGTCCCAACATTAAGACATTATTTGTCATCATCAAATTGGACGATAATTATGTATATAATAATATTTAATAAACATATATAATATTATTAAATAATATTATATATGATATATATATGTATATTATATAAATATAAATATGTATATTAATATTAATATAAATATAAATAAATGTTATTATAATATAATTATCATATAATATGTATAAGACAAATGTCTTATAATATATAAATATAAATATTATTATTATTATTATTATTATTATTATTATATAATAATAATAATAATAATGATAATTATCAATGTAAATATTAAATCAAATATTAGTATAAAGTATGATCATTATAAATATATATAAATTAATATTAACTAATATCCTTGGAAGATATCAATAAAGGGCTATGATTCTATACAGTAGCGAATAAAGATAGACCAAGTTTATTAAAAGACAAAGTTTATTAAAACAAAGATAAATGCATGATTATGTTAGAGGAAGCGAGTTAGATTATTAGTAAATAAAAGAGGTATATATTAATTAAAGGTTATTTTCAATAAGACACATCCTTTCATTAAAGGAGGATATAAAGATGGGAAGAAGATAACATAAATGGCATAAATAAAGGAATAAGAAAAATATATATCTAGAGAGCGGAAGGAAAATAGAAAAGAATACATAAGGAATATAATTCTGACTTATCAATATAACAACAAGAAGGATATAATATATAATTTTTGGTAATGGTAAATATATTCATGGCAGATTTAAATATGCAATATATAAGGAATAATATATTTTGAGTTGTAATATACCATTTTAGAGATACTTATGTACACGAGCAGCCTTATAAGAATATCAAATATATCTGAGATATAATATATATACCTTGAGTTTAAGGAAGGAAATATATTAAAAGGGAATAATTCTCTTTGTGAAGTGTTGCCCCTCTTGGCAATAGTTACAACCATACACCATTGAAGATATAAAAAGGAAGTGTGAAGCAAAAAAGATCATATAGTAATATAAATCAGCAAACAACATATTGGTCTTCCATCAAATACAAGTATTAGATCAACACAAGGTATTATATCAACAAGCATTACTAAGAGACATCAATCATACAAGAAGTAAAATTGTGTACAAGGTTAAGAAATTTTGTTCCTCCTAAAAGGGGACATTACAACATGGTTGGTTCTGAAAAACAATTGGATTCCTCCTTGAAGTGCTCACTTGCTAAAAGGGGTTTTAATCTATAATCGATTCTCTGGAGTGACATTTGGAAGAACATCCAGGATCCAAAAGATACATATTTATTCCTTTCTATGATGGAAACTAATGAAGTACTAAACTTATTGTTAATAAAAGATATTGATGACTAAATTCAATCAAACAAAATGTCTTCAATGATAGTAAAATTAGACATGACTAAAGCTTATGACAAAGTAGAGTGGGACTTCCTTTTAGATGTCCTTATCAAGCTTGGCTTCGCTCCATAGTGGTACAAGTGGGTGGAGGCTTACATAACATGAACTTCATATACGATTTTGGTTAATGGCGTTCAAACTTTGAGTCAACTAAGGGGCTCTATCAAAGAGATCCAATATCTCCATATTTGTTCATACTCATGGCCGAAGCACTGACTTGGGAAATTAAGGAAATAAACACAAAGAGACTATGGAAAGGCTTCCAGATCAAAGGCATGGATGACTTATTCACACAGACCCTCTTTGTAGATGATACCATTCTATTTTGGGTTACTACAATGGATGAATCTAGAATCTTCAAAGACACCATAAACCTATATCAAGTTCAACATCTGGGTAGGAAGTCAATTCTTCCAAATCAAAGGTCTTCCTATTTATACAAATTTGGAGGTACAAAAATACATCCTCAAAATCCTTAATTTTAGGATTGACACTTTTCCTAGCAGCGACTTGGGAGTACCAATGTTCAAGGGCATTAACAAGATACAATTATGGTCCCAAATGCTCTGAAACTTTCAAAATAAGATTGGCTCATGGAAAGGGAAATGCCTCTCCTAGAAGGAAGATTAACCATAATCAAATCAGTGTTATCAATGGTGCCTATTGTTGGGACCTGTAAAAAACTAGCTACCAAAATGCCTTACTTTGCTAAAAAAATTCCATCAAAATCCCCACTTTTTCCCTTGTAGTCAAAACCCCGTATTTAGATCTGGGTTTTATATCAAAAAATTCTAAGTCAAATTCCCCTAAGTCAATGTGTTTTCTCCCTTAGGAAATATTTGTACATTTCTGCCCTTTGTCAGCAAATCAGCAAATTCCTGAACTAGATAACTTGGTTTGTAGGTTTGAAATTTTGTCAGTTCATCGATAAGTTGATTGGTTGACAAAGGATAAAGCAAAGGTAAAAGTGTGGAGCACAAGGAGAAAGAAAAATTGTTGAAGTTTGTGGCCTTTGTTGGAAAATTCACAAGTTCATGATTTTGTCGATTCATTGATAAGGTGACCGGGTGATGGGCCAAAAGGAAGAAGAAGAAAAAGGAAGGGGCAAAGTCTTTATTAGCTATTGGCTTAGTTTACACCAAAAGGTTTACTGACAACCAAGTTTGCCACTAGGGTAATTTTCTAACCAAGAGGAGATGCAGGGTTAATTAGCGAGGAAAGTTGCCGACAAAGGAAAAAAGGATGCAAAAAATGTCTTCGCTGGGAAAAGGAAAAGTACACAAACTAGGTTCATCAAAGGAGTAGTTCACTGACATAACAAAAAGTCTAAAACCAAAAATGCACCCACAAGGTGCTTCACAGCAGACCTAGGCTCTTCTACCACCAACGAACCAGACCCTTACCTAGGAAAAGTTGAATAATCAAATTATAGAACAATGATCCTTCGTATGTCTTCCAAGCTACCACCACCACCCATTTCCTTCATTAATGTGTATGAAATAGAGAATATGGAGAGAGATACTACCACTACCACCAAGCTGCCTAGCTCAAAAATTAGCCTCCACTAACTATTATTACATCTATCACAGTGACAGTGCACCAAGGAGAGGGAAAATTTACTGATGGGGTCTACAAAAGTTAAACCAAAATTAGAGAAAACATGAATGAGAAGTAAATAACACCAAAATGAGGGGGTTACGTGGATTCCCCTGAATCAGACATCTAAGGTAAATTAAAATGGTTCATGAGTGAAACTCATAAACATTTATAAGTCATGTGCTTGTTCTGAATCCACTTCTTCATTTTATCTACATGAATATGCTTTACTATTTTTCTCTAGAATTTAATGTCCCTTTCTTCTTTCATTTTTCCTCTCTTTCTCCCTCTTTTCACATAATCCAACTCCCACCAATATGCACTAGGAAACTTAGGAAAATCATAAGCTTCAATGTCATCCTCTTCAGTGAAATAATCAAACTCATACATGACCTCTTTCCTTCAATTTTCTGCAACAATTTGTCCATCATATTCCTCTTCTACAAAATTTTGTTCCTCTTTTGCTATGTCTTCTAAAAGACAAGGTTCATCTACAAACTCTTTCTCCTTTGCAGTCACATCAATGTTAGTAAAATAGTCATATTTCCCATCCTACAACAAGCTATTAGTTTTGATCTTCATCTTCAATAATCTCTTTATCAATGAAGAGATCATCAAACAAATCAACCTTCACTTGCTCATCTTCTTTCTCACTTGTACCTTCATTTTCCAATGTGTTGATTTCTGCAATATCCTTCCATATTTTAATCTTATTATCCTCCAATAAATCAAGTTCAACAAAATTATTATAAAAAATAGAATTTACCTTTTTTTCTCTTCAATAAAACTTTCAATCTACCCCTCTTGAATGCAATCAACACTACTACAACTTGCATTAGTAAATCATAATCTTTGTCCTCACCCTCTTTCAATAACTCTTTAACTCCATTAGTCAAACAATTACCAGTGTTATTACATACCTTACCTTCTGTCTTACTCAAGGGCTTCAACTTGTGTAAAACTCCATCCTTTGTCAAGGTGTATGTATTGACAAACCCATCGTGTATTGATTTCTTGTCAAACTGCTACGGTTTTCCCAATAACATATGGCAAACATCCATAGGCATAATATCACAAAAAACCTCATCATAATAATTTCCTCTATTAAATTTTACCAAGTTTTATTCACTGACCAAAACTTTCTTGTCATCTTGTAGCCAAGATATCCTATACAGATGTGGGTGTTTTCTCTTCTCTAGCTGCAATTTACTCACCATCTCTTAAGAAATGAGATTGTCAGTACTACAACCATCAACAATCACATTATATACTTTACCTTCACAGTTACATCTTGTTTGGGACAATGTTTTCCTTTGTTCAAGTTCTTTTCCTTCATTTATTAGGGCTCTTCTTGTAACAAGTATTTCTCCACTTTCTGCTTCGTCAGAGTGTGATGACTTTGCACCTTCCTCATTCACATTTGCTGCCCTTACATTATTTCTAGTCCTTCTACTGGTTCTTTCCTCATTATGATGGTAATCATTGAAGAAAGGTAGAAAAGCTTGTAATTTATTTTTGAAAGATGTAGATACAACCCATAGATATATAATGTAGTGTAGTTGGTTGAAAGACAATGGTTATGCCCAACTAACATAACCAACGTAACAGATGTAGTTATGTATAGAAACAATGTAATATATTATGCTAACATTCCCCTCCTTATTACATTGTTCTTATAAATGTACCCCTGAAATAGTTCAAAGTTGAAATATGATGTGACATAGGAGAATCCATTGAGAGAGCTTGTTATTGGCCATTTTTTGTGATGGTAGCATAAAATGTTATGCTATGAAAATCCTTTTAAAATATAATTTAAAAACTCTTTCTCTTTTGATGACATTTTGCAGGTCTAAATGGAATGCATTAGAACCTAGATTGAAAACCTTGTTACTTTGATCTTGTTCAATCCCCAAGTTAGGCAACCAGTCTGCTGCTATTTGCCTCCCTGTAGCAGTGTGAGATATTGAAGTTTTTGAACTAATTTAATCTTTCCCAAGCTACTTCAATTAAGTAATTTAGATGCCAATTTATTGCTCTTTTTATTTTCAAGGCATTTATGATAATCATAAAATCCCCCTCTATCCATAGGTAGTTTATCATCATATCTATAGCCATTGCTAATCTTTTTAATAGGGAAGAAGCTTTAGCATCCTTGTTTATCCCCTTAGGAAGTTTGATCACTTTTGTAGCAATGAGATTACTTGAGCAATCTCTTATAATACAGCCTACCCCTGAAAGGCCAGGGATACAGTGCAAAGCACCATCAAAATTGAGACTGAAAAAATGTTTATCAAGATGTATCTATCTAACAAGATTACAGTTTATTTTGTTTACCTTGAGATTTATTGAAACATGCATGGGGCACGAAGAAGCTTCCATCTAGTAAGAATCAAATTTTCCCAACATGTAAATTGACTATTTGCATTGGTGTTCTTTACCGTATATGTCATCACAAATTCAGATATGGATCCTTTGATCATTGAAAGAACTTATTCAATTGGAGAATATTTCTTCCTAAGGATTCTAAAATTTCTTTCTTTGTAGATGTGTGAAATAATCAGTGAAGGGTTTACCTCCTAGATGCATACAAAGGTTGACTGGGTCATGTATAAACATAACCAACTAATAAAAAGGTTGAAAATAGAATTAGAAAGTGGGGCTTTCCAATCTAGTTTGTTATAGACCCATTTCCAATATGCTTGGTGAAACTTGCAATTAAGTAGAAGGTGGGTCCCATATGCTTCTACCTCTCCATATAAAATACAGTTGAAAGATGGGGATAATGCAACCTTATTTAATATTTTTTAGCCAAGATATATTTGTGTAGAGGTAGCTACAACACATATGCTAACTTTTGGAAGGCATGCATCTCCCAAACATAAATGGCTTAGTTGTTCAATCTTGTCTTCTTTGGATTGAGAAGGTTAATGCTTGATTAATTATTTGATGAATAGAAAAATAATTCATATAAAAGAGAAATGTAGTTACATAATACATGTAACTGAATAACAAGCATAAATATATGCTATCTAAAGTAATTGGTTTCAAAATAATGTAATATGAAATCTACACTAACATTCCCCCCTTATTACATTATTCTTGCAAACATGTGCCTCTAAAACAATTCAGATTTCACCTTGCTAAGAGACTTGGTGAATATATCAGGTATCTAAGAATCTCTTGGGCAGTACTAGATCTAGATGTGGTGGTTCAAGATTTCTTCTTAAGTGTAATGAAATTTTGTCTTAATATTCTTTGTTCTTTCATGCAAAACTAGATTCTTTGCAAGCTTCATCACACCCTGATCATCACAATAAAGAATAGGTGGCTATTCTTCAGGAATGTGCATGTTAGCTAGAATGTGACATAACCAATTTAATTTGAACACACACACCTCCTCATGTGGCATGATATTTAGCATCGATGGATGAGAGAACCAACAATTCACTTCTTACTAATCCATGAGTTAGGTCAAGATCTGAGATGAAAAATAAGTATCATAGCCGACTTCCTGCCATCAACAAGTTCAACATAGTTTAAGTCAGTATAACCCTAAATAAAGAACTAAGGGTTCTTGTTTTCTAGACCATAATCAATTGTACCTTGGATATATCTCAAAACATTCTTTGTTGTAACCCAATAATATTTCTTCAACTCCAGCATATATCTTGAAAGATAGCTAACAACAAATCTTAAGTCTAGTTTGGTATATGTAAAGGAAATGGGAATCCCAACAAGCTACCTGTAGAGAGTTGCATCTACTTAAGGTGAATCCTAGAATCAAGATGTGCCAAATAATTAGTGAAGGGTTTGCCCCATAGATGCACACAAAGATTGACTCCCTGTATAAACACAACCAATTAATAAAAAGGTTGAAAAGAGAATTAGAAAGTTGGGATTTTCAATATATTTTCTTGTAGGCCCATTTCCATCATGCTTGGCTGAACTTACAATTAAGTAGAAGGTGGGTCCCATCTTCTTCTACTTCTCCATATAATATATAGTTCAAAGATGGGGATAATTTGATCTTATTTAATCTTTTTCCAGTCAAGATCTTCTTGTGTAGAGCCAACTAGGCAAAGTCACTGACTTTTTGAAGGCATGCATGTCTCCCCAACATAAATGGGTTGGCCATTCAATCTTGTCTTCTTTGTATTGAGAAGCTGAATGCTTGATTGATTATTTGATGAGCAACAAACTTGTTTATACAAAGGAGAAATGTAGTTGTAATACCTGTAACTACATAACCTCCTCTAACTGCATAACATGAATTACTATAGGCTATCTAAACTAAGTGGTTTTTACAAAAAAATGTAATATTAAATCTATGCTAACATTCCCCCCTTATTACATTGTTCTTGTAAATGTACCCCTGAAACAGTTCAGATTTCACCCTGCCAAGATACTTGGTGAGTATATCAGTTACCTAAGAATCTCTTGGGTAGTACTAGAGATGGATGTGATGGTTTGAGACTTTTTCTCAAATGCAATGACATTTGACCTTAATACACTTTGTTCTTTCATTGAAAACTAGATTCTTCACAAGCTTCAAGACACCTTGATTATCACAATAAATAATAGGTGGCCATTGTTCAAGAATGTACATGTTAGCCATAATTTGATGTAACCAAATTACTTCACATATAGCTCCTCATGTGGAATGCAATATTTAGCCTTTATGGATGAGATAGAAACACCAATTTATTTCTTACTAATCCATGAGTTAGGTCAAGATCTGAGATGAAAAAAAATCTTGTAGTTTACTTCCTATCATCAACAGATTTGGCATAGTTTGAGTCAGTATAACCTTGAAAGAAGAACTAAGAGTTCTTCTTGTATTCCAGACCATAATCAATTGTACCTCAGATATATCTAAAAACATGCTTCACTGCAACCCAATGACATTTCTTCAGCTCCTACATAAATCTTGAAAGATAGCTGACAAAAAATATAGGTCTAGAGTCTGGTATATGTCAAGGAAATAAGAATCCAAACAAGCTTCCTATAGAGAGTTGCATCTACTTGAGGTGAATCCTAAAATCAAGAGAGTTGTACACCTTTCTCCATTGGAGTGGACATAGATTTACAATCAGACATCCTGTACTTTTCCAGTAGTGTCTTGGCATATTTCATCTACAAGATCAAAATTTGATGCTTCTTTTATCCAAGCCAAGACACTAGTGAAGTAGCCCCAAGTCTGTCATGTTGAAGTATTTCTTTAGATCATTCTTTACATCATTGACAAGATTGTCTGAGCTTCCAGTGATCACAAGATCATCCACATACAAAACAATAATGAAAAACTTTGTGCCTACCTTCTTAATTTATAAATTTGAATTTAGTGGGCTATGAGTGAAACCATGTTGCAATAGGTGACCATTTATTTTAATGTACCATGCCCTATGTGCTTGCTTAAGTCCATAAAGTGACTTAAATAGAAAACATACCTTTTGAGGATGATGTTCATCAATGATACCTTCTGGTTGGGTCATGTATACTTATTATTTTTTATCACCATTTACAAAAGCAATCTTGGCATCCATTTGTTAAAGCTTCCATCTTTTTTATGCTGCCAATACATAGACAACTTTGATCATTTTGATCTTTGTAGTGGGTGCAAAGGTCTCTTCATAATCAATGCCCTCCTGCTGAGTATATCCCTTTGCAACAAGTCATGCTATGCATTTGTTGTTAGATCCATCTACCTTGTATTTTGTATTGAAAATCCATTTGCATCCAATGGGTTTCTTTCTTTCCTAAAGATTGACAAGTTTCCATGTCTAATTTTGTATTAGGGAGTCATACTTGATATCCATGGCCTTCTTCCACTATGGTTTAATTAGTGTATCTTGAACTATATCAGGTTTGGTACTATCAACAATTAAACACATCAGTGTGAGATTTACCTCATTTCTTACTTGTCTTCTCATTTTAACTCTTGATGATGTATCAAGAAGAGAGTTCTAGTGGGGGTCCCTGATGGTGCTTTAAACGCATTTCAAACATTGATGCTTCTGCTTATGTCTTGACTCTCATAAATCTTATATGTCTCAAGATCCATGAGATGATATGTAGCTTTTGAGGTAGTACCGTACCACAAAAAAGTACACTGGAGTGTCTTGGGATTGATCTTCTTCCTCTTCTTATATAAGACATGGATATATGTTTTACAACTAAATACTCTAAGATGGGAGATTGAATACTTATGACCAATCCATACCTCTTCTAGTGTCTTGTGTTACAAGATCTTTGTACGAGCTCTATTAAGAAGATACATAGTTTTCCGGACTACTTCTACCCAAAATTAATTCTCCAACTTACCTATGGAAAGCATGCAATGAGCCATCATCATGATGGTCTAATTGTGACATTCTACAATTTCTTTCTATTGGGACATATAGGGGTAGTCAAGTGTTGTTTGATGTCATGATGCTTCATAAATGCCAAGAAATTCTTTGACATGAATTCCTCCCCTCAATATGAGCGGAGGAGAAGAAGATGTCTTGTTTGCTATACAGCTCACCAGTAGAAGTCTTGAAAGTGTGCAAAGGATTCACTCTTCTTCTTGAGAAAGAACACCCATCTCTTGCGAGAGAAGTCATGCACTAATAAGTGGAAATACTGGAATCCTTGAAAAGAAGCAGGCAGGGGTCCATACAAACCAGTATGCATGACTGCAAGATGTTCCTTGGCATGGAAGGTACTCAACATGAATGGATCAAACTGTTATTTGCCTGCAAGATATCTAGGACATACATGCAAAGAATGGGAAAGTTGAGGAAATCCTCAAACCATGTCCTTAGAACTAAACTGATACAGGGAGCTAATAGAAAGATGCCCATAGTGATAATGCTAAAGAGTAGTAGATTTGGCCATAGAGGTAGATAGAGCAACTACAAAGGATAAGTCTACATCTATCAAGTAAATAAACAATCCTTCATAAAATCTCTAACATTTATCATACCTTCTCATGAGATCAACAAGATTTGAGGCATTCCTGGACCTAGAACTCCTCCTTAAGCTTATGATTCAAATTTTGACTTAGGGCCAAGAGATTCATTGTTAAGTCAAGAGCATAGAGCACCCTCATGAGGGTACAACTTCTTGGCCTGAGAGGAATGGTGACATTTCCAATTCCTTCTACAACATACTCCTTATTGTCTACAATTTGAACCTAATCTCTAATGGATTGATAAGTTAGCATGCCAAATAGTTCTTTATTGCTTGCCATATGCTTGCTAGCACAAGATTCAATCAACCATACATTCCTTAATCGCTGCGAGGTTTCAGAGACTAGAACAACATTATGATGGGTGCCACAATTGATTGTTTGTGGTACTCCCTCATCGAATGCATCATCTTGTTTGTCCATGACATATTCTCTATCATTTGTTCAGTGAGGATGTTGTCTTGATTATTGAGAATCACTGTGACCAGATGTGCCTTCTTTACTAGAATTTCCTTGAGTCAAGACATTATACCAATAGTTATCAGTGACATGTGTGTTTGTAGTCTAGATGCAACAACATTGATTCACCTTTTGAGGCTTCTACTACTATTGTTTCTTTTGTAGATGCTTTTGTGGTTATCCCTTTCAAAACTTCTCACCACACTTTTGTCTTGCGATTAGTGATTTGTCTTCAAACACATCTTGCACTGACTAGATGGCTTCTTCCTGCTGGAGCAAATTCACTAGTTCTTCAAATGACACTGCCCTTTTTGTGATGTTCAATGTCATGAAAAAAGTCTAGAACTAGGAAGGAAGAATTGTCAATGTGATTTTGGGCTTGTTTTTTTGAAGACCTTCTCAGTGACTAGACAAGGATGGAGTTTTGTTTGCATGGAGAGTGTGACCCAAGATTGACCAAGAGAGTTTATTTTTCTTGAGCAAAGGGAGGAAGTTTATTTCTTTTACTTCTAAGTGTCATCATCTTTCAGATTTAATTCAAACCCCTAGGTTCACACTATTGAGAGACAAATTGTAAAAATAAAAATTATTAAACGCAATGAACTATAAATTGCTTTAATAATTGTTATGTAATAAACATAGGGGAAATCATGCATCACACAACAATTATTAAATCAATCATGTTGATTGTATTTAATAATTTTTATTTTTAGTTAACTCTTGCCTCTCAATCATGCAAAAATAGAGAGGGGGTTAAACTGAAAAATGAAAACTCATGCAAAGGAGTTGTGGAGTGGTTTTCATTGATTTATGGTCAAACTGAGGTGGTTTTGAAGTTTTCCTTGGTAAAAATAGAATAAGAGGGATAGTTTGGAGCTATCTTAGCTTGTTTTGGAGTAGTTGAGACCCTTCTTTCTAGGGATTTTCTGTTGAGCTCGTGAGAGAGAAATTTTTTGGTAGAGTTGACTATAGTTGACTTAGGAGAGTCCCTTGGAGATGCTTTTTTGTATTATAGAGGAAAAACATAGTTTTTTCACTAGTTCTTAATTCTATGCTTTTTTCTTGCACATTGCAAAAAAAGCCATACAGTTTTGTAACTCATTTTTTCTAGATTTATAGATAGCAGTAGGTTTACATGTTATATCCTTGTCATTTTTTTGTAGTATTTTCCTTCTATTTGTTCAAAAGATTAATATTTACCTTCTCAGACCCATGTGGATGTCTTCATGAATGATTTTGATAGAATTAATGTGTTTTAAACAATCAAAGCCTTTAATTTCCATCTCATTCATTGTTGTATATGCATAGAAAAATAATTCATATCATAGGTCTTAGGTTGTGCTTTTGTTTATTCTTCCTTCAAAGTTGTGAAACTTAGTTTTCCTTCCCAAAAGACTAATAATCAAGCCTTCTTCTGAATTATTAATGTGGTCAAATTGCCCCCTTTACTGAGCTGTGCAAGTAGATTTTATTGAAAAGATAGTTGTGAATTAAGCTGTCCCTTCTAATACCATTTGGTACATCACCTTATAGAAGTAGTTTTTGCTTTAAACAGTTACCCTTTTACCCTTTTCCCTCAAAATTCTATTAGTTTCTAGAAAACATCAAAAGGGGAACCACCCCATTATCTAGAGGTTCATTCTCACAATAGATCACCCACAGTCTGAGTTTGACCCATGTTGCACATGATTGCTAATTTTTATACTTAGCATTTAGCGCGCAATCCTTCGTGACAACAATAGTATAGAGTAGAGTGTACTCTTTTTGGCCACTTTTTGTAAAACTCTCATATTATTATTACAAGTCTAGGTTCATATATATTATATATATTAATGCTATAATAATTTTGTAATTTTTAAATTGCAATGAACTTGATGCCTTGACAAAATTTTCAAAGTGTGTACATAACTTGCTAATCTAGATGGGGCCAAACTAGATAGAAGGAGGATAACTGTATGTCATGGGATATTATTGGTGGTGGATAATGATGCATGAGCATGTGAGAAAAGGATAAGTAGAGAAATGAGGTATCAACTAAGAGGCCAATAAGAAAAATATGATTACTTGAAAGAACACATGGGAATGAATTTCCAAGATAATATGCTATGAAGAAATAAGCATGGCCCTAAGAGAAATTCTACGTTCCTAGGTAGGAATGAAAAAACCTACCTACACTTGCCTAAGAGGAATGATATGATTTTAGACCTAGAAGAAATTCTTGGATTAAAATTTTGAGTTAAGAAACCAGTTACTGGATTTCACCCAAATGTAGGATTTGTATTTTCTTGAGGCCATGTTTACATGATAAGGATATTGAGTAGCCATATGATATTGCACAAGTCAAAAACCATGGTGCACAACACTTCCTAAAGTAGCCACACAATATTGATTCCAAAGTATTTTCTCTCCAATGTAGTCATATTATAAATCTAGCTCCTAACTATATTAAACTTGCTCTTAACCATTTTAGGCTAGCTCCTAATTGTTTTAGACTAGTTTTAGACTATTTCATGTAGCTCCAAAATATTTGACAGGCTAGTATTTATCATTTTTGTGGCTTGCAATTAGCTAGAAATCAATTTGCCATCAATCTAAATTAGCCCATGAGAAACGTGCCACAAGTTAGCCAAAATTATTTGTTATGGTGGGCACACAACTAAATGCTAATTTGTTTTTTTCTCTTTTAAAATTTATTGTAATTAGAAATTTTGGGAGCATATTTATGAGATGACTCAATTTTCTCCTTAAATTTATTACCATTGGAAAATTTGGGAGCATATTTATGATTAACAAAAGCCCTTCTCCACCAAAATTTAATAGCAATCTTGAAAATGGAGAGGAGCATCTAAGATTAAGACTTGACTGAAGACTTGGAGTTTCAACCATGAGGGTCAAGTTTTTCTATATTTTGCTTGAATTTTGAGGAAGAAGACACTCATCTCTAGTTTGGGAGTGCTGGAGAAAACTGTAAGAGTTCTCCTCTCCATCATTTTGCTTTGTTTCTCTTGAAAGTCTAGTTCTTGCATTTTGTTAATTAATTTTAATTCAAATTCATGTTGATGATATGTTGCAAATTTAATAACTGTGTCAAAGTTTTTATGAAAGTTTTTGATGAATAGATGTAGCATTTGTTGAAATAAACCCCCTTAACCTAATTGCCTCTCCTCTCTACCCCCAGCCCTTAGCCTCCTGCCGTCCATACCCTATTCCATACCATGCTTTAATACCCTATGACTAGGCACAGCCAGGGAGGACGTTAGCTATAGTTGTGGAATTTCACTTTACACCTACCAATTTCATTTATTTAAAAATTTCTAAATCCCTTTTCAATGAATTCATTTAGTGTGATCATACAGTCATTGCATTTCATGAGCTGACATCTCAGCTGGGCTACTATGCATCCACTCCGTCCATGGGTTGATAGATGTCCATTCCCTGTTCCCAAGCTATGAGCTAGGGAGGATGCTAGCAAAGGTTGAGGAGCCTGGCTTTACATTCGCCAATTGTAATTGCTTAAAATTTTCTAAGGCCTCTTCAACAAAGCCATTTAGAACACTCCCACCCTCACGACCTTCCATGAGATCACATTTCTTTGGGTCATTTTGACAAACAGTTTTCATGACTTGTCTATGCTTCCACATTTTGAATACATGTCTACCAGTATGTTTCCAGCAATAATATCAGAAAAAATTCCTCCTTCCATTATGCTTTAATGAATTCCCATACTCTGTTCCTGAGCACCCAATTTGGCGTAGACAGGAAGAATGCTGCCCTAGGTTGTGAAAATTAGCTTTTCGTCTACCAATTGCATTTTCTTGAAAGTTTCTTAAGCCTTCTCAACAATATCCTGTAATCATTGCATTGCTTAGCCATTCTGTCAAATAGTTCACGTACCTTGTCTGTGCTTCCTCATTTTGATATATGTCTACCAGAATATTTTCATCTATAATATCCAACTACGAATGTTTCCAAGATTTGTTTCTGTTATCTCTAGTTCTTCTCCGACATCAGATTGGCTGGGGTTTTGGTTAGCAGCTAAAGATGCCCATGTGGCATAGAATGTGACTAGATGATTTGGGTTTTAACTGACCTGTCACTTCCCATCTCTGATGGAAGATTAATTCATTAGTTTTTGACATTTCATCTCATCTCTTCTGTGCCAAAGTATGAATTCTGAGTATCTTCTTAGAATTTAAGCATGAGATTTAGTGTATATTCTAGAGGTCTGGGATCTTGTTAGTCATATTCCCAATTACATCAAAACAACATAAAATACATATAGGATCATTAAGCAGAGTGTGCAGTGCCTCTCTACATAATGCTATGAGATTGAGATGAGCAGTGGATGACAATAAGATTTTATGATTGTAATTGCAATGTGGAAAATGTGCATTGTGATTCAGCCTACGTTTACCAAACAATGACATCTCCATTGGTAAGTGTGGGAGCATTTTCACTTTCACGAACCTATTTCCTAATTTTATAAGCTATTTACAAATCTAAATATTTTCTTTAAAAACATAATCCAAGTCTGTAATATAAACTACCACTAGCACCATAGGAAGATCAAAGAATAGGGACAACCAACAAGTTTAGAAAATTTTCTGGTGTGAATTTTTTTGTCTGGCAATTTTCCAAGCACTATAATACTCGTATACAAAAGCCTATCGTTTAATTGAAACCCATAAATTTTACAATTTAGAATTTAAAAGTAAATCTTGATAATAATAATAATAATAATAATAATAATAATAATAATAATAAATTTAACAGATATAACTTCAATTTCAATAAAATGCATAGTGGCTTATGGATGCATTCTAGAGTTGGAGTACATATTTTAGTTGGTTGAAGAAGAATTTTATGAATTAGATATAAATGTAATAAAAAGTGCAAGTGATAACATAATGGATGGTAAATAAGAAAATAATAGAATAAATGGCATAAGCTAAAATGAATTGCTAAGGGTAAACATGGCAATATACATGCAAGAACACAAAGAGAGTCATGATGCCAATAAAGAGATACAAGGGTAGCTTATATATACAAATAATTTTGAGAGACAACTATACAAGGCAAATAAATAATGAATGCATCTATTAACATGAGACTATATTTGTATAGGATAGAGAAATAGGAATTTATATGATGAAATTTTTACATAATTGAGTTGTTACCTTGACAATAGTGGTGGATTATTATGTTACTATTAATATTCAAACTAAGCTACTTGGTACACTTTAATAATCAAATGGGTTTTCTTATTATGATTAAGATTAGGTATCATGTTAGGTCTCACACTTAAACCTTGGCATGGTCAAGAAACTATATCTGAATTGATACGATGTATATATGCATTATCAGGCACATAGGGTATGGCAGATAGACATGTATACATTTTATATTGTGAGTCTTATCAAAAGTGCAGGAATCAAGTATATGGTGAATTTATTATCTTAGATTATGTGAATTTCTTAATGATTGAACATGGGTATTATTGGTTTAAGAATGGATGGAAACGAATGCTTGGAATTGTGATAAAATAAAAAGGAATTAATGAAATTGTAGTTGAACTAGTTATCAAAGATTATTTTAATTTGACCTAGATTAAATTTTACAAAGATCTTTTCTATTTATGAGTTGATATAAGTATCTTTCTAGTCATAATTTTATGAAATTGATTAAGTTTATTTTCTTGTTTTGTTCATTATGAGTAAGCATCTTTTATCTGCATTTTGAATTAAGGAAGGATTTTCCTTTATCAACTGTTATTATGCAATTTTTTCCTTTTCTACTAGATAGGTAAACCTTGTAAATAAATGTCCAAACCCAAACATTGGCAGTGTTTGGTATTTACGGTACCTTTGTGTCACATTTATGGGTAATGCCATCATATTGAACCAAGTACCTCGCGCCTAACATAGCTCCAACAACGATGTCTGGGCACCATCCCTCTAAATTGTTAGGGAGTAATAAGGAACATGTCAAAGTTAAATCCACAAGAAGGGAAAATCTCCTCTGATACCTCACTGAAGAGATTAACAAAAAGAAAAAGAAAAAGGTGAGACTATCAAAAATTGTTGTAGGATCAATGGGAAGACCTCGTCAGGGAAATATGCATGTTAGGTAAACTATTCACACTTGAAAACCTAAACCTCAAACACTCCCGGGAGTTGTGTTTGCAAAATAGTTCCTTAGGAATTCCATCCATTGTATCACTCAAGTGGGTGGCAATTGGCGAAGAGCTGTGTACCCACTCACAGCTACATTAAACATAGTGCAAGACAGAACTACATGTTCGCATTTGTCATGTAGATCGTATCCGTAGAGGGCCTTGATCCCGTGGATATAGGGTATGTAGGTAGTCTAGACGGTGAAGGATGCCCCCATTACTTAGGTCCCTCAGATATAGTATACTCCTTTATAATCAACTTCATAATGTCACTCCCTAGTTTAAAGGTTATCTAGGTAACTTAAGAACTCTCCTAGTAATCAGAAAAATCCCTAGGGTGGATTACTTGTACCCAACTTTGCCGTAAATTGAGGTGAGTACAAGTTGATGTTATGTGTTCCCTGGTCGACATCCTCAGTATAGTGTCTGGGCAGACTGTGGTCCCCAGGAAGTGACTCATGAACCTATATTAGTCCCGAGGGAGTCTGAAGTCTCTGGCTAGAACATAATGATTCCTGTCCTCTTTAGCCCATTAGGCTGTCATATTTATTTATCTCAGATTGGATAGAGTATTGGATCATTTGGCCCAGTAGGCCTTTTGGCCACTATTTGTTCTACCTGAATCAGGTAGCGATAAGGTCCATTTGACCTGGTTCTATATGAACCTATTTGCCCAAAGGATAGAAGAGCCCAAGTTGGCTTAAGAATGTTTTGTTTTGAACTTATGGGCCGTTTTGGCTAAAGTTTTTCCTGAGTACTCAATCAAAGTCTTGATATATCTCATAAGAACTTGTTAATAAAGTAAAATTTTTGAAAATTCAATTTTAGACCAAGTGGGTCCTTACATGTGGTATCAAAGCGTGGTTCAAACGCTCGGCCTGGAGGCCTACTAAATCAAAATTGATAATAATTGGTATTTAAGATAAGAATTGTAATAGATTTAATTACAGTCAATTTGCATGTTGTAAACCAAAAATTGTAGCAAGTGGTAAATCACCTCTCTCCTTGTTTCAGAATTAAATGGCCAGAATCTAAAATTTGCGAGATCTGCTTGCAGAGGAACTGGTCAACCAAGAACCAGTTGAAAACCCACTTGATAACCCAAATGCTAGTATAGAAGCAATTATTTAGTTGTTGACAGAACAAAGAGAAAATGTTCGAAAACCTTGAGAAAATTGTACAAGACTTGAAGACTAGACAGGGGACCATAGAAAACATTCTGGAACCTGAAGATGAATATCAAGGTATGGAAGTACACATAGATCAAACAACTAATGAGCTAGATGTTCCTAGGTCTCAGCAGGAAACCACCATTCTAGATATCTCACAAGACCTCAAGAAGATAACTCCTAAATTTGATGGTAAACATGTGGGGGATGCTGCAGAAGGATGGCTCACTGAGATGGAGAAATATTTTGAACTAAGAAACTACTCAAAGAATATCAAAGAAACCTGGGGAGCCTATCAATTAGAGGGAGAAGCTACTAGTTGGTGGATAAACATAAAGGAACAATATTGTTATTCAAAGGAAAACCTAACTTGGAGGTAGTTTGTGAGCCACTTCTGTGAGAGATGGCTTCCACAACTATTTTACGATGAGAAGATGACTTAGTTTCTAAATCTTAGACAAGGAAATCTCACAGTCCAATGGTATTGGGATAGATTTGTGAAGCTACTGAAATATGTTCCTATCTATCAAAAGGATGAAAGGTCTCAAGCAAAGAAGTTTCTTTTGGGGTTGAATACTAGTATTGGGGCAGAACTAGATATGTTTGCCCTTGAAAACATGAATCAAGTCTTGGAGAAGGCACTCAAATAGGAAAAGAAATTACAAGCACTATCGGTGGCAAAGCAAAACTTTCGGGACAAACAATTTGCCTTCAAAAAGAAACTAGACAATTGGGGCAATAGAGGAGCTCAAAAGAACAAGAGGAGAGACTGGGGTAGAACAGAAGATGCTGGTAATCAAGATCATAGGAACAATTACAATAGTAGTGTTAGAAGAAATGATGGGAATGCACCACCCTAAATTTCTAATGGACCCCCTGGTGGATGCTTTATGTGTGGAGACAATCATTATGCAAGGGATTGTTCAAAAAGGAATGGGTACAATCAATCACAGCAACCTCGGCAACATAAAATACATGCTACCATAAGAAATCAACAAACTCACCATCAAAATATACCTACAGAGACAAGAGGTGTGCTTTTTGGTAAACCCATAACTATTTTGATAGATACTAGTTCCTCCAAGAATTTTATTTCCCCAGAATTGGTAAGAAAAATGTCTTTGCAAACTAAGAATATGGAATCATCATGGATGGTTCAGCATGGTGACAAGGCTATACAGAAGGTGAACAAGTACATAAGAGGAGCCCTCATTAAGTTTCCTGAATTAGAAACCAAAGTTGACTTATATGTCGCACCCCTAGGAGCCTATGATGTCATAATCGGAATAAGTTGGCTAATGAGTCATAAGGCTAACATAGATTGCTATAACAAAGTGGTGGAGTGTGTAGATGATAAGGGGTGTAGAGTTAGGATCCAAGGAATTTAAAAACCTATATCACTGGGGACCATTTCTACTATGCAACTAAAGAAGGCAAGGCAAAAATGAGGAAATCAAATACTCTTAGTATCTTTAGATGAGAAGAAAGAAGAGAAAGAAGCCCCTACCTTTGAAAATAGTCCATTCCTTTGGGACTACAAGGATGTGTTTCCTGAAGAGCTACCTAGATTACCTCCTAAAAGGGAATTTAATTTTTCAATTGATATACTTCCTAGAACTGCACCTATATCCAAAGCCCCATATAGGATGAACACCACAGAACTCCAAGAGTTGAAAATACAGTTGCAAGAATTGCTAGAGAAAGGATTGATAAGGCCTAGTGTACCACCTTGGGGAGCACCAGTCATATTTGTAAAGAAGAAGGATGGGACATTAAGGTTCTGCATTGACTACAGAATGTTGAATAAAGTGACTATGAAGAATAGAAATCCCTTGCCTCGTATTGATGATCTATTTGACCAAATGAGAGGAGCCTCAGTGTTCTCCAAAATTGACCTCCACTTGGGCTATCACCAATTAAGGATAAAACAAGAGGACATCCCAAAGATAGCATTTAGGACTAGGTATAGACAATATGAATTCACTATAGTTCCATTCGGGCTAACAAATGCTCCAGTTACCTTTATGAATCTAATGAATAGTGTGTTCCATGATTTTCTGGATAAGTTTGTGATTATGTTTCTAGATGACATTTTAATATGTTCCAAGGATGAAGAGGAACACTTAACCCATCTCCAAGAAGTCTTACAAAGGTTGTGGAAGCATAAGTTGTTTGGGAAGTTATCCAAATGCTCCTTTGAAAGGAGGGTTCACTATTTAGGGCATATCATTTCAGCCAAGGGTATAGCGGTAGATCCTGATAAAGTAAAAGCCATCACTGAATGGCCTATACCTACAAATGTGACTGAAGTAAGAAGTTTTATGGGATTGGTAGGGTACTACAAAAGGTTTGTGAAAGACTTTTCAAGGATAGCCAATCCAATCACATCCTTGCAAAAGAAGAACAAAAAGTTCATTTCGACTAAGCAGTGTGATAAGGCATTTCATGTACTAAAGGAAAGGCTAACATCACCTTCAATTCTAAAAGTGCCTGCCCCTAATGGTAACTTCACAGTAGTAACAGATGCATCCATAGAAGGACTAGAAGGATTTCTTTTCCAAGAGGAAGGAGTAGTGGCTTATGAATCATGGAAACTAAAAATCCATGAAGT
This sequence comes from Cunninghamia lanceolata, assembly GCA_027924645.1. Taxonomy (NCBI): domain Eukaryota; kingdom Viridiplantae; phylum Streptophyta; class Pinopsida; order Cupressales; family Cupressaceae; genus Cunninghamia; species Cunninghamia lanceolata. Next base: position 2,906,931 of record BSBN01000551.1, read on the forward strand.
CAATTACACCCCCCATGACCTTGAACTTGCAGCCATAGTTCATGCCTTGCAAAAATGGAGACATTTCTTGTTGGGAAAACCATTTGAGCTTAAAATAGACCATCAAGGACTAATATATATTTTCACTCAACCTCATTTGAATGCAAGACAGAGAAGGTGGTTGGAGTTCCTAAGTGAGTATGATTTTGAGATTGAATATATCAAGGGGAAAGAAAATAGGGTGGTTGATGCTCTCAGCAGAAGGAGGCATATAATCACCATATCCAACTTGCACATAGAGCTAAAGCAACAAGTATTCTCCAAGCAGAAACATGACCCATGGTACGCTCAGGTTAAGACATCTCTACCTAACACCTCTGTGGAACCTAAGTATTTGGATTATACTTTTGATTATGATGGACTAATGAGGTACCAAGGAAGAATATATGTTCCTGATAATGCAGAACTAAGGGATATGATCCTGATAGAGGGACATAAGGCTCGATATTTAGGACATCCAGAAGTGAATAAGATGTATGTAAACCTCAAAAGATTATATTTCTAGCCAGGAATGAAGAAGGATGTGGTAGACATAGTTGCTAGATGCCTAGAATGTCAAAGGGTTAAGGCAAAACATGTGCACCTAGTAGGACTTCTTTATCCACATGATGTACCTTTCTATAAATGGCAGGTCATAAGTATGGATTTTGTCCAAGGGCTACCAATGACATCTCATAGGCATAATTGTAGTTTGGTGGTAGTGGATAAACTCACTAAGGTAGCACACTTCATACTAGGGAACCTAACAGATGATGCACCAGTAGTAGAAAAAAGGTTCATAAAAGAAATTTTTAGGTTGCATGGAATTCTTGAGAAAATAGTCTCTGATAGAGATGCAAAGTTCACTTCTAGATTTGGGACCACATTGCAGGCTGCCTTAGGAACATAGTTGAATTTCAGCACAACTTATCATTCTGAGATAGATGGCCAAACAAAAAGAACCAACCAAATTCTGAAAGACCTCCTTCATATGTATTGCATGGATCAATAGACTCAATGAGAGGAATATTTGCCATTAGTTGAGTTTGCCTATAACAATTCCTTCTAAGCAGCAATAGGTATGGCACCCTTTGAAGCTCTCTATGGGAGACCTTGTCGAACACCTTTGAGTTGGATAAACTAGAAGATACGATCCTGGATGGCCCTGAAATGTTGAAGGATATGGATAATCAAGTGCAACTTATTTGACAGAGGTTGAAGGAAGCCTCAGATTGCCAAAAAAGTTATGCAGATAAGAATGGGACACCCAGAAGATTTCAAGTTGGTGAAAAGGTGTTCCTAAGAGTTTGACCTCATAAAAGTTCCATCTCTTTTGGAAGGAAGTCAAAGATAGCTCCTCACTATGTCAGGCCTTTTGAAGTACTTGAGGAAATCAATCCTATAGATTACCACTTGGCCTTACCTCTAGCACTGAGCTGCATTCATGATGTATTCCATGTATCCTTGTTAAAAAAGTATATACCTAACCCTAAGCATATTCTTAATTGGAATGCCCTGCAAGTGGAAGAACCCGGTACAATAACAATAGAGCCATGCAGAATCATCGAGAGGCGCCAATTCTAGCTCCGCAACAGGACAGTGGATCAATCTAAGGTCTAGTGGGGCCAGTACTCACCTAAGAACGCTACATGGGAAGACATAGTGGAAATGCAATAGCTCTATCCGCACTTATTTTGAATAAACTCTAGTTATTTATAAACTTTACAAACTTCAAATTTTACTTAAAGACAATGATGTTGAGATGATACAGATAGTTATGCTTAGATAATACTCCTTGTTATCTTTATCTATGTTAAACTATTTAGCCTACCTTGTTGAAGAATGGAATTTAAAGTTAAACTATTTAACCTATCTTGTACCCGATCTTGTTCTACTCCTCAGTTAGCATGATGAACTAGAAATCATGATTAGAATATGGCAAATAATAGGTCATTTACTAAGAGAGGGAAACCATTTTTCTGTTGGTAAGAGACACTAATATGCATGACAAGTGTTGTCATTGATGGCAACTAAGTGCATGTTACATATCCTCATTACATAATTTGTTCATGTCGGAAGTCGAAGTGAAGATTTGTTTAAGTCTAGGTAGTCAGAAATAGAGCATGTGATAGGGTCTTGTATCTTGGTCTGGATCTCTTTGGTGGTAAATCATAGTGTGATGTGGATTTGAGGGAGTAAGGATAGTTAGGACTATCTAAATCTAGGAATTTAGCTTCTGGTGATTAAGGATTTAAAAGTCATAAGCATCTGAGTATCAGGTTCTAGTTAGTCAGTACAGTCAGAAGAAGAACAGGGTGGCCTAGTATTTGATCATGGTCCGGATGAAGAAAAGTTGTCGGTTAAGCAATTTTTGGTAATCAAGGGTAATAGCTGACATGATTGATGATTTGAGAACACAAGTTGTTGATTGTGCATGGATTCAGCTGACAGAGCAGAGTTCTTAACAAATGTTCTAAGTTTTCTTGAAGTCGACTATAGTTGATTGAATTTCTTGATGCGGATATATATAGCCGCTGAATTTGAGTGTGAAGGTGTGTGCGTGTGTGTGTTTGAAGGTGTGATGGTGTAAGTACAGAAAGGGCAGAAAGAAGTGCAAAGATAAAGATCCAAGCTCAGATTATGGCCTAAGAGTGAAAAATGGCAGAATAAGGATGAAGTGTGTAAGATTAGTATTTTGTGCTTAACCAAAATAGAACTTCTACATTGGTAGGTGGTATTCATTAGTTCAAATAGTCTATAATCTTCTTGTAATCATTTATGTAGGAAGTGAACCTCTTGGAGCAGTGAGCTCTAGACAATGCGCCTTGAAGGCATGTGCCTTCCCCATTTGTAATACTTTTAACAGAGTATAATTTATTGTGGGTTAACCCCCACCGTGGTTTTTCCCTTAACTAGATTTCCACAGAAAAATCCTAGTGTTATGTGTGTTGATTATATTCTTGCTCATGTGTTGTTAATTTATGCCTTCATAATGTGTTAATAACTGATAAAAGAGGTAAATTGACACAAGTAATATGAGTTTTTGTGACAACTGATTCACCCCCCCTCTTAGTTGTCTACCCTTATTCCAACAATTGGTATCAGAGCAATGTTCCTTGGAAGAAGCCTAACAGCGTGAGGAAGATCTGGGAAGGAGTTTCAATGGGTTCATTCATAGAACAACTTCAATTGGCCCTAGAAGATCTTGATCAGTCCAAAGCCAAAGTAAATGAACTAAAAGTGAACCTTAAATATACTGATGATTGCATTGAGATGTTAAAAGAAAAACTAAAAAATGTATGGAAAGGAGGAAGGAGCTACTTTAGCAGCTAGCTAATTCTACTAAAGAAAATGGCATGAATGAGGCTTTGGAAGAAAAGAGAAAGGAATGTGAAAAGATGACAAAAGAAGTTTATGTTCTAAAACATGAGATGGAATATAGGGTGATGAGGCTAACCAAATAAATTAAGCAAAGGAAGAAGACTAAAGAAGATCCGAATCAAACTTTGAAGGAAAGAATAGAAGAATTCTACAGAATGGACAGAACAATTGGCCATCTAAAATTTTATTTACAAGAATACAGACATAATGAGGAGGAACTTGAAAGGCAAATCGTCATTCTTAGATATGACCTAGAAATTACAAATAAATACAAGGAGAAGTTCAAGATAAGTTTAGCTAAACTTGCAGTATTTCTTGAGAGTCAGATGAAGGCAGATGATAAGCATGGTCTAGGTTATGAGGAAGGTGAAAGCTCTAGATCCGATCAAAGAAATACTAAACCAAGGAATCAAAGAAACAGACCTAGAAGACCTCCGGTAAGACAACCTAATGCTCAAAGGTATCCATCTTTCAATGGAAATTCTTTCAATTGCAATAAATTTGGTCATAGAGCTACTCAGTGCAAAAGTAGAGTGAATCAAAATGGTGCATCTTTCTCTGGTCAATGTTTCAATTGTAATAGGTACGATCATAGATCCAATGAATATAGAAGTATGATGAACTACTCTAACAACAAAAGAAATGTCAATTCTTTCAATGGCTACTATTTTGCATGCAATAGATTTGAACATATCAGTAATTAGTATAGATCAAGAGGAAATCGATCAAATGGGCAAAGAAATGTTGTGTGCTTCAATTGTAACTGATCTGGTCATGTTGTAAGATTCTGTAGAAGTAGGAATGATGACAGAAAAGGTCTAGTAAATAGAAAATTGGATGAGCAGAGACAAGATAGAGGCAAGGGTAAAGTTGATGTGAATGAGGTCTAGAATGAAATGAACAAAACATGGGTAAAAGAAGGTGAAATGAATGTTGACAATGTGTCTGCACTAGAATCCAGTGCTAATAATTCCTCTAGGAATTGAATCAGGAGCTCTGGCCCAGGGGGAGTTGCATTGAAAATCTGATTCCCCCTGCCAGTAAATAGGTGCCTAAATTTGGTATGATGAATGAAGATAAAGAAGCCTATTGCAAACCTGTTGGAGAAAATTCTAGAAGAAAAGAAACTAATGTGATTGATTGCGAACCAATTGAAGATTGACTACATGTAGAAATAATGTAACTGGATGTATTGGGGTAGAGTATTTATTATAATAACAAATTAGGTTTTGTGAGGTATAAAAAGTCATTCACTCAATCATTTGGATCACTTTGTATTCAAAGAGAATGAGTAGAAGAGCACCTGAGTTAAGATTTCAAGGATTTGAAGTGCGCCCAATGAATTCATCAACTAACACTAATTCTATGGAAGAAAATGGTATTTTTCTGTGAATCTTTAAACTCGTAAGCTTTTGCAATGCCTACACCATTGTTTGCTGATATTACTGAAAGGCCCCAACCCAAATTCAAGAAGCATCCACACAAATCAGTAGAAGTCAACCTGTTAGGTGTATTTTCACATGTTCCATATGGTGTTTTACATGTTAAAGATATTAGGGCCTATATTCATGCTAGCATAGATGAATTTGGGGACTCATAGTTTGTAGATTTGTTCAAGAATCATCTAAGGGATGAAATTCACGGTCTCAAACCTGAGTATAAGGTACTGCATGATAAACATTTCATCCAGATTATAGGGTTTCCATCCTTCGATGAAGATGAATGGGTTTGGTATGTTTTAAGCTGAATGCATGATGAGTTTTTGTGGCTAATGAAACCCTTCAAGATTACCAAGGATGCCATCAAGGCAGTGATAGGGTTAAACTCATCCGGTGGACTACCAATGTTGAAAGCAGTAAAGAATCAAATAGTAACTGATGCTACCGATTCAAGGTTTGACAAAAGGGCAATGCCAATCAATGACATTATTGATCCGAATGTTAAGTTTGCTTCAATGCTAATTGGTTACAAAATTTATCACTCCAATAGGTAGAACTCTATTTTCAGAATGGCCATATATGCTACATACAAAATGTTAAGAGAGAATGTTGATTAGGACTTGTGTAAATTGTTACAAAACCAGCTGATGGAAAATATGAATAGGGTAAAGAAGGATAAGAAGAACACCTTCAAATATGGTACATTGATCTTATGTCTGTTCTTCTATTTCATGAATGAGTTGCCTAACAAGAAAAACATATGTTGGACAAATGAAAAACCTATTGCTATATAGATAAGAGAGAACTTGAATAGCATTGGTGACTCTAAAGCACAGAAAACTACAATCTGGGGTTACTTCAAGAATTTTTAGAGTATGATGTATTCTAGGGAAAGAATTCCTAAATTGATTGTTGAGAAATACCAAAATAAGATTTGCTTCATGGTGGATACTGATCATTGCTTAATGGAAGCAATAGAACCTAGAACTGTCTGGATCATGCCCATGGGGTATGAGGTAGATGAGAAATTTTGGATAGGTATGCTCAACATCTCTTGAGAAAACCCAAGGATGATTCTATGGAGAGATTTCAGACATATAAGGAGCTTAGTTTGAAACTGCATTTTGAGCTCAGAAAACTTGAAATCAAGAGGAAAGTTCAAAAGTAAGTAGAAATGTATGCTAAAAGCATTGGCATATCTAAGGAATATGTGAAGCAGAATAGAGAAAGGATAGAAAAAGATGAGAAGGAGATGCAGGAGAAGAAAAAAGGAAGTGCTTTGGAAGTCTCCACCAGCTAGCCTAGAAAAACAAGAAGCTCTATTGTTGCCTCTATTCACACAAAACCTATCAAAACAAAGAAACTGGAAGACAAACCATTCGGTAAAGATGGTAAAAGAATGAAGACTTAAGCATCCAAAACATATGAGAGCATTAAAGATGATGAGGAAATAGAATCAGATGAAGCAATAAAGGAAATAAAGACAAAGAAAGAAGAAGCTTCAAAGACTGCAAAAGATAAGCCTTCCAGAAGTATGAAGGTATGTAAAAGACAAAACACTGAAACCCAAACTAGAAAATCCACTTTGTCTATAGAAGAAATTGTGAATACTGGGACAATTCATGGGAATCTAAAACCCATAGTAAAATACTATGGCACTTTAGATGATGCAAACAAGAGAATTTTGGAGGATGCTACTGCAAAATACTTGAAAACATTCAATAGAGCTCTTGTGGAAATTTTATCTGAAATTCCTAAGAGTCTGAGTAACATTTTGGAAATGAGGAAACAGGCTTCCAAAGGTAAAAATTTGGAGCTGAGGGAACATGTGTTATCTAGTTTCTGTCCACTAATCTCCAACAAAGAAGCAGATAAATTTTTTAAAGAGGTCAAGAATGATTTCAGAAGAAAAACAAGGATGAATAAACTAATGATTAGAGATATTGATGAAGTTGTTAAAGAAACAAAATATATTTTGAAGAAAGCACTGGGCAAGAACAAGTTCTATGTGGTTATAGAAGAACTAGTTGATACTGAGGATACATCAATTCTGAATGATATAGAGCAGCAGAGATATGAGCAACAATCTGAGATATATGACTCCTCTGTTCCAGAAGAGTAGGCAATAAACAAAGAAGATGAAAAGATGACAAATAAAACTGATGATGCAGGAGGTATTCAAACTCCTCTAGATCAATCCAGCAAAGAAGATACAAAGATGAATGTTGAAACAAGTGAAGATGATTCTTTGAAAAATAAAGAGCATTAAACAGAAGAAGCTAAGGACCAAGAATGAGAAAAGGCCAAGGACAAAAATTAAAAGGAAGAAGAGATTGTGAAGGTTGAGGAAGAGCCCAAACAAGACAATCTGGTTGACAGTATTGATAAAAATCAAATAGATACATCAACATCTTGGGCAAGAGACACTGCAGAAGCAGTGAAGGAAATTTTGGAAAGAGATAAATAAATTGAAGAAGATCATGATATAATACAAGGTCCAATAAATTTTGATACATTATCTCCAGTGCAGAAGATAAAATTGGCCTCCATTGCTTAAGCCAACGCCAAAGAAGATATTCTAAAGTCTCACATGGAAGATAGTGAGCTACTTGGTTTGGCCTCAAGGGTCTTGGAGAGGATCATGCCCACCTTTTAAAAGGATTCTTTAGCATCTCCCTCTGATCAATTGAAGAATCTAGTAAACTCGGCAAGTTCTCATTTTGACTCTCTAAAGAAGTCTGCAGAGGTCAAGGTTTAAAATGAATTCAATGATAAAATATTTGATGCTCTAAAAGGGATGATTAGAGTAGATAGAATTGTGTTGGATACGAGTAGAAAGCGTATTCAAAATGCTCTTACAAAAGGAGGGAATGTATATAAATTTTGTTTATCTTGTCCTAAAGCTATAGAGGACATTGAAATAAAAATAATAGAGTCTAAGGAAAAATTGTCAAGTGTATCCCAATCTTTCGATCCTTTGACAATATCAGTGATGAGCCAAGAATGTCAAACAATCAACCTAATTGAAGAAATAAAGAAATTGATGAAGGAAAAGGACAACATTGAGACAAGGATGTGTGAGATCTAGGGACTAATTTTTCCCAAATTAGAAGCAATGTTCAATGATTTGACCGAAGCCCACGCTGTTGCTAAGTCAAGTGACCCTACTGACTTGCGGAAAGAAAAGTCTAAAATATTCTTATTCAGCGGTCACATCTTAGTTTTGAACAACATGAAGAAGAGTTGGGACAATGACTTGGTGCTATTGAAGAATGTCTTTGGTGATATGTTCAAACCCATGTAATCAAGTCATAGGGTTGTTTGTATATATGCCCATGTACATTAAATTTTTGATGAATTTTGGTATGAGGATTTTGTTGAGTTTGATGCTCAATTATAGATATTGGAACTACTAGACCATAAGGAAATATTCACTCCTGGCTATAAAGTTGTATTGCATATACACTCCATTGTGGAGGGATGTGAGATTATGGAATTATTATACACTCCATTGTGGAGGAATGTGAGATTATGGAATTATTACATTTAAAAAGTCCATCCTTTACCATTGATGTCAAAGGCGGAGTGAAGAGTAGTGAAAATGAGGAATCTAGCAAAGGGGGAGCACTGGAGAATAGTGAAAAGCATAAGAATACATAGTAAGGGGGAGTTGTTCAAACACTTAGTCATTTTTCACTAAGTGTTGCCATCAATGCCAAAGGGGGAGATTGTTGGCAAGAGACACTGCTATGCATGACAAGTGTTGTCATTGATGGTAACTAAGTCCATCTTACACATCCACATTTCATAATTTGTTTGTGCCAAAAGTCAAAGTGAAGATTTGTCTAAGTCTGGGTAGTCAAAAATAGAGCATGTGATAGGGTCCAGTATTGTAAGGCCACATATAAGCCCACTTGAATTTCCCTAAAAATATTGTTATGGTAAGATTGGCTTGAAGAACATTTACAATAAATTTCTTGTTTTCTATGTGATGACACCTATGGTAGGTTATTCAACAACAATTTTGACAATAATGCATGACAATTATTTATATCTAATCTATGTTATATGTTGAGCTATCTCTGGAGCATGATAGTTGAATTATAATTCTATGATGTGAAACCCACCCCTCAGTGACTACTAACCACATTATTATGTGTTGATTAGGATTGTATGAGTTGATTTTGGTATAGTTTCCTCATATCACTTATTATATGATGTGGATTTTACAATTCTTGTTATGACTCAGTTGATGATATGAGAAAGTTTGGTATATGGTTGATATGATTTATGATATATAAATATAACTAATCATGTGATTACACCTTCTTTTAATGTAACTATATTGAATGGTAGACATATGATATATCCTATCATGGTGCATTTAATTAGTCTTATTCTAATGGTGATTCACTTCGGCTATGGATTTGCACATACTTGATGGACTAGCAATTGTAACTTGAGTATGCAGGTTGATCCCAATGACAATGGGATTTGGAGGTCACTTGGTAAACCCTATTGTGCTCAACTAGTGAAACTGACCATAATCCATATGGAGGGATTAAGGTCTAGTATGATTTGCAATGTAGTCTGTTGTGTTATGAAGTTATTTTAGTATGAGGAGTGTTTGGTATGGTATGAGGATTGAGTCTATGTGTTGTAAGGTTGGTTTATTTATCTCTTTATTTATTCATTCAATCATTTTCTTCTAAGTTTAAGATGCCTTAAAGGAGTGTTTTCATTGTAGTTACAAAGTGTAAAAAGGTCTCATGTCATAAGGTTATTGTTGGGGGCCATTTTGAAGTAAAAAAATTGATTTTTTTGAAACAAAATTTATTTTCAAAAATTACATTTTTATTAGTGACGAAATTTTAAATATTAGGAAATAGGTGAGGTGTCACCACCTCATACCATCCTCTAGATGGTGGTTGGGGCCCATGACTCACCATGGATGAAGACACATGGAGGCCCCCTCTTTCCATGGGCTCCAAAGTAAAGACACTTAACAAAAAAAAACAGAGGTGTATCAACTTGGGAGGAGAAGGAGAGGACACTTGCCTCCTTCAATAATTTATGTTAAATAAAATAATCCATTTCTGATAGATACTGCTCCAAAAAAAGGGAAAGGGGGGCTTTTCTTTTGGGCTGGACTTCTTTTAAAAAAAGAGAAAAAGGAAGGACAAAAAAATGGGGAGCATTTGCAATGGTTTTGACTAGTTCCTTGCTTCTCCAAACTATGTTAGGGGTAAGGTCTGTAACCTAAATTTACATTATCCTTAAATATGTTAATACTGAAGTTTTCCTTTTTCTGTTGATTTTTTTTATGGGAAGTGAAATTTTGTGAGAAGGGAACTTACATTTTTCTGGGTACTTTTAAATTCTGTGAGTAGAGAACATAAAGATTTCTGTGTATTGCTATTTTGTAAGTAGTATGTTCTCATATGCATTAATAAGGGTTCAATGTAAGTCATTTCCTATTGTATAGTTATTTTGGAATGGTGAGTGTTATGTTCAGTAGGGGAATGAGTTGGTTTGATCCATCGAGGGAGATTATAGGGAACAATACATAATCTAATTCATTCCATGAGAGTATTTGGAAAGATTTGGGTGATGGGAGTTCTTTTGTTTCTTTGGGGGGGTGATCTCTAGAATAAGAATGAATAACATTTCTAATTACTCTCCCCAAGAGAGTGTCACTAACTTCCCCCTCTAAGGTTTCCTCAAGGAAACCACTGTGAAGTTAATCCTTGGGATGTATCTAGTGTAAATATACCTTGCTGAGAATATTGTGTGGGTTGTTGTATGTGCCATGTCCATTTTTTACCTTCTGAGATTCTAGGAAGTGTGTTGTTGTATGTGCTATGTTTTTGGTTCCCTGGTTTACCATGTGGCCTCCTAGCTTGGGGGTGGACTAATTTTCAATCCTAAGGTTGGGAGGTGAGCTCCCATCATCATTGGAAAACAATAGTTTTTACGTGCAGGGAGAAGGTTCTATTGCAAAAGATGCACTAAACCTAGAGAATTCTTATTATTTTGATAGCCTTGCAGGAGGAAGTTTTGTACTTATATATTCAAGAAATCTCTCCCTAACTTGTCTTGATGCTATTGTACAAAGAGAATACATATTGCAATTGCAAACTTGTAATGTGAATTATAGTCTTAGTCTCTATCATCATTCATTCATAGTTCTTGTACTCTACAGATTTTCAAGCTGCCATAGTATAGTAAAAACTACTCTTGCATGGTTTGTGTGCAACTTAATCTATTTCTGGTTTTTGTTCCTTTTGTTCTAACACTTCTAGAACATTTTAGATTTGGAAATTTTATTACAATACCAGAAAGTTATGGCTATTTTAATATTTCTGGATAATACCATGACAACTTAAAATTTATTGATAAGAAAATTGTTAAAATATTTAATCTAAATCAAATATATTTTTTTGTGATGATTATACTATTTTCAAACTAGAGAAATTTTATCTAAAACTAAAGACTGTGAAATGTTAGATGAGTATATGAGTGAATAATAGTTGCATATGTTAGAGCTTTGTAAAACAAAGGAAGAACTAAGTATATTCTTAAGGAATCAAACAGAAGTAAATAATTTTGAGGATTATATATACTTTAGAGACATCACACAAACAATTGGTATCCCATGACAGTACAAACTTAAAATCTCAAATCACTTTTTGGCTAGAAACCCTTTCTGAACTTTAGCTATTTCCTACCAAACGCATTACTGAGAAATGAAGAAAGGAACAACTAAAAACTTATGTATTAGAACCTTCAAGAGTAGCCCTGTAATCATCCTTTCCTTAACATGAACCTACCAATACAAGAATCCCAAACCCATGGAAAAAAAAAAAGACTACTTTGTTTGAAACATACAAAGACAACTAACACTGTTTTCTTGCAAATTACTCATGTTGGCAAGAGACACTATATGGATTCATGTTTGTTGTCATTGATGGCAACAAAGGTCATCCCACATATCCGCAAGTCATGGTGTGTCCCTACCGGAAGTCAGAATAAAGATTGTTGTGGTCCGGTGAACAAGAACAGAGCATGTGGCAAGGTCCGACAGATTGGTCTGGATCTCTCAGAGGAAGTATCTTGGTGCAGTGTGGATTTGGGGAAGTCAAGAGGACTACCTTGAGTGGTATATTCCAAGGATTTAGCCTCCGGTGATGGACAAGGAAAAAGATATGAATAGTTGAGTACCGGATTCCTGAGAGACAGTGAAAACAGAGGAAGAACTGACTGACATAGTATCAGACTACTTTCCGGATGTGTTACTATTGATGATAAAGGTTGTGAAGGCATGAATCATGTTTGGCCGACATGATTAATGATATCTACAAGTATATGCTTGATCCGCATTGCTTGGTGAGCAAGGATTCAACCGACAGAATAGAGTTTGTAAGAAACTAGACTGTTCCGGATGCCGACTAGAAAGGTGATGAAATTACTTGTGCGGATATATATAGGGGATGGATTTAGTTGTGAAGTGTGTGAATGTATTAAGATATATGTGAATAAGTGCAGAACAGAGCAGAAGTAGCAAGAAAGATCCGATATGTGAAAGGATAGCAGAATAAAGAACAGAGGAAAGATGAAGTGCAGCAGATCAATGTACTGAGCCTAACCGGAACTAAACTCCAGCATATGCAGATGCTTCCAATCAGTTCAAGACTGTGATTCTTATCACTTTGTAGACAGTGTGTCTTCTTGTAGGCAGTGGACCTCTTGTGAGCAGTGTGCTCAGGCAGTGAGCCCTAATTGGCAAGTGCCATTTTGTAATTTCCTGTTCTTCTAACAGAGAATAATTTTTGGGTTAATCACCCCATGGTTTTCTCCCTTAACAGGGTTTCCACGTCAAAAATACTGTGTCATGTGTTTCTTATTTCATGGTAATGTTTTTGTGTTTGATTCAATGCTGCATTAATTAATAAGAAAGTTCAAAAAGGGAAATAATTAGGATAACTGATTCACCCCCCCTCTCAGTTATCAACAATTGGTATCAGAGCCAAGTTCCTCCTAATAGAGCCTAACAGCTTGAGGAAGATCTGGGAGTTCAAATGGATGCATATGGTTTAAGGGAGCAACTCAAGACTGCCCTTGAGGATCTTGAACAGTCAAATTCTGAAGTCAATGAATTAAAGGAAAGACTCAAACAGGCTGATGAATTCATGAGAGAATTAAAAGACAAATTAAGTCTCTCTATGAAAAAGAGAAAGGAGCTGCTCCAACAATTGGCAAGACAAAGTGATGAAAGCAATACAAATGAAGAATTGACTGAGCAAACCAAGTTATGTGAAAAGTTATCAAAAGAAGTCATTATGTTAAGACATGAAATGGAATCAGGAACTATAAAGTTTACTCAAGAGATTGAAGAAAAAAGAAAGGCTGAAGACAATCTAAGACAATCTCTTAAAGAAAAATCAGAAGAATGCCACCAGATGGATAGGATTATCAGACATCTTGAATCTGATCTTGAAGATGCCAAAGATAATGAAGAAAAACTTAAGGATCAAATTACCTCTCTCAAAAGAGACCTTCAAACAGCAAATGAATATAAAGAGAAATTCAAGATAAGTTCTGCTCCACTTGAAGTTCTTCTTGGAAGTCAAAAGAGGACAGATGACAAGTATGGTTTGGGATATGAGAAAGGAGAAAGCTCCGGATCCGGTCAAAAGAATTCTGGATCAGAAAATCCAAGGAGCAGGCCTAGAAGACCTCCGGTAAGACAGCCCAATGCTCAAAGATATCCACCTTTCAATAGATACTGCCACAGCTGCAACCACTTTGGTCACAAAGCTAATCAGTGCAGAAAGAGAATGAATCAGATTAATTCATCCTTCTCTGGACAATGCTTCAACTGCAAAAGGTATGGACACAAATCCCATGAATGCAGAAATATGCAAGTAAACAAATCATTCAAAGGTAGATGCTTTACTTGCAATAGAGTAGGTCATATGGCTAATCAATGCAGATCAAGAGGATATCAGTCAAATATGCAAAGAAATGTTATTTGCCAAATCTGTAATAGGTCTGGTCATAATGCTAAAGTCTGCAGAAGCAAGAATCAGGACAAAAGAGGTCCGGTGTATAATCAGAATCAAGACAAGGGTAAACAAAAGATGAATGCGGATGAAGTTAGGAATCAGATGAGCAAGATTTGGGTGAAGAAAAGTTCAGAGAATGTAGAGGTTGGATCCGCACCAGACTCTGGTGCTGATATTTCTTCCGAAAATTAAAAAGTGAGCTCTGGCTCAGGGGGAGACTCAAAGAAAATCCTGTTCCCCCAACCAATCAAGTGGTGCCGGATGTGGCACAAGATGCGGAGTAAAGGGTTTAAAGATATAACTCTTGAGATGATCTAGATAAGATTTCAGAGGTCCGCATGGAGTTATGAAGAAGCTGTGATCGATCAAGTAAGATCTGTTCCGGGAGATGCTCCGGTATGACAGAGGATTACAAAAAGGTCCGGAGAGATCCGGAAGTACACTATCTTATTCTGCGGATTGGACAGAGTGTTTGGGATGTTCTTGTAATGTGTCATCTCGATTTATTCATGATTGAAAGATCTGCATGATGTTCATAGATCAGGACTGATCCGGGATACTCCAAGCTATCTGGACAAGACAAACCAGAATAATATAGGTGAAGCATTTATTGCAAATAGATATTAGGGTTTGCAGAGCAATATAAGGGATTTCTCAAAAATCATTTGCTCATTCTACACTCAAGAAGAAGCGAAAAGTGGAGCTCTGCAACAAGATTCTTCAAGCACACCAAAGATCTCCTGCCGAAGTCATTGCATAAAGAAATCAATCCAACCACTCCATGCTAACCGAAGGCGCATAAGGTATTCTCCGTTTTCATTATCTCACTGCAAATCTTTGAAGAATGGCTACTCCAAATATAGTTAAGATCTCTGATAGACCTCGCCCCACATTCAAGAAACATCCTTACAAATCATTGGAGGTAGATCCACTAGGAGCCTTCTCTAGTGTTCCTCATGGTGTATTGCATACGGAAGATATTAGGGTTTACATCCATGCGAATCTTCAAGACTTTGGAGAATCAAAACTGATGGATATCTATCACAAACAATTGATAGATGACTCCTTTGAGATCAAACCTCAGTACAAAGCCATCCGGGACAAACACTTTGCACAGTGCATTCATTTCCCTTGTTTTGAAGAAGATGAATGGGTCTGGTATGTACTAAGCAGAGTACATGACAACTTCCTATGGTTGAACAAGCCCTTCAAGATCACCAATGATGCAATTAGGGCTGTAACCGGTCTGCACTCATCCAGTGGATTACCTGTTCTCAAGTCTGTCAAAAATCAGACAGTTAGTGATGCAACCAGATCCAAGTTTGACAAGAGAGCTATGACAGTTGATGACATCACTGAACCGGATGTCAAATTTGCAGCTATGATAATTGGTTACAAAATCTATCACTCCAGTAGGGAAAATTCAGTACCGGGAACTGCAATCTACACAGCTTATCAAATGTTAAAGGAGAATGCAGACTATGACTTGTGTGAGCTTCTGGTGAACCAACTCTTTGAAAATCTGTAGAAGATCAAGAAGGACAAGAAAAACTCCTTCAAGTATGGCAATCTGATCCTTTGTCTCTTCTTTTACTACATGAATGAGCTTCCCGGATCCAGTGGATGGATATGGCAGAATGATAGACCGGTTGCCATCCAAATCAGAGACTATTTGCATGGACTTGGGGATGCTAAAGCAAGAAATACAGCTCTATGGGGATACTTCAAGAACTTCCAAAGCATGATGCATGCAAGAGAAAGAATACCCCAATCCCTTGTCGAAAAGTACAAAGACACAGTATGCTTCATGGTAGAAACAGATTAGTGTCTAATGGAGGCAGTAGAACCAAGAACTGTATGGATCATGCCCATGGGGTATGAAGTGGATGAACAAATAGTGGAGCTGCATGTTCAACACATGCTAAGTCAGCCCAAAGATCCAAAGGCAGAAAGGTTTGGAACCTTTGAGGAACTGAGTGTAAAGATACATGTAGAACTCAGGGAACCGGAGATAAAGAGGAAGGTAAGAAAAGAAGTTGAGCATATTGCTCAAGGCCTAGGCATCTCAAAAGAGGCACTTGATGCCAGCCGGGAAAAGAGGAGGAAGACTGAGGAAGAAGAGAAAAGTAAAGAAAGTGTTCCGGTTGAAACTCCCACCCGGACCAGATCATCAAAAAGATCTGCACCTCCCACAACCAAAAGTTCAAAACCGGAAGTCCAGGCATCCGGTAAAAGATCCAAGACAAAAGCCACAAGGGCTTATGAAAGCCAAAAGGATGAAGAGGAAACAGAGTCAGATGAGGGAGTAAAAGAAATAAAGAAGCAGAAGAAGAAAGGATCCGGTAAACCCTCCACAGGCCAAGACAAGGATGAAATGGTAGAGGTATCTATTGAAAAGCCCACTCTATCTCTAGAGAGTGTAATCAAGTCGGTCACGGTGGATGGAAACCTTCAACCAATGACTGAATTTTATGATGACTACAATGAGGCTGACCAAAAGACTCTGCAGGAAGCCACAGTCAAATATCTGAACATATACAATAAGGCTTTCATTGAGATCATATCTCTTATTCCTAAAAGCCTAGAAAAGGAATTAGAAATAAGAAAGAATAATGCTCATGCAAAAGATCTTGAGATCCGGGAGCAGATAGCTATTCAGCTATATCCTCAAATTGATCCTAAGACAATGAACATAATCTTCAAAGACTGCAAAGATGAGTTCAGAAGTAAAGCCAGGATGAATCAACTCATGCTTGGTGAGACTGACAAAGTGGCCCAAGAGACAGAAGAGATCCTCCGGAAGGCCTTCAAAAGGTTCAATCTTCCTGTTGTAGAGGACTTAGGTGCAGAAACAGCTGCGGATTTGGAATCATCTGTTCCGGAAGAAGTGGGCCCTGAACAGACAAACATCTCTCCTCCGGTTTCCCCTACAGTCTCCGGATCCCAAGAAGAAGAGAAACTACAGGAGAAAGAAGCAGTAGCTAAAGAAAAAGAGGTTGACAGCACCCCAACAGAGAAAACCACGACTGAAAGTGGTAAGAGTAAGGAAGGAGAAAAGATTCAAAAGGACAAAACTGCAGAAGAGAAGAAACATCTGTCTCCGGCAAGAGACACTGCACAAACTGTTCAAGAATTCCTGACAAAAGCCACTATAGAAATTGATGAACCGGACCTGCTAAAAGGACCATTAGATTTTGACTCTTTGTCACCGATGCAAACAATGAAAATAGCCTCATTTGCAAATGAGAAAGTCAAAGAGAAGCTGCTGAAATCTCACATGGAAGACTGTGAGCTTATGGAGGTAGCATCTGGAGTGCTAGAAAAGATTATGCCATCCTTTCAAAAGGATCCCACAGCCTCCTCTTCCGGTAATCTCAAAACCTTAGTCAGCAGTGTTAGTACACATTTTGAATCTCTAGAAAAATCTGCTGAAGAAAAGGTCCGGAAGGAATTTTTGGATAAAAGACTTTCAGAAGTATTAGAATTAATCTCTAAAGATAGGAGAATTGTGAGTATTGGAATAAAGAGCTTAGAAAATGCTCTTAAGGATGGCGGTGACATTTACAAATTTTGTATATCCTGGTCAAAGACAACAGTAGCAATTAATAAGAAAATAAAAGAGGAACAGGACAAGCTACAAAGTTTATCTCAAAGTTTTGATCCTCTCTCTTCCTCCATAATAAATCAAGAATGTCAGACTATTGCAGTCTTGAATGAAATAAAGAATCTTGAGAAGGAAAGGAAGAATATCACTAACCGGATGGGAGAACTTAGAAGGATTATAATCCCTAAGTTGGAAACTATGCATGAGGCCATCAGTGATGCTCAGACCACCTCCCAAACAAATGATCTGACAGATCTCAAGCGGGCAGAAGCTTTTGCATTTTTGTTGAGTGGTCACATTTCAATTTTGGATAGAATGAAGCAAAGTTGGGCTACAGAAATGATCCAATTGCAGACATCCTTTGCAGACATTCTTCAGTATATGTGAGTATGTAAATATGCGGCTATGTATAGAAAACTTTTGAAAATTTTGGTGTGCGGACCCTACCCTTTGCCATTGATGTCAAAGGGGGAGTGAGGAGCAGTGAAAAATGAGGAATCCAACTAAGGGGGAGTTCCGGAAATTGTATATAAAGATAGAGCATCAGCCAAGGGGGAGCATAGTGTAAACACTTAGTCATTTTTCACTAAGTGTTGCCATCAATGCCAAAGGGGGAGATTGTTGGCAAGAGACACTATATGGATTCATGGTTGTTGTCATTGATGGCAACAAAGGTCATCCCACATATCCGCAAGTCATGGTGTGTCCCTACCGGAAGTCAGAATAAAGATTGTTGTGGTCCGGTGAACAAGAACAGAGCATGTGGCAAGGTCCAACAGATTGGTCCGGATCTCTCAGAGGAAGTATCTTGGTGCAGTGTAGATTTGGGGAAGTCAAGAGGACTACCTTGAGTGGTATATTCCAAGGATTTAGCCTCCGGTGATGGACAAGGAAAAAGATATGAATAGTTGAGTACCGGATTCCTGAGAGATAGTGAAAACAGAGGAAGAACTGACTGACATAGTATCAGACTACTTTCCGGATGTGTTACTGTTGATGATAAAGGTTGTGAAGGCATGAATCATGTTTGGCCGACATGATTAATGATATCTACAAGTATATGCTTGATCCGCATTGCTTGGTGAGCAAGGATTCAGCCGACAAAACAGAGTTTGTAAGAAACTAGACTGTTCCGGATGCCGACTAGAAAGGTGATGAAATTACTTGTGCGGATATATATAGGGGATGGATTTAGTTGTGAAGTGTGTGAATGTATTAAGATATATGCGAATAAGTGCAGAACAGAGCAGAAGTAGCAAGAAAGATCCGGTATGTGAAAGGATAGCAGAATAAAGAACAGAGGAAAGATGAAGTGCAGCAGATCAGTGTACTGAGCCTAACCGGAACTAAACTCCAGCATATGCAGATGCTTCCAATCAGTTCAAGACTGTGATTCTTATCACTTTGTAGACAGTGTGTCTTCTTGTAGGTAGTGGACCTCTTGTGAGCAGTGTGCTCGCGCAGTGAGCCCTAATTGGCAAGTGCCATTTTGTAATTTCCTATTCTTCTAACAAAGAATAATTTTTGGGTTAATCACCCCGTGGTTTTCTCCCTTAACAGGGTTTCCACGTCAAAAATCCTGTGTCATGTGTTTCTTATTTCATGGTAATGTTTTTGTGTTTGATTCAATGCTGCATTAATTAATAAGAAAGTTCAAAAAGGGAAATAATTAGGATAACTGATTCACCCCCCCCCCCTCTCAGTTATCAACAACTCATTCATGTCCACTCTAGAGAATGGAGACTATTTTCTAGCTGCAGATAAAACATTGCCAATATATAATAAAAAAAAAAGGGCAAAACAAGGAACCCACTAGCAAGTTGGGTTTTTCAAGCATGAAATTTTTCTGCCCTCCGTTATACATTTATCCCATCTCATCATTTCACTATAAATTTAGCAACTATCCTAAGCATGGAAGAGATCGCTAGGACAGAAATAGAATAAAGAAAATGTGTTCAAAGGATAGGCAAATTACTAGATTTGCACTTTTCTTTTGTTAATTTTGAAAAATATGAGAAAAGTCTTAAGAGCTATCATGAGGACCTATAAAAAGAAAAAGACATTTTGGCCTAATGCTGCTGCTATTATCATGTTGCTGGAATAATAATAATAATAATAATAATAATAATAATAATAATAATAATAATAATAAACAATTTGAGTCCCTTTCTGCAAACGAGTATGTGGTTGGATGGATCTCTCTAGCTTGAATAGGCTGGACGTCTATCATAAATGCTAAAGAGAATTCCTTCCACCCAGATCTGTGAGGCGACCCCAAAAGACAAACATTAATTTATTTTCTTCCGGCAAGACAAAACCCCCAGGTAGCCACAATAGAATTAGAGATAGTTTATGTTTTTTAGACAAAAGGAAAAATGGCTTGGGATTGCAGAAAACTAGTTGCCTACATATTTGCTTCTCCCCATGTAGCTCACCTGATTTGCATTTGAGAACCTACAAAAAGAAAAATAGTGAAGTGTATAGTAGTAAACAGAGAAATGAGATGTGCTGAGAGCCTGTTTAGGTTAGTTCGGGTGAGTTAGGGTTAGGGTTGTGGGAAGTATACCCTAATTAGGGCTATGCCTACCTTCTAGAGGTGAGTTTAGTTTAAAGGAAAATGAAATCACTTTAGCTTAAGTCTAATTTTTATACCTTGTGTTATGAGTTGACTAGGAGATCATAAAAAGGCTTTAACTTTATTTTATTTATGTTTTCCTTAGATGCTTGAAAGCAAAAAAAAAAATATTAATAATAATAACAATGTTAATATTTATTTAATGAAAAAATACATTTAGGCTTGGTTAATGTTCTTTCATTATTACTTATCCCATTTAGCTAAACATAGATTTGTTCTGTGAGTAGTATATATATATATATATATATATATATATATATATATATTTTAACTAGAAAAAGGTGCAGGAGCACCCATAAATTAAGATTAAAAAGTATTATGGAAAAAAGGCCATAACCATGTCTAAAAAGACTAATTAAACAGGAAAGAGGACGCTAACAGTCCTAATCAACAGCATATTTAAATAGGAAAACACAAACACAGACAAACAACTGCCATCACCCAAGCACTAGCGCCATGGCTGTAGAGAAGCAAAAATAGAAGAAACAGCAAAAAACTCCACCACAGGAAAATAGAGATAGGCCGAAGGAAGAGACACACCACCCCACCAAAAAATAGAAACCAGATAGCACTAGTCATCACACACCAGGCCAGCACGACACACAAAAGACTTGCCACCATCACCTCACACTGCAGCCGGAGTAGCTGGAAGGTTCTGCTCGTCAAGAATCACATTCCCAACTAGAAGAAAACCTTCTTTAAGATCCTCCAAAGCATACCTGGGCATTTGCGGGGCTAAATCGGGAGCATGAACCCTTAAAAAGTAGATTACCGTGAATACATCTTTAATTTTGCTAGCCTTTTTCTTAGTAATCAAGAAACAATGGGACTGCAACACACTATTGATTTCATCGTTGCACAAGGACTTAATACTGACATGTAAAGCCCAATAGATGGCTTGCTGAGTAGGGGATGCATGCAGTGAAGTGAGATTGAAGAGCACTCCAATTAGAGCCTCCCCATGGTCCATCTTGTAAGCAGGTACCGCACTTCCCCTCTATCAATAGTATAGATGTTTTTATAGAACAAACTGGCAGCAAGGGAATGAACAAACTCACCAACCATGACTAAATCCATAATATTAGAAAGGAGCTGGGAAACTACATTAGAGTAGTGTAACAATTGTCCCTCATAGCCTCTAATCTATGCATGCCCAATGATATTCCTGACAGCAAACTAGATAAGAGTGTAGTCCTAGTCCAGAAGCATCATCACATTAGCTGACTTAACCCTGCCTTGTATCTCTGGTTCCCAATCAAGAGCTAGGAAAAATAAGCATTGATTGAGACATGTGTCGGCCATGAGTGTTAAGTACTATGCACAGAGGGGAGCGATAGGAGAGTAGCTACAGGAAAATAGACCCAACAGAGAAGACCACAAGAACTGAAGTAGAGTGGCAACATACAAGCAAAACAACACGCTTTACCACTGCTAACGGCCCAAAGTAGTAAAGAAGAAAAGCAGGCATAGTACAACGGTGATATCAAGAGGTCAGTAGGCATCAAGTGGAAGGAAAAGGAGGACACCTCGAAAAGAAGGCCACCATGGGTAAGAGCCATGTGTCCACTACTAAAATGTTCCATCCAACTTGTAGTTGCCGTCAGGGAATAAAAAGGCCCTCAAATAAAGAGTGCATTTAAGGCTTGTCAACTCCCATGAATGTATTTATAAGAAAGAGGATTTGCAATCCCCATCTACCCATTCACATGGACAAAAAAATACCGAGTGATCTCGGAGCACTGAACTATAGTAAAGGCTAGATAATCTTCTCCCATGGGCTTGTTAGGGACTGAAGTTGACAAAATGTGCCGAAAAAAATAAAAGGACATGACATGGCAGAGGGTTGTTACTGGACATAGCCTATTTGAAAGCCGAATAGGTAACAAGTCACATCTTCCCTCACAGATGACAAAAAGTATGACAGAGCGTAGAATTGGCAACATAGCTTGAGGTCAACAAAAACCTTCAGAAGCCACTGTTTGAAAACATGTCTACATGGAATCCAAACTCCCTCAGGCTTGGGCTCCAGCTAATTAAGATGAAACAAAATGACACCTTGACACTTCTTCCATTTCACTTGAAATAAGATTTGAGAGGATGATTGGATTATCTTGGGCTCTATGTAGATAAACTGCAGAGGCACTTTCTTGGTCAACAGCTAGGTTAGCCAAACAGTCTGCCACCTTATTACCTTCCCTTAGTGTGTGTGAAATAAGATAGTTATCTAATTTGTTTAGGAGGCAGACCACCTGTTATATATGCCAAATCTTTGGAAATTGTAACATTTAGCTTTGAATTATTCATTTTTACATAAGCCCTATCATTTGGCATCCATGGTATAAATAAATTATTTGGGATTCTTTTAATAAGAGCAGTTTTTAAACAAAAGACAAACTATGCAGCCAACATTGTGAGTAGACATTCTATATGAAAAAAAAAATCCCTCGAAAAGCATGTTAAAATTTATTCAATTAATTTATACACGAGTAAAAAAAGAATTTAAAATAATAATAATAACAACAATTAAATTCAATAAACTATTGTTTAAATTTGGAATATCTATTTGGGATAATAAATAAGAATTTTTTCCTAGAAATAACTCATAGGGCATTTGGCAGCAAACAATCATATATTTGGAATCTAGGATTACACATGCTTTATGCCTTAGAAAGGGATGCATCCTAAAATAATAGATGTAAGAAAATATTAAGAATATGAAGCACTGGGAGACATGCTCTTAAACAGTTTCATGCCATGCTCGTCCATAAATTATGTTATGTGCTCTTTCATTTAATTAGCTGATAGGCAATTACTATGGGCTTTGGAGCCAAATGCCTAGAGATGTTGTGTCACGCTATAAAAAAAAAAAAATTGCTCGTCTTGGAAAAATGAGAGCATCACATTACATTAGATTATAAATTGTGTTACTCTTGGGTCATCCTCAATGTGTGGACATTACATGTATCTTTCTTCAGATCTCTCTAGTGTTAAATCACAGTGTGCTATGGATTGAGGGAGTATGTAACATCCACATTCCACTAACATAGTTTGGATATCTCCGGTGTTAAATGACAGTGTGATGTGGATTGAGGGAGTATGTAACATCCACGTTCCATTAACATAGTGAAACTATAAGATTTACGATTAAGTAATTCAACAAGGTAAAAAAAAAATGAGATAGAAATTTTTTTTCTTTCATTTAATAAATAATCAAGTAACTACAATTACAAGATTTCTTTTATTACAAAATACAATATACCCATATTGTCTTTTTGTTTTCAATGTTTACAAATGTAAAACCATTACATATACATATTTCGAATCAATATTGCATCTAAATATCTGACATCTTTATCACAAGTCCTAGCATGTTTCTTGCTTGGAGAGAGAGCATCTTTTCAGTGATTAACTCCAACCACAGACCAGCGGTCTCCCACACATCTTCCACATAGGAAGTGGCCCTACCCTTCATGAGGAATATAGACCAAAGGTGACCAGTGGTAATTTGTCTTTTTCTGAGTACATAGTGTTGTATTCTACTCAACTCTATCAACCATAGAACCCTAGATACCCTCTAGCTAAGTATGATTTCTGATAGGATGAGCAATCCAAATATAGCGAACCAACAATGCATGCAAAAAATAAATGCATTACTTTGGCTAAAGTTTTTAATATCAATATCATTCATAATCAACGTAGTCATTGTGTTCACCCACCCCTACTTGACTTGGATACTGTCATATTCCTGCAATTTAAATCTCTTACCAACCTTATTCGTGCAATAGTTTATTCTATGAGTCACAATAATAACACTTCTTACATGAGTAAGTCTATATGACATAACCATTCAATTGGTTGGTAGTCAACTCTAGGGTTACCCTAATATCCCTTGTTAATAACAATATAACAATATAACCATAGCTTATATCTAAGATTTTGGATTCGCAAATATTCCTTGATTAATTTAACCAAGGTTGAGAATACTATAGTTCTCAACTAAGTATTGTCTCCTATACAAAGGAACATATAACAACTTAATTATGTTTATAAACAAAACATAAACTAGGTATATATATTCCTACAAGGGCATCCTCATGAATACCTAACCTATTCCATTGAATTGGGTCTTTTCAAGAATAATAAAGACAATTAGTCTTAAATGGGATACTCATAATATCCTCATTCCATCTTCCATAATATCGATAAGTTATTACCATTGATATGATACAAAGGTTTACTAACAATTTTTATGAATCTAATACTCTTGTTTAAATAACATTATACGCTATGAATCTATATATATATCCTATACAAGATAGAAATATTAAACCATTATAACCTCATTACTATATGGTTAAAAATGAGAGTATGGAACATGGTTCATCCATTCGAGAATCTATCGAATGCATATTCCCAAACACCTTATTGGCTTGCTTCAAACTTAATTCACTAAAAAGACTATTCTTTCAAGCTTATAACAACTTATAACATTCTCCTTCTAGGATATTCATTTATCTTTCATTCTCTGATTTGGTATGATCAATGGTTTTAGAATTACTAAGAAGATGGTCGACTCAGTATTATATAATAGTATACTCATTGATATAACCAAATATCAGCCAAATAAAATAACATTTTCTATCTTCAACGACTATAAGAAAAATAGCTCAATAAAGTTTACTTAATAAATTTTTTGTTCTTTCCTAAGTTGCTACTAAACTATTTTTGACTATCACACTTAAGTTTAGAAGTTAAACCTTACCAGTGAACTCATACAATAGTTCTATATTATAACAAAGTACAGTTTTAGTTTACCAAACAAATTTCTCATGGTTAAATAATACATGCAACCGAGGAATACCTGGAAGTATGCAATCTTAAGCTGGCTATGATGTGTGAACAATCACAAGGTCAACGCCACTAGCTTATGTATTCCTGCTACTTTCACAACTACTATCTTCTATTCTGTAACTCTTTTCCCCCCTCCTCCTGTGTATCTCTCTGTGTTTTTTTAAGTTCTAAAACTCCCTACTAAATAACTACCATGACTCATTCTAATCGATAGTCATAAAGAGGGTGGCACAAGTCGTATAGAGTTGCCTTATTCCTAGCCTCCTCTACACTCAGTAACAAACTTAAGCAAAGTTTACATAGTCTAAATTGGTTAATTCAAAACTAAAAACCAATATTTATGCACATATTCTCCCATGGCAACAAGAGTTTATCGCTCAAAGGCTTGTTAGTTGTGGCAGTTAAAAACCATTGTCCTCCTTCTTAGTCATTGTAATATCCCTTGCTATTTCAGACCTTATTTTGCTGATTAGAGGCTCAAGGAATATTGTCAAACACTTCTGATGTAAACCCAATGCTTGCTAGTCTGTGTTTTCAGTCTGATATTTTTGCTTGATAATGATAGCTGAGTATTCTAAATGCTCATAAATCTAAACTATAATGTCTAAGCATTAATCTAAATACATATATGACTTCTCTTTTGGTATTTTTGATGCATATACATGAAAATTAGACATGAAATGCACACCTACAGCCAATTGGCATTTTGTCAAACAATTGGCATGCAACTACTATGCTGATCATGTATGCTATTAGATGGACATTTCGTCAGACAAATGGTATGCAACATACATCTCTTTTATTGAATTCATTCCCAAGTACAATGTTGCTATGAATTTGCCAAGACTAATTGGCTTACAATGACGACTATAGCAATGCCAAATCTGATTCTGAGTTATCACTTACAGCAGCAAAAGTAAATGCCTAAGATGACAATGCAAACTACTAATAGTTGTAAGAAGAACCTGATAATAGTGACGCCCAATGATGCTGACGGAGAATAAACCAATATCCAAGGAAAGGAGTTCCGTCCAAACCCAATTTGAAACCTTCTCCCAGCTGCCTTGTTCATGCCGAGACTGTAGTTTTATTGTTCATGGTACTGTAGCGCGCACTGTAGCATACTGTAGCAAAACACTGTAGCGCGACACTGTAGCGCTAATGTAGCAAACACTATAGCAATCACTGTAGCAATCACTGTAGCGTACTGTAGCAAAAACACTATAGTGTACTGTAACAAACACTGTAGCAGCCAATAGAAAACTTCTGATATGCAAATTGATACCTCCAAACCCCTGGGTAATACTGCCAATTTAAGCACAAATGAAAGGACTGAAGTATCCCTTTCAATTTGCAACCCTTTGGAGGATATTTCACCACCTCAGTTATGCTAATCTATGGGAGTTTCCATTGCCAAAGACCAAATATGCAGAAACCCTTGGCTCCACAACACTCATCAAATGTAAATATCAATAATCGGATGCCTGGAAGCTTGCCTTGCCCCTTCTTTTATACATTTTTTTATCCCACTTCAAGAGGCTTCTAGAAAAATCTTATTATTTCATTTTAGTGACTATTAATTTTAAGTCACTATATTAAATTAACTAAATATAAGATTACCTTTTGATTAAAAATTAAGCAATAACCTTATAAAATAATTAATTTAATAATATCTCCCTTATTTCGTCAATTAGCCTTTGGCAGATAAAGGCTAAATTATTCATCATGAAAGTCGCCTAGGAAGGGGACATTACAGTCATGGTCAACACATCATCTATAACAAAACTAATCATAAATGCAGCCCAATGAGTGGTTTGTTCGACCACTATCACTAATAAAGACTTACCTACAAATAAGCCTTTGGATTACTCAAACATTGTCCCATCGATTCAATATGAGGTATTATCCTCATTCGATGCCAAGGCATCTATATATTGATTACATCAATAATAATTATATTGATTACATCAACTATAATTCTCATAGTATTGACTATTACATAAAATAGTTATGGTTTATTCAATATTAAGGTATTATTAAACCATGGTTCAAAGATATTGTGATTGGGTTGAGCTTGTCTCCCCATCATAATCCGTCAATAATAATCACATAATAACAACTTCAAAGAAAATGTCTTAACATTTATGAATTGTTATAACACACCAAAAATCTTAATACTAGTATTAGATAATCATTTTACGACAATAACGTCATAATATTTACATTGAATGTAAATAGTTATAATTCAAGCGTAAACGACATTGTTAACGTTATTAACGACTAAGATGACTTAATATTGACATCGTTAACGTTATTAATGAATAAGATGACTTAATATGACTTAGTTGGTTTTGAAAACAATATCGACTAACTGTCGATTAGGTTTAGAAGCAAACTGACAAGACAAAGCCTACCTCTAATGACACATCCGTTCACATTTTTGTTACACACTTGTAACTCGGTGGGGCAAATAAACCACTCATAACCTAAAGTCTATATCTCTCATTTCAAAAGATACTCTATCTCTCTTTTCTCTGAGAGTCATTTGATAGCATATAATCCTATTTAACTTGTCATCAAATAATGCAAGTGATCAGTGCATCATTATTCAATTAATTCAACTAATAAATCAAATCTCATTTAATAGATATTAAATCGATATTAACATAATCATTCCAATAATTTCAATAAATGACATTCAATATAATCCATATTTTTCCTTGTCACTAATATAAATATCGTAATGAATTTACTTATGTCCAAGTGAAAAGTAAAAGTAAAACAAAGCCAAAATTGGTGATGTAACAGAGTAATAAGGAAGTGATAAAGGATTCAAAAGTCATAAGCATCTAAGTATTGGGTTCTAGTTAGTCAATACAGTCAAAAGAAGAACAGGCCGACCTAGTATTTGATCTTTGTCCAAATGAAGAAAAGTTGTTGGTTAAGCAATTTGTTGTAATCAGTGGTATTGGCCGACATGATTGATGATTTGAGAACACAAGTTTTTGGTCCATGTAGTTGATTGTGCATGGATTCAACTGACAAAGCAAAGTTCTTAACAAATGTTCTAAGTTTTCTTGAAGCTAACTATAGTTGATTGAATTTCTTAATGCGGATATATATAGTTGATGAATTCGAGTTTTTTGGTGTGTGTGAAGGTGTGATGGTGTAAGTGTAAAAATTGTAGAAAGAAGTACGAAGGTAAAGATCCAAGCTCATATTATAGCCTAAGAGTGAAATAGGGCAGAATAAGGATGAAGTGTGTAAGATCAGTATTTTGTGCTTAACCAGAATTGAACTTCTGCATTGGTAGATGCTATTGATCAATTCAAACAATCTTTAATCTTCTTGTAATCATCTCTGGAGGAAGTGAGCCTCTTGGAGCAATGAGCTTTGGGCAGTGTGCCCTGAAAACACGTGTCTTCCCCATTTGTAATACTTTTAACACAGTATAATTTCTTGCCCCACTGTGGTTTTTCCCTTAACCAGGTTTCCACATAAAAATCTTGGAGTTATGTGTGTTGATTATAGTCCTGCTCATGTGTAAATTTATGCCTTCATAATTTGTTAATAAGTGATAAAAGAGGTAAATTGCTGCAAGTAGTAAAAGTTCTTATGACAACTAATTCACCCCCCCTCTCAGTTGTCTGCCCTTATTACAACATTTTCCACTTTAGATGTTTTTAAACCTAAGATGACATTCCTAAGGGACTTCAATAATATAATGAAAGAGAAACAATAATGATACCATTAGGACTTCAACAACCATTCCCTATGGATAATTTAACCCTTTTTATTTATCACTAATTCTTGTTAAATGTTTATTTTGATACTTATTTGTAATTTTTCAATACATGGATATAATTTACTTGTACATATGGATAGTTACTTACATTTGTAATTTTTCAATACATGGATATTTACTTAAATTTGGATATTTGTAAGTTTATTTAGATATTTATTTGTATTTTTTCAATATGGATATATTTACTTACATTTGTAAGTTTTTGATATGGATACTTGCACATGATTAATTAAATATTTATTTATTTTTCTTCTAATTATAAATGCAGGCGGTCTAATGAACTTATATATGTATTTTAGATACATTTTTCTATAGATATGTATGCTCATTTTATTTTAATTAGATTATCTTTTTATAATGATTAATGTATAAATGGTATATTTTAATGTCAAAATAGTAATAATCTAAACCTAACCTCATTATATCTACACATATTTAGCATTTCATTTTTTGGGGGAAAAATTTTATTTATTAAAACTAGATATCAAATACCAAAAGTCCAATATACAAAGAATGAAACAAAACCACCGTCCAAAGCAACTAAAATATAGGCAACCAAGAAAACTCCCAAAGACCACAAGACCTTGAACCAAAGAGGCCATTGTCAGTTCATTTCATTATAAGCAATTGAAGTGTTATATTTAAAGAAAAACCCTAAATATGTTATATTTAAAGACAAATCCTAAATATCTGGGGAAGAGCGTAACTAGCTGATGCATTGTAAATGATCAGCGGGTCGCCATCTGTACGGCTCCATGAAAATGGAAGTTTTTTATCGACCTCTAGCGGTACAGGCACCGGCTGTTTACGGTTGGGCAATATCTATAGATATCCTATTATTAAAGATAAACCTGAAATATATTACGTTTAAAGACAAACCATAAATATCTACACATAGGGTGAGCTCACATTTCATTATAAGAAAACTAAGTTGAAGTGTTATATTTAAAGACAAACCCTAACTCACTCTTATTAAAATCTTTTTGCAACTATTATGTCTTGTGTGGGTGGAGTTTGATGTTTAAGATACTCACTTATATTTAAAGACAAACCCTAACTCAATCTTATCAAAATCTTTTAAAGACAAACCCTAAATATCTACACAGATCACGAGCTCACATTTCATTATAAATAGACTAGATTTTAAGTATTATATTTAAAGACAAACCCTAACTCATTTTATGAAAATCTTATTGCAACTATTATCTTCTCCCCTGGTGGAGTTTGATGGTCTAGGGTAATTACTGCTATAGGTTATCAAAATCTTTTCCATTCTCCTCCTCATACTTGTTACAGGTTATGTTGAGGATGAGTGAGTTGAGAGGAGGGAAGAGGCGGTCAAGCCGTACTCGTGTGAGGCTACCAGATCTCCCGGATGAAATAATGATGAAAATAGGGGAAAAGTTGTCATTGAAAGATGCTGCAAATTTGATGTCATGTTGCAGGGTTGTGGCCTCCCGGGCCAAATACTTTTACCAGCAGTGTCGTGAGGTGAACATGTCTTGTTTCAAAAGTGTAACTCCATCCATCTGCGACCACCTCATTACTCGCTTCTCTAGCAGCTGCCTCCTGAAACTTCATTTCTGCTACGACGTTCACCGCCGCCACAAATACGATGACGAAACGTTGGAGGCCATTTTGGCGCTCTTTTCCTTTTCCACCGACCGGGAAATCGCCCTTTATTCAGGCAGGCCACGCATCGTCGACATCCTTGCTCATGGTTACTTCCTTAACAAATTTCTCTCATCGCAGCAACATCTACAAAACCTGGAAGTGGACTCGGAGCAAGTGTATGTGAGAGGAGGGGATAGGAGGGCCCTAGTGACTCCTGACATTGTAGGGAAGAACTGTCCCGCATTGGAAAGCTATTGGTCCCATTGCCCCAAGTTCACCCCGCCCCATGTCCGGAACGCGTTTCTGCAGAGCTGCCCGCGCCTCAAATTTGCAACCGTCTATTTCATGGTGGGCATTGACGAGCTGGACACGCATGTAACTCCCCCCTATCCACTAGAATTACAGCATGCCTTCTTTTTTCTTAGAAAGAGTTATCGTCCTAATTCGGAGGAGAAGCGTAGGACATGTGAAACGAAGCTCAGAATTTTAGGATCGCGGCTACAGAAAATCGAGACGGCATGTGTGTGCTTTGATAGAGAAGGATGCATCAAAGATTGTATGGCATTGGCCAAGGCTATGCCCCCATTGCGACAACTCGTTCTCACTCTGTCCTATGAGACCGGTGGGGACGCAGGTCCAGCTGCGGCGCCTTTTTTTGTTGGCGGTTTTTCGCTCCTAAGAGAACTCCATCATGCACCCGCAGACCTGGTGTTCCATAATGTGCCAGAGGAGGAATTTGAGAAGGTTGTAGAGGTAAATGCATTGGATATGTTGCCTAAGGAAATAGAGCATCTTAAGGTCCTGTTTGCCTGGGGCAGCAGCGGCTTGGATAAAGCAAGAGAAGCATTACTTGACCAATTCATGTACGCTGCCTCTCTCCGCCTTAAAACATGTACGGTTGGCGCTACATTGTCCTCTTCCCGAGATCGACAGCCTGCTTTCCTTAAAACTTTCAAGCATTGCAACATTGTTAATAAAACGGCCATACAAAATATCTAAGAGAAAAGATGGAGATTGTGCCGGAGAATAGATATTTAGGCCATTTTAGGCAATTCTATATATATGTTATGTTTTCCTATTTTTCAGTTCTCTTGGCGTTAATGTTTGAAATTCAATGTTGAATGGTATGGCTAGATATGTATATTTACAATGCTTGTAAAATATATAAACATTAAAGATTCCTGCCTTGATCAAATCTACTGTGTTTACAGCTGCTTTCTTTATTGTTAAACACCATTCGATACAATGTTACAAACACCACCATAGATTCTCAGCCGTGTAACATGGACCCTAACGCCCAATCTGATATTTATTTCAAAAACCCATTCACAAGAGATATCTCACTCACCATAAGAATTGCCAGTATTGAATTTTCATTTCTAGCTCATGTCATTGTATAGTTGTGGTATCACCATCTTCTGCATTGCAGATAAATAACGATTTCACAGATTTTTCCGTGTAAAGTATCAGAGATGCCAGCGAGAACATTCAGAATTGTGACTGGCAACCAATCAGCTAGATTACAGTTATTGAAAAAAAACAGAGAAAACTAAAACAGAGAGTGCAGCAAATACAAAACACTTAAATATATTATTGCACAGAAAATCTCCAGAATCTTGCTTAGTTACAATGGCAGCCTTGCTGCTATTTTTAGAACATTCATGGAAATCTCTAGAATATCTTAGAATGATTAAGAGAAGTGTCGAGAAAGGAAAGATCTAGAGGTTTCTACATAGAGATGGAAGTTTCACATTCTGGGACATTCCATAATAATCATTATCTCCAACATTTTGGAACATTCCATAATAAACATTATCTCCAACACCCCCCCATAATGTTTATTTGGAGAAGATAATTACAAAAGATTATTATATAGCAACTTCCTTGAGATTTAACAAGTCTCTAAATTTGATAAATGTCACTTCAGGTAGTGCTTTTGTAAAGATGTCAGCAATTTGATTTTCTGTTCCACAAAATTTTAACTCTACCACTTGATCTTCTATCAAATCATGAACAAAATGATGATGCACTTCTATATGCTTTGGTCTAGCATGATAAATTGGATTTTTTGCTAGCTTGATAGTACTTTGATTATCACATAATATAGTAGTTGCATAAACTTGTGGATGTTGTGTTTCTTCAAGTAGTCTTCTAAGCCATAATGCTTCTTGAGATGCCTTTGATGAACTAACATATTTAGCATCTGTAGATGATAGTGATATTGTTGCTTGTTTCTTGCTGCTCCAAGAAATTGGTCCTGACCCAAGATGAAACATGTACCCTGAAGTTGAATTTCTATCATCAATATCACCTACATAATCAGAATCTGTATATCGAACTAATGTTGGCTCTCCTCCATATTTGTACTCAATTCCAAGGTGATAAGTGCCTTTAATATATTTTAATATTCTCTTAGCTGCTTTCCAATGCTCAATGTGTGGATCTGACATGTACCTGGATACAATACCAACTGCATATGCAATGTCTGGTCTAGTTATAGTGAGATACAAAAGACTCCCAACTAATTGTCTGTATAATTTTCCATCCACCTTCTTTTGAGTAGAATTAGCACTCAACTTTAAGCCTACTTCACATGGTGTATTAGATGCTTTACAGTTAGTCATATTAAACTTTTTCGATACATCAAGAGCATATTTGGTTTGAGACAACATGATTCTTCCTTCTTCTTGGCATACTTGCATACCTAAAAAATAGTGCATCAACCCTAAATCAGTTATTTCAAAAGCTTGTTTGAGTTGATCCTTGATTATTTCAATATTATGTGTGTGATTCCCTGTAATAATCAAGTCATCCACATACAATACAATAATAACAACTTTACCATCACTATGTTTTACATACACATCTGGATTAGCTTTACTTCTTTTTAAATCCTGCATTTATAAAGTACTCATTTATTTTGGAGTACCATGCCCTTAGGGCTTGCTTAAGACCATATAATGATTTTTTTAATCTACACACTAGATGTTCTTCACCATTTTTAACAAATCCAGGTGGTTGTTGCATGTAAATTTCTTCTTGAAGATCACCATGTAGAAAGGCACTTTTTACATCCATTTGATAAATTTTCCAACCAAATTTTGCAGCTAGAGCAACTATTGTATGAATTGAACTCATTTTAGCAACTAGATCAAAGGTTTCAGTATAATCAATACCTTACGTTTGTGAGAAGCCTTTAGCCACTAGTCTTGCTTTATATTTTTCAATAGCTCCATCTGATGTGAACTTTACTTTGTAGGTCCACTTGCAGCCAACCACACTTTTACCTTTTGGAAGAGGTGTCAATTCCCAAGTTCCATTTTTCATCAAAGAGTTGTATTCATCTTGCATTGCTTCTTCCCATTCTTCTTCCCTTTTGCTTCCTCATATGTACTTGGAGTGTACTTGGAGTGTCAACCTGCATCACCTTAGTCATAAGAGCATAGTTAGCAAACATATTTCTAGGGCTTTCTTGGTATATTTCTTGAATGCTTCTAGTCTTCTGTGTGTCTTCATCATCACTTTCACTTGATGCTTCAATTTGTGTTCCTTCTCCTCCTCTAGAAGATTACACACCTTGATTTTGAGCATTAGTATAAGTAGACTTATCTTCTTCAATCAATATTGGAAAGTAAGATAATGTAGGAGAATGTTCACTTTCAATATCTTCATCAAACCATACATTCCTTTTGATATAAATTTTATTTGTTTTAGGATTATATAACCTATATCCTTTTGATTCCTCACTATACCCAACCATTATGCACTTCTCACTCTTTCTTTCTAACTTGCTCCTTTTTTCATCAAAGATGTGGGCATATGCATTACATCCAAAGACTCTAAAATGAGATACTATAGGCTTCCTACCACTCCATGCCTCTTCTGGTGTTATATTCAAAACTGCCTTAGTAAGTGTTCTATTCAAAATGTAAACTGCAGTACAAATTGCTTCAGCCTAGAATTTAACTTCTATATTTCTTGAGTGAAGCATGCACTTAGCCATTTCTATTATAGTTTTGTTTTTCCTTTCTGCAACTCTGTTTTGTTGGGGTGAGTAGGAGACTGTTGATTCCTTCTTTATACCATGTTGTTTACAAAAATAAAGAAAACTTTGTTCATATATTCCATACCTCTATTTGTTCTTATTATCTTTAGAGATCTTCCACTTTGATTTTCAGCCAATGCCTTGAACTCTTTAAACTTATCAAACACTTCATCCTTCTTTTTTAAAAAATAAACCCAAATTCTTCTAGTAAAGTCATCAATAAAGGTGAGGGCATACTTTGATCCTACAAGTGATGGTGTTCTAAAAGGACCCATTACATCACTATGAACCGAATGTAAAGGAGTCTTTGCTCTCCATGATTTACCTTATGGGAAACTTTCCACATGTTTCTTTCCCATAGCACATCCTTCACATACCTTGTGACTTGATGAGATTTTTGGAAGCCCATGCACCATATATAGTTTCTCCATAAGCTTGAGGCTTTGATAATTGACATGTCCCATACGCTCATGCCATAACCTGCTCATATCATTATATTTGGTAATAGCACACATATTCTCATTTCCACATTTAGAAGTAAATTCTTGAAACTTATATAATTCATTCTCCATTTTACCAATTGCAGTCACTTTCTAGTTATTACTCACATCCTTAATCAGACATTTATCATTGTAAAATTCTATTTTATACCCCTAATTTGCAATTTGAGATACCGAAAGAAGATTTGTCTTCAATTTTGGAACTAACTTCACATTTTTGAACACACCATTATCTATTTTAACATTTCCAGTCCAAAGCACTGTTATTCCCCAAATATATTTTCTCTGGATTGTTATCATTTCTTAGTGATACAAATTGTTCCTTATTATAACACATATGCTGTGTGGCACCAGAATCAATAACCCAATGATCTTTATAAGAATCATTTGCTTTAAGTGCAATACAGAGAGCATTACTTTTAGAATCAATTTTTTTTGTAAACTTATTTGTCTTCCTTTTTGTATCTTTGATCCTCTTATAGCATTCATTTGCTTTATGACCCAACTTACCACAGTAATTACATTTCCATTTGCTTTTATGATAATCCTTGGCTAGAGTATACCTATTGTCATACTTCCAATTTTTCTCTCTTGAATGGTTTTCTTGTGTATTTTTATAATTTTGTTTCCCTCTTATTATGAAAGCTTCATCATTAAATGACTCCCTTTTTTTCTTCTTGCACCAATTTAGCACATAACTCTTCATATTTTATGTTCTTTAATTTATCAACAATATCTAGCCCTCTTATAAATGACTGATAAGATCCTGGGAGACTTTGTAAAACTATTTGCACAAAAAAAATTTCACCTATAGCCTTTCCAAGAGAAGCAAGTTCATTTCTCTTTTCCTTTAATTTGCTTAGATGAGGGACTAGCTCTTTTGAATTTGACAATTTCATGTTATATAATTTTGCAGTGAGAGTTAGAATCCATACATCACCTGAATTTTTATATGTAGTTTTCAAACTATCCCACGCTTTGACTCCACTTCTCTCATTACGAACTTCTGGAAAAACTTCTTCTGAAAGTGTAAGCTTGATTAGTGCTGCTGCCCTCTTATCTCTTTTATCCCAATCTTCTTGATCTTTTCTAGGGTTTGCTAGTCTTTATTCACTACCAGTAACAATCTCAAAGCAATTTTGAAGCGTTAGAAAAATCTCCATACGAGACACCCAATCATAATAATTTTTTCCATTTAGTTTAATTGTAGGTAAAGGAATACCAATTGAATCCATTCCCTCTTTTTCAGAAGAGAATCCAAATAAATTTCAAACAAAACTTAATGCATAAATTAAAATCTCTCACCAAATTTTTGGAATTGATATTCTTTCTTCTTCAATCAAATTTC
The DNA here is from genome assembly GCA_027924645.1 of Cunninghamia lanceolata. Classification (NCBI taxonomy): domain Eukaryota; kingdom Viridiplantae; phylum Streptophyta; class Pinopsida; order Cupressales; family Cupressaceae; genus Cunninghamia; species Cunninghamia lanceolata. Next base: position 2,943,236 of record BSBN01000551.1, read on the forward strand.
AACCTACAAGAAAGAAAACTCCACTCTACGGAATCACAGATGCTAGCAAGATTTAAAGCTGCTCTGATACCATATTGAAAAAAAATAGAGAAAACTAAAACAGAGTGCAGCAAATACAAAACACTTAAATATATTATTGCACAGAAAATCTCCAGAATCTTGCTTAGTTACAATGGCAGCATTGTTGCTATTTTTATAACATTCATGGAAATCTTCAGAATATCTTAGAATGATTAAGAGAAGTGTTGAGAAAGGAAAGATCTAGAGGTTTCTACTTAGAGATGGAAGTTTCTACATTTTGGAACATTCCGTAATAATCATTATCTCCAACATTCTAGAACATTCCATAATAAACATTATCTCCAACAACAGTTCAGAAAATGTGGCTCATCTGCTGTGCACACCGATAAAGGCATTGATAAGTTTATTTCTATGAGGTTTGTCAATTTGTTCGGTTGATTTTGAAAATTAATTTTAGCACAACATTTGATGAGACTGTTCTGAATGTGTAGTTCTTTTTGGGAGTGCAATTTCACAGTATTGTTTTGGACATGTTAAAGGTGAGAGGTTCCGACCAAGTCAGAGGTAGAGAGGTCTGGTTAGAAATAGGGAAAAGGAAAAGCTTAAAGTGTAAGCCTTCTAAAATGAATTAGAACAAGATCACGATGGTAATTTGAATAGGATGTTTGATTTGTTAGGGATAGTCATACTTCAACCATATCACCAACTGAACTGAACAGGCATTTGGAAAATCGAAGAGATTAATTGTTTACGGTCTTTCACAGCCACCTTCCTTTGCACTGTACTAAGGCTTACAAGGTCTCGTTAAGATAGTAGGGTATGATTCTGAATATGGACATTATACCTTTATAACAATGAACACACAAGCACAACAAGCACGAGTGGCAAGACTAGTCGGGGACTAAAGCCTCTGTTCTGAATTGGAAAGCCCTACGAGTAGGTTGAGTGGGCATAAGGAAACTCGAGACCATGGCATTTACAACTAAACAAAGAATATGGGGGAAGTGGTTGCAAAGGATTCCCTGAAGGACAACATTTGGCAACACAAATGATACACACGGCAAGAAAATAAGCGAGATCATTTTAAAACAAACAAGGGTCAACCCCACGCAAGAAATAGATTTGATGATCGGCATTGGTACAATATTCCCACATGGCAACAAAAGGGTCATCCCAAGGGAAGACATAGTAGGTGGTATCCAAAATACCCACTTTTACCACAAACAAAATTATTTCATCTAGCAAACTCTAAACGGGTACTTCACATCTCTCAAAAGGAAAGAGAAGGTAGGAGGAAACCATACATGATATCCTCTCTCAAAAGGAAAGAGAAGGTAGGAGGAAACCATACATGAAAGGATATCTAGGGAAAATTGTCCAAGGTCGCTCAAGAAAAACCCATCACAGAGATAACAAAGGGCATCATCAATGTGGACGGAAGCCTGATAAGAGGAAGGGGATATGTGAGAAAACTCCTGGTGAAAGGTAGATTAGCCAGCACAACCCAAAAGAGAAGTCATTTTGAAAGATTTTGAAATCCAATTTTGTTACATCTATGCTCAAATTGAACAACCCACTTTACTCTCAATTTTTTCTAGCTTGTTACAAAAACACAGGGCAATCCTTTTATAGACTTTGCAGCCCCCAAAATACACTAGCAATAATTGTAAACTACTAGTCTAAAAATAAACTGATCATGCATGATCACTATAAACTCTAAAAATAGTTAGGCTAAAAGTAAAGCTTTTCATGCATTGAACATGCATTCCTAAAAAGATAAAAGTCTTCTTAAATAAGTCTTCAAAAACTCTAGCACTCCTGTATGCATACAAGCATCACTTATCAACATACCCCCCATTGATGTGAAGCTGATAGCTGATCATAGAGCTTCACTATCTATACTTGTAGACCCACTTAGTACTTAATGATTTCTTTTCATGTGGAAACTTTGTAAACTCCCAAATATCAGTCGTATCAATGGAATTCAGTTCTTCTTTCATTGCTTGCAACCAAATGTGATCAAAACATGGACCTTCAAAAGATAATGAATTCCTTTGAGTCATAACAAACCATCATCAGTCACCCAACTCAAACATTCAATCTTTGCATGATTCTTTTTCTATTCAACATGTGAATACTTTTGCCGGTACAACTTCTTAAACATACTCAAGACCTTTTTCCAATTTGATCCATCTATCCATCCATAATTCATCGGCATACAATCTATCATAGATGCCTTCTTCGACTCTTTATTCCAACACATGTTTTCAGAATGATTCTTCAATCCACAAATACTATAAGGATAAAGATCCCAACAATCTTCCTTCTTATGTCCTTGCCTCTTACAATGAGAACACTACAAATTCTTCTTTTCTTGAACTGATTTGTTTTTTCCTCTTTCTGTAACATCATCTACTTTTCCTTTACCTCTAACATATCCAAGACCTTCATGCTTTGGCCTCAAACATGGTTCAATGGGCTATCTAATTCCATGGCCATGCTTTCCCAAACCCTTTCCTTCATAACCCATTGTCTTCATAATCTTAAAACCAACATTCTTCATGAAACATCCTTTTTTATTATCATCATAACCATAAACAAGATTTGTAGATTCAAATGCATCTTTAGCCTTACACTCTTTGTTTGAACACACTTTGGCTATATCACATGTATCAAATGATTCATCAAATGAAGAACGTAAATCATTTCTATCGCATGAGGTATTACATAGTGAAGGCTTAGACCTTAGACACTCATTTTCTTTCCGATATGTTGCAAGTCATTGATCTAACTCATTATTTTGTTATTTTAATTTTGATAACTCATCTTTTTGAGAACAACTTTCCTTTTCTAACCTCTTCAACTTTTCTTTCAATTCTTCACTTTGCTTTTTAACTTTCTTTAGTTCATCTTTCAAAATATCATTTTCACATATTAAATTTATATTTTCTTTCTATGCTCTTTTACTAGTCTTTTTTATTCATTTTAACCACACAGAAGAACCACTTAAATTATACCTTCAAATATCTTTCAAAGACTATTTTCAAAATCCTTACCTCAAACTTCAACTAATTTCTTCCAATGGACCTTCATACTTGCCAAGCATTGTCTGAAATTCAATACTTGCTATATAGATGCTGCAAAATCTTTTTCCATAACGTCCTAGTGAATCCATTCAAGATTACACTACCACAACAACATCATGCTCCTCATGAATCAATTGTTAGAGAAATTTCAATGCCAAAATCAATAACCCAAAAAACCAATAACCTTCTCTAATACCAAATGAAGATTTTGAAACACATCTTTGTTACATCTCTAATCAAATTCGTAATCTTCATCACTAGGAGCAGGGAAAAATACAACCTCATGGTCTTCATCCTCAAGTAGCAATTCTTGTTTGTCACTTATCAACGTGTCAGGAGGTCGAAGTTGGTTATGAATCATACCACTCGCATCTGCAACATGCAAATCAACATTATAATCAATAATGGGCATATCAAAATGAAAAGGCAAAAATAATGGAAATTTAGAAGCATGGAACATTTCACTTGTTAATTCATCATAGATTTTCAGCAACGGATCCAACATCAATTCAAATTGCTTTGTATATTTGGCCTCCATTTCTTCAACTTGTTCATTTTGGCATAGCTTTGACTATACTTCATCTATGAGAGTGTCGAGCACCCCTTCGAATTGTACTTTATTCTCTGTCTTGCAAGTGATGGCTTGTAGTATATCTTCATAGTTACCATCTCTTTCAAGGACTCTTGAAACCTCTTGCAATTCCTTCTCAATGATCTTTTCTAGCAACATGGATGAATATGTAGCAAGGAATTCTTCTTCTTGCAATGAACTTGATTCACTTTCTTCTTTGATGGAGGAATCAATATCTTGTTGAGCACTTATCTTTGTTCAAACATCTTCTGTTCCTTTTTCAACTTTTTTAGTGGGAGGTTCGTTCTTACTTGGAAGAAGGTATGTAAATTGACCTTCCACTTGATTATCTAGTTCACTTGTGCTATCTCCACTATTGAATAACATGAGAACATCTTCTCCTTTGGGTAGTGAATTAATTTCTTAGAGGCATTTGTTCCACAAATCGTCTAATTTCAATTGCACTTTGGATTCTTCGTCCAACCTTAATTCTTCCTTCACTTGATGAACAGCGTCCTGACAAGATGAATACATGAGTTTTGAATGAGTGGTGTTGTGAATCTTGCACCAACCACCTGGAATCAACATTTCTTCTGTGGGTAAGTCCTTCTTAATACTTAGTCTCTTCTTGATCATTTCCTTAAAACTTATGAAGAACTCTCTTTCATCAAACAAGGTTTTGGGATGCATCTTTGTAGAAACAATTGGCTCATGTACCTGTGAAAAAGAATTTTTTTCTTGCAATGCTAATTCCATTCTTGATAAAAATGTTAGGCAATACAACTCCTTGTGTCCATTGGTATCGTGAATTCTACATCTCTTCCTTGATGCGAAGTCACCCAGACTCTTGAGATAGAGCTGTGCATTCAAAGTCCACCAAAGCTGAAGAATATCATCTTGAGGATGATCATATTGCTGCCCACAATCATGAAACTGCTTCACGTGTAGTGAGAAATGCATCCTTCACTTTGCTTTTGGTATTTTTTAATTTTTACTTTTTTGATTTTTTGAAGTTTTATACTTTTTATTTTCTGGCATAAGAGAGATCTAGCAAATCTCAAATTTGACTTTGAAGGCTCACGTGGTTCCAATCCCACAATTCAGAGTTCATTCTCATGCTTGGAATAAAAGAAGCAATGTAATCCCTTGTTCATGCCCCTTTTATCTTGAGTTGAGATCTATGTATTTCATTCTGACCTCCTCCTTGCTGAATTCTATCGAGCAGTATGATAGAACAATGAATGATAAAACACTAGAATATCTTTTGTATGCTTGGAACAAATGCAGCAATCCATTGTTCTCGCCCTCCTTCTAGCACCAATTTTGTTGATGTGTTTTTTATGCACATGCAAACTCAGAATAAAATACTGAGGTATTCTATCCTCTCTTGAACAAAGTCTCTCAAAGGCTAAACAATGTGATCCAATGAGACAACTCCAAGGTTCCAGATGTCAGGTCTTGACTTACAATGGATAGACTCAGTAGTTGATGTGATTTGGTGAAACTCACAAAGGGACTTATGCTAAATTGACTCTGTATTCCAATGAAATATGTTTTTCTCCTTGTGAAATGGAACTTCTTCTAACCAGCTATGAAAAGAAAAGGCAAAAGGGCAAGGGTTTAGAAGGCTAATCTAAGGACAATGAGATAATGAAACATGTCAAGATAGACAAACTCCTCGTGAAACTGGACTTCGCTTCACCATGAGAACTGACAACTACACGAAGCCGGTGCAATCTTCTAAGGAAACTCAAGGATTTTCATGTTGCAAATCTCCATCCAAACACCCACTGCTGGCGCAGCTTGAACGGGCATACACAACTGAACTAAAACATATGTGGTTTAGGCTAACTTTGCAAAATGACTTATCAGCGACAAATCATAAAAAGTATGAACTAGAAGAATTCATCAAATATCTTTAGATATATTCATTACATCAATGCACTTTTAATCTAATTCTACTCTACTTGGAAACATCTCTCCATCACATTCGACAATTAGAAACCATGCTAGCATTCCATCACCACACAAATCACCATGAGAACCAACAATGAGCTTGTATTGATTTTGGAAATGCATTTTTACAACAATTGCATATGTCTCTTCAATGACTTTGAAAAGTCTCCTCTAATCTACCTCTACTCTAACAGTATCTACTCCTACTGCTTGATTCCTGCTCTCTCCTCCGATAATGCTCCCTTACAAATGAGAGAAATGGGCCCTTTTATAGACCTCAAAATTACATGAATGGCCAGGATTGTTTCAAGAATCAATGGCCAAGATTTTGACAACAAGGCAGTCTGTTACAAAAATTTACTATCTTTAGAACATTGAATGTAGACTGATGATGTGGCAGATTGTGATTGGCTTGATGGTGTGCACATGCCACCTCAACATCGAGCAAACTAGTTTGATTTTCTTTTTGTTCATATTGCTTGGAATATTTTCCCAGATTTTGTCATCTTTCGGAGTAGTATTCAAATTTGGATTTTCAGCTCTGGCACTTGCCTACTTCAAACTTGAAAACTTGGGAATTTTGTCAAATTTCTTCTTGTTGTTGATGTAATTCATGAATTTCTTGAATGCTTTGAAACATTTCTCATTTGATGATGTGCTTGATGATGTTATTGTGCAAGATGCAAGATTTTGGTTCTCGATGGTGCATGATGCCTCGCACATGAATTCTAGAGTAGATTTGCATATTATGGATGTCCTCCATCCCTGCCTATCGTATCAAATGAGTGACCTCTAAATTCTTAATTATAGACTTGAATGCTCATGAAAGCCTGGACCTGCATATAAGCCTCTAGGTGATAACTCCCTATGCGTTGAAAATGATGTTCTGCTTCAGGACATATGAAGTTATCCTCCTCGTTCCACACCTAAATAGCTAACCATGTATGATTCAAAACCTACAAAAGTGTGAGATAAGGATCATTTGAGTAGACAAATTAATGTGTAATGCATAATTTAAAATGTTAATATTATGGTGATCAATCATGACTTCATTAAGCATTATAAATTGCAAGGTGACCACATAATTTTACATGAAGCGGAAATTTGAAATAGATATGCATAGCCCCTGTGATGCAAAAGTAATATGAACATGTGCCTTTAGAATAACAAGCAGACATTTTGGGGCCCTCATGTATAAAAATATTTATATTCTACAAATTGACTACCACCATGTACTAGGCACATTCCATGTGAGACATTTTAAAATTCATTTCTTGCAAGGTGATCCTAACATATGCGCCTAAGGAAGAGCGGACCTTTCATACCCTTGTGCATGACTTGAAACTCATTGTTTTTTACAAACCGATCATCATGCTCTGCTCAAGCAGACTTTTTATAATATCATGAATAAGTTAAAGGGAATGATGTGCACAGTGCCCCTGAAGATCTGCTTGGTCGGCAATTCAAAGGTGTTGCATATGAGTTGATGAGAGTGGATACTCCCAATTATAGCATATGATATATGGAAAATTATGTAGAATGACTGTGCTGGCACTCAAAACGAATTCTCTAGACCATTGTGAATTGCATAATTAGTCAAAAGATGTGTCAGTGGGAATTTTTGGCATGCTCTATAAGTGAGTATATTTGATAAGTTTGGAGGATTCCGCCAGCGAAGACAAGACACTCCACCCCATTCATGCTATAAATAACAACTCCTGAAATGGTTGCAATGCTTAGAATAAGATATACGTTATAACATTCTCCGCCATGAATAGAAAATACACAGCGCAAAGTGCACCAATCAATTATTCGAATGCTAAAAATAGAGAGGAATCTCTTTGCGTGGTCTATTGGGCTTTTCATTTCTACTACCCACGTTGCTAAGAATAGAATGCCTGCATGAGGTGGGCGACATAAGGAAGGCATAAACATGATGCATCAAAGACCGTCAGCTTGGATGGACGTTCCAGCTCACCAAGGATACACTAAGAGACCTCACCGCATCAGAGAGACCGTGGAAATCCACCCAAGTAGACATTTTGGGTTGACGCACATTAAGATAGAGAAAAAGATATCCAAAGAGACCAAGAAATTCTGCTTAGGTGGACATTTTGGGATGACATGCATTAAGATGTAGAAATAGATATGCAAAGGGCATGAAAAGGTCTGCTTGAGCGGACATTTTTGGCTTGTGTGCATAATGTTTGTTTGTGCAAACCTCCTCCAAATTCCGCCTAAGGTGAAATGGCAAACCTCTTGAACATGCTTGTATAAATGGTAAAACACAAGGGTGTCTTACAATTATGTCAAAACCAAGGAGGAAATTTCTTGTGTGTATGCATGAAACACGTTATGCAAGGTGGTATGGAATGTGTGCCAAGATGAAGTTGGTCCTTACCACACTTTCTCCATATCAGTTTGGATTGAGATTTTGATTTGCAGATGATAAACTTTCCAATTGCCCCCCTGCTCTAATTCAAAGTGAGTGTATAAGATGTAAGTGAGGCATAGATTTGGAAGTGATATGTACAAGTCGACTCGTGCAAGAGTGACCTAAAAGTGCACCATAGACTTAAGAGGAATGCAGAGATAAGTTGAGTGATTTGTAGAGGAGAACTGATAGAATAACACCTCCAAAAGACTCCTACAAGCTCAAAATTGTGAAAGAAAGGGTGGGTCCCCATTTGCAATGGGGCAATGTGTGCTTACATCACAACACTGAGATGAAAAATAAATATCATAGTCAACTTCCTGCCATCAACAAGTTCAACATAGTTTGAGTCAATATAACCCTAAAAGAAGAACTAAGGGTTCTTGTATTCTAGACCATAATCAATTGTACCTTGGATATATCTCAAAACATTCTTCATTGCAACCCAATAATATTTCTTCAACTCCAGCATATATCTTGAAAGATAGCTAACAACAAATCTTAAGTCTAGTTTGGTATATGTAAAGGAAATGGGAATCCCAACAACCTACTTGTAGAGAGTTGCATCTACTTAAGGTGAATCCTAGAATCAAGATGTGCCAAGTAATTAGTGAAGGATTTGCCTCCTAGATGCACACAAAGATTGACTCCCTGTATAAACACAACCAATTAATAAAAAGGTTGAAAAGAGAATTAGAAAGTAGGGATTTTCAATATATTTTGTTTGCAAGCCCATTTCCATCATGCTTGGCTGAACTTACAATTAAGTAGAAGGTGGGTCCCATCTTCTTCTACTTCTCCATATAAAATATAGTTCAAAGATGGGGATAATTTGATCTTATTTAATCTTTTTCCAGTCAAGATCTTCTTGTGTAGAGACAACTAGACAAAGTCGCTGACTTTTTGAAGGCATGCATGTCTCCCCAACATAAATGGGTTGGCCATTCAATCTTGTCTTCTTTGTATTGAGAAGCTTAATTCTTGATTGTTTATTTGATGAGCAACAAACTTATTTATACAAAGGAGAAATGTAGTTGTAATACCTATAACTACATAACCTCCTCTAACTGCATAACATGAATTACTATAGGCTATCTAAACTAAGTGGTTTTTACAAAAAATGTAATATTAAATCTATGCTAACATTCCCCCTTATTACATCATTCTTGTAAATGTACCCCTGAAATAGTTCAGATTTCACCCTGCCAAGATACTTGGTGAGTATATCAGTTACCTAAGAATCTCTTGGGTAGTACTAGAGATGGATGTGATGGTTTGAGACTTTTTCTCAAATGCAATGACATTTGACCTTAATACTCTTTGTTCTTTCATTGAAAACTAGATTCTTCACAAGCTTCAACACACCTTGATTATCACAATAAATAATAGGCGGCCATTCTTCAAGAATGTAGATGTTAGCCATAATTTGACGTAACCAAATTACTTCACATATAGCTCCTCATGTGGAATGCAATATTTAGCCTTTGTGGATGAGATAGCAACACCAATTTATTTCTTACTAATCCATGAGTTAGGTCAAGATCTGAGATGAAAAAAAATCTTGTAGTTCACTTCCTATCATCAACAGATTTGGCATAGTTTGAGTCAATATAACCTTGAAAGAAGAACTGAGAGTTCTTGTATTCCAGACCATAATCATTTGTACCTCAGATATATCTAAAAACATGCTTCATTGTAACCCAATGACATTTCTTCAGCTCCTACATAAATCTTGAAAGATAGCTGACAACAAATCATAGGTCTAGAGTCTCGTATATGTCAAGGAAATAAGAATCCAAACAAGATTCCTATAGAGAGTTACATTTACTTGAGGTGAGTCCTAAAATCAAGAGAGTTGCAAACCTTTCTCCATTGGAGTGGACATAGATTTACAATTAGACATCCTATACTTTTCCAGTAGTGTCTTGGCATATTTCATCTACAAGATAAAAATTTGATGCTTCTTTTGCCATATATCCAAGCCAAGACAGTAGTGAAGTAGCCCCAAGTTTGTCATGTTGAAGGATTTCTTTAGATCATTCTTTACATCATCGACAAGATTGTCTGAGCTTCCAGTGATCACAAGATCATCCACATACAAAACAATAATGAAAAACTTTGTGCCTACCTTCTTAATATACAAATTGGAATTTAAGGGGCTATGAGTGAAACCATGTTGCAATAGGTGACCATTTATTTTAATGTACCATGCCCTATGCAATTGCTTAAGTCCATAAAGTGATTTAAATAGACAACATACCTTTTGAGGATGATGTTCATCAATGATACCTTCTGGTTGGGTCATGTATACTTATTCTTTTTGATCACCATTTACAAAAGCAATCTTGGCATCCATTTGTTGAAGCTTCCATCCTTTTTATGCTGCCAATACATAGACAACTTTGATCGTTTTGATCTTTGTAGTGGGTGCAAAGGTCTGTTCATAATCAATGCCCTCCTACTAAGTATATCCCTTTGCAACAAGTCATGCTATGTATTTGTCATTAGATCCATCTGCCTTGTACTTTCTATTGAAAATCCATTTGCATCCAATGGGCTTCTTTCTTTCCTAAAGATCGACAAGTTTCCATGTCTAATTTTGTATTAGGGAGTCATACTTGATATCCATGGCCTTGTTCCACTATGGTTGAATTAGTGTATCTTGAACTATATCAGGTTCGGTACTATCAACAATTGAGCACATCAGTGTGAGATTTACCACATTTCTTGCTTGTCTTCTCATTTTAACTCTTGATGAAGTATTTGGAAGAGAGTTCTAGTGGGAGTCCCTGATGGTGCTTTGGACACATTTCAAACATTGATGCTTCTGCGTATGTCTTGACTCTCATAAATCTTCTATGTCTCAAGATCCATGAGATGATATGTAGCTTTTGAGGTAGTACCGTACCGCAAAAAATTATACTAGAGTGTCTTGGGATTGATCTTCTTCCTCTTCTTATCTAAGACATGCATATATGTTTTACAACTAAATACTCTAAGATGGGAGATTAAATACATATGACCAATCCATACCTCTTCTAGTGTCTTGTGTTACAAGATCTTTGTATGAGCTCTATTAAGAAGATACATAGTTTTCTAGACTACTTCTACCCAAAATTAATTCTCCAACTTACCCATGGAAAGAATGCAATGAGCCATCGTCATGATGGTCTAATTGTGACATTCTACAATTTCTTTCTATTGGAACGTATAGGGGCAGTCAAGTGTTGTTTGATGTCATGATGCTTCATAAATGCCAAGAAATTCTTTGACATGAATTCCTCCCCTCAATATGAGTGAAGGAGAAGAAGATGTCATCTTGTCTGCTATACAACTCACCAGTAGAAGTTTTGAAAGTGTGTAAAGGATTCACTCTTCTTCTTGAGAAAGAACACCCATGTCTTGCGAGAGAAGTCATCCACTAATAAGAGGAAATACTAGAATCCTTGAAAAGAAGTAGGTAGGGGTCCATACAAACCAGTATGCATGACTACAAGATGTTCCTTGGAATGGAAGGTACTCAACATGAATGGATCAAACTGTTATTTGCCTGCAAGATGTCCAAGACATACACGCAAAGAATGGGAAAGTTGAGGAAATCTTGAAACCATGTCCTTAGAACTAAACTGATACAGGGAGCTGATAGAAAGATGCCCATATCGATAATACTAAAGAGTAGTAGATTTGGCCATACAGGTAGATAGAGCAACTGCAAAGGATAAGTCTACATCTATCAAGTAAATAAACAATCCTTCATAAAATCTCTAACATTTATCATATCTTCTCATGAGATCAACAAGATTTGAGGCCTTCCTAGACCTAGAACTCCACCTTAAGCTTATGATTCAAAATTTGACTTAGGGCCAAGAGATTCATTGTTAAGTCAAGAGCATAGAGCACCCTCGTGAGGGTACAACTTCTTGGCCTGAGAGGAATGGTGACATTTCCAATTGCTTCTGCAATATACTCCTTATTGTCTACAATTTGAACCTAATCTCCAATGGATTGATAAGTCAACATGTCAAATAGTTCTTTATTGCTTGTCATATGCTTGCTAGTACAAGATTCAATCAACCATACATTCCTTGATGGCTGCGAGGTTTCAGAGACTAGAACAACATTCTGATGGGTGCCACAATTGATTGTTTGTGGTACTCCCTCATCGAATGCATCATCTTGCTTTTCCATGACATATTCTCTATCATTTATTCAGTGAGGATGTTGTCTTGATTACTGAGAATCACTGTGACCAGATGTGCCTTCTTTACTAGAATTTCCTTGAGTCAAGACATTATACCAGCATTTATCAGTGACGTGTGTTTGTAGTGTAGATGCAACAACATTGATTCACCTTTTGAGGCTTCTACTACTATTGTTTCTTTTGTAGATGATTTTGTGGTTATCCTTTTTAAAACTTTTCACCACACTTTTGTCTCATGATTAGTGCTTTGTCTTCAAACACATCTTGCACTAACTAGATGGCTTCTTCCTGCTAGAGCAAATTCACTAGTTCTTCAAATGATACCACCCTTTTTGTGATGTTCAATGTCATGAAAAAAGTCTAGAACTAGGAAGGAAGAATTGTCAAAGTGATTAGGACCAACAATTTATCCTCCACCTTTTCTCTGATCACTACAATTTTTGTTCATAGTTCTGACACTTGACACAAGAACTCCTCCACTTTCTTGCCATCTTTCATACTAAGGGTATGAAACTTTAACTGGAGATGGAGGACCTTTTTCTAGTTCTTTCCCTCATATATGGTGGATAGAGCATCTAAGGCCACCTTTGACATTGTCGCATCCTGAACATGCAGTTGAACATTATCGAAGATGTTTAGTGTGATCAACACCGAGACTTCTGCATTCACCTTGTCATACTTCCTCTACTTATCAATGTTATTTGGATGTGGTACTCCACTAGTAATGATCCTCTATAGCTCTTTAAAGTGGAGAATCATGTGCATCTTCGTCTTCCATGATGCATAGTTGGGCTCTTTTAGGAGCTGGACATCTGAAAGAAGCAACTTTGGTGCTAACATGATGACACCACAAAAGAATATTTATTCCACATTTAAACATATTATTATTAGATATTTTTCTCAAATACATTCCCTTTCATAAAGGAATAGAAGCTTGGAGATGAGCTTATTATGCTCGTATAGTGAGACGTAGATGCTTGTGTGGGCATTCTACCTCGCATTCATCATCTACATTGTAGCCTTCCTTGAGCTTGGCATGGATCTTCTTTTCTTGGCATCTCACATCAAACAAGAAGTACTCCAGTGGCCCTTTCCAAAGCAATTCATCCAATTGTAGATTGTTGGTGTTTTAGAGAGCATCTAACAAAGAAAAGTAGAAGCTAGTGCTCTGTGGAGCTTAGTCTTAGACTTTTAGTTTCTTCTCATCTTCATTATTGCTAACAACACTACTAGCACCACCTAGCACAATCAACATCTACCAGATAATGTAAATCTTCTTCTCTTGGAGCATGCACATGTCTAGTCACAAGCTTCAAATCCACATGCCTTATCACACTAGTCTACAAATTTCAATGCAAAGGCATATGCAAAATCATTCAAATGCCTTTATAATTGTACCTGGTCATATGCATGATAATGACAAAAAATTCTATCTATTGTGTGGAGTCATGCCTTTCACGGATGCTTGTATTGGCTCCTTGACTTGTGGAGATCCTTCATCCTTCGACACCTCCAAACAACTATGAGGCTCACAAAGAAATAGACCACATGTTTCTAAACAAAATATTGGTGGCCATTTCCTTCTACATCTCTCTCATCATAGCACTATGACAAGCACTATCACAGGCATAGAGATATTACTGCTCCAATACTAGAATGAGAAACATAATGCTTGATTGATTATTTGATGAACAACAAACTCAATTATACAAAGGAGAAATGTAGTTGTAATACTTGTAACTGCATAACTAACTGTAACTACATAATAGGCATAACCATACACTATCTAAACTAAGTAGTTGCTAAAAAAATGTAATATGAAATATACTCTAGCATGGATAAGATTTTGTAACCTTACTTCATTTTGAACTACCTTGATGTATCTACAACCCATTTAACTTCATCCTCTTTGTTTGAGATAAGATTTTGCATAAGATCTCCTTTTGAGTTGTATGAAATGGACAGTTCTCAAAACCTTTCAATCTTATGTTTCAAGTCCTTTGTAGCCTTGTGTCAATCTAATATTCTAATCCTTTGCATCATTTAGATCTATTGTCAAAGGTAGTGGGGAGAAATCCATTCCATGATTCATCCAAAAAGGGAGATTTATCTCCTCTATGAACTATCTAAGTGAGATGAGGCAATAATACCTTCTTCCTTTGATTAATATATTCCACATTCTAGAATGACTAGGTGGATTAGCTGCCATAAATATGCACTCTATTTTAGACATAGATTCCTTAGATATAATAAAATCAGTACAACGAATATATATATAATATTTAATGATTTTAAGAGTTAGCACCTAAAAATGACCATTTTTAAAAAAATAAAAATTATTTTTATTATATTTTTTAATTTTTTATAAAGAATTTATTAAATATTTTTACTAAATTTTTTATCTGGGTAATATTTTTAAATTTTGACATAATGATACAATATTAAAATTAGAAATAAACCAACCATTCAATGGATATATAAAGTACACAAAGGAAAGTCAAATGAACTATTATGGAGACAAAAACTTGGATCTTATCTACTTGCAAAGGACTTACAGATTACATATAATATGTTTTCCATTCATAGGGAGATTGCAGACATATAAAGACTCTCTTTGTAATCAGAGTCTAACTCCTTTATATACTGACATGATTGAAGGAAAGACATATCCCCAATGCCACACTATACCTACCCTAGTGTGAACCCTTCTCATTAGAGCTCAATCTTTAGGTTTATCATTCAATAACTTTGGAATTCTAACATCCTCTCGCACCAACCACACTCTTTGAAGGAAAGACATATCCCCAATGCCACACTATACCTACCCTAGTGTGAACCCTTCTCATTAGAGCTCAATCTTTAGGTTTATCATTCAATACCTTTGGAATTCTAACATCCTCTGGCACCAACCACACTCTTTACTGAACCTCCCCCACTTCTCAAATTTTATGCATCATAAATATAATTTGGAAAACATAGTACAAAAATGTGTTTCATATTCTAAAGTGAAAACCTATTATAATTTGTAATCCCTTGTAGTCTTTCATTTTGATTAAGATTAGTAATTAGGGTATGCCCTAAGAATACTATAATGTGTAATGCCCTCCAAATCACAACAAGTAAAATAGGACACAAACCCTAGATTTTTTTTTTAAATTACCAATGTTGGCACTAAGAGCGAACTAAGTGCCTTAAATTACAATTATTTATAAAAAGAACAATAAATATGGTCTCTTCAAAATTCATGATTATACTTTTACATAAAGTAAATGGAATTAGAATAAATCAGTTGGACTGTCCTCATTAGAAAACCCCAAAAGGAACAATGAACAGTTCTCATTAATTAGCCGATGATGGCGTGGTGAGCTCGCAATTACGCCTTCCCTGGGCCAACGAAGTTTAAAATAAAATTATTCTTGAGTAAATAAAATAAATTTTAAGTAAAAGAAATAATTCTTAAGTAAATTAAATCATTTGTAAAATAAAATAAAATTACTCTTAAGTAAAATAATAAAATAATTCTCAGGTAATTAAAATAAAACATATTACTGCACAATAATAAAGTATTCTTATTTTTAAACTATAATCCTAAAACTTAACAATAATCATATTGCAAGAATGATATTTGTTTATTTAATAGTTATCAATTCACTCATTTCTAATTTACTAATATATCATATGCGAATTATTTGTTTCCAGTTCTCTTGATAACAATTTTTCCTACTTATATAATAATTAATGGACTAAGCAACTATTAACTTAGACGGGAAATATAATCTAATAAATACACTGGACATGAATGTTAAATAGTTGCTTATGTCTGAATTTAAACCACTTAAACATAATTAAGACAAAGAAGATGTCTCCATTCTTCACTCAAAAAGTGCTATACAAATTCATATTGTGTGCAAAGGAGACATACGATGTCTCCATTCAGCAATAATAAGGTTTTACATATATTTATATCATGTAAGAACGGATGAGACAACAAACTTTAACCAATGTTTGATTTTCTATGTGAAGTTGTAAGTTTGGATCCCAAGTAGGCTGAGGACGGTTTATAGCAGTGGTCTTTTGACCCTGATGATTATATGCATAAGTATAAAATGTATTTTAGATAGAGAAAAATTCAACAAATAACATCAAGAATGTTATAACTGGAGAACCCAAAAGGGACAAGAACAATAATCGTCATTATCTAAATCAAGGCACTGGTGATGATTAGAGTAGACTAAGTTATAATTTTTTTTAACCCTCTTCTTGATTGATTACTTAAGGAGATGTAAAAATTGAGTATTAAATAACATAAAAGCAAGACTAGGAACAATAGCTACTACTAGATGCACAAATGAAAAAGTAATTTAATTTTACTATCATCCGTTAAATAAATTTTTTTTTTTATAGCCCAAGGCACTTGATTTAACCTTTTTATTTTAATGAATTCTTTCCCCATTCTTTTTGTCACCCCAAGGTCGATGGAAGCTCGGTCTTAGATGCATTGTTAGTTTAGAGAAAGGAAAGAAATAAAATATAAAACACAAAGTTCTTTTTCTTAAAAGTTAAAGTAAAACGGAGATAATAGGAGAAACGAAGGTCACACGTTGCACTCAGCCCTAAAAGAAAGATGCCCTACTTTTGCCCTAACTTGAAAACACATTGTATTTTTTTTCTTTTGTGTCTTCCTAGCCAACCAGGAAAACTCCCAGCGGTGGCCATGGCAGGAAGAGCATTTGGCAAGGTATTACCTCGATCTGCCTTCTAAGAAAACAGTGCTACAAGGGCGCGGGTGACATGCTCGTCTTTTTTTTGTATGTTTTTCTTTTTTTTTTAAAGGTGTTTTCAGATAACCCTAGAAGGTAGTCTGTATCCTTGCAGCGAGGCATTCATCTGGAGGCCTAAATATCATCCCAAAAACTACAACTATTGTGGAGTCACTGAACATCTCTATTGATTGCAATGTTTGGTGTTCTCATCAAGGAAGATGCAACACCCCCTTTTATCCTTAGAGGGCTGTTAAACACTAGCAGGAAAGAAAGAGGAAATAGCTCCCTTATAGAGCCATGCCCTCTCTAGATGCCTACAGAGGATTTAATCTTCTTCTCTCTCCCTTTTTTTATATCTTCAGATGGTAAAGGAAGCCTGAATGGCTCTGGTGGTACATTTTTTTGGTTGTGATATGCTCGAAGTTGGTGCAGCAAATGGTGTATTTTTAGGGGTACTAGAATAAAATAAAGTCTAGCAATCTTCTTGTATAATTACAGGCCAATATTTAGGTGACTACATTATGAATATTATCCTACCCTTGGAGTCCATTGTTTTAATTAATAATATTGGGTTCCTCTCAGGTTAAATTACTCTTCTGCAAGAAAATAATACTGTGAACCTAAAAATTAGATTTTCTTATAAAGCCATTATAGGACAGATAATGGATAGAGCTAGTTATTTTTGTATTGTGGAGATTTTCCTTTGTTATCTAAGGAAGGTTGCAGAGTTTTTCCCTACCCAAAAATTGTCTGGCAATCTCCCAGAGGAATAGGTATAGCATAGAAAAATATAAAAATATTGTGCAAGATACATCCAGGTCTGTTAAGAAAATATATTCTATGCCTAAGAAGTGGTTTCAGATTTTGCAGCACTGAGCTTTCCTTTACATATGTTTTTCACAAATACAATCATAGCCAAAGTTGCTGTAGCATAAGAAAGGACAGCGAATGTACAAATTTTTCATTTCATTTTACTCTTTATTTATTTATTTATTGTTCCTAAGAATTATTTTCCAGCAATACTATATATATTTTTATGCATAAACATAGAAGTCTTAATAACACAATTTGATTCCTTTGTTATGAAACCACAGTAGCATGGTTGCTACCTAAAATAATGTCTTTACCCTGTTTCCAAAACATAATACATCAGCTGGGCAATGGTTGTAAATATGGCTTGAATGTCAACCCTCCCTCAACACAGGACATTTGGTTTAAATTATTTTTTCTGAAAAGTATAAACCTTTATTTCTTCATAGCCCCTTTATTGGCATGAAATCCAACCTGTATTCCTTCACTCCACCTAGTAGGAACCTGCATTAGGCAAAAAGGAAAAGAAACCTTTTGTACAACCAGTGGAGGCTCACCTCCCAGCCTAGGACAGTAGCTGCCCACCCCCGAGCTAGGGGAAAACACAGGGAGACCCAGATAAAACCACACACACATTTACTTGACCCACAGAGACACGTAGCTAGACTTCCTAGGACAACTGAGTACATAAGTTTACAGTCCTCATAGGTTGGTCACACACAGACCACAAGAAAGTTTATGTAGACACCTTCACAAGGGAAAAAGAAGGGACGTAAGCCTGTAGGAAAACTTGACCATAATTATTGCAGAAAATTACTTCACATGGGTACTCATACCCTTCTTAAACACCTGCAGGCTAATCTTACCCAAATTTTCTCCTACAGGTACATCACATTCTCTACCCCACACCAAGATTGTTACAGAAGAAAATAACACTTTCTATACCCCACACCAGCATTGTTATGGCAGAAAAATATATCTTATAACCATTCACACTAGTAATTACACACAATATTAACAACATATTGACACACAACAAAATCAACTAAAATAACAACATACGACAATGCTCTAAACTTTCTATAATTAAGTTATTTGGTTTAAAGGCACTTGATGTTGTACATAGTAATTTACTTAATTATATTTCATCTATAGTAAAAATGAAAAGTGTTGCAGTTTTACTCTAATTCCTTAAGCTAATACTCAGTAGACAGGTAAAATGCTTACCTAGAGTACTCAGCTAGATGGGTAGGCTGGTTAAGCTCCTCAAAAGTCTTCCTCTCCTTTTCCAGCCTTCTTCCTAGTCCTTTTCTCTCTCTGTTTCTTCTCTCTTCTCCCCTTTCTTTCTTTCTTTATTTTCTATTTTTTTATATAGCCCCATGGTGAAAAAGTAAAAAGTGAAAACCAGTCTCCTTTTTTTTCCTTACCTGCTTCCAACTAATCTTCCTTAAGACTCCATGTGTCTCAAGGTATGGACAGCCACCGTGTTGTTCCACTAACTCATCCCCCTTTTCTCCACATGGCTCATTGAACTCATCTTTATTGATTTTATTTATTCCATTCCCATCACTAAATAATTACCCCAAAATAAAGTGCTAAAAAATTATTTTCCCCAATTTTATTATGCTGGTCCTACCTAGGCTGATTGACTAAGCTCATAATTTCTTTCTTTTTCTTTATCTTCTTATTTTAAAAGGAAAAATGTCTCAATTAATTAAATAATAATTGGGTTAGACTAAGATTTTAATCCCACTTTACACAAGTCTTTCACATTAAACAAGTTGGCATACCATGACTCACATTGACAAACATGATTCACATTTACAATATCAGATTTACACTCACAACACTACCATTAGCATAATAATGTCACGATGACAAGGACCCAATACATATGATACAAGGACCTAACACTCATGATACCTACGCTCAACAGATGACCATACAAGCGACCTAGGCCTCTCCAAATAGGCTAGGTTAGCTAACTGGGGAACCACAATGGGTCTCCAACAGTTTTCCCCATATCCACTTGTTTGGACACTTGTTTCATATTGTTAGTTATGATAACAATAGCTGAAGCACAATACAATTATCCATCTACTACTTCGTATACATATAAAACATATAAAAATCTATCTTGCACTAAACCAATATTTAATCCATTTCAATGCACATGAGAGAACATACATATACACATATACAAGAGTCTACATCACAATAGTACAAAACAACAATTTACATAATTAAGTTTGCAAGCTATATATATATACATATATATATATATATATACACATATATATATATATACACATATATATGTATATACACATATATATGTATATACACATATATATGTATATACACATATATATGTATATATATACACATATATATGTATACATATGTATGTATATACATATGTATGTATATATATACATATGTATGTATATACATATGTATGTATATACATATGTATGTATATATATACATATGTATGTATATATATACATATGTATGTATATATATACATATGTATATATATACATATGTATATATATGTATATATATACATATATGTATATATATACATATATATATATATACATATATATATATATACATATATATATATAAAGTCTCATCAACCATGGTAAAGTATAAAAATTTACACAACGTAATTCAAGGCATCATGCATAGCTATATCTCAATAAGCAACACAGTCTCTTAAATAGCATCGCATAAAGTCAAGTGAGAATATGCAAATATAAAAGCATGTACCACCCATAGTCCACATCAATATCATACATATGGAACAAGTATATAACCATAACCATGATCCAATAACTGGGAGAACCAACATATGATGTCTCATTACAGAACTATAGTAGCAAAATGTGAGAACTCTTCCCACCATTATGACAGGTATCGAAGAGGGTTCCTACATAATCAAAACCTCTAATTATTTTATTGTTGAAAATTTATAGCTCCGATGGGAGCACAATTGGTCATCCATAGGTTCATGGAGAGCCAAAGGATGGACGCAAAGGATGGACCCTTAACAACAAGTCAAGTGTTCTTCCCCTTAATGTGCGAGGATGCCATGGTGATAGGGTACTAAGCCCCTTCTAGTTTTTTCTTTGTTTTATTTTGTTTTAAAACTCATTTCCCTACCGTTCTAAGGTAGTTGATAGAAACCACTGTATGGGCCTTTATTGTATATATTTTAGCTCTGATAGTTGTTACTAAATTTTTCTTGGACTCAATTTAGTAAGGCTTTAACAAGCAGTTGTTAAAATGGGGTAAGAAAAATTTTGATACATGAGCAATCCAATCAACATTGGCTGTCTTGATGAAGGAGTTTCAATATTGATTTATCGGGTCATATAACAGTTTGAGTTGAGCTATTGTACAATCCAGATAAATCAAGACAATAGGCTTCATTAAGAAAAGTAGACATTCAAAGGATGTCAGGTTTTGAAGCTGGACTAATCTCTACAGTCTATGTTTCAAGTATGTTAGTGTTGTTTATTCAGTGCATCTTAATGCAGTTTAGAAAAGAGGTATTTATAAACTATTAATTCTTCATGGTATAAACATATATTTCAAATAAGGTTTGGTTGTTCCATGTTATGTAATTGATTCATAAAGAAATGAACACATAAGTCATTACATAATATGAAATAGTTGATTATATTCAAAAGAAATGTTTAAGGTGTCCCACACAAGCCATGGGAATGACTGAAAGATGCAACATAGAACTAAATTATACATCTGAAGAAAGAAAAGAGCATATCAAGAGAATAGGGACCTGTCATTACTTGTGAATGATGAATCCCAAGGTTGATCATGTGCATCTTCAGCTCCCTCCATCCAATAAGCTCCACAAATACCTATAGGAGATGGTTTTAGAGCTTGGGGTTCCAATTCTTTTCACATACAATAGCAACAAATATATAGTCTACTTTTATGAAGCATCAAATTCAAATGTTCAATCATTACAAATATACAAGAAAGGTAGATTGAATGGCTAAACAAGAGATATAGATACCAGATCAGAAGATAAAAAAAGAAAGAGAAGCATCATGTCCTGTAAATCAAGGTATATTTGTATTCCAACATGTTTGTTGAATGTGCAGGAATAGGTTGATGTAATAACATATGAAAACTACAGCATGTGGAGTAAATGTGGCTCCCACAAGGGTTGAGCTCAACATTCTATCCTCTTTTTAGTGATATAAAGAGTACATTCCAGAGAGGCAACATACATGTTAAAATACAGTCATAACGTCAAAAGGACAATAGTCATTAATGCAATGTACAGTCATGAACAATCACCACAGTAAGCATGACAAGAGTACATGACAGTCAAGATATAGGCCCCTAAATGGTATAGGGCAGTCACCACATCACTCTATAGTCATGAACAAAACCAACAAGGACAGTGAATAAAGGATTGGCAGTCAATAGTCATAGTGTGTATGCAAGGTGTATGCTACAACATAGTCACCATAATAAGCATTGAATGTTTTGTTGTGCACATTAATGGTCTTGGTGTTGTAAGAGTGGGAGTAATAGAAGAAGTATTATCATCATAGGTTATAGCATCCAACAATGACAAATGACCCACCATGGTTACCACTGATCAAGGAGAAATGCAATGGTCATGGTTTGAACGTCATAACAATGAAAGTGTAGTGCCGTCCTTATCTCACAGTGAGTCAAAAGGTAGAGTTTTATCATTGTTAAGGATGGTATGAGATGACAGCAAGTATTCAGAAGATACAAGCATGAGATACATTGAAGAGAATAGCATACAACAACAGTCATCCAAAGGGCACTGTTATGAAGGAAAGTTGCCAAATCAAGAATACAGTCATAATGGGCAGCAAGCAGTTACTTGTGAGAAGGGAGCAATCACTAGGTGATCAATTCATCATAGAGGAGAGTTTAAGATAGTCATCATAGTAGAGCACAAAGTCCAAGGAAGGAGGTTTCAATGATAAAGCACCAATATAAAGAAAAAAAGGGGGCCCTAGGGCAGAGCCTAGAAGGATCTACAGAGTTAAGGGGTCTTTAACAATGACCACTCAAAGGGAGGAGCTCAACCACATTCAAATACAAAATACAAAGACAACGATATATCCAAATGTCATAGGGTAGTAAATGTTGTAGATGGACAATATTAAGAGGGCAGTCCATGGTACTGAATCACTTTTAGACGAAAGTGAGCATATCATTGGAATCATGGAGTTCCTAAGAAGGTCAACAAATTGACAATCTCATCTACATAGCTCAAGATAATGCAATACATAGGGGACAATCAAGAAGTATAGTATAGTGTTTTGAGGGAGAAGAGCATCAGCTGAATAATGTAGGAGTAGTTATACATAGTCATATTTCAATGACTATGACAATCACTGAAATGCTACACCCCAAGGACAACAATCATGTGTTTCAATCATATATTGAAAACTAAGATTTGGGTTTTTGAGAGTTTTATACAAAAATTATAATACAATAAGGTGAAAAAATCCTTTAAATTTCTCACCAACCCAGTTTGTATTTTTTGAGAACTTTTCACCAGTCCTAATGCAATATTTTCTTTTCTAGAACAGAGGGTTCATTCAAAGGTCAAATAAAAGATAGTTTCTCATTTAATTTTGGCCAATAATTAGAGCATAATGCAAAGATACAAAGCTATTAGGAGAGTATGTTGGAGTACATGACCACTGAGAGGTGGGGGGGTGAATCAGTGATCTATAAACTTTTATATCTTTTTGCACCTTTTAACTTACAAGACAAAGATTGAGGAAGACTTCAATGATCTATTAAACACATATGCATAGGTATGACAAATAGTATGAATCAAGACCCCAATAACAAAGTATTAGGACACACACACAACGACAAATAATCTGAACCATAACACAATGATTTTCATGAGTGGAAAGCAATCTTAGAGATAAAAAAACCACTCTAAAAATGCCTCATTTGCTACCCAAAATATCTAGGAGCACCAACTCCTTATGGAGCACCAACTCTCATAACAAGAGCACCAACTCAAACACCAACTAGAGCACCAACTCTAATATCAATAGGAGCACCCACTCCCTGACACAGCCTCAGTGGCAAAAAGATTTGCAGGAGTACCCACTCTCTTCGAATAGAAAGATAATTACTAATACAGAGGGTTACTCTGTTTCTCTGAAGTACAACACATCTTATGTCTTCCTTTGCATGACAAGATTACAGAAAGATATTACAATAAGGATAAACTCTTGATTACATCTATAGCACCAAATAGAATGAACAACATATATCACACTGATCCATCAATACAAATATAATGAAGACTCCATTATGATCTATGAAGATGGTACAAACCTCTGCAACTGCATTTCTATCTATTCACACAAATATCAATAAAAAATCCAAGTCTTCAAAATTGTCTCTCCACTTTTCTAATTCACATCACAACCAACACCCTTTTGCATACAAAAATCTCTCTGTAGACTTCACATTATTTATCTACAGATAGAACTCACACTCATACATCTCTCAATCTTCAGACAAAACATTCATCTTTGCAATCACCTGATTCACCTGCATTTTCTCTTCAAAAACCTCATAAAAAATATGTCTTCAATAATGCATATCTCAAAGTTCAAAATTTGTCCATAATGAACCTACAATGTCATTATAAATGAAATGATCTTTCATTTCCTCTTCTCTTTGCATATCCATTTTCCCTTTTCAAACAATAAAAATATAAAATAGCTTCCACATCCTCCAAATAAAAATCTTCAATAATATTTTTAATCAAACTGCCCTCTGTCAGAAAAAATAAAAAATCTCTTTCATATTCGGATTCTCTATCTGCAATAAGAAAGTTCTCCAAAAGAAAATCATTTAAAAATTAAAAATCATAAAATATTTTTCATGTTTCTGATTTATGAAGAGCCTTTAAAATTTCTTTTTCTACATAACTTGTTAGAGAATAAAGAAATATTCTCCCAAATTCAAAACCTCTCCCACAAGCATTATCTGTATGAAGTCATAATAAATTTTGCAATAACCCCTATACCTCCATTTTCAAAAAGCATTTAAGGATCCACTAAACTTCTCCCCATTTTAGAAAAAGAAAAACACTCTTCATTAAATGCCTTCAACTCCACAAGAGGGAAAAATAGAAATATAATCTTCTTAAACAAATGTTTTAAAATTCCAAGAGATTCTACCTTTTGAAAGGCTAAAAATAGCCTTTAAAAAAAACACCTTTTTTGCAGTCATAAGGAGATGATGTTCTAATACCTATCAAAGTGGATGTAGGGAGGTGAGGGTACATATTTGAATGTCAACTTTGA
Organism: Cunninghamia lanceolata; assembly: GCA_027924645.1. Lineage (NCBI taxonomy): Eukaryota > Viridiplantae > Streptophyta > Pinopsida > Cupressales > Cupressaceae > Cunninghamia > Cunninghamia lanceolata. The sequence goes on from BSBN01000551.1 coordinate 2,968,442, forward strand.
TCTTTCACCACATGCCCATCAAAGTTTTAAAGAGGACCGTTGATTTAACTTTTGTGTGCGATGTCTTTTCCATTAACCTGGGCTTCCGGTAGCCCTAGGTCAGGGGACCGTTCACCCGATGGTGGTGACCCCCTCAATGTTGTAAATTAAGTTACAACCACCACTGATCCCAAGTCAACTTCATTTTATAATAAACTACTGACAGTGTTAAGTGTTTAATGGTCTTTTCAGGTCATTAACACATGAAACTTTAATATCATTTGAATTTACCTTGATTTTTGCATTAAACCTATGACATACCTCTGCCACCGAAGACAATAACATGAAACTATAATGCCACTATCCAACACTACACTTGTGAAGATAAGATGAGTATGAAGATAGCATGACAACTAAGGTAAGAACAACAACCCAACAATTCAAACACCATTACCAAGGATCACATCACTGAATCATATAGAGATATAACATTGTGATCCTCATGTGAGTTACACATTTACCATATGAACTTATCACAAAGCCATAAAGTAACTCTCATGAGTTTTGACATGAAGCACCAAGTGATCTTTTGTTCATCAAATAACAATGTGAATCATAACCTCCTTATGAATAGCATCACTTTGCAAGAGATGAGGGATAAAGCACCATCAACTTGTATCAATCTGCAACATGTGCACTTTCCAACAATCTCCAACACTAAGATGAACTCAAGGCATCATCAAGATATGAACTCCATCTGAAGAAAACATAAAGCATTTAGGTTATAAAAACAACCTGACAATATGAAGCTATCCCAGTTGATCTATGTTCTCTTCCACCTCCACAACTCTTGAAGTAATGACATGACATATGAAGATGACACCCTGTCATATGAAGACCAAACACAAGGACTAAATGATCCAATCAAAATGAACTAAGAGTAGCATTGAAACCATGAAGACCATGAGTTAGAGTAGATCAACTCTCTACAAATCTTTTATGACTTTGCACACCTGCACTCTAGTTATCAACCCATGAATGATTTGACTATCAACCTTTGACCTTTTTGACATCAATGACAATCAACCTCCATCAATCTCCTCCTTTTTTATTGATGGAAAAACTGCATGATGCATTATGTCTCTCTTCCCCTTTTTGACATCGGATGACAAAGGCTATTATCTCCCCCCAAGTTATTGATACCACTAGTCTTTGTCAAAAAATTGAAGGCACTGAAATGAATGATTGCCACAGACTTTGAGATGGAGAAAATAGGTTGTCATGAAGAATTTATTGTGCATGTAGCAATCCCCAAAGAATAATACCACTGTACATACCAAGATTCATGCTTCAATGTTCACACAGTCACTATTTGCATTTACTCTACTATCTCTGTCAATGCTTCTGTCAAAGCATTCTGCATGCCTACACAGTTTGATAAGGATCACTGTCACTATGAAAAGCATAGTAAAAAAGACATTGTTACATATTAGTCCAAAGACAAACAAACACTGCACCAACTGTCCAAAGAAAACATTGCACTCAATCACTTCACCAATATACATCACCTAGCACTGTTAGAGCCTGCAACATTGTCAAGTACTGCAATGTACTTGTTACAAAAACACCACCTAAATCATGGGTAGAAAAATTAATACAAAATGAAGCATAGAGAACCTCCAACATATATGTAGTTGAAGAAGACCACTTGAGAACACCTTACTATCCAACGACATGAAGACCATGACAACATAAATTTGAGACATCATACTATAGTTAGCACATTATAGAGAAGAGCACAAGGAAAGGATTAGTATGTATCAATTATCCTTGAACAAAACTGATGTAGAGAATGGGTGGTTAGATTCAACTTGACATAAATCAACCAATTCTTCAAGGTGTCAAGTATTTATTGGTGGGTTTCTCTTCCTAGGCCTGCTAATTCCTAGTAGCACTCCATAACCTATTTTTCCAACACAACTTTCAAACCCGACCTCATACCCAAAATCTAATTACTATTACAGATACCCTTTATCCCCTTTGATAAGATATCTCATTTTCATGTGGGGGTGTTGTGGAACACAGAGACCAAATTTTGACTGCTACGCTTTGAATTAGGCTTGAAATGGAGCAACAACTTCATGTTTTCTAGTCATAAATTTCAAACCAAACCTGATCTTTGAGAGAGAAAACTTGATTCAAATACCCTTTTGTCTCCTTCAAAACATATCTCAAAATGGGTTAGGGTTTCTTTGGAAAGAATGCTTCAAAATTGGACTGTCCTAGTCTCAAATAGGCCTAATTAGGCTTGTTCCACTAGGTCACAACAAGGTCTTCAATCTCTCAACTTCAAACCTTAATTCCAACACCTCAAACAGGTCATAGATGGTCTACCTCAACATATCCAACCACTTCAAATGATTTCTCAAAATATTTTCACCAAACCCTAAGTCCTATGCAAACTCAATGCCTAATTTATGAGGTTCTCTGACTAGTTTTGGAAAATTTGCTATAAAATGCTCAAAACTTGATGAAATTCAATGAAACAAAGTGAAAATGAAAGTAGACTCAATGATCCATCAATTCCAACTAGTTTTAGGTCATGATATTATCGTACAAAACAATACACAAGCTTGGAACAACAAAATCACGTTTAGATTTGCAGAAACATAGTTAGTTTTTATTGATTTTCTTCAAAATACAACCATCCCCCCTTGGTCTCGACCTTCCCAAGATTATTTAATATTTCCTCAATGTTTCCCAACTTGCATTTTAGTTAAAACTATCCAACTTCCTCATTTACAACCAGTGACTCTTCATATTCCCTGTTTTTGCACTTTTGCAACATTTTTGCAAACTTGACAACTTTATGCAACTTGACTCACCAATCCACCTAATGACCTAATATTGACTCAAGCACACATGATATGGTCTTAAATTACCTTATTACATGGAAAAAACATCAAACCAAGAAAAAATATTAAATTACACCTAGTAGACCTAAGGTGCTCCTGCACCATACACCCAAGGAAAAATGAACTCATGTCCCATTGAGGATAGTTTTACAATAGTAGACTCAGGCTTGATCTTGTCCCTCTTCGACCTCCAAGTGACATCTCCATTTGGTAAACCCTTCCAATGAACCAAATACTGGAAATAGGCATTATCCCTTGTCTTTCACCTATTCTTCACTTGAGAATGTTGTTCTTCACTTGATGAATGATCTTTGATCTGCTCTTCATCTAAGAATGTTGTTGAATCTGTTGGTAATCATTTATGTATAGGGTTTTAGGCTCGAGCTACTGGTGGTGCCTACATAAGTATTTAGGTTTTAAGCATTGAAATATGCAGGCCCCTACACAAAAATCCAAAAAGTTCTATCTCTTTTGACCTCTGCAGTGCTAAAAAATGCAAAAAATCAGTTAAGGTGCAGGTGTCTTTGTATATACAAGGGTTGTTTGTATATACATATTGGTGAAATATGCATTAGCGGGTGTAAAATCTCCATCTCCATTTGAAAAAATCAGTTAGACGCATTTCTGAGTGCATATCAGGCTCTAAATGTGCGTATACAAAGGGGGAATCTTTCACAGATCCCCAGGAATATTCCCGCTTTGTATATCGGGTTGTATGTAATGGTGCATTGAAAAATATACAAGGGCGCAGATGCATTTACTACAGTGCTAGAGATACAAGCAAAAAATATACATTGCAAGCATATTCCAGGGAAGATTCATTGTTTGTATGTAGAGGAAATATACAAAGCAAAATATACAAGTGCAAATATACATTTGCTACAATGGCGAGGCAAAGATGCAATTGGTGGGGCCCGCGGATTTGCAAAGCAGAATATACATCGGGTATATACATTCAAAAATATGCAAAGGAATGATGTACAGTGACTGATATACAAATGGTGGGGCCCGTGAATAGGACATACAAAGGTGAATGTATATGCAGTTATACATTCGAACATATGCAAAAGGAGAGACATGCAATCTGGATGTGATGGAGGAATAAGCTACAGTGACTGAAATTTGGCGTCCATGGGTTGTATAAAGTGCTTGTATATGCTAGTATACAAGCCAATATGTAGTGAAAGAGATACAAGCTGGACTTCAAAGGGAGATACATTCCGATGCATAATGGTTTGAAGTCCGCAGCGTGCATGTATGTGGTGTTTGTACATGCCGATATACAAAGGGTTAAGATACAAGCCAAATTTGAATCAGTTCTCAAATTATTCTAATAAAATTTGGGGTCCGACATGTATATAAGGTGATTGTATATGCATATGTTCATGCATATACAAAGGCGAAAAGGCAAAATGGTGAAGGCAGAGAGTCAGCAATGGAGGATCAAGGTCCGATATCATTGGTTCGCAACTTTTCAAAGGTGTTTTGAGTGACAGATCTCAGCGATGGGGAGGTGATTGATGGCTGTGTTTTAATTTTGCTGGAGTGATGGTTTTCTTTGTCTGCGGCCCATTTTTTAACAGGAAAAACTTCATATGTGTCTGCTGCTGCATTCCAGAAGAGGCTACGAGTAGATGAAGCAATAATGGAAGAAATGTAGTGGTATGGGTCGATGATGGACAGGTCAACATCTCGTTTGAAGATGAATGTCCTTGAACGGCAACGTGGATCCTGATTCCATCTGCTCATTCCTCTCTGTCTACCCACAGCGTTGAATATTTTTGAGCACCATTCCTAATGCATTGTATCTGGCAAATTTTTTATAAGCCTTGTAATTAATTTTACTGAGTTCACAGTTTTGCTATAAAATGCAAACTGTGTCACTCTTTTCAGTTATTGAAGACCTAGGCATTTTTTGTGTAAATAATGAAGAACAGGGCATGATCCTGGGTTGTTTTATCTCATTTTGGAGTTTATGAGTTGCATCATGAATGTATTTTGCACGTATGTTCAGTTTCATGTTGATATAGATAAAAAATGCTCTCATGCATGTGTTTATCTATCTGTCTCCTTTATTGCATGCTTTCCTTCTTTTGAATCTTGTTGCTAAGGGTTTCATAGATTCTAGGATACAAGGTTTTGTATCACATGTCTGATCTCTAACTTCCATTCAAGGAGTGGATTAAATTGTTTTAGGTTAAACATCGAAAAGGTTGTATGTTAGCAGGGATATCTGTAAGTAGAGGCAGCTGAATACCCAATCTTGGGTGATGTTTGTAAGGCAAACATCAGATCCAACCCCTTGAAACTTGAATGCTAGTTGCAAACCATCTGTTGTATACGTCTAGTTGACTCCTTGCCCTAAGATAGGCACTGGTCTTCTCTTGGGTTAGTAGTTATGACACAAAACCCATTGTCTTTCATCCAAATCATCATAACCATCTTTTCATAACCTCCATCTTGTTAGTTGTAGGAGTAGGATTAGGAACCCCCTGCATACTCTCATCCATAACCAGACACATATGTCCAAGAATGTTGCCAACCTTGTGATCTATCATGCAGATCTTGGTCCACACATGAGAGTATTCTGCTTGTTGCTGTCAAGCTAAATCTTTTTATCATTGAGCTAGTCAATGTTACATCTTTATCAAATAGGGACACCCCCTTGGTGCGACAGAACCAGAAGTGAAGGGGAGGCAGCTCACACAACCTCCCATAATCTATTGGCCGAAACTGCCTATGCATAGAAACTGGCAAACCCTCTGCCAATTCAGGAAAAATAACCAATAGATTTTGGTGACTCCATTGGGGATCGAATGTGAAAGTGTTATCCTACAATCTCTGGTGAGGTTTTGCCCATCCGAGTCACCAACATATTTTAGCGACTCCATTGGGGATTGATATCCATTTCTTTCATGTGAATATGGTGCTTTGCTGGTGGAATGAACTCAGAAAAATATTTGATGAGCTTTCAGCTATTTACATTTTTATCCTCTTTAGAGAGATGGCAACTCTGCAAAAAAGTTTTGGTGCACATGAAAGACTGTTGTATGTTATTGTGATCAAAGAATGTTCTGTTCAGATTTTAGCATCTGGATGAGAAAAGGTACCTAGCTCCTTCCCATTTATATTTGTTGTCTTATTGCATAAGTTAGATGCCGAGGGGAAGCCTTAGGTCTTAGGCAGATATATGATGTCTGAGAGTGAATTTTTTATGAACCCAAGTATGTATTCACCCATACTCAGTCAAGAGGGGGATGATGTATTGAGTAAAAAAATTAAAGAGATAAAGAATAGGTTGATATCCTTAGAAGCCCGGCAGGCTCAGTTAAATAGTAGTAACCCTATTGTGTCTGCCAGTCAAAATGGTAACCCTCTTGGAAGCTCTTTTGATCCTTTGTATGACCAATTAGATTTGTCATGGGTTGACTATGAAATGGAAAGTATGCCTACTAAAATTTACAATCAGATGCCCAGATTTAATGGACACAATGTGTGTGATGGGGGTGAACATATCCAAAAATTTTACAGTTTTATGGAAAGACATTCATTTAGAGATGAGGATATGTGGATGAGGTTTTTTGTCAGATCCTTTGATGCAAAAGCTAGAGATTGGTATTTGAGCTTTCCAAAGAGATCCTTTTCCTGTTGGGATGAACTTGCTGACTGTTTCAAAGAAGAATTTGCAAGAGAACCTACTGATCTTGTTGCAAGATTAATGGAAATTAGAAAACAAGATAAAGAGCCCTGTATTGATTTTAGTCATAGATTTGTAGTAGCCCTTTCACAAATCCTAGAAGACTTCATACCTGATGCTCCAGCCTGCATTGCAATATATTTTGAAGCTTTCGAAAAGGGCTCTAGTGGATTATTAAGGGAATTCAAGATAACAAGTATGCAGATGGCATACAAGTTTTTAGAAAATATAGAAAAAATGAGAAATGAGCATATGCAAAATTCTTTGTCCACAGGCTTTGGTGTGAATAACAATTGTGTAGTTGCAAATGACCAAGTGATCATGGCATCAGTTGAAGATAAATGTGAAAATGAAAGCATAAAAGTTGAGACTGCTGTATTCAAACATAATGCTGATAACAATGTTCAACTGGATTATTCACCAATTGAGGATGCCAATGAAAGGATCAATGATGACTCCCATTGCAAGGTTAAGGTGTCTGGTTTTGAAAATAATGATGAGGTTATGGACAGCAATGAACATCTATTTGAATGGATTTGTGGAGATGATTGTGAGTATTGTGCTTAGGATAGAGAAGAAATCAGCAAACAGAGCAGCAGTTCCATGTTTGAATCATTGCCTTTTATTCAGACACATGGAAATGATGAAGAGCAATTAGAAATTGAAACAAGTGCTAGTGCTGAGCATGATTGTTCTTTATTTGATTATAGTTTTGTTTATAACATACAGGCTGATACTCCTCCACAAAGTGAATCCATTGGTAATGAAGATGCATGCTCTGCGGCCCATGAACCAGCGGCATACCATGATGAAGTTGAAACACCTGGATCACCTATTTTTGACAAATATGATGATGAGGATCTTTTTGAGTATGGTGAAAGTCTAGGCACTGATGTTGATTTGGATTCTATTTCTCATCCTGATGAAAGAGAGGCTAACATACATCATGAAGGTTACAGCAAAGAGATGCCAAAGCCTGATCTTTTCCAGCATGGTGCAGCTGATGGTTGTGTGCATGATGTGCACAACTATGAATTTGAAAGCTTTTTCTTTGATATGCCAACTTGTGATAAGATGAGCCCTGATGTTCCTAGCTGCATAATGGACTTTGAGTGTTTTTAGTTTTCAGTCTAGCTAGGAGATCATTTTGCAATGCATAATGCTGATATAGATGATGACAAGTACTATATGCCATATGAATGTGCATAGCTTGATAAATATTGTATTCACATGTTGCCTAATGTTGAGGGTTGTTTGCATAAGGTTGAAAGGAACAAGCTAAATAAGAGGGCTGAATATGCAAATGGTGAGATGTGTTTGTTGGCAGATCATGGCAGTATCTCCAGGCTTGATCCAGTGTACGCAGATGAAAACAAGGTGTTTGACAAAGGAAGATACAGGTTTTTCTTTTCTTGGTGGCCTTAGGATATCAAGTGTGTTTGGTGATGCAGGTTGGTGCAAGTTTGACTCTATAGCCCAACAGATAAGGGACTGGTTTGCATCCCAGAGATCTGAGGTTCTCGCCATGCCTGCAAGAGGCATGCGTTACCAGACAAAGCCTATGTTGGTAATCATTTATGTTTAGGGTTTTAGGCTCGAGCTGTTGGTGGTGCCTACATAAGTATTTAGGTTTCAAGCATTCAAATATGCAAGCCCCTTCTAAAAAATCCAAAAAGTTCTATCTCTTTTGACCTCTACAGTGCTAAAAATGCAAAAAATCAGCTAAGGTGCAGGTGTCTTTGTATATACAAGGGTTTTTTGTATATACATACTGGTGAAATATGCATTGGCAGGTGTAAAATCTCCATCGCCCTTTGAAAAAATTAGTTAGATGCATTTCTGAGTGCATATCGGGCTTTAAATGTGCATATACAAAGGCAGAATCTTTCACAGATCCCTAGAAATATTCCCACTTTGTATATTAGGTTGTATGTAATGGTGCATTGAAAAATATACAAGGGCATAGATGCATTTACTACAGTGCTAGAGATACAAGTGAAAAATATACATTTCAGGCATATTCCAGGGAAGATTCGCTATTTGTATGCAGAGGAAATATACAAAGCAAAATATACAAGGAAGTGCAAATATACATTTGCTACAGTGGTGAGGCAAAGATGTAATTGGTGGGGCCTACAGATATGCAAAGCAGAATATACATCGGCTATATACATTCAAAAATGTGCAAAGAAATGATGTACAGTGACCGATATTCAAATGGTGGGGCCCGCGGACAGGACATACAAAGGTGAATGTATATGTAGTTATACATTCAAAGATATGCAAAAGGAGAGACATGTAATCCAAACGCGATGGAGGAATAAGGTGCAGTGAATGAAATTTGGTGTCCATGGGTTGTATAAAGCACTTGTATATGCTGATGTACAAGTTGATATGCAGTGAAAGAGATACAAGCCAGAATTCAAAGGGAGATACATTCTGATGCATAATGGTTTGAAGTCCGAGGCATGCATGTATGTGGTGTTTGTACATGCCGATATACAAAGGGTTAAGATACAAGCCGGATCTGAACTAGTTCTCAAATTGTTCTAATAGAATTTGGGGTCCAACTTGTATATAAGGTGATTGTATATGCATATGTTCATGCATATACAATGGCGAAAAGGCAAAATGGTGAAGGCAGAGAGTCAGTGATGAAGGATCAAGGTGCCTACATGGCATGATATCATTGGTTTGTGACTTTTCAAAGGTGTTTTGAGCCATAGATCTCAGCGATGGGGAGGTGATCGACGATTGTGTTTTAATTTTAATGGAGCGATGGTTTTCTTTGTCTTCGGCCCATTTTTTAGCAGGAAAAACTTTAGATGTGTCTACTGCTGCATTCCAAAAGAGGCTATAGGTAGCTAAAGCATTAATGGTAGAAATGCAGTGGTATGGGTCGATGATGGATAGGTCAACATCCTGTTTGAAGATGACTGTCCTTGAACGGCGGCGCGGATCCTGATTCTATCTGCTCATTCCTCTCTATCTCCCCACAACGTTGAATGTTTTTTAGCGCCATTCCTAATGCATTGTATCTAGCAAATTTTTTATTAGACTTGTAATTAATTTGGTTGAGTTCACAGTTTTGCTATAAAATGCAAACTGTGTCACTCTTTTTAGTTATTGAAGACCTGGGCATTTTTTGTGTAAATAATGAAGACCAGGGCATAATCCTAAGTTGTTTTATCTCATTTTGGAGTTTATGAGTTGCATCATTAATGTATTTTGTATGTATGTTCAATTTCATGTTGATATAGATGAAAAATGCTCACATGCATGTGTTTATCTATCTGTCTCCTTTGTTGCATGCTTTCCTTCTCTTGAATCTCGTTGCTAAAGGTTTCATAGATTCTAGGATAGAGGGTTCTGTATCACATGTCTGATCTCTAACTTCCATTCAAGGAGTGGATTAAATTATTTTAGGTTAAACATGGAGAAGTTTGTATGTCAGTAGGGATATCTATAAGTAGAGGCAGCTAAATACCGATTCTTGGGTGATGTTTGTAAGGCAAGCATCAGATCCAACCCCTTGAAACTTGAATTCTAGTTGCAAACCATCTATTGTATATGTCTAGTTGACTCCTTGCCCTGAGATAGGCACCGGTCTGCTCCTGGGTTAGTAGTTATGACCCAAAACCCCTTGTCTTGCATCCAAATCATAATAACCATCTTTTCATAACCTCCATCCTGTTAGTTGTAGGAGTAGGATTAGGAACCCCCTGCATACTCTCATCCATAACTAGACACATATGTCCAAGAATGTTGCCAACCTTGTGATCTATCGTGCAGATCTTGGTCCACACATGAGAGTATTCTGCCTGTTGCTGTCAAGCTAAATCTTTTTGTCATTGAGCTAGTCAATGTTACATCTTTATCAAATAGGGACACCCCCCTTGGTGCGGCAGAACCAAAAGTGAAGGGGAGGCAGCTCACGCAACCTCTCGTAATCTGTTGGCCAAATCCGCCTGTGCATAGGAACTGGAAAACCCTCTGCCGATTCAAAAAAAATAACCAATAGAATCAACATCTTTACCTGTTACTATGCCTCCTCCATCCTTGTAATGAACTTCCTTCTTCTTTGCTTTAGGTATATGCTTGGACTTGCTCACTTTCCCTTGCAACTTATCTTTGACCTATTCACCTTTTCTTCCCTACCCCTATGACTGCTACTCAATCATGCATACTAACCTCTGAATTTAAAAGAATGGAACAACCAATGTCCCCTTTTGAAAACAATGAGTGGAACACTCCTTCAACCATCATATCAACATGCTTCTTAATCTAATCTTGAATCCCCAAAATCAATTCATCCTTGACCTTCAACACAGTAGATCTTGACACCAACTCAATATCATTTCCCTCCAAAATCAAGTCATTGCTCCAAGTTTAAGAATGGCTGGAATGTCCATCTTCTCCTTTTCTTCTACTTTTATGAGCTCCTTTCTACCTTCCATTATCACATTAGATCCATTAGTTTCTCCTTTGTCCTCCTCTTTCAATGGTGTCAAAGTATAGGAGACCCCATCTTTTTCTATTTCATAAGTATTCCTCCTACCATCATACATAGCATGCCTATCAAATTGCCAAGGCCTCCCTACCAGCAAATGACACACATCCATGGGTAGTATGTTACATAAAATTTTATCATTGTACCCTCCTATGTTCAACTCCACCCAACTTTGTTCATTCACCAAGACATATTGACCCTCATTTAACCAAGAGACTTTGTAGGGGGTAGTATGTGGTATCCTAGGCAGCTTAAGTTTTTCAACCATCTCAATTGAAACCATATTATCTCTACTTCCTAAATAAATTACAACCTTACAAACCTTACCCAAGCACTTACAAGTTGTTTTAAAAAGAGTCTTCCTTTGTGATGGCTCCTTCTCTATCGATGCTTTGATCAGAGTTCTCCTTACCATTAGTGATTCTCCAACTTCTAGAGAAGCATGCTATGATGGAGAGTTTACACTCTCATTGTCCTCTTCTTGCACCAATTGAGTCCTTCTTTCTCCTCCAACTAAAGTAGTGGCCTAACTTTCATTGCATTGCCATGTTTGATGTCCAAACTTGTTGCATTGGTATTACCTTCCTGTGAATACATTTGATCCTCTTCCTTGACCTCTAAATCTACCTCTAAAGCCTGATCTAGCTCCTATAAATCCACCTCTCTGATTAGCAACTTGGTCTTGGACTTTGCTTGCATCCTCTTGGCTCTCATATGACTATCTTGGAGTAGAAAATGAACCTCTTCCCTTGATATTACTACCTCTACCCTTAGTTTGTTTGTCTTGCCTTCTCTTTATCTTTTCTTCAGCCCTAATTGCCAATTGAAAACATTCCTCTACTATCCTTGGGTTATACAAAATCAACTCATCTTGAAGGTTAAACCTTAACTCACTGAGATATCTGGCCACCTTCTCGACGTCATCATCCATGTGACCTACTCTTAAACTCATCTTATAAAACTCATCAGTATAGGCCTTGACATCCATATCTCTTTGTTTTGGATTTTGAAGTTTGTTGTACAATTGAATTGCATAATTCGCCAGTAAGAACATACCCTTCAGTTTGGCAACCATTCTATCCCAAGAGACAATTTTTGACTTGCCTTTCTTTCTCCTTTCAATCTTCTCATAATCCCATCGAAGTAGGGCATGACGCTTCAATTTTATTTTTTCCAACTTTACCCTTCGTTCCTATGGAATATCTTCACATTCAAAATAGTTGTCAAGTGCTATAATCCAATTCAAAAGCTCTTCATCATTCAAGTTCCCTCCATATATGGTTAATTTAATACTAACCTTGTGACTATTTCCCTTGACTGCCTTTAGTAGCTGGGCCATCTTCTATTCATCAGGATCCAACTCTGCTTCTTGGGATCCTCTTAGAGGGATCTCATTCTCACCCTCCTCCTCTTGGTCACTCACATCACTTGTGACCATACGTCTCCTCTGGTTGGTTTCAAAAGCCTCAATCCTAGCTACCAACATCTCTTGTAGCTCCTTCAACTTCATAATCTCTTTTATAGTCTTCTTTTTCATTTCACTCATTTCCCTAGCCATCGGATTACCTTTTGGACGCATCTTGTTCTCTTTTGCTTCACTCTCTCCCTCTTACAAACCTACCTATGCTCTGATACCAATTTGATGTAGAGCAAGGGTGGTTAGATTCAACTTGACCTAAATCAACCAATTCCTCAAGGTGTCAAGCATTTATTGGTGTGTTTCTTTTCCTAGGCCTGCTAATTCCTAGTAGCACTCCATAACCTATTTTTCCAACACAACTTTCAAAACCAAACCTCATACCAAAAATCTAATTACTGTTACAGATACCCTTTATCCCCTTTGACAACATATCTTATTTTTAGGTGGGGGTGTTTTGGAACATAGAGGCCAATCTTGACTGCTACGCTTTGAATTAGGCTTGAAATGGAGCAACAAATTCATGTTTTCTGGTCATAACTTTCAAACTAGAACTGATCTCTGAGAGAGAAAACTTGATTCAAATACCCTTTTGGCTCCTTCAAAATATATCTCAAAATGGGCTAGGGTTTCTTTGGAAAGATTGCTTCAAAATTGGACTGACCTAGTCTCAAATAGGCCTAATTAGGTTTGTTCCACTAGGTCACAACAGGGTATTCAATCTCTAGACTTCAAACCTTCATGCCAACACCTCAAATAGGTCATAGATGGTCTACCTCAACATATCTAGTCACTTCAAATGATTTCTCAAGGGCTTTTCACCAAACCCTAAGTCCTATGCAAACTCAATGCCTAATTCATGAGATTTTCTGACTACTTTTAGAAAATTTGCTATAAAATGCTCAAAACTTGATGAAATTCAATAAAACAAAGTGAAAATTAAAGTAGACTCAATGCTCCATCAATTAAAACTAGTTTCAAGTTATGATATTACCATACAAAATCGTACACAAGCTTGGTATAGCAAAATCACATTCAAATTTGCAGAAACAGAGTTAGTTTTTACTGATTTTCTTCAAAATACAACCAGTCCCCTTGGTCTCGACCTTCCCAAGCTTATTTAACATTTTCTCCAATGTTTCCCAACTTCCATTTTAGTTACAACTATCCAACTTCCTCATTTACAAATGGTGACTCTTCATATTCCCTATTTTTGCACTTTTGTAATATTTTTTACAAACTTGACAACTTTATGCAACATGACTCACCAATCCACCTAATGACTTAATATTGACTCAAACACACATGATATGGTCTTAAATGACTTTATTACATGGTAAAAAACATCAAACCAAGCCAAAATATTAACTTAGACAGGCTACTAGAACTAAGGTGCTCTTGTACCAAAAACAAAGATCACTGTCAGAAGTCCTTTCTACATTTTCAAAAGTCCTTTCTACATTTTGCATACACCTTAAAAAGATAGCAGCTACAATCTTCACTTTACCATTCAACCTCTATCCTTCTCAATATATCATCAAACCAAACATCACAGTGACACTTATGCATGATTGTAGATTGTGTATCAACAAATCTAATAGGAACACTCTGATCTGACAAGAACACATCAACTCAACTTAACAATCACTACCAATAAATGGAAGAAAACATCATGCCATTTCCTATCATTATATTATTACCAATATGGCCTTATGTCATTGTCATAAAACTGTCATTAAAAAATAGAACTTCTAATGATTATGAACAACATATTATAAACATGAATTCCTAAAAACATGAAGGATATGAATTCTGTCATTTGAATCTCATGAGATGACCATCATCAAAACTCTCTTCATATAGTAACAAACCTCCTAGAGCTTCTTGGGATTAAGAGATAGAACATTTGATAACTCCCCTAACTTCATGCAACTTTTCAAGCAACTGGTGTTATGTATTGGGAAACATGCACAAGTTTAGGATCCTTCTTGTCCTGACTTTGTTTTCTTCTCCAAACCTATATAGGCTTTTTCTTTTCTTTGCTCAAGGTGTCTACTCTACATGTCTTCAATTTATTGCTACAAAACTATGCTTTATGCCCAAGATTATGACACTTAAAGCATGTGACATTATAACCAATTAGAGGAGTAAAGGAATCATATCTCTTTGACATGCCAAAAGTACTTCTATAATCATATCTTCTATGAATCCAACAGTCTTTTTCTATGTGACCAACTTGGTTACAATTGTAAGATATCACATTATACCTCTTATTTGTCATTCTAGAAGAACTTTTGTTCTTATGCCACTTAACATCATTTCTAGCATAAGTCCTACAATCTCTAGCTCTATGACCATAGATATGACAAGAATAGCAGTAACCATGAAACTGAGAATAGTTATACCTTATTCAATGGTATTGCCTAACAAGTGGAGGCCTTGAGGTTCTACTTGTCCTTCTACCTTCATCAACACATTTATATTCTGTCTTATCTGCAGGAGCAGCAACATGATAATTCAAGTCTATCTTCTTTCTAGGAGTATTTCTAGTTTTAGAACATTGTCCTTATTCATAACCTAACCCTGTGGTGTCATTGTGATGCTTTTGTTTGCTCAATATGTCATTCAAACAATTAGTATTCTTTTCAAATAGTAGATTCTTGTGCAACTTAGAAGATGCTTCTTCCCATTCCTTTCTCAAAGAGACTATGTCTAACTCTAATCTTAGGCCTTTATTAGTTTTGACTTCAAGATCAGATTTTGTAAAATCAACTATCCTTTTCGCTTCTTCTATTTCTATCTTTAGGCTGATAATTAGAGTATTTAACACTTCAAGTTCTAAAGAAACTTTTAGAAAATCTAAACATACTTTGTCCTTGAAAAGTTTTTCTTGTAGAAGTTGGTCTTCTAGTCTCTGATTCTCTTTTTTGAGTTGCTTAATTGTATCTAAGGCACACAATTGTTCACCTTCTAAAGCAAGCTCACACTCTTGTTCATCATAGTCATGTTCATACTCACTCATAATGTGATCTCCTTCTTCTGGATTAGATTGGACCTCATATCCTTCATGTGAATGTCTCCTTTCAATATCACTTTCCTCAAACACCAAGCTGTCCTCTCCTTTAAGTGTATCACCTTGATAGATTATAATCAACTCCTTCCATACATCCTGAGCTGTTTCACATTGTATAACTTAACAAGAAACTTCATTAGATAAACCAGATAGAATAGATTTCTTTGCTATATGATTGCATTCATAAACTTCTTTGTTACTCGTAGTATTAGGTGATTGAGAGGTAATAGAATACCCATTCTCAATTGACATCCACACACCATACCCTAAAGAAGATAGATAGGCTTGCATTCTAATATACCAAATAGAGAAATTTGAACCATCAAATAAAGGAACCTCAGAAAATTCTTTCTCAAATGCAACGCGATTCTTTTTTATCATACTTTTTGTCAACATTCAGAGGTGACTCATGCAACAATTCATTTCTTGACTTGACTAGGACTTGTTTTACAACCTTTTGCTTGGCATCTCTATTTCTTTTACACTTTCCCATGGTACTCCACTATTAGGACCTACCCAAGCCTATTAGACTGCAATAGGGAACCTATGCTCTGATACCGCTTGTGGGAGTATAGGACCACTAAGAGGAGGGGGGGTGAATCGGTGGTCTATAAACTTTTATATCTTTTTGCATGTTTTAAGTTACAAGACAAAGATTGAGGAAGACTTCAACGATCTATTAAAAACATATGCATAGGTGTGACGAACCTTAATAACAAAGCATTACGACACACATACAAAGACAAATAATATGAACCATAACATAATTATTTTCATGAGTGGAAAACCCTCATAGGGATAAAAAAAACCACTCTAAAAATTCCTCACTAGATACACAAAATATCTAGGAGCACCAACTCCAATAACAAGTGAACCAACTCAAACACCAACTAGAGAACCAACTCCAATATCAATAGGAGCACCCACTCCCTGACATAGCCTCACTGGAAAAATGGTTTGCAGGAGCACCCAGTCTCTGCATATAGAAAGATAATTACAAATATAGAGGGTTTCTCTATTTCTTTGAAGTACAATACATCTTATGTCTTCCTTTGCATGAAAAGATTAAAGAAAGATATTACAATAAGGATAAACTCTTGATTACATCTTGTTAGTGAACAGATTTCTCACCTCAATTTATACTCCCTTTGCCCACAAGGATGACAACCTGACCAATAGTTGAGTCACTTACAATGGTGGTTGCAAGTGCTCTCTACTTATTTTACAAGGTGAAGCTATGTTCAAAAGTTGTACAATGAATGAAACTAGGTATGCTTTAACTAGAAAGTAGAAAAGGCTCAATAACATCTACCCATAACTATGAAATAGATGTGCAAGACTAATTCAAAATAAATATGAATATAGATAAATGATACACAGATCACCTATCCTGCACCCACAAACAATAATAAATTGATCAAAAGATAGCTATATTTCTCTCAACACATATCACATAACAAGAGCAATATTGAAGATAGATTACAAATTGACATAAGAACAATTGTATTCATAGAAGATATTTAAAGACACAAAGTTTTGAAAATGTTCTTCATTTCTCCAACACAACAAAACTCAAAGTTTCTAAAAATGCCCCTATATATAAGATGAGTCAAGAAAAAGCTAACTGGAATTACAAAGCAATAGAAAATGAATTTGCTCCTCCTCTCCTGTTTCACTGAACAACTGGAAAAAAAAGATCCTCTATATTGTCTACCAATTGCCTATTTATGGGCTTTCCCAATGAGACTTCACGGTCTTTTTTGTAACTGCTTCTTGAAAATACATCATGATGAAAAATCCTTCATCTTCCCATAAGATAACCATTTCTTGAAAAGGCCGCTTCAGTTAAAGACATGGCCCTTGTAGCTTATTTTCATCACATGACATATGTGCCTTTCAAGTTGTCTCCAAATGTGATATTTGACAAAAATCCTTTTTAATATTAAAGTGGTTGGATTTAATATTCCCTTGAAGTATTTTTAACTAACCAATCTTCATACACTCACCATGATCTTCAGGTTCACTATTATCACATGCACTTTTTATCATAATATTTTAGAAGATTAAGCACACATATTTCATTTGGGGCACTATTAATAACTTCAGCTGACTGATTAGGCCTTATGTTTCCAATACAAGCTCTTTATAATTCAAATATTTCTGTAGAACTTAACCTTCACAATTCTCATTATCAATGGGGTGCTCAGCATCAACAAGAGAAGGGATAGACATTTTATGACTACCTAGAGGAGGCATGAGCTTATAATTTCTATCTCAGTCCTTTCTTAGTCTCTTTCTATTTTTAAATGTGTCCACATTCATATACATGTGAATCTTAACACTTGCCCACCAAGCTCGCATAGGTCATCTTCTCACTCATCCATGTTTATTTTTTGCCAACATCCCATCGGTGGAAAACCTCCCATGAAAGGAAATTTGTATTGGCCACACAAAATTTGTTGTTTTGAAATAACCTATCCTTTCCATTTATATGTCGATGCATCAACTTCATTAATGAAAACAAATCACAGTGCATATATTATGGTAACAATGAATGGATTGTTGATTCTAGAGGTGAACTGCGAACATAAGGCAAAGATGAATGACATTTCATGTCTCCTTCTATTGCTCAAGACTACATTTCTCCAAAGCAGCTCATGAAATGGTTCATGGCCTTAGCCCATGCTTGCGCATTTTACATACCTGTCATTAGTGCATTTCGAAACATAATAGCTGACCTAAAAATCTTCTATGCTATGTTTAGATCGATACTCATAATTGATCTAGTAGAGCACATAGAGATCCAAGGAAAATGCCTCCTGGAGAATAGAAAGTTTGTAAAGTCTATTTGATAGCATTTCATGAGATGATATTCTGTCTAAAGCAATTTATCACACGATTTTTCTACCTTATATAAGTTTCTATATCATGCCTATAGGTCCGCCTATCAAACAGTTTGTGTTCTTTGGAAACCAATGTCTTGGGCCAAAGTCAAAATGGTGGTAGCATATATGTTTCTCTTATAAGCCATGCATGCCTGTATAAACATATCGTAGCCTAAATTCAAAAGGCATTCCCCTTAGTGATAAATTTGATCTTATTGGACAAGCCATCAACATCGCTGTGTTGACATTTCCATGAAAGAATCATGAACTTGGTGTGTCTCAGAGGCTGTTTGAAAGTTTGCTACTACGTGTTCAACAAATCCACCCTATGTATATCCTGCAATCATTGCTTCTTATGGGACTGTTCTTCTTTAAAACTTCCTGTAAAGTGATTTATATTTCTTGCATTGGCTATTACTACATGTCCAAGCATTTCAAACTATAATATCTAAAAATAAATCCATTTTCTATTATATTTTGATATCACGTACGACTCCCATTCATTGTACTGGCACGAGCTATGAGGATGTCCATAAGTTCTTAACATAGGTTGTGGGAATGCTGGCAAAGATGGGAATCGAACTTTACATTTACCAATTGCATTTGCTCAAAAGTTTCTAAAGCCTTTTTAACGAACTCAATTTGCATATCCTACGATGATTGAATTCATGAGACATCATTTCTTGAGAGGCATCCTTTCGAAGTATTCATGAACTTTGTGTATGCTTCAACATCCTCTATCATGCCATGCCTAAATCATCCTCCAAAATAAACTCATACTCTTGCGAGTTAAAGAGCAATTTTTGGGTGTCGCCTTAATGGTGCACAATGATTAAAATGTGCATTTGAGGTGTGGACTTACAATGTTTTCCCTTTACAAAACTTGAACCTTTAGTAGGATGCTTATATAGAACAAGCATATTACTTGCTACAAAGGTGCCTCGGCACTGCCTCTCCATCTTCGTTGTTGATGTAGTTTTAGGGGAAAATCATAATGCTGTGAGATTTGAAATGAGAAGAAAATCTTTTCCTTAAAGTTAAATGCTGAACATTCAAGTGCCAAATTCATACTCCCATAGTTTGCATACATGTATGGTAGGTGGCTACAACTACAATATCTGACTAGAATTGCCATTTTTTTGTGCATTGTTGAATTCCATATGTTACTACAAAAGGTGTTAATGACATTGTTCTACTCTATCTATTCCTATCATCTCACGGGTTGGGAGCTTGTGGAGTTTGGCATGCCGAAGCCATAGCACATTACTTCATAAATCGGTTCCCAACCAAAGCATAGAGACTTGGAACTGCATTTCAACTCCAATAGTTAACCTAACTCAGATCCCTCGATGGAAGTGATCCATTCATACCTTGTAAGTGCAGTAGTTTAATGCTCATAAATGAAAATTCAAAACCCTAAAAGTTCTCCAGTGGTCGGGCCATTGGCGACTACTTGAACTTTTGAACCAAAATAAAGGAGTTCAAAATTTTAGAAGACCTCTAAAAACAAAGAACTTAGGCAATCAGGTGATTCTTGAACTATTGAACCATATTTGGGGGTTTATAAGGTTCTTGAACTCAACAACTCCCTGACAACACAAAGGGATTTATTTTTCATAAAACTTTTTGGCTTTTCATAAAGAGTTAGAATATTTATAAATATGACTTTAATAAATTCATTAACTCTCCTAAGCCATCTTTCCTCTATAACAAATAATGGAATTATTCCCATAATGAGAAAGCTTCTAGTCCCTTTTGTGACCATA
This sequence comes from Cunninghamia lanceolata, assembly GCA_027924645.1. Lineage (NCBI taxonomy): Eukaryota > Viridiplantae > Streptophyta > Pinopsida > Cupressales > Cupressaceae > Cunninghamia > Cunninghamia lanceolata. The sequence goes on from BSBN01000551.1 coordinate 2,988,684, forward strand.
GAAAAATATATCAAGCTCCATAATCTTGGGCAAAATGTGGTGTTGTCAATCAAGATTATGCCGCTAGTCAAGTTAAGCTTGACTATCTTGTTGAAACATGGAAACCCTCCAGATGTAGTTGATCTATTTTGAGAGTGAATCTTCAGAGTGAGATGGTACTCCTTATGATTTTTTCCTAATCTAATGATTTATCTGGGAAAAGGGATGAGGGAGGTAAACTAAAATAAATAACTAAAATAAAAATTTAAGGTGATGCACCAATACTAAAACCCTATTAGATCTTACTCACAATCAGACCACAGAGCATTAATCTTCACAACACTTTGTTTTTACCCAATTCATAAATATTTCATATGAAGATTTGATCAAACATGACATGCAACCTGAATTAAGCAAAAATAACTGCATAACCTATCATAAAACCAAGAAAAAAATAGAGGATAAATGTTTATCAATGTTGACATAATATATTACATTGTTTATTTGCTTATTACGTAACCATGTAGTTACATTGGTTCTGCTATAGTTGGTTCCGTTATACCAACTACCTTAATAGTTTTAGCAACTATTACATAGTATATATTCACCTATTGTAATGCTTTTGATCAGCGAATACATCTCTTCTTCTTCTAGTTTACCATTAAATGGTATCAGAGCAACATGGTCTATGTAGGGAGTGCAGAAGGTACAATGTGAATCAAAGTCACAACAGTTACTCCTGCTGCATGCAAGAAGATGCCCAAAGCGATGGTCTAAAGTTTCTCTGATCCCAAAGCAATGGTCTGAAGTTTCTCTGGCAACAACCTGGAGGAGGAGACTAGAAAACATTGGTAGAAATTGCAAGGAGCACAGCAAAGTTAGAAGGCCTGATAGAAGAATTGATTACAGCGCCCAAGCTAGATAGCATTGAAAAAGAGCATGGAGTTTGGTGTTGGGTTTGGAGGCCATTTGCAGGCCCATAAGTATTGAGCAAAGGAAAGCTTGCAAATCAATGGATGTCCACCACACCAGATGCCAGCAGTGTGGCTAGTGATCATTGGAATGAGCCACCTTGAGGTAGACGTGCTATTTTAGAAAGTTTAGGCTTCTATTTTGCCCTTCTAGATGCCCTGCAAAACACCGGTAATCTTCAATTCGATGAATTGTTTAGACAAGGATTGTTAGATTACTTTCTATTTGATATACAATGTCAAACAAGGAAGATTAGAGCAAAACTTGATGAGGGTTATGATGCTGATGACGAAGATGAGGTAGAATGCACACCTAAGTGTCCCCATCTCACAGCACAAGCCTATCGTGCTCATCTCCGTGCCACAATTTCTTCTTGAAAGTGAATGTATTGTCAAGTAAAATAATAATAAATTTGTTGTCTGGACTACTTTTCTTTTTTATTTGTGGTGAACAATGTCAGCCCCAAAATTGCTTCTTTCCGATGCTCAACTTTTGAAAGGGCCAAATTATGCCATATGGAAGACAAAGATGTAGACAATTCTCATTTTTGAGGAGCTATGGGGAATTGTTATTGGTGACATAACTAGACTAGAAGACCCAGATGAAAGAAAAAAGTTTGATAAGGCCGATGCCAAAGCATTGATGTTGATAACACTCAGCATCACCGATGAAGTTCAACCTCACATTCGGGATGCGGAAACATCAAAGGAGGCATGGGATTCTCTCTCCACAATCTACCAAGCAAAGAATGAGACGAAGATCCTCCATCTATAGTCCAAGCTACATACACTTAGTATGCAAGCAGGTGAGAAAGTTGAGGAATTCTTACGGTGGGTATCTGTACTATGAACTAAGATTGTTGCACTTGGAGAAAAGGTGGAGGACAAACTACTTGTCCCAATTACGCTGAGAGCACTGCCATCTCAGTTTAAAATCTTTGTCACCATGCTGAACATCACCAAGCAAAATGTGTCATTTGATGAATTGGTGAATTTGTTGCAGCAGGAAGAAGCCATTCAATCTGTCCAAGGTGAACTTGAAGACAAGGCCCTGATCTCCAGACAATCAAAAGGTTAGAAGTTTCACAGAAAGTAGCCACAAAAATAACAAGAACATCAACAGTTGAAGCTTCCAAAGGCAAACTGATGGTGTCATAAATGTAACAAGAACAATCATGACACTATCAACTGTTGGTACAATGCCTTAACACAAGGCAATTCAAGTAAAGAAGGCTTTTCTGGTTGCAGTTATACTCAGCCATCCAAATGCCATCATCATCACAGAAGGCACAATGGCAATGTAGCAGCCCAACAAGATGATGCATCAGAAGAAGATGAACCAGAAATAGCCAACTGCGGTACTCATCACAATCTAGTCCTTGTCTCCCAAACCTCACAGCCCACAAGGGATATTTGGTTGATAGACTCGGGTGCCAGCAAGCATATGACAGACAATTGTGAGTTGTTTGATGCATTGACAGAACAACCTACTGGAGATAGAGTTTGAATTGCTGACAACAAGGAGTATGTTGTAGAGGGTATAGGGTAGGTCATCATTCCTCTTGGGACAAGCTGTTGTACCCTCACCAAGGTGTTGTATGCTCCTAGTTTGACAACAAACTTGCTATCTGTCAGTCAACTTCTGAACCACAAACTGAAAGTTGAGTTCTAGGTGAAGGACAGAGTCAAGACCTATCTAATCTCAAGAGAAGGTATGATACTTGCTAGAGCATTTATGAAGGATAGACTATTTACATTAGATGTTGTCTCCTCCCCTACAGTAGCTCTATCAGCCTCAACAATAGAATCTACGGGACTCTGGCACTATCGCTATGGGCACCTTTCAGTCAACTCCTTGCATCAGCTCAGCTCCAGACAAATGGTAAGAGGACTTCCTCCAATTTCAAATTCATTGCCTATATGTCCTAGATGTCTTGCAGGTAAACAACACTGGGATCTGTTCAAGGCTAGTAGCTTACATGCTAAACATTGCCTTGAGTTGGTACATACTGATCTGTGCGGACCCATGCCTACTTCCTTTTTAGGACATAAGTAATTCCAATTGTTCATGGATGACTTCTCCTGAAAGACCTAGGTGTACTCCATTGGGGATTGATATCCATTTCTTTCATGTGAATATGGTGCTTTGCTGGTGGAATGAACTCAGAAAAATATTTGATGAGCTTTCAGCTATTTACATTTTTATCCTCTTTAGAGAGATGGCAACTCTGCAAAAAAGTTTTGGTGCACATGAAAGACTGTTGTATGTTATTGTGATCAAAGAATGTTCTGTTCAGATTTTAGCATCTGGATGAGAAAAGGTACCTAGCTCCTTCCCATTTATATTTGTTGTCTTATTGCATAAGTTAGATGCCGAGGGGAAGCCTTAGGTCTTAGGCAGATATATGATGTCTGAGAGTGAATTTTTTATGAACCCAAGTATGTATTCACCCATACTCAGTCAAGAGGGGGATGATGTATTGAGTAAAAAAATTAAAGAGATAAAGAATAGGTTGATATCCTTAGAAGCCCGGCAGGCTCAGTTAAATAGTAGTAACCCTATTGTGTCTGCCAGTCAAAATGGTAACCCTCTTGGAAGCTCTTTTGATCCTTTGTATGACCAATTAGATTTGTCATGGGTTGACTATGAAATGGAAAGTATGCCTACTAAAATTTACAATCAGATGCCCAGATTTAATGGACACAATGTGTGTGATGGGGGTGAACATATCCAAAAATTTTACAGTTTTATGGAAAGACATTCATTTAGAGATGAGGATATGTGGATGAGGTTTTTTGTCAGATCCTTTGATGCAAAAGCTAGAGATTGGTATTTGAGCTTTCCAAAGAGATCCTTTTCCTGTTGGGATGAACTTGCTGACTGTTTCAAAGAAGAATTTGCAAGAGAACCTACTGATCTTGTTGCAAGATTAATGGAAATTAGAAAACAAGATAAAGAGCCCTGTATTGATTTTAGTCATAGATTTGTAGTAGCCCTTTCACAAATCCTAGAAGACTTCATACCTGATGCTCCAGCCTGCATTGCAATATATTTTGAAGCTTTCGAAAAGGGCTCTAGTGGATTATTAAGGGAATTCAAGATAACAAGTATGCAGATGGCATACAAGTTTTTAGAAAATATAGAAAAAATGAGAAATGAGCATATGCAAAATTCTTTGTCCACAGGCTTTGGTGTGAATAACAATTGTGTAGTTGCAAATGACCAAGTGATCATGGCATCAGTTGAAGATAAATGTGAAAATGAAAGCATAAAAGTTGAGACTGCTGTATTCAAACATAATGCTGATAACAATGTTCAACTGGATTATTCACCAATTGAGGATGCCAATGAAAGGATCAATGATGACTCCCATTGCAAGGTTAAGGTGTCTGGTTTTGAAAATAATGATGAGGTTATGGACAGCAATGAACATCTATTTGAATGGATTTGTGGAGATGATTGTGAGTATTGTGCTTAGGATAGAGAAGAAATCAGCAAACAGAGCAGCAGTTCCATGTTTGAATCATTGCCTTTTATTCAGACACATGGAAATGATGAAGAGCAATTAGAAATTGAAACAAGTGCTAGTGCTGAGCATGATTGTTCTTTATTTGATTATAGTTTTGTTTATAACATACAGGCTGATACTCCTCCACAAAGTGAATCCATTGGTAATGAAGATGCATGCTCTGCGGCCCATGAACCAGCGGCATACCATGATGAAGTTGAAACACCTGGATCACCTATTTTTGACAAATATGATGATGAGGATCTTTTTGAGTATGGTGAAAGTCTAGGCACTGATGTTGATTTGGATTCTATTTCTCATCCTGATGAAAGAGAGGCTAACATACATCATGAAGGTTACAGCAAAGAGATGCCAAAGCCTGATCTTTTCCAGCATGGTGCAGCTGATGGTTGTGTGCATGATGTGCACAACTATGAATTTGAAAGCTTTTTCTTTGATATGCCAACTTGTGATAAGATGAGCCCTGATGTTCCTAGCTGCATAATGGACTTTGAGTGTTTTTAGTTTTCAGTCTAGCTAGGAGATCATTTTGCAATGCATAATGCTGATATAGATGATGACAAGTACTATATGCCATATGAATGTGCATAGCTTGATAAATATTGTATTCACATGTTGCCTAATGTTGAGGGTTGTTTGCATAAGGTTGAAAGGAACAAGCTAAATAAGAGGGCTGAATATGCAAATGGTGAGATGTGTTTGTTGGCAGATCATGGCAGTATCTCCAGGCTTGATCCAGTGTACGCAGATGAAAACAAGGTGTTTGACAAAGGAAGATACAGGTTTTTCTTTTCTTGGTGGCCTTAGGATATCAAGTGTGTTTGGTGATGCAGGTTGGTGCAAGTTTGACTCTATAGCCCAACAGATAAGGGACTGGTTTGCATCCCAGAGATCTGAGGTTCTCGCCATGCCTGCAAGAGGCATGCGTTACCAGACAAAGCCTATGTTGGTAATCATTTATGTTTAGGGTTTTAGGCTCGAGCTGTTGGTGGTGCCTACATAAGTATTTAGGTTTCAAGCATTCAAATATGCAAGCCCCTTCTAAAAAATCCAAAAAGTTCTATCTCTTTTGACCTCTACAGTGCTAAAAATGCAAAAAATCAGCTAAGGTGCAGGTGTCTTTGTATATACAAGGGTTTTTTGTATATACATACTGGTGAAATATGCATTGGCAGGTGTAAAATCTCCATCGCCCTTTGAAAAAATTAGTTAGATGCATTTCTGAGTGCATATCGGGCTTTAAATGTGCATATACAAAGGCAGAATCTTTCACAGATCCCTAGAAATATTCCCACTTTGTATATTAGGTTGTATGTAATGGTGCATTGAAAAATATACAAGGGCATAGATGCATTTACTACAGTGCTAGAGATACAAGTGAAAAATATACATTTCAGGCATATTCCAGGGAAGATTCGCTATTTGTATGCAGAGGAAATATACAAAGCAAAATATACAAGGAAGTGCAAATATACATTTGCTACAGTGGTGAGGCAAAGATGTAATTGGTGGGGCCTACAGATATGCAAAGCAGAATATACATCGGCTATATACATTCAAAAATGTGCAAAGAAATGATGTACAGTGACCGATATTCAAATGGTGGGGCCCGCGGACAGGACATACAAAGGTGAATGTATATGTAGTTATACATTCAAAGATATGCAAAAGGAGAGACATGTAATCCAAACGCGATGGAGGAATAAGGTGCAGTGAATGAAATTTGGTGTCCATGGGTTGTATAAAGCACTTGTATATGCTGATGTACAAGTTGATATGCAGTGAAAGAGATACAAGCCAGAATTCAAAGGGAGATACATTCTGATGCATAATGGTTTGAAGTCCGAGGCATGCATGTATGTGGTGTTTGTACATGCCGATATACAAAGGGTTAAGATACAAGCCGGATCTGAACTAGTTCTCAAATTGTTCTAATAGAATTTGGGGTCCAACTTGTATATAAGGTGATTGTATATGCATATGTTCATGCATATACAATGGCGAAAAGGCAAAATGGTGAAGGCAGAGAGTCAGTGATGAAGGATCAAGGTGCCTACATGGCACGATATCATTGGTTTGTGACTTTTCAAAGGTGTTTTGAGCCATAGATCTCAGCGATGGGGAGGTGATCGACGATTGTGTTTTAATTTTAATGGAGCGATGGTTTTCTTTGTCTTCGGCCCATTTTTTAGCAGGAAAAACTTTAGATGTGTCTACTGCTGCATTCCAAAAGAGGCTATAGGTAGCTAAAGCATTAATGGTAGAAATGCAGTGGTATGGGTCGATGATGGATAGGTCAACATCCTGTTTGAAGATGACTGTCCTTGAACGGCGGCGCGGATCCTGATTCTATCTGCTCATTCCTCTCTGTCTCCCCACAACGTTGAATGTTTTTTAGCGCCATTCCTAATGCATTGTATCTAGCAAATTTTTTATTAGACTTGTAATTAATTTGGTTGAGTTCACAGTTTTGCTATAAAATGCAAACTGTGTCACTCTTTTTAGTTATTGAAGACCTGGGCATTTTTTGTGTAAATAATGAAGACCAGGGCATAATCCTAAGTTGTTTTATCTCATTTTGGAGTTTATGAGTTGCATCATTAATGTATTTTGTATGTATGTTCAATTTCATGTTGATATAGATGAAAAATGCTCACATGCATGTGTTTATCTATCTGTCTCCTTTGTTGCATGCTTTCCTTCTCTTGAATCTCGTTGCTAAAGGTTTCATAGATTCTAGGATAGAGGGTTCTGTATCACATGTCTGATCTCTAACTTCCATTCAAGGAGTGGATTAAATTATTTTAGGTTAAACATGGAGAAGTTTGTATGTCAGTAGGGATATCTATAAGTAGAGGCAGCTAAATACCGATTCTTGGGTGATGTTTGTAAGGCAAGCATCAGATCCAACCCCTTGAAACTTGAATTCTAGTTGCAAACCATCTATTGTATATGTCTAGTTGACTCCTTGCCCTGAGATAGGCACCGGTCTGCTCCTGGGTTAGTAGTTATGACCCAAAACCCCTTGTCTTGCATCCAAATCATAATAACCATCTTTTCATAACCTCCATCCTGTTAGTTGTAGGAGTAGGATTAGGAACCCCCTGCATACTCTCATCCATAACTAGACACATATGTCCAAGAATGTTGCCAACCTTGTGATCTATCGTGCAGATCTTGGTCCACACATGAGAGTATTCTGCCTGTTGCTGTCAAGCTAAATCTTTTTGTCATTGAGCTAGTCAATGTTACATCTTTATCAAATAGGGACACCCCCCTTGGTGCGGCAGAACCAAAAGTGAAGGGGAGGCAGCTCACGCAACCTCTCGTAATCTGTTGGCCAAATCCGCCTGTGCATAGGAACTGGAAAACCCTCTGCCGATTCAAAAAAAATAACCAATAGAATCAACATCTTTACCTGTTACTATGCCTCCTCCATCCTTGTAATGAACTTCCTTCTTCTTTGCTTTAGGTATATGCTTGGACTTGCTCACTTTCCCTTGCAACTTATCTTTGACCTATTCACCTTTTCTTCCCTACCCCTATGACTGCTACTCAATCATGCATACTAACCTCTGAATTTAAAAGAATGGAACAACCAATGTCCCCTTTTGAAAACAATGAGTGGAACACTCCTTCAACCATCATATCAACATGCTTCTTAATCTAATCTTGAATCCCCAAAATCAATTCATCCTTGACCTTCAACACAGTAGATCTTGACACCAACTCAATATCATTTCCCTCCAAAATCAAGTCATTGCTCCAAGTTTAAGAATGGCTGGAATGTCCATCTTCTCCTTTTCTTCTACTTTTATGAGCTCCTTTCTACCTTCCATTATCACATTAGATCCATTAGTTTCTCCTTTGTCCTCCTCTTTCAATGGTGTCAAAGTATAGGAGACCCCATCTTTTTCTATTTCATAAGTATTCCTCCTACCATCATACATAGCATGCCTATCAAATTGCCAAGGCCTCCCTACCAGCAAATGACACACATCCATGGGTAGTATGTTACATAAAATTTTATCATTGTACCCTCCTATGTTCAACTCCACCCAACTTTGTTCATTCACCAAGACATATTGACCCTCATTTAACCAAGAGACTTTGTAGGGGGTAGTATGTGGTATCCTAGGCAGCTTAAGTTTTTCAACCATCTCAATTGAAACCATATTATCTCTACTTCCTAAATAAATTACAACCTTACAAACCTTACCCAAGCACTTACAAGTTGTTTTAAAAAGAGTCTTCCTTTGTGATGGCTCCTTCTCTATCGATGCTTTGATCAGAGTTCTCCTTACCATTAGTGATTCTCCAACTTCTAGAGAAGCATGCTATGATGGAGAGTTTACACTCTCATTGTCCTCTTCTTGCACCAATTGAGTCCTTCTTTCTCCTCCAACTAAAGTAGTGGCCTAACTTTCATTGCATTGCCATGTTTGATGTCCAAACTTGTTGCATTGGTATTACCTTCCTGTGAATACATTTGATCCTCTTCCTTGACCTCTAAATCTACCTCTAAAGCCTGATCTAGCTCCTATAAATCCACCTCTCTGATTAGCAACTTGGTCTTGGACTTTGCTTGCATCCTCTTGGCTCTCATATGACTATCTTGGAGTAGAAAATGAACCTCTTCCCTTGATATTACTACCTCTACCCTTAGTTTGTTTGTCTTGCCTTCTCTTTATCTTTTCTTCAGCCCTAATTGCCAATTGAAAACATTCCTCTACTATCCTTGGGTTATACAAAATCAACTCATCTTGAAGGTTAAACCTTAACTCACTGAGATATCTGGCCACCTTCTCGACGTCATCATCCATGTGACCTACTCTTAAACTCATCTTATAAAACTCATCAGTATAGGCCTTGACATCCATATCTCTTTGTTTTGGATTTTGAAGTTTGTTGTACAATTGAATTGCATAATTCGCCAGTAAGAACATACCCTTCAGTTTGGCAACCATTCTATCCCAAGAGACAATTTTTGACTTGCCTTTCTTTCTCCTTTCAATCTTCTCATAATCCCATCGAAGTAGGGCATGACGCTTCAATTTTATTTTTTCCAACTTTACCCTTCGTTCCTATGGAATATCTTCACATTCAAAATAGTTGTCAAGTGCTATAATCCAATTCAAAAGCTCTTCATCATTCAAGTTCCCTCCATATATGGTTAATTTAATACTAACCTTGTGACTATTTCCCTTGACTGCCTTTAGTAGCTGGGCCATCTTCTATTCATCAGGATCCAACTCTGCTTCTTGGGATCCTCTTAGAGGGATCTCATTCTCACCCTCCTCCTCTTGGTCACTCACATCACTTGTGACCATACGTCTCCTCTGGTTGGTTTCAAAAGCCTCAATCCTAGCTACCAACATCTCTTGTAGCTCCTTCAACTTCATAATCTCTTTTATAGTCTTCTTTTTCATTTCACTCATTTCCCTAGCCATCGGATTACCTTTTGGACGCATCTTGTTCTCTTTTGCTTCACTCTCTCCCTCTTACAAACCTACCTATGCTCTGATACCAATTTGATGTAGAGCAAGGGTGGTTAGATTCAACTTGACCTAAATCAACCAATTCCTCAAGGTGTCAAGCATTTATTGGTGTGTTTCTTTTCCTAGGCCTGCTAATTCCTAGTAGCACTCCATAACCTATTTTTCCAACACAACTTTCAAAACCAAACCTCATACCAAAAATCTAATTACTGTTACAGATACCCTTTATCCCCTTTGACAACATATCTTATTTTTAGGTGGGGGTGTTTTGGAACATAGAGGCCAATCTTGACTGCTACGCTTTGAATTAGGCTTGAAATGGAGCAACAAATTCATGTTTTCTGGTCATAACTTTCAAACTAGAACTGATCTCTGAGAGAGAAAACTTGATTCAAATACCCTTTTGGCTCCTTCAAAATATATCTCAAAATGGGCTAGGGTTTCTTTGGAAAGATTGCTTCAAAATTGGACTGACCTAGTCTCAAATAGGCCTAATTAGGTTTGTTCCACTAGGTCACAACAGGGTATTCAATCTCTAGACTTCAAACCTTCATGCCAACACCTCAAATAGGTCATAGATGGTCTACCTCAACATATCTAGTCACTTCAAATGATTTCTCAAGGGCTTTTCACCAAACCCTAAGTCCTATGCAAACTCAATGCCTAATTCATGAGATTTTCTGACTACTTTTAGAAAATTTGCTATAAAATGCTCAAAACTTGATGAAATTCAATAAAACAAAGTGAAAATTAAAGTAGACTCAATGCTCCATCAATTAAAACTAGTTTCAAGTTATGATATTACCATACAAAATCGTACACAAGCTTGGTATAGCAAAATCACATTCAAATTTGCAGAAACAGAGTTAGTTTTTACTGATTTTCTTCAAAATACAACCAGTCCCCTTGGTCTCGACCTTCCCAAGCTTATTTAACATTTTCTCCAATGTTTCCCAACTTCCATTTTAGTTACAACTATCCAACTTCCTCATTTACAAATGGTGACTCTTCATATTCCCTATTTTTGCACTTTTGTAATATTTTTTACAAACTTGACAACTTTATGCAACATGACTCACCAATCCACCTAATGACTTAATATTGACTCAAACACACATGATATGGTCTTAAATGACTTTATTACATGGTAAAAAACATCAAACCAAGCCAAAATATTAACTTAGACAGGCTACTAGAACTAAGGTGCTCTTGTACCAAAAACAAAGATCACTGTCAGAAGTCCTTTCTACATTTTCAAAAGTCCTTTCTACATTTTGCATACACCTTAAAAAGATAGCAGCTACAATCTTCACTTTACCATTCAACCTCTATCCTTCTCAATATATCATCAAACCAAACATCACAGTGACACTTATGCATGATTGTAGATTGTGTATCAACAAATCTAATAGGAACACTCTGATCTGACAAGAACACATCAACTCAACTTAACAATCACTACCAATAAATGGAAGAAAACATCATGCCATTTCCTATCATTATATTATTACCAATATGGCCTTATGTCATTGTCATAAAACTGTCATTAAAAAATAGAACTTCTAATGATTATGAACAACATATTATAAACATGAATTCCTAAAAACATGAAGGATATGAATTCTGTCATTTGAATCTCATGAGATGACCATCATCAAAACTCTCTTCATATAGTAACAAACCTCCTAGAGCTTCTTGGGATTAAGAGATAGAACATTTGATAACTCCCCTAACTTCATGCAACTTTTCAAGCAACTGGTGTTATGTATTGGGAAACATGCACAAGTTTAGGATCCTTCTTGTCCTGACTTTGTTTTCTTCTCCAAACCTATATAGGCTTTTTCTTTTCTTTGCTCAAGGTGTCTACTCTACATGTCTTCAATTTATTGCTACAAAACTATGCTTTATGCCCAAGATTATGACACTTAAAGCATGTGACATTATAACCAATTAGAGGAGTAAAGGAATCATATCTCTTTGACATGCCAAAAGTACTTCTATAATCATATCTTCTATGAATCCAACAGTCTTTTTCTATGTGACCAACTTGGTTACAATTGTAAGATATCACATTATACCTCTTATTTGTCATTCTAGAAGAACTTTTGTTCTTATGCCACTTAACATCATTTCTAGCATAAGTCCTACAATCTCTAGCTCTATGACCATAGATATGACAAGAATAGCAGTAACCATGAAACTGAGAATAGTTATACCTTATTCAATGGTATTGCCTAACAAGTGGAGGCCTTGAGGTTCTACTTGTCCTTCTACCTTCATCAACACATTTATATTCTGTCTTATCTGCAGGAGCAGCAACATGATAATTCAAGTCTATCTTCTTTCTAGGAGTATTTCTAGTTTTAGAACATTGTCCTTATTCATAACCTAACCCTGTGGTGTCATTGTGATGCTTTTGTTTGCTCAATATGTCATTCAAACAATTAGTATTCTTTTCAAATAGTAGATTCTTGTGCAACTTAGAAGATGCTTCTTCCCATTCCTTTCTCAAAGAGACTATGTCTAACTCTAATCTTAGGCCTTTATTAGTTTTGACTTCAAGATCAGATTTTGTAAAATCAACTATCCTTTTCGCTTCTTCTATTTCTATCTTTAGGCTGATAATTAGAGTATTTAACACTTCAAGTTCTAAAGAAACTTTTAGAAAATCTAAACATACTTTGTCCTTGAAAAGTTTTTCTTGTAGAAGTTGGTCTTCTAGTCTCTGATTCTCTTTTTTGAGTTGCTTAATTGTATCTAAGGCACACAATTGTTCACCTTCTAAAGCAAGCTCACACTCTTGTTCATCATAGTCATGTTCATACTCACTCATAATGTGATCTCCTTCTTCTGGATTAGATTGGACCTCATATCCTTCATGTGAATGTCTCCTTTCAATATCACTTTCCTCAAACACCAAGCTGTCCTCTCCTTTAAGTGTATCACCTTGATAGATTATAATCAACTCCTTCCATACATCCTGAGCTGTTTCACATTGTATAACTTAACAAGAAACTTCATTAGATAAACCAGATAGAATAGATTTCTTTGCTATATGATTGCATTCATAAACTTCTTTGTTACTCGTAGTATTAGGTGATTGAGAGGTAATAGAATACCCATTCTCAATTGACATCCACACACCATACCCTAAAGAAGATAGATAGGCTTGCATTCTAATATACCAAATAGAGAAATTTGAACCATCAAATAAAGGAACCTCAGAAAATTCTTTCTCAAATGCAACGCGATTCTTTTTTATCATACTTTTTGTCAACATTCAGAGGTGACTCATGCAACAATTCATTTCTTGACTTGACTAGGACTTGTTTTACAACCTTTTGCTTGGCATCTCTATTTCTTTTACACTTTCCCATGGTACTCCACTATTAGGACCTACCCAAGCCTATTAGACTGCAATAGGGAACCTATGCTCTGATACCGCTTGTGGGAGTATAGGACCACTAAGAGGAGGGGGGGTGAATCGGTGGTCTATAAACTTTTATATCTTTTTGCATGTTTTAAGTTACAAGACAAAGATTGAGGAAGACTTCAACGATCTATTAAAAACATATGCATAGGTGTGACGAACCTTAATAACAAAGCATTACGACACACATACAAAGACAAATAATATGAACCATAACATAATTATTTTCATGAGTGGAAAACCCTCATAGGGATAAAAAAAACCACTCTAAAAATTCCTCACTAGATACACAAAATATCTAGGAGCACCAACTCCAATAACAAGTGAACCAACTCAAACACCAACTAGAGAACCAACTCCAATATCAATAGGAGCACCCACTCCCTGACATAGCCTCACTGGAAAAATGGTTTGCAGGAGCACCCAGTCTCTGCATATAGAAAGATAATTACAAATATAGAGGGTTTCTCTATTTCTTTGAAGTACAATACATCTTATGTCTTCCTTTGCATGAAAAGATTAAAGAAAGATATTACAATAAGGATAAACTCTTGATTACATCTTGTTAGTGAACAGATTTCTCACCTCAATTTATACTCCCTTTGCCCACAAGGATGACAACCTGACCAATAGTTGAGTCACTTACAATGGTGGTTGCAAGTGCTCTCTACTTATTTTACAAGGTGAAGCTATGTTCAAAAGTTGTACAATGAATGAAACTAGGTATGCTTTAACTAGAAAGTAGAAAAGGCTCAATAACATCTACCCATAACTATGAAATAGATGTGCAAGACTAATTCAAAATAAATATGAATATAGATAAATGATACACAGATCACCTATCCTGCACCCACAAACAATAATAAATTGATCAAAAGATAGCTATATTTCTCTCAACACATATCACATAACAAGAGCAATATTGAAGATAGATTACAAATTGACATAAGAACAATTGTATTCATAGAAGATATTTAAAGACACAAAGTTTTGAAAATGTTCTTCATTTCTCCAACACAACAAAACTCAAAGTTTCTAAAAATGCCCCTATATATAAGATGAGTCAAGAAAAAGCTAACTGGAATTACAAAGCAATAGAAAATGAATTTGCTCCTCCTCTCCTGTTTCACTGAACAACTGGAAAAAAAAGATCCTCTATATTGTCTACCAATTGCCTATTTATGGGCTTTCCCAATGAGACTTCACGGTCTTTTTTGTAACTGCTTCTTGAAAATACATCATGATGAAAAATCCTTCATCTTCCCATAAGATAACCATTTCTTGAAAAGGCCGCTTCAGTTAAAGACATGGCCCTTGTAGCTTATTTTCATCACATGACATATGTGCCTTTCAAGTTGTCTCCAAATGTGATATTTGACAAAAATCCTTTTTAATATTAAAGTGGTTGGATTTAATATTCCCTTGAAGTATTTTTAACTAACCAATCTTCATACACTCACCATGATCTTCAGGTTCACTATTATCACATGCACTTTTTATCATAATATTTTAGAAGATTAAGCACACATATTTCATTTGGGGCACTATTAATAACTTCAGCTGACTGATTAGGCCTTATGTTTCCAATACAAGCTCTTTATAATTCAAATATTTCTGTAGAACTTAACCTTCACAATTCTCATTATCAATGGGGTGCTCAGCATCAACAAGAGAAGGGATAGACATTTTATGACTACCTAGAGGAGGCATGAGCTTATAATTTCTATCTCAGTCCTTTCTTAGTCTCTTTCTATTTTTAAATGTGTCCACATTCATATACATGTGAATCTTAACACTTGCCCACCAAGCTCGCATAGGTCATCTTCTCACTCATCCATGTTTATTTTTTTGCCAACATCCCATCGGTGGAAAACCTCCCATGAAAGGAAATTTGTATTGGCCACACAAAATTTGTTGTTTTGAAATAACCTATCCTTTCCATTTATATGTCGATGCATCAACTTCATTAATGAAAACAAATCACAGTGCATATATTATGGTAACAATGAATGGATTGTTGATTCTAGAGGTGAACTGCGAACATAAGGCAAAGATGAATGACATTTCATGTCTCCTTCTATTGCTCAAGACTACATTTCTCCAAAGCAGCTCATGAAATGGTTCATGGCCTTAGCCCATGCTTGCGCATTTTACATACCTGTCATTAGTGCATTTCGAAACATAATAGCTGACCTAAAAATCTTCTATGCTATGTTTAGATCGATACTCATAATTGATCTAGTAGAGCACATAGAGATCCAAGGAAAATGCCTCCTGGAGAATAGAAAGTTTGTAAAGTCTATTTGATAGCATTTCATGAGATGATATTCTGTCTAAAGCAATTTATCACACGATTTTTCTACCTTATATAAGTTTCTATATCATGCCTATAGGTCCGCCTATCAAACAGTTTGTGTTCTTTGGAAACCAATGTCTTGGGCCAAAGTCAAAATGGTGGTAGCATATATGTTTCTCTTATAAGCCATGCATGCCTGTATAAACATATCGTAGCCTAAATTCAAAAGGCATTCCCCTTAGTGATAAATTTGATCTTATTGGACAAGCCATCAACATCGCTGTGTTGACATTTCCATGAAAGAATCATGAACTTGGTGTGTCTCAGAGGCTGTTTGAAAGTTTGCTACTACGTGTTCAACAAATCCACCCTATGTATATCCTGCAATCATTGCTTCTTATGGGACTGTTCTTCTTTAAAACTTCCTGTAAAGTGATTTATATTTCTTGCATTGGCTATTACTACATGTCCAAGCATTTCAAACTATAATATCTAAAAATAAATCCATTTTCTATTATATTTTGATATCACGTACGACTCCCATTCATTGTACTGGCACGAGCTATGAGGATGTCCATAAGTTCTTAACATAGGTTGTGGGAATGCTGGCAAAGATGGGAATCGAACTTTACATTTACCAATTGCATTTGCTCAAAAGTTTCTAAAGCCTTTTTAACGAACTCAATTTGCATATCCTACGATGATTGAATTCATGAGACATCATTTCTTGAGAGGCATCCTTTCGAAGTATTCATGAACTTTGTGTATGCTTCAACATCCTCTATCATGCCATGCCTAAATCATCCTCCAAAATAAACTCATACTCTTGCGAGTTAAAGAGCAATTTTTGGGTGTCGCCTTAATGGTGCACAATGATTAAAATGTGCATTTGAGGTGTGGACTTACAATGTTTTCCCTTTACAAAACTTGAACCTTTAGTAGGATGCTTATATAGAACAAGCATATTACTTGCTACAAAGGTGCCTCGGCACTGCCTCTCCATCTTCGTTGTTGATGTAGTTTTAGGGGAAAATCATAATGCTGTGAGATTTGAAATGAGAAGAAAATCTTTTCCTTAAAGTTAAATGCTGAACATTCAAGTGCCAAATTCATACTCCCATAGTTTGCATACATGTATGGTAGGTGGCTACAACTACAATATCTGACTAGAATTGCCATTTTTTTGTGCATTGTTGAATTCCATATGTTACTACAAAAGGTGTTAATGACATTGTTCTACTCTATCTATTCCTATCATCTCACGGGTTGGGAGCTTGTGGAGTTTGGCATGCCGAAGCCATAGCACATTACTTCATAAATCGGTTCCCAACCAAAGCATAGAGACTTGGAACTGCATTTCAACTCCAATAGTTAACCTAACTCAGATCCCTCGATGGAAGTGATCCATTCATACCTTGTAAGTGCAGTAGTTTAATGCTCATAAATGAAAATTCAAAACCCTAAAAGTTCTCCAGTGGTCGGGCCATTGGCGACTACTTGAACTTTTGAACCAAAATAAAGGAGTTCAAAATTTTAGAAGACCTCTAAAAACAAAGAACTTAGGCAATCAGGTGATTCTTGAACTATTGAACCATATTTGGGGGTTTATAAGGTTCTTGAACTCAACAACTCCCTGACAACACAAAGGGATTTATTTTTCATAAAACTTTTTGGCTTTTCATAAAGAGTTAGAATATTTATAAATATGACTTTAATAAATTCATTAACTCTCCTAAGCCATCTTTCCTCTATAACAAATAATGGAATTATTCCCATAATGAGAAAGCTTCTAGTCCCTTTTGTGACCATAGAAAAATATATCAAGCTCCATAATCTTGGGCAAAATGTGGTGTTGTCAATCAAGATTATGCCGCTAGTCAAGTTAAGCTTGACTATCTTGTTGAAACATGGAAACCCTCCAGATGTAGTTGATCTATTTTGAGAGTGAATCTTCAGAGTGAGATGGTACTCCTTATGATTTTTTCCTAATCTAATGATTTATCTGGGAAAAGGGATGAGGGAGGTAAACTAAAATAAATAACTAAAATAAAAATTTAAGGTGATGCACCAATACTAAAACCCTATTAGATCTTACTCACAATCAGACCACAGAGCATTAATCTTCACAACACTTTGTTTTTACCCAATTCATAAATATTTCATATGAAGATTTGATCAAACATGACATGCAACCTGAATTAAGCAAAAATAACTGCATAACCTATCATAAAACCAAGAAAAAAATAGAGGATAAATGTTTATCAATGTTGACATAATATATTACATTGTTTATTTGCTTATTACGTAACCATGTAGTTACATTGGTTCTGCTATAGTTGGTTCCGTTATACCAACTACCTTAATAGTTTTAGCAACTATTACATAGTATATATTCACCTATTGTAATGCTTTTGATCAGCGAATACATCTCTTCTTCTTCTAGTTTACCATTAAATGGTATCAGAGCAACATGGTCTATGTAGGGAGTGCAGAAGGTACAATGTGAATCAAAGTCACAACAGTTACTCCTGCTGCATGCAAGAAGATGCCCAAAGCGATGGTCTAAAGTTTCTCTGATCCCAAAGCAATGGTCTGAAGTTTCTCTGGCAACAACCTGGAGGAGGAGACTAGAAAACATTGGTAGAAATTGCAAGGAGCACAGCAAAGTTAGAAGGCCTGATAGAAGAATTGATTACAGCGCCCAAGCTAGATAGCATTGAAAAAGAGCATGGAGTTTGGTGTTGGGTTTGGAGGCCATTTGCAGGCCCATAAGTATTGAGCAAAGGAAAGCTTGCAAATCAATGGATGTCCACCACACCAGATGCCAGCAGTGTGGCTAGTGATCATTGGAATGAGCCACCTTGAGGTAGACGTGCTATTTTAGAAAGTTTAGGCTTCTATTTTGCCCTTCTAGATGCCCTGCAAAACACCGGTAATCTTCAATTCGATGAATTGTTTAGACAAGGATTGTTAGATTACTTTCTATTTGATATACAATGTCAAACAAGGAAGATTAGAGCAAAACTTGATGAGGGTTATGATGCTGATGACGAAGATGAGGTAGAATGCACACCTAAGTGTCCCCATCTCACAGCACAAGCCTATCGTGCTCATCTCCGTGCCACAATTTCTTCTTGAAAGTGAATGTATTGTCAAGTAAAATAATAATAAATTTGTTGTCTGGACTACTTTTCTTTTTTATTTGTGGTGAACAATGTCAGCCCCAAAATTGCTTCTTTCCGATGCTCAACTTTTGAAAGGGCCAAATTATGCCATATGGAAGACAAAGATGTAGACAATTCTCATTTTTGAGGAGCTATGGGGAATTGTTATTGGTGACATAACTAGACTAGAAGACCCAGATGAAAGAAAAAAGTTTGATAAGGCCGATGCCAAAGCATTGATGTTGATAACACTCAGCATCACCGATGAAGTTCAACCTCACATTCGGGATGCGGAAACATCAAAGGAGGCATGGGATTCTCTCTCCACAATCTACCAAGCAAAGAATGAGACGAAGATCCTCCATCTATAGTCCAAGCTACATACACTTAGTATGCAAGCAGGTGAGAAAGTTGAGGAATTCTTACGGTGGGTATCTGTACTATGAACTAAGATTGTTGCACTTGGAGAAAAGGTGGAGGACAAACTACTTGTCCCAATTACGCTGAGAGCACTGCCATCTCAGTTTAAAATCTTTGTCACCATGCTGAACATCACCAAGCAAAATGTGTCATTTGATGAATTGGTGAATTTGTTGCAGCAGGAAGAAGCCATTCAATCTGTCCAAGGTGAACTTGAAGACAAGGCCCTGATCTCCAGACAATCAAAAGGTTAGAAGTTTCACAGAAAGTAGCCACAAAAATAACAAGAACATCAACAGTTGAAGCTTCCAAAGGCAAACTGATGGTGTCATAAATGTAACAAGAACAATCATGACACTATCAACTGTTGGTACAATGCCTTAACACAAGGCAATTCAAGTAAAGAAGGCTTTTCTGGTTGCAGTTATACTCAGCCATCCAAATGCCATCATCATCACAGAAGGCACAATGGCAATGTAGCAGCCCAACAAGATGATGCATCAGAAGAAGATGAACCAGAAATAGCCAACTGCGGTACTCATCACAATCTAGTCCTTGTCTCCCAAACCTCACAGCCCACAAGGGATATTTGGTTGATAGACTCGGGTGCCAGCAAGCATATGACAGACAATTGTGAGTTGTTTGATGCATTGACAGAACAACCTACTGGAGATAGAGTTTGAATTGCTGACAACAAGGAGTATGTTGTAGAGGGTATAGGGTAGGTCATCATTCCTCTTGGGACAAGCTGTTGTACCCTCACCAAGGTGTTGTATGCTCCTAGTTTGACAACAAACTTGCTATCTGTCAGTCAACTTCTGAACCACAAACTGAAAGTTGAGTTCTAGGTGAAGGACAGAGTCAAGACCTATCTAATCTCAAGAGAAGGTATGATACTTGCTAGAGCATTTATGAAGGATAGACTATTTACATTAGATGTTGTCTCCTCCCCTACAGTAGCTCTATCAGCCTCAACAATAGAATCTACGGGACTCTGGCACTATCGCTATGGGCACCTTTCAGTCAACTCCTTGCATCAGCTCAGCTCCAGACAAATGGTAAGAGGACTTCCTCCAATTTCAAATTCATTGCCTAGATGTCCTAGATGTCTTGCAGGTAAACAACACTGGGATCTGTTCAAGGCTAGTAGCTTACATGCTAAACATTGCCTTGAGTTGGTACATACTGATCTGTGCGGACCCATGCCTACTTCCTTTTTAGGACATAAGTAATTCCAATTGTTCATGGATGACTTCTCCTGAAAGACCTAGGTGTACTTTCTCAAGAAGAAAGATGAAGCCTTTGCCAACTTTCAGGACTTTCACAAGCAAGTTGTCAAAGAAGCAGGCTAGTCTCTTCTTGTCCTCCACTCAGATCGAGGGGGGGAATTCACCTCCAAGAAGTTCATGGTATACTTGAAGCATCATGGCATCAAGTAGCACCTAACTGCTCCCTATACACCCCAACAAAATGGACTTACAAAATGTCGCAATCAGACTGTCATGGAGATGGCTTGATGCATGCTCTCCATAGCCAAGTTGGAGGAAAGATTTTGGGAAGAAGCAGTGAGGACAGTTGTATACCTCATCAACAAGGCACCAACAAAGATCCTGCAACACAAGACACTAGAAGAGGTATGGACTGGACAAAAACCTTCAATTTCACATCTAAGGGTGTTTGGTTGCACAGCCTATATGCATGTCCCTGGCAATAAGAGAAAGAAGACTGATCCTAAGACACTCCAGTGTATATTGTTGGGATACAGTATTACATCAAAAGCATATTGTCTCATAGATCTTGAGACAAAGAAGATACATGAGAGTCGAGATGTGGTATGTGATGAATTGTCATTCGATTCCTTATCACAAAAAGAAGAAGAACAACCTCCTGCTTCTCATAAATTGCTCTCACAATCAAATGATGAGCATGTGGAACACTCTCACAGAGAAAGTGAACTACAAGGAGAGTTTTATGTTGATTTGGGCCCTCTAGAAAACATTACACACCAGCAGCAGCATAGTCAACCTCTAAAGTGGGTCCAAAGTACAATCAGGGACTCTAACCTACACACTCTTCCAGACACTTCATCAGGAATCAGAACCAGGAGTCAGACAAGAAATGAAGTGAATCTTGTGCTCATGAGTACTGTTGTTGATAGTACTAACCTAACACAGTTCAAGAGGCATTGAGCCAACCTCAATGGAAGAAGGCTATGGATGTAGAGTATAATTCTCTGATGCAAAATCATACTTGGGAACTTGTCGATTTACCTGAAGGAAGAAACCCATTGGCTGCAAATGGATCTTCCAAACAAAGTACAAGGAAGATGGATCTATTGACAAGTACAAAGCATGACTTATAGGAAAGGGATATGCTCAACAGGAGGGCATTGATTATGAAGAGACCTTTGTACCCACTGCGAAGATCAAATCTATCAGAATGGTCTATGCATTGGTAGCACAAAAGGGATGGAAGCTTCAGCAGATGGATGTTAAGAGTGCTTTCTTAAATGGTGATCTCAAAGAAGAAGTGTACATGACCCAGCCAGAAGGGTTTGTTGATGAACATCATCCACACAAGGTGTGTCATCTTATCAAATCACTTTATGGCCTTAAGCAAGCTCCTAGGGCATGGTACATTAAGATTGATGGTCACCTATTGCAGCATGGATTCACCCATAGCCCCTCAGATCCTAATTTGTATATTAAGAAGGTAGGCATAGAGATTGGCATTCTAGTTTTGTATGTGGATGATCTTATTCTCACTGGCAGCTCAGATAGTCTTATTGATGATGTAAAGAATGATCTCAAGAACTCCTTCGACATGACAAATTTAGGGCTACTTCATTATTGTCTTGGATTGGAGATATGGCAGAAGAAGAACCACATATTCATCTCCCAAATGAAATATGCCAAGACACTCCTAGAAAAGTATGGAATGGTCAACTATAAGCCTATTTCCACTCCAATGGAGAAAGGTTTGCAACTATCCTATTTCTAGGATTCACCTCAAGTAGATGTCACTCTCTACAGGCAGCTGGTTGGGAGCCTTATCTACTTGACCTACACTAGACCAGACTTGTGTTTTGCTATCAGCTATCTCTCTAGATTCATGCAGGAGCCAAAGAAGTGTCATTAGGTTGCAGCAAAGCATGTGTTGAGATATATCCAAGGCACAATTGATTATGGTCTAGAATATAAGAAGAACAATCAGTTCTTCTTAAAGGGATATACAGACTCAGATTATGCAGGATCTGTAGATGATAGGAAATCCACCTTAGGTTATGTTTTTCATCTCAGATCTGGGCCAATTTTGTGGGTTAGTAACAAGCAAACTATTGTTTCTCTTTCATTCACTGAGGCTAAATATCACGCCGCACGAGGAGCTATGTGCGAAGTGATTTGGTTATGTCACATTCTGGTAGATATGGACATTCCTGAAGGGAAGTCACCAGTTCTCTATTTCAACAATCAGGGTGTGTTAAAACTTGTGGAGAATCTAGTTTTCCATGAGCGCACTAAGCATATTGAGGTCAAGTGTCATTGCATTCAGGACCAAGTTTTGAACCACCACATCCAGCTCCAATACTGCTCTACAGACTCTCAGATAGTAAATATGTTCACCAAATCTCCTTGTAGGATCAAATTTGAACTATTTAGGGGGTACATTTGTAAAAACAATTTAATAAGGGGGGGATGTTAACATAATATATTACATTGTTTACTTGCTTATTACGTAACCGTGTAGTCACATTGGTTCTGCTATAGTTGGTTCTGTTATACCAACTACCTTAACAGTTTTAGCAACTATTACATAGTATATATTCACCTATTGTAATGCCTTTTATCATTGAATACATCTCTTCTTCTTCTGGTTTACCATTAATCAAAGTGTCATATCAAATAAGTTTTGCAAATAATGAGTAAAATTGCTAAATGAAGGAAAATTGCTGCTCTATAACTGAAGGAATAATGAGTACTAGGCTAAATACAACACTCTCAGTGTGAGAGGAAGACTTTGATAACTCTGCACTCTAATATTTACTCTATCATGTAAAACTCTAACTGGAACTCTAAAAAAGAAGTGTATCTCTGACATATATGCTCTGAAATCAATCTCTCCTAGAAAGCTCAAAAAAAGCTCCTAAAAATAGGCCTCCATGTCAATTTTTGAGCTCCTTAGAAAAATAAAAATAAAAGCTCTCAAAAAGAGTCCAAATTGTGAAAACATGATGCCAAAAGATCCCCTCATGTGACCCCACCACAAATCTGCTTTCCTCTGCTCATGAAATCTCAATTTTTGTCTTTATCTTCTTCTAAATAAAACAAATTAACAAGGGAATATTTGATTTATCTTATTAGCTTTAACTTCCTAAAAATAGTTTAAGTTTTAAAGCAATTTATAAATGATTGCTTTAAAACTAACTTTACAACACATGGCAGTTCTATTCTATCCCTATTTGATTTGGTTTTGAAAAACAATAAATATCCATGGCTTATAATTTCACCAATTGTAATTACAATGTTCCATTTTTTAATAAAAAATCATAAAATTAGTATCAAGGCATGACATATAGTTTTGCAAAAAAATAAAAAAGTCTTTGAGGGTTCATCTGCAAGGCAATCTCTAAGGCACATGTGGTATAGGAACTTGTCTCATACCAAAATGAAAGGTTTGCATATATTCCTAAGGCATGAAATTCATCTCCATCTCCAAGGGCTAAGACATATGGCATATCACAAGTTGACTTAAGCAGATTTTAGGCATTGAATAATCTTGAGGGAGCAATGGGCTCGACCTCTTACTAAGTCATTGACTTAGGCATCATTGTTATGGTGACTTAATACCACGAAGGTATTAATCTTATGCCACAAAAAGAATTGAATGTGACAAAAATGCCAACATTCGATTAGGGCAAAAACCCTAAGAACAAAACAAAGCTTGCCCTATCTTTTCAAGCTCATTTTGACTTTGGCATTCTTTTTGAAATGGGCTACATGGCCGACAATGAAACCCTCCGGTTTCAAGATGGAAAACTAGATTTCTTTGGCATTTCTGTGCTCGACCTCCATGGATTTTTGTAGAAAAGAAGGTAAAAGGTTTATCTGATGAACATATGACTCTTTTTTCTTCGATTCTTTCCATTTTGTGATGAATTTCTGAGGCAAAAATGGCTTCTATAGCCGCAGCTTATGCATTATTCTGATGACTTTGTTTACCTTTTGTTTCTCTGTCACTCCTTCCTCTGTATTTGGCCATCGTTACTACATTCTTGAGAAAGGAAAATGGAGGAAAAATAAAATTCTCTGCACCACTATGCACTTTCTCCATACACTGGTAACTTTCATATCTATCACTGTATCTTTCATTTTTCATAGCATTCTGTGTATTTGGGGTTCAAAACTCACATCCATATTTTTTCATTCTGTAGCTTTCATCTATAAATTGGTACTTCAAAAAGTCCCTCTTTATTCTGTAGTTGAACCTATTTGATACAAAAATAAAATGGGTTTTTGAACCTTGAGAAAACATTGTATATTTGATTATGACCAGCATGATGACATCTTTGTGCACTCTTTGACCACTCATGATTCAAAATCACTTGATATGATTCTGTATATGTGAATGCGATCCTATGAAATGACCTTCTGTGAAAAATACACTTTCTTTTCTATATGTGCATCATTTGCTAAAACCCCTTTTCATGATGAAATGTATAGGGTAATATATGATGTTCTCTTTCTTTTGTTGTTTCAAAAGCATTCTATCATGATCAAATTCCTATCACCTATGTTCTGATATATACACTGATTTCTAAAGCTTCACTTGTAACTCTTCTTGGCATTTCTCTTTATTTTTGGTGCATTAAAAACTTTAAATCTGTATGTTTCCTACATTTTTTTATTGTATGAAGGCCCTCTTTTGTAGCATCTTCTATGTTATCATTTGTAGTTACTGTTGTAATGGAGAAAACTGAGCAGGATCACCTCTTTCACTTTGGCAAATATATCACATACCATAATGAAACTTAGTAAGTTGTATTCAATGTCAAAGCTATTCTCATTGGGCTGTTCCTATAGCTTCTGGTACTTTGGATGTTCCACTTGATAGATATAGTACTTTACTTTACTACATTTGTTGATGATGTTTTCCCTTTTGAATCACTTAGCGTGAAGCAATATGTTTCTATATGTCTCTTCTTGTGATTTGGTTTTGACATGAATAACATGTAGACATCATTTATAACTCCTCCTATCACTCTTTGAGACAATAACATCAAACTCTCTCCTCAATGGAAAGGTTTCTGACATAAGTTATGCTTAATGGATGGTGTCTCTATTTGATGAATGTGATACATTTAACCTTCTCAAGGATATCTAGTTGGATGCTCTTTAACTGTAGCATGGCATCTATCACCTTCTTACTCCTGTCACTATAGATGCCTTGATCACTAAGATGATCCTGTAGAATACTTTTGACAACATTATGATAATGACATTCTTAATCAGCATTTTGTTCTATAACAACACCATGTAGAAGAGGCTTATCATTGGACTGCACTTAATATTTATTGCTTGAAACAACACCCTTGTGGATGAACATGAGCTGCTTCATACTCTTGGCTGTTCTATTTGTCTTTCCCTTGTAGCATTATTTGTCATGGTTTATCTAGGTCTCTCTATGATATAAAATCATCTCATGCTTAATAAATGATTGGTCCATATGATGAATCTAGCCTGGTTCAACACAAACATGACATGGTAGCTTATGTTGTTCATTGATGGTTGTCTATCTGCACTCTTTACTTCATTCAAATCATGCATAAATGATATTTATTTCTAATGTAATGTTATGACCAAAATAGTTATATACTCTTGCATGATATTATCCATTGGCAATTGTTTGACATTCAAATGACGGAAATGTACTTAATTTTCTTAATTTCTCAAATACCATGAAAGAAATATAAATGAAATACCTGTGAATGTCATTTTTCTTCAATGACAGCTAAAGCAATGATGACAGTTGTTCTTTTACATTGAATGTTGTCCATTGAGTTCAATCTACTCTTATGATTTCATTTCATTCTTTGAGGTGTAGTCATAGGTGTATCCTACTCTTGACATCAATGCATCCAACTGCCTTCCACTTCTTCAGTTTGTCATGCAATTAAGGCAATGTGAATAATGATTTTTTCTTTTCATTTCATCCCTTCTGATATTAGGTGAATCAACATGTTGGGCTCAACCCCTGCGGGAGCCTCATTTTACAACACATGTTGTTATGTCTTCAATTAGCTACATGACTTATCCTATACCTGCACATAAAACAAACAAATTAGAATAAAAAATTGAAGTTCCATGATTGTTTCTTTCTCAGTTCTTAATGCATGTGGATGATGTTCATTGATTAGTGCAGCATATACAAAGTGTTATGTCTCTTCTGATAGGACATAGAAATCTCATAATCAGAGCTCTAATAGGACCCTCCCACATTTTTGTAGGTTCATGTCGAAGATCAGGAGCAAAGATAGGAGACAACTTCGAAGATTGAAGACCTTCAAGGCAATGATGGCTATGACCTTCTCTTTCTTATCCTTAGATGCAAAGTATTTTCTTTATAACTGCATTTGTTCAGCTATACCCACGGCTTGTGTGGGAGATTCATTCAATGCAATGTTTATCCTTTTATGTATTTTAATTGTAAATGAATAATCATTGTAGTGAATGAAATGCTTATCTCTCTGATGGATATCTTGTAATGTAATGAATAAACTAAATCTTTCTTCCGTTAAACAACTAAACTGCAAACCTCATGCATCCCTTGTACTATCACAACTGAACTCCTCATAAAATCAATACATGTAAAGGCTAAGAAAGATAGAAATTAATTGAAAATTTTCACCTTAAAATGAATAATATACCAGCTCTACCAATTTTGAGCTGTAGTGAAAAAATGGTAACATTTCTTGCAACTTCTGCTACATGCTTGCTTGCAAGCATCATGATCAATTGCCTTGAATATCCATTTGCATTGAGTCATACTATACTCTTCTTAAACTCGAAAAACATTGGAATTCATCTCTCCAACAGTTCAAACAGCTATAGAAAACTAACTAAACTATACAGAAAACAAACTAACAAGCCCTGGTGGCTAGAAAACCTATGCAGCAGCACTTAGGGAAACAAAACTGACTGAAAGAAAAATGTGTACTGAGCACTTATTGAATGAAAACACTAACCTAACCCTACTCTAACCAGCCAAGGAAGCTGGTCAAACAAAACCATTCACTGATTGGGTGAAATAACTCCCCCTGCTAACTAACTGAGGATGCCTCTTCTACTTGCAAATTGATAATATGGAGTGGAAAACAAGAACACACCTTATAAAATGTCAGACTGCAACCTGAAGATTACAACCAAAAGTTTGAATTTATTTACTCTGTTCAGACATACCTTTGATTAGCCATGAATGGGCAAGTTTTATCTGTTGTTCCTCAATTGCAGCCTCTTTCCTAGGGGCACTAAAAATCCCTTAAAGCTTGTTGGCCGCTTTATTGGCTAAATGTCTAATGGGGCATCCTCTTGAAAGGATGAAACTTGATTTCCCATTGGTTGTCTCCTTGACTACAGCTAATTCTTGCTTTGGCTGAAACTTGACTTCAACCTTGTGATCCTTCACAACCAAACTGTCCTCATGTGATTGCTTGTGAACCAGTCCTTTATCTGAATGGCTTTTACCATTATCTTTATCCTACTATTTTTCACATTCACCCTCAAAAGATGTCGGCATAACATCCAAACATGAGCAGAAAAGCTCAATTTCAAATTGAAATATATCCTCATTATTCAAAATAGGTTTTCTTTGATATACTTGTTCATGAATAAGCATGTTATTTGAATATTCTGTAGCACTTGGATGGTCAAAACCTAGCATAGACATGTTGTTTTTGTCCTCGACATTAGATTTAGGAAGATCATCAAGTAGACTAAATAAAACCTTCTCCACATTATCTAAATTTGCAACAAAATCATCAAGATCATCCCAAAACGCAATTTCATCACGATCCACTTGATTTTTTGATAAAAGAGGGTTGTATTTTACCTCATGACAATCTCCAGTCAGCTATGTAACCTCCATGTTAGGCTTATCTTCACACTTTTCCATTTGATCCAAGACCTCTTCATTAGATTACTTAGCTTCAATCAGTAGCTCACCAAATGGTTGAGGATCCACATGCTACTTTGAAACAACTATCCTTGGTATGAGCATGTTCTCCTCATTTGGTTCTACAAAACTAGGTAACTGATCAAACAAAGTTACAGATTCTTCCTCATAATCTAGTGTCTTCTCGGATGAGACTTGGGCTTTCAATCTTTGCCATTGAAGGCCTTCACCTTGTGACTTTTGCACCCTACTTTCATGCATCTTATGAACAACATCAGAAAATTTTTCAAATGAATCAAAATTCAAAGGGTTCAGTATCAGATTTGAATCTACTTGCCCTACACAACCAGCAGCAACCCTTTCATGTGAATCAGCCTTTTGCACCAGTTGATTTTTCAAAAAAAATTAACATCTTTTACAACACAAGGAGGTTCTTCGGTGCAAACATTGATAGATTCATCAGAAGGAGTCTTCTCTTGTTCCATCCTTTTATGTTCTAACTGATATTGCTCCATAGCCAAATGCAATAAATTTATGTTTCTAGCTTCCTTCATGGTGAATGAGTTATTTTGTAAGACAATAGGTCCATCCTTACAAAGATGAATAGTGATAGGATGATCAGATTTATTTGGTTGGGAAACTTGGGGAGTTTCTTGGATTTCTTGGAGGAAACAAGACTCTTGAAGTGGTTGATCTGCAACTATACTAGGCCAAACATGGTTATTTTCCTCAACTTGAAAGGGGTGAGGGCTTCTAAAACTGGGTATTTTAGACTTATTAGGCTGCCTTGAGGGATTAAGAACTTCATTCTGCCTAAAACTCAGGATTTCAACTGTAGGAGCCTTAAGAGGTTTATTTTGTCTGAAACTTAGAAATTTATACTTATGTACCTCTTCTTGAGCAAGTTGTTCTGGAACAACAGGAGATGCTTGGGCTTAAGCAAGCAAGAGCTTTATTTGTGTAGCTGCCTCTCTCTTAAGATTCTCTTTGAACAGTCTCTTTTGTGTCTCCCACTCTAAATCAGAAACAAAGGTCTCTCAGGGTGGCTACTCTAGCTATTGAAGGTAAACTTGGTGGTCCAACTCTCGTAGTTGCAAATTGAACTCTTCATATGGTCATGCTTGAAATCCCTCTTCTTGTTGGTACTGATAACCCTTTATACTTACAATCTCCTGCTCAAACTACATCCTTTGTGTCTCCAACTCTTGGTCTTGGAGATAGGCTTGATAAGCCAGTTCCTCTTGGTGTTGTTTATAATCATATTCCCTCTTAATCTCCTCCATCTACTTATTAAAGTATGATAGAATGTCCTTCATCATGTCGTTAAGTTCTTTAATTTCATATTGTTTTATCTGGTAAGAAGGTTGACTAGGAGATTGGGTAGGAATGAGCATGCAGTAGGTATCCTGAGTATTTGGACTAAAACTAGCATTATGATTTTTTGTATATGACTGGTAAGGAAGATGAGCAGGGGTGGGTGGGTGGCAATTATACTATGCATGCTGATTTTACAAGGCCATGGAATTGGAAACAATAGCTTGATTGGCCTGATATGATTGACAAGGGGACCTATGGACATCATTTTCATAGTATGGTGGTGGATATTCATATTGTTTATGAAAATCTGACATTTCTACTCATATGCAAGCTGGACAATGGAATAAATAGGTGATTTTTATAACATACCAGCACTTGATCATACTAAAACAAGTAGATTCGAACTCAGAGTTGCCAGATGTGCCTAATTTTCTACCTCCAAAGGTTGAGATCACTGATACACACACCAAATATAAGTGGTATATGAACATGTAGTTGGATTGAGATAGTCAAATTTGTCCTAATCTTATTTTCACAAACTTAATGCACTAGTTCTGCATGCAAGACCAGAAGATTGAGTCACCAGGTATACTTGTAAGAAGCCTCCAAAGGCTGGAACACTATTGCATATACCAGAATAGCAGCTTGAAGAATTGATAGTTTCTCTGAAAACACTATCAAAGTCTCACTAGACAAACCAAAAACTATTGTCAATCAATATTGCACCACTAGTCAAGTCAAGCTTGACTATCCTGTTGAAATATGGAAACCCTCCCAGATGTGGGTAATCTATTTTGAGAGGGACTCTCTAGAGTGAGATGGTTCTCCTTATGATTTTTTTCTAATCTAATGACTTATTTGGAAAAAGGGATGAGAGAGATAAACTAAAATAAATAACTAAAATGAAATTTTAAGCTGATGTATCGATACTAAAACCCTATCAGATCTTACTCACAATCAGATCATAGAGCATTAATCTTCACAACACTTTGATTTTACCCAATTCATAAATATTTCACATGAATATTTGATCAAACACGACATGCAACCTGAATTAAGAAAAAATAGCTGCATAACCTATCACAAAACCAAGACAAAAATAGAGGATAAATGTTTATCACAGTGTCATATCAAATCAATTTTGCAAAAAGAGAGGCAAGAAATGAAGGAAAACTGCTGCTTTATAACTGAAGGAATAATGAGTACATAGGCTGAATACAACACTCTTAGTGTGAGAGGAAGACTTGGATAACGCTGCAGTCTGATCTCTACTCTATCCTTTAAAACTCTAACTGGAACTCTGAAAAATAAGTGAATCTCTGACATGTATGCTCTGAAATCAATCTCTCCCTAAAAGCTGGAAAAAAATTCCTAAAAATAGGCCTCCAAGTCCATTTTCGAGCTCCTCAGAAAAGAAAAAATAAAAGCTCTCAAAAAGAGTCCAAATTGTGAAAACATGATGCCAAAAGATCCCCTTATGTGACCCCACCACAAATCTACTTTCCTCTACTCATCAAATCTCAATTTTTGTCTTTATCTGCTTCTGAATAAAACAAATCGACAAGGGAATATTTGATTTGTCTTATTGGCTTTAACTACCTAAAAATAGTTTAAGTTTTAAAGCAATTTATAAACAATTGCTTTAAAACTAACTTTACAACACTTGGCAATTCTATTCTATCCCTATTCGATTTAATTTTGCAAAACAATAAATATCCATGGCTTATAATTTTGCCAGTTGCAATTACAATGTTTGATTTTTCAATAAAAAATCATAAAATTAATATCAAGGCATGACATATAGTTTTGTAAAAAAATAAAAAAGTCTTTGAGGGCTGGTCTGCAAGGCAATCTCTAAGGCACATGTGGCATATGAACTTGTCTCATACCAAAATGAAAGGTTCGCATACATTCCTAAGGCATAAAGTTCATCTCCATCTCCAGGGGCTAAGACATATGGCATATCACAAGTTGACTTAAGAAAATTTTAGGCATTGAATAATCTTGAGGGAGCAATGGGCTCAACCTCTCACTAAGTCATTGACTTAGGCATCATCATTATGGTGACTTAATACCATGAAGGTACTAATCTTATGCCACAAAAAGAATTGAATGTGAGAAAAATGCCAACATTCGATTAGGGAATAAACCCTAAGAACAATACAAAGCTTGTCCTATCTTTTCGGGCCCATTTTGACTTTGGCATTTTTTGGAAATGGGCTACATGGTTGACAATGAAACCCTAGAGTTTCAAGCTCAAAAATTAGATTTTTCTAGCAATTTTGTACTAGACCTCCATGGATTTTTGCATATAAAAGAAGGTAAAAGGTTTATTTGATGAACATATGACTCTTTTTTCTTCAATTCTTTCCATTTTGTGATGATTTTCTAAGGCAAAAATGGCTTCTATAGCCATGGCTTATGGATTATTCTAATGATTTTGTTCACCTTTTGTTTCTTTGTCACTCCTTCCTCTGTATTTGGCCATTGTTACTACATTCTTGAGAAAGGAAAATGAAGCAAAAAAAAGAAGATTTTTTGGCTCTACACCACTATGCACTTTCTCCATACATAGGTAACTTTCATATCTATCACTGTATCTTTCATTTTTCATAGCATTCTGTGTATTTGGGGTTCAAAACTTGTGGCCAAATTTTTTTCATTCTATAGCTCTCATTTGTAAATTGTTACTTGAAAAGGTCCCTCTTTGTTCTATAGCTGAACCTATTAGATACAAAAATAAAACAGGCTTTTGAACCTTTAGAAAACATTGTATATTTGATTATGACTGGCATGATGACATATTTGTCCACTCATGATTCAAAATCACTTGATATGGTTCTGTATATGTGAATGCGACCCTATGAAATGACCTTCTATGAAAAATACACTTTCTTTTCTGTATGTGCATCAGTTGCTAAAAAACCCTTTTCATGATGGAATGTATCGGGTAATATATGATGTTCTCTTTATTTTGTTGTTTCAAAAGCATTCTGCCATGATAAAATTCTTATCACCTATGTTCTGATATATACACTAATTTCTAAAGCTTCACCTATAACTCTTATTGGCATTTCTCTTCATTTCTGGTGCATTAAAAACTTTAAATCTGTATGTTTCTTACATTTGTTCACTATATTAAGGTCCTCTTCTATAGCATCTTTTATGTTATCATTTGTAGTTACTTTTATAATGTAGAAAACTAACTAGGGTCAGCTTTTTCACTTTGGCAAATATATCACATACCATAATGAAACTTACTATCTTGTATTCAATGTCAAAGCTGTTCTCATTGGGCTATTCCTATAGCTTCTAGTACTTTGGTTGTTCCACCTGATAGATAGAGCACTTTACTTCACTGCATATGCTCACGATCTTTTCCCTTTTGAATCACTTACCCTGAAGCAATATGTTTCTATATGTCTCTTCATGTGATTTGATTTTGACATGAAAAACATGTAGACATCATTTGCAACTCCTCCTATCACTCTTCGAGATAGTAACATCAAACTCTCTCCTCAAGGGAAAGGTTTTTGACATAAGTGATGCTTAATGGATGGTATCTTTATTTGATGAATGTGATACATTTAACCTTCTCAAGGATATCTAGCTAGATGCTATTTAACTGCAGCATGGCATGTGTCACTTTCTTACTCATGTCACTATAGATACCTTGATCACTAAGATGATCCTATAGCATACTTTTGACAAAATTATGATAATGGCATGCCTGATCATCATTTTTTTCTATAACAACACCATGTAGAGGAGGCTTATCATTGGACTGCACTTGGTATTTCTTGCATGAAACAACACCCTTGTGGATGAACATGAGTTGCTTCATACTCTTGGCTGTTCTATTTGTCATTCCCTTGTAGCACTATTTGTCATGGTTTATCTAGGTCTCTCTATGATATAAAATCATCTCATGCTTAATAAATGATTGGTCCATATGATGAATCTACCCTGGTTCAACACAAATGTGACATGGCAGCTTATGTTGTTCATTGATGGGTGTCCATCTGCACTCTTTACTTCATTCAAATCATGCATAAATGATATTTATTTATGATGTAATGTTATTACCAAAATAGTTATATACTCTTGCATGATATTATCCATTGACAACTGTTTGACATTCAAATGATGGAAATGTACTTGATTTTCTTAATTTCTCAAATACCATGAAAGAAATATAAATGAAATACCCGTGAATGTCATTTTTGTTCAATGATAGCTGAAGCAATGATGACAGCTATTCTTTTGCATTGAATGTTGTCCACTGAGTTTAGTCTACTATTATGATTCCATTTCTTTCTTTGAGGTGTAGTCATAGGTGTATCATGTTCTTGGCATCAATGCATTTGACTGCGTTCCACTTCTTCAATTTGTCATGCAATTAAAGCAATGTGAATAATTATGATCTTTTCTTTTCATGTCATCCCTTCTGATATTAGGGGAATCAGCACACTGGGCTCAACCCTTGTGGGAGCATCATTTTACACATGTTGTTATGTCTTCAAACAACTACATGACTTATCCGATACCTGCACATGAAATGAACAAATTAGAATAAAACATTGAAGTTCCATGATTATTTCTTTCTTAGTTCTTCATGCATGCGGATGATGTTCATTGATCAGTGCAGCATAAACAAAGTGTTATGTCTCTTCTGATAGGACATAGAGATCTCATAACCGGAGCTCTAATAGGACCCTCCCACATTTTTGCAGGTTCATGTCAAAGATC
Source organism: Cunninghamia lanceolata (assembly GCA_027924645.1). Classification (NCBI taxonomy): domain Eukaryota; kingdom Viridiplantae; phylum Streptophyta; class Pinopsida; order Cupressales; family Cupressaceae; genus Cunninghamia; species Cunninghamia lanceolata. Next base: position 3,023,206 of record BSBN01000551.1, read on the forward strand.
GGGAGCAAAGACATGAGACAACTTCAAAGATTGAAGACCTTCAAGGCAATGATGGCTATGACCTTCTCTTTCTTATCCTTAGATGCATAGCATTTTTTCTTTATACTTGCATTTGTTCAGCTATACCCACGGATTGTGTGGGACATTCATTCAATGCAATGTTTATCCTTTTATGTATTTCAATTGTAAATGAATAAACATTGTAGTGAATGAAATGCTTATTTCTCTGATGGATATCCTATAATGCAATGAATGAACTGAATCTTTCTTCTATTAAACAACTAATCTGCAAACCTCATGCATCCCTTGTACTATCACAACTAAACTCCTCATAAAATCAATACATGTAAAGGCTTAAGCAAGGTAGAAATTAATTGAAATTTTTCACCTTAAAATGAACAATATACTAGCTCTACCAATTTTGAGCTATGGTGAAAAAATGGTAACAAGTGGCGGATTTTACTTCAAGAAAAAAAAATTGGACTTGAGATTTTGAAAACCACATTTGGGGAAAAGACAGAAAATTACATAACTTTCACATGCTAGATCAGTTTGTCATGAAATTTGAACCACAAGGTAACTAGACCATCCTAAGGAAAACCCAGAAACATTTTAATCTCTAGCCATTCGAATGTCAATTTTTGACTCATTTTGTGGATCACAAGAGGAAAAATGTAAAGCTAAAATTTTTGCAATTGGTAAAGCATTTGGGCATGAGGGTTGTCCAGATTGGGTGAAATAGGGTCAGGATCATACCAACTTGTATGGATTTTCAAAAATAATCATTTTGGGATTTTATAGGTCTTGAGACATACAGGGAAATGCATAGAAAATTTAAAAATTTTCAAGTTTAGATTTTCAGGCAACAACAGGCTCTAATTGGGGACAAGGACTGCAAGGACGAAGCAAGGAACCCAGAATCCCAAGTATGGACTAGTGCTTAAATGCATGGGGAAATAGAGTTAGACAGCACAGAGGACAAAGGAACCAGAGCAAGCCAAAAACAAGACGCAACAAGAAAGAAAACTACACTACCAGCACACCAAAAATTCCTAATATGTACAAGGTAGGAAGAACCTACCTCAAGATGGCTCCAAGATGATCATGAAAACCTATTAATTGACTAGGAGAAATAGCAACCTATGCGGAATAATGATTGATGAATGAGGAGCCCGCACACAACCAACTACCAATTTGTTACCACCGCGATCAAAAAGATAAGAATGGCATCATATAACAACTCTCTAGATATGATTTGATGCTTAATAAGTCAATCCCCCTTGTACACTCCTTCAATTGGATGACTCATATCGACATTACCCAGTATATGATTACCAGCATCTACCTATATATCTTCATGTGTAATATCAAAATGCACATGATTTCTCAAACAAAAAGAAGCCAACCACCGAATTGGAAAACCCACACATAAATCATGAGATAAAAACCTTTCACTGGTATTACATGTCAAAGTGGCAGTAGTGTTTAAAAATCTTGGACCAACACATTCTTGTATGATCATCCCTCTCATTAGACAAACTGATATCCCATGTTTGAAAACAACACTTTGAATCATTGGAACACCAACCATTAGCCATACATGTCTTATACAAAACCAGAAGTGAATGAGACTGAAAATCTGAATTACAAACAATATCTTTATATGCTTGAAAATCACCCCCAACTAGAATAATTCCATCTTTCTCTGCAAGATTTGATTTAATAATTTCATGACACACTTCATCATTTCCTTCCATATCCTACAAATTAGACATTGCAACTTCTTCTCCGCACAAAAATTCATCCTCACTTGCATTAAGACACCAATTCAAGATGTAAACAATATAAGGCTCATCACATTTGTCTATTCGATCACTCTTATTTAGACTAGCATGACTACTCTTAACATCATCTTCCAGTCCTTGTTTAAAATTTTTGGCATCCAAATTAGAAAAATAAAAAGATTCAAATGTAAGATCATTCCTAACCTCTTCTTGCAGCCATACCTCTATATTATCTGGCTCAGGAAATGTGAAGACTTAGTATTCATCTTGTGTGCATCTTGGAGGAAAGGTATTCAATACCTCATCCTTATGCTATGTAGCCTCAAGTTGCTCCTCATTACTTGAAAAAGTAAATGATTCCATCTCTGCAGTGAACAAAGAAGCCAAAACAGTACCATTTTCATGATCATCATTACAACTAGCATCACATAAGGCTTGTTCATTTTCAGCATCACCCGAGGGGCTTTTAGATTCACCATTATTTTCTTCATAATGGAAATAGAAAGCTTCCATTCTTCTATCCCAACAAGGCTTATTTCTACACTATTTACCTCTTTTCTACAAAACTGCTTTGAATAAAAAACTATGAGGTTAAGACATTCAGCAGAAGGATGTCGTGCTTTTGGAAAACTTACAGGCTGAAAGCTTTGTTTGTGCATGATAGATTTTTTCACAAGTTTGCTACTCAAATAATTTATAGCCTAATGTTCTTTCCATAATCCACTTAACATCAAATCATCTTCTATTTTTACAGCCTCTTGCTGAGCAATTTTAATATCATTCACATTACTTCTTTTCAACTCAAATTGAACATCAAGATGCAAAGAGAAAATAAAACTATAAAGATGAAGTTGCTCACTTGGTTGAATGGAAGCAAGACTCTTTTTGAGTAGCCGATTGAATCTATCAACAAAATCTCTGATGGGTTCTCCTTCTTTATTTTGAATGTAGAAAAATTGACATAGTAGGGCAACTTCGTCAACAAGACCCTTATATCTTCCCAAAAATTTATTCTTCGAAGAGTCCCAATAAGTAATACCTTTATCTTCTAAATGATGGAATTAATCTGCTGCAAGCCCAACAAGAGATTCAATAAATAACTAAACAAAAACATCTTCTTCACTTACCCCAAAACACCACATGCAACGGTAAAAGCCAGAATATGATTTTCTGCATCCTGAGAGCCTTTTCCACTGAACTTCGCAAAGTGTTTTCTCGATCCTTCAGGAAGAGGTGAGAACTGAGAGAAAAAGAGGTCCAAAATGATTTCCCCATGGCTAAGGACAAATTGTAAGGCCATGTCTAGGCCCACTTAAACTTTCCTTTTTGGATATTATTGTGAGTGTCCACCCTATTATCAGTATCATGTAGAAGCCCTAGACAATTGATAGTCAATCTATGATTATCAATTATATGTTGTTTTAGGAATATATAACGATCTAAAAATACTCACCTATGAGCCTGAACCCATCGATATGGAATTGGATTCTCTTGGTAATCACCTGCTTCTTTTACATAAATTGATATCTTCAATGTGGGAGTTTGATTATTATTTTGTTTTGTTCATGAGATACTTCTTGTTGTTAAATACAATATTACCATTTTTGAAATGAAGACTTGTAAGTACATGCTTAGCATGATAGATTTGATTTTTGATGTATATGTTTATATTAATTATTAGTGCTTCGGCTATGATGTTTATGATAATAGCTAATTAGTGAAATCAAGTGTGCAAGTACACTAGCCAATGGTAAATAGGGAAAAATAGATGGAGGCCCTATTGTGAACAACCAGTTGTGCTATGTCGTATGCATGTGCTGGGGAAAAATAGATGGAGGCCCTATTGTGAACAACCAGTTGTGCTGTGTCATATGCATGTGCTGTCTATGTCGTATGCATGTTGTGTCTACCTTGTGTTGCATATTGCATTTTGAGTTGAATTGTGTGATATGGGTTCTATATGATTTAAATTGATTTGTTTTTAAAGTTCTTATTTAGTGTGCAAATGAATTAAGTAGAGAAAACATTTTTACTATAGAAACAATCCCATTATATCTGAAAACATTATTAGACATTTTCTGGGAGGAAAAATTAAAAAAAAAATTAATTTTGTGATTTTTTTTTTTTTTTACCCCAAAAGGTTGACAAAACAATTAGGGGGTTTCGTTGAGTCATCAGACATAATAGTGAGTTGTAAGGAGCTGGAAAGGAAGACGAAAAGCTGTAGCTAAAGGTGACAACTGTCTAGTTAATAAGGACAAGTGTTCCTCTTAACAAGAGAGGTGTCAAGAGAAAATGTGCTAGGAGAGAGACTAGGTTTTTATCTCACCATTGTTTTTTACCAATGGTAATTTTTTCACCTGGGGAGGTGCTGAATTTTTTTTCTGAACTATGTTTTTTAAAAAAAAGAGAAAAGAGAGAGATTACAAAAGAAAATAAGCAAATTGGAGGGAGACAAGTTATATGTGGACCTGGGAATTGTCTTCTTCAAATGTTGGACAAACAGGTAGACACTAATTTTACACTAATGGGATGTACTGGAATTAGTACATAAATTAGTATGTTCTGTCTTATGTTGTGAAAATGTCTCAACCTGATATTGTCTGCTTGTGGTGAAAAGTATATGGTGTTGTGACCTGTGTGAACTAGTGAGTTGAGTGTTGCCTATGTTGTGTGGCTATGTGAATATGTGATAACTGAGATTGTGTTGTATTCTTCCTAGCTTCCTTGTGTTTTCTCCCTATCTCGGGGGTGGACAGTATCTGTCCTAGGATGGGAGGTGAGTATCCCACTGGATACACCCTAGAACAAATGGCTCATGTGCAGGTTTGGCATGCTGCTAGGGAAAGTTTGTGGAAGGCATTGACCTAGAAACACCTACAGAAGAAAAGGAAATACTTGTGCAACTAGCTAGCTTATTTGAGGCCCCGGAATGGTATATAGATGCATGTGTAAAAAATTACGTCCTGTTACATAAAGCAGTACTTTTCCTGTAAGATGTTGTACAATGGAGTTTTAAACTTGTTCACCTTCTTGAAAAGGAAACGATTGATAGAAACAGAGAATTTAGGAGAAGGTTATAAATGTGTAGGGAGTTATAACTTCTGTCCAAAAGATTTCTGCATTTTCGAGTTACTTCAGTAAACAAAAAAAAAGAAACTTAAATTCCGTAAAGCAACAGAAAGCAAGGAAATTATATGCAAGTTAATTATGTACCATATGCTTGTGATCTATATTGTTAGTTATTTTTTATAGCAGTTGTTGTGTATAGATTGTATAGACCTTAACTTTGTTGTGTTGTACTTGGACTTGATGGTGTTTCTGGGTGATGTTTCACCTTACTTTGTACCTGTTTTGTTAGAAAAAACACTCTATATACAAACAAACAAAAAAATAGTCCCAAGTACCCCACTTTGGATTATGAATTAATGATTTAAGTCTCATTAGGATATTCAGCTGCATCTACATTGATTTCACCTTGATTAGGCTCAGTTAAAGATTCAAGCTTCTAACTACATTGGTAAGAGGAAATGTGACACATTTTATTTATTATGACTTACCACAACATTATCAGACTTGATCCTTTATTTTATGTTTTGAAGTACAAACTAATGGCTCCATGGATATAATGAGTAGTGAGTAAACAAAACTCTTCTGCATACATTCATTGCATAGTAAATAATTATCCACCGAATTACACATATGCACGACTTTAACTATACGAAAAATTGGATGAGATTTTGTTAACCTATTTGATTTCCATTTGACTATTCTGTTTCATTGAATTTATAGCAGATATGAACTCAACAAGACTAAAATTGAATGTTATTGCATGGTATTAACAGAATCTTTCAAACATGATGGAACTATTGGTTTATGTATTGGCTAAGAAGGAAATTGCATGCTGGAATCAGGCTGTTTCCTTCACAATTTTAAGACATTATAAATATGAGGATGATTTCAATGACTTCCACAACAAGATACCTCTATGTTGCCATAAATAAATATATCTGCATTAATTTAGGGAAAAACTACCACTCTTGGGGACACCGTAACCCCAGTACTTGCTTACCTTCAGGTAGAAAATTAACTCTTGGTGATTTCTATAAAGTTAATGTCTCTGTTGATTTTACTAGGCAACAAATTGGGAAATTTTGAAACCCATTTTACTTATGTAAAGGGATTCTTATGTTGCATCCCATCTCTACCTCCAGCGACCCTACTCTTGCAAGAAAACAATATCTACAACGCTATCTTCAAAAGTTGGGCCAAATAGTAGGAAAATAGGTGCATTGTGATGGCCCTGCCGTGGAGAGCCTCTCTAGGCTGTATCCTACCCTGATACCCCAAACGCATCTGGGACACAACAAAAAATGGGTCAAGCAAACCCTAGAGAAGAAAGAAAAGAAAATAAAATTTTATGTCAGATGAGTAAGAATCAAAAACCCAACAGGAGCGAAGCCTTGTGGTGAGCCTCCTTCCGTTAGCCACTGCTGTAGTTAGTAATGATGTTTCTATTATTGATTCACATTATCTGAACAAACAAACCTCTTCTGTATTTTCCTATACAGCCTTAGTATATTCAATAGAAGTAAAAATCAATCAAGAGAGAAAACTCATGATTTCTATTGGAAGGAACTCACTCATAAAATGTTACCTCAGCTCACCCCTTTACATGGCCGCTGCTGCCTTTTGCCCTCCGAAATCTGCTATTCATGGCGGCCGGATGGGGGCACCAGTGTGATGAAACTAGGTCAGGGAAAATAGAAAAGATTTTCTTTGTTTGGTGCCCTTCTAGGGTTAGGGCTATGCGATTCTAGAGAAAGCGACTATTTTTCCAAAAAAAAAAGATATATATGTTGTATGAAGAGCTCGCTTAAAATAATAGAAGTTATCAATGCACTCTTAGTTCTATTTACTATGATTACTAGTTTTTTCTAATATTGTTAGTAATCCTATATTGATTATGACCAAGAAACATAATTTCCCATTTAACCATCATCAATACTCATATCCCCGTCTTTAATTTCCTTGCCGTGAGATAAGGGCTCGATCAAAGTCTAACATGTCTTCTTATGTCTCTTGCGTGGTGGCTGTACATGGCCTAATATGTGCCTTATGAATTAAGACTAATTAATTGGGTTAGCTGATAAAATTTAGCTTAGAATCTATACTTGTTATTATTATTTTATTATTTTATAATGCCGCTAGTGCAATTTTACTCCATTGAAGTTTAGGGGACTCATGACATAGCTAACACTTAGTATGGTTATTTATGGAAAGAAAATCTTATATCATAATTTATCTTTCTCTTTTTCTATAGTGTGGATTATTAGACAGATCATAAACTTCTATGAGAATCCACCCTTGTAATAATTTGTTTTTGTGCGATAGCACAGTCAACAAGATCGTAATACCAACCCCTTCCAATATAAAGCCTTTTGACTTATATATATATATATATTCTTTCTAATTGTTAATTCCTTTGGATAGTGATGTTAAAGAAATGCATAGGCGATTTGAGCTTAGGGTGTTTTATCCATAGGAATCAATTGGTTTTCATGTCTTTTGAGTCATTCATAAATTTCTATTTGCAACTCCTCTCATGGGTTACTATATCCTTATCCTTGCATGCCTTGACATGATCCCCACCTTATTTTACCTATTTAAGCATGTATGTTCTAAGCTTTTCGAGTATGAGATGATTCAGGCTAATCTAGCATTGACATTCAAATTGTCACATATCCTCAGGTAATTCCCTCCCTTTGCATTGCCATGCTCACCATCTCTTGCAAGGCATCGACCTATAATTTCTCTTATCGCTTGATCATGAAGAAACATGACTCGACCACTTTTAAATGCATTGTAAAAAAAAAAAAAAAGATGTAGTGGGCTTAAGTGAGTATGAGTCAATTACGGGCATTACATGGGCCTAAGTGAGTATGAGTTATTTAGGGGCATTACATAGGTATCAGAGCACTAGGATTACCACACTGGGAACTTTGAGAACATGTTGTTTACCTACCTTCTTTGTGTACTCATATCTAGAATCGAGTAGTCTCCTTGTTGCGAATTGCATAGGAAATTTAGTGTAATGACCTTTCACTTAGGTAATTTAGGCATGTACAAACTTATTAATGACTCATGTTGTGATAAACCCTCTTGATGTCCAAACTGCATGAGAGAATGTCAGTTTGATATAGTTGAATTAATAATCCATTGCATTATCTTGAATTTTTTTTTCTAGCCTAGTTCTTATAGGATTCTAGCACAAGGCTATCCTAGTAAAATATGTGATTAAGAAGTGAATTCTTTTAGTAGTAACATGTCTTTTCGATCAAAATATGTATATTCCATGAGCAAATGGTACATGCTTGTTCTATAATACATATGTCATATGAACAAAATAGAGTATAGTCATAGGACACAATATTGATGTCCCCCACGTGATATTAGTTAGTCAATCTATGTAGTTTACCAATAAGATCTTACCTTCTAGCTATGGAACTGACATCTATAACTAGTGTTTAAGAGTAATACAGAGATGCTTTGTGTATTATATTGTGAATTTATGCTATTCATGACCAGAAAGGATAATACTATTGATGTGATAAATCTTACAACATTCAAATTTCATAGTAATAGATTAGAAAATTGATAAAGAAATGGAGATCATATTCTGATTAGTTACTAAATGGTAAAATAGATACAACTAGATTGTTATATTTTATTCTCTTATCTACTTTGGTATATAAGTATTGTTAATATATTTAACATCTTTATGAATGAATTATTTTCATGAACACAAGAAGGCTTTAACTAGACTAGTTAATGCCTTAGAAAACTTATGGAAATTCAATTGTTAATTAAGGTATAGTAGAATGAGTGTCCTTGCAATAGTTTGGGTAGAATTTTTAATATAAGTGATTATATTGTATAGTAATTGGGCATTAGTCATTTTGAAAGAGTTTTGTTATGCCTCTTAGAATAATTGACATTGTAAAATGATCTATTGAATAATTCCTTGTAAACAAGTACCCACTGCTTTATAGAATTGCATGTAAAAAGTTGATTTTAACAGCAAATAACAACTAGGAAAAAGAATTATGTTTTGTACAAGTTGTGAATGATAGAGATCACCTGAGTAATTTTTCCTAGGCAATGTTGTGATGTTATAATGTTATACCCGAGTACTGAGGATATGAGTTGTGATGTGTAAATGCCAGTGAAGGTTGTGATTGTATCTTGAAGCATGTGTAACAGGATATCCAACCTAGGAGAAGAGTTTAGTGGACATGATGTGTGACCCATTTAAGCATGCCATGTGGTAACTGTATATGTGTGTGAATAACCTTTTGACCTAACATAGAAATGCTAAATAATAATAATAATAATAATAATAATAATAATTTGAAGTGTGTGGTATGGAGTTGTGTGAGTCATTCCCCTCATGTTATTATGTGATGTGATGTCTTAATATCACCCTATTTGAGGGCATTTCCTCATGGTCATTTAGGGGTATAGTTTCTCTTCTTCCAAAAATAAACTACATTGGTTGATTTTGTCGTAAACCTTTTCTTCCTATTGTTCCATGGGTTGAGGATGGACCATAATGTACCTTGAGCATATATTCAATTTTAGATACAGACACATGGCAGTTATATTGATGTCATCATGGATTTCTGGTATTTGGGATGGTAGCTTGATGTAGTGATAGTTGTGTGTAACAAGATAATAGTGAATGGTATTGTGATATAGGGATGACATAACTTTTGATGAGACTGTTGGTATGAGTATGAGGTGTATTGTTATTTACTTGGAATAATGTCAGTGGACCTTGGTATGTTGGTAGGTGCCTATTCATGAGGATTCATCATGCAGATATACAATCACACTATTCTGGATTCTATGGGACAAACTCATTATGATATGGTAAATTCTTCATTGATCATTCTGTGGTTAGAGAACCACCATACTATTATGTGGTTAGAGAACCACCATGCTAGTCTGTGGTTTCAGAACCACCATACTATTATGTGGCCACCATATTATTCTATGGTTAGAAAACCACCATACTATTCTATGGTTAGAGAACCACCATGCTACTTTGTGGTTTGAGAACCACCATATTATTATGTGGTCACCATATTATTCTATGGTTTGAGAACCACCATATTATTCTATGGTATGAGACCACCATGATATTGCATGTTATTTATTATCTTATGTGGTTAGAGACCACTATTCGATTCCCCTCCTCCCCTTAGGTGACCTTGTTGCAATGTCGCATGGTGTTCGTAATGTGCAAATTTCTAAGAAATTGTTGGAATATTTATTTATGTGTTGAGTATTTTACTTGCAAGCCAGCAATGTTTTGTTTCTTTGAGCTAATTGGCCATTTTTATGTTTGAGTTAGTCCTTTTGCTGAAAGGACATGTTCTTGGATTAACTTGGGATAATAAAATGATTGTTATTTGATCTCTGCTTCTTTTATGATTTATTGTATTTGTCTTCTTCTACTTTATTGAGGCTTAATTTATGAGTTGCTTTACTTCTCTAATTTTTTTTAATTTTGAGGCACTTTAATATTGCAACTGCTGGTATGTGTGGAGTAATGTGACTACTTTATACTATCATGTCCTAGAGGGATCACTAACAAATTGTATAGGGGAGTAGATGGCCTGGGGAATCTTGTTCATACTGAGTTATGTATGGTGGGCTCCTAGAGAGGACCCCAAGACCACTTTCATGATCTACTTTTTGGCACAGTGGATTCTACATAGCATGGTTATCTATTTGTTATTTGACACTATGGTTTAGATGATACTAGTTTCCTTTAGAGGTGAGATTATATGATGTTACACTAAATTAGATATTGGCACAATGATTCTACATTACATGGTTATTCATTCATTCATGAATTGGGTCCATGGCACTATGGAATTACCCAATGGAACATTAGAGTTTGTCCTCCTCATGATACCCCTTTCTTGATGAGCCTTGTGGTGTGAGTCATGTGATGTCTTTACTTTAAGTGTAGTTTGTTACAAGTGAATTTGGTCTTCATCGTGTAATTCCCTAAGAATTATGCGGTATATGATGTTAAAAAGATTTTATTTTGAATAATGTGTTAAATGTAGAGGTAAGTTTATGTGATATGTGTGTATTTCTGAGTGTTTTTGAGAATCAGATGTTAGAAATTATTGACTAGAACAGGATTTGGTGACTTGATTAATTTCTTTAGCTATAAATTGACATTCATGACAGTAGGGATGAATTAAGGACATGTTTAGCTATCTAAAAAGAGGTATGTGGATTAACTTGCTTTGATTTGGCTTGACATAATATGGTTGCTTATTATAGATGATGTAGTGAAGTAATTTGTAGACTTTGATGGTAGCTCTCTTTCCTTAAGGACTTCTAGGAGGAAGTCTATGCAAGGGGGGGAGAATGTAAGGCCATGTCTAGGCCCACTTGAACTTTCCTTTTTCGATATTGTTGTGAGCGTCCACCCTATTATCAGTATCATGTAGAAGCCCTAGACAATTGACAGTTAATATATGATTATCAATTATATGTTGTTTTAGGAATATATAACAATCGAAAAATACTCACCTCTGACCCTCAAGCCATCTATATGGAATTGGATTCTCTTGGTAATCACCTGCTCCTTTTACATAAATTGATATATCTTCTTACATAGATGTTGCAAGACTAACCATTGTTATGATAAGGAATAAGGTTATGGTCTAATACTATCTGATGTTTTATATTGATATCTTGTGTGGAGATTTACTTCACAATGTAATGTCATTTGGTACTTTCATGTTTGACACCTAGTGTAGTGGATTACTTCATGATTATAGTCATGGACATGATATGATCATATGCTATTTTGTACTTCACATTGATATCTTGTGTGGTGGATTACTTCATGGTGGGATCATATGCTTCTAACCTATGTGGGAGTTTGATTATTATTTTGTTTTGTTCATGAGACACTTCTTGTTATTAAATACAATATTGTTATTTTTGAAATGAAGACTTGTAAGTACATGCTTACCATGAGAGGTTTGATTTTTGATGTATATGTTTATATTAATTATTGGTGCTTTGGCTATGATGTTTATGATAACAGCTAATTAGTGAAATCGAGTGTGCAAGTACAAACGGGGAAAAAATACATGGAGGCCCTATTGTGAACAACTAGTTGTGTTGTGTCGTACCTTGTGTTGCATATTGCCTTTTGAGTTGAATCATGTGATATGGGTGCTATATGATTTAAATTGATTTATTTTTGAAGTTTTTATTTAGTGTGCAAATGAATTAAGTAGAGAAAACATTTTTACTATAGAAACAATCCCGTTATATCTGAAAACATTATTAGACACTTTCTGGGAGGAAAAATGCAAAAAAAAAATTAATTTTGTGAATTTTTATTTTATTTATTTCACCCAAAAGGGTTGACAAAAAAATCAGGGGACATAATAGTGAGTTGTAAGGAGCTGGAAAGGAAGTGGAAAAGCTGTAGCTAAAGGTGACAACTGTCTAGTTAATAAGGACAAGTGTTCATCTTAGCAAGAGAGGTGTCAAGAGAAAAAAGTGCTAGGAGAGAGACTGGGTTTTTTTTTATCTCACCATTGTTTTTTACCAATAGTAATTTTTTGACCTGGGGAGCTCCTGAAATTTTTTTCTGAACTATGTTTTTTTTTTAAAGAGAAAATAGAGAGATTACAAAAGTAAAGAAGTAAACTGGAGGGAGACAAGATATATGTGGACTTGGGAATTATCTTCTTCAAATGTTGGACAAACAGGTAGACACTAATTTTGCACTTATGGGATGTCCTGGAATTAGTACATAAATTAGTATGTTCTGTCTTATGTTGTGAAAATGTCTCAACCTGATATTGTTTGTTTTGTTTGTGGTGAAAAGTATATGGTGTTGTGACCTGTGTGAACCAGTGAGTTGAGTGTTGCCTATGTTGTGTGGGTGTGTGAATATGTGATAATTGATATTGTGTTGTATTCTTCCTGGACTCCTTGTGTTTCTCCCCTACCTCGGGGGTGCATAGTATCTATCCTAGGATGGGATGTGAGTATCCCACTGGCTACACCCTAGAAAAAATAGCTCATGTGCAGGTTTGCCATGTTGCTAGGGAAAATTTGTGGAGGGCATTGACCTAGAAACACCTACAGAAGAAAAGGAAATACTTGTGCAACTAGCTAGCTCATTTGAGGCCCTGGAATGGTATATAGATGCATGTGTAAAAAACTATGTCCTGTTACATAAAGCAGTACTGTTCCTCTAAGATGCTGTATAATGGAGTTTTAAACCTGTTCACCTTCTTGAAAAGGAAATGATTGATAGAAACAGAGAATTTAGGAGAAGGTTATAAATGTGTAGGGAGTTATAACTTCTATCCAAAAGATTTCTGCATTTTTGAGTTACTTCAATAAACAAAAAAAATTAAACTTTAATTCCGTAAAGCAATAGAAAGCAAGGAAATTATATGCAACTTAATTCTGTACCATATGCTTGTGATCTATATTGTTAGTTATTTTTTACAGCAATTGTTGTGTATATAGATTGTATAGACCTTAAGTTTGTTGTGTTATACCTGGACTTGATGGTGTTTTTGGGTGATGTTTGACCTTATTTTGTACCTATTTTGTTAAAAAAAACACTCTATATACAAACAAAAAAAAAAATAGTCCCAAGTACCCCACTTTGGATTATGAATTAATGATTTAAGTCTCATTAGGATATTCAGCTGCATCTGCACTGATTTCACCTTGATTAGGCTCAGTTACAGATTCAAGCATCTAACTACATTGACAAGAGGAAATGTGACACATAATATTTATTATGACTTACCACAACATTATAAGATTTTGATCCTTGATTTTATGTTTTGAAGTACAAACTAATGACTCCATGGATATGATGAGTATTGAGTAAACAAAACTCCTCTGCATAGGTTCATTGCATGGTAAATAATTATCCACCCAATTACACATATGCACGATATTAACTATACGAAAAATTGGATGAGATTTTGTTAACCTATTTGATTTCCATTTGACTAATCTGTTTCATTGAATTTATAGCAGATATGAACTCAACAAGACTAAAATTAATGTTATTGCATGGTATTAACAGAATCTTTCGAACATGGTGGAACTACTGGTTTATGTATTGGGTAACAAGGAAATTGTATGTTGGAATTAGGCCGTTTCCTTCACAATTTTAAGACATTTTAAATATGAGGATGATTTCAACAACTTCCACAACAAAATACCTCTATGTTGCCATAAAAAAATATATCTGCATTAATTTAGGGAAAAACTACCACTCTTTGGGACACAGTAACCCCAGTACTTGCTTACCTTTAGGCAGAAAATTAACTCTTGGGATTTTCTATAAAGTTAATGTCATTGTTGATTTTGCTAGGCAACAAATTTGGGAAATTTTGAAACCCATTTTACTTACGTAAAGGGATTCTTATATTGAATCCCATCTCTGCCTTCAGTGACCCTACTCTTACAAGAAAACAATATCTACAGTGTTGTTGTCTTCAAAAGTTGGGCCAAATGGTAGGAAAATAGATGCATTGTGATGGCCCTGGTGTGGAAAGCCTCTCTAGGCTATATCCTACCCTGATACCCCAAACGCATCTAGGACACAACAAAAAATTGGTCAAGCAAAGCCCAGAGAACAAAGAAAATAAAATAAAATTTTATGTCAGATGAGTAAGAATCGAAAACCCAACAGGAGTGAAGCCTTGTGGTGAGCCTCCTTCCCTTAGCCGCTGTTGTAGTTAGTAATGATGTTGCTATTATTGATTCACATTATCTGAACAAACAAACCTCTTCTGTATTTTCCTATACAGCCTTAGTATATTCAATAAAAAAAATTAATCAAAAGAGAAAATTCACGATTTCTATTGGAAGGAACTCACTCATAAAACGTTACCTTAGCTCACCCCTTTACATGGCCGCTGCTGCCTTTTGCCCTCGAAAATCTGCTATTAATGGCGGCTAGATGGGGGTGCCAGTGTGATGAAACTAGTTCAGGGAAAGTAGAAAAGTTTTTCTTTGTTCGGTGCCCTTCTAGGGTTAGGGCTATGTGATTCTAGAGAAAGCGACTATTTTTCCAAAAAAAAAAGATATATATGTTGTATGAAGAGCCGGCTTAAAATAATAGAAGTTATCAATGCACTGTAGTTCTATTTACTGTGATTAATAGATTTTGCGAATATTATTAGTCATCCTATATTGATTATGATCAAGAAACATAATTTCCCATTTAACCATCATCAATACTCATATCCCCGTCTTTAATTTCGTTACCGTAAGATAAGGGATCGATCAAAGTCTAACATGTTTTCTTATGTCTCTTGTGTGGCTGTACGTGGCCTAATATGTGCCTTACAAATAAAGAATAATTAATTTGTTAAGCTGATACAATTTAGCTTAGAATCTATACTTATTATTATTATTAGTTCCTGCCGCTGGCAGGATTACTTATGCATGCATCGGTTAGATGTAATTAATTCAATCCAAACAGCCAATTGTTAAGCAGAATTAAAAAAAAGGTAAAGATACTATAGTTTATAATTTAATTTTTTTATTCTAAAACTTGGAAAATCTTATTTATCTTGTTTTCTATTGGGCAGATCTGGAAATAGTAAGTGTGAAAATTATTTTTTTTAATATTTAAAAGAAAAATAATTCAGTGAAGGACAATTGCGATTGCTATTAATGAAATATTTATTAACTATGTACTATTTCATTAACTATAAACGTACAAGTACATGATGTGACAAAAATGTGTCGAGACATTGAATGTTTTTTCGCCAAAATCTTTGCCAAATTAATATGTCATGTTGAAAGGGCTGTTATAGATGTTTGGAAGGAACTTGAAGAATCTTCTGAGAACTGAAAACTTGAGAAGCTGAGAACCAGTGGAGAAGTTGAGAATTAGTGGCGATAGCTGAACCATGGTTGCTGAATCTGTCTTTGTGGGCCTGCAAAATAAGGTTTGTAATCTATTCATTTTCTGTATGAGATTTCAAATTTTAGATATTACCAGTGCAGCAACTATTATCTAATCACCTCTTGTTTACAAAAAAATTGTCTTACTTTGAAATTTTATTTGAATTTGGCTGTCAATGAGCTAATTTCCTCCCAGAACTTCACCGAGCCCACCTCATTTGTGTACAACATTTTTCCCTGGGTGACAAAAAGGAAGACTGTAGTAGTTGTATGTTTCTTGAGGATTGTTATAAGGGCCAACTTTGTTCACCCATAAGGTGACAACGTCACCTACTCCATACTGCTCACAAAAAAAGCACAATTTTTTTTCAGTTTGTTACAAAATTATAAATTTCAGACCAAGGAATAGATCAAACCATTAGCAAAAGAAGCTCCAATGAAGCGTACATGTATGTTTATGATTTAAAACAACGGTCAGAAAAAAAAAATTAAAAGATTACCAAATATTAAATTGTTTTGAGTGCATGATCACTCGATAAAAGCAATCAATTATGCAATGTTTATGGATTTACCTGTGTGCCAGTTTTAGTTCTACAATTTCACCCATTGCCAGAGAGAAACTACACTGGTGAAGAAGTATAGATCATAATAAAAAGTAATCATAATAAAATAAAATTGAGCCATCAATTGTAGGTCATGATAAAAAGGAGTGAAGGTTAAAATGGCTCACATACCATTTGTGTCAAATATGTGCGAGACAATATTGAATACTAAGATCCAGAAAATACAATTAAAATTGTCCTCTGTCACACAATATAATAGATACTTGTGAAAGTGCAGACTCAGCACATTGGCAAGCTTGAAGAACTTTTCACCGTGCTCCACATCTAGCAGCTTCGAAAGCTTCTTTACCAAGGTTTCTCTTGTTTCGAAGGCATGATGTGCAACTGGTATCAAGTCAGCAACCAATAATCCATTAATCCATTTTCTGGGGTTTCCAAAAAACTCTTTCTTCCATTTTTGCTTCCTCTAGCTTACTCCTCTTTTTTTATCCACAACCACAACATACCCATTAAGTCAAATCAAATGTTCCTCAAAAGGAAGTCTTCAAATGCAAGACTGCAAAGCTTCAACTAAAAAACCCAAAATTAAAATAAAAATTATACAGGAATTTAGCTCCTATTTTTGAATAATTTTTTTTCACAAAATTGAAAATTTGACACTGTGAGAACCCAAAAAGAAAAAAATTTCTCACGCAAATATTATACTTTAGAAAGAAATAAAATCGACATTTATAGTAGTGCTATAGGTGAAATCTTAGGCTGCGCGGAAATAGAACTATGCTACAGGTTCAAAATCTATTCCTGTAGGAATAGAAAATTGTGTTGCAGAAATAAAAAAATTATGCTATAGGGTTTGACAACACCATACCCATCACGAGGTAACCCATATACTTTCCCACATAAAATAATCAGATTCTGGAGCAACAAATCCACAAAATAAACTCACAGACACAATATATCCACAGAGAGTGATTTTTACACATAATATTTCATTCCATTTATCTAAAAAATCATGACATATATTTACTACCCATCATAATACTGGAAAATTTAAAACTCCCCTGGTTTACCTGTCTTTCTATTTATCAACCAAGTGTGTTCCTCTATTTCCTTCTCACCTTTCCGTACCTGTAATAGTCTGCTTTTGGGTGTTTCTCCTTTCTCTCTCTCTCTCTTCTATTCTATTCTTCTCTCTTTTGTTCATTGTTTTTCCTTTCTATCAAAATCCCTGCAAAATATTGAAGCTTCTACTAAAAAACCCACCAAAATGGGTGTAGCACTCAAAATCTCGTCATTAATGCTCAACCGCTCAGCTTCCAGTTCAAATCCCCATTCAAAACTCTTGCTCAAAAGATGTTTTGAACATCAAATAAAATAGACAAGAGGAAGGCAAAATGACACTGCAAAAGGAATCACGATGCTCTGTATGTGCAAAATGCAAGTCGAAGATCTGCCTTTGAAAACACTAGATTTCATCAATGAACCTGCACCAAATACCTGCAAACCCTAGACGACTAGATTACCATGAAATGTAGTTTTTAAATAAACAAAACCCTGGCAGCAAAAATCTGTTCATATAATCTAAAATTTTTCATAAAATACTCCGGTTTGTAATCATATACCATTGTCATTTTGCGTGCAGACTTGTGGGTACAAAAGGTGGTTTCTTCCTATTACCTGGCAGTAATGTCTGTAGTAGATTTTTTCATTAAATCTTTCTGCTCTTTCATTGTCTTCCAGAGTTTAGAACAACCTTACTTGACACTTAAATGGATTCTTCTCCACCACTGAATAGCTGTCACTTAAATAGAATCAATGGTTTATAGTGTTTAGACATTGCATATATAGAATTGGATTTCACAAATACCGGAGAGAGAAATGAATGTTTTTTAAAGATGTTTCATCATATATATACAGCTGCCACTACGACTAAGACCATGCAAACCTTTAGAGCTGCAAGTTATGATTATAATACTTATACCAATGCCATTACTGACCATATTATTTGGTTTGCGTCATTTTAGTCTTGCAACACCTGTCTTCCATGTCTATTCAATCAGCAGAAAGACAGTGACATGCATCATGCCCAAAGCAACACCTGTATACTGCATTCAATAGGAAAACAAAACAATTACTACTATTGGCATTATGTGTTTTTTTCTTTGTTAATATAATTTCCCATTAAGCAATGTTGGCTTCTGATAAACCACTTCACTATGATTTTGATGCACAACAATAGGTCACATTCGTAGTAGTACCAACTTCTTTACCCTGTCTACCAACTCTTGGCTAATATGTGGCATATAATAAGATTAGGTCCCCTCAAATTATTCATTTTGTTTGCGATGACATGTACAAATTAAAAATGTCCACATGAAGTATGTAACCATTGCAAATTCAATGCTATTCATGAGAATGTAGACATTAAAGTAGCATTGATTGATCCATGTTTGAGGTTATGTCTAGGCCTACCACCCCTTCCCATCTTGGGAACCTTCGATTTCGATTGTCAAATCGTCTATGAGATGCTAACCTTGTGGGCAACCTTGAACAACTACCTCAGTTGTGAAAAGTCTCAAAATTTGTAAAAAAATTTTTTTTCGTGGTTTATGTTTTGACTATGGTTTGTAAATGGCACACAGTAGTGTCTGGAATGTCGGTCGGGCTTTATAAGCGGATATAGCAGTATGTTGCTTTGACACTTTTGCTCACATAAGTTTGTTATTTTATTTTTGACAAAGACCTTAATATATTTTGTTACCTTATATTTACCAAAACCTATAGTGGAATTTGAAAGAAATCTACATAGGGAAAAAATTAGCATGACCAATAACTCTCAATAGTCAGAGACTTAAATTGTAGAATTAATTATATTCAGGATGACAATGACTTCATCTGGCAGCTAAAATGTAAGAATCCAACATAAACTCAATAGTAGCAAAGAAATTTAGACTACTATGAATACTTTAAAAAGCTTACATGGAACTACAAATAGCTCCATAATTTAGACTACTCTGAATACTTTAAAACTCCTGTCCATTGTTCTTATTATCTCACTACATTCCCTATTAGTCTTATTAGCTTTCAATTCAAAATGTTTGTTTCTAGTTTCTTTTGTCACATGAATAGGCCAACAAATAACTTTGTGCTCCCAACCCTTCCAAAGAAAATAAAACCATCACCACCAGATTAGTTTAGGATGCAGTTCTATAGAGATACTGCTTTTATTTTCCCTATGCTGGTGATTCTATTCAATGTTTCAAATAGGAAAACATGAAACAATCATCACTTAACCTATTCATGTCAAGCAACACTTTTGGCTTTGGCTGTAGCATCTATTATGTGTTAAGACACCACTACTGGAAAAAATGCTTGAATAGTTAAGATAGATAATTCACATGGTGATTAACTACATTGGAATCATAAATTCACCAACTACAACCACCACTAACATCATGAAAACCTTTGTTGCACAATCATTTAACCAACCTACTACAAAAGTTGTCAAAGTTGCTCTCACCAGTAGCTTATACCTGAAGTATTATAAGTTGTTTTAACAATTAAATTTCAGAACTCATCAAACTGCCTTCCTTGTAATTTGCTTGTCTAATGGACAATAACATGTACAACTTAAAAAGAATGAATACACTATGGCTTGCACGGCTAAACTTGACATTAAAGATGGATTGTTTGCTTTTAAATTAACAGAACATTGCTACATATCAAACAATAAAACATGAGCACCCTTGGCATGCACTTAGCTTCATAATGCAAAGTGTAGTGTGTGAGTTCCTTGTTTAGAAAAACATACAGGGTTCAAATTATTTAATTATATCTTCAAAAAATAAATGGTCAAAGTGGTCAAGAATCATTGATGGGACTCTAAAAGAGTGCTGTCACAATGAATAAAAATGGTGTATGAGTGTACAAGTCTTTTTGTTTTACAAATTACTTTGATCTCAAATGATTCAATTTAGTTTCAAATTATAGAATGCCTACACTAACATCCTTCTTATGTTGTTTTACTAAAAAAATGTAAAAATTGCTAAAGTAAATAGACTAATAAGACATTCTTGACATGGATCAAGGAGATCAACACCTAACCTTGATTCCTACATAGGTCAAACATCTAGAAATACAAGAAGATATAAAAGTGCCACGTTACATATTTAGCTCTCTGATCTGGCTCCAAAATAGATGCAATTTTGGTTCAATCTATCATCTAATTATACATTGACATATTCAACATATACAATCTAGAACAATGATGAATTGCTTGTATGTCACATCTTCACAAATTTGCATTCCTCTTATCAAAGGTTGCTAAGTATAGGCTTATAATATGCACAGTTTGAAATTTAGTTACATGAACTCTTAAAGTAATTTACGCCCACACAAGTACTGCAAACTAGGTGCAAATAGACTAATGGATCTAATAATGTCATCCATAATACAGCTTCTATTTCGGCAGGAACATAATGCAATGTGTCTCTTGTTTTATAATGCCGCTAGTGCAATTTTACTCCATTGAAGTTTAGGGGACTCATAACATAGCTAACACTTAGTATGGTTATTTAAGGAAAGAAAATGTTATATCATAATTTATCTTTCAACTTTTCTATAGTGTGGATTATTAGACAGATCATAAACTTCTATGAGAATCTACCCTTGTCAACAAGATCATAATACCAACCCCTTCCAATATAAAGCCTTTTTGACTTATATGCGGGTTTTTAAAAAGAGTTATATATTTTTTTTCTTTCTTTCTAATTGTCAATTCCCTTGGATAGTGATGTTAAAGAAATGGATAGGTGATTCAAGCTTGGGTAGGGTGTTTTTGTAGGACCCCTCCTCGATACCTGCCATTATTACAGGAACTGGTATTACCTTTTGTTACCATAGTATTGTGATGTGGCATCATGTGTTGGTTTTCCCAATTATCTGATTATGGTTATGGTTATATACTTGTTCGAGATGTATGATTTTGACTTGGACTATGGCTAATGTATGCTTTTACAGTTGTTTATCCTCATTGGACGCTATGTGATGCTTCTTATATTCTTTCTGGTACCTTGTTTTAGTGGACTATATTGCTTATGGAGATATAGAAAAACATGACTCATTGGATTACTATGTGTGAATTTGTATATCTAGTTATGGTTGATGCAATTCCTTTTGAAGTGTACATGTATATTCTTTCATATGCATAAAAATTGATTAAATTGGTATAGTAAAAGAAAGATTTTTATATGTTGCAAGAATGATTCAAATGTATCTATTTGAAAATAGTGATGATTAATTGTATCCTTGCTTTGGCTATTGTTATCATACTGACAGTATGACATCAAGTGTGCAGGTTGAGCCAGTGGAAATAGGGAAAACACCCAGAGACCCGTTGTGGTTCCCCAGTCAGCCAACCTAGCCTATTTCGAGAGGCATAGATCCATTATATAGTCATGTATGTGTGTTGTTAACGTTTACATGTACATGTGTCTTGTCTTGGTAACATGTGTAGAGGTGGGGGGGGGAAGATAAAAGCCCTTGATTTGTGAGGATTCAACTTTAATTTAATTTCATTAGTTTTCTTAAGGGAAACATGATGTCCACCTAAGGTGACACATGTTGTCCACCTATGGACACATGCTGTCCTCTTGCTGTCCTCTTAGGAGAACACATGTTATTTCCCAAGGACAATTGTATACAGGAGGTAAGAAGGATTAAGAAAGAAGGTTAAAAAAAAGAGATTTCTAGGCTGTTGTTTTTTTTATACGGTCCAAGAGAACAAGAAAGAAAATAAATAGAAGAGGAAGAAAGTTTACAAAACAGAAGAATTATACAAGGGAAGGGAAGAATTTGACAGTAAACTAGAGGTAGAAAGGGAGATCTTTGTGGAGCTTAATCAGCCACCAATTCAGCTTGGAATTCTAGGTAGACTTTACTCTCTTGTTGTGCTGGTGGCTTCATCTTTATGGTTACTGTGTGTTTGTGTGTGTTATTATTAAGGGGTTTCATGTGAATTAAGCTATTGTATATGCTTGATTTGTCATAGTGTGGTTGGTCAAAGTGAAAATTTTCCTTACTATATTATCCCCTGTGTGGGAAAGAGTGGATAACACCCCTGTAGGAAATGCTTTTTGGGTAAGAGTACCCATGGATATATTTCTTATGATTAAGGGCAAGAGTGGCCAATATAAAATACTCTGTTTACAAAAGGGTAAGAGTACCCCAAATAAGGCCTTTCTGAGTATAAGATGGTAAGAGTACCCAGATAAAAAAAATATAAGGATATGAGTACCATGACTAAATACTCCTACAAGTTGTGTCAATCCCTCTCCCCTCTATGAAGGTTCTGTAGGAAACATTCTTGTGAATTTTGTGTCTATACCTGTATATGCTTGCAATGGGACCTGTGTTCTTTGTTGTTTTATGACTTGTGGGTTAAGTGACTCTGTGTTGTACATTTCCTGGTGCATTAAGTGACTCTGTGTTGTACATTTCGTAGGTTTCCTAGTGTTTTCCCCTAGCTCGGGGATGGGCAGCTACTGCCCTAGGCTGGGAGGTGAGCCTCCACTAGTTACAAAGAGAAGTTTAGTTGGTTACAGGTCTCTACAAGATGTGGAAGATAAATCAGCTATACTGGCAGTCTTATCTTGTGAAACTATCAAACAAATTCCTAACCAAGGAGAAGGGAGAGCTATTGCATACAGTAAGTGTAAAATAAATATGTTAAGGGGCCTCTTCAAGCTAGCTGGTCTGTTTGGGGAACATGAAAGATAAGTAGTGACCTGTGTAAAAAGTCGTCTGTCCTGTTTTAAAAATCTGTAAAGGCATGCTAGATATCAACTCCTTCAATGTCTCCAAGGCCCCCCCTCTTCACCCATTGAAATGAGCTTACTATGTTCGAAAGCTCTAGTCCAGCTCACAATAGGGATTCTCTGCATGAAGCCAGCTATCTCAAAAATTTAATTCATTCTAACAAAGAACCAAATTCCTACCTACTGAAAATCATTCGTTGTTTGAAGGAACTCTTTTAGGCTATGGGTTCTGAATCAGAGGGGAAAATAAAAGAGGGGTTCTGCAGCAACCATGAGGACATTGAAGATAACAAAATAAAACATGTTATAGAAAAACATTCTAAGGATGCAAAACTATTAGTTCTCTTAGTTCTATAACCGTAGAGCATGCTAACTAGATTTTGGTTGCCAAATCAGAAACAGAAAGAATTAGGGCAAAGCGGCTTTAGAGTCTGCAATCTCCACCGTTGAAACTTACCCTTCCCCTCACATATTAGATTGATTAGTGAGCAGGGGCCTAAATTTTGATAGTTTGTCCAAAATCTCTACTTTCATAAGAAACAGTCTTTTTAAAACTTCGATTGTATTCTACAGCAAAGATGCCTTAATACAGCTATATATGATGATATCCATTTATGTATATTTATTTTTCATTTAATATACTTATACCGACGTATGTCATAAGACACCGTTGAGTAGATAACTGTCAAAAATAAAACCAAAAAAACTACTTGGCAGAGGGTAGGTTAAACCGTTTCCCTTGTGACTCTTTTTTTACTTTATGCTAAGCAGAATCTAATAGTATATCTAATAGTATTTCCTCCCTCACAACTTTATTAAATTTTGTCATCAATGTTTAGTCATTGCTGGGCATGTATGTGTAACAATAGTGCTAGCTAGATTACTCTATTATAACTTTCCTTATTTACGAGTTAGATTACTCTATTATAACTTTCCTTATTTACGCTGTTCTTTTCTTCATTAGCACTCCAATCATCAAAGAATATTTATTTATTTGATTGGTATGGAAATCTAAAACGTCGTTAGTTGTAATTGTTAATAGTTACCCTTGTTTTAACCTTCCTTCTTTTTTTTTTTTGTTTTAACCTTCCTTGTATAATAAATAATTACTTTTTTTCTATGTTAATTACCTTGGGCCATGCCAAAAATGATGTTAAGTTTGCAATTAAATTAAATTTCTTTCTTTGAGAAGTTAAATGTAGTTAAGCTGCAATTTATGGGCATGATTTCTTTTAAAAGGAGTTGCTTTATATAAATCTTATCTTTTTAAAATGAGTCCTTTAATTTTCTCATGCACTCATAAGAGCCCTAAGAATTTTAAAGAATTTTAAGAGAAAGTGATATTAAAATTTGGGAGGTTCACATATTAAAAGAAAATATATATATTTATTATTAATACTAATGATTTTGTGTCCAGTACCAGGTTAGTAAAAAGTGCTTTTAGTTATTTCTTCAGGTTAATAAGTTTTATTTCATACATTCCTCTTCCTAATATCATTGAAGGAAAATTTTAAAAACAAAGAGGTTTAAGAAAAAAAGAATTTATTTATCCTAGTTTACTTTATTAACTTTATGTGCATTTCATTTATTTAATGAGGATTATTGTTCATTGTACCATTTGGGTTTTTAAAGAGGATTATTTTACATATTAATTACTATTTAGGTAAAATGTGCATCCATTATACTCGATTATTGTTTAATTTATTTATTGTTTTAATAATTCTTTTACATAATCTAAAAATAAAAGACTAGTAAAAAAATATATAGTTCTCTTAGAAGAGTAAAATATTTGCATAATAAAATGTTAATGTTAATGTGTGTTCTATTTAAAAAGATAATTCCTTTAAAAGAGTAAGATAATTGCATAGTAAAATGTTAATGTTAGTGTGTAGGAGTGAAAGGGTATTTCCTTTATAAGAGTAAAATATTTACAAATTGAAATGTTAATGAGTATTCTATTGATATGAGGGATTAGAATCAATAATTGTTTTGTTTGTTTGTTTGTTTTTTAATTATTATTATTATTATTATTATTGCAATGGTAAATTTACATTTTGCATATGAATCCTTTCTTGATTGTCACATAGTAGGATTTTATTAATCCCAAACAAGTTAAAAAAAAAAGGGTTTGTGTCGTGTGTATGAAGAGAAGTGGGCATAAAAAAAAAATTGTGTTTCCGGCTTATTGTCGTGTTGTTCTACATGGTTTTGGTCGTTTGTGCCATGTTTGTAGACATTGTCCTCATGTTAGGTAAGTGTGCATAGTGTGGGCATTACATAGGTATCAGAGCCAAGTTTTGTAAAAACTGGGAGCTTTGGGAATTGTTGGGTCTTAGAATAATACTAAGGTAAGAATGGTGTTTGGTGATAGTAGTTGGTTTAGTTGTTTAGAAGGAAATATTTATTGTTGTAATTTCACCTAAGGGTGAAATAGAATAAGGTCAATCATAGTAAGTGTACAAATTTAAAATACAACTATTAGTGCTTGTTGTGTGTCCTTTCCTTGCCTTGGTGAATTAGGTTAGTAGTAGATTAGGGGGGCTGATAATGAGAGTAAAGTATCTAGCTAGTGAAACATTAGTGGATTTAATAAATTTTCTAAGTGCAAAATTTCCATCTTAACCCTATTTTTAAACAGCTAAATAAGAAGCATTCATACAACTATTAGTGATTGTTGTGTGTCCTTTTCTTGCCTTGGTGAATTAGGTTAGCAGTAGACTAGGGGGGTGTGATAATGAGAGTAAAGTATCTAGCTAGTGAAACATTAGTGGATTTAATAAATTTTCTAAGTGCAAAATTTCCATCTTAACCCTATTTTTAAATAGGTAAACAAGAAGCATTCATGTATTGGACCTTGATCATTGTAAATTGAGCTTCCTATGCCTCCAAGGAAACTCAAAAAATTTGAATTAAACATAGTTTTCTTATGACCCCACTACATGTATATTTTCTTAGTTAATTCCCTTAATGTTTGTTTCTATAAATTGTGATGTCTAGTTGAATTGAATTGTGGAATCTTCATATTATATTCATATGAGACTTAAGTTTTAAAACAAACAAGAATCCCTTTCAATCGATTCAAAGTAAGGACTCTACGAATATTTAACTTTCTTAATGAAAAAAGTGGAAAGAATATGTTGTTAACATTTGGTTAACATTACATTATGAATTCCTACATTTGCTATTGTTTAAGTGTAATAACTTCTTGTGTATTTTTGTTGTGTGAGTTTAATTGGATAGGATTCAAATCATACTTAGGGAAACTATGCTCTTACAGTGTGTTGTTATAGAAATAATTAGATATATTTAACTACTTAATGAATGAACCTAGTAGTAGGTGCCATAAGTTAGATTAATTTTCATGTGGTATAATGTGATAAGTATGTGGAATTTAACATGTGTTGTGATGTGAGAATACTAGTAAAGGTTGTGATTGTATCTCAAAATATGTGATATAGGATATCCAACTTGGGAGAAAAGTTTAGTGTACATAATGTGTAATTGTATGTGTGTGAATAACCCTTTTTGACCTAGCAGAGAAATGTTAATATATATATATATACACACACACACACACACACATGTCGGGAAGTGGAGATGTGTGAGTCACTCTTCATGTTCTTATATGATGAGATGTTTAGTGTCACCCCTATTTGAGGGCATTCCCTCATAGCTAGTTTGGAGTACAGTTCCTCTTCTTCCCCAGATAAACCACATTGGTTGGTTCGTGTTGTAAACCATTTTCTTTCTATTATTCCATGGGTTGAGGATGGACCTTAATGTGCCCTGAGCGTATACTCAGTTCTAGCTATAGACACTTGGCAGTTATATTGATGTCATCATGGATTTGTAGTATTTGGGAAGCTACTATTAGTGATGAGGTACTAATGCTACATTGGATACAGAGAGTGTTGTAGAATTTGAATTTAAGATTTGGTAATGGTTGCAAAAAAAAAGATTGGTAACTTCAGGCAGTGACACATTGTGTGCTATCAGGATGTTTAGAGAGAAGAATTAGGATAAGTGTTACATGGTATTTGGGATGACAGCTTGATGAAATGATAGTTGTGTGTAGTGAGATAATAGTGAACGAATACCTTGTCACAAGGATGATATGACTTTGATGTGGCCATTAGTATAAGTATGAGGTGTATTGTTCTCTATTTGGAGTAATTATAGATGACCTTATACATGCGTGATATCTCAAATTTATGATATATGATAACTATATAGGCTTGTGGGTTTTCTTTGGTGAGGTGGATGTTAGATCCTATGGATGACTCTTTTGTGGCATATGTTAGTGGACCTTGGTATGATGGTAGGATTTTGGGTTGTGTGGGGCAAGTACCTATTCATGTGGATTTTTCATGCAGATTTATGATCAGGTCATTCTAAATTGTGTGGGAGACACTTAATTATGGCATGGTAAATTCTTCATTAATTTTCATGTGGTTTTAGAAACACCATACTATTCTATGGTTTGAGAACCACCATATTATATTGTGGTTCGAGAACCACCATACTATCCTATGGTTTGAGAACCACCATATTATTTTGTGGTTTGAGACTACCATAATATTGCATGCTATTATCTTATGTTATTTAAGACCACTATACGATTCCCCTCCTCCCCTTAGGTGACCTTGTTGCAAGGTGGCATGGTGATCATAATATGCAAATTTCTAATAGATTGTTAGATTATTTATTTATGTGTTTAATATTTTGCTTACAAACCAACAGTGTTTTGTTACTTTGGGCTAATTGACCATTTTTATGTTGAGATGGTCCTTTTTGCCTCAAGGACATATTCTTGGATATAAATCGAGGTAATGCAATGATTTTTATTTGATCTCCACTTCTTCTATGGATTATTATATTTGTTTTATTTTATTTTATTGAGGTTTAACTTATGAGCTTCTTTGTTTTTTTAACCTTTTTTGTTTTGAGGCACCTTAATGTTGCAACTGCTAGTATGTGTAGAGTAATGTGACTACTGTTATTGCCTGGGGAATCTTGTTCATACTAGGAAATGTATGGTGGGCTCCTTGAGAGGACCCTGAGACCATCTTTCCTGAGTTGTTCTTGGCACATTGGTTTCAACATGGCATGATTATTCCTTGGATATTGGCACTATGGCATGAATGATATCGATATCGGCATAGTGATTCTACATTGCAGGGTTATATATTCATTAGTTCATGGCCTTATGGCACTATGGATTGCTCAATGGTACATTAGTGTTGTCCTCCTCGTAATACCCTTCTTGTTGAGCCTTGTGATGCGAGTCATGTGATGTCTTTGTGATGAGTATATTTATTGATACATATGTGTATGGTCTTCGTCAGGTGATTTACCTAGGAGAGGTATTAAAGAGACTCTAAATTCGGTTGATGTGTTATATGTGGGATTGAGTTTATGTGTTATGTGAGTGTTGTTGAGAATCAAATGTTAAAATTTTTGACTAAAACAGAATATCTGACTTGACATAATAAGGTTACCTATTGTTATATGATGAGGTAAATTAATTTTGTTAATATTATTGTATAGCGTCTTCATTTTCAAAACTTCCGAGAGGAAGTCCAAGCCTACGGGGAGGATGTAGGACCCCTCCTCAATACCCGCCATTATGACGGGAACTGGTATTACCTTTTGTTACCATAGTATTGTGATGTGGCATCATGTGTTGGTTTCCTAGTTATTTGATTATGGTTATGGTTATATACTTGTTCAAGATGTATGATTTTGACTTGGACTATGGCTAATGCTATGTGATGCTTCTTATATTCTATCTTGTACCTTGTTTTAGTGGACTATATTGCTTATGGAGATATAGCAAAACATGACTCATTGGATTATTATGTGTGAGTTTGTATATCTTGTTATGGTTGATGCAATTCCTTTCGAAGTGTACATGTATATTCTTTCATATGCATAAAAATCAATTAAATTGGTCTAGTAAAAGAAAGATTCTTATATGTTGCAAGAATGATTCAAATGTCTATATATGAAATAGTGATGATTAATTGTACCCTTGCTTCGGCTATTGTTATCGTACTGATAGCATGACAGCAAGTGTGCAGGTTGAGCCAGTGGAAATAGGGAAAACACCCAGAGAGCTATTGTGGTTCCCCAGTCAGCCGACCTAGCATATTTGGAGAGGCATAGATCCATTGTATAGTCATGTATGTGTGTTGTATACATTTACATGTATGTGTGTCTTGTCTTGGTAACATGTGATTTTGGTATTATTGAAATAAAATATGTGAATGTATATGTGGGATGTCATGTGTCATGTATGTATGTTACAAAGTGTTTCTGAAGTGTTTTTGTGTAGGGGAGGGGGGACTGAGTAATTCTTATTTCTTATTAAAACTAGATAAATAATACATGGTTTGTTAAAGATAAAAGCCCTTGTCCTAGGTCTAGGAGGGCCCCTTAAAAGAAACACAATAAAAACTAGATAAATAATACATGGTTTGTTAAAGATAAAAGCCCTTGTCCTAGGTCTAGGAGGGCCCCTTAAAAGAAACACAATAAAATTTGGAGAAATAATTATTTTAACCCTTCTTATTTGTGAGCATTTTCTAAAAATGGGATTCAACTTTAATTTAATTTCTTTAGTTTTCTTAAGGGACACATGATGTCCACCTAAGTTGACACATGTTGTCCACCTATGGACACATGCTATCCTCTTAGGAGATCACATTGTGTTTCCCAAGGACAGTTGTATACAAGAGGTAAGAAGGATTAAGAAAGAAGATTAAAAAAAGAGATTTCTAGGCTGTTGCTTTTTTTTAATGGTCCAAGAGAACATAAAAGAAAATAAATAGAAGAGGAAAAAAGTTTACAAAACAGATGAATTATACAAGGGAAGGGAAGAATTTGACAGTAAACTAGAGGTAGAAAGGGAGATCTTTGTGGAGCTTAATCAGCCACCAATTCAACTGGGAAAGATTTTCTTTTGTGAAAATATGAAACTGGTGTCTTCAACTTTGTGGAGCTTAATCAACCACCAATTTTGGTGTCTTCAACTTTATGGTTACTGTGTGTTTGTGTGTTATTATTAAGGGGTTTCATGCGAATTAAACTGTTGTATATGCTTGATTTGTCATAGTGTGGTTGGTCAAAGTGAAAATTTTCCTTACTGTATTATTCCTGTGTGGGAAAGAGTGGATAACACACTTGTGGGAAAAAGTGGATAACGCACCTGTGGGAAATGCTTTTTGGGTAAGAGTACCCATGGATATATTTCTTGTGATTAAGGGCAAGAATGCCCAATACAAAATACTTTGTTTACAAAAGGGTAAGAGTACCCCAAATAAGGCCTTGCTGAGTATAAGATGGTAAGAGTACCTAGATAAAAAAAATAAGGGTATGAGTACAATGACTAAATACTCCTACAGGTTGTGTCAATTCCTCTGTCAATCCCTCTCCCCTCTATGAATGTTCTTCTGGAGGAAACCTTCTTGTGAATTTTTTGTCTATAATAACCTGTGTTCTTTTCTGTTTTATGACTTGTGGGTTAAGTATCTCTGTGTTGTACATTTCCTGGTTTCCTGGCATTTTCCCCTAGCTCAAGGGTGGGCATCTCCTACCCTAGGCTGGGAGGTGAGCCTCTACAAGATGTGGAAGATAAATCAGCTATACTGGAAGTCTTATCATTTGAAACTATCAAACAAATTCCTAACCAAGGAGAAGGGAGAGCTATTGCATACGATAAGTGTAAAATAAATATGTTAAGGGGCCTATTCAAGCTAGGTGATTTGTTTGGGGAACATGAAAGATAAGTAGTTACCTATGTAAATAGTCTGTCCTATTTTATATTTAGTGTGCACCATTATTCTTTGTTCTATTGAGCAACTATTATTTGTATACTTCCAAACTACAACTGATAGTAAACAAGATAGAGATGAAATTTGTTACAAATGAATGTAAGTATAAATGGGTCACCATTATGAGTAGGGCTTGATCTTTTTATGGTTAAAGAAATGTACTCAGTGAATTTATTTTTATTCATTGCTCTAGAATATAAAAAGAAAAGAGTTATTAGGTCATGCTGGATATTCTAGAGATTGAAGAAAAATCTATAAAGGCATGCTAGATATCAACTCCTTCAATGTCTCCAAGCCCCCCCTCTTCACCCATTGAAATGAGCTTACTTTGTTCCAAAACCCCATTCCAGCATGAAGCCAGCTATATCAAAAATTTAATTCAATTTAACAAAGAACCAAATTCCTACCTACTGAAGATCATTCGTTGCCTGAAGGAACTCTTTTAGGCTATGGGTCCTGAATCAGAGGGAAGAAAAAAAAGAGGGGTTCTGCAGCAACTGTGAGGACATTGAAGATAACAAAATAAAACGTGTTATAGAAAAACATTCTAAAGCCTAAGGATGCAAACTATTAGTTCTCTTATTTCTATAACCAAATCAAAAAAAGAAAGAATTACAAATCCTATTATTCCTCTGAACTCCAACCTTTCCAACCAGAACTTCATGGCAGGAAAACTGTAGTTAGCTGCGACCCTACAGAAAAGAAACGAGAAAAGAATTTTTAAAAAAAAGAAGCATTGTTTATAAAACTAGAAAAGACTAAAAATAAAAATTGTGCAAAGTCAGAGGCAAACTTGTCCATCTTAGAAATGCATAAACCTGTGTGAAATAGGAGGCCGTGGCCTTTTTCCTACGCCAAACGAGCCTCTCTAAGGATATACACCCGCTAAATCTTTCTGCAATAACAATCTTCTACCAGGAGAAAACCCTCATAGAAAAGAAAAAAAGAAGACCGAAAGAAAACAAATCAGAATTGAACCACTTATGAGCTAGTAGCACTGACAAAGCAAAAAAATGAAAAAATGTTTATAGAGCTCTAAAGATTGTCAAATGACCTATCCTTGCTGGGTGCTCAATGCTCCTATGGAGGGCATATACATGGTGGCCAGGAGCAAGGATCAGGCGTAGAAGACTCTAGACCTTGTTCATTTTTTTTTACCGTGCTTTTTTTTTTAATAAGAAAAAGGTGGAGACCACCCATAGATTAAGATAAAATCAGAAGTACAAAATGGCATATTCGAAGTCTAGGCCAGAGATGGCTGCAAAAATAAAAGGGGCCCTCCAACGGCCAAAAGAAACACAAAAATGGCTCAAAAGTCCCTGTCTAAAGAAGCCTAATCACCCAAGACTAGCTTAGACGACTGTCCCTAGAGGCACAATAGCTGGAGCATTAAAAAACTTGCTGTGCAACCTGTGTCCCACACTAGAGCAATAACTCCCAAGGGGCATGTGGATTCTCTTGATTGGATCCTGCCAACCAACCTCATTACAAGCCTATAAGGAGAAGAAGAACACGAAATTCCTCTGATTGCCTTTCGAAACACCTTAACTCTGACATTTGATGCTAACAGACCTTCCCTCAAAAAAGGCTTCCATCAGTAAGACATACTTCATCGGCCATCATGAAGAGAGCCTCCCTGATCTCATGAGTCTTCCCGATGTAAGGCTCTACATGTTGCACCTATCAGAAAGACCTTGTTCGTCAATGTTGGCAAAACCTAACATCCTTTTACTAAAAAACCGATGCACTATGTGACTACGACGGGACTTGGACCGTTCAACACTGATGTTCCTTCTGTCGGTTTAACACCATTGATCAGTATAACTTCATGGGGTTTCCCCAAGGGCTATTTCACACCGATGACCCTTCAGGCACAAAAGAATAAGCATGGGATCCTCCTGGAACTTAGATCTCGATGTACACCTGCAGCATCTCAGCACCCAAGCCTTCTTCTACTTTGATTCATGCTGAAAAGGTGGTGGCCTATCTAGACTCCTCTGGCACTGAGACTTCCTTCTTTTCCCAAATCTCCTATCATGCCTCTAAGATCTTTGCCTGAAGAGTGACTTGCATTTGGTTTGAGGCCAATGAGTACCTTTATGATTTACGGCCCTTTCTTGGTGCTTTCTAAAAGCTTCATGTTGAGGGGTCAACGGTACTCTGTATAGAGGCTTGCTCCTCCAGCTCAGTCTCGAAAAATCCTTGCCACTATGTCTAAAGTAGTTTTTATTAATCCACAGTTTGTGGCCCCTTTGCACGCAGTAGTCCTACCATTTCCTGCACAGGGCCATGTCAATCTGCTCATAATGCCTTTTTTATGGATGAGCGAATCTCCTTGTTTGGATCTGACCTAGTTTTGGTTTTACTTGTTACTGGTTCAGAGATACTGTGCCATATCCCTGAGGGCTGATTCACACCGATGGCCCTTCAGGTACAATAGAATAAGCATGGGATCCTCCTGAAACTTAGATATCGATGTGCACCTACAGCATCTTACCACCCAAGTCTTCTTCTGCTTCGATTCATGCTGAAAAGGTGGTGGCCTATCTGGACTCCTCTGGCACTGAAACTTCCTTCTTTTCCCATATCTCCTAACATGCCTCAGAGATCTTTGCCTGAAGAGTGACTTCCATTTGGTTTGAGGCAAGTTGTCAAGTTGTTCAAAGGTGGCACCTTCGGACCGCACTCCTCAACTCAAGCTGATGTGCCAAAACACTCAGTTTCGGTGTGACCACTTATTTCGAAGAGCTCTTAAATAAACCTTCTAATATGCCGATGGCAAACATCGTCAGTGTGACTCCAAGGTCGACAAAGCCTTAAATCCTTAAATTGATATACATATGAGCTATGAAACTTTGGTGAGACTTAAAATGTTCTCCACTGATGCTTCATTTGTCAGTTTGGCACTGTTGATTGGTGTAGATTCTGGAACTATTATACATATTGACTGTGTAGCTTCTACCAGTTTCACAAAACCTTAAGTCCTCAAGCCTTCCATATCATATTTCAGAGTGTTCACTAGCTGGCAAGGCAAATCTCGTTGATCTGGAAAGAAGACCTCCATGTCCAATAATTGATCAATAGCCAAATTTGCTAAGGTGTCTGCCACCCGATTTCCCTCTCTGTAAGTATGTGAAATAAGGTATTTATCAAAAGTTGCTAAGGAGGAAACAACCTGCTGCAGGATGTAATTGACCTTCAAATTACATGACCCTTGGACTTCAAAGCATTGATAATTATAAGCGAGTCCCCCTCTAACAAGACATCTTTAATATCTAAAGCAATGGCCAACTGAATACTGTGAACAAGGGCCTAGACTTCAGCTTCATTGTTTGTTCCTTTGTTTATTTTTGATGCCTTCACTGCCACTAGGGAGCCATCCTCTTGCCTGATGACACAGCCTGTCCCAGAGGGGCCTAGGTTGCTTCTACTTGCCCCATCAAAATTTAACTTAAAGGAGTGGTGGATAGGGGGGATCCATTTGATGCAGTTTCTATCTGGAGGTTTATCCTTTATGAAGCCTTTAACCCTGTCTATGATCAATTTGAGGGAACTCCAATTCCTTGTCACCTCATCATCCCACTTAGACCAGCCATCCATCTTAGTAGATTTCTTAGAAATCTTGGCCTTGGCAACTTCAACAATGGCTTCCTCTAATTTGGCACACACTTCACTACAAGAAAGAGCCTGCTTCTTAAAAATTCTAAAATTCCTCTCTCTCCATAGGTGCTAGACTATGAGTGAGGATCCAATAACCCAAACGCATGCAAAGTAGGAGTCTAGAAAAAGAATAGGCCAGCTAGTAAACATGGACAGTAGTGTTTCAGGCAAAGGAGAGAACCAATTCAACTTGCATGAACCACATCCAACAATTTCTGTTAAAATTACAATGGAGGAGGAGATGATCCACAGATTCTTCACTCTCACCACAAAGGACACAAGAGACATTCGCTTCCAGACCCAATCTCCTCAATTTGTCCCCCATTAAAATTTTCCTGTGAAGCACTAGCCAAGAGAAGGCTCCCGCTTTGAGAAGAACGGCATCACTCCAACATAAGATAGACAGCCATCCTGTCTTCCTCTTTTGAAAAACAACATCATAACCTTCTTTAACTGTATACTTGCCAGACTTTGAGCCCATCCAAATAAGTTCATCCACCCGATTAGAGAAAACAACCATTCTCCTAGCAAGGAGTCTTTTCAATAAAATTTTCTGAGCTAGAGGAAAGTCACAGTCCTTAGTACTTCTCCATGACAAAGACGGGGAGTTTGATCTCTCTATCCAGCACCAGTAATCCTTTACCTTGCATCCCCAATGCTCTTTTAGGTAAGACTTGGCTTCTCTCAACTCGACCCAATCAAAGAGCTTTGGCTGACCACACCACGAGTCTTCCCAAAAGTCAGCCTTTTCTCCATTATGAATAAGCCAAGACAACTTGAGTAAGATAAAGTCTGCGTGGGATTTAAGGCAAAGCTGCTTTAGAGTCTGCAATGTCCACCGTTGAAATTTTCCCTTCCCCTCACATATTAAAATTATAATCTATTTTTTTTTGGTAAATTGATTAGTGAGCAGGGCCTAAATTTTGATAGTTTGTCCAAAATCTCTCCTTTCATAAGAAACGGTCTTTTTAAAACTTCGATTGTATTCTACAGCAAAAATGCCTTAATATAGCTATATATGCTGATATGCATTTATGTATATTTATTTTTCACTTAATTTACTTATACCGAGGTATGTCATGGTATTTTAAGACACCGTTGAGTAGATAACTGTCAAAAACAAAACAAAAAAAACTACTTGACAGAGGGTAGGTAAAACCGTTTCCCTTGTGACTCTTTTTTTACTTTATGCTAAGCATAATCTAATAGTATTTCCTCCCTCACGACTTAATTAAATTTTGTCATCAATGTTTAGTCATTGCTGGGCATGTATATGTGTAACAATAGTGCTAGTTAGATTGCTCTATTATAACTTTCCTTATTTACGTTGTTCTTTTCTTCATTAGCACTTCAATCCTCAAGGAAGGTTTATTTATTTGATTGGTATGGAAATCTAAAATGTCGTTTGTTAATAGTTACCCTTGTTTTAACCTCCCTTGTATAACAAATAATTACTTTTTTCTATGTTAATTACCTTGCGTGTCAGCCATGCCAAAAATGATGTTAAGTTTGCAATTAAATTAAATTCCCTTCTTTGAGAAGTTAGTTATAGTTAAGTTGCAATTTATGGACATGATTTCTTTTAAAAGGAGTTGCTTTATATAAATCTTATCTTTTTAAAATGAGTCCTTTAATTTTCTCATGCACTCTCCTCGAGCCCTAAGAATTTTAAGAGAAAGTGATATTAAAACTTGGGAGGTTCACATATTAAAAGTATATATAGTAATGATTTTGTGTCTATATGGTACTCAGGGTAGTAAAAAGTGCTTTTAGTTATTTCGTCAGGTTAATAGGTTTTATTTCATATATTCTTCCTCATAATATCATTCAAGGAAAATTAAAGAAAAAACAGGTTTAAGAACAAAAAAATTATTTAGCCTAATTTCATTTATTTAATGAGGTTATTATTCATTCTTCCATTTGGGTTTTTAAAGAGGATTATTTTACATATTAATTACTATTTAGGTAAAATGTGCATCCATTATACTGGATTATTGTTTCATTTATTTATTGTTTTAATAATTCTTTTATATAAGCTAAAAATAAAAGATGGGACCTAGAGTAAAATATTTGCATAGTAAAATGCTAATGTTAATGTGTGTTCTAGTTAAAAAAGTAATTCCTTTAAAAGAGTAAGATAATTGCATAGTAAAATATTTGCATAGTAAAATGTTAATGTTAGTGTGTAGTAGTGAAAGGGTATTTCCTTTATAAGAGTAAAATATTTACAAATTGAAATGTTAATGAGTATTCTATTGATATGAGGGATTAGAATCAATAATTGTATTATTATTATTATTATTATTATTATTGGTAAATTTATATTTTGCATATGAATCTTTTCTTGATTGTCGCATGGTAGAATTTTATTAATCCCAAACAAGTAAAAAAAAAGGGTTTGTGTCATGTTTGTATGAAGAGAAGTGGGCATCAGAAAGAAAATTGTGTTTCGAGCTTATTGTCGTGTTGTTCCGCATAGTTGTGGTCATTTGTGCCATGTTTGCAGACTTTGTCCTCGTGTTAGGTAAGTGTACA
This sequence comes from Cunninghamia lanceolata, assembly GCA_027924645.1. Classification (NCBI taxonomy): domain Eukaryota; kingdom Viridiplantae; phylum Streptophyta; class Pinopsida; order Cupressales; family Cupressaceae; genus Cunninghamia; species Cunninghamia lanceolata. The sequence continues at coordinate 3,060,390 of BSBN01000551.1, forward strand.
TAGTGTGGGAATTACAGTTTTATTCATAGGAATCAATTGGTTTACATGTCTTTTGACTCATTCATAAATTCCTATTTGCAACTCCTCTCATGGGTTACAATATCCTTCTCCTTGCGTGCGTTGAGATGATCTTCACTTTATTTTGTGTATTTAAGAATGTATGTTCTGAGGTTTTGGAGTATGAGATGATTCAGGCTAATCTAGTAGGAAGTAACATTAGATTCTCTTTGTCCTCACTGCATTGACATTCAAATTGTCACATATCCTCAAGCAATTCCCTCCCTTTGCATTGCAATGCTCACCATCTCTTGCAAGGCATCGACCTATAATTTCTCTTATTGCTTGATCACGAAGAAACATGACTCGACCACTTTTAAATGCATTGTAAAGATAATAATAATAAATAAATGTAGTGGGCCTAAGTGAGTATGAGTCAGTTAGGGGTGTTATATAAACCAATGCCATACTGCAAATCTGAAAAATGAATCAGCAAGGGTCATTGCTGGAACCAAAGGCTTTCTAAATTATTCCACTTCATAGAGCCACCAACGTCCATCCTTGGGGAGACACCTTTAAATTTTTGGAAAAACAATAGCACCGATCTTTCGATTTCAAATCCCTAGTACAGTCACCAAAAATCTATTAGTGAACAAATTTGTCACTTCAGTTTATACTCCTTTTGCCCACAAGGATGACAAACTAACCCACAGTTGAGTCACTTGCAATGATGCTTGCAAGCGCTCTCTGCTTATTTTACAAGACGCATCTACCTTCGAAAGTTGTGCAATAAATGAAACCGAGTATGCTTTTAAACAGAAAGCAAAAAGGCTCAAGAACATCTACCCATAACCATGAAATAGATGTGCAAGGCTAATTCAAAATAAATATGAATACAAATAAATGATACACAACTCACCTATCCCACACCAACAAATAGTAATAGATTGATCAAAAGACAACTATATTTCTCTCAACACATATCACATAACAAGAGCAATATTGAAGACATATTACAAATTGACATAAGAACAATTGCATTCATAGAAGATATTTAAAGACACGAAGTTCTGAAAATGTTCTTCATTTCTCCAACACAACAAAACTCAAAGTTTCTGAAAATGCCCCTGAACATGAGTTGAGTCAAGAAAAACCTAACTAGAATTACAAAACAACAAAAAATGAATTTTCTCCTCCTCCCCTGTTTCACAAAACAACTTGAAAAAGAAGATCCTCTATATTGTCTACCAATTGCCTATTTATGGGCTTTCCCAATGAGACTTCATGGCCTTTTTTGTAACTGCTTCTTGAAAATACATCATGATGAAAAGGCCCCTTCAGTTAAAGGCATGGCCCTTGTAGCTTATTTTCATCAAATGACATCTGTGCCTTTTGAGGTGTCTTGGAATGTGATATTTGACAAAAATCCTTTTTAATATTATGACCTTGGCATAATTTGAGCAGGTACTAGTGAAAGTGGTTGGATTAATTTTCCCTTGAAGCGTTTTTAACTAACCAATCTTCATACACTCACCATGATCTTCAAGTTCACTATTATCACATGCACTTTTTATCATAATCTTTTAGAAGTTTAAGCACACATATTTTATCTAGGGCATTATCAATAACTTCAGATAACTGATTGGGCCTTATGTTGCCAATACAAGATCTTTATAGTTCAAATATTTCTGTAGAACTTCACCTTTGCAATTCTCATTATCAATGGGGTGATCTGCATCAACAAGAGCAGGTACAGACCTTATATGACTACCTGGAGGAGGCATGAGCTTATAATTTCTATCTCAGTCCTTTCTTAGTCTGTTACCATTTTTAATTGTGTCCACATTCATATACATGGGAATCTTAACACCCGCCCACCAAGCTCGTACATGTCATCTTCTCACTCATCCATGTTTAATTTTTGCCAACATCTCATTGGTGGAAAACCTCCCGTGAAAGGAAATTTCTATAGGCCACACAAAACTTTCGTTGTTTTGAAATAACCTATCCTTTCCATTTATATGTCGATGCATCAACTTCATCAATGAAAACAAATCACAGTGCATATATTCTGGTGACAGTGAATGAATTGTTGATTCTAGAGGTGAACTATGAACCTAAGGCAAAGATGAATGACATTTCATATCTCTTGCTATTGCTCAAGACTACGTTTCTCCAAAGCAGTTCATCAAATGGTTTACGGCCTCAGCCCATGCTTGCACATTTTACATACCCGTCCATCAGTGCATTTCGAAACATAATAGTTGACCTAAAATTCTTCTTTACTATGTTTAGATGGATACTCATAATCAATCTAGCAGAGCACATAGAGATCCAGGGAAAACACCTCCTGGAGAATAGAAAATTTCTAAAGTCTATTTGACAGTATTTCATGGGACGATATTCCCTCTGATGTAATTTATCACATGGTTTTTTTGCCTTATATAAGTTTCTATATCATGCCTATAGCTCCACCTATCAAATAGTTTGTGTGCTTTAGAAACCAATGTCTTGGGTAGAAGTCAAAATGGTGGCAGCATATATGTTTCTCTTATAAGCCATGCGTGCCTGTATAAACATATCGTGGCCTGAATTTGAAAGGCATTCCCATTAGTGACAAATTTGAGCTTATTGGACAAGCCATCGACATCACTGTGTGGACATTTCCATGAAAGAATCATGAACTTGGTGTGGCTCAGAGGATGTTTGAAAGTTTGCTACTGCCTGTTCAACAAATCCACCCTATGTATCCCCTGCAATCGTCACTTCTTATGGGACTGTTCTTTGAAACTTCCTGTCAAGCAATTTACATTTCTTGCATTGGCCATTACTGTCTGTCTGAGCATTTCAAACTATAATATCTGACAATAATTCTATTTTCTATTATGTTTTGATATCACCTGCGACTCCCATTCATTGTACTGGCATGAGCTATGAGGACGTCCATAAGTTCTTAACATAGGCTGTGTGAATGCTGGCAGAGATGGAAATTGGGCTTTACATTTACCAATCTCATTTTCTCAAAAGTTTCTAAAGCCTTTTTGACAAACTCAATTTGCATATCCTGCGATGATTGCATTCATGAGACGACATTTCTTGAGAGGCATCCTTTCAAACTATTCACGTACCTTGTGTATGCTTCCACATCCTCTATCGTGCCATACCTAAAGCATCCTATGAAAGAAACTCATAATCTTGCGAGTTAAAGAGCAATTTTTGGGTGTCGCCTTAATGGTGCACAATGATTCAAATGTGCGTCTGAGATGTGGACCTATGATGTTTTCCCTTTTCAAAACTCGAACCTTTAGTAGCATACTTATATAGAACAAGCATATTACGTGCTACAAAGATGCCTCGGCACTGCCTCTCCATCTTCGTTGTTGAGGGAGTTTAAGGGGAAAATCATAATGCTGTGAGATTTGAAATGAGCAGCGAATCTTCTCCTTAAAGTTAAATGCTAAACTTTCTAGTGTCCAATCCATGCTTCCACAGTTTGCATACATGTCTGGCAGGTGGCTGGAACTACCATATCTGACTAGAATTGCCATTTCACTATGCATTGTTGAATTCCACATGTTACTACAAAAGGTGTTAATGACATTGTGCTGCTCTATCTATTCCTATCATAGCGTGGGCTGGGATCTTGTGGAATTTGGCATGCCGAGGCCATAGCACATTGCTTCATAAATCAGTTTGCAACCAAAGCATAGAGACTTGGAACTGCATTTCAACTCCAACAGTTCACCTAACTCAGATCCCTCGATGCAAGAAATACATTCGTACATTGTAACTGCAGTAATTTAGGGCTCATAAATGAAAATTGAAAACCCTAAAAGTCCCCCAGTGGTCGGGCCATCAGTGACTTCTTGAACTGTTGAACCAAAATAAAGGAGTTCAAAATTTTAGAAGACCTCCGACAACAAAGAAGTTAGGCAATCGGGAGATTTTTGAACTATTGAAACATAATTGGGGGTTTATAAGGTTCCTTAACAACTTCCCCACAACACAAAGGGATTTATTTTTCATTAAACTTTTTGGCTTTTCATAAAGAGTTAGAACCTTTATAAATATGACTTTAATAAAATCATTAACTCTCTTAAGCCATCTTTCCTCCGTAAGAAATAATGGAATTATTCCCATAATGATAAAGCTTCTAGTCCCTTTTGTGACCATAGAAAAATATATCAAGCTCCATAATCTTGGGCAAAAGTGGCGGATTTGACTTCAAGGAAAAAAAATTAGACTTGAGATTTTGAAAACCACATTTCGGGAAAAGACAAAAAATTACATAACTTTCACATGCTAGCTTAGATTTTTATGAAATTTGAACTATATGGTAACTAGACCATCCTAAGAAAAATGTAAAAAACTTATAATCTCTAGCCATCTCATTGTCAAATTTCGACTCAGTTTGCTGATCACGAGTGGAAAAATGTAAAGCTAGTTTTTTTTGCAATTGGTAAAGCATTTGGGCATGAGGGTTGGCTAGATTGGTTGAAATAGGATGAGGATCAAGCCCACAAGAGGATTTTAAACCAGCTTTCATAGATTTTCAAAAATAATCATTTTTGGGATTTGGTAGATCTTGGGTCATATAGAGAAATGCATAGAAAATTAAAAAATTTTCAAGTTTAGATTTTCGGGCAACAAATCTATAGAACCAAATGAAATGAACATCGTATATGACACTGACCCATCAATGGAAATATAATGGAGACTCCATTCTAATCTATGAAGATGGTCCAAACCTCTGCAACTGCATTTCTATCTATTCACACAAATATCAATAAAAAATCTAAGTCTTCAAAACTGTCTCTCCACTTTTCTGATTCACATCACAACCAACACCCTTTTGCATACAAACACCTCTCTACAGACTTCACATTGTTTCTCTATAGATAGAACTCACACTTATACATCTCTCAATCTTCAGACAAAACATTCATCCTTGCAATCACCCAATTCACCTACATTTCTCTTCAAAAGACTCATCAAAAATATGTCGTCAATGTTGCATATCTCAGACCTCAAAATCTATCCATATATAATGAACCTGTAATGTCATTATAAATGAAATGGCCTTTCATTTCCCTTTCTCTTTGCATATCCATTTTCCCTTTTTCAAACAATAAAAATCTAAAATAGCCTCCATATCCTTCAAATAAAAATCTTCAATAATATTTTTAATCAAACTGCCCTTTGTCAGAGAAAATAAAAAATCTCTTTCATATTCCAATTCTCTATCTACAATAAGAAAGTTCTCCAAAAAAAAAAAAACATTTAAAGATTAAAAATCATAAAATATTTTCCATGTTTCTGATTTATGAAGAGCCTTTCAAATATCTTTCTCTGCATAACCTATCAAATAATAAAGAAATATTCTCCCAAATTTGAAACCTCTCCCACAAGCATTATCTGTTTGAAGTAATAATAAATTTTGCAATAACCCCTATACCTCCATTTTCAAAAAGCATTTAAGGATCCACTAAACTTCTCCCCATTTTAGAAAAAGCAAAACACTCTTCATTAAATCCCTTCAATTCTATGAGAGGGAAAAATAGAAATAAAATCTTCTTAAAAAAATGCTTTAAAACATCAAGAGATTCTACCTTTTGAAAGGCTAAAAATAGCCTTTAAAAAAACACCTTCTTTGCAGTCATAAGGAGATGACGTTCTAATACCTATCAAAGTGGATGTAGGGAGGTGAGGGCACACATTTGAATGTCGGTCTTTGATCTTTCTCCATGTGTCCATCAAAGTTTTAAAGAGGACCACTGATTTAACTTCCGTGCACGATGTCTTTTCCATTAACCTGGGCTTCCGGTAACCTGACGGTGGTGACCCCCTCAATATTGTAACTTAAGTTACAACCACTACTGATCCCATGTTAACTTCTTTTTGTAACAAAGTGCTGATAGTGTTAAGTGTTTAATGGTCTTTTGAGGTCATTAACACATGAAACTTTAATATCATTTAAATTTACCTTGACTTCTGTATTAAACCTCTACCATAACTTTGCCACCGAAGACAATAACATGAAACTATAATGCCACTATTCAACACTGCCACTGTGAAGATAGTATGAGTATGAAGATAGCATGACAACTAAGGTAAGAACAACAACCCAACAATCCAAACACCATTACCAAGGATCACATCATTGGACCATATAGAGACATAACATCCTGATCCTCATGTGAGTCACACACTTACCATATGAACTTATCACAAAGCCATAAAGTAACTATCATAAGATTTGACATGAAGCACCAAGTGATATTTTTTTCATCAACTAACAATGTGAATCATAACCTCATTATGAAGAGCATCACTTTGCAAGACATGAGGGATAAAGCACCATCAACTTGTATCAATCTACATGTGCACTTTCCAACAATCTCCAACACTAATATGAACTCAAGGCATCATCAAGATATGAACTCCATCTGAAGCAAACATAAAGCATTCAGGTTATAAAAGCAACCTAACAACATGAAGATATCCAACTTGATATAAGTTCTCTTCAACCTCCACAACTCTTGAAGTAATGACATGACATATGAGGATGGCATCTTGTCATATGAAGAGCAAACACAAGGACTAAATGATCCAATCAACATGAACTAAGAGCAACATTGAAACCATGAAGACCATGAGTTAGAGTAGATCAATTTTCTACAAATATTTTATGACTCAGCACATCTACACTCTAGTTATCAACCAATGAATGATATCATTATCAACGTTTGATCCTTTTGACATCAATGACAATCAACCTCAATCAGAGCCATGGCCATGAAAAGAGATGGTGAAAAAGAGTGTGAAGATTCATACAAAACCATACAGCAAAGTGGGTTTTGTCCATTGTTTTGTTTTCATATCAAATACAATGAAACCTAGAAATAACATATCACCATTTTTGTATATGAAGCACAATGACAGAAACGAAGCCTTCTCATCATTTTTTTCAAAGTTTGAAGGAAAACAAAGTTGTAGCAAAGAGCAACAATACATAAAATCTCTTACATGAAGAGCAAAAGGACAGAGTGGCTGAAATCCATGACTAGAGAATCCTCAGGTATCATCAAAATAAAACAACAGAGCTTCAAACCCTACCTTCTCACAGCGCAGTAGGGAGCAACCAAAAGATGCAAAGTGAAAATGAAGCAAATTTAGGGTTGCCTTTCTTTTTGGTTAAGTGCCCTAGCCCAAGGATGGGCTTTTTGTTTTTGTTTCACATTTGAAATTATTCTTATCCAAATGCCACCACTGATCCATAACCCAGGTCAACAAAACCTAATGATGCCATGGGCCCTTGTGAACAGGAGGAAATGATTTTTACAAGTGCTAAATGCCAAGGCTGGTTTTCAAAGCATAATTCAAAAGAATCTCCATCATAACATTTCCAAGGGGTCAATGACCCATGTGAGCATTAGCCATGGGGAGACAAAGTTTATTGAAACTTTAATTCTTTTAGTCATGTCTGCCATCATTTGCAAGATGTGACTTTTGAAGTCAAGAGGGCAGAATGATTAAATTATTTTGTCATGCAAGATATAAGGGTGTTTTTTTGTCTTATGCATACAAATTGATTATCAAAGAAGAAAAAGTACCCTTTTTAGAGTTAACACAATGATGCTACAGGAGATACTAAGAATAAGCATGTGGTTTTGGGCCAGGTTTTTTGAAGACCTTCACAGTGACTAGACAAGGATGGAGTTTTGTTTGCATGGAGAGTGTGACCCAAGATTGACCAAGAGAGTTTATTTTGCTTGAGCAAAGGGAGGAAGTTAATTTCTTTTACTTCTAAGTGTCATCATCTTTCAGATTTAACTCAAACTCCTATGTTCGTACTATTAAGAGACAAATTAAAAAAATAATAATTATTAAATGCAATGAACTATAAATTGCTTTAATAATTGTTATGTAATAAACATAGGGGAAATCATGCATCATACACCAATTATTAAATCAATCATGTTGATTGTATTTAATAATTTTATATTTAGTTAACTCTTACCTATCAATCATGCAAAAATAGAGAGGGAGTTAAACTAAAAAATGAAAACTCATGCAAATGAGTTGTGGAGTGTTTTTCCTAGATTTCTAGTCAAACTGAGGTGGTTTTGGAGTTCTCCTTGGTCAAACAGATTGAGAGGGACAGTTTAGATCTATTTTAGCTTCTTTTGGAGTAGTTAAGACCCTTGTTTTTAGGGATTTTCTGTTGAGCTCGTGAGAGAGATACTTTTTAGTAGAGTTGACTACAGTTGACTCAAGAGAGTCCCTTAGAGGTGCTTTTTTGTATTATAGAGGAAAAAATTAGTTTTTCCCCCCAACTCTTGATTCTATGCTTTTTTTCTTGCACATTGCAAAAAAAGCCATACATTTTTGTAACTCATTTTTTCTAGATTTATAGACAGCAGTAGGTTTACAAGTTATATGCTTATCATTTTTTGTAGTATTTTCCTTCTATTTGTATAAAAGATTAATATTTACCTTCTTAGATCCATGTGGGTGTTTTCATGAATGATTTTGATAGAATTAATGTGTTTTAAACAGTCAAGGCCTTTAATTTCTGTCTCATTAATTGTTGCATATGCACAGAAAAGCAATTCATATCACAGGTCTTAGGTTTTGCTTTTGTTTATTCTGCCTTCAAAGTTGTGAAACTTAGTTTTCCTTCCCAAAAGACTGATAATCAAGCCTTCTTCTGAATTATTAATGTGCTCAAATTGCCCCCTTTACTGAGCTGTGTAAGCAAATTTTATTGAAAAGATAGTTGTGAATTAAGTTCTCCCTTATAATATCATTTGGTGCATCACCTTATAGAAGTAGCTTTTTCTTTAAACAATTATCCTTTTACCCTTTTGCCTCAAAATTACATTAGTTTCTAGAAAACATCAAAAGGGGAACCAACCCATAATCTAGAGGTTCATTCTCACAATAAGTCACCTACAACTTGAGCTTGATCCCATGTTGCACATGATTGCTGAGTTTTACATTGAGCATTTAGGGCACAATCCTCCGTGACAATAGCTTTTGGTACGCCCAGTGGGACAGATTGGACCATTTCAGTCCAAAAGTGTGTTCATATATCACTGATATTCGGTGCGTGTACAAGTGTTCTCAACCTTTGGAGGGAGGAAATCAACACATCTAGCGAATCTAAGTGACATTTCTACTGGTTTTAGTATAATCAGGTGCTGATTTATTTCAAATATTTTTGTGTTTTGCTTGTTTTTAGCCTTTGAATGAATAAGCATGTCTATGTTTCATGGAAATATGTTATATCATTCATCATATCATAAAAATCTTGTTAATTCACCCTCTTATTAGTCATATCCAAACAATCATACTACTGGTTTTAATCCAAATTCTATGACTTTTCAAGAAAACCAGCATGCTCAATATGATTACTACCCGCCCATCCCTGCTCAAGTTCCATATTAGCCTATATTTGTTCAAAATCAGCCCCAAGAAACCTATTTTTCAAACCAGCATGGCTATCAGCCCGATCCAACTCCAAACTTTTAAGACATGAGTTTCAGGGATATAAGATTCTACTTCGAAAGGAAGTTGAGTGAGACTAAAGAAAATCAAGGGTATGAAGGAGATCAAGAATATGATTTGCAACAACAAGAGTTAGCTTATCAAGCCTATCTTCAGGAACAGTAGTTGGAGGCACAAACGATACAGGTTGAGAGGGAGATGCTTGCGAAAGAGGAGAAGATGAAGCTTTTGTTCACTCAAACACAAAGGTATGAGGTCCAAATAGCTCCATTCATTCTAGATCAGCCTATTCAAGAAGAGGTTCATAAGCATAAGTTTCCAAGTTTCAAGCAAAGTGATCCTTTTAACCCTCCCAAGGTCATGATTCCTAGTTTTAGAGATTCTTTACCATTGCAAGAGCCTATGTTTGCACAATCTAAATTTATTATTCCTCAAGACCAGCCACTTCAAGAGCCTTTTTTCTTCCAAGAATCTCAAGGAAATCTCCAAGTTTCCCTATCAAATGAATCTAATTGTCCTATCACTATTTGTCTTTATAAGGGTGGACCTATTGTCTTTCAAGATAGCTCACTCACCATGAAGGAAGCTAGGAATATAAATTTAATGCATACAATGATGGAGTAGTATCAGTTAGAATAGAGGAAGATTAAACAAGAAAAGATCTTTCAAGAAGAATCTTTGAATGTTTTAACTAAAGAGCTTCATTGTTCTATTGAAGATGATGAAAATGTGGTAACACTTATCTCAGCAGATCAGCTAGGATAGAAGGATGAGAAAGTAAAAGAGGTAGATCAAGAGGAGCATTCCATAGTTTGGTTTAATGAATTACCTTCTTTCATGGAAAATTGTAAAGAAAGTGTGAGTTTGCTCTCACCAATAGTAGTTTTAGAGTAGCAAGAAGATGTTAAACAATCTAATGAGTTGCTGATTGAATATAATCAATGTGATAATGGAGCATTAGATCAGGTAGAGGAGTATAAAGATAATCCATGATTTTGTTGCAAACTTAGATAATGTGAAAGAGGTTTTAGTTAAACTATTTGAGGAACTTCCTGGTTTTGTGAATGAAAATGGAATGAGCATGTCTATGCTAAGATCAATGCCTAGTTTTGAGTAGTAGAGTGATGAAACTCATCTAGATTCAGTAAGAGATTACGAGTTTGATGAGAACATTTTCTCTAGTATCATAGAAGACTTTTGCTCTAACATTGATGATAATTTGATGCCATGTGAACCAGTATGTGATCATTCTATTTAGGTGAAGGAAGTAGTCATTTCTTTGGTACTTGATAATAGACCAACATCACCTTCAGATCAGGTTTAAATTGTGATAGACAATGAAACAACAAACAATTAGAAAGAAAGGAGCAGTAAGAGTACAAATTTTATCCTTTCAAGAGGATGCCCAATTAGAGCTTTAGCCAAGACGGATACCAACCAGGTTCCACAAATCTTGCATGCACCTAAACATGAAGCTGTGACTGAGGGGTAGCAGATTTATCTTGCTTATATATCTCAGAGCAGTGACATGTCTAATGATTATAATGAGGTATGTGGACTTGTTCTCATTTTCCTAGAGATATTGCAATAGTTGATTATTTTTTTAGATTTCTCCATATCTCTTTGGTTGCTCATAAGCATCTAAACCATTGCAAATTGTTAAGAAAGGGAAGTTATTTTGTAGAACCAATAAATGCTTATGTCTAAACACTACCACTACTAGTTAGTGTAGAGTAGAGTAGAATTTTTATTTCAGTGTTTCCTTTTCCAAGAATTGCAGTTGCACAGTTAGATGGCCCTGTTTAGAGCCGATTTATTTTCTTTTAGTTTTGTTATGCCATTGTTTGATTTCTGGCAATTGAGCTATAAATGGCTTTCTAAGTATTTCAGGCCAAAAAAGACTCATATGCCCAATGGATATAGAAGGATATTGATCCTATTTGTTTAGCAGGAAAATGCCCCTAAGAGGTTGCTAAAAATGTTACTAAATTTTGCTTGCAAATCAATTTAGTAAGGCTTTAACAAATAGTTATTAAAATGGGGTAAGAAAAATTTTGATACATGAGCAATCCAATCAACATCAGCTGTCTTGATGAAGGAGTTTAAGTATTAATTTATCAGGGTCATGTAATAGTTCGAGTTGAGCTATTGCACAATCCAGATAAATCAATAAAATAGGCTTCATTAAGAAAAACAAACATTCAGAGGATATCAAGTTTTGAAGCTAGACTAATCTCTAGAGTTTATGTTTCATGTATGTTATTGTTGTTTATTTTGTGCATCTCAGTGTAGCTTAGAAAAAAGGTATTTATAAACTATCAATTCTTCATGGTATAAACATATGTTTCAAATAAGGTTCAGTTGTTCCATGTTATGTAATTGATTCATAAAGAAAAGAACACATAAGTCATTCCATAATATGAAATAGGTGATTATATTCAAAAGAAATTTTTAAGGTGTCCCACACAAGCCATGGGAATGACTTAAAGATGCAACATAAAACTAAATTATAAATCTGAAGAAAGAAAAGAGCATATGAAGAAAATAGAGACCTATCATTGCCTGTGAATGATGAATCCCAAGGTTGATCAGGTGCATCTTCAGTTCCCTCCATCCAGTAAGCTCCAGAAATACTTGTAGGAGATGATTTTAGAGCTTGGGGTTCCAATTCTTTTCACATACAATAGAAACAAATATATAGTCTACTTTTATGAAGCATCAAATTTAGATGTTCAGTCATTACAAATATACAAGAAAGGAAGAATGAATGGCTGCATGAGAGATATAGATACTAGATAAGAAGATAAATCAAGAAAGAGAAGCACCATGTCCTTTAAATCAAGGTACATTTTGTATTCTAACATGTTTATTTAATGTGCAGGAACAAGGTGATGTAATAACATATCAAAATTATAGCATGTGGAGTAAATGTGGCTTCCACAAGGGTTTAGCCCAGGATGCTATCCTCTTTTTAGTAATATAAAGAGTACATTCTAGACAAGCAACATACATGTTAAAATACAGTGATAATATCAAAAGGACAATAGTAATTAATGCAATGAACAATTGTGAACAATCACCATAGTAAGCATGACAAGAGTATAGGATAGTCAACATATAGGCCCCTAAATGGTATAGGGCAGTCACCACATCACTCTTTAGTCATGAACAAAATCAACAAGGGCAGTCAATAAAGGATTGATAGTCAATAGTCATAGTGTGTATGCAAGGTGTATGCTACAGCATAGTCACCATAACGAGAATTGAATGTTATATTGTGCACATTAATGGTCTTGGTGTTGTAACAGTGGGAGTAATAGAAGTATTATCATCATAGGTTATAGCATCCAACAATGACAAATAACCCACCATGGTTACCACTAATCAAGGAGAAATGCAATGTTCATGGTTTGAACATCATAACAATGAAAGCGTAGTGTTGTCCTTACCTCATATTAAGTCAAAAGGCAAAGTATTATCACTGTTAAGGAGGGTATGAGATGATAGCAAGTATTCAAAAGATACAAGCATGAGATACATTGAAGACAATAGCATACAACAACAATCATCCAAATGGCATGGTTATGAAGGAAAGTTGACAAATCAAGAATGCAGTCATAATGGGCAGCAAGCAGTTACTTGTGAGAAGGGAGTAGTCACTGGGTGATCATTTCATCATAGAGGAGAGTTTAAGACAGTCACCATGGCTGAGCACAAAGTTCAAGGATGGAGGTTTCAATGATAAAGCACCAATATAAAGCAAAAAAGGGGACCCTAGGGTAGAGCCTAGAAGGATCTACAAAGTTAAGGGGTCTTTAACAATGAATGCTCAAAAGGGAGGAGCTCAACCACATTCAGATACAAAATACAAAGACAATGATATATCCAAATGTCAAAGGGCAGTAAAAGTGGTAGATGGACAATATTAAGGGGGAAGTCCATGGGACTGAATCACTTTTAGAGGAAAGTGAGCATATCATTGGAATCATGGAGTTCTTGAGAAGGTCAACAAATTGACAATCTCATCTTCATAGTTCAAGACAATGCAATACACAGGGGCAGTCATTGAGTATAGTATAGTGTTTTGAGGGAGAAGAGCATCAACTGAACAGTGTAGGAGTAGTTATACATAGTCATATCTCAATGACTATGACTGTCATTGAAATGCTATACCCCAAGGACAGTGCTCATGTGTTTCAATCATATCTTGAAAACTACAATCTGGGTTTTTGAGATTTTTTTATAGAAATTAGAAGATAATAAGGTGAAAAAACCCTTTAAATTTCTCAGCAACTTAGTTTGTAGTTTTTGAGAACTTTTCACTAGGCCTAAGGTAATATTTTCATTTCTAGAATAGAGGGTTCGTTCAAATATCAAAGAAAATACAGGTTCTCATTTAGTTTCGGGCAATAACCAGAGCATAATGCAAAGAGACAAAGCTAAAAGCTATCAGGAAGAGTCTCAACCATGAAAAGAGACAGTGTAAAAGAGTGTGAAGCATCATATGAAACCATACAACAAAGTGGGTTTTGTCCATTGTTTTGTTTGCATATCAAATACAGTGAAACCTAGAAATAACATATCACCATGTTTGCATATGAAGCACAATGACAGAAATGAAGCCTTTTCATCATTTTTCTCAAAGTTTGAAGGAAAACAAAGCTGTAGCAGAGAGCAACAATACATAAAATATATTTTCTTCATTTAAGTTACAAAAAGCACAATAACATGAAAATCAAACATTTTTTGTTTCAGCATAGCTACAGAGCTCTTGTCATCATTCAAAGAACCAGAGCATGGAAACAAAATAATACATAGAAACAATGAGCTATAGAAGAATTTATCACTTTCTGTACATAAAGAAACCCAACAAAAGTAAAGAAGTAGCTTATAGGAAGAGAAAAATGACAAGAGTGGCTGAAATCCACGACCAGAGAATCCTTAGGAGCCATCAAAACAACATAGTAGAGCTTCAAACCGTAGCTTTTGGCAGCACAACAGGGAGCAACCAAAAGATACAAAGTGAAAATGAAGCAAATTTAGGTTTGCCTTTCTTTATGGTTAAGTGCCCTAGCCCAAGGATGGGATTTTTGGTTTTTGTTTTACATTTGAAATCATTCTTATCCAAATGGCACTGTTGGGCCACAACCCAAGTCAACAAAACCTAATGATGCCATGGGCCCTTGTGAATAAGAGGAAATGGTTTTTATGACAAGTGCTAAATGCCAAGGTTAATTTTCAAACCATAAGTCAAAAGAATCTCCATCATAATATTGTCAAGGGGTCGATGAACCATCTGAGCATTAGCCATGGGGAGACATAAAGTTTTTTAAAACTTTTATTCTTTTAATCATGTCTACCATCATTTGCAAGATGTGACTTTTGAAGTCAAGAGGGTAGAATGATTAAATTATTTTGCCATGGGAGGTATAAGGATGTTTTTTGTCGTATATATACAAATTGATTATCAAAGAAGACAAAGTAGCCTTTTTACAATTAACACAATGATGCTACAGGAGATAGCAAGAATAGGCATGTGGTTTTGGGCTTGGTTTTTTGAAGACCTTCATAGTGACTAGACAAGGATGGAGTTTTGTTTGCATGGAGAGTGTGACCCAAGATTAACCAAGAGAGTTTATTTTTCTTGAGCAAAGGGAGGAAGTTTATCTCTTTTACTTCTAAGTGTCATCATCTTTCAGATTTAACTCAAATCCCTATGTTCGCACTATTGAGAGACAAATTGTAAAAATAATTATTATTAAATGCAATGAACTATAAATTGATTTAATAATTGTTATGTAATAAACATAGGGGAAATCATGCATCACACAACAATTATTAAATCAATCATGTTGATTGTATTTAATAATTTTTATTTTTAGTTAACACTTGCCTCTCAATCGTGCAAAAATAGAGAGGGAGTTAAACTGAAAAATGAAAACTCATGCAAAGGAGTTGTGGAGTGTTTTTCCTCGATTTATGGTCAAATTGAGGTGGTTTTGGAGTTATCCTTGGTCAAATAGATTAAGAGGGATAGTTTGGAGCTATATTAGATTGTTTTGGAGTACTTGAGACCCTTCTTTTTAGGGATTTTCTGTTGAGCTCGTGAGAGAGATATTTTTTAGTAGGGTTGACTACAGTTGACTTAGGAAAGTCCCTTGGAGGCACTTTTTTGTATTATAGAGGAAAAACTTAGTTTTTTCCATAAGTTCTTAATTCTATGCTTTTTTTTGCACATTGCAAAAAAAGCCATGCAGTTTTGTAACTTTTTTTTTTTCCAGATTTATAGATAGCAATAGGTTTACATGTTATATCCTTGTCATTTTTTGTAGTATTTTCATTCTATTTGTTCAAAAGATTAATATTTATCTTCTCAGACCCATGTGGGTGTCTTCATGAATGATTTTGATAGAATTAATGTGTTTTAAACAATCAAAGCCTTTAATTTCTGTCTCATTCATTGTTGTATATGCACAGAAAAGAAATTCATATCACAGGTCTTAGGTTGTGCTTTTGTTTATTCTTCCTTCAAAGTTGTGAAACTTAGTTTTCCTTCCCAAAGACTGATAATCAAGCCTTCTTCTGAATTATTAATGTGGTGAAATTGTCTCATTTACTAAACTATGCAAGTAGATTTTATTGAAAAGATAGTTGTGAATTAACTTGTCCCTTCTAATATCATTTGGTGCATCACATTATAGAAGTAGCTTTTACTTTAAACAGTTACCCTTTTACCCTTTTCCCTCAAAATTCCATTAGTTTCTAGAAAACATCAAAAGGGGAACCAATCCATTATCTGGAAGTTCATTCTCACAATAGGTCACCCACAATCTGAGTTTGATCCCATGTTGCACAGGATTGCTAAGTTTTACACTTAGCATTTAGGGCGTAATCCTCCGTGACAACAATAGTATAGAGCAGAGCATACTCTTTTTGGCCACTTTTTATAAAACTCTCATATTATTAATACAAGTCTACGAGCATTAATATATATATATATATATATATATATATATATATATATATATATTAATGCTATAATAATTTTGCAATTTTTAAATTCCAATCAACTTGATGCCTTGACACAATTTTCAAAGTGTGTACATATCTTGCTAATATAGATGGGGGCCAAACTAGGTAGAAGGAGGATAACTGTATGTCATGGGAAATTATTGGTGGTGGATAATGATGGATGAGCATGTGAGGAAAGAATAAGTAGAGAAATGAGGTGCTGGTGCAGGAGCACCTAACACAAGGTGGCCTCCATGAGGCATTCAACTGTTTGATGTTCATTTTGTTGTTTCCAATAAGGTCCTAGAAGACCATTCATGTAATAAGGTCAGTTTGACCAATGCATGTTATTTTAGTTTGTATCTAGGTTTATTTTACAAGTCCCAAGTGACATTTGTGAATTGTAATCGTATAATGCTAAAAATAGCAATAATGCTAAAAATAGGTAGTTAGAGGTTGTTACATCTCCCAGCCACTCGGAGATTGTCTCCTAGCTGCTTGGAGTCAAGTCAGTACTACTGAGGGTGAGTAGATAAATGCCTGAGATCATTGAATGTATTAAGTAGTAGTAGTAGCGAGTGGTATAGTTGTAGTTGAAATTAGAGATTAATGGTTTGTAATTGTGAAATAGAGCATCTATGTATGCACATTTTCTAGAAAGTAGAATAAACAAGTTCTATGTTGTCCATCTTTCTGTCATTCAAATTCATTAGGGTTTTCTCTGTGCAAATGATTTGCTATTTTGTGGCCAAGATGGGTTCTTAACCCATTCCACAGGTTAGATTTCTTCAAAATTGGTGGAATGGTTGTACATATCGATTTGTGTTTTCATTTTGTTTTCTATTTTATTCATGTTCATGTTTGCAGGATCGCATATAGTATGCATTGAAAGATCCTAGCATTGTCATGTGCTAGGTTGGCAGGGTGAAAGATCTGTGTTATATTGGTGGAGGAATGGATCTGTGCAGTTGCAAAGTTATAGGATTTACAGTGGATCAAATCAGTGCAAGATTCGCATTGTTCCATTAGATATACACTTTGTGTGTATATCATAATTGTATGTCAGATAGACATTCTGTGTATATATTGCAGCTGTATGGTTGTGTGTATCTCACAAATGGTTATCATGGTTGTATGTGGCGAATGTACATTGTGATGATACATTGAGGAGAGAGAAAGTTATAAGCTTCTGATCGGCATACAAAGGAGTCAACGGTCAAATGTACATTCTGCAAATGTATCTTCCGGTTGTATGTTGAAACATACATTGGGTTAGATACAGGGAAGTCAGCGGTCAAACCCATTGAATGCATATTTTGAATGCATGTTTTCAAATGTATCTTACGAATGTAGATTGAGGATATACATTGCGTTAGGTCAATGGTTGGTCCCACTGAATGCATATTTAGGTTGTATGTCTTGAATGTATATTATACATTGTGTTAGATGCAAGGAGTCTTGCCGAAGACAAAGCTTGGTATTAAGCTTATCAGAAAGAGATATAGATAGGTGGAAGGGTTTTGAGTTACGCTGATGGCATAGGATCTTGCCAATAGTAAAGAAAGTATATGTTTTGAATTGCTTCCATTGTGTGCTCTACATCAAATTAGTCTCAGAGCTAGCAAAAGCTCTGGGTGGAGGTGTTGTGTATTTGTTTTCTGTCACTGAGAAGGCAGATGAATCCTATTCCTATAGTGTGTGGGTAGATGATGATGAGGTCTATTGTGACTATTCACCAATAGAGATTTGGCTAGAAGAGGGTGCAGAGTGAAGCCACAGAGAGAGAGAGTGGTAGTGCATCTCCAGGATCTGCTGGTGGATGAGAGGAATGGGTCTGTAGCAGCGACAGCTGATTGAACATTATGTTGTAGTCAAATTGAGGATTTGTAGGAGTGTTCACGTTTGGGTGTTGTCTGTGAATGTTTATGTCAGACAAGGAAAGCGAGACAGAGGCAGAGAGGATGCCTCCCAAAAGTATGTCATAGGATGCCATTAAGAAGCTAATCAAGGAGATACTTGCATCCAAGTTGGGAGAGTTCAAGCAGTCCAAAGGCAAAGGCAAAGATAAGGAGGATGATAGTGACAGTGATGAAGGTGATACAGAAATTGGGGAAACTAGTAAAAGGATAGAGGAGATACCAGCAGACCAGAGGGCATTTTAAATGCATTAAAGTCAGTCAATAGGGACACCATAGATGGGTTACCTATGTATAGTGGAAGTATGGAAGATGAAGAGGTGATTGATTGGATTGAGGCATTGAACAATCATTTCAAATATAAAGAAATCCCTAACGATAAGAGGGTCAAGTTGGCAAAGGCAAGATTGCAGGGATCTGCTCTTGCATGGTGGAATTATGAACAAGGAGAGAGAGTCAAGAAGGGGAAGAATATGATAACCTCCTGGGAGAGGATGAAGACCAAACTGAAGGCATAGTTTTTACCCCTGGACTATGATGTGTAGATGTATAAGAAGTTGTAGAACCTCAGGCAGAGAGACCTTGATGTGAATGCATACACACAAGAGTTTCATAAACTCAGTCTTAGATCAAAGAGGCATGAAGAAGAGTCAGACAAGGTGGCCAGGTATTTGAATGGCCTAAGGATGAACATCCAAGATGAGATCAGCATCTTAGCACCAGAAACAATGAACAAGTGTTTCCAAATGGCTTTAAGGACTGAAGAAAAGTTGAAGAGGAAAGGTGAGCAGAAAAATAGAGGTAGAGGTGGCAGAAATTTCAGAGGTAGCGATAATTTTGAAGACAAAAATCAGTCCCAAGAAGACCAAAGAGACACAAGCAGAGGTAAGGGCCAAGTTTCTAATTTTAGAGGGAGATTTAGAGGCACAAAAGGTGGAGGTAGAGGTTCTAATGTTTTCACTGGAAGGTGTTATCATTGTAATGAAATTGGTCATCCAGCATTCAAATGTCCAGAAAGGCAAGGTTCATCATGAAGAGATGATAGGAAGAATGACAAGAGGGTTCAATTTGTGCAAGAAGAGAAGGTAGATGAAAGTGTTAACTCTCCAATGGGAAGTGTAGTCCCAGTTGAAGATGGAGAATCATTGATGCTAATTAGAACACTCTTGAAGACATCCAAGGACATGATATAAAGGAGAGCACTTTTTAGGACCAATTGCAAAAGCAAAGGTAAAATATACAAGATAGTAATAGATTCTGGTTCAACAGAAATATGGTATCTCAAGAAATGGTGGATAAGTTGAAACTAGTAAGGATTCCTCATCGAACTCCTTACAAAGCATCTTGTGTAAGTGATAATCAATCACTTTTAGTATATGAACAAGCATATGTTGATTTTTAGATTGCAGAATATCAGGATAGGGTTTTATGTGATATTTTGCCCATGGAATATTGTCACCTACTTTTAGGTAGGCCATGGCAATTTGATAGGAGAGCATTGTATGATGGATATGCTAACACATACACCATCAAGAAGGATGGGAGGACTTTTGTGATGACACCATTGCAGGAAGGTGCTGAAGCAAAAAAGGCAGCGAAAATCATTTTGGTAGGAAAGAAAGAGTTCGTGAAGCTCAATGAAGAAGACACAAAGCAGGTTGAGGATATCTCCAGGAGTGGAGATCATAGTTTGAAGAAGGTTTTAGTTTTGACTGACGGAGATTAGATGGGTTAGTAGAAGGTCAAAGACCAAGTCTGCAAGCAGCCACAAGTTGATTGGAAAGACAAGGATGCTATCATAGTAGGGACAATTGTTTGTCCTCTAGAACCAACAAGAGTTGAAAGACAAACATATTCTACCATAACAGCAGTAAAAGAAGCATTATCCATAGTTTCCCATCTAGATGTTTAGACATATATGACAGTAAGGAAGAATGGCGAGCAAAGTATGGGTTTGATTGCAAGCACTCACTCATGGCAAGGTGTGAGTAGAGCCTACAATGCTAGGCATGAGTTTTTGACTCCATGGAAGCAAGTTGTAGCATAGAGATCATGGGGAAGACATGAAGTAGCAATGGAGATAGGTAGAGCAAAACAAAGACTTAACTCATGTGGCATGAGTTCTTTTCAAGGTGGGGTGTATGGTACAGGAGCACCTAACACAAGGTGGCTTCCATCAGGCATTCTACTGTTTGATGTTCATTTTGTTGTTTCCAATAAGGTCCTAGAAGACCATTCATGTAATAAGGTTGGTTTGACCAATGCATGTTATTTTAATTTGTATCTAGGTTTATTTTACAAGTCCCAAGTGACATTTTTCAATTGTAATCTCATAATGCTAAAAATAGGTAGTTGGAGGTTGTTAGATCTCCCAGCCACTTGGAGTCAAGTCAGTATTACTGAGGGTGAGTAGATAAATGCCTGAGATCATCAAATGTAATGAGTAGTAGTAGTAGCATTGGTAGTTGAGTTCAGTTTTGTTCAATAGTTGTAGTTGAGATCAGAGATCAATGGTTTGTAATTGTGAAATAGAGCATCTATGTATGCATATTTTTTGGAAAGTATAATAAACAAGTTCTGTGTTGTGCATCTTTCTGTTATTCAAATTCATTAGGTTTTTCTCTATGCAAACAATTTGCTATTTTGTGGCCGAGATGGGTTCTTAACCCATTCCACTAGTTAGATTTCTTTGAAATCGGTGGAATGGATGTACATATCGATTTATGTTTTCATTTTGTTTTCTATTTTGTTCGTGTTCATGTTTGCAGGATCGCTTATAGTATGCATTGAAAGATCCTAGCATTGTCATGTGCTAGGTTGGCAGGGTGAAAGATTTGTGTTAGATTGGCGGAGGAATAGATCTATGCAGTTGCAAAGTTACAGGATTTACAGCATATCAAATTGGTGCAAGATTCGGGTTATTCCATTAGATATACACTTTGTGTGTATATCACAATTGTATGTTAGATAGGCATTCTATGTATATATCACACTTGTATGGTCATATGTATCTTGCAAATGGTTATCGCGGTTGTATGTGGCGAATGTACATTGTCATGATACATTGAGTTAAGGTACAAAGGAGAGAGAAAGTTATAAGCTTCTGATCGACATACAAAGGAGTCAACGGTCAAATGTACATTCTACAAATGTATCTTCCGGTTGTATGTTGAAACATACATTGGGTTAGATATAGGGAAGTCAGCAGTCAAACCCGTCGAATGCATATTATGAATGCATGTTTTCAAATGTATCTTACGAATGTAGATTGAGGATATACATTGCATTAGGTCAATGGTCGGTCCCACCGAATGCATATTTGGGTTGTATGTCTTGAATGTATATTGTGCATATACATTGTGTTAGATGCAAGGAGTCTTACCGAAGACAAAGCTTTGTATTGAACTTATTGGAAAGATATATAGATAGGTGGAAGGGTTTTAAGTTACGCTGATGGCATAGGATCTTGCTGATAGTAAAGAAAGTATATGTTTTGAATTGCTTCTACTGTGTGCTCTGCATCAGGTGCCAACTAAGAGGCCAAAAAGAGCAATATGATTAGTTGAAAGAACACATCCGAATGAATTTCCAAGATAACATGCTATGAAAAAATAAGCATGAACCTAAGAGAAATTCTATGTTCCTAGAAAGGAATGGAAAAACCTAACTACACATGTTATTACAAGACAAACCCATAAGCTAAAGACATGACCTTCATAACTTGGATGAGCTATTGAATGATATGATTTTAGACCTAGAAGAAAATCTTGGATTAAAATTTTGAGTTAATAAACCACTTACTGGATTTCACCCAAAATGTAGGATTTGTATTTTCTTGAGGCCATGTTTACATGATAAGGATATTGAGTAGCCGTATGATATTGTACAAGTCAAAAACCATGGTGCACAACACTTTCTGAAGTAGCCACACAATATTGGCTCCAAAGTATTTTCTCTCCCATGTAGTCATATAATAAAGCTAGCTCCTAACTATTTTAAACTTGCTCTTAACCATTTTAGGCTAGCTCCTAATTGTTTTAGACTAGTTTTAGACTATTTCATGTAGCTCCAAAATATTTGATAGGCTAGTATTTATCATTTTGTGGCATACAATTAGCTAGAAATCAATTTGCCATCAATTTAAATTGGCCCATTAGAAACGTGTCACAAGTTAGCCAAAATTCTTTGTTATGGTGGGTAAACAACTAAATGTTGATTTTTTTTCTCTTTAGAATTTATTGTAATTGGATTATCTTTTATACAATAACTAGTATATAAGTAATATATTTTAGTATAAGTGGTATATTTTAGTGTGTAAATAGTAATAATCTAAACCTAGCCTAATTATATCTACACAATGCATTATTTTTATTTTATTTTAATTGGATTATCTTTTTTTTTTTATTGGTAAAAGGCCGAGTCCATTAATATATAAAATCAGTTATAAAATACAACTCTGTTTAGTGCAAGCACTTGTAGGAAAGAATAGAGCAAAGAAAACCTCCAGTCTAGCCCAGGACTTTTGCAATCCAGTACATACTATTTATTTATAGAACTTATACAGGGTCAAGCGCAACAAGGAAACATATTTTCTTATACAATTACTGAGATACAAATATAGACATCGCCCTTATCCATGGCCTTTCTTTTGATATCCTCTTGTTGTATGTCTTTTGGTTCTTCGACTCCTGGGATGACCTCCATGGCTTATAACATTTGATCAACTATCCATTATCTAATTAAAAGGGCTTCTTCTATCTTGCTCCTACCAGTATACCTATCTAACCTGAAACCACAGGAAAACTACCACTTCTTTTCACATGTTAGCTATACAAAAAACATAAAATTCATTCTCCTACAAACATTTGTTAGTTCTTTATAATGTTTGCCTGAGATGAAAGAATAAAATACTTGATATTTCCAAACTTATCAAAATTAATCAAACACACTTGCTTCAATGTTAACTTAAATTTGGTTATGTGGGGCATCCCATTTTGGTTGAGAGATCCACTATCTATGCCAACATATATACTGTATAAATACTAATATATATATCTACATGTGGGCATAAGTAAGTGTTCAGACATTTCACTTAATAATGTTGATAAACCAAAATCTCCCGTTCCATCTAAATTCTAACCCATCCTACAAAACGTTTTTACCTATCAAATCATATCAATTAGATCTCTCAAATGAGCTGAACTGGTGGCCTGATAGACTAGAGACCTCATTATTGCCTTTCTTATTACCTGCCTTCTCACATGACATTAGTGATGCAAGTTTCAATCAAAGCATCGAGACAACCTGCTTCGCACATAATATCATTATTAAACAATTATGGAGATCAGATCATATCTTAAACTCTTCATGCTTGGGTATTGAGCCCCGTGCTGAGAGAAGTCCTGCAAACTTAGAAAGCCTTGAATCTATAGCTATACATCTATCTATATATATAATTTATATATATATATATATATATATATATATATATATATATATATATATATATATATATATCAATAGATATATAGATGATAGATATATCTGGAGAAATTTGGTTAAAATGATGCATCATGAATAGATGCATTGCACTTTATATACATCACAGAGCTGAAAAATAAGTAAACTATGGTTTATAAAATAATGTAAAGGCCTTAATTTCTTAACATCAGCAAGACTTTCCTTTTGTTATACCGATCCATGCTCTATGAGAAACTAGTTGAAGTGGTTGTCGACATGATATTAAGGATTAGGGAGAATTTTTTAGAATATGCCGATGGAGAAAGTGGCACCGATTACCCTTCATTGGGGAGAAAATGCACGGTCATGCCAATTGGCATATAGAAACACTATCGGTGAAAACTCTACAGGCGCTCTCGACAGTGTAAGTCATGCTGATGGTGGAGATCGGTAGGACTCTCACTGAAGCATCCAGTGGAACAAAGGGAACTAGTAGTCATTGACAAGAGATTATCATTGGAAAGAAAAATCTAAAAATTAGCTTTGTATCTAAAAATCAGATATAAGAATGCATTTCGAAAGATACAATCAGAAAATTGATGTGGGCTCCACCATATGCATATTGGGCTTGTATAAATAATAAAATACAAGCCAATATATAAGTTAAAAGGATGCAAATAAGAGATACAAACTGGATGTGAAAAAAAAGTTAAATCCTGCAAAGTCTTTGTATGTTCAGGGTGCTTGTATGTTTATAATATACATACGCGATATACAAAGGAATAAAAAGCATCGCTGGGGATACAAGGTAAAGAGAGGGTTTGTATAAGACGCTTTATATGTGCGCTTATACGAGATAACATACAAATGGCAATATACAAAGAAAATATACAAAAGAATATTATACAAAACCCGACATAATTGGAGATATAAATAACAGGTGGGGACCACGTATGTATGTTGGAAACAATTGTATATGATATGCAAAAAAGTAATACAACAAGATACATACAATGGAGGATCCAAAGATAATTTCAATTTGTTTCACAAATCCAATGAAGTCCGCAATTGTATAAAAAGTGTATGCATGTGATATAAAAAGGTGATACAAACAAATACATACAAGTGTGGACCTAGTTAGAAAGTTAAATTTTGAGAACTTTATTTGAAGTCCGTGATTGTATATTGCGATGTATGTATACAAGATACAAAGACAAATGCATATGAGAAACAAAGGAAACTAATTGGATTATCTTTTAATGTAAAATAGTAATAATCTAAATCTAACCTCATCACATCTACACATGGCATTATTCATGACATTATTTTAATTGGATTATTTTTATAGAATCATAAACCTAATGCATTGTTTTATTTTATTTTGTTTTGTTTTAATAATTAACATATAAGTGGTATATTTTAATGTATAAATAGTAATAATCTAAACCTAACCTCATTATAACTACACATATCCTATTATAGACAAACTCTAAATATATTATATTTAAAGACAATCCCTAAATATCTATATATATCTTGTGTTTAACCCTAACTCATTCCTATCAAAATCCTTTTGCAACCATTGTCTCCTCTGTCCATGGAGTATGATGTCTAAGATACTTGTTATATGTTATCTAATATTTAAAGACAAACCCTAATTCATTCTTATATATTTTAAAGACAAACCCTAATTCATTCTTATATCTTTTAAAGACAAACCCTAAATATCTATACATATTTTGAGTTCACATTTTATTATAAGCCACTAAATTTGAAGTCTTAAATTTTAACACAAACCCTAACTCATTCTTAAATTGCAACCATTATCTCCTCAGGGATGAATTTTGATATCTTAAATACTTGTTATGAATTGCAACCAAACATTTTTACGAGTAGCGTCCTACCATGAATATGTCCTGTTTCCAAACCATAACGCCGTCCATCTGCAACCGCCTCAATACTCGCTTCTCTCGCAGCTGGCAGTGAAACTTCATTTAAGCTACGACAATCACCGCTGACACAAATACGATAGGGAAATGTTGAAGATGATTTTGGCACGCTTTCTCTTTTCCACCCACGCAGAAATCTACCTCTACGCGGGCAGGCCGCGCATCGTGGACATCCTTGTGCATCATTAATTAGCAAATTTCTCTCATCCTTGCACATCGTGGACAATGCCTGGAAGAATAGGTCTGGTTCTGAGGTACAGTTAACATTCCATTAGTATTGTCAGTACATGTACCTTCATTCGACATTTGTGCTACTTTCATGCTGAGGTATTGCTCAATATTTATTGCTTCAGTCTACTGCTGCTGATAATAACTGAGGCACTGCATTCGAAATGAAGCAGAACAAGGCAGCAAAGAGGAAGGCATTTCTTCAATGAAACTGCTTGCTTTGTTATTGCGAACACGGTATTGTTCAATAAAGATCTTTGCCCACTGGCAGCAGATTTCAATTTTTCTACAGAAGCCTCAAGATTGCGTTGTTTATTCTTAGTTGGGGATTTTCTATTTTGAAACTAATAGAAAATATTCGGGTCTCCCACCTGTCCATATTCTTGAAGTTGCATCCTGTATCTAGTCTGTCGGGGGATTCACCATCACAGAATTGAATATGCTCTCCAGAATTCAAAACTGCTCCGGTTTAGGATTCCATCTTGGTTTTGCCTCTGAGTTCCTCTCCCTCTCGTCCTCCTGGGACGATGTTCCTGTCGCAAGATTCCTTAATACAAAACATACCATGCAGGAAACATATTGCGTGATACTAGACAATACCGTGATTGAAATATAAGTTGTTTGATTGTTAGATTGTTTAATCACTCAACCTTTTGATGTTTAAGGTTTGTTTGAATAAGGGGGTTAATAATGGATTTCAATGCAAACCTTAAACATCAAAAGGTCGAATGATCTAACAATCAAATAATTTAGATTTCAATCATGGTATCATCTACTATTACACTATGTATCCTGAATGGTATATTTTGTATTAACGAATCTTAAGACAGGAACATCATCGCAGGAGGAGAGCGATAGGACCAGACACAAAACCTAGATGGAATCCCAAACCCTAGCAGATTGAAATTCTAGAAAACATATTCAAATCTGTGATGGTGAATCCCCCCAAGAGATGAGATACAACAACTCAGGATGCAACTTCAAAAATATGGACAGGTGGGAGACGCCAATGTTTTCTATTGATTTCAAAACAAAAAATGCCAAACAAAGCAAAAACAACACGATCTTCAGGCTTCTGCTGAAAAATCTAAATCCTCTGCGAGTGCGCAAAGAGCTTCATTTCAAGAATACAGTGTGCCCAATAACAATTTCTAATGCATGCCTGGCAGAAAACAAAATTTAATTTGCAGAAACAAAGGAAAATTAACTTGTATAATGCAGTTACCTTTTTTTTATTTAATTTGATATTTTTTAATTTATGTTTGAGTATTTATATAGATTATTTACTTTATGTTAGCTTTATTCTTATGTTAATTCATTTAATAGAATTATGTCCATTATATGTTTCAAATTTAATTCTTATGTGCATTCATTTAATAAAAGTATGTCAGTTATATATTTTATATTCAATTGTTATGTGCATTATTTAATAAAACTATGTCCGTTATATATTTTAAATTAAAAACAGTCACAATATAATTTTGATGTGCATTCATTTAATAAAAGTATACCAGTTATATATTTTAAATTTAAAAAATGCTTACTTTATAATTTTTTTAAAAATATGTCTGCTCTATTTAGTTTTTATGTGCATTATTTAATAAAACTATGTCCATTATATATTTTAAATTAAAAACACTTACTTTATAATTGTTATGTGCATTCATTTAATAAAAGTATGTCACTTATATATTTTAAATTTAAAAAACTTACTTTATAATTTTAAAAAATATATGTTGGCTCTATTTAGTTTTTATGTACATGGTCACTCATTCCCTTATTATGTGCATTCATTTAACAAAACTATGTCGCTTATATATTTTAAATTGAAAATAGTTACTTTATAATTGAAAATACTTACTTTATAGTTTAAATATATATGTCAGCTCTATACATGGTCACAGTCATCCCTTAATGATGTGTGTCAGTTATATATTTTAAATTTAATTCTTATGTGCATTCATTTAATAAAACTATGTGAGTTATATATTTTAAATTAAAAATAGTTACTTTATAATTTTTATGTGCATTCATTTAATAAAAGTATGTGGGTTATATATTTTAAATTTAAAACACTTATTTTATAATTTAAAAAAATATATGTCAGCTCTATTGAGTTTTTATATGAATGGTGATTTAATGGTTATTTAATGAATGATTTGAAGTTAGATTCCCTCATTGCCACCTTACTCATAGAAAAATGAGGAGAAATTGTTTAGAGGGGTCTAAAGATGCTTCGCATGTGTGAGGTGGATATACAAAGAGAGGCAAAGATATGAATTAAAGTCATAAGAACAAGTCTAAGTCCAATGGAGGGTCTAGAACACCTCATGGTATGGGTAGATTGAGGTGTTGGAACTATGACAAATAGGGGCATCTCATAAACAATGTAAGAATAAGAAGAAAAATAATTATGATCCTTAGATGGATAAATCATCTAAATTTGATGAAGGTATTGATGCTTTTATTATTTCTACTAACATGACTTTTGATGACTTTTGGTTAATAGATTCAATTGCATCCTACCACATGACTCTTCACATGGAGTGGTTCTTAGTGTATACAACTTATCATGGTGGTGTAGTTTTCCTTGGGGACAATAGCACACAAAAGATTATGGGTTGAGATGAGGTAAAACTGATTTTTTGGTATGAGAAGGTGAAAATCCTCAAGGATGTATAGCATATCCCTAGTTTAGATACAAATTTAATTTTTGTATAAAAATGAATGATTTAGGGGTACATTTTACTTCTAGAAGAGCGGTTCTAGGTTCAACAAAGACAATATGGTGTTGGCTAGGGGAACTTAGTATGGGACCCTATTTAGGGTAGAAGCATCTACTTTCTATAACTCTATTATTGTAACCAATAACATTGTATCTTGTAAATGGTGACACCACAAGATGGGTCAAATAGGTTAGAAGGGTTTCAAAACCATCAAAAATAAGAACATGGTTGACAAATTGTTTGGTTGCTCTATCAATTTTAATTTCTTTGAGCATTGTATGTATGGAAAACAACATTTGGTTTCATTTAAATCTAATGGTACTAGAGACAAGAAAATTTGAGAGGTTATTTGTAGTAATGTATTTGGTCATGTGGATGTGCATTGAATTGGAAAGTCCCACTACTATGTTTCTTTTAGTGATGGTTATTCTAGATATTCTTGGGTTTACTTTTTGACAGAAAAGTCTACTATATGTTCTACATTTATAGAGTTTATATTAGAGTTGAGCATAGATCAACTAAGTCAAATGCAAGTATCAAATATAGAGTAATTAAAAGGCAAAAAAGTGTGTACATATAGTAGAGAATAGGAAGTTATTAGTTGAGGAAAAGACTCCTCAACTAATAGCAGTGGCAAATTGCCTCCCTACAAACTAGAATGAGTGGCTAGTTTAATGGGCAACTTGGTGACACCTATCCTAACCGCCCAACAATGTTGACACCTGAATGAGGCATGTGTCAAGATTGTGTAAGGTCTCACCTAAGTAGGCTTATGCCTAAGTGTATACAAATGAAATATATATATACACTAATACCACCCCTTAAGCATAGTTTAGGTGGGTACAAGAAGGATGGGTCCCGGATACTAGGCCTGGTGAGGTACCCATTTACAAAGTAATCACACATGAAGTGGAGAAAGGTAGAAAACATTGTGAGAAAAATCTAACCTCCAAAAAAGAGAAAAGATGTATGAAAATTATACAAATGAATAAGTACTACTTCTTTCACTAAGTACAATATATGATTCCCCCATAGGAGAGAAAATGATAGAAGGTCTGTGAGACCCCTCCATAATACATGTTCTACTACAGTGAGGCTAGATAGTCGACAAAGGATGTAGGTGTAGATCCAAGAACACCGAACAATGTTCCTTCCCTTGGGAAGAAATAAAACCACCTGAATATGCATGATATCTTCCCATGCAAGAAGATGTATTAATGATATTGAATCATGTTGAAGCTAATCCAATGATGATGATGCCCATGTTGATGCCGAAGGATGCCACAATCAAATTAGATGCGTGCCAAATAGACGAGGATGATGACAATCCAGAACCATGTGTAGGATGATGTAGAACATGAGTATCTGAAGCGGATAATGGAGATGCAGATTCATTGAAATTGTTATCAAAGAGAACACTGATGTCCTCAATGTGTGATTCCATGTAAGTAATGTTAGGTAGAAATATGTCCCAGTAAGCAATGACATGGGACTAGGCTTATGAATCCTCACTCTAATACCATATTAGACTTGAGCCAAGATAAACTAAGTCAAATGCAAGTACAAAATTTAGAGTAGATTTAAAGGCAAAAAAGTGTGTACATGTAGGAGAGGATAGGAAGCTATTAGTTGAGGAAAAGACTTCTCAACTAAGAGTGGTGGCGAGTTGCATCCCTACAAACTAGCGTGAGTGGTTAGTTTAGCAGAAAACTTAGTGACACCTATCCTAACTAGGCAACAACCTTGATACCTCAATGAGGCATGTTTCAAGATTTTGTAAGGGCTCACCTAAATAGGCTTATGCCTAAGTGTATACAAATATATGAAATACATATACACTAACACCCCCCACTTAAGCATAGCTTAGGTGGGCACAAATGAAATAGGTCCTGGCTACAAAGCTTGGTGAGGTACCCATGTACAATGTAAATTTGAAATCAAGTCCCGCCAAGTAGGCCTGATGAGGTACCCAAGGATAATCAAATCTCTCATAAATGGAGAAAGGTAGAAAACTAGAAGGGGCCCTCCAAAAGAGAGATAAGAAAGAACTAGAAGGCACCCCCTGAAGAGGATGAACTCTTTAAATGATGACCAATTTCTCCAAATGATGTCTTTCTAGAAAGAATTAATGGATGCTCTCTGTGAAGCATCTCTAGAATCTCATGTAGCAAAGCAACAAGAACAAATGCTAGAAGGAATCTTTGGGTGCTCACTGGGAAGCATATCTAGAATCTCATGTAGCAAGTGTTGTAGGTACTATCAGAAGAGTAAGACAAGCCTGTTGTACAAAATTACTGGAAGTTCATGAAGAAGCAACACACAATTCTCATGTAGCAATAGGTACAATTGAAATGCAATCTAGAACAAAAGAATAGAACAGTTCAAAAAAGAAATGTTCAGTCAAAAATAGTTCAAAGATCTTTCTATACAGAACTAATGGAAGTTCTTAGAGAAGTAACACTAGGCTCTGAAATGGCAATAGGAGCATCATCCCCAATAGATGTAAAGTGAGAAAATGTGAAGTTGTGGAAGAAGTGACAAATCTTCCCAATTGCAACAATTTTTCGACACTGAGAATTTCCAATTAATGATGTGGTGGATGTAAACTCAACTGTATTATTTGAACAAGTGATTTGATACATGGAAAGCAGATTTCATTTCAAGCTAGGAATGAATAAAAAATTATGGATGTATCCATTACCTACTTGTACTGTTCCTTGTCCACAAACATTATAATAATAATCATCTATCAGGATTTTGGAGATGTTGATAGGATCGATTGACATGAAAACCTTTAGATAAGGAGACGTGATCGGTAGCACTAGAGAGAACAACCCATTGATTTATCTTAGAATTGTCTTAAGATACCATAGGAACCCAAATATACACCTCCTTGAAGATTTTCCCCCCCAAAGTTCTTAATTACCCTTGCTTGAATCAAGCACTTTATCATGCAGTACTATAGAACTAAGCATGACAATTAAAATCGTACCCTAATACTTAGCCTATTACAAGAGTGACTTGATTTAGCACTAGCAATTTCTAAAAGAACCTAAAGTTTTTCCCTAACATGAATAATACCCTTTGCATATTTTTGCCCCTCTGAATGTGGCACTTTAATAGAAGTAGTGCTTTTAAACTAGTCCAATTGGAGCATAAACATGTAAATATTATGCCCAATGGATCTAGTCTTTAAAAAACACATACAGGAAAAATGTAATCTTAGGGATATGAAGGTGTTACTATAAAGATTTGTCACTTAACTCTATCTTCTCTCACGTAAACAAATGACAACTGAACCAACAGTTGAATCAATTCTCTTCTTATTTTACGAGGCACAACAACCTTCCAAATACATACAATGAATGAACATAATGTATGCTTTTAACTAGAAAGTAGAAATGTGGTGCATTTAACCAGAAAGCATTGAAGGTGATGAATCACAATGTAATTTGTAGAACTAAGAAGCACAAAGATTTCAACCACTACTATCATACACATATATCAATTATCATACAATCATCACTATGAATCATTTGTCAAAAGAAAAACATCCACAACAATGAGCTAGAATAGAAATCTCCAATCACTTCTATATAGAATTGCAAGCTATAAAGTTGACAGCATATTCAACATAAGAAGAATAAACATTCATCCACCATAACACAAAGTTTACGATTTTCAAATTTAATTGCACCAACTTCTATTCATATATTAAAAGTAACTGAAAAGTAACATGACTTAAAAATTAACCTTCCACCAAAAAAATGATTGTCAAAAGATCCTATGCATTGACAAGCCTTCAAAATATATAGCCTTTCCAACCATAATGGTCTTTAAAATAACAATGGCTTCTTGAGGACAACCGATTAAAAGATAATTAAATAAGTTGTTAAACTTAAAAAACCCTCTAGAGCTAATAGTTTTTGAAATAAATAGAAATAAAGCATATGAAAAGCCATTAATTGATAACTATCAAGTCCTCCTCTCGCATTGCCTCCATCTCCTTATTTTGCCCTTCACCTATAGTTGAATATGCCTATGCCATTTGAGATGCTAGTGCCCATAACCTTGCCTTATATGCCATGTACTTGGTGATGATTGGGTTTAGCACCTTGACACTTGGACTACTAGTGATATTAGCTTGAAGTTTTCATTTAATTGTCATTCAATCTGCCTCCACCAATCTTTTATGAATTTCATCGATTTCATTCTTGAAAGTCTAGAGATACATTGCCATACTTCCAAGCTTTCCTATTGACTTGCCAGTCATTGTTTCAGCACCTACAAGTTCCTTAGAAAGCATTTACTTGAAGTTTTTCTTTACTTCTTTGATCTTGAGCAATTTGACTCCACTTTCATCAAAGGCTTCTATTCCTAAGATTGTGAAATTACTTTTGAGATCTTTCAAATCAGAAAAATATTGAGTGAGTGTATTCCTTAATTCTTCTTCAACTCCCCCTAGCACAAACATTCTCCATTCAAGTGTGTCTAACCATACTATAGATTCATTCTCATTAGGGTCACCCAAAAGCTTCTCAGCTATGAGAATACTTGTATCAATTTTTGTTATTTCTTAAACTTCCTTAAAAACCATCAACAAATTGTTGTTGTCTTTTTTAACATTATGTAGCTTCGTGGCCAATGTCTTCCTTTTGTCAAAAATTAAGGTACGCAATTTCATAACTTCCTCAATATATAACAATCCATCAAGAGTGATTTTCTCCACCTATTGTTCAATGGCTTTACCTATGGCTTGGTATCACTTGATATGTGGCAATATGTTGGGATCTAAACCATCCATAGTTATACTAGCTGTCTCATCTAAATGCTGAGCAGTAATCCTAAAAATGGATTGAATAAATGAGGTTAAAGTTCACACCTGAGCCTACAACTTGGCTTTTTCTTTTTTCTCAGTTTGGCTCCTTTTTTATAGTGTTCTCATAGGAAACTTGGCATGGTAAATATCACCTTCAACTGTAGAGGGACCCATATCAATTCTTCTCATGTTAAAATCTGCTTTGGTAACCTCATTTTCATTCTTCTCACTAATTGGGTCTACAATCTCCAAAATATAGTGTCTTGTAGAGGGATATGCAACCATTCTTGACATCCTCTTAGCCCTCTTGTGCTTAGGTGTATCTTGTAGTAATTTGGCTATAGTATCTATGTTTGTATCCACCATAGGATGATACCTCTTCTTCTTTTCTACTACCTTTTTTAACCATGAGGGGGAGGGAGGTGCACAAACACTAGCACTAGTATTAGTATTCAAAACAACATTATCTGATTGCATAGGAGGGATATTTTGTTCATAAGGTTCACTTAATCCTAGAGAATTGGGATTATTGAACAAAGATTCTAAAACACTATCTTCACTAATTTGGTTGAAAATCAAAGAATCGCTATCAAGAATTAGAGAGTTGGGAGAAATCACATGGTTTGCTTGCAGTTGTTGCAAAGCATCCAATTTCTTTTATGTTCCTGCTCTTACAGACGTAGGTTGGCCATCCTATTATCATGTAGTCTTCAGTCTTCTATTGTCCTCAGGTTGTTCTCCATCTCCTCTAGATTGTGAGACAACTCTATGAAGAGTTGCATCCACATTAGTTGTGGCTCTTGGAGTATGGGAAACCTGTGATGTGTTATGTGCCTTTGTTGTAGATTCATTTTGCACTAAAAAATAGTACGTCCTCTTAATCTTGTCCCAACAATTTCTTAGTTTTTCTTAGCATAAAAGAAGACTGAGCCATGACATTCATGATCTCTTTATCAACCAACTTATCTAAGGCAAAGGTACCAATATAACATTTTCATAACCCTCATCTAAAATTTAATAATTATCATCAAAACCATATGGGATGCGTAGGGGCAACTTGAAATCCTAGACTTGGTCTATTGTCAACCTCATGCAGTCTCTCCTTTGTACTTCCCTTTCATTAGTACAATCTTCCCAATAATCCTTGAGGTAAGGCTGATGTTCATATAGGATTCCTCCATGCAAATTCTTCTTAATGAAATGCTTACTGTTAAACAATGGTCACGTGGGCAAAGGGTGGAAATTGTATATAGCAAAAAAATTCTCAATATTTAAGGTATTATCATTACTCTTGCAAACATAATTTAAAGATAGAGACACAGGGAATGAATACCCTTTCTTTTTCATACCATGATATTTATTATTCACAGCCGCCATCTGGTGACATACTTCCAAAAGGACAAGGTAATTTGAAGAATACCTAGGCAACTTCAATGGAGCACTTTTGAAACCTCTAATCCATAGATAGGTAAACCTATCAAAATGAATGTAAAAGCTTCCAAAATTCAAAATCAATGTTGTTGGTTCAGGAAAAATTCTTGTCTCAAGTGATCCTTCAATCCTTTTAGCATTCAACATGAGAGAGAAATCATTTACATGATGAAATTCTTTCATTGGGCAACTTCTTTTTGTAACTATGGAGAATAATGATACATAGGTGTATCTGGCACGAGAAACCCCTAAGTCCTTAGACTAGGCTAGACAACCTCTTTACTAGCTAGAATGTAAATCATAAAAGAACACATATGGAAGGACACCTTTTGGTGAAATTTTGCCAGTTGTTCATTCATATGTTCACTTATCAACTTATCTCAATCTACATACTGAGACTCACTAGAAATCACTAGAATAAATTGACACATCTAATTTTCAAATGATTCTTATTTGGCACTCCCAACAATACAGTGTAATAGGGTAATCATATTAGAGATTTCTTCTTTAAAATGCGCTATCTACAAATTGGAGAGAAGTAAGGAGCTACCTTTCTTTTCAACTTTAAGCCAACTCTTAGCAATACGATTAAGGCACCAATCCTTTTTATCCTAAAAAATCCACAACCCATGGTAACAAACATATCAACAAATTCTTCACAGTCTGTCAACCTTACTGCATGTGACACAACCTTTGAATCAACTCTGGTGATCATGGTGCCATTAAAAGCTCAAATTTCTTGTGAGTCAGGATCATACTTTCTTGCATAGGAAATAATTAAATCTAGACACAACATGGCAGGTGGAAAACCCCCAACAGGGGCTAATCCACTACTTGCAATCCTCTCTACAATTGGAGACCTAGTTTCTTGCCGTATTCTAATCCAAAAATCTTTGAGGTCTAAGTGTCCAAGATTAGTATCCCTCACTTTGGACAAACCATTTTCAATTACAAAGGGAATTAGGAACCCTTGATACTTATATTTTATTTTGACTTGTTTCAAAAACTAGAAAATGAAAGCTTCTAAAATAGTTAGGGACACTAGAGAGGTCCACAAAATATTTGGGGAAAATTGACTACCTAGACTCATGAATGGAAAATTATTCTTCTTCACCCAAACAAATAAAAGTGCTCAATTTATTGTAGGCAACAAAAAGAAAGTAAAGGAGTTGATTATCTAACCTCATTATGAATATTTTTGTAGACTTTCTGCTAGCTTCAAAGTTTAGAGCTCCTCCAGCATTATCTCATCACAGTGAGAAATAAGTCTCTTCTTTGCAAGGTGGTAGGTTTAATAAGACTTTGCATCAAATCTCATTAAATATTCATTAAACCTCATTAAATCTTGTGGTGAAAAGTACTAGATAATTCTTATTGACCCACTTTAATTTCTATTCAAAAAATATGTGGACACTTCCCCAAATATACTCCAGATTTCATGTAAATGGACATGTTTCAACATGTCGTACAAGTTAATTGTTGAAAAGATGATGCTTTGGTGACTAAGATGCACATTCAGTCAGAGTGTCGGCAATGTTGAGAAGTAAAGAAACAACAAATTGATAGTTCTAAAGTTCAAATAACTTCCAAATCTTTGACCACAAAATACTCTTTCAATGAACCAACACAAGGCTAAGCAGTCATGACCCATTTTTCATAACCTCACTTAAGCTATGCTTAAAGGGGGGTGTTGGTGTATAAATCCTTAATCATAGACATATACACTAGAGTTAATCATAGTTAGGTGAATTCTCCACATGTATTTTGATTTTTTTTATGTAGTTAGTCATTTTCGGGAGGTGTTGACTTGCATCAACACCTCATGCTATCTTTGTAGGTGGTTACTCACCACCACTTCATGTAGAGGAGTCCTATCCTTGTTTGGTGGAGAATCGGGTACTCACACTTGCCTATTTATATCCACCTCATCTATGAATATAATTGGTCGATTTCATTTCCAATATCATACTTGTTTGTCTAGTCCATGATCTTAGTCTTTTCTATATGCACTTAATAAGTTTGAGTTCAAAAAGGAGTTTAATTCAACTTCACAACTTGAGGGTAAAAAGAAAAGAGAATTTCATGGCTCCTTCTAATAAAGAAGTCAACAAATGGATTCTTAGTCTTGTTCCAATGGACCACATGTCACCTTACCAAGAGGTGTTTGTGAGAATCAAACCATGCAATACCTTCAAAATTCTAATGGACGATATCTACTACAATGTATGTGGTATGGGAACTATAAAGTTAGGAAATGGACTTGTACATAATGTATTTTTCATTCTTGAAATTTTAAGAAATCATCTCTCTATATATCAACTCACCTGTTCTGACAAAATAGTTGAGTGTAGAGCCACAACAACCCTAATCAAAGAATCACAAAGTTGAAAACTTGTAGCAGTAGCAAAGGTTTGTAACTTTGACTGCAGCTTTACTTTTTCACACTTTACATCAGGTGAAGAGGATGCAACTTTAGAGCCAAGTGTTAATTCATGACTTAGCTTAGTTGGTTCTATATAGTATGTTGTTTGAACTCCAATAGCATCTTTATTTGTAATTACACTCATAGAGTGTCATGTAATTAAATGTGTGTTACACATAAAGGGAATTGGGAAATTGTACTCACACTGATCTATAAAATGTAATGAGGGGTTGTAACAATAACAACTATGAATCACACAGATTCTCATCTCATTCATGTGTTCACTCAATGCACATCCTTATTTTTAGTTTTTAGTATATTTCTTGGACCTACATGCTAGTCTTCATCCCTTGAACACTACCTACTTCAATCAGTTTGATAAATTCTCTTGGAATTAAGGGAATGGAAGAATTTACAAATGTTTAATGCCTTCAAGAGTTCCTCATAGCTACATCAGAATCAACATCAATGGCATCATCTTTTGTGGGGCTATCTAAGACTTTCCTTCTTTTTCTCTCTTTTGGAGGATAGTTTTTTCCCATTGGGTTTTCTATCTTTCTCTATTTTTGAGAGATTTGCATTGTACATGAGTACCTTATCAGACTTCATGGTTGGGACTCATTTTTCATTTGCATTGTGCACGCATACCTCACTAGGCTTATAGCCAGGACCCATTTTTTCATAAACTCACCTAACCTATGCTTAAGGGGGGTGTTGTTTAGCACTAACATTCCCCATATGAGAACCCTTCGCCAAACTTCACCAGCCACGCAAGTGGACAACGGAGTGCTCGCTGGGATCAACAGGGAAAGGAAACACTGGAAGCTCTGGCCCCACCTATTATGCTCACTCACAAGTGCGGGTAGGCAACTCCTCACATTTGATTGGGAAGTTCCCAACCATCTTAACCTATCAACAACCAGATGAGACCTCATATCACTGGTCTTGGCTGCACCAAAAGTCCAACCAGAAAGGGATAATCAGAAGTTATAATTCCATCCAAGATGCCCTCTTGTCTCATCTAGGAGGACCAACCCACATCCGGATCAAAACAAGGGGTGAAGAAGGGTTTACAATAGCCTATCAGACAGTGTTGAACTTCTCAAATTTTCCATAACTTCCCATTCCTTAGAAAAACCACTCTAGTCCCTTTAATCTTGTAAGCCATATCATCAGCAATGAGAACAGATAAGAAAAATCTAAGGAACATGATACTAGAAAGAGCATCCTTGAAAAATGAAATTCAATTATGTCTACATGGGAAAGATGATGCATGAAAAAAAAGTGAAGGCTCCTACTTATAGCCAAACTATAGAAATTTCCAAGCCAATGATAATTACTCCCTGTCAACCTACCCTATCAATCCAGTTCAATTAGTACCATGGTACACCAAACATAAATGAAAAACTAAGAGCAGTTTGCCAACATTGCTAAAAAAGGAAAGAAGGGTGGCACTTTGCATTATGTCAATCTCCCACAACACAAAACCATCAATTCCATAATGAAACAATCAAACCTGGCACCTCGATCATAGCACACAATCCAATTTTATAGAAAAATTGATTTTAAGTCCCACCATGAGGTGAGAAGAAGGTTCCTTCAAACCTGAATGTAAATCCCCAAGGATCAATCTGCACGCCACCAACCCCACGTAAGTGTACCTTCTCTATAGTGGCGGTGAGGCAGACACATGATACATGTGAAAGGCCTCCCAATGCACTAGCTAATCAATTACCACATTCCATCTCCAGGTACTTCCACCAAATTTGAAACCCATCCATTGATCTGTAGTGATATGGATTAACGGATGGCCCAAATGGAATTATGTGGCAACCACCCACTATCCTGCAAGGTGCCGATGCTTGGAAATAGATAGCCCACAAGCTAGCGGGGAATGACTGAGATTTGATCTTCAAAGACAATTGGGACCATTGGATCATGGGCCCACCTCGAATTCCATCATAGAAACCACCAAGGCCCATGTAAAGATATGCCATGTGGAGTCCACTCGCTACCTCACACAAGTTTTTTACCAGTTATTATATTATCACGGGCAAGTGGGAAACCAATAGAATGTAATCTATGGGACCACGCCGTGCCACACATAGAACAAATTGAGCACATGCATTATGTTGTGATATGAAAAAGGGGACACCCTAGGCACTTAGGTAAAATGTTTCGGTCCCTCCTAAAGCACACATAATATAATAATTATTTTCTTACTCAGACATAGGACATGGACACAAATTATACATGTGCAATCAAATACCTATTTAGGGGCATGGGGTCAACCTATTAACGATGCCAAATGACTTAATTCATGACTTAAGTGACTAGGAAAAGCATAAATAAGCCAATGACAAATTAAATTAAATGTTAGGGTTTTTGTAGAAATAGGGTTTTTGAAGATTTAAGCTTTAAGAAAAGAACCCTAGAAAATGGGAAATGAAACCCTAACCCTCAGGGGACCAACTGATGACCCAAATTATGAAATGCGACCATAGAACAACTAAACTTTTCCAAAGTCCAACCAGAGTGATCAATTTTTTATGATAGTTTTGTCTCTGAAATATATAGCTCTACAAATCCTAGAAAAAAAACTCAAAACCTAGGCTTGACGAATATCAACCTAGCATGATGAACTAGAAATCATGATTAGAATATGGCAAATAATAGGTCATTTAATAAGAGAGGGAAACCATTTTTCTATTGGCAAGAGACACTAATATGCATGACAAGTGTTGTCATTGATGGCAACTAAGTCCATCTTACACATCCTCATTACATAATTTGTCTATGTCGAAAGTCAAAGTGAAGATCTGTTTAAGTCTAGGTAGTTAGAAATAGAGCATGTGACAGGTTCTAGTATCTTGGTCCAGATCTCTCAGGTGGTAAATCACAGTGTACTATGGATCTGAGGGAGCAAGGATAGTCAGGACTATCTAAATCCAGGAATTTAGCTTTTGGTGATAAAGGATTTAAAAGTCATAAGCATCTGAGTATCAGGTTCTAGTTAGTTAGTACAATCAGAAGAAGAATAGGCTGACCTAGTATTTGATCTTGGTCTGGATGAAGAAAAGTTGTTAGCTAAGCAATTTGTGGTAATCAAGGGTATTAGCTGACATGATTGATGATTTGAGAACACAAGTTTTTGGTCCGTGTTGTTGATTGTGCATGGATTCAGCTGACAGAGCAGAGTTCTTAACAAATGTTCTAAGTTTTCTTGAAGTCGACTATAGTTGATTGAATTTCTTGATGCGGATATATATAGCCGATGAATTTGAGTGTTTTGGTGTGTGTGTGAACATGTGATGGTGCAAGTGCACAAAGGGCAGAAAGAAGTGTGAAGATAAAGATCCAAGCTCAGATTATGGCCTAAGAGTGAAAAATGGAAGAATAAGGATGAAATGTGTAAGATTAGTATTTTTTGCTTAACCCGAATAGAACTTCTACATTGGTAGATGTTATTCATCCATTCAAATAGTCTGTAATCTTCTTGTAATCATCTCTATAGGAAGTGATTCTCTTGGAGTAGTGAACTCTGGACAGGGCGCCCTAAAGGCATGTGCCTTCCCCATTTGTAATACTTTTAATAGAGTATAACTTCTTGTGGGTTAACCCCCACCATGGTTTTTCCCTTAACTAGATTTCCACAGAAAAATCCTAGTGTTATGTGTGTTGATTATATTCCTTCTCATGTGTTGTTAATTTATGCCTTCATAATTTGTTAATAAGTGATAAAAGAGGTAAATTGTGGCAAGTAATAAAAGTTTTTGTGACAACTGATTCTCCCCCCCTCGGTTGTCTACCCTTATTCCAACAATTGGTATTAGAGCAAGGTTCCTTGGAATAAGCCTAACAGCTTGATGAAGATCTAGGAAGGAGTTTCAATGGGTTCATTCATAGAACAACTTCAATTAGCCCTAGAAGATCTTGATCAGTCCAAAGAAGAAGTAAATGAACTAAAAGTGAACCTTAAATATGTTGATGATTGCTTTGAGATGTTAAAATAAAAACTAAAAAATATATGGAAAGGAGGAAGGAGCTACTTTAGTAGCTATCTAATTCTACTGAAGAAAATGTCATGAATAAGGATTTGGAAGAAAAGACAAAGGAATGTGAAAAGCTGACAAAAGAAGTTTCTGTTCTAAAACATGAGATGGAATCTAGGGTGATGAGGCTAACCAAAGAAATTGAGCAAAGGAAGAAGACTAAAGAAGACCCAAATAAAACTATGAGGGGAAGAACAGAAGAATACTGCAGAATGGACAGAACAATTAGCCATCTAAAATCTTATTTACAAGAATATAGACATAATGAGGAGGAACTTGAAAGGCAAATTGTCATTCGCAGACATGACCTAGAAATTACAAATGAATACAAGGAAAAGTGCAAGATAATCTCAACTAAACTTGAAGTATTGCTTGAGAGTTAGATGAAGGTAGATGATAAGCATGGTATGGGATATGAGAAAGGTGAAAGCTATAGATCTGATCAAAGAAATCCTAAACCAAGGAATCAAAGAAATAGACCTAGAAGACCTCCAGTAAGACAACCTAATGCTCAAAGGTATCCATCTTTCAATGGAAATTGTTTCAATTGCAATAAATTTGGTCATAGAGCTACTCAGTATAGAAGTAGAGTGAATCAAAATGGTGCATCTTTCTCTAGTCAATGCTTCAATTGTAATAGGTACAGTCATAGATCTAATGAATGTAGAAGTATGATGAACTACTCTAACAATAAAATAAATGTCAATTCTTTCAGTGGCTACTATTTTGCATACAATAGATTTGAACATATTGCTAATCAATGCAGATCAAGAGGAAATCAATCAAATGATTAAAGAAATGTTGTGTGCTTCAATTGTAACCAATCTAGTCATGTTGCAAGATCCTGGAGAAGTAGGAATGATGACAGAAAAGGTTTGGTAAATAGAAAACTGGATGAGAAGAGACAAGACAAAGGCAAGGGCAAAGTTGATGTCAATGAGGTCCAGAATGAAATGAACAAAACATGGGTAAAGCAAGGTGAAATGAATGTTGAAAATGGGTCTGCACTAGAATCCAGTGCTAATAATTCCTCCGAGAATTGATCAGGAGTTCTAGCTTAGGGAGAGCTTAATTGAAAATTTGATTCCCCCTCCAATAAATAGGTGCCTAAATTTGGTATGATGAATGAAAATAAAGAATCTTATTGTATACCTGTTGGAGAAAATTCTAGAAGAAAAGAAACTAATGTGATTGATTGCAAAGCAATTGAAGATTGATTGCATGTAGAAACAATGTAACCAGATTTATTAGGGTAGAGCATTTATTATAATAACAAATTAGGTTTTGTGGAGGATAAAAAGTTATTCACTCAATCATTTGGATCACTTTGTATTCAAAGAGAATGAATAGAAGAGCACCTGAGTTAAGATTTGAATGATTTGAAGTGCAACCAATGAATTCATCAGCTAACCCTAATCTTGCGGAAGAAAAAGGTGTTTTTCTACGAAGCTTTAAACTTGTAATCTTTTGCAATGGCTACACCGTTGGTTGTTGATATTACTGAAAGGCCCTGACCCAAATTTAAGAAGCATCCACATAAATCAGTAGAAGTCAACTCGTTAGGTGCATTTTTAAATGTTCCATATAATGGTAAACCAGAAGAAGAGAAGATGTATTCGATGCTGAAATGAATTACAATATCAGTATAAATAATAGGTAATAGTTGATGAAACTGTTACAATAGTTCGTATAACTGTAGAACCAGAACGTAACTGTATATGGTTATGTAACAATGTAATATTAATATATTATGCTAACATTCCCCCCCTTATTACATTGTCTTTACAAATATACCTTCTAAATAGTTCAAATTTGATCCTACCAAGAGATTTGGTGAATATATCTCCTATCTGAGAGTCTATAGGGCAGTACTGGAGTTGGATATAGTGGTTCAAAACTTGGTCCCGAATGTAATGACACTCAACCTCAATATGCTTAGTGCGCTCATGGAAAACTAGATTCTTCACAACTTTTAACACACCCTGATTATCGTAATAGAGAACTAGTGACTTCTCTTTAGGAATGTCCATATCTGCCAGAATACGATGTAACCAAATCGCTTTGCACATAGCTCCTCGTGTGGTGCAATATTCAGCCTTAGTGGATGAAAGAGAAACAACAGTTTGCTTCTTACTAACCCATGAAATTGGCCCAGATATGAGATGAAAAACATGGCCTAAGGTGGATTTCCTGTCATCTATAGATCCTGCATAATCTAAGTCTGTATATCCCTATAAAAAGAACTGATTGTTCTTCTTATATTCCAGACCATAATCAATTGTGCCTCAGATATATCTCAACACATGATTTGTTGCAACCCAATGACACTTCTTTGGCTCCTGCATGAATCTAGAGAGATAGCTGACAGCAAAACAAAAATCTGGTCTGGTGTAGGTCCAGTAGATAAGGCTCCCAACTAGCTGCCTATAGAGAGTGACATCTACTTGAGGTGAATCCTAGAAAAGGGATAGTTGCAAACCTTTCTCCACTGGAGTGGAAGTTGACTTATAGTGGACCATTCCATACTTTTCTAGGAGAGTCTTAGCATAATTCATTTGGGAGATAAATATGTGGTTCTTCTTCTGCCATATCTCCAAGCCAAGACAATAATGAAGT
Organism: Cunninghamia lanceolata; assembly: GCA_027924645.1. Lineage (NCBI taxonomy): Eukaryota > Viridiplantae > Streptophyta > Pinopsida > Cupressales > Cupressaceae > Cunninghamia > Cunninghamia lanceolata. Next base: position 3,104,527 of record BSBN01000551.1, read on the forward strand.
AGCCCCAAATCTATCATGTCGAAGGAGTTCTTGAGATCATTCTTTACATCATCAATGAGACTGTCTAAGCTACTAGTGAGAATAAGATCGTCCACATACAAAACCAAAATGACAATCTCTGTGCCTACATTCTTAATATACAAATTAGGATCTGAGGGGCTACAGGTGAACCCATGCTATAATAGGTGACCATCAATCTTAATGTACCATGCCCTAGGAGCTTGCTTAAGGCCATAAAGTGATTTGATAAGATGACATACCTTGTGTAGATGATGTTCATCAACAAACCCTTCTGGCTGGGTCATGTACACTTCTTCTTTGAGATCACTGTTTAAGAAAGCACTCTTGACATTGATTTGCTAAAGCTTCCATCCCTTCTGTGTTGCCAATGCATAGACCATTCTGATAGTTTTGATCTTAGCAATGGGTACAAAGGCCTCTTCATAATCAATGCCCTCCTATTGAGCATATCCCTTTACGACAAGTAGTGCTTTGTACTTGTCAATAGATCCATCTACCTTGTACTTTGTTTTGAAGATCCATTTGTAGCCAATGGGTTTCTTCCCTTTAGGCAGATCAACAAGTTCCCAAGTATGATTTTGCATCAGAGAATTATACTTTGCATCCATAGCCTTCTTCCACTGAGGTTGGCTTAATGCCTCTCAAATTGTGTCAGGTTTAGTACTGTCAACAACAGTACTCGTGAGCACAAGATTCACTTCATTTCTTGTCTGACTTCTAGTTCTGATTCCTAACGAAGTGTCTGGAAGAGTGTGCAAGTTAGAGTCCCTAATTGTACTTTGGACCCACTTTGGAGGTTGACTGTGCTGCTGCTGGTGTGCAATGTTTTGTGGAGGGCCCAAATCAACATACAACTCTCCTTTTAGTTCACTTTCTCTATGAGAGTCTTCCACATGCTCATCATCTGATTGTGAGAGCAATTTATGAGAAGTAGGAGGTTGTTGCTCTTCTTTCTGTGATAAGGAATTGAATGACGATTCATCACATACCACATCTTGACTCTCATGTATCTTCATTGTCTCAGGATCTATGAGACGATAAGCTTTTGATGTAATACTATATCCCAACAATATACACTAGAGTGTCTTAGGATCAGTCTTCTTTCTCCTATTGGCAGGGACATGCATGTATGTTGTGCAACCAAACACCCTTAGATGAGAAATTGAAGGCTTTTGTCTAGTTCATACCTCTTTCAGTGTCTTGTGTTGTAGGATCTTTGTTTGTGCCTTGTTGATGAGGTATACAACTATCCGTACTGCTTCTACCAAAAATCTTTCCTCCAACTTGGCTGTGGAGAGCATGCATCGAGCCATCTCCATGACAGTCTGATTACAATTTTCTGCAACTCCATTTTGTTGGGGTGTATAGGGAGCAGTTAGGTGCTACTTGATGCCATGATGCTTCAGGTATGCCATGAACTCCTTGGAGGTGAATTACCCCCTCGATCTGAGTGGAGGACAAGAAGAGACTGGCTGGCTTCTTTGACAACTTGCTTGTGAAAGTCCTAAAAATTGGCAAAGGCTTCATCTTTCATCTTGAGAAAGTACACCTAGGTCTTTTGTGATAAGTCATCCACAAACAATTGAAAGTACCTATGGCCTGAAAATGAAGTAGGCATGGGTCCGCACAGATCAGTATGTACCAACTCAAGGCGATGTTTAGCATGGAAGCTACTAGCCTTGAATGGATCCCGATGTTGTTTACCTACAAGGCATCCAGGATATATAGGCAATGAATTTGAAATTGGAGGAAGACCTCTTACCATTTGTTTGGAGGTAAACTGATGCAAGGAGCTGACTAAAAGGTGCCCATAGCGATAGTGCCAGAGTCCTGTAGATTCTATTGTTGAAGCTGATAGAGCTACTGTAGGGTTGGAGACAATAGATAATACAAACTGTCTAGACTTCATAAATACTCTAGCAAGTATCATACCTTCTCTTGAGATTAGACATGTCTTGACCCCATCCTTCACCTGGTACTCAACTTTCAGTTTGTGGTTCAGAAGCTGACTGATAGAGAGCAGGTTTGTTGTCAAACCAGGAATATACAGTACCTTGGTGAGGGTACAATGACTTGTCCCAAGAGAAATGATGACCTTGCCTATACCCTTTGCAACATACTCCTTATTGTCAGCAATTCAAACTCTATCTCTAGTAGGTTGTTCTATCAGTACATCAAACAGCTCGCGATTGCCTGTCATATGCTTGCTGGCACCCAATTCTATCAACCAAATATCCCCCATGGGCTGTAAGGTTTGGGAGACAAGGACTAGATTGTGATGAGTGCCACAGTTGGCTATTTCTAGTTCATCTTCTTCTGATGCATCATCTTGTTGGGCCACTACATTGCCTTTGTGCCTTCTACGATGATAACGGCATTTGGATGGCTAAGTATCACTGCAACCAGAAAAGGCTTCTTTACTTGAATTGCCTTGTGTTAAGGCATTGTACCAACAGTTGACAGTGTCATGATTGTTCTTGTTGCATATATGACACCATCGGTTTGCCTTGGAGGCTTCGACTATTAATGTTCTTGTTGTTTCTGTGGCTACTTTCAGTGAAACTTTTGACCTTTTGATTGTCTGGAAATCGGGGCCTTGTCTTCAAGTTCACCTTGGATAGATTGAATGGCTTCTTCTTGTTGCAACAAATTCACCAATTCATCAAATGACACAATTTTCTTGGTGATGTTTAGTGTGGTGACACAGATTTTAAACTAAGATGGCAGTGCTCTTAGCATAATTGGGACAAGTAGTTTGTCCTCCACCTTTTCTCCATGTGCAACAAGCTTAGCTCACAGTTTAGATACCTGCCGTAAGAATTCCTTAACTTTCTCTCCAGCTTGCATACTGAGTGTATGTAGCTTGGACTGTAGATGGAGGATCTTCATCTGGTTCTTCACTTGCTAGATTGTAGAGAGAGAATCCCATGCCACCTTTGATGTTTCCACATCCCGAATGTGAGGTTGAACTTCATTGGTGATGCTGAGGGTTATCAACATCAATGCTTTGGCATCACCCTTGTCAAACTTTTACCTATCATTTGGGTCTTCTGGTTTGGTTATGTCACCAATGACAATTCCTCATAGCTCCTCAAAAATGAGAATAGTCCGCATCTTTGTCTTCCATGCAGCATAATTTGGCCCTTTCAAAAGTTGACCATTAGAAAGAAGCAATTTCAGGGCTGACATTGTTCACCACAAATTAAAAAAAATAGTCCAGACAATAAATTTATTATTATTTTATTTGACAATACATTCACTTTCAAGAGGAAATTGTGGCACGGAGATGACCACGATAGGCCTGCGCTATGAGACGGGGATGCTTTGGTGTGCGTTCTAACTCATCTTCATCATTAGCATCATAACCCTCATCAAATTTTACTCTAATCTTCCTTGCTTGACATTGTACATCAAATAGAAAGTAATCTAGCAATCCTTCCCTAAACAATTCATCAAATTGAAGATTACCGGTGTTTTGTAGGGCATCTAGATGGGCAAAATAGAAGCCTGAGCTTTCTGAAATAGCACGTCTGCCTTGAGGTGGCTCATTCACATGATTACTAGCCACACTGCTAGCATCTAGTGTGGTGGACATCTACTTCTGATTGATTTTCGAGTGCCTTGTCACTGTGTATGCTTCACCAAGCAGCGCCAAATGTGTGCAACTCAGTCTTCAAATGTCTTTTGAAGGGAGCTTGAAATGGCATTGATGGAGAAGTATCAGTTCAGGCAATGACCTCTTCAATTTTCCTGCACCGACCTCTTCAGTCTTCCAATGTTGTTTCTTCCCAGCACATTAAAACCTTCTAATGTTGTTCACTCCTTGCAATTTCTGCCAGTGTTTGCTAAAACTTCAAACCATCGCTCTGGACATCTTCTTGCCTCTGGTCTGCACCATGCACTTCCCTTACTCCTACACACTCATCAGTCTATGAAGCCTAGCATCAGTGCTGCTACACAGACTATGCCTACTCTTGTTGCTCAATAGGACTCCATGCCCATGCTAGCCAAAGCTCTGATACCGTTTAATGGTAAAGCAAAAGAAGAGAAGATGTATTTGATGCTGAAATGAATTACAATATCCATATAAATAATAGGTAACAGTTAATGAAACTATTACAATAGTTGGTATAACTGCAGAACCAGAACGTAACTGTATATGGTTATGTAACAATGTAATATTAATATATTATGCTAACACCATATGGTGTTTTGCATGTTAAAGTTATTAGGGCCTATATTCATGCTAGCATGGATGAATTTGGGGACTCAAAGTTTGTAGATTTATTCAAGAATCATCTAAGGGATGAAATTCATGGTCTCAAACCTGAGTATAAGGTACTGTGTGATAAACATTTCATCCAGATTATAGGGTTTCCATCCTTCAATGAAGATGAATGGGTCTAGTATGTTTTAAGGTGAATGCATGATGAGTTTTTGTGGCTAATGAAACTCTTCAAGATTACCAAGGATGCCAATGTTGAAAGCAGTAAAGAATCAAACAATAATTGATGCTACTGATTCAAGGTTTGACAAAAGGGCAATGACAATCAATGACATTATTGATCCAGATGTTAAGTTTTCTTCAATGGTAATTGGTTACAAAATTTATCACTCTAGTAGGGAGAACTCTATTTTTGGAATGGCCATATATGCTGCATATAAGAAGTTAAGAGAGAATGTTGATTATGACTTGTGTGAATTGTTGCAAAACCAGTTGATGGAAAATTTGAATACAGTAAAGAAGGATAAGAAGAACACCTTCAAATATGGTACACTTTATTAAAATGGGTGAACAAACATACATCAGGTCAAACTGTCTTTGCATAGTAAAATAAAAACTATAGAATAATATATTATTATCTTTTGGATGATGTTGCAATACAATTCAATGGCTTTTTAAAGCCTTATTATTCCCGTATATAACTTCTTACAGGAAAGTAACTTCCCAAAACCTAATTTATAAACTAACATTTATTTAAGATGCATAAACTAACAATGTAATACTATATACTATTATGTCAACATTCCCCTCCTTATTACATTGTTCATGCAAAAATACCAAGGGACCCCCCTAAATGCTAACATACTCAACAAAGCTGATTACATAATATGAATACATATTTTATAGAAGATCTTCTCCCAAAGAAAAAATCCTGAACCAAGCGGGGCTCCATCATGTTGTCTCGTCTACCCTCGGAAAGGCATAGCTTTGAGCTGTGTTCTTGATTTCTTTAGTCCCAAGCTCTCAAATCACAGAGTCTTGAGTTATTTGATAATGAACCCTAAGAGATACAATAGATCTCTGCCATTGTCTAGTGACCATGAAAGGGTATACTTCAAGATCATATACTCTTTGAAGCTCACTAGACAACAATCCATATTGAGCTCAACACCAAATCCCAAACCTGTCTCCAAAACAAAGTCTTCACAAAACATACATTCTTCAAATCCATCATCATCAATAAAGGAAAGCAAAACAACCAAAACCAAAAATGCTTCCCATGCAAAGCATCATCTCAAAGCGAGAAGCTAACTTGAGATGATGGAAAATCCTCCATCCTCCAATGCCGCCTGCTTCCAATATGACCCTGTTACTCTTTAACCAACTGATGTCTTGGATGAGTCTTTGGAAGCCTCATCTGGAATATAAAAGATGGCCCTAAAAGCATAAGCTATCTTTGACATATGTCTATTCATGATTAAAAGATGATAATGCCAATTTGAACCAATGATAAACCCATACACTAATCAATGTTATATCTCCAAGATAATTTTCCTTATCACTCCAATGCATACAATTTTATTTCAATATTTGGCCCATAATTGTATTCTCATCATATTTACACATCCAAAAACTTCAAAATTCTTTAGATATTTTGAGAAAACTTTCACTACTTATCTCTCGCTTTTAAAAACTTTTTCCTTTCAAAACTTTTTAACTTTCTCCATACAAATTTTTCACGTGGCCTTCATATTTTTAACTTTCTTCATAAAAACTTTTCAGATGGATTTCATTTTAAGACTTCATTTGTTTTATATCTCTTGGCTGCATATTAATTTCTTTTGCCGATTCTTCAAATATGCATTAGATGATTCTCAAATTAAATTTACAAATTTCAATTACTGAGATCTCTAATATATCTACATACCTCAATTATCAAATGGATAATGTAGATTTCAACACCAATAATAATATTCCATTAGCAGTTGTTTCAATTTTTCATATGGTTGAACATTCAACAGACTTCCACCAAACTTCTGTGCTTGACATTGCCAGCAAATAGTCAAAAATGTAAAATGTCCAGCAAGGAATGTGGAGTTGGCAATGGCTTATGCCATTCCTTTAGTTCTTAATGCATAGTAAATGCATTAGATCTTCATAAATTGTGATCTTCAAAGGAATTTGATAATAAATGTTCACTTTTCTACCATATTAAGTGCCAAACAGGTAGTTATTTTAGCAGATTTAGACGCCAAACTTTTGCTTTAAAATGCTCATGAAATATTGTCAATTTCAAAATGTTTATGGGTTTTATGTTCCTATTCTTCTACTTTCTGAAACATTTTGAATGTTGAAATTTTATTGAGAAATGAAAAAGATATGAAATTTTTACTGAACTGTTATCAAAACAACATACCAATAGATAATTAAAATGTCTCTTTCATATTATTCACACCTCTACTCTACGCCTTACACCCAGAAAGCTTCATAAAATAGAGGATCTTCAAGCTCATTCAATTCTAGTGAAAATCTTCTTCCAAATCTACCATCGCCTAATTGAAAACATTCTTGACAACAAAATCTCAACACATAGGCACATGAATCAACAATGTTCTAATACCATATTAAAATGGGTGAGCAAACATACATTTGGTCAAACCATCTTTGCATAGTAAAATAAAAACTATAGAATAATATATTATTGTCTTTTGGATGACATTGCAATACAATTCAATGGCTTTTTAAAGCCTTATTATTCCCGTATATAACTTCTTACGGGAAAGTAACTTCCCAAAACCTAATTTATAAACTAACATTTATTTAATATGAATAAACTAACAATGTAATACTATATACTATTATGCCAACACATTGATCTTATGTTTGTTCTTCTATTTTATGAATGAGTTGCTTGTTAAGAAAAGCATGTGTTGGACAAATGAAAAACTTGTTGCTATACAGAGAAGAGAGAACTTGAATAGCATTGGTGACTCTAAAGCACATAAAACTACAATCTGGGGTTACTTCAAGAATTTTCAGAGTATGATGCATTCTAGGGAAACAATTCCTAAATCGGTTGTTGAGACATACTAGAATGAGATTTTGAGACATACCAGAATGAGATTTGCTTCATGGTGGATACTGATCATTGCTTAATGGAAGCAGTAGAACCCAGAACTATATAGATCATGCCCATGGGGTATGAGGTAGATGAGAAATTTTTGATATGTATGCTCAACATCTATTGAGCAAACCCAAGGATGATTCTGTGGAGAGATTTCAGACATATAAGGAGCTCAGTTTGAAACTATATGTTGAGCTCATAAAACCTAAAATCAAGAGGAAAGTTCAAAAGCAAGTAGAAATGTATGCTAAAAGCATTGGCATATCTAAGGAAGTTGTGAAGCAGAATAGAGAAAGGATAGAAAAAACTAAGAAGGAGATGCAAGATAAGGAACAAGGAAGTGCTCTGGAAGTCTCCACCAGCCAGCCTAGAAAAACAAGAAGCTCTATTGTTGCCTCTGTTCACACAAAACCTATCAAAATAGAGAAACTGGAAGACAAACCATTTGGTAAAGATGGTAAAAGAATAAATACTAAAGCATCCATAACATAGGAGAGCGTTAAAGATGATGAGGAAATAGAATTAGATGAAGCAATAAAGGAAATAAAGACAAAGAAAGCAGAAGGTTCAAAGATTGCAAAAGATAAGCCTTCCAGAAGTATGAAGGTAAGTAAAAGACAAAAGACTGAAACCCAAACTAGAAAATCCACTTTGTCTGAAGAAGAAATTGTGAATACTATGACAATTCATTGGAATCTAAAACCCATAGTAAAATACTATGACACTTTTGATGATGCAAACAAGAGAATTTTGGAGGATGCTACTATAAAATACTTGAATACATTCAATAGAGCTCTTGTGGAAATTTTATCTAAAATTTCTAAGAGTCTGAGTAACATTTTGGAAATGAGTGAAAGAGGCTTCCAAAGCTAAAGATTTGGAGCTGGGGGAACATGTGTTATCTAGTTTGTGTCCAGTGATCTCCGACGAAAAAGTAGATAAAATTTTTAAAGAGGTCAAGAATGATTTCAGAAGCAAAAGGAGGATGAATAAACTGATGATTAGAGATATTGATGAAGTTGTTAAAGAAACAAAACATATTTTGAAGAAAGCACTGGACAAGAACAAGTTCTATGTGGTTACAGAAGAACTGGTTGATATTGAGGATATATCAATTCTGAATGATAAAGAGTAGTAGAGAGATGAGCAACAAACTGAGATAGATGGCTCCTCTGTTCTGGAAGATGAAGAAATAAACAAATAAGATGAAAAGATGATGGATAAAACTAATGATGCAGAAGGTATTCAAACTCCTCTGGATCAATTTGGCAAAGAAGATACATAGATGAATGTTGAAACAGGTGAAGATGATTCTTTGAAAAATAAAGAGCATGAAACAGAAGAAGCTAAGGACCAAGAAGGAGAAAAGGCCAAGGACAAAAATGAAAAGGGAGAAGAGATTGCAAAGGTTGAGGAAGAACCCAAACAGGACAATTCGGTTGATAGTACTAGTAAAAATAAATTAGATACATCAGCATCTTGAGCAAGATACACTATAGAAGCAGTGAAGGAAATTTTGGAAAGAGATAAACAAATTGAAGAAGATCATGATATAATACAATGTCTAATAAATTTTGATACCTTATCTCTAGTGCAAAAGATAAAATTGGCCTCCATTGCTCAAGCCAAAGCTAGAGAAGATATTTTGAAATCTCACATGGAAGATAGTGAGCTACTTGGTCTGACATCAAGGATCTTGGAGAAGATCATGCCCACCTTTCAAAAGGATTCTTTAGCATCTCCTTCCAGTCAATTGGAGAATCTATTAAACTTGGTAAGTTCTCATTTTGACTCTCTAGAGAAGTCTGTAGAGGTCAAGGTTCAAAATGAATTCAATTATGAAATATTTGATGCTCTAAAAGGGATGATTGGAGTAGATACAATTGTACTAAATACCAGTACAAAGCGTATTCAAAATGATCTTACAAAAGGAGGGAATGTATATAAATTTTTTTTATCTTGTCCTAAAGCTATAGAGGACATTGAAATAAAAATAATGCAGTCTAAGGAAAAACTATCAAGTTTATCCCAATCTTTTGATCCTCTGACAGTATCAATGATGAGCCAAGAATGTCAAACAATCAACCTAATTGAAGAAATAAAGAAATTTATGAAGGAAAAGGACAACATTGAGACAAGGATGTGTGAGCTCTGGGGACTAATTTTCCCCAAATTAGAAGTAATGTTCAATGATTTGACCGAAGCCCAAGCTGCTGCTAAGTCAAGTGACCCTACTGACTTGCGGAAAGAAAAGTCTCAAGCATTCTTATTCAGTGGTCACATCTCAGTTTTGAGTAGCATTAAGAAGAGTTGGGACAATGAGTTGGTGCTGTTGAAGAATGTCTTTGGTGATATGTTCAAACTCATGTAAATAAGTCATAGGGTTGTTTGTATATATGCCCATGTACATTAAATTTTTGATGAATTTTGGTATGAGGATTTTGTTGAGGTTGATGCTAAATTACAAATATTGGAACTACTGGACCATAAGGCAATATTCACTCCTAGATATAAAGATGTATTGCATATACTCTCCATTGTGGAGGAATGTGAGATTATGGAATTATTACATTCAAAAAGTCCAGCCTTTGCCATTGATGTCAAAGGAGGATTGAAGAGCAATGAAAATGAGGAATCGAGCAAAGGGGGAGCACTAGAGAATAGTGAAAAGCATAAGCATACATAGTAAGGGAGAGTTGTTCCAACACTTAGTCATTTTTCACTAAGTGTTGCCATGAATGCCAAAGGGAGAGATTGTTGACAAGAGACACTGCTATGCATGACAAGTGCTGTCATTGATGGCAACTAAGTCCATCTTACACATCCACATTTCATAATTTGTTCATGCCAGAAGTCAAAGTGAAGATTTGTCTAAGTCCAGGTAGTCAGAAATAGAGCATGTGATAGGGTCCAGTATTGTAAGGCCACATATAAGCCCACTTGAATTTCCCTAAAAATATTGTTATGGTAAGACTAGCTTGAAGAACATTTACAATAAGTTTCTTGTTTGCTATGTGATGACACCTATGGTAGGTTATTTGACAATAATGCATGACAATTATTTTTATCTAGTCTATGTTATATGTTGAGCTATCTCTAGAGCATGCTTGTTGAGTTATAATTCTATGATGTGAAACCCACCCCTCAGTGACTACTAACCACATTATTATGTGTTGATTAGGATTGTATGAGTCAATTTTGGTATAGTTTCCTCATATGACTTATTATATGATGTGGATTTTACAATTCTTGTTATGACTCAGTTGATGATATGACAAAGTTTAGTATATGGTTGATATGATTTATGATATATAAATATAACTAATCAGGTGATTACACCTTGTTTTAATGTAATTATATTGAATGGTAGACATATGCTCTATCCTATCATGGTGCATTTAATTAGTCTTTGAAACCCAGATTGGTACTTATGAGTGTAAATTCAAGTTGGTAAATTAAATATTATTATGATGATTAATGAACTATGAATGATTGTTTTGTGAATTACATGATGAAAATTCTAATGGTGATTCGCTTCGGCTATGGCTTTGCATATAATTGATGGACTAACAATTGTAACTTGAGTATATAGGTTAATCCCAATGACAATGTGATTTGGAGGTCACCTGGTAAAACCTATTATGCTCAACCAGTGAAACTGACCTTAATCCATATAGAGGGATTAAGGTCTCGTATGATTTGCAATGTAGTCTATTGTGTTATGAAGCTATTTTAGTAGGAGTGTTCGGTATGGTATGAGGAGTGAGTCTATGTGTTGTAAGGTTGGTTTATTTATCTCTTTATTTATTCATTCAATCATTTTTTTCTAAGTTTAAGATGCCTTAAAGGAGTGTTTTCATTATAGTTACAAAGTGTAAAAAGGTCTCATGTCATAAGGTTATTGTTGGGGGACATTTTGGAGTTTAAAAATTGATTTTTTTGAAACAAAATTTATTTTCAAAAATTACATTTTTATTAAGTGACGAAATTTTATATATTAGGAAATAGGTGTGGTGTCACCACCTCATACCATCCTCTAGATGGTGGTTGGGGGCCCATGACACACCATGGGTGAAGACACATGGAGGCCTCCTCTTTCCATGGGCTCCAAAGTAAAGACACTTAACAAAAAAAGACAGAGGTGTATCAACTTGGGAGGAGATGGAGAGGACACTTGCCTCCTTCATAATTTATGTTAAATAAAAAAATTTATTTCTGATATATACTGCTCCAAAAAAGAGGGAAAGGGGGGCTTTTCTTTTGGGCTGGACTTGTTTTAAAAAAAAAAAGAGAAAGGAAGGATCAAAAAATGGGGAGCATTTGCAATGGTTTTGACTAGTTTCTTGCTGCTCCAGAATATGTTAGGGATAAGGTCTGTAACCTAAATTTACATTATTCTTAAATATGTTAATGCTGAATTTTTCCTTTTTCTGTTGATTGTTTTTATGGGAAGTGAAATTTTGTGAGAAGGGAACTTACATTTTTCTAGGTACTTTTAAATTCTGCGAGTAGAAAACATAAAGATTTTTGTGTATTGCTATTTTGTAAGTAGTATGTTCTCATATGCATTAATAAGGGTTCAATGTAAGTCATTTTTTGCTGTATAGTTATTTTCAAATGGTGAGTGTTATGTTCAGTAGGGGAATGAGTTGGTTTGATCCATCAGGGGAGATTATAGGGAACAATACATAATCTAATTCCTTCCATGAGAGTATTTGGAAAGATTTGAGTGATGGGAGTTCTTTTGTTTTTTTGGGGGGGTGATCTCTAGAATAAGAATGAATAACATTTCTAATTACTCTCCCCAACAGAGTGTCACTAACTTCCCCCTCTAAGGTTTCCTTAGGGAAACCACTGTGAAGTTAATCATTGGGATGTGTCTAGTGTAAATATACCTTGCTGAGAATATTGTGTGGGTTGTTGTATGTGCCATGTCCATTTTTTACCTTCTAAGATTTTAGGAAGTGTGTTGTTGTATGTGCTATGTTTTTGGTTCCTTGGTTTACCATATGGCCTCCTAGCTTGGGGGTGGACTCATTTTTAGTCCTAAGGTTGGGAGGTGAGCTCCCATCATCATTGGAAAACAATAGTTTTTATGTGCAGGGAGAAGGGTCTATTGTAAAAGATGCACTAAACCTAAAGAATTCTTATTATTTTGATAGCCTTGTAGGAGGAAGTTTTGTACTTATATATTCAAGAAATCTCTCCCTAACTTGTCTTGATGCTATTGTACAAAGAGAATACATATTGCAATTGCAAATTTGTAATGTAAATTATAGTCTTAGTCTCTATCATCATTCATTCATAGTTCTTGTAGTCCATAGATTTTCAGGCTGCCATAATATAGTAAAAACTGCTCTTGCATGGTTTGTGTGCAACTTAATCTATTTCTGGGTTTTGTTCCTCTTGTTCTAACCCTTCTAGAACATTTTAGATTTCGAACTTTTGTTATAATACTAGAAATTTATGGCTATTTTAATATTTCTGGGTAATACCATAACAACTTAAAATTTATTGATAAGAAAATTGTTAAAATATTTTATCTAAATCAAATATATTTTGTTGTGATGATTATACTATTTTCAAACTAGAGAAATTTTATCTAAAACTAAAGACTGTTAAATGTTAGATGAGTATATGATTGAATAATAGTTGCATATGTTAGAGCTTTGTCAAACAAAGGAAGAACTAAGTATATTCTTAAGGAATCAAATAGAAGTAAATAATTTTGAGGATTATATATACTTTAGAGACATCACACAAACAGTTGGTATGCCATGACAGTACAAACTTAAAATCTCAAATCACTTTTTGGCTGGAAACCCTCTCTTAATTTTAGCTATTTCCTGCCAAATACATTGCTGAAAAATGAAGAAAGGAACAACTAAAAACTTTTGTATTAGAACCTTTGAGAGTAGCCTTGTAATCATCCTTTCCTTAAGGTGAACCTACCAATACAAGAATCTGAAACCTAAGGACCAAAAAAAGATTTTTTTTTTGAAACATATAAAGACAACTGATGCAGAGTGGGTAGTGAAGTGGTGAAAATAGATTAAAAATCTAGAACCACTGCTGTGGTTGAACCTTTGAACCACTTGAACCAAATAAATTCATCAAACCTATAGTTACTGAGTCGTTGAACCTCACGAACCGTTGAACCTCACGAACCATTAAACCATCGAATCTTCAACTATCGGTTCAATGTACTTCCATCACACAGTCTTCACTCTCTCAGCAACTATCGGTTGGACCAATTGAACCTCTTACAACCTTCCATGCTTTGTTGAACCGGCGAACCAAATGAACCTTGGTACCTCATTTAACCTACTGAACTCGTTGAACCATTGAACCAGTTCAATTGTCAGTTCAATCCAATACTTTTTGTCACCTCAAAGATCCTTTCAAAAGTTCTTCTCAACCTGATGCATTACTTAACTTTCTATTTCCGGTTCCCTCTGCTAATCCTACTGGTCATTCTTTGTATCTGCAAAAGGTGAACTTCTAACACCCTCTACCCGAAATGTATATTCACATACAATTGTGACATACACAAGAAATATAACTCTAATGAAATAGCGCCAAAATCTTGTGCCGAGGACATCCTCTACAATTGAACTCATAGTCCCTATTTAGTTGAGCCCTAGCACATAGAGATGCTAGGCTCTCTACTGTGAAAATTCCTCCAGAGATTTGATCCTCTATCCCATTCCACCAAAAACACGAATAAAAAGAAAACAAAATAGAAAACTATGTACAGGGTCCATTCCACTAATTTCAAAGAAATCCACCAGTGGAATGGTTTCAATCTTGCATCTCAACAACAAAAAACTAAATTATGTAACAAACAATTTGATACAGAGAGTATACACAGAACAATTCAATACACAGAGAATTTACACAGAACACGGAAATTGTAAACACAAACTGACAGAATTTTCTATTTCTTCAATCAAAATTCATCCTCTCTTCTCTTCTTCCAAGAATATGTTTTTATCTCTCCCCATTCAGTTCCAACCGGAACACCACAAGCTAGAGTCGTTACAACTTCCAACCGGAATACCAAAAATCACACGACACATGTTTGACATACGGCATGATTTAAACACATTAACAAGACACCTAAACATAACATACTTGATTTTATCATTCATGTACCCCAATTGCCCAAGATGTTCAAATTGGCTTATCAGGATGCCAAATTTGTAACACTGGTTCACATGATGGGGTTTTTATTACAAACATGAAATCACAACACAAGTCCTATAGGACAACATGCACAAACATAGAAATGCATAAAATATGATAACATATTAATACCTTAGTCTTCTTCCTTAGATGCATATTTGGCTTGTTGAAGGGGTGCTCCTACACTATACTCCCTGGGAGAAGAAATCTCAAGCCCACTTGAGATGAGAGTTTGAAGGTCGGTACCATGATTTGTGATCTAATCTTCAATCATCCAAACTACCTTTGGATAAGGTTTTCCCTGCCAAGCCACCAAGGACTCCATGTACTCTTTGTTCCTTGTTTTCTTTGCCACTTTTGAGTCTAGTATCTTCTTTAATTTTTGTGTGTCATGCTTAGGAATATCATCATCTACTGTACCCTGTAATGGTTCCTATTCTACATCAGCATTATTCTTGTATGGAGTCAAATCACATACATTAAATATGGGTGACAATCCAAGATCAGGAGGACGTTGGATCTCATAAGCATTCTACCCACACTTTTTCAAAATCTGACATGGTCCAATCTTCCTCTGCATTGGCTTGGTATGTTTTCCTTTTGGTAGCCTCTCCTTTTTTAGATTAATCCACACCAAATCTCCAACATCAAATTGTACATCTCTCTTCTTCTTATCAGCATATGCTTTATACTTCAATGTAGTTTGTTGGAGTTGTGTCTTGACTTGATCATGCACCTCCTTGATGGCTAATGCAAAACCTTCTCCATCTGCACTAATAGACTCTCCTATAGGCAGATCTCTCAACTCCAAAATACCCCTTGGATGAATACCATATACCACTTGAAAAGGTGGCTTCCCTATACTCCTATTGATGGTGTCATTGTAGGAGAATTCTGCTTGTGGTAGGATGTTATCCCACTTCTCTCCATGCTGCCTTGTCAAACACCTTAGCAGATTTCCCAATGAATAGTTAACCACTTCAATTTGACCATCTGTTCGAGGATGGTCGGTTGATGAGAGGGATAAGTTTGTTCCAAGCGTCCTCCAAAGAGTCCTCCAAAAGTGGCCAATAAATTTCACATCTCTATCTGACACTATGCTAATGGCAATCCATGTATCCTTACTATCTCTTTGAAAAACATATCAGCAACATATGAAGCATCACAAGTGGTTTTGTATGGCAAGAAATGTGCCATTTTACTCAATTTGTCTACTACAACAAAAACACTATCATATCCCTTCCTTGTTCTAGGCAAGCCCAATACAAAGTCCATGCTTATGCTCTCCCATGGCCTAGAAGGAATGGGTAGTGGCTGATACAAACCTGCATTAGTTGATCTCCCTTTTGCTTTCTAACATATCACACATGCCTCCACAAATCTCCTCACATCTGACTGTAATTTGGGCCAATAGTAATGCCTCTTCACAAGATCAAGAGTCTTATCTAGACCAAAATGTCTTGCCATAGCCCCACAATGTTTCTCCCTAATAATATTCAGTCTCATAGAACACTATGGAATGCACAACTGTCCACCTTTGAAAAGTAATCCATCTTGGATCAGAAATTCAAAAAACTTAGCATGATATTTATCACCAAAGGAAGTACATACCTTCTATATCTCTCCAAAGTCTTCATCAGCATAAAACATGGCCTTCAAAGAGTCAATGCCAACACTCTCCAACTAGATCTGATTTATGGTTAGAGCTCTCCTACTCAAAGCATCTACTACCTTGTTCTTGAACCCTTTCTTGTGCTTGAGTGTGAAGGTAAAAGCTTGCAAAGTCTCCACCCACTTCATATGCCTATGGTTCAGCTTCTCTTGACTGTTTATCAAACTAAGAGCCTGATTATCTATGAACACTATGAATTATTTTGGCATCAAGTAATGCCTCCACTTCTTGAGCGACTGTACTAGAGTGTACATCTCCAAATCATATGATGAGTATCTCTTCTTTGCATCATTTAGTTTCTCACTGAAAAATGTAATAGGCCTACCTTCTTGACTGAGTACTGCCCCAATTGCCATGTGGCTTGCATCACATTCTACTTGGAAAATCTTGTTGAACTCAGGAAGTGCAAGGACTGGCTACTCTGCCACCTTCTTCTTCAATGTTTCAAATGAATCATCTACCTCCTTTGTCCAAGTGAATCTGCCTCCTTTGTCCAAGTGAATCTGCACTTCTGTCCTCCTTTTATGGTGTCAAGCATGGGTGCACAAACATGACTAAACCCTTTTATAAACTTCCTATAGAAGATTTCTAAGCCATGGAAATTTCTAACATCATTCATAGTTCTAGGAGTTGGCCAAGACAATATCGCACTTACCTTCTCTTGATCCATTTTCAGTTTTCCCTGTGAAATGACAAAACCCAAATATATGATCTCCTCCTGCATGAACAAACACTTCTCCAAGTTGATCATTAGTTGCTCTTCATGTAACCTTTTGAGGACCAGGTCTATATGTTTGAGGTGCTCTTCCCTTGTATTACTAAAAATCAGGATATCATCTAGATATACTATGACAAATTTTCCTATGAATTCCCTCAAGACCTCATTCATTGACCTCATAAAGGTACCAGAGGCATTGGACAACCCAAATGGCATGACTTTCCACTCATATAACCCCTCATTGGTCTTAAATGTAGTTTTCCATTCATCTCCTGGCCTAATCCTAATCTGATGATAGCCACTCTTTAGATCTATTTTCGTGAAATATTTAGCACCCCCCAAGCAATCAAGCAAATCTTCTATTCTAGGGATTGGGAACCTATATCTAATTGTTATTTTATTGATAGCCCTTGAATCAGTACAAAGAATCCAAGTGCCTTCCTTATTTGGTGATAGTGCAATCGATACTGCACATGGGCTTAAACTCTTGCCAATTAGGCATGTCTCCAACAATTCCTCAATCTGTCTTGCTACCTCTGCATTCTGTTCTGGGGTAAGCTTGTATGCTACCTTGTTTGGAAGTGTAGATCCTAGGATCAGATCTATGCAATGGCTGATATCCCTTATAGGTGGTAGGGACCTTGGCATTCCATCAGAGATGATGCCTTTGTACTTGTCCAATAGCTTTTGGATAGCCAGATCTGTGAACCTTTGCCTTTTCTCTCCCTTGACTTCCTGCTGCTACTCCTTGTTCACCTTCAAGCATGGAATTAGAGCATATGCAACTGCACCTTCTTCTACTATCTCTTTCATGAATTGTTTCACCTTCTACCATCATCACCTTGACTTCTTTCCCTTTTGATTCCACCTCATTCTCCATCAATGGTAGCAACTCTATCACCTTACCATCCTTGGTGATTGAATTTGTGTTTCTAACTCCATCATGGTGTGCTTTCAAGTCATATTGCCATGGTCTTCCAAATAGGAGATGGCAAGCATCCATCTTGGCAATGTCAAACAATAATCTGTCTTGGTATGTTCCAATTTGAAATTCTACCCAAGCCTGCTCTTCCACAATTGTTTGCTGACCTTGTGTGAGCCATGAGACCTTGTATGGGCATGGATGTGGTAATTTTCTAAGCATAAGATTTTCTACCATTTCAGTGGACACAAAATTTTTAGTAGATCCAGAGTCAATCAGAACTTTACATACCTTTCCTCCTGCCTTGCAAGTAGTTCTGAAGAGAGACTTCCTTTGTGGGGGTTCTTTTTCAGGAACCTTCATGGTGGTCATTGCTCTCCTCATCATCAAAGCTTTTCCTCTTTTAGGATATCCATAACTACCAGGAGCATTCACACTTTGAAAAGTGTTGGAGATTGTTACACTTTGACAATCAGATTCTTGGACCAGATTTGTTCTCCTTTCTCCCATTGAATTTGTTGCCTTCTCTGGACATTTTCTGGCTATGTGGCCTTCTTGATTGCAATTGCAACATTTGAGAGGTCCTCTACCCTAAGATCTCCCTCTAAATGATGGTCTTCTACCCCTGAAGTTTCCTCTTGACTATAATGTCCCCCTTGGGTTTGACTGTTGTCTCCTTTGTTGTTGTCTTGATTGGATTCACCTTGGTGTCCAAATCCATTTCCTCTACCTCTGAAAGGACTTCTTACCCCACTTTGCTGTCTCCCTCTTCCTCTACTATTCTGCTCTTGTCTTCTCTTTAATTTCTCTTCCACTTTGAGTGCCAATTGATAGCACTTTTGGACTGTATTTGGGTTATGCAGATTTAAGTCTTCTTGAATGTTGAACCTCAATCCATTGAGGTACCTTGCCACCTTCTCATCCTCACCCTACTTTATCTTTTCCTTCACACATAGTTTCATAAACTCTTCAATGTATGAACTGACATCTAACTCCTTCTGGTTCAATTTTTGTTTCCTCTTAAGTAGTTCAATGTTGTAATCCAATAGAACATAAGCTTCCTTCACTAAAGCCATCATCTTCTTCCAAGTAGCAACTCTTCTCTTTCCCTCTTTCACCCTGTCATATTGGATGAAAGTCCACCAAGTTAGTGCAGCCCCTTTCATTTTGGATTGGGGCATTTTCACCCTTTGGTGGTCTGGTATCTCCTCAGTCTCAAAGAAATTATTCAAGGAGTCTATCCACTCCATCACTGAATCAGGATCTATTTTATCTGCAAACATGGGCAGGTCTAATTTCATATCCATGAGCCCTCTCTCCATGGATTTGAGGGCATTGATCAAGGGTCTCTGGTCTACAGGAACCTCCATCTCTTCCTACCTAGGGATCTTCTCTTCATCCCCATATTCTTCATCACCAGAATCTTCTTCTCCCTTCTCTACCTTGTCCCTCAACTTCTCTAACTCATTTCTCAAGGCTTGATTCTGAGCCCTAAATACTTTGCTCTCTACTAATTGTTTCTTTACTAGAACAGCCAACTCAGCATTGGTCATCTTTGCTAGGTACTCTTGCGACCCTTCTTCTGACATCTTGTCTTCTTCTTCTACCCAAATGATACTCCTTAGCTCTGATACCACTTGATGTAGAGTGGGTAGTGAAGTGGTAGAAAACAAATTAAAAATCTGGAACTATTGCTATGGTTGAACCTTTGAACCACTCAAACCAAATAAATTCATCAAACCTATAGTTACTGAACTGTTGAACCTCATGAACCGTTGAACCGTTGAACCGATAGTTTTAAAAAATGTACTTCCATCGCACAGTCTTCACACTGTCGGCAACTATTAGTTGGACCGATTGAACCGCTTACACCCTTCCACACTTTGTTGAACTGGTGAACCAAACGAACCTTGGTACCTCATTTAACCTACTAAACTCGTTGAACCGTTGAACCAGTTCAACCATTGGTTCAATCCAATACTTTTCACTGCCTCAAAGATCCTTTTGAAAGTTCTTCTCAACCTGATGCATTACTTAACTTTCTATTGCCAGTTCCCTCTGTCGATCCTACCGGTCATTCTTTGTATCCGCAGAAGGTGAACTTCCAACACCCTCTACCTGAAATGTATATTTGAATACAATTGTGACATACACAGGAAATATAACTCTAATGAAACAATGCCAAAATCTTGCACCAAGGACATCCTCTGTGACCAAACTCATAGTCCCTATTCAATTGAGCCCTAGCACATAGAGATGCTAGGCTCTCTATTGCGAAAATTCCTCCAGAGATTTGATCCTTTGTCCCATTCCACCAAAAACACAAACAAAAAGAAAACAAAATAGAAAACAATGTACAGGGTCCATTCCACTGATTTCAAAGAAATCCACCAGTGGAATGGTTTCAATCTTGCATCTCAACAACAGAAAACTAAACTATGTAACAAACAATTTGATACAGAGTATACTTAGAATAATTCAATACATAGAGAATTTACACAGAACATGGAAATTGTAAACACAAACTGACAAAATTTTCTATTTCTTCAATCAAAATTATCCTCTCTTCTCTTCTTCCAAGAATACGTTTTCATCTCTCCCCATTCAGTTCCAACCAGAACACCAGAAGTTGGAGTCATTACAACTTCCAATCGGAATACCAAAAATCACACAACACATGTTTAACATACGACATGATTTAAACACATTAACAAGACACCTAAACATAACATACTTGATTTAATCATTCACGTACCCCAATTGCCCAAGATGTTCAAATTGGCTTATCAAGATGCCAAATTTGTAACACTGGTTCACATGATGGGGTTTTTATTACAAACATGAAATCACAACACAAGTCCTACAGGACAACACACACAAACATAGAAATGCATAAAATATTATAACATATAAATACCTTAGTCTTCTTCCTCAGATGAATATTTGGCTTGCTGAAGGGGTGCTCCTGCACCAACAACTAAAATTGTTTCCTTGTAAATCACTCATTCATGTCCACTCTAGAGAATGGAGACTGTTTTATGTCTGTAGATAAAACATTGCCAATAGATAATAAAAACAAAACAAAAAAAAAGAGCAAAACAAGGAACCCACTAGCAAGTTGGGTTTTTCAAGCATGACATTTTTCTGCCCTTCGTTATACATTTATCCCATCTCATCATTTCACTGTAAATTTAGCAGCTATCCTAAGCATGGAAGAGAATCACTAGGATAGAAATAGAAAAAATAAAATTTGTTCAAAGGATAGGCAAATCACTAGATTTACACTTTTCTTTTCTTAATTCTGAAAAATATGAGAAAAGTCTTAAGAGCTGTCATGAGGAGCTATAAAAAGAAAAAGCCATTTCGGCCTAATGTTGTTGCTATTATAATAATAATAATAATAATAATAATAATAATAATAATAATAATAATAATAATAAACAATTCAACAAACGAGTATGTGGTTGAATGGATCTCTCTGGGTTGAATAGGCTGGACGTCTATCATCAAGGCTGAAGAGAATTCCTTCCACCCAGATCTACGAGGCGACCCCAAAAGACAAACATTAATTTATTTTCTTCCTACAAGACAAAACCCCTAGGTAGCCACAAAAGAATTAGAGATAGTTTATTTTTGTAGACAAAAGGAAAAATGGCTTAGGATTGCAGAAAACTAGCCACTTGCATATTTGCCTCTCCCCATGTAGCTCACCCGATTTGCATTCGAGAACCTGCAAAAAAAAATAGTGAAGTGTATAGTAGTAAATAGAGAAATGAGATGTGCTAGAGCCTGTTCAGGTTAGTTCAGGTGAGTTAGGGTTAGGGTTGTTGAAAGTATACCCTAATTAGGGCTACATCTACCATCTAGAAGTGAGTTTAGTTTAAAGGAAAATGAAATCACTTTAGCTTAAGTCCAATTTTTATACCTCGTGGCATGAGTTGAGTAGGAGATCATAAAAAGGCCTTAACTTTATTTTATTTATGTTTTCCTTAGATCCTTGAATGAAAAAAAAATATTAACAATAATAAAAATGTTAATATTTATTTAATGCAAAAATACATTTAGGCTTGGTTAATGTTCTTTCATTATTACTTATCCCATTTAGCTAAACATAAATTTATTTCTGTGAGTAGTATATATATATATATATATATATATATATATATATATATATATATATATATATATATATATATATATATATATATATATATATATATATATATATATATATATATATATGCCAAATCTTTAGAAATTGTAACATTTCGCTTTAAATTATTCAATTTTACCTAAGCCCTAACGTTTTGGCATCCATGACATAAATAAATTATTTGGGATTCTTTTATTAAGAGCAGTTTTTAAACAAAAGACACACTCTGCAGCCAACATTGTGAGTAGACATGTTATATGAAAAAAAATCCTTCAAAAAGCATGTTATAATTTATTCGATTAATTCATGCATGAGTAAAAAAAGAATTTAATAATAATAATAATAATAATAATAATAATTAAATTCAATAAACTATTGTTTAAATTTGGAATATTTATCTGGGATAATAAATAAGAAATTTTTTCTAGCAATAACTCATAGGGCATTTGGTAGCAAACAATCATATATTTGGAATCTGGGATTACACATGCTTTATGCCTTAGAAAGGGATGCATCCTGAAATAATAGATGTAAGAAAATATTAAGAATATGAAGCACTAGGAGACATGCTCTTAAACAGCTTCGTGCCATGCTCATCCATAAATTATGTTATGTGCTCTTTCATTTAATTAGCCGATAGGCAATTACTATGGTTTTTGGAGCCAAATGGCTAGAGATGTTGTCTCACGCTATAAAAAAAAATTGCTCATCTTGGAAAAATGAGAGCATCACATTAAATTAGAGTATAAATTGTGTTACTCTTGGGTCATGCTCCATGTGTAGACATTACATGTATCTTGGTTCAGATCTCTCTGGAATCACAGTGTGCTGTGGATTGAGGGAGTATGTAATATCCACATTCCATTGACATAGTTCAGATCTCTTCGGTGTTAAATCATAGTGTGCTTTGGATTGAGGGAGTATGTAACATCCACGTTCCATTAACATAGTAAAACTAGAAGATTTACCATTAAGTAATTCAACAAGGTAAAAAAAAAAATGAGATAGAGAAAAATTTTCTTTTATTTAATAAATAATCAAGTAACTACAATTACAAGATTTTTTTTATTACAAAATACAATATACCCATATTGTCTTTTCGTTTACAATGTTTACAAATGTAAAACCATTACATATACATATTTCGAATCAATACTACATCTAAATATCTGACATCTTTATCACAAGTCCTAGCATGTTTCATGCTTGGAGAGAGAGCATCTTTCTAGTGATTAACCTCCATCCGCAGACCGGCGGTCTCCCACACATCTTCCACATAGGAAGTGGCCCTACCCTTCACAAGGAATATAGACCAAAGGTGACTAGTGGTAATTTGTCTTTTTTAGAATACATAGTGTTGTATTCTACTCAACTCTATCAACCATACAACCCTAGATACCCTCTAGCTAAGTATGAACCATGCATTACTTTGGCCAAAGTTTTTAATATCAATATCATTCATAATGAATGTATTCATGGTGTTTACCCACCCCTACTTGACTGGGATACTATCATATTCCCACAGTTTAAATCTCTTACCATCCCTATTCATGCTATAGTTTATTCTATGAGTCACAATAATAACACTTTTGACTTGAGTAAGTCTATATGACATTACCATTTAATTGGTTGGTAGCCGACTCTAGGGTTACCCTAATATCCCTTGTTAATGACAATATAACAATATAACCATATCTTATATCTAAGATTCTGGATTTGCAAATATTCCTTGATTAACTTAAACAAGGTTGAGAATACTATTATAGTTCTCAAATAAGTATTGTCTCCTATACAAAGGAACATATAACAACTTAATTATGTTTATAAACAAAACATATACTAGGTATAAATATTCCTACAACAACATCCTCAAGAATACTTAACCTATTCGATTGAATTAGGTCTTTTCAAGAATAATAAAGACAATTAGTTTTAAATGGGATTCTCATAACAGTTTTTATGAATCTAATACTCTGTTTTAAATAACATTATATGCTATGCATCTATGTATATAACCTATACAAGACAGAAATGTTAAACCATTATAACCTCATTACTATACAGTTCAAAATGAGGGTATGGAACATGGTTCATCCATTTGAGAATCTATCGAATACATATTGCCAAACACCTTATTGGCTTGCTTCAAATTTAATTCACTAAGAAGACTATTCTTTCAAGCTTATGACAACTTATAACATTCTCCTTCTAAGATATTCATTTATCTTTTATTCTCTAATTTGGTATGATCAATGGTTTTAGAATTACTAAGAAGATGGTTGACTCGGTCTTCTATAATAGTATACTCACAGATATTACCAAATATTAGCCAAATAAAATAATGTTTGTTGTCTTCATCGACTATAAGAAAAATAGCTCAATAAAGTTTACTTAAGAAAGTTTATGTTCTTTCCTAAGTTGCTACTAAATTGTTTTCGACTATCACACTTAAGTTTAGAAGGTTAAACCTTACCAGCAAACTCATTCAATCATTCTATATTATAACAAAGTACAGTTTTAGTTTACCAAATGAATTCCTCATGGTTAAATAATACAGGTGCAACTGAGGAATACCTGGAAGTATGCAATCTTAAGCTGGGTATGATGTGCAAACAATCACAAGGTCAACGCCACTAGCCTATGTATTCCCTCTACTGTCATAGCTACTATCTTCTATTTTGTAACTCTTTTCCCCTCCTCCTATGTGTCTCTCTATGTGTTTTTAAGTTCTAAAACTCCCTACTAAATAACTACCATGACTCATTTGAATTGATAGTCATAAAGAGGGTGGAACGACTCCTACAAAGTTACCTTATTCTCGGCCTCCTCTACACTCAGTAACAAACTTAAGCAAAGTTTACATAGTCTAAAGTGGTTAATTCAAGTCTAAAAACCAATATTTGTGTGCATACCCTCCCATGACAATGGGAGTTTATCGCTCAAAGGCTCGTTAGTTGTGGTGGTTAAAAACCATAGTCCTCCTTCTTAGTCATGGTCAACACATCATCTATAACAAAACTGATCTTAAATGCTGCCCAATGAGTGGTTTGTTTGACCACTATCACTAATAAAGACTTACCTACAAATGAGCCTTCAGGTTACTCAAACATTATCCCATCGATACAATATGAGGTATTATCCTCATTTGATGCCAAGGCATCTATATATATTGATTACATCAACTATAATTCTCATAGTATTGACTATTACATAAAATAGTTATGGTTTATTCAATATTAAGGTATTGTTAAACCATGGTTCACGGATATTGTGATTAGGTTGAGCTTGTCTCCCCATCATAATACATCGACAATAATCACATAATAACAACTTTGACAAAAACATCTTAACGTTTACGAATCATTATAAAACATAGAAAATCTTAATAATAGTATTAGATAATCATTTTATGACAATAATGTCGTAATATTTACGTTGAACGTAAATAGTTATAATTCAAGCTCTAACGACTAAGACGACTTAATATTGACACTGTTAATGTTATTAATGACTAAGATGACTTAATATGACTTAGTGAGTTTTGAAAACAATATCGACTAACTGTTGATTAGGTTTAGAAGCAAACTGATAGGAGAAAGCTTACCTCTAATGACACATTGGTTCACATTTTCATTAGACACTTGTAACTCGGTCAGGAAGATAAACCACTCATAACTTGACGTCTATATCTCTCTTCTAGAAAGATACTCTCTCTCTCTTTTCTATGAGAGTCATCTGATAGCCTATAATCTTATTTCACTTGTCATCAAACAATGCAAGTGATCAGTGCATCATTAATCAATTAATTCAACTAATAAATCAAATCTCATAAAATAGATATTAAATCGATATTAACATAATCATTCCAATAATTTCAATAAATGACATTCAATATAATCCATACATTTCCTTGTCACTATTCTAAATATTGTAATGAATTTACTTATGTCCAAGTAAAAAGTAAAAGTAAAGAAAATCCAAAATTGGGGATTTAACATATCCTTCCCCTAAAGATTCATCGTCGTCAATGATATAAGGTATTAAAAGTATCTAAAAAAAATAGGTTCATTGTTTTCAACTGGTAACATTATAAAATAAATGAGGAAATTTTTGATAAAATTTATGGTAATCCTTCCATGTAGCATTTTCCCTAACATACTAGTCCCATTGGACCTTCCATTGCAAGACCTCTCTGTTACGCAAGTGGAGGTTGCACATTTCTATCACCTTTAGTGGCTTGATTGTGACCACCCCTGGGTCTTACATCTATAAAGAATTCCAAGTCAAAATATCATTATCACATGTAACATATTTATTCAAATATGACACATGAATAACATTGTACATTCTAGATAAGACTGGAGGTAGAGCAATTTTGTAGGCAACCGGATTGACTACTTCAAGCACTTTAAAGGGTCCCACATATCGAGGGGCTAGTTTAAAAGACTTCCCAAACTTAATACAACTTTTATGAGGTTTAACCCTCAAAAGAACTTTTTCTCCAACAGAGAATTTCCTTGGAACACATTGTGCATCTGCATAGCTCTTTTTCCTATCATTGGCCTCTACGAATCTTTTTCTGATCAACTTAACTTTCTCTTCCATTTCAGCTAGCATTTCTAGCCCTATGCTAATAGTATCCTCTAGCTTATCCCAACTTATAGGAGCTCAACATCTTCTTCCATACAATGCTTCGAATGGTACCATCTTAATAGTGGAATGATAAGAATTATTGTAAGCAAACTCCACAAGTGGTAAGTATTCTTCCCACTTATATTGCTGATCCATACAATACATATCCAACAAATCTTCCAAGACTTGGTTGACTCTCGTTTTTTACCCATCAGTTTTGGGATGGTAAGATATACTTACATTAAGTTTAGTCCCTAACGTAGAAAACAAAGTTTGTGAAAACCTTGATGTTACACGTGCATCTCTATCCAAGATAATCTTTTTAGGGAAACCATGCAATCTAAATACCTCTTGCACAAATTTTACGAGCTAACACAGGTGCTCCATTAGTCAAATTTCCTGGTATGAAATGTGCTACCTTTGTGAGTTTATCAACTACCACCAAAATGGCATCATGTCAATTCCTTGACATAGGAAGTCCTTGAACAAAATCCATGTTAATAACTTGCCATTCCCACTCTGGTACATCATGCGAATATAACAATCCTGCAGGGTGATGATGCTCTACTTTTACCGTTTGACATTCTAAACAACTTTCTACAAATCTTATAGCATCATTCTTCATTCCATTCTAGAAATAAAGTGGTTTAACATCTGCTAGAAGTTTAGTTACTCCTAGATGTCCTGAATACGGTGTTGTATGAACTTCTTTTAGTACCAAGTCCCTTAATCCAGTTGAATCAGACACATAAATTCTATCTTTATACCTCAATAGTCCATCTGACTCAAATAGAAAACCATCATATATTGGATCTTTAGGATTATCTTTCAGAGCTTGCTCAACCTTCTTATAAAACTCATCACCTGACAAATTTTGCAATACCAAATCCTTCACATTTCCACGAATAGAAATAATAGAAGCTATATGTCTTCTATGACTCAAAGCATCAGCTACTCTATTCTCTTTTCCTTTGATGTAGTTTATCTCAAAGTCATTTAGATTTCAATTCTAACCATCTCCTTTGTCACGCATTCAAATGTGGTTGAGAGAAAATATACTTAAGACTTTGGTGGTCTGATTTAAGTACAAAAGTCTTTCCCAACTAATAATGTCTCCACATTTGTAAGGTATGAATTACTGCTGCTAATTCCAGATCATGCAGTGCATAATTTTTCTCATAGGATTTCAATTTCCTTGACTCATATGCTATGACTCTTCCTTCTTGCATAAGCACTCCTCCTAATCCTTCTCTCAAGGCATCTATGATTACCTCAAATTGTCCTTCAGGGTCAAGAACTTTTAAGATTGGAGTTGAAGTTAACTTTTCATTTAAGAGATCAAATGCTTCCTGACATTTGTCTGTCCACTCAAATCTCTTTCATTTCCTCTGCAGGGAAGTGATTGGACTAGCAATACTAGAGAAATTTAGAACAAACTTTCTATAATAGCCTGCTAGGCCCATGAAACTACACACCTCATGTACGTTTGTTGGTACAAGCCAATCTAGAATAGCTATAATTTATGCAGGATCAACAGATATTCCATTAGCTGATATAATATGACCTAGGTATTGAACCTCCTTTCGAAAGAATGTGCACTTAGATAGCTTCCCATATAATTTATGTTCTCTTAACCATTGCAGAACTATTTGCAGGTGATGATGATGTTCTTCCTCATTCTTAGAAGAAATGAGTATATCATCCAGAAAGACTAAAATAAATTTATCCAAACAATCTCTAAATATACTATTCATGAGATTCATGAATGCAGCAGGTGCATCTGTCAAACCAAATGGCAACACTGTGAACTCATAGTGTCCATATCTACTTCTAAAAGTTGTTTTATGAATATCTTCATCTTTCAGTCTTAACTGATGATATCTTGATTGCAAATCAATCTTCCAAAACATAGCATCTTCATTCATCTAATCAAAAAGATAATCAATATGTGCCAAAGGATATTTGTTCTTTACCATTGCTTTATTAAGCATATGATAATCTATACACAAACAAAGGGTTCCATCCTTCTTCTTAAGAAAAATAACCAAAGCACCCCATGGTGAAACACTGGGTCTGATTAAACCTTTTGCCAACAATTCTTGTAATTGTGCTTTCAATTCCATTATCTCAGTTGTCATCATACGATAGGGTGCTTTTGATAAAGGATCAGATCCTAGTTTAATATCAATAGCAAAATCAAAAACCCTTTTAGGAGGCAATCCTGGTAGTTCTTCAGGAAACACATCCAAAAATTCTTGAAGAAAAGGATATTTTTCCCCAAGAGATAAACTAGGGTTTTCTACCCCTTCCTCCACTTGTTCCATTTTAACTGCAAGCAACTAACAACCTTTCCTTCTGGCACTTTTTAATTGGTTTGCAAATATAGTTCTAATTTTAACTTCTCTTTGTATCCCTTGGAATTGGGTCAGATTTCCCAAATAATCTAAGCATTCAATTGTTTTCACAAAATAGTCAACTTTAGCTCTATGTTTACATAACCAATTCATTCCTAGGATCACATCATAGGAACCTAAGGGAGCTACATACAAATTTACTTCAGTTGAGAAACTAGGAAGGTCAACTTTGGCTTCAAACAAACATTACTCTACTTGAGCCTTAGATTGGTTAGCATATTCCATTGACCATGGTTTGGACATGTAACCAGCTTTTCTAGAAAATTTATGTAAAATTCTAGGAGAAATATAGTTTTATGTGGCTCCTGTATCCATCAAAATAGATATAGGAACTCCAAACAAAGTACTTGTCATCTCAATGGGTGTGATTTGATACTCCACTTGACGATTGTCAAGAGTTGCATGAATCCTTTGTTGGAATGCTTCTTGTTCAGTAGGTAGTGTAGTACCTCTTTTTTTCCATTTTGATTCTTGTTAGGGCAACGATTTGCATAGTGGTTGCCCCCACAAGTAAAGCATCCTCCAATGGCTCCTTCTTATCTGAAGTCCTCCCATAGTTATCCTCATTTCTTTTATAGTTGTCATTCTTCTTCTCATTGCCAAATCTACCTTTGCTCTTCTGAGGTTCTTTATCTTTTCTCTTGTTATCATAGCTCTTTTCATATCTTTTCTTGTAGGGTTGATTGTTAGGAGTTCCATTAAACCGCTTGCAACTTCTATCACGATAAGCCGAGATGGATTTCAACTTTTGGTCTTGCTTGATCACCTTCTCGTACACTTGATCCATTGTTGTAGGACCATGTACATCCACTTCAACACCAATTTCCTAATCTGGACTCTCTCATCCTTTTGATACTGTGTTTTACCTTTTGAGTCACCCTTATTTATTTATTGATAATAGTTCCTGAACAAAAGCCGGTTTACTGTGTTGTATTTTTGGTCATACCTTTGTTTCTTAAATCGACTCTTGATCCTTCAAATTTTACCCATTTATCATCTTTGTAGGCAAGGTCACTTAAGGTTTGAACCTTTAAACCTGAACCATTCTCAAAGTTCAAAGTTCAAATGGTTTGATATGTCCAAAGTGTCTCAAAAAGCAAGCTATTGTTCTGTATATCTTAAACGTCTCTGAACTTTCAGTTTGAACTTGAACCCTTTCTCAAAAAGTTCAATGGTTCAAGGTTCAACAGTTCACTATCTCATAAGTTGGAAGCCTTTTACAAAAGCCACGTAACTATCTGTTGGTCTACGTAACCCTTGCGTCTTTGAACCTTCATATTGAACCATATCTTAACAAGTTCAACGGTTCATGAGCTTAAGTTCCATATTTCTGTAAGTGAATCCTTTACTCATCTATCTAATCCAATTGGTATGGTCGAACCACCGCATTGAACCACGTCCTAATGGTTCAATGGTTCAAAAGTTCAAAGACTTGGTGATTTTGGTCTCATTCATTCCCATGGCTTTCTAAGTCAAATTTAGTAGGAAAGTTGGAGGAAAACATGTCAGAAACCTATTATGAAACTGAGAGTTCTAATTTGGCAGAGGCTACGGATAATCATTATACATCATGATGGCACATGAATAATACTTGCTATTAATGAAGAAGTCAAAATTCATGTCTTTTCAAATATTTTTGGCACGTATTGTTCCGAGCGTTAATTATTTAATCTGGTTAGTGCCATTATTAACTAAGAACAAGCCAAGTTTAGCAAGTGAACATACTGTGCAGCACGGAGGAGAATAGCGCCAGAAGTGTAAGGTTCTTGTTATTCAAATTTTTGCAGTGAATTAAGATATCTTGAAGGTGAGTTCTATTTTTTCCCATGCACTATTCCTAGTTCTTATGCTGGAAAGAAGAATCTCTTGAATTTCTGTTGTTTTCAAAATTTGAAGTGCTTTTATTGTAATCCTCCAAGTATGGCTTTGAAATCTACGTGCTTGGGAAATGAACATGGTCCTAGTCTTACCTGTTCTCATTTTGAATTTGGAGATACTGCGCTAGTACAATACGATTTAGAAGAATTTAGAGAAAGAACTAGAAACCCTGTTCAAATCCCTACGATGAAGAAAATTGTAGACAGCGGTTTAGTTGAAGCTGTAGCTTTTCCCCAAGCTATGCTGTGGCCGGAATTGGTTCAGGAGTGTATGAATAAGTATGAACCCAAAAACAGATGCATCAGAAATACAAACGGTGATGTGTTGTTTCATGTCAACAGACAAACACTCATGTCCGTAATGAAGATACCGCCTAAAGAGGCATATTCTAGCCTTGATATTAACTCCTCCTATGGGTATTTCTTAGAGAAGAAATTGACTTATAAAAGTGTGATAGCAAGGAACTGGCTACTAAAATTTCAAAAGGATGGTTCAAAGTTACCCAGACCACTTACAAGAGATCATCTAATTAAAGAAGTGAGGGATATTGTGGTATTATTGCACATATTGAAGGGCAGTCAACATGCATATTATTGGGAGGATTGGATGTACTTTTTCATACAAGTTATCCTTCAAGGGGAACAATATTTAGATTGGGCCGAAATAGTGGCTGATTGTCTACATCAGGGTTTGAGTAATTATCTAGGTGACAGAGATTTTTATATGTCTTTGTACCTGTTCTATTGTCTAGCATCTACAAGAGAATGGTTTGACCTACCTCATGCATCCTTAGCTGAGAATAATAAGATTTATGAATATTATTCATAGTTATAGAGAAGGAATTGCTATGAAAATTATAAAAGGGTTAACAATGTCTTCACTGGGAAAATGACCTATGAACTGGTAGGTAATCTGGGTAAAAGAATGTCCAGTGAAGAAATGCAACTGATTAGCATCTATGGTAGCTTCTTCATTCAATTTTCTGAGTTCACTTACATCAGAGTTGGAGGATTTGATGGTGAACCTGTTAAGTTACCTAGATATGTGTTTGACGTTTTGTGCTAATAGAGGTATGTAGACAGCTAGCACATGTAGATAAGAAGTTCTCAACAAAAAAGGGTTTTGGTATTTCTTTTCCCATCGAACTTGAGCATTATTCATGCCAGTCAAAATTTGATGCTTTGAATTTCGAGGTGAACCATAAAAGGTTCAATTTTTAGTTCTTCACTACCAGGTCTCAATTTGATAGCAAAGGATTTGTTAGAGATAACCTAGATCCTGGAATAGGGCTTTCACACATTCCTAAGCTAGAGGATTACTGGGAAGACTGTCCAGATGAATTTGAGGTCAGGAGAAGGCTGTGGTGTAGGTTTTCTTTAGGGCAGATAATTACTCTCAATTTAAACATGGATATTTCTGGAATTATTGATGATGAGGAACAGGTGGTTGACCCACAGTTTGAGAGAGTAGAACAATTACCTATTCCAGAAGTTGACTGGAGGAAAAGGAAGAAGATAGAATTGAAGTTAAAACTCTTCCAGTGATAAGGAGAACTGAGAAATGGTTGAGGGAAAAGAGACAGGAAGGGCTTCAGGATAAAAATGCCCAACAATTCACCCCAATGATTGGATCATCACTTATCATAAACTCTTCTAACCAACCTATTGCTATCTATGGTGCAGGTGCTTCCAAGCCATCAACTAAAAGAAGCCCTACCAGTAAGAGGTCCAAAAGAGTCCTCACAGATATTTAACCTCTCGTGTTACTAGATTGAGGACCAAGGGTAAAAGAAAGAAACAAGTTTCTGAAACAATAGTTGTTGATCTGAATTCAGAGGATGATTCAGAAGAACCTATGGGTGACAAAGAACTAAGCCCACATAGAATAGAGGAAGTTGACATCGGGCCATAGTCAGGGGCCATTCTAGAGACCCCTGAAATATTAATGATTTCAAATGTATCCTCTGATGGGTTGAACCTTGAGAAGACAACCTTAACCCCTACACCAAAGTGGCTAGAGAGTTCTATTTCTGACAAGAAAAAAATAATTCCTTTTGTTGTCCCTTTAGAGGACATGGTGAGAAAATGCTTAGGGAAAACACCTAAGCCTAAGAAGTTAAAGGTGACATCCAGAGTGAACATCGATCCAAGTACTGGAAACTAGAGTGCTGAGATAGCCAAACTAGTGACTGAGGAAGAAGTGCAGGATTTCACTATTGAGAGAGTGGACCTCGGTGCTGCGTCAAGAGCTGCAGATGTTCATCACCTTGAAGCATCAACCAAAAGGATAGTTAGTCAGAGTTGGAAAGATGAAAAGGATAAGAGGGAATTGAAGTAGACTCTGTATTCAATGGCAGAGTACATCAATGCTATACATAATCCCAACCCGCAGCTAGTTTCACAATTCTCCTTGTCTTTTGACCGTAAATCACCAGTCAACCAAAAGATGCTAGATCAGGTTAACAGAAACAAGATGGTGGTGAAGACATTTGACAGTTGGTTGGATAGCATCGAGTAGAAAGGAACTAAATACATTTGTGAACTCAAGAGTATATATCATCTGACTGCTGCCACCATTGAGGACCTTAAAGCACAGGTTGTTGTTTTGGTGAAAGATGAAGGTAAGTGGGTGAATGTAATAAACCAAATAGATGAAGTTCAGAAATATGGGCTGGCAAAGTTTTTGATAGAAAAGAGCCTGACTGGTTTGGACGAAGATTTATTATATGTGAATAAGAAAAATATTAAATGGAGAAATTCTGTATCACGGCAAGGACGCTTTGAACTTACAAAGTTAATTAAGGAGATAATAGAGTTCACTCAATCGCTGCAACATGACTTGCAATGCATTGATGTTAAATACATAAAAGATGATGGGAAACCAGTGGAAGATGTCGATGCAGTGGTCCAATCTTTCAAAGATAAAATCGGCTTCGTCAAAGAAAATGACAATATTTTAATTAAGGATTTCTCCCAGATTTCTAAAGTTGAGTCATTATTTTACCTCTGTATCGACGCACTTCCAGAACACAAAGAAAAATTTGGGAAAATGCGAAGGGAAAAAGAAGTTTGGAAGTCAAGAATGAAACATATAGGTATTCCCAACTTCCTGAAGATTCAGGAGTTCGTTGTAGCTTTTCAGGAGTGGAAGACTCAACGTGCTTCCCAAGCCATTGATGACAAATCTAAAGATGCAAATCCATTGTCCTAGTCATGATCTGATTGGCTCACTTCCTTTATTTCAGTTCCTCTTTTATGTTATTTTTCGCAATCTTGATCTTTAAAATCAGTTGTTATAAACTAAATCCTGTATGGGTCAAAGTTATGTTAACTCTGGGTTTGATTTACTCGAAGATATGATTAGGGCACTCATATATATATAGCTTTCAAAAAAATCTTTTGGGATATAGAGAAATTGAGAAAGGAAGAAAAAGGAATTTTAGCTAAACTATTTTATGGTTTTACATTATGTGATGATTGTCTGAGAAATTTTTCATCTGTGAATGAGAAGAAGAAACAATTATTGCTTACTTAGATCTATGCGTCTGATTGTTTGGAATTAGATTTTCTATGTGAAATCTCCTTTCACTTGGCAATTGCTCTTTCTTTGGACAATTCATCAAATGTGTTCTATTATTTATTGGTTTAGCAAATTCATATGTACGTGTTCATGTATTTGAATGTATCAAAAGTAGAATCTGTACATTCTATTACTCACTGTACTGCATAAATTTACCGCATTCATAACATAGTTATGTATGAATGTTAGTTTGCCTTAAGCATTTTCTGGTTAAAAGTGCATTTGAATAGTTGAAAAGATTAAATTCATTGGAAATCTTAAAGAGAGCTGTACCTAAATTTAGAGGGGAACTAATTTAAAAAGTTCACCCATTTGTTCCTTAACTCATTTGTTCTTCAAAAAAAGGGTATAGAGTCAAAATAAAACATTTTCAGAACAAGGACAAATCTGTTAGCCAACAGTTTTTGGTGACTCTGCTGGAGATTGAAAATCATTAATTAAAAGATTGGTCGCCTGAATATGAAGCAACAATGGTGCTTCCACACAAAAACATAATTCCTGTTCTACAGCCCAATCTTGGATTTCAGGACGAGCGAGAAGACATTATTGGCCAGTTGAATACCCTTGCCTGGTGTACTCATCGGAGTAGTGAAGATTACATAAGAGCAAGCACAGTATTAGAACAAGAAGAGGAATTGGCCGATAACCTGAGATTGGTGTTACTCAGGCAGAGAAGCAGGCAAGCACAAAACGCAGCAAGAAATCAAATCCTTGAAGCGCAAAGAAATCAAGAACAGCACAGAAATTAATAACTGCCTATTTAGCTATAGTATTTTAAGCTAGATTCTAGACCGTATAGTAGGTCTTTGAGAAGAGAGGGAGTTGAAGATTCTACATTTCAAGCACTGCAAAATTTTAATTTTCCTTATATCCCTACTCATGCAAGAAGATCTAGAAGTAGACTCCCTAGCCCCCCTAAACCTTCTACCTCCCCTATCTGTCAAGCTTTAACTCTTTCAGGTACCATTATCCCCTCAGCTATAAATTTTCTACCCATGGCCCAACCTTGGGGAGCAGCCATAGGGCCTCTGAACCTAGGGGTTAACCTAAATCCTTTACCTAAAAATGTAAAAGAAAATTTGCCCAGGTTCAATGGAGATAGCAAACAATCACCAAAAGAACATTTGTGTGCTTTTGTAGCAGGATGTAGTGTGTTAGGTGTACAACACCAAGATGTTGCCATAAGGAGCTCTTTGTGCAGACTTTGACTGACACTACGGCACAATGGTTCTACCACCTAACTAATTCCTCAATTTCAGATTGGAATGACATGAAAACTACTTTTGAAAATAGGTTCAAAAGTGCAGAAGACGAGCATTACCTCCTTGCACAGTTGACTTAGCTTAAGAAAGAGATTCATGAACCTATGAGGGAATTTGTGGCTAAATTTAACAGAATTGTGAACAAAATCCTTGCTGCTAAAAGACCATCCGACAAAAATCAAAAATGTTTTTTTATTAATTCTATGCCTCCTAATATTAGCTTCCATCTCAGGAGGGGCGTAATTGCTGATTTACCAGCTGCACAAGCCTTGGCAGTCAGGTTAGAGGATGATCTCATTATGGCCGGTAAATGGAAGAGAAAGGTCCAGATGCCAAATGCCCAGCCTTCATCATCTACGGATCCTGTAGTGCAAAAGTTGGTGAATGATATGATTGCCTTAAAGAGGCAACTACCTAAAACTGGTGCTCACTTCCAACAGCCGTATCAAGATATAAGCAGAAGGAATTTGAATCAACAAGCAAATACTGATAGAGCTTTACCCCTAACATCAGGACAACCAAGACTAGCTATTGAAGCTCCTCCTGGGAGGAGAAATATGTGTATCTTTCATTTGACTACCGATCATGATGGAAACTCTTGCTCAAAAATGCTCAGGTATGCCCAGATGACTGCTACTCAAGATATGCTAGGGGAATCCACCGAAGAAGAAAGGAACTTTGAGGAACCTGGTGGCTCTGAAATACACTTCCTTGTATATGAGTCTGATTCAGAAAGCGGAGGTGAAATATTGGTAACCCTTGAAGATCCTTCATGCGCCGTGCTCACTAGGAGTCAGAGGAATATGAGACCCTCTAATACTCAAGAAGTACCTGGCAAAGGTAAGAAGCCTTTAACTAGAAATCATGATGCTAATTTAAAGGCTCAAGAAAATAGATTGTTACATAGAAATGATCCAAATGCTTTTTTTGATATTGTAGATTTCTGTAAGTCTGCAAAAATTCAAATTTCTCCTATTGAGTATCTCAAGTTGAAGCCTAATGAGCTTGACAAACTGGTTAAACATGTTAAGGGTAGTCCTGCACAAACTGAATCTGAGAATCAATTAGAAGTTGATACTGAATCCCCCATTGCTTGACTATTTGCTTCCTCATCTGAGTCATCCTTGGCTGCCCCTAAAATGACTCCCAATTCATCAACCAATGCTCCTTATACTAATTTGAAACCCAATCCTTTCTATGTGTCTTTGTTTATCAATGGTCATAAACTTAGTAACTACATTATAGATTCAGGAGCCTCTAATAACATTATGCCCTCCTCCGTGGCTAAAGCCCTAGGGTTTTCACTCACAAAAACATTTGGTAGATGTTATTCTATGGATGGAAAATAGGTTTCCTTGCTTGGGCAGATTAAGGATGCACGAGCCGCTCTTGCAGCTTACCCTGACAAAAAAGTGAAATTGACTATTTTAGTAGCAGATATCCCTGCTAGTTATAGAATCCTTTTGAGCAGGACATTTTGCAAGGACTTGGGTGGATAGATCAAATTGGATTGGTCAAAAGCTACAATCCTAGTGGGAAAGCAGAAAGTGAAGCTGGAACCTGAGCCCAAGTGCAAGTTCACCGTCTACCCCTCTGATGATCCCAAGGCCTAGATCTTGTTTGAGGAATGTGAATTTGGCAACTATTTTCTCTCCTCTGAACAGAGTTTTGGAGTAAACCCCAATGAAGAATTAATGCAAAGATCTGTACATTATGATGACCTATGGGTTATGGAATTTGACGACAGTTGTGCTACTGCTAGTTTAGGGGCTGGGGTTGTGTTGATCTCACCTGAAGGTGAAATTTTTTCTTATTCTTTTAAGCTAGAGTTCAAAAACACCAACAATACTACAGAATATGAAGCTTTGCTACTTGGGCTATTTGAAGCCAAAGGAAGGGGTGTGAAGGTACTTAAGGTGAAGGGTGATGCTGAATTATTTGTGAAACAGGTAAGGGGGATCTTTTCTATTAAGAATGAAAGACTAAGGCATTATAGAAATAGGGTATGGGATGAGATCGAATATTTTGATGCCTTCTCTATCGAAACAATTCCCAGAGATCAGAACTCCTGAGTAGATTCTTTAATAGTATCAGCTTCTCTCCTTTTACCACATCTGGATTTCAAAAAAGATTCTTATAGAATAGAAATGGTATATCATCTTAATGTCCCCGACAATGCTGAGAGCTGACAAGTTTTTGAAAGTGATAATCAGATCAGAAAGTTTTTAGAGAATGCTAGAATGTTCCTGGGGACCTATTCTGAAGGTTCCGAAACAGAGTGTAAAGAATTCAGTCCTGACCCTGGGATTAATCCAAAAGATGACATGATTCAGTTAAAGGGAAACAAAATTCCTAAAGGGCTGGTCTCTTTAGAACATTTGTTTTCTCGAAGAGATGAATATATGAGAGGCAAACCTCCTTATAATCCCAATAAAGTAGAAGATTATGAGAAAATAAACATTGGGGATGAGGTTGATCCTAAATGGGTATCCATTGGTAGGCGCTGCTCTTTAGAGGAGAAAAACAAATTGATCAAATTGTTAATCAAGTATAAGGATGTTTTCGCCTGGTGCTATAATGATCTTAAAAATTTTAGACATGGACAATTTCAACACCATATCCCTTTGAAAGCAAATGCAGCTCCATTCAGGCAGAAGTTGAGGAATTATAATTCAAAAGTTGCTAAAGCCGTTTTTAAGGAGATTGATAAAATGTTGAAAGCTAGAATTATCTATCCAATCCATCACTCCACTTGGGTGGCAAATATTGTTCCAGTACGAAAGAAGAATGGAGAAATAAGAATCTATGTTGACTTTAGGAACTTAAACCAGGCTAGCCTGAAAGATAACTATCCATTACCTGTGATGGACCACATCTTGTAGATAGTTGCTGGGTCTGAAATGATGTCTATGCTGGATGGTTTCTCAGGTTACAATCAGATAGGTGTGGCTGCATATGATCAACATAAGACTACTTTCACTACGCCTCGAGGAACTTTTGCCTATAACCGAATGCCCTTTGGCTTGATTAATGCGGGAGTAACTTTTCAGTGGGCAATGGATTCATCTTTTAGAGATCTGAAGGATAGAATTATTTTCATTTATCTTGATGATCTGACTATTTTTTCTAGAAATAGAGGAGATCACCTAAGAGATCTGGAGACTGTCTTGCAAAGGTACCGAAGCCATGGCATCTCACTCAATCCCAAGAAGTCAGTTTTTTGTGTGACTGAGGGAAAATTGTTGGGACACCCAGTCTCAAAAGATGGAATCAGAATTGACCCGGAGAGGGTTAGGGCGATTCAACAGCTTAGTCTCCCTTCAAATAGAACTGGAGTCAAGTCCTTCTTTGGTCAAATCAATTTTCTCAGAAGGTTCATTCCTGACTTTGCTGAGATTACAAAACACATTGTTGGAATGATGAGCGAGAAACAACCATTCAAGTGGAGTGAAGTTGCTAACAAGGCATTTGAAGATATCAAGGAAGCGATTGCAAACACTCCCACTTTGGTAAATCCTAATTTTCAAAAAGATTTTATTATTTACTGTTATGCTTCAGAACATACCATGTCAGGTATTTTGTTATAGAAAAATGAATTAGATGAAGAGGTTCCCATAGCCTTCATGAGTGTTCCCCTTAAAAAGCATAAGTTGAAATATTCTTTGGTTGAAAAACAAGCTTTCATTGTGGTTAAAGCTATTAAACAATTCAGATATTATATACTTCATTCTCATTCGGTTGTATTTGTTCCAAATCCAGCTGTGAAAAGTATTTTGACTTAGCAAGAAGTGGGATTAAACAATAGAGCAACGTGGGTTGCTAAAGTTCAGGAATATGATCTGGAAGTTAAGCCTACTAAGCTAATCAGGGGTCAAGGTTTATGTAAGTTGATTGCTGAGAACAAAGAACAAGAAGGAGAAGGACTCCCCACAGTCTTATTGGTAAGCTTGCAGGACCCATGGTTTCTAGATGTAGCACACTATCTTACATATGGGGATTGTCCTAATCACTTAACTTCTAAAGAGAAAAGAAACCTGAAGCTAAAAGTGGTGAAATATGTTATTTGGGGGGATGTCCTTTACAAGAAAGGATTAGACGGAACTTTCCTGAGGTGTGTAGATAAGGAGCAACAGGATAAGCTCTTGGAAGTTTTCCATAATGAAGCTTGTGGTGGACATTTTTCTTCTTCAGTTACAGCTTTCAAAATCCTCAAAAATTGTTACTACTGGGCAGGGATGTTTAGGGATGCAATAGATGGGTGGCTAACTGTGAAAAATGCAAAATGTTCTCAGGAAGGCCACAACTTGTAGCTCTACCTTTGAGGCCTGTTGTTATTGAAGAACCCTTTAAACAATGGGGATTGGATTTTATTGGGCCTATCTTGCCCTCCTTAAGTGTAGGACATACCCACATCTTAACAGCAACTGATTATTTCACAAAATGGGTTGAAGCAGGCCCTGTAAAAAGAACAACTTTCGAGGTGGTTTGTAATTTTCTTAAAGAAAACATTTTGGTACGATTTGGTGTTCCCCAGAAGATTGTAGCAGATAATGCTACCAGTTTCTCTTCAGTTGAAATGATTTCTTTTTGTTACGAACATAGTATATCTCTCTCCCATTCATCAGATTACTATCCCCAAGGGAATGGAGAAGCTGAGTCTAGTAACAAGAACCTAATTGCTATCATGAAGAAATTGGTGAGTGACAACCCTAGAGATTGGCATAAGAGACTGTATGAAGTAATCTGGGCTGACAGAATAACTCTAAAAAGAGCAATTGGGATGGCACCTTTTGAATTAGTTTATGGAATAGGTGCCCAATTATCTTTGCCTCTGGAGCTATCTACAGCTAAGCTACAAAGTGTAATCAAGGACCAATACTTCCAAGATTCCTTGGAGAAGAGGATCATGTATTTAACTAAGATTGAAGAAGAGAGAAATGAGTTGGTCGATCGGATTACTGTACATCAGGCTAGAGTTAAAGAAATTTTTGACAGGAAAGCAAGACCCAGGAAGTTTATGGAAGGAGATGAAGTATTATTGTGGGATAGAAGAAGAGAACCAAAGGGTGCACATAGCAAATTTGACTCGCTTTGGAAAGGACCTTTCAAAATTCACTAGGTGTTGGGTCCAAATTCTTTTAAATTGAAATATCCTGATGGAACTGTTTTATCCCTGTCTTATAATGGATAGGATCTTAAGTTATATCATCTGTAAATAGGGTCCCCTATTTTGTACATAGTCTCCCCTTTTTGTTTGGTTTTGTGTTTTCCTTTCTGGTTTTTGTTTTGTCCCGTTTTGTTTCCTTTCTTCTCTATTTTCCTTTTTCTATGAAACCAGAGCTTCTGAGTTCTCTGCATTTTGCCATAAAATGCAGTCCCCAGTCAGAGCCAATGTTACCTTTTGAGTCACCCTTATTTATTTATTGATAATATTTCCTGAACAAGAGCTGGTTTACTGTGTTGTATTTTTGGTCATACCTTTGTTTCTTAAATCGACTCTTGATCCTTCAAATTTTACCCATTCATCATCTTTATAGGCAAGGTTACTTAAGCTTTGAACCTTTGAACCTGAACCATTCTCAAAGTTCAAAGTTCAAATGGTTCAATATGTCCAAAGTGTCTCAAAAAGTAAGCTGTTGTTCTGTATCTCTTAAACGTCTCCGAACTTTTGGTTTGAACTTGAACCCTTTCTCAAAAAGTTCAATGGTTCAAGGTTCAACAGTTCACTGTCTCATAAGTTGGAAGCCTTTTACAAAAGCCACGTAACTGTTTGTTGGTCTACGTAACCCTTGCGTCTTTGAACCTTTGTATTGAACCATATCTTAACAAGTTCAATGGTTCATGAGCTTAAGTTCCATATTTCCGTAAGTGAATCCTTTACTCATCTATATGATCCAATTGGTATGGTCGAACCACCGCATTGAACCACGTCCTAATGGTTCAATGGTTCAAAAGTTCAAAGATTTGGTGATTTTGGTCTCATTCATTCCCATGGCTTCCTAAGTCAAATTTAGCGAGAAAGTTGGAGGAAAACATGTCAAAAACCCATTATGAAACCAAGAGTTCTAATTTAGCAGAGGCTACGAATAATCATTATACATCATGATGGCACGTGAATAATACTT
The DNA here is from genome assembly GCA_027924645.1 of Cunninghamia lanceolata. NCBI lineage: Eukaryota > Viridiplantae > Streptophyta > Pinopsida > Cupressales > Cupressaceae > Cunninghamia > Cunninghamia lanceolata. The sequence continues at coordinate 3,146,437 of BSBN01000551.1, forward strand.
GCTATTAATGAAGAAGTCAAAATTCATGTCTTTTCAAATATTTTTGGAACGTATTGTTCCGAGTGTTAATTATACAATCTAGTTAGTGCCATTATTAACTATGAAAAAGCCAAGTTTAGCAAGTGAACATACTATGCAGCGCAGAGGAGAATAGCACTGGAAGTGTAAGGTTCTTGTTATTCAAATTTTCACAGTGAATTTAGATATCTTGAAGGTGAGTTCTATTTTTTCCCATGCGCTATTCCTAGTTCTTATGGTGGAAAGAAGAATCTCTTGAATTTCTGTTGTTTTCAAAATTTGAAGTGTTTTTATTGTAATCCTCTAATTATGGCTTTGAAATCTACGTGCTTGGGAAATGAACATGGTCTTGGTCTTACCTATTCTCATTCTAAATTTGGAGATACTGTGCTGGTACAATGTGATTTAGAAGAATTTAGAGAAAGAACTAGAAACCCTGTTCAAACCCCTACGATGAAGAAAATTGTAGACAGCAGTTTAGTTGAAGCTGCAGCTTTTCCCCAGGCTATACTGTGCCCAGAATTCATTCAGGAGTGTATGAATAGGTACGAACCCCAAAACAGATGCATCAGAAATGCAAACAGTGATGTGTTGTTTCATGTCAACAGACAAACCCTCATGTTCGTAATGAAGATACCGTCTAAAGAGGCATATTCCAGCCTTGATATTACCTCCTCCTATGGGTATTTCTTAGAGAAGAAATTGACTTATAAAAGTGTGATAGCAAGGAATTGGCTACTGAAATTTCAAAAGGGTGGTTCAAGGTTACCCAGACCACTTACAAGAGATCATCTAATTAAAGAAGTGAGGGATATTGTCATATTATTGCACATATTGAAGGGCAGTCAACATGCATATTATTGGGAGGATTGGATGTACTTTTTCATACAAGTTATCCTTCAAGGGGAACAATATTTAGATTGGGCCGAAATAGTGGCTGATTGTCTACATCAGGGTTTGAGTAATTGTCTAGGTGACAGAGATTTTAATATGTCTTCGTACCTGTTCTATTGTCTAGTATCTACAAGAGAATGGTTTGACCTACCTCATGCATCCTTAGCTGAGAATAGTAATATTTATGAATATTATTCACTGTTACAGAGAAGGAATTGCTATGAAAATTATAAAAGGGTTAACGATGTCTTCACTGGGAAAATGACCTATGAACTGCCAGGTAATCTGGGTAAAAGAATGTCCAGTGAAGCAATGCAACTGATTACCATCTATGGTAGCTTCTTCATTCAATTTTTTGAGTTCACTTACATCAGAGTTGGAAGATTTGACGGTGAACCTATTAAGATACCTAGATATGTGTTTGACCGTTTCGTGCTGATAGAGGTATGTAGACAGCTAGCACATGTAGATAAGAAGTTCTCAACAAAAAAGGGTTTTGGTATTTCTTTTCCCATCAAACATGGGCATTATTCATGCCTATCAAAATCTAATGCTTTGAATTTGGAGGTGAACCTTAAAAGGTTCAATTTTTAGTTGTTCACTGCCAGGTCTCAATTTGATAGCAAAAGATTTGTCAGAGATAACCTAGATCCTGGAATAGGGCTTTCACACATTCCTAAGCTAGAGGATTACTGGGAAGACTGTCCAAATGAATTTGAGGTCAGGAGAAGGCTGTGGTGTAGGTTTTCTTTAGGGCAGATAATTACTCTCAATTTAAACATGGATATTTCTGGAATTATTGATGATGAGGAACAGGTGGTTGACCCATAGTTTGAGAGAGTAGAACAATTACCTATTCTAGAAGTTAACTGGAGCAAAAAGGAAGAAGATAGAATTGAAGTTAAAACTCTTCCAGTGATAAGGAGAACTGAGAAATGGTTGAGGGAAAAGAGACAGGAAGGGCTTCAGGATAAAAATGCCCAATAATTCACCCCAATGATTGGATCATCACTTCTCATAAACTCTTCTAACCAACCTATTGCTATCTATGGTGCAAGTGCTTCCAAGCCATCAACTGAAAGAGGCCCTACCACTAAGAGGTCCAGAAGAGTCCTCACAGATATTTTACCCTCTCGTGTTACCAGATTGAGGACTGAGGGTAAAAGAAAGAAACAGGTTTCTGAAGCAATAGTTGTTAATCTAAATTCAAAGGAAGATTCAAAAGAACCTATGGGTGACAAGGAACTAAGCCCACATAGAATAGAGGAAGTTGACACCGGGCCACAGTCAGGGGCCATTCTAGAGACCCCTGAAATATTAATGATTTCAAATGTATCCTCTGATGGGTTGAACCCTGAGAAGACAACCTTAACCCCTACACCAAAGTGGCTAGAGAGTTCTATCTCTGACAAGAAAAAAATAATTCCTTTTGTTGTCCTTTTAGAGGACATGGTCAGCAAATGCTTAGGGAAAACACCTAAGCCTAAGAAGTTAAAGGTGACATCCAGAGTGAACATCGATCCAAGTACTGGAAACTGGAGTGCTGAGATAGCCAAACCAGTGACGGAGGAAGAAGTGCAGGATCCAACAGTTGAGAGAGTGGACCTCAGTGCTGGGTCAAGAGCTATGGATGTTCATCACCTCAAAGCATCAACCAAAAGGATTGTTAGTCAGAGTTTGAAAGATGAAAAGGATAAGAGGGAATTGAAGCAGACTCTGCGTTCAATGGTAGAGTACATCAATGCTATACATAATCCCAACCCGCAGCCAGTTTCACAATTCTCCCTGTCTTTTGACCCTAAATCACCAGTGAACCAAAAGATGCTACATCAGGTTCACAGAAACAAGATGGTGGTGAAGACATTTGACAGTTGGTTGGATAACATTGAGCAGAAAGGAAATAAATACATTCGTGAACTCAAGAGCATATATGATCTGACCGCTGCCACCATTGAGGACCTTAAAGCACAGGTTACTGTTTTGGTGAAAGATGAAGGTAAGTGGGTGAATGTAATAAACCAAATAGATGAAGTTCAGAAATATGGGCTGGCGAAGTTTTTGACAGAAAAGAGCCTGATTGGTTTGGACAAAGATTTATTATATGTGAATAAGAAAAATATTAAATGGAGAAATTCCGCATCACGGCAAGGACGCTTTGAACTTACAAAGTTAATTAAGGAGATAATAGAGTTCACTCAATCACTGCAATATGACTTGCAATGCATTGATGTTAAATACATAAAAGATGATGGGAAACCAGTGGAAGATGTTGACGCAGTGGTCCAATCTTTAAAAGATAAAATCGGCTTCATCAAAGAAAATGACAATATTTTAATTGAGGATTTCTCCCGAATTTCTAAAGTTGAGTCATTATTTTACCTCTGTATCGACGCACTTCCAGAACACAAAGAAAAATTTGGGAAAATGCTAAGGGAAAAAGAAGTTTGGAAGTCAAGAATGAAACATATAGGTATTCCAAACTTCTCGAAGATTCAAGAGTTCGTTGCAGCTTTTCAGGAGTGGAAGACTCAACGTGCTTCCCAGGCCATCGATGACAAATCTAAAGATGCGAATCCATTGTCCCAGTCATGATCTGATTGGCTCACTTCCTTTATTTCAGTTCCTCTTTTATGTTATTTTCCGCAATCTTGATCTTTAAAATTAGTTGTTATAAACTAAATCCCATACAGGTCAGAGTTATGTTAACTCTGGGTTTGATTTACTTGAAGATATGATTAGGGCACTCATATATATAGGTTTCAAAAAAATCTTTTGGGATATAGAGAAACTGAGGAAGGAAGAAAAAGGAATTTTAGCTAAACTATTTTATGGTTTTACATTATGTGATGATTGTCTGAGAAATTTTTCGTCTGTGAATGAGAAGAAGAAACAATTACTGCTACTTAGATCTATGCATCTGAGTGTTTGGAATTAGATTTTCTGTGTGAAATCTCCTTTCACCCGGTAATTGCTCTTTCTTTGGACAATTCGTCAAATGTGTTCTATTATTTATTGGTTTAGCAAATTCATATGTACGTGTTCATGTATTTGAATGTATCAAAAGTAGAATCTGCACATTCTATTACTCATTGTACTACATAAATTTACCGCATTCATAACATAGTTATGTATGAATGTCAGTTTGCCTTAAGCATTTTCTGGTTAAAAGTGTATTTGAATAGTTGAATAGATTAAATTCATTGGAAATCTTAAAGGGAGCTGTACCTAAATTCAGAGGGGAACTAATTTAAAAAGTTCACCCATTTGTTGCTTAACTCGTTTGTTCTTCAAAAAAAGGGTATAGAGTCAGAATAAAACATTTTCAGAACAAAGACAAATCTGTTAGCCAACACTGTGGAACATATTTTAGGAGCCAAGTGAATTTTTCCCCATATTCTATGAGTGTTATATCTCCTTGTCAAAGATTCTAAAAATTAGTTAGTTTCTGATCAAAATAGAGTTGTGGTAACCATCTTTTACAAAAGAGTTCCATGAACTCATCCCAAGTTACCCTTAGAGAGCTCAAATTCAATTCCATCTTTTTATTAATCCACCAAGTGGATGCTTCTCCTGCTAGTTGGAATGCTCCCCATATAGCCTTAATCACTTCTGAGTAATTTCTTATCTCGAAATACTTTTCCATTTTTGTTAACCAAGCTTCTGCAACAGATCTGATTTATGTCCCATCAAATTTTGGTGGAACAAACTTCTTCTTATCCTTTGAGAGCTCCAAGGTCAATCTATCCCTAGCCTCTTTATGAGGTTTGGTACTCTTACTTTGATCTTCATGATTTTCTCCACTTTCACCATGAGAGTTTTCACCTCCTCCCTCAGTATTCCTTTTATCATCCACCTTCTTTTCCAAATCACCCAATCTTTTCTTGGTTTCCTCCAACATGGTTATGATTTGGTCTAGCTTATTATTTGGTGGGTGGTTTCCCTCTTCACTTTCTCCTTGGTTAGTTCTTGTCCGCACCATGTTTATCATTTTCTCACACCTAAGAATATTGAGTTATCCATTAGTTCTAGATTATAATGTAACCCATTAAATCTAAACATAATACTCAATTTAAACAATAGTTTGGCACAAAAACAACTCTTTTTATTTATTTCATTTCAAAAGTAAAGAGTTTTCTTCTTTATACAAGAAATGACTTCAAAAGTCATGCTCCAGAGGAGTATATCCCTCAGACTCATTTCCAGATACATAATCCCAAGGTATATAACCCTCTGACTCACTCTTGGACCTAACTTTTGTGATCTCAATAGTTGAAGGTATGTAGGGATCTCACCTAAACATAGTTGTTTCTTTAGAGTGTCAAAAACTCTACATTTTGTTTTAGTCGCGGCTTAGTTTGCGGGTCTTATTTTGTTGCTGCGCAAAGTTTCTATGTTTTGTACGGAGTCTGCTAAGTGTCAAGCCACATTTAAAGTTGCAACAATGTTTCAAATATTAAGTTTTGTGTGGAGCGTACCACGTAGTAGATAGTATCGATAGTTTATTTTGTTTTAGCGATGCTGCAGGTGTCGCCATGTGTCACTTGCAGAGGTAGTACCAAAAGTTTCTATGTTTTATATGCAGGGTGCTATGTGTCTTTTAAGTTTGTTACAGATGATGCCGCGTGTCTCTTTCCGTATCATGTTGATGCTAGTATAAAGAATGGTGGCCAATAGTAATGTTTCAAGTTTCAAGCTTGTGGAGGATGCCACGTGGTGGTCACGGGAAGGAGTTGCTTTATTCATGACTTTTTCAGTGAGAAAATTTTTGCTTCTACAGATTTGTGTGGGTTGTGCCAAGTGTCAGCTTCTGTGGGGACCTTTCAAAAGTTTTATAAGTTTTTGCAACATTGCGGAAGTTGCCATGAGTTAGGTAGCATGCGCGCGGAGGCTATCATCTATCCCAGTTTTCTCCCTTTGAGGGTAGTAGGTGCCAAGGTTGTGGGTCCCATCATTAATATGTCTCATACTATAAATGAAGTGGCTTGTGATAGATATCATTAAAGGAGGTCACCCAAACATAAAGACAAAGGTTTTAAAGGCTTTGCGGGAGAAGAGACGTATCAAGTTTTTAAGGCTACAGAATGCGACAAGTGTCATTTTTCTGTTGATTTCTAAAAAGACAGAGGAGTTTCTGGGTTTGATACAGATGCTACCATCTTTCATATTTTGTTTCAGTTATAAGCACACATGTCTCACCATGTGTCTATGTCTCAATGAAGGAGGTGTACCACATATATTTTTCTCCAGCCAATGAGCATTAAAGAGGGATGACCATTGCAGATTTGGAGGATCGTAACCAACAGGAACTTCCAGTTATCTTTAGTTCCGTTGGACCATTGAAGATTCGATTGTTACAGACAATCTTAGGGTCAGATCTATGATTATAAATATGTAGTATTTGTAATAGATTGACACAGACATAGATTCAGTACTAAGTTTTTGTCAGAAATTTAAAAGAGAACTTGGAGACTTTACTATGACCAGTTTATGTCATTTTGCCTTTATTTTTTTGTTCTTGATAAGAAAGTTAATGTATCTGTGCCTTTTATGTTGCTGGAAGGTTAATAAGAAGAACTATGTTCTATGCCTTGGTTGATATCATCTGTGTCATTGCAAAGTGTTTAATTGTGAGCCTTTGATAATATTCATTCTATCTATTTATGTTAATCATGCAGTATCTACTCTTTAATATAACTATATCTTGAGAATAGTTTTCACTGTGCTTGAATTGAGGGGATACTTTTACTCAGGCGCATCGCCATAGTTAGATTTTCTTAATTGTATCTATAATCCTGTTAAATTCTTATCATTTGCTCAAAACCCAATTGAAATAGAGAAGAGCTAGCTTCTTTAGAATCTGGAGGTTGTTTCAAGTAGCAAGTTCTACATTCTTGAAACTTCTCATGTTGGTGTTAGAACCTGTGCAATTTTATACATCAACAGTTTTTGGCACGTCTGGTGGGATCTTTCTTGAAGTTTATGTCAAGATCGTATGAGCTAAAGAGTAACAAGGAGCCAGAGCTGTGGACCTACAACAAGAGCTCAGTCTACTACTAATCTAGGCATTCTTTTACTACCATTAGTAGCTACTCCAAGGAGAAGAGTGAATCAGATTGTAGTAGCACAAAGAATAAATATTGGAGCACCTATACCTCCAAGGAACTATTCAAATTGGAATACGAGTAGTCCTCTCATCCTCCCAGTACCACCAGTAACTTGGGATCCTATTCCAGATAATGCTCTGAAGGCTCTACCTAAGTTCGTTGGAGAAGATTTCAAGACACCTGGGGAGCATCTACAAGATGTATCTGATGTGTGTGCAGTACATGTTATTACTCAGCAGAATGTGGCAATAAGACTGCTAGCAACTTTTTCCAAAGGAAAGGCTCTAGACTGGTATAGATCTCTCACTCCAAATACAATATCTACATAGGATCAGCTTGGGGATACTTTCTTTGCAAGATTTAAAGAGAAAGGTGATAAATCTTGCTTGCTGCAACAATTAAACACTATCAAAAGGGCACCACAAGAAGCCATGACTGATTTCAACTCAAGATTTCAAAAGACCTGGGATAGAAATCCTGCTACAATAAGACCATTATCAGGTATGGCTATTGTATTCTATCTCAAAGCTTTTAACTATGATATATTAGTAATGATTCAGTCTCTTGGATGTCAAACACTACCAGAAGCATATGAGTTGGCATTCAAGGCTGAAAATAACTTGATAGATGCTGGAAAATTGCCTCCAAGGCCACCTATGCCCATGTTCCCAGAAATTACCCTACCTTTGCCACAAGAATCTCCTAATCTTACAGCTCCACCTATGTCCATGTATTCATTTCCAGTACCTCAACAACCTCCTATTGCAACCATCTCTGCTCAACCATCTAAAATGGATGATGTCAAGAATATTCTAAGGACCTTCTCAAATGAGATAATCAACCTAAAGAGACAACAAAATCCCTATCCAAAGCCCCCTTATCAAGGAAATAGACCTCCCTTTCAACCAAATCAATATCAAGGTCCTCAAAAGCAAACTAATCCTTAGCCTTCAAACCAGTTGGTTTCAGTCCCTATACCTTTACAAACTGTTCCTCATAATCCCAACAGGGAAATAGTCCCAGGGAAAAATAACTTAGAAGATGTCACAAATGCTTGGTGCTTTACCTCCAACAATGCCCATATGCCCAGAGACTGTCCCAGAGGTAATTTGCAGCAAAAGATAGCAAAACAAAGAGGGTTAGAAGGACAATTCTCAACTTCTAACACTCCACCATATCATTCCCCTGGTGTTCAAAATGAAGTAATGGTGGCCCAGATGCAAGGGATGTCCATACAACAAGAAGAGGAAATAGCCCCTGAACATGACTTATTTTCATGGATTGAAGAAGAAGATTTAGTGTTCTTGAATGAGGCATCCACTTCAAAGAAACTGTTGGTGCAGTCAAACTATTACACCAGATCAAAGAGGAGAATGATGGAGCAGCCTAAAGTCACTAATAATGAAATCATCCCTCTAAAATCATTACAATCTAGTCTCTAGGAAAGACATGCCTCACCCTGTGTAGAATCAAGTAGCCTTGGGACAGGTTCTAGAAAATACAAGGTACCCTTATTATTCAAAGACCCAAGCATTAGGACCTGTAAATGTGGTGGACCATCTGAAAAGAACTCCAGTACATGTATCAATTTGGGATATGTTAGCTATTCTCGAGTAGAAGACACTATTACAAGAAGCTCTGCAAGGTCAAGAAGCCTTTTAACAAACTGATTCTAAGGGAGGAGCTATTGATAAAGGGAAACTTTAGCCCAAAGATAATATACCTCTACAAACAACAGCTCTGTTGAACAATGCACCTGAGGTAGGTAAATCTAAACCAGATCCCTTTTTATTTGACTCTAATAGTTGGGAAAAATTGCTACATAATGCAATGATATACTATGGGGCTAGTACTTTAGTAATGCCAAAGCAGATAGCAGATGCTTTAAAGATAAAATATGAACCATTTACAAGAGGGGTCATGCAGTTGGATGGAAAATCTATTCAAACAATAGGGAAAATTAAACAACTTCCATTACAACTATATACTTGTCCCAATATAATTGTCAATCAAGATGTGGTAGTCATAGATATTCCCCCTGTATTTGGTTTATGCTTCTCCAGAGATTTCACAGCCAAAATAGGAGGTTACATGTCACTAGATTGGTCACACCTCATCCTGAGAACCAAATATGGGACAAAGATGAAAATATTGCCTGAGCCATTATCCAAAGACGATATCACAAATGAACCAACCCCAAAATTAGAAGCATCCCATGCCATGCTGAATAAAGAGGAGATAGTCTTTGTTGAAGGATTAGGTGACTGGACAGAACATGACCAATAGGAAGAAGAGAATAATCAATTATTGACTATGATGTAGAGTGATCCCTATGGAAACTATGACTCTACTAGTTTAGGCACTTATGTCATTTTTGAAGAAGACCAAGAAATCCCTAAAATTATAAGGAAAGAAATATCAGAAAGTGGAGAGGCTAAAAGAAACTCAGAAATCTAGACCCTAAATTTTGATGGGGCAAGGAGTAAAAATGGTGGTGGAGTAGGAATTTGCCTTACTACCCCAAATGGTGAGAAAATTCTAAGAGCCTTTTGCTTTCAGTTTGCCTATATCAATAATGATGTTCAATACAAAACTTTGGTGCATGGACTCATATTGACAAAGAGAAAGGAAATAAACAATCTGATAGTAAAAGGAGACTCAAAACTAGTGGTAAAACAAATCAGAGAGAAACCAGTAGCCAAAAATGTAAGAATGTGATCCTATAGACACAGGATTTAGGACCTAATATATGGTTTTGAGGCTTTCAATATTGAGGTAGTTCCCAGAGCCCAAAATTCTCAAGCAAATAGAATGACTCAAATTGGTTCACAGTTTGACCCAACAAGTGATCTACTAGTTAACAATGAGTCAGTTAAGGTTATAGTAAGACCAACAATTCCAAACAATGATCAAAATTGACAGGTTTTTGACAATGACCTTCAAGTACTTGCATTCTTACAACAATTAGGTAAATTTGCTAATCAGTTACATCCCAAAATTTAGGAAGCATATGGTGACCAAATCATCCAGTTGAAATCAAATAAACTCCTAAAGGGCTGATTACTCTAGAAAACCTATTTTGACCAGAAGATGCAAGCCTAGAGAAGAGGAGGTTTCAGGCAAATAAGGAAGATTATTCTGTGATTCAAGTCAGTGAAGGAAGAAAGTTGAAAAATGGTAATTCTACAACCCAAGAGGAAAAGGAAAGGCTGATTGCTTTATGTGATAAATATGATAGGGTGATTGCTTGGACCTATGAGGACCTCCATGGCTATAATAGAGATATCATCCAACACACCATAGAGCTTACCGAAGAGTCTAAACCAATTCAACAGAAGCAAAGGCCAGTGAATCCTAGAATTTAACCTTTAATGGTGGATGAGCTACAAAAGCTCCTAGAATCAAAAAAATTTTTTCCAATGAAGCATTCAACCTAGGTGTCAAACCTAGTGCCTGTAAGAAAGAAGAATGGTGACATAAGACTTTGTGTAGATTTTAGGGATCTAAATAGAGCATCTTTGAAAGATCATTATCTCCTGCCCTCTATGGAACATATTTTACATACTGTGGCAGGGTCAGAAAGGTTTTCCTTGCTAGATGGTTTCTTAGGATACAATTAGATTTAGTTAGCAGATGAAGATCAGCATAAGACTGTATTCACTACAAAGTGGGGAACATTTCAATATGCTAAAATGCCTTTTGGCCTTTCAAATACTGGGGCTACTTTTCAACTTGCAATGGATGTAGCATTCAGGGAACTCATAAATAAGATTATTATGATCTATCTAGTTGACTGCACCATCTTTTCTAAGAATGCCAGAGATCACTTTGACCATTTAGAGGTTGTTTTTAAGAAATGCCAAGAGTTTGGAATATCTCTAAATCCTAAGAAATGTATCTTTGCTGTACCTCAGGGTAAACTTCTAGGGCATATAGTGTCAAAGGAAGGGGTCTCTATTGATCTAAAAAGGATCACAACTATAATGAACCTATCTCTACCAATCAACAAGAAAGCAGTTCAATCCTTTCTAGGGAAAATCAACTTTGTTAGCTGATTCATATATGATTTTGTAGGTCTAATTACACCAATAACATTGTTTCTTAAAAAAAGATTTTGTTTTCAAATGGACCACAGAGGGAAGACAAGCTTTTGAAGAAGTCAAGAGAGTCATTTCAACAATCCTAGTACTTAGAAATCAAGATTTTTCTAAAGCTTTTATAATGTATGCGTATAGGGGAGAATTCAGTGTTGTTGTTGTTCTAACTCAAAAAGATGATCAACAAGAAGGAGAGCATCCAATAGCCTTTTTCTCTAGAACTCTTAGGGAATATGAGTCTAGATATAATTTTGTGGAGAAGCAAGCATACACCATAGTAAAAGCCCTTAAAAAATTTAGACATTTGATAACGAGGAAACAAGATTCTGATATTAGTGGCCCACCCCAATGTAAGAGAATATATTATGGAGGGTGAGATCACTAAGAAAAGATCCAATTGGATAACAAAGATTCTATAATATGATGTAGAAGTAAGACCCACCAAGTTAATCAGAGGCAATGGATTGTGCTAATACATGACCCAAGACATTAAAAGAACAGTGACTGAAGAAACAGAAAGTGAAAATGTGTTGAAACTCCAAGAGGTTGATCAAGACTCTTGGGTCAAAAATAGGATATAGGTTATGAAGTATGGGATTTTCCCAAATGAGCTCTCCCATGATAAGAGAAGGTACTATAGGCAGCAAGGGACCCATTTTGTACTAATTGATCATATTCTATTTAGAAGGAATGTTGATGGTATACTCTTGAGATGTATAGAGAAGGATGAAGAACAAAGAATACTTCATGAATTCCAACATGGAGTCTCAGGTGGACATTTTTTAGCAAGAACCACTATATTCAAAGTAACACAAAGAGGATATTTTTGGCCCACTCTGTTTATAGATTGCCATCAGCTGGTTAAAGAATGCTAGGCTTGTCAGTTTTATACTGTTAAAAGGAGAAATGTAGCAATGCCGCTAAGTCCCATAGTTGTGGATGAACCCTTTGCTCAATGGGGTTTGGATTTTATTGGTATGATCAATCCAGTGTCAAGTATGGGACACAAATAGATTCTCACAGCAACAAATTACTTTACCAGGTAGAGTGAAGCAGTACCACTCAAAGAGGGAACAGAAAACGTCATATTAGAATTTCTAGAAGGCATAATTGCTTAGTTTGGTCCTCCTCGTACCATTATATCAGATAATGCTAAAGCATTTGTTGGAGCCAAATTATCTAAGTTTGCATTAAGGAATGGGATTTATTTGAAGACTTCTTCAAGATATTACCCTCAAGGTAATGGTCTGGCAGAGTCCACTAACAAGAACCTTATCAGACTCATAAAAAAGATAGGGACCAATTATCACAGAGAGTGGCATAAGTTACTTAATACAACACTGTGGGCTGATAGGATCACACCAAAGAAAGTGACTAAAATGTCTCCCTATGAATTGGTTTATGGTAAACTAGTAGTAATGCCACTAAGCTTAGATATCCCTGCTTTGAAATTGTTAAAACAGATAGAAACTGAAGAGAATGGCCCCATGCAAATCAGACTTGCTGAACTATTAGAAGTTCAAGAGAAAAGGGAAAAAGCACATGAGTCACTAATGAAACATCAAAAAATGGTTAAAGACTAGTTTGACAAGAAGACTTCAAATCCCATTTTTGAGGTTGGTTCTCTAGTATTGAAATGGGATGAAAGAGTTGCCAAGCCAGGCTGACACAGTAAATTTGAATCATTATGGACAGGTCCTTATAAAATTTGTTCCTGCAAGCAACAAAATTTATTTGAGCTGGAGACCATGGATGGAGAACTTGAAGAGATTCCAGTAAATGGGATCTTTCTGAAACATTTTAATTAAGGAGGGGCTCATCATGTATCATAGGTAGTTTTCTTTCCTTTTCTCGCTCTCGTATTTTTCTGCTTTCTTTTCCTGCTTTCCCTTTCAATAAGTGTTTGGTGAACACATGTCAGCAGTGCAAAGCCCCTTCTCTTTTAGTCTAGCATTTATTAAGGTTGTTTGGCAATCCCTAAAATTCCTTGGAAGTACACTCTTTTTCAAAAAGATAGCCTCTCGTAACATATCTGACACTTCATTCCATGCGGATTTCAAAAGGATGCACTAGATGTTTCTCAGCATTAATGCCATTAATAAGATGGGATGTGTCATTTATTATCTCCATAAACCCCAATGAGCTTGGTGTTAATCCCTAAGTGTGACTATCATTTGCTTCTATCCTTCCACTCTCAATCATTGTTGCATCCAAGCTCTGTCCCTAGCAAGTGCCTTTCAGCTAAGTATCATTCTGATAAAACAATTTCATTCTTTTTGTGTCAAAAGCTTCCCGCGATCTCCTCACAAAGACACAGACATGTCTGAGACACAGTCACCACAAGAGGGACTTGGAATTTATGAGTCAATTGACAAATTGTTGAACAACAAATCATATGCTTCGGCACCTGCGCAACCAGGGAAAACCTATCCAAAAACAAGGGTTCCCGAAGTAGGGTTTTCTATCAACCCAGAACAGGTGAAGGATTATGTAGATGGCATATATGACACACCCCTTCAAAAGAACACCAAGAGTCTCTAGGAGGGGGCACATCAAAGGTACATTCTCCAAGCAAATAGTGGGCAGTCTGAGACTTTTGGTATGAGGATATGGACCTCTTAATTGGCACAGTTCCTGGTGCCAAATATCTACCTATGCCCTGAGCTAATCGAGTTATGTACAGAAATGTTTCATGCACCATCAAATACTATTCAATAGGGCCCTTTCATAGTGCATATTATGCCCAAGGCCATAAGGGACATGATGGCCCTATAGTATGATAGAATAGCCACATTTCCAACTATTGCCAAAATGCAAAACACAAGGGCAAATATACATAACAAATTGAAGTTCTTGAATTTAGAGATGTAGTTGGGAGAAGATAATACTCTGATGCCTACACTACCCACTGGGCGGGTACAATTCAGTCAAAATGTTTAGGAGGCACTTTCAATGATAGCTTTCATCTTTGGAATGAGAGAGGATAACACAGTTCATGACTGGTAGTTGGCTATCATTTTCAGAATGAAAACTATGGATAAATCACAAGAGTACCGGCTAGATTTTTTGGAACAAATTGTTGCTGCCATGATTGATCAGCTCGCAAATTTGAAGATAAGGTGAGTATTTAGGTATTCTTGTTTCCTGTTCCATCTTATGTTGTATTAGAACTATGGTCTTTTTGCAGAACATATGCATTTAAATATGTATGACCTAGATTTTGGTCATAATAAAACCATCCCTATGTCCACATGGAGACGTGTTATCTGAAATCTCTAACCCTTATGAGTTTTGGGAACATTTTGTCAACCCTACTTTTTGCCAGTTAAGCCCTGAGCCTGTAGAACATAGGATGACACAGTGTATAAGGGGTTTTATAACCAATTGTCCAATTCCCTATGACTACTTTTTTGGGGCACATAAAACAATAATCAGAGTCCAAGGTTTCAATAGGGAACCCATGCTATTACCTAAAGCCATATTCTTAGATGTGACCTGACAGGTATTTGTGGTTGATAATGACTTTAGCCACAAGAAAAGAAAGAAGAAGATGTATGATGTCCCATGGGTCAGAAAAAACATGACACTTGAAGTTAGAAGTGCAAAAAACCTCTTGTTAAGGAAGTTAGCTACCCTTGGTTTCCTCATCATAGAGGATAAATAAAAATATGACCCAAATAGTTTTCTAGCCTCCTAGATTATGAATAACAAGGTTCGCGCCAAGATGGTACATGAGGGTCATCCATTCTAGGAGGACAAGGAGAAACTGAAAGAGGATAACCCAGATCTATATGTGGAATTAACTCACTTGCCCTATTAGAGGCCTAGGCCATGGGAAACCTTCTATGTCAAAGAGAGGGAATCTGACCCTAAGATGAAAATGACTGTTGGTCTAAGGAAAGCATGAAAATCCCAAGAATGAAGAGCAAAAAATATAGAAGCGTATTAGAAATATAGGAAAGAAATTTTAGAGTTTACACATTCATTTGGGAATGTTGAGAGTGATGAAAAATGGGAATCAATCTGGGATGAGTGGCATCCCTCCCCAGTCTCAAGTCCAGACACAAGCAAAATTCAGAAGAAGGGTGAGGAGACAGAAGAAGAAATAGAGTCAGCCCAAATAATACAATAAATAGGACAGTCATCATCTGTTGCTCCTACATCTTTATGGCCCCAATCCCTCAGCACCTTAGAAAAGCAAAAAGGTGTTGTGTCATCATCAATTCTAGGGACTCAAATAGATTCGGCATTTGAGGGTTCTAGAATTGTTCCTTTACAACCATCAGTGGTGGTAAATATTGAAAAGAAAGAAATAGAGGAAACAAAAGAGAGGCCTAGGAAACATAGGAGATTGTACCTACAAGAGGAAGAGGAAGAAGAAATAGAACCACAATAGCAACAACTACTATTCACTTCTTCTATTGCTCAGGTAAGTGCTTCTTCTCCCTTCTCTCATATTTCTCTTTCTTCTACTATAGGAGTGGCAATCCCAAGTAGCCAGGCATTTATAGCCCCTACCACTTCTGTTGTGCTTACATCAACCCTAGAAACAACTACCAGTATTTAGGCCATGTCCTCATAGGCCATTTCATTGCCATTATTTTCTCCATCTATGCCTAAATGTACCCCTCCTCAAGTTTCTCCTAGTTAGCATTTATCTGCTATCCCCTATGGCCTGCCTCATAAATGCTATCCCCTATGGCCTGCCTCAAGGTCACCCCTTTGTTAGAGGTTATATTGCATCCCCTCCTACATTCTAAGCTCAAGCAAACACAGCAAAAAGGGCTAGAGAGGCCAGGATGGACAAAAAGAGGAAAAAGAAAAACAAGAGCCCTGCTGTGGCACACATGAAGTCACTTTATGACCCCATTCAACAATCATTGAAAGTTACACATTTGTCTCCAAATATGGTGAAACCTAATTAACAAATGCAGCCCCAAGATTATGCTATGAATGCTGTGGCCATGGATATGTCTCTATTTAGGCCACAGGACATGGTTGAGCTACTAAATGAAACTGCATCTACTATAGCAAAAGATTCTTTGAAAGTGGCCAAGAAGTTGCAAAAAGCAGAAAATGATTTGGCCCAAGAGAAATTGAATAGCAGCAATCTTGTTGAGGAGATTCAATCTAAGAAAAATGAGATTGATAGTCTAAATAAACAGTTGCAGAATATTGTTTCTTTGCAGATACATCAGGCTGTATAGGCCCAGATTACTTATCTTAAGTCTGAGCTAGCACAAGAAAATGCTGCAGTAACTATTTTGATACATGAGAAAGCCACTTCAGAGAAGAAATATCAGGATAAGTTGCAAAAGGCCACAAACTTGAAACAGAAATTATTGAGTGAGCAAAATACCAATAGTGTAGTTTAGGTACAACTCATGGCTGAGTAACAAAGAACAAAGCAGCTGACAATTGAGTTGGCTAATAGGCCACAAAATGCTGGAGTTCTTAATTTGGTAAAAGAGCTATATGTTTCAATATGGAAGAGAATCTTTGAGGAGATTATCCATCTAAAGCCATCTTTAACTTTTCTATTAAATGCTCAATAATTGTGTGAAAAGGTAGAAACTTCGGTGCAGGCCACCTTGTCTACTGTTTCATTGAGGGTTTCTAACTCTCAACTTTTATTGAAGAAGTTGTATCACACAACAGATGAGACATTATCAGTAGCAGGTATAAATGATAGAATGGTTGCTGCTAAGAAGGTCAATGAGGTTTTGAGTTGTAATTCAGCCACAAATTGTCAGGAGCTCCTGTATACAATAAAAGGAGTGAAAAATATGAAGAAACATATAGAGGATTTGGTGCAACTGGGGCTTCCTTCACCATTCCTAGATAATAACATAGTTTTGGTTATTAATGACATCAAGACACTTCTCTTGACTAAGCTAATGATCAAAAAAATTTCCAGGGTTTAAGTGATTCATCATCAGTTAAGGAAGTTGAAACTGTGTTGATACCTATGGCCTAGCTAGAATTTCAATTAAAAACTATGGTACAAATTTTGCAAATGTTTTCTCATAAAGATATAATTAATCTTGATTTTGCTTTTCAAGATTTACAGAGTCAATAGGGGCTCTCTGATTTAGAATGGTCTGTTTATCAGAGAGCATTGCAAAATTTATGATTCTAAGTTGTATTTTCAATACATATCTTTTTGTCAGTTTTGGTTTCTTTCAAAGCAGGCTCAAAAGTCCTGATAGTCACCAAGAGCTGTAGAGTGTCAAAAAATCTACATTTTGTTTCAGTCATGGCTTAGTCTGTGCGTTTTAGATTGTTGTTGTGCGGCTCTTATTTTGTTGCTGCGCAAAGTTTTTATGTTTTGTGCAGAGTCCACCAAGTGTCAAGCCACAGTTAAAGCCGCAACAATATTTTAAATATTAAGTTTTGTGCGGAGCACACCACATAGTACATAGTATTGATAGTTTATTTTGTTTTAGTGATGCTGGGGGTGTCAGCATGTGTCACTTACAGAGGTAGTCCCAAAGGTTTCTATGTTTTGTGCAAAGGGCACCATGTGTCTTTTAAGTTTGCTGTGGACAATGCCATGTGTCTCTTTTTGTATCATGTTGATGCTGGTATAAAGAATGGTGGGCCACAGTAATGTTTCAAGTTTCAAGCTTACGGAGGATACCACGTGGTGGTCGCGGGAAGGAGTTGCTTTATTCATGACTCTTTCAGTGAGAAACTTTTTGCTTCTACAGTTTTGTGCAGGTTGCACTAAGTGTTAGCTTCTACGGGGACCTTTCAAAAGTTTTATAAGTTTCAATAGTGTTACGGAAGTTGTCACGTGTTAGCTAGCATGCACATGGAGGCTGCCATCTGTCCCAGTTTTCTCCCTTTGAGGGTAGTAAGTGCCAAGGTTGTGGGTCCCATCATTAATGTGTCTCATATTATAAATGAAGCGGCTTGCGACAGATGTCATTAAAGGAGGTCACCCAAACATAAAGACAGGTTTTAAAAGCTCTGTGGGAGAAGACACGTATTAGGTTTTGAAGGCTGCGGAACGTGATAAGTGTCATTTTCCTATTGATTTCTGAAAAGACAAAGGAGTTTCTAAGTTTGATGCTGACACTGACATCTGTCATATTTTGTTCCAGTTATAAGTGTGTGGGTCTCGCCGTGTGTATGTGTCTCAATGAAGGAGGTGTGCCACATATATTTTTCTCCAGCCAATGAGCATTAAGGAGGGATGACTATTGCAGATTCAGAGGATTGTAACCGTCAAGAACTTCGAGTTATCTTTAGTTCTGTTGGGTTGTTGAAGATTTAGTTGTTACAGACAATCTTAGTGTTAGATCTATGATTATAAATATGTGGTATTTGTAATAGATTGACACAGACATAGATTCAGTAATAAGTTTTTGTCAGAAATTTAAAAGAGAAGTTGAAGACTTTGCCGTGACCAGTTTATGTCATTTTGCCTTTATTTTGTTATTCTTGATAAGAAATTTAATGTATCTGTGAATGTATCTATGTCTTTTATGTTGCTGGAAGATTAATAAGAAGAACTATGTTCTATGCCTTGGTTGATATCATCTGTGTCATTGCAAAGTGTTTAATTGTGAGCCTTTGATAATATTCATTCTATCTATTTATGTTAATCATGTAGTATCTGCTCTTTAATATAACTGTATCTTGAGAATAGTTTTCACTGTGCTTGAATTGAAGGGATACTTTTACTCAGGTGCATTGCCATAGTTATATTTGCTTAATTGTATCTGTAATCCTATTAAATTCTTACCCTTTTCTCAAAACCCAATTGAAATAGAGAAGAGCCAACTTCTTTAGAATCTGGAGGTCATTTCAAGTAGCAAGTTCCACATTCTTGAAACTTCCCATGTTGGTGTTAGAACCTATGCAATTTTATACATCAACAGTTTCCTCATCTGACATATTGTATATGATTTTGGCAGTGATCTTAACTCTTTATTCAGGTAGGCCGCAATAAAGGCATTATCGTGTTTGTGCCATAGACAAGATTATATGGTGTAGTTCCAGTAGTAATGTGAATACTTGTTCTATAAGCCCATAACACATAGGAGAGTTGAGTATGCCAGTCTTTTTTATGTCTATTAATGGTTTTTCATAAAATTTGTCCAATAACCTTATTTTTAAGATTCTACTTGGTCATTCGATTCAGGATAGTTGTCACATCTCATTTTTGTGAACAATATTATTATTCTAGATTAGTGAACATTTACCATGATTGTTCTACTTTGATTAAGTTACACGTGTAAGGAAATTATCATGATGATATATTTACATAAATTAGAAAGTTGATTTAAATATAAAATATTATTGGTATGATTATGATGTTTTGCTTCGGCTATATTTTTGATAGACTAACCTATTGACGTCAAGATTGAGTGCAATTGGATGCAGATACTCGTCGAAGACGAGAGCATGGTTGAGGTAGAAATGTTCTAGCCACTTGGCAAGAACTGTTTGGGATGGTTAACCTTGATACAATCACACACTCATGTAGTTGCATATGCATTTTTCGAATGACTTATTTTATGCACTGATGTGTGATTATTAATCGTGAATGATGATTAGATATTAGAAAATTAGTGTGTTAAAAATTGCTTTCAAATGCATGATGTGATTACTTAAATTTAAATGTCTTTTTGAATTATATTTAAATGGTGTATTGTATTTTAAATAAGGAAATATATATGTTTGTCATTTATTAAATAAATAATAAATAATGTTTTCTATTTACATGATTATAGATATTTGAAAGACAATATGTAAAATAGATTTAAATAATTATATTAACATATAATAGATATATATGTATTATTGTATTATATTTACTTCTTGGTTTTTTTAAAGTAATTGTGTTTTAGTAAAATCAGTTAACTTATGTTAATAATAATAATATTATATTTAGAATTTTAAATAAAAAGAATTAAAATCAACTTACTGTCATGCATGCGATAGCAAGCTAATTAAAAGATATTATTATTATTATCATTATCATCATTATTATTATTATTATCACATCTTGAGTTCATTGGAGTGCTTATTATTTTGTTTTAATTTAAATAGAAAATTGAGTGTTTTTAAATTAAAATTCTCATGCAAACAAAAAAAAAAAACTTGAGTTTAAATGAGTTAAAAAGCTAAACTTTGGACGCCAAAAACAAGAAAAAAAGGGAATTGTTGAAAAAAAAAAAAAGAAAGAAAAGGTGTGGGCAAAGGAGAGAAAAACCAGTCAAGAACAACGATAGTAAAACAATAATAATATTTTCATATCAAAACAAAATTTGAAACCGTAAAATTTTCTAGAAAGACGGAGAAGAGTATAACAAAACCCAGAAATATTTTTAAAAAATTCACAAATTGTAGTGAGTGTTTTTGCAAATGAAAATGACGTGTTTTTATGGAGCAGCAAGAGAAGGCACCGAAAATTTTAGAGAGACAAACCTTTTGTAGTAGTAGAAAAAGAGAAAAGTCATGCTTCTGGATGAACAGTGACTAAAGGAAGATCCTTAGCAACAGTAGCTTCAATTTGAACCCCTTGACTGACCTTATCTCTAGGTTTTTCTTCTTAAGAATTGTTTGCATTGAAATCACATTTTTGTGACTATCAAATTAATAGTTTTTAGCTTGTTTGGAAGGCATTTGTTTTGTTTATGTTCAACCTTTATTTTTCTCTGAGCTGACCTCCTCTAAATCCACCTTGGGCAATCTTACCTTGCTAAAATAGATCAACCTCCCTCATTTTATTCACTATTTTCTTATTGCTGTTGCAAATTGTTGTTCCTTGCTTTGTGAATTCTGATTTCATGCTAAGATTGGCTAGTAAACTAAGTTGTTGGCTCAAAACTATGAAATGGATTTTTTGCAATCTCAAACTAATTAAACTCACCTCTATTAGATCTGAACTGAGAATATTAAATTTCTTTCTGCTTTAGAAATCAATTTTGACAAAAAGAACCAACTTTTATTCATTGACCGAATTAATATGTGATTTAGAAACTTCTCCACATAGATGGAATTATTTAGGTTTCCGTAGTTTATTTTCCACTATTATTTTTCTATTAAACATTATCTTTAACCTTACCTTTGAATGACAGACCTTTGGATTAATTGTTGTTGTCTGTTTTTGTGTTTTAAATTACTTTGATAACTCCTGTCACTATTCTGCTAGGAGGCCTGTCTCTATTTTCTTACTAGTTGTTCTGAATCTCCTGTCACTAAAATGACAGTAAGGTGTTATGGATGAATTAAAGGTGTTTATTGTAAGATAAATGGTCAGAATTGTCTCTTGTCAATGGTCTGACAGTAGGATTGCTGAAAATATTTAGAATGGATATTATATTGTGAATTATAATTGACTCATAGATAAAGTGATTGTATCAAAATGACAAACTTATGGTTGCAAAATTATGAAACAAAGAATGGAATTATTGTTTTGAATGTATGTTTCCTTGATTGGTGTTTTGGGATTTTTGAAGTGATTTATATAAGAACATTAATTGTTTTATTCTATTATTCTATTTATTTGATCTTGAGGAAAGATAGAAATAATATTTGACATATGCTATGCATGAAACCTCATTGTATGAGAGTGGAGTATTCAAACCTTCTCATTTGATTTTATTGTGTGATTTATGAAACGGTATTTGGATATGAAGCAAAGGCATTAGTATATACTATATATTTGAGCATGGAAATATGAATTGAAAATCTAATCAGATATATATTGCTTTATGATGTGCTTTATTACTGCTTGATCAAAATGTGTGCTCTTTATTGATGCATGGGAAATGGACTAGAGGTGGTTATAGGTGATTTGATCAATTATTTATTGAATTATTTATTTACTTTCTTATTTATCTCTTGGAGAAAGAAGGTAGATTTTTATGTAGGAATGTGATTGGGTTACTTTTGGGACTAGGATGACAAATGTGGATATATCAGAGATGGCTTTTTCTCTTTTTGTGAATTGACCATGCTACTTGAAATGATTAGATCTAATTGGAATGTCATTGAAAAAGATGTTTATTTTGTCTAGTAAAAATTATATATATATATATATATATATATATATATATATATATATATATATATATATATATATGCCACATCTTGTTGTGAGTCAATTTGCTTTTCATTATTAGAATTGCACTTTTAGACATCAGGCTTGCATTGGGTATTCCCTCCTGCAGTTGTTACCAGGTAGCTAGACATTTCGTGCAGGGCTAGGTTTCCTTCATTTTATGAAGGGATCCGGGGAAGTATAATTACTTCATGGTTGGGTGGAAAAGCACCTGAGCCATGTTCCTGTCTCTCAGTTTGCAGGTGGTGGACCACTTGGTTCGTGCAGTTGGAGAGTATGTTGATTTATTATTTATTGATGTACTTGTTATTGTACCTATTTGTATGTATTATGACATGTTGCCAAAGGATTTATGTATATTGATTCATAGTGCTTATTACCTGGATTTGGCATGTGAATATGTAAGATTTAAAGACTTATTTGATTTATATCGATGAGATTTTCTTTGCGAAGATTTATTGACTCTATTGATTCTTCTTGATGAAGTTATTGTTTATGATTAAATATTGTAATTAAGCGGATTATATACATCATTTTACTTTTGTTTCTTGTGATGTTGTATTTGAGTTAATTATTACTTCATTTTACTTTGTTTTACTTTTGTGATAGATTTGAGGGCTTTTTACAATAGTAAGGCGTAGAGAAGTGATGTTGAATATAGTATTTTTCAAGGAATTTCTTCACATCCTTGTTCTTAAATGGAGTACCATTATCAGAAACTAAGGAGGAAGGTATACCAAATTGAGAGATGATGTTATCCTATATAAAATGACAAATTACTTCACCAGTCATGGATCGCAGTGGAACAACTTCAGCCCACTTCGTAAAGTAATCAGTAGCGGTAATGATGAAAGTATGTCCTTGAGAAAAAGGTGGAGAAATTTTCCCAATCAGATCCAAGCCCTAAATAAAAAATGGCTAAGGTGAAACTTGGGCTCTAAGTTCTTGTGTAGGTGCTCAGATTAGATGTTTATGTTTTTGACATTGTGGGCATTTCTTGACATAAGTGAAGGAATCTTGTTTCATGCATTGCCAATAATACCCCATACATAATAACTTTTCTACCAATGATTTTCCTCCAAAGTGCCATTCACAAGCACGAAAGTGAGCCTCTTCTAAAGCTATCAGGATCTCTAAATTGCTAAGACATCAGAGAAGAACACCATTATAGCTTTGTCTATATAAGACATTGGATAGAATGATATAATGTGCAACGAGTTTATGTAGGTGAACTTTTGCATTCTCCGATTTTGAGTTAGGAATGGAACCATCACACAAATGATAGAATAAATGGGAGAAACAATCATTAGATTTCATGTTACAATAGAGGTTAGAAACCAAAGGTACAACCTCATCTAGTATAGGTGTTTTGAGATTATGAATGATAAAGAGATATTCGTCAGGTGAATCAATAGGGGATATAAGGTAAGCTATGCTTGCCATTGCGTCCACGTGTTGATTATCTTTCGTTGGAATAGTATCAATTAAAAATGATGTAAACTATTTTAACAGAGATAAGGCAAGATCATGATATTGAGATAATTTGTCTTGTTTAGATTGATACGATCCTGTTATTTGTTGCATAATTAATTCCAAATCACTATATATAGTGATATTTTTAATGTTAAGAGCCAAAGTAAGACGAAATCTTGTAATGGGTGCTTCGTACTCAACAATGTTGTTTGTAATGGTAAGCAAGAAGAAGCAATGTATTTGATGTATAAAATTGATGTTCTAAAATGCAAATACATCATGTATATATGCTGAGAGATTGATAGTTATAGTAAGTTACAGTTACAACGAACTGAACGAAACTGAATGAACTGCCCAAATGAACCGCATGATCAAGACTAAACAATGTAGTAATTCTAACATTCCCCCCCTTATTACATTGTTCCTATAATAGTACCAAGGTACCCCCCTTAATGCTAAAAACTCAACAAAACTGATTACATAGTATGAATACATATTTTATAGAAGATCTTCTCCCAAAGAACAAATCCTGAACCAAGCGAGGCTCCATCATGCCGTCTTGTCTACCCTCGGAAAGGCGTAGCTTCAAGTTGTGTTCCTGAGCTCTTTAGTCCCAAGCTCTCAAATCACAGAGTCTTGAATTATTCGACAATGGACCCTAAGAGATACAACAGATCTCTGTCATGTTGTCTAGTGACCGCGAAAGGGTATAATTCAAGATCATATACTCTTTGAAGCTTGCTAGACAATAATCCATATTAAGCTCAACACCAAACCCCAAACCTATCTCCAAAACAAAATCTTCATAAAACATACATTCTTCAAATTTGTTAGCTCTATCAGCATCAACAAAGAAAAATAAAACAACCAAAACTAAAAATGCCTCTCATGCAAAGCATCATCTCAAAGCGAGAAGCTAACTTGAGATGATGGAAAATCCTCCATCCTCTGATGCCACCTGCCTCCAATTTGACCCTGCTTAAAGAGCATATCCACAAGAATTAATAGTACCATCTAGTGGATCCTCATCCTCAATATCTGGTGAATCCTTATCATCTTCAATGCAAGCAAGATTTCCTTCATTTTTAAGTTTTCCTTTAAGAACATCACTAGCTCGAGTTCTACAATCCCAAGCTATGTGACTGCTTTTCTTACAATAAAAACATTTGATTCTCTCTGATCTCTTGTAATTGCTTCTTGAAAATAATGCTTTCTCCTAAGGGTCATCTTCTAAATCTTTTGTTGTTCTCTTCTCTTCTGATAGAAGAGCAGAAATCATACCTCCTAGAATTTGTGAAGGTATTTCACTAAGTGTAAAAACAACATTGTTGTATTTTGAAGGTAAACTATTTAATAGGATGGCCCTAGCATCATCATCATCTACTGTAACCTTAACCTCTGGTAGTTGTCCAATGAGAGACTACAAGTTACTTATATGATTTGACATTGTGATTCCATCTTCCATCTTAAACCGAAATAATTGTAGTTTTAGAGAGAACTTTGCATTAACTACTTTTGCTCCAAACAATTTATTCAGATTATCCCAAATTTTAGCTGATGATTTATCCAAATCGATATGGTGCAATTCGGTGTCAGAAAGAGCAAAACCAATTATAGCCTTGGCTCTATCATCTCTACTACTCCAATCTAATAACTTATTTGCATCTGTAGGTGCTTTTTCCTTTCCACTTACTATTGCCCATAAGTTTTTTATTCATTAGTTGCATTTAAATTTTCATTCTCCAAGTATGAAAATTGAAACCAGAATACTTGTCTAATGGAATCTCCATTTAGATAATACTCCAAAAGATTGACTTCTTACTCAGACTTAAATACACACTTCAATACATACCAATGATTGCTAGATTTTATAGACTATGTCTTCCTCATTCAAATGCCTTATGGAGACTGCTACAAATGGCTTGGATAGAGAAACTTTAGCCCAAGCAACAACTGCTACAGTAGAGAGTACAACAGACAATAAGAATGACTTTAATCTCCCTGCAAAGGCTTCCAAACTCTATGCTTCCTTCCAAGAGACTATTTCCTGCACACCTCAGTAAAACTCCATCACCTGACTCCACGCTCCTTTCCAATGCTATCTAGTTTGGGTGCTGTAATCAATCCTTCTATCGGGCCTTCTAACTTTGCTGTGCTCCTTGCATTTTCTACCAACATTTTCTAGTCTCCTCCTCCAAGTCATTGCCAGAGAAACTTCAAACCATCAACAGTGTCTTCTTGCATGTAGGAGGAGTAACTGCTCTGACTTTCATTCACATTGCACCTGCTGCACTCCCTACAGACCACACCACTCTGATACCATTTAATGGTAAGCAAGAAGAAGAAATGTATTTGATGTATTCGATTGATGTTCTAAAATACAAATACATCATGTATATATATACTGAAAGATTGATAGTTATAGTAAGTTATAGTTACAACGAACTGAATGAAACTGAACGAACCGCCTAAATGAACCACCTGATCAAGACTGAACAATGTAGTAATGCTAATAGTTTGTGCATGAGAAGTTCAGACGGTAAGACATAGGAATCAGCTTACTAGAAGGAGGTACTAGTATGACACCAACACTAGAGCAAGTTTGAGATTGTGAACTGTCAAAATACAATTCCAATTTATCATCTATACTTATATTTAGAATTTGATCATTAGGAAATGTTTCCTAATTTTGTATAGAAAATGGTGAAGATGCTTTAGTTAAATGGTCTATTATCACTTGTCCTTTAATCACTTTTTGAGAGATAAATTTGAGATCAAATTTAGTTAATAACATAACCCATTTAGTAAGCACTGCAACAAAATAGCCCATTGGTAAGTTGCTCCAGTATTCTTTAATCTAAACGGCATGACAACCCAACAAAATGTTCCCCATGGGGTTATAAAAGCTATCTTTTATTGATCTTGAAGGTTGATGTAAATTTGATTATATCTTAAAAAACCATCCATGAAGGAAAGTAGGGCATGGCTAGCTATTGAATCAATAATCATATCAATGTTTGGCAAAGGGAAATCATCTTTCAAAGAGGTAAGATTTAAATCCCTAAAATTAGTACACATTCAAATATGATTATAAGGTTTAGTGATAGCCACAATATTCAAAATCCAAGGTGAGTAATTAATAGGGTGGATAAAACTAGCTTGTAAAAGCTTTCATATCTCATCCTTAACTAATAGTGCAACCTTAGGATTCATCTTACGGATCTTTTGTTTAAACAGCTTAGCATCACATTTTAATACAATGTTATGTGCTACAATATGAGGATCAATAGCAGGCATATCCAAATAATTCCATGAAAATAACTTATAAAATTCATGTAACAACATGGTCATATCATCGTCTTCTTCAGTATTTAAACAATCGCCTATAGGAATAACTTTTTTAGTATTATCTTTGTCCATCAAAACTTCCACAGTCTTTCAATTAAGTACTAGGGTCTATGAGATTAGGTGATTGTGATGATTCTTTAGACTCTTTATTAGTAATGTTTATCATATCAGTGGATTTTCCAAAGTATGCATCAACATTTAAACTTTAAGGCAATCCTCACTTGTGATGATAATGAGGAACACTATCATAAGCTCTCAAGAATTCAAGTATTGCTTCATCTTGTGAAAAGGTATCTAAAGGAATATCTCCTGGAGGACAATTCATGTCTATCATCTCAGTATATATCAGATTGAGTGTTGATATTGTGTTCACATTAAGATTAGGACATTTATGGGTTTTGGTTTCCTTCGAAGGATTATATCCAATGCCACTTGAGTAATGTCATGAAGCAACTTCTATAGGTACTTGAATTCCTTGTTGATTAATATTGCAACCATTACCCACATAGTTACAATTCTTATAGAGAATCTAAATTCCCTGACCATAAAAAGAGGCCATTTCTCTAGAAGAAGGTGGAGCCTCATAGGTCTCATAATCTATAGTATAAGTAAGAGTGTTATCTATGTTTGTCACCAAAGAAATTTTATGTTTTTTAATAGAGTTCTTAGATGAGATCTATGCAGCATTTGAAGTTTTAGAATTAGGGTTGTTAAGTGTGTATTCTCCCATAGAGGCAGGAATAAAATCTAATGAACCCCAATCATCACCAAGGAATGCATTCAATTGTTGCAAATTTTGCACAACATTAGCTATGGCAAGAAAATTTTATGGATCAAACTTCAAGTTGTTTAGGATCTTATGATGAAAAACTTGTTTTTCCATTTCAATATGTAAACAATTATTTGGTTCAGGATAAGCTTCAACAATATGAAGTTTATTTCTAGAAATAAACTTGATTGAATGATGAAGGGTAGATGGCACTATCCCCAATGCATGAATCCAAGGTCTACCAAATATCATGTTGTATGATAAGGAACCAAGCATTACATGAATCAAGGTAGATAAAGTCATAGGCCCAACTGGTACAAGTAAAGTTATAATGGCTGTAGACTATCTTCCAACATTATCAAAGACACGAATGCTAATTCTATCTAATTTGATCAAAGAAGTATCAATTTTAATAATATGTAACAAGTTAAGACCACAGACATTAAGAGCTGATCCGTTATCAATCATAAGTCACTTGATCAATTTCTTGTTTATTGTAATGAATATAATTAAAGGATCATATTGATTTTGAAATTCAATAGAAGGCAACTCGTGTTGTTGAAATAGAATGTCTATTTTTGTAGCATGCATATAATCTAATAGATTTGCCACATCATTCAGCTTGACAACATGTGGTACAATCACCTTTTATAAAGCTTCTTGGAGCATTTGATGGTATGTAGGTAAAGTTTGTATACGTTCCCAAAGAGAAACCTCAGTAAGAGTAGCACAAAGCTGCTTAACAAGATCATAATATTGACCAACTTTATGTGTTAAATGAGGTGCTTGAGGAAGCATAGGTTGAAAATCTAGTAAAGATATTAGAATGCTTGATTTTTGTTTACTTTTTTTGTTATTATGTGTGTTATATGTATGAGCAACCATAGTATGACTAGGTTGTTGTAATCTTTCTTGTTGGATCTGATGTGTTATTTGTTTAGCATAGTTATAGATGTGACCAAGAGGTTGAGAAGAAGGCGAAAGACCTCTAATAGTGAGCACCAGTTTAGATTGTGGTTGAACAAAATCCAAACACATGTTGACCACCACTTTCACATTCACAGGTTCTTTTTGAGGTTTAGGAACATAGATTGCATTTACTATTCTTTGAAACAATGATGGTTTTGGAGTCATAGTGAATATTCAATCAAGATAAAGTACTCAAGGTCTTCATCTAACATTTTGAAGTCATCACAACTAAATGACTCATCCCACACATTAAAGTCTTTTAAAAAGTAATCTGACATTATAACATGTTTTAATTAAGCCAAGACTTAAATGTAAAACAAGATAGCATAAACTTTGTGAAAATGAAACAATATATCACTATGCAAGTCACAAAGTTGTAATTTCAAACACTTTTAATGAAAAGCCAAAGATATCAGGCAAGATTCAATAAATACACTTTTCCTAAAAGAGGGTTTGCAATCTAAATTTGGTTTAGGATAGAAAACTATTTCAGATATGACATAAAAAGGATGCCAATTCTTTAAAGCATGGGTTAATGAAAAATGTTTAGTGGAAAAAGTGGGACTATGATAGTTTACATAAACCGAATCAAGCTCCTCTTTCACTCACTAAACATTAGGACATGGGAACCAAGATTTCCCACTATGAAGGATCAATCTACTAATTCCTAGGTCACTTTTATGCTTGTTGTGACTAAATAGATGCCTCAATGATGTTTCAACAAGCTTTAAGCATTCACATAGCATGAAACCCTAATTGCAAAGTATGTGATAATAGATAGATTTGACATAAACTTTGACAAATAGATCATAGAAATATAGAGCAAGGATTGCAGAGAGTATGTACCCAAAAATTGAGGGTCTGATCTATGAAGATGGTACAAACCTATGTAACTGCATTTCTATCTATTCACACAAATATCAATAAAAAATCTAAGTCTTCAAAACTGTCTCTCCACTTTTCTGATTCACATCACAACCAACACCCTTTTGCATACAAACACCTCTCTATAGACTTCACATTGTTTCTCTATAGATAGAACTCACACTTATACATCTCTCATTCTTCAGACAAAACATTCATCCTTGCAATCACCCAATTCACCTGCATTTCTCTTCAAAAGCCTCATCAAAAATATGTCGTCAATGCTGCATATCTCAGACCTCAAAATCTATCCATATATAATGATCGTGTAATGTCATTATAAATGAAATGGCCTTTCATTTCCTCTTCTCTTTGCATATCCATTTTCCCTTTTTCAAACAATAGAAATCTAAAATAGCCTCCAAATCCTTCAAATAAAAATTTTCAATAATATTTTTAATCAAACTACCCTTTGTTAGAGAAAATAAAAAATCTCTTTCATATTATGATTCTCTATCTACAATAAGAAAGTTCTGCAAAAAAAAAAATCATAAAATATTTTCCATGTTTCTGATTTATGAAGAGCCTTTCAAATATCTTTCTCCTCATAACCTATCAAAGAATAAAGAAATATTCTCCCAAATTTGAAACCTCTCCCACAAGCATTATCTCTTTGAAGTCATAATAAATTTTGCAATAACCCCTATACCTACATTTTCAAAAAGCATTTAAGGATCCACTAAACTTCTCCCCATTTTAGAAAAAGCAAAACACTCTTCATTAAATGCCTTCAATTCCATGAGAGGAAAAAATAGAAATAAAATCTTCTTAAAAAATGCTTTAAAACACCAAGAGATTCTACCTTTTGAAAGGCTAAAAATAGCCTTTAAAAAAACACCTTGTTTGTAGTCATAAGGAGATGACGTTCTAATACCTATCAAAGTGGATGTAGGGAGGCAAGGGCACACATTTGAATGTCGGTCTTTGATCTTTCTCCACATACCCATCAAAGTTTTAAAGAGGACCACTGATTTAACTTCTATGCACGATGTCTTTTCCATTAACCTGGGCTTCCGGTAGCCTGACGGTGGTGACCCCCTCAATGTTGTAACTTAAGTTACAACCACTGCTGCTCCCAAGTTAACTTCTTTTTATAACAAAGTGCTAATAGTGTTAAGTGTTTAATGGTCTTTTGAGATCATTAACACATGAAACTTTAATATCATTTAAATTTACCTTGATTTCTATATTAAACCTCTGCCATACCTCTACCACCAAAGACAATAACATGAAACTATAATGCCACTATTCAACACTACCATTGTGAAGATAGAATGAGCATGAAGATAGCATGACAACTAAGGTAAGAACAACAACCCAACAATCCAAACACCATTACCAAGGATCACATCACTGGACCATATAGAGACATAACATCCTGATTCTCATGTGAATCACACACTTACCATATGAACTTATCACAAAGCCATAAAGTAACTATCATGAGTTTTGACATGAAGCACCAAGTGATCTTTTTTTCATCAACTAACAATGTGAATCATAACCTCATTATGAAGAGCATCAGTTTGCAAGACATGAGGGATAAAGCACCATCAACTTGTATCAATCTACATGTGCACTTTCCAGCAATCTCCAACACTAATATGAACTCAAGGCATCATCAAGATATGAACTCCATCTGAAGCAAACATAAAGTATTCAGGTTATAAAAGCAACCTGACGACATGAAGATATCCAACTTGATCTAAGTTCTCTTCAACCTCCACAACTTTTGAAGTAATGACATGACATATGAAGATGCCATCTTGTCATATGAAGACCAAAGACAAGGACTAAATGATCCAATCAACATGAACTAAGAGCACCATTGAAACCATGAAGACCATGAGTTAGAGTAGATCAACCTTCTACAAATATTTTATGACTCAGCACATCTACAGTCTAGTTATCAACCAATGAATGATATCATTATCATTGTTTGATCCTTTTGACATCAATGACAATCAACCTCAATCAGGGTCATGGCCATGAAAAGAGATAGTGAAAAAGAGTGTGAAGAATCATACAAAACCATATAGCAAAGTGGGTTTTGTGCATTGTTTTGTTTGCATATCAAATACAATGAAACCTAGAAATAACATATCACCATTTTTGTATATGAAGCACAATGACAGAAATGAAGCCTTCTCATCATTTTTCTCAAAGTTTGAAGGAAAACAAAGCTGTAGCAGAGAGCACAATACATAAAATCTCTTTTCTTCATTTAAATTACAAAAAGCACAATAACGTGAAAAGCAATCTTTTTTGTTTCAGCATAGCTACAGAGCTCTTGTCATCATTCAAAGAACCAGAGCATGGAAATAGAATAATACATAGAAACAATGAGCTACAAAAGCATTTTTATCACTTTCTGTGCATAAAGAAACCCAGCAAAAGTAAAGAAGTAGCTTACAGGAAGAGCAAAAGGATAGAGTGGCTGAAATCCATGACTAGAGAATCATCAGGTATCATCAAAACAAAACAACAGAGCTTCAAACCCTACCTTCTCACAGTGCAACAGGGAGCAACGAAAAGATGCAAAGTGAAAATGAAGTAAATTTAGGGTTGCCTTTCTTTTTGGTTAAGTGCCCTAGCCCAAGGATGGGGTTTTTGTTTTTGTTTCACATTTGAAATTATTCTTATCCAAATGCCACCGCTGATCCACAACCCAAGTCAACAAAACCTAATGATGCCATGGGCCCTTGTGAACAGGGGGAAATGATTTTTACAACAAGTGCTAAATGCCAAGGCTAGTTTTCAAAGCATAAGTCAAAAGAATCTCCATCATAACATTTCCAAGGGGTTGATGACCCATGTGAGCATTAGCCATGGGGAGACATAAAGTTTATTGAAACTTTTATTATTTTAATCATGTCTGCCATCATTTGCAAGATGTGACTTTTGAAGTCAAGAGGGTAGAATGATTAAATTATTTTGTCATGCAAGATATAAGGGTGTTTTTTTGTCTTATGCATACAAATTGATTATCAAAGAAGAAAAAGTACCCTTTTAAGAGTTAACACAATGATGCTATAGGAGATAGTAAGAATAGGCATGTGGTTTTGGGCTTGGTTTTTTGAAGACCTTCACAGTGACTAGACAAGGATGGAGTTTTGTTTGCATGGAGAGTGTGACCCAAGATTGACCAAGAGAGTTTATTTCTTTTACTTCTAAGTGTCATCATCTTTTAGATTTAACTCAAACCCCTATGTTCGCACTATTAAGAGACAAATTATAAAAATAATAATTATTAAATGCAATGACCTATAAATTGCTTTAATAATTGTTATGTAATAAACATAGGGGAAATCATGCATCATACACCAATTATTAAATAAATCATGTTGATTGTATTTAATAATTTTTATTTTTACTTAACTCTTACCTATCAATCATGCAAAAATAGAGAGGGAGTTAAACTAGAAAATGAAAACTCATGCAAATGAGTTGTGGAGTGTTTTCCTAGATTTATGGTCAAACTGAGGTGGTTTTGGAGTTCTCCTTGGTCAAACAAATTGAGAGGGACAGTTTAGAGCTATTTTAGCTTCTTTTGGAGCAGTTAAGACCCTTCTTTTTAGGGATTTTCTATTGAGCTTGTGAGAGAGATATTTTTTAGTAGAGTTGACTACAGTTGACTCAGGAGAGTCCCTTGGAGGTGCTTTTTTGTATTATAGAGGAAAAAATTAGTTTTTTCCCTCAATTCTTGATTCTATGCTTTTTTTCTTGCACATTGCAAAAAAAGCCATACATTTTTGTAACTCATTTTTTCTAGATTTATAGATAGCAGTAGGTTTACAAGTTATATCCTTATCATTTCTTATAGTATTTTCCTTCTATTTGTTCAAAAGATTAATATTTACCTTCTCAGATCCATGTGGGTGTTTTCATGAATGATTTTGATAGAATTAATGTGTTTTAAACAATCAAGGCCTTTAATTTCTGTCTCATTAATTGTTGCCTATGCACAGAAAAGCAATTCATATCATAGGTCTTAGGTTTTGCTTTTGTTTATTCTGCCTTCAAAGTTGTGAAACTTAGTTTTCCTTCCCAAAAGACTGATAATCAAGCCTTCTTCTGAATTATTAATGTGTTCAAATTGCCCCCTTTACTGAGCTGTGTAAGAAAATTTTATTGAAAAGATAGTTGTGAATTAAGTTCTCCCTTATAATATCATTTGGTGCATCACCTTATAGAAGTAGATTTTTCTTTAAACAATTATCCTTTTACCCTTTTCCCTCAAAATTACATTAGTTTCTAGAAAACATCAAAAGGGGAACCAACCCATAATCTAGAGGTTCATTCTCACAGTAAGTCACCTACAGTTTGAGTTTGATCCCATGTTGCACATGATTGCTGAGTTTTACACTTAGCATTTAGGGTACAATCCTCCGTGATGATAGTTTTTGGTACACCCGGTGGGATAGAATGGGCCATTTCAGTCCAAAAGTGTGTTCATATATCACTGATATTCGGTGCGTGTGTAAGTGATCTTAGCCTTTAGAGGTAGGAAATCAACACATCTAGCGAATCTGAGTGACATTTCTACTGGTTTTAGTATGATCAGGTGTTAATTTATTTCAAATATTTTTGTGTTTTACTTGTTTTTAGCCTTTGAATGAATAAGCATGTCTATGTTTCATGGGAATATTTTATATCATTCATCATATCATGAAAATCTTGTTAATTCACCCTCTTATTAGCCATATCCAAACAATCATACTACTAGTTTTAATCCAAATTCTATGACTTTTCAAGAAAACCAGCATGCTCAATATGATTACTACCTGCCCATCCCTGCTCAAGTTCCATATTAGCCTATATTTGTTCAAAATCAGCCCCAAGAAACCTATTTTTCAAACCAGCATGGCTATCAGCTCGATCCAACTCCAAACTTGTAAGACATGAGTTTCAGGGATATAAGATTCTACTTCGAAAGCAAGTTGAGTGAGACTAAAGAAAATTAAGGGTATGAAGGAGATCAAGAATATGATTCGCAACAACAAGAGTTAGCTTATCAAGCCTATCTTCAGGAGCAGTAGTTGGAGGCACAAAAGATACAGTTTGAGAGGGAGATGCTTGCGAAAGAGGAGAAAATGAAGCTTTTGTTTGCTCAAACACAAAGGTATGAGGTCCAAATAGCTCCATTCATTCTAGATCAGCCTATTCAAGAAGAGGTTTGTAAGCATAAGTTTCCAAGTTTCAAGCAAAGTGATCCTTTTAACCCTCCCAAGGTCAAGAATCCTAGTTTTAGAGATTCTTTACCATTGCAAGAGCCTATGTTTGCACAATCTAAATTTATTATTCCTCAAGACCAGCCACTTCAAGAGCCTTTTTTCTTCTAGGAATCTCAAGGAAATCTCCAAGTTTCCCTATCAGATGAATCTAATTGTCCTATCATTGTTTGCCTTAATAAGGGTGGACCTATTGTCTTTCAAGATGGCTCACTCACCATGAAGGAAGCTACGAATATAAATTTAATGCATACAATGATGGAGTAGTATCAGTTAGAATAGAGGAAGATTAAAAAAAAAAAGATCTTTCAAGAAGAATCTTTGAATGTTTTAACTAAAGAGATTCATTGTTCTATTGAAGATGATGAAAATGTGGTAACACTTATCTCAGCAGATCAGCTAGGATAGAAGGATGAAAAAGTCAAAGAGGTGGATCAAGAGCAGCATTCCATAGTTTGGTTTAATGAATTACCTTCTTTCATGGAAAATTGTAAAGAAAGTGTGAGTTTGCTCTCACCAATAGTAGTTTTAGAGCAGAAAGAAGATGTTAAACAATCTGATGAGTTGCTGATTGAAGATAATCAATGTGATAATGGAGCATTGGATCAGGTAGAGGAGTACAAAGATAATCTATGATTTTGTTGCAAACTTAGATAATGTGAAAGAGGTTTCAGTTAAACTATTTGAGGAACTTCCTGGTTTTGTGAATGAAAATGGAATGAGCATGTCTATGCTAAGATCAATGCCTATTTTTGAGTAGTAGAGTGATGAAACTCATCTAGATTCAGTAAGAGATTATGAGTTTGATGAGAACATTTTCTCTAGTATCATAGAAGACTTTTTCTCTAACATTGATGATAATTTGATGCCATGTGAACCAGCAGTATGTGATCAGTCTATTTAGGTGAAAGAAGTAGTCATTTCTTTGTTACTTAATGATAGACCAACATCACCTTCAGATCAGGTTTAAATTGTGATAGACAATGAAACAACAAACAATTAGAAAGAAAGGAGCAGTAAGAGTACAAATTTTATCCTTTCAAGAGGATACCCAATCAGAGATTTAGCCAAGAGGGATACCAACCAGGTTCCACAAATCTTGCATGCACCTAAACATGAAGTTGTGACTGAGGAGCAGCAGATTTATCTTGCTTATATATCTTAGAGCAGTGACATGTCTGATTATTATAATGAGGTAGGTGGACTTGTTCTCATTTTCCTAGAGATATTGCAATAGTTGATCATTTTTTTTAGATTTCTCCATATCTCTTTGGTTGCTCATAAGCATCTAAACCATTTCAAATTGTTGAGGAAGGGAAGTTATTTTGTAGAACCAATAAATGCTTATGTCTAAACACCACCACTACTAGTTAGTGTAGAGTAGAGTAGAATTTTTAGTTTAGTGTTTTCTTTTCCAAGAATTGCAGTTACATAGTTAGTTGGCCCTATTCAGAGCCGGTTTGTTTTCTTTTAGTTTTGTTATGCCGCTGTTTGATTTCTGGCAATTGAGCTATAGATGGTTTTCTAAGTATTTCAAGCCAAAAAAGACTCATATGCCCAATGGATATAGAAGTATATTGATCCTATTTATTTAGCAGGAAAACACCCCTAAGAGGTCGCCAAAAATGTTACTAAATTTTTCTTGCAAATCAATTTAGTAAGGCTTTAACAAATAGTTGTTAAAATGGGGTAAGAAAAATTTTGATACATGAGCAATCCAATCAACATCAGCTATCTTGATGAAGGAGTTTAAGTATTAATTTATCAGGGTCATGTAACAATTTGAGTTGAGCTATTGCACAATCAAGATAAATCAATAAAATAGGCTTCATTAAGAAAAACAAACATTCGGAGGATGTCAAGTTTTGAAGCTAGACTAATCTCTAGAGTTTATGTTTCATGTATGTTATTTTTGTTTATTCAGTGCATCTTAGAAAAGAGGTATTTGTAAACTATCAATTCTTCATGGTATAAACATATGTTTCAAATAAGGTTCAGTTGTTCCATGTTATGTAATTGATTCATAAAGAAAAGAACACATAAGTCATTCCATAATATGAAATAGCTGATTATATTCAAAAGAAATTTTTAAGGTGTCCCACACAAGCCATGGGAATGACTAAAAGACGCAACATAAAACTAAATTATAAATCTGAAGAAAGAAAAGAGCATATGAAGAGAATAGAGACATGTCATTGCCTATGAATGATGAATCCCAAGGTTGATCAGGTGCATCTTCAGTTCCCTCCATCTAGTAATCTCTAGAAATACTTGTAGGAGATGGTGTTAGAGCTTGGGGTTCCAATTCTTTTCACATACAATAGCAACAAATATATAGTCTACTTTTATGAAGCATCAAATTTAGATGTTCAGTCATTACAAATATACAAGAAAGGAAGAATGAATGGATGCATGAGAGATACAGATACTAGATCAGAAGATAAATCAAGAAAGAGAAGCACCATGTCCTTTAAATCAAGGTACATTTTGTATTCTAACATGTTTGTTTAATGTGCAGGAAATAGGTGATGTAATAACATAGCAAAATTACAGCATGTGGAGTAAATGTGGCTTCCACAAGGGTTGAGCCCAAGATGATATCCTCTTTTTAGTAATATAATGAGTACATTCTAGATAGGCAACATACATGTTAAAATACAGTAATAATATCACAAGGACAACAGTAATTAATGCAATGAACAATCATGAACAATCACCATAGTAAGCATGACAAGAGTATAGGATAGTAAACATATAGGCCCCTAAATGGTATAGGGTAGTCACCACATCACTCTATAGTCATGAACAAAATCAACAAGGGCAGTCAATAAAGGATTGATAGTCAATAGTCATAGTGTGTATGCAAGGTGTATGCTACAGCATAGTCACCATAATGAGAATTGAATGTTGTATTGGGCACATTAATGGTCTTGGTGTTGTAACAGTGGGAGTAATAGAAGTATTATCATCATAGGTTATAAAATCCAACAATGACAAATAACCCACCATGGTTACCACTGATCAAGCAGAAATGCAATGTTCATGGTTTGAACATCATAACAATGAAAGCGTTGTGTTGTCCTTACCTCATAGTAAGTCAAAAGGCTAAGTATTATCACTGTTAAGGATGGTATGAGATGACAGCAAGTATTCAAAAGATAGAAGCATGAGATACATTGAAGACAATAGCATACAACAACAATCATCCAAATGGCATGGTTATGAAGGAAAGTTGACAAATCAAGAATGTAGTCATAATGGGCAGCAAGCAGTTACTTGTGAGAAGGGAGTAGTCACTAGGTGATCAATTCATCATAGAGGAGAGTTTAAGACAGTCACCATGGTTGAGCACAAAGTTCAAGGATGGAGGTTTCAATGATAAAGCACCAATATAAAGTAAAAAAGGGGACCCTAGGGTAGAGCCTAAAAGGATCTACAAAGTTAAGGGGTCTTTAACAATGAATGCTCAAAGGGAGGAGCTCAACCACATTCAGATACAAAATACAAAGACAATGATATATCCAAATGTTAGAGGGCAGTAAAAGTGGTAGATGGACAATATTAAGGGGGAAGTCCATGGGACTGAATCACTTTTAGAGGAAAGTGAGCATATCATTGGAATCATGGAGTTCTTGAGAAGGTCAACAAATTGACAATCTCATCTTCATAGTTCAAGACAATGCAATACACAGGGGCAGTCATTGAGTATAGTATAGTGTTTTGAGTGAGAAGAGCATCAACTGAACAGTGTAGGAGTAGTTATGCATAGTCATATCTCAATGACTATGACTGTCATTGAAATGGTATACCCCAAGGACAGCAGTCATGTGTTTCAATCATATCTTGAAAACTACAATCTGAGTTTTTGAGATTTTTGTACAAAAATTAGAAGATAATAAGGTGAAAAAACCCTTTAAATTTCTCAGCAACTTAGTTTGTAGTTTTTGAGAACTTTTCACTAGGCCTAAGGTAATATTTTCATTTCTAGAATAGAGGGTTCATTCAAAGATCAAAGAAAAGATAGGTTCTCATTTAGTTTTGGGCAATAACTAGAGCATAATGCAAAGAGACAAAGCTAAAAGCTATCAGGAAGAGTCACAACCATGAAAAGAGACAGTGAAAAAGAGTGTGAAGCATCATATGAAACCATACAACAAAGTGGGTTTTGTCCATTGTTTTGTTTGCATATCAAATATAGTGAAACCCAGAAATAACATATCACCATGTTTGCATATGAAGCACAATGGCAGAAATGAAGCCTTTTCATCATTTTTCTCAAAGTTTGAAGGAAAACAAAGCTATAGCAGAGAGCAACAATACATAAAATATATTTTCTTCATTTAAGTTACAAAAAGCACAATAACATGAAAATCAAACATTTTTTGTTTTAGCATAGCTACAGAGCTCTTGTCATCATTCAAAGAATCAGAGCATGGAAACAAAATAATACATAGAAACAATGAGGTACAGAAGAATTTATCACTTTCTGTGCATAAAGAAACCCAACAAAAGTAAAGAAGTAGCTTACAGGAAGAGAAGAATGACAGAGTGGCTGAAATCCATGACCAGAGAATCCTTAGGAGTCATCAAAATAACATAGTAGAGCTTCAAACCCTAGCTCTTGGCAGCACAGCAGGAAGCAACCAAAAGATACAAATTGAAAATGAAGCAAATTTAGGTTTGCCTTTCTT
The DNA here is from genome assembly GCA_027924645.1 of Cunninghamia lanceolata. NCBI lineage: Eukaryota > Viridiplantae > Streptophyta > Pinopsida > Cupressales > Cupressaceae > Cunninghamia > Cunninghamia lanceolata. The sequence goes on from BSBN01000551.1 coordinate 3,186,032, forward strand.
TTTGGTTAAGTGTCCTAGCCCAAGGATGGGTTTTTTGGTTTTTGTTTTACATTTGAAATCATTCTTATCCAAATGGCACTATTGGTCCACAACCCAAGTCATCAAAACCTAATGATGCCATGGGCCCTCGTGAATAAGAGGAAATGGTTTTTATGACAAGTGCTAAATGCCAAGGTTAATTTTCAAAGCATTAGTCAAAAGAATCTCCATCATAATATTGTCAAGGGGTCGATGAACCATCTGAGCATTAGCCATGGGGAGACAAAGTTTTTTAAAACTTTTATTCTTTTAATCATGTCTGCCATCATTTGCAAGATGTGACTTTTGAAGTCAAGAGGGCAGAATGATTAAATTATTTTACCATGGGAGGTATAAGGATGTTTTTTGTCGTATATATACAAATTGATTATCAAAGAAGACAAAGTAGCCTTTTTATAGTTAACACAATGATGCTACAGGGGACAGCAAGAATAGGCATGTGGTTTTGGGCTTGGTTTTTTTAAGACCTTCACAGTGACTAGACAAGCACAGAGTTTTGTTTGCATGGAGAGTGTGACCCAAGATTGACCAAGAGAGTTTATTTTTCTTGAGAAAAGGGAGGAAGTTTATTTCTTTTACTTCTAATTGTCATCATCTTTCAGATTTAACTCAAATCCCTATGTTTGCACTATTGAGAGACAAATTGTAAAAATAATTATTATTAAATGCAATGAACTATAAATTGCTTTAATAATTGTTATGTAATAAACATAGGGGAAATCATGCATCACACAACAATTATTAAATCAATCATGTTGATTGTATTGAATAATTTTTATTTTTAGTTAACTCTTGCCTCTCAATCATGCAAAAATAGAGAGGGAGTTAAACTGAAAAATGAAAACTCATGCAAAGGAGTTGTGGAGTGTTTTTCCTTGATTTATGGTCAAAATGAGGTGGTTTTGGAGTTCTCCTTGGTCAAATAGATTAAGAGCGATAGTTTGGAGCCATTTTAGATTGTTTTGGAGTACTTGAGACCCTTCTTTTTAGGGATTTTCTGTTGAGCTTGTGAGAGATATTTTTTAGTAGAGTTGACTACAGTTGACTCAAGAGAGTCCCTTAGAGGTGCTTTTTTGTATTATAGAGGAAAAACTTAGTTTTTTCCATCAGTTCTTAATTCTAGTCTTTTTTTTTGCACATTGCAAAAAAACCCATATAGTTTTGTAACTCTTTTTTTTCTAGATTTATAGATAGCAGTAGGTTTACATGTTATATCCTTGTCATTTTTTGTAGCATTTTCCTTCTATTTGTTCAAAAGATTAATATTTATCTTCTCAGACCCATGTGGGTGTCTTCATGAATGATTTTGATAGAATTAATGTGTTTTAAACAATCAAAGCCTTTAATTTCTGTCTCATTGATTATTGTATATGCATAGAAAAGCAATTCATATCACAGGTCTTAGGTTGTGCTTTTGTTTATTCTTCCTTCAAAGTTGTGAAACTTAGTTTTCCTTCCCAAAAGACTAATAATCAAGCCTTCTTCTGAATTATTAATGTGGTGAAATTGTCTCATTTACTAAACTATGCAAGTAGATTTTATTGAAAAGATAGTTGTGAATTAAGTTGTCCCTTCTAATATCATTTGGTGCATCACCTTATAGAAGTAGCTTTTGCTTTAAATAGTTACCCTTTTACCCTTTTCCCTCAAAATTCCATTAGTTTCTAGAAAACATCAAAAGGGGAACCAACCCATTATCTGGAAGTTCATTCTCACAAAAGGTCACCCACAGTTTGAGTTTGATCCCATGTTGCACAAGATTGCTAAGTTTTACACTTAGCATTTAGGGTGTAATCCTCCATGACAACAATAGTATAGAGCAGAGCATACTCTTTTTGGCCACTTTTTATAAAACTCTCATATTATTAATACAAGTCTACGTTCATATATATATATATATATATATATATATATATATATATATATATATATATATATATATATATTAATTCTATAATACTTTTGCAATTTTTAAATTCCAATCAACTTGATGCCTTGACACAATTTTCAAAGTGTGTACATATCTTGCTAATATAGATGGGGGCCAAACTAGGTAGAAGGAGGATAACTGTATGTCATGGGAAATTATTGGTGGTGGATAATGATGGATAAGCATGTGAGAAAAGAATAAGTAGAGAAATGAGGTGCTGGTGCAGGAGCACCTAACACAAGGTGGCCTCCATGAGGCATTCAACTATTTGATGTTCATTTTGTTGTTTCCAATAAGGTCCTAGAAGACCATTCATGTAATAAGCTCGGTTTGACCAATGCATGTTATTTTAGTTTGTATCTAGATTTATTTTACAAGTCCCAAGTGACATTTGTCAATTGTAATCGCATAATGCTAAAAATAGGCAGTTGGAGATTGTTAGATCTCCCAGCCACTCAGAGATTGTCTCCTAGCTGCTTGGAGTCAAGTTAGTACTACTGAGGGCGAGTAGATAAATGGCTGAGATCATCAAATGTATTGAGTAGTAGTAGTAGTGAGTGGTATAGTTGTAGTTGAAATCAGAGATCAATGGTTTGTAATTGTGAAACAGAGCATCTATGTATGCATATTTTCTGGAAAGTAGAATAAACAAGTTATGTGTTGTGCATCTTTCTGTCATTTGAATTCATTAAGGTTTTCTCTGTGCAAATGATTTGTTGTTTAATGGTTGAGATGGGTTCTTAACCCATTCCACTGGTTAGATTTCTTCAAAATTGGTGGAATGGCTGTACATATCGATTTGTGTTTTCATTTTGTTTTCTATTTTGTTCATGTTCATGTTTACAGGATCACATACAGTATGCATTGAAAGATCCTAGCATTGTCATGTACTAGGTTGGCAGGGTGAAAGATCTATGTTAGATTGGCATAGGAACGGATTTGTGCAGTTGCGAAGTTACAAGATTTACAGTGGATCAAATCGGTGCAAGATTCGCGTTGTTCCATTAGATATACACTTTGTGTGTATATCACAATTGTATGTCAGATAGACATTCTGTGTATATATTGAAGTTGTATGGTTGTGTGTATCTCACAAGTGGTTATCACAGTTGTATACGGCAAATGTACATTGTGATGATACATTGAGTTAAGGTACAAAGGAGAGAGAAAGTTATAAGCTTCCGATCAGCATACAAAGGAGTCAATGGTCAAATGTACATTCTGCAAATGTATCTTCCTATTGTATATTGAAACATACATTGGGTTAGATACAGGGAAGTCAGCGGCCAAACCCGTCGAATGCATATTGTGAATGCATTTTTTCAAATGTATCTTACGAATGTAGATTGAGGATATACATTGCGTTAGGTCAGTGGTCGGTCCCACCGAATGCATATTCAAGTTGTATGTCTTGAATGTATATTGCGCATATACATTGTGTTAGATGCAAGGAGTCTCGCCGAAGACAAAGCTTGGTATTAAGCTTATCAGAAAGAGATATAGATAGGTGGAAGGGTTTTGAGTTGCGCCGATGGCATAGGATCTTGCCGATAGTAAAGAAAGTATATGTTTTTAATTGCTTCCACTGTGTACTCTACATCAAATTGGTATTTGAGCTAGCAAAAGCTCTAGGCGGAGGTGTTGTGTATTTGTTTTCTATCACTAAGAAGGCAGATGAATCCTATTCCTATAGTGTGCGGGTAGACGATCATGAGGTCTATTGTGACCATTCACCAATAGAGATTTGGCTGGAAGAGGGTGCAGAGTGAAGCCACTGAGAGAGAGAGTGGTAGTGCATCTCCAGGATTTACTAGTGGACGAGAGGAATGGGTCTATAGCAGTGACAACTGATTGAACATTGTGTTGTAGTTGAATTGAGGATATGTAGGAGTGTTGGTGTTTGGGTGTTGTCTGTGAATGTTTATGTCAGACAAGGAAAGTGAGACAGAGGCGGAGAGGATGCCTTCCAAAAATATGTCGCAAGATGCCATTAAAAAGCTAATCGAGGAGATACTTGCATCCAAGTTGGGAGAGTTCAAGCAGTCCAAAGGCAAAGATAAGGAGGATGATAGTGATAGTGATGAAGGTGATACAGAAATTGGGGAAACCATTAAAAAGACAGAGGAGATACCAGCAGACTAGAGGGCATTTTTAAATGCATTAAAGTCAATCAATAAGGACACCATAGATGGGTTACCTATGTATAGTGGAAGTATGGAAGCTGAAGATGTGATTGATTGGATTGAGGCATTGAACAATCATTTCAAATATAAAGAAATCCCTGATGATAAGAGGGTTAAGTTGGCAAAGGCAAGATTGTAGGGATCTGCTCTTGCATGGTGGAATTGTGAACAAGGAGAGATAGTCAAGGAGGGGAAGAATATGATAACCTCCTGGGAGAGGATGAAGACCAAACTTAAGGCATAGTTTTTACCCCTGGACTATGATGTGTAGATGTATAAGAAGCTACAGAACCTCAGGCAGAGAGACCTTGATGTGAATGCATACACACAAGAGTTTCATAAACTCAGTCTCAGATCAAAGAGGCATGAAGAAGAGTTAGAGAAGGTGGCCAAGTATTTCAATGGCCTAAGGATGAACATCCAAGATGAGATCAGCATCTTAACACCAAAAACAATGAACAAGTGTTTCCAAATGGCTTTAAGGGCTGAAGAAAAGTTGAAGAGGAAAGGTAAGCAACAAAATAGAGGTAGAGGTGGTAGAAATTTCAGAGGTAGGGATAATTTTGAAGACAAAAATCAGTCCCAAGAAGACCAAAGAGACACAAGCAAAGGTAAGGGCCAAGTTTCTAATTTTAGGGGGAGATTTAGAGGCACAAAAGGTGGAGGTAGATGTTCTAATGTTTTCACTGGAAGGTGTTATCATTGTAATGAAATTGGTCATCCAGCATTCAAATGTCCAGAAAGGCAAGGTTCATCATGAAGAGATGATAGGAAGAATGACAAGAGGGTTCAATTTGTGCAAGAAGAGAAGGTAGATGAAAGTGTTAACTCTCCAATGGGAAGTGTAGCCCTAGCTAAAGATGAAGAATCATTGATGCTAAGGAGAACACTCTTGAAGACATCCAAGGACATGATACAAAGGAGAGCACTTTTTAGGACCAATTGCAAAAGCAAAGGTAAAATATGCAAGGTAGTAATAGATTCTGGTTCAACAGATAATATGGTATCTCAAGAAATGGTGGATAAGTTGAAACTAGTAAGGATTCCTCATCCAACTCCTTACAAACCATCTTGGGTAAGTGATAATCAATCACTTTTAGTATATGAACAAGCATATGTTGATTTTTAGATTGGGGAATATCAGGATAGGGTTTTATGTGATATTTTGCCCATGGAATGTTGTCACCTACTTTTAAGTAGGCCATGGCAATTTGATAGGAGAGCATTTATGATGGATATGCTAACACATACACCATCAAGAAGGATGGGAGGACTTTTGTGATGACACCATTGTAGGAGGGTGCTGAAGAAAGAAGGAAGCCAAAATAATTTTAGTAGGAAAGAAAGAGTTTGTGAGGCTCAATGAAGAAGACACAAAGTAGGTTGAGGATATCTCTAGGAGTGGAGATCATAGTTTGAAGAAGGTTTCAATTTTGACTGACGGAGATTAGATGGGTCAATAGAAGGTCAAAGAGCAAGTCTACAAGCAGCAACAAGTTGATTGGAAAGACAAGGATGCTATCATAGTAGGGACAATTGTTTGTCCTCTAGAACCAACAAGAGTTGAAAGACAAACATATTCTGCCATAACAGTAGTACAAGAAGCATTAACCACGGTTTCCCATGTAGATGTTCAGACATAGATGACAATAAGGAAGAATGGTGAGCAAAGTATGGGTTTGATTGCAAGCACTCACTCATGGCAAGGTGTGAGTAGAGCCTACAATGCTAGGCATGAGTTTTTGACACCATGGAAGTAGGTTGTAGCCCAGAGATTGTGGGGAAGACATGAAGCAGCAATGGATACAGGTAGAGCAAAACAAAGACTTAACTCATGTGGCATGAGTTCTTTTCAAGGTGGGGTGTATGGTACAGGAGCACCTAACACAAGGTGGCCTCCATGAGGCATTCAACTGTTTGATGTTCATTTGGTTGTTTCCAATAAGGTCCTAGAAGACAATTCATGTAATAAGGTTGGTTTGACCAATGCATGTTATTTTAGTTTATATCCAGGTTTATTTTACAAGTCCCATGTGACATTTGTCAATTGTAATCTCATAATGCTAAAAATAGGTAGTTCGAGGTTGTTAGATCTCCCAGTCGCTTGGAGGTTGTCTCCCAACCACTTGGAGTCAAGTCAGTACTACTGAGGGCGAGTAGATAAATGCCCAAGATCATTGAATGTAATGAGTAGTAGTGGTAGCGAGTGGTAGTTAAGTTCAGTTTCATTCAATAGTTGTAGTTGAGATTAGAGATTAGTGGTTTGTAATTGTGAAATAGAGCATCTATGTATGCACATTTTCTAGAAAGTATAATAAACAAGTTCTGTGTTGTGCATCTTTCTATCATTTGAATTCATTAGGTTTTTCTCTGTGCAAATGATTTGCTATTTTGTAGCTGAGATGTGTTCTTAACCCATTCCACCGGTTAGATTTCTTCGAAATCGGTGGAATGGATGTACATATCAATTTGTGTTTTCATTTTGTTTTCTATTTTGTTTGTGTTCATGTTTGTAGGATCACGTATAGTATGCATTGAAAGATCCTAGCATTCTCATGTGCTAGGTTGGCAGGGTGAAAGATTTGTGTTAGATTGGCAGAGGAACAGATCTGTACAGTTGCAAAGTTACAAGATTTACAGCGGATCAAATTGGTGCAAGATTTGCGTTATTCCATGAGATATACACTTTGTGTGTATATCACAATTATATGTCAGATAGACATTCTGTGTATATATCATTATTGTATGGTCGTGTGTATCTCACAAATGGTTATTGTGGTTGTATGTGGCGAATGTACATTGTGATGATACATTGAGTTAAGGTACAAAGGAGAGAGAAAGTTATAAGCTTCCAATCAGCATACAAAGGAGTCAAAGGTCAAATGTACATTCTGCAAATGTATCTTCCGGCTATATGTTGAAACATACATTGGGTTAGATATAGGGAAGTCAGCGGTCAAACCCATCGAATGCATATTCTAAATGCATGTTTTCAAATGTAGATTGAGGATATACATTGCGTTAGGTCAATGGTCGGTCCCACCAAATGCATATTCTAGTTGTATGTCTTGAATGTATATTGCACATATACATTGTGTTCGATGCAAGGAGTCTCGCCGAAGACAAAGCTTGGTATTAAACTTATCAAAAAGAGATATAGATAGGTGGAAGGGTTTTAAGTTACGTTGATGGCATAGGATCTTGCCGATAGTAAAGACAGTATATGTTTTGAATTGCTTCCACTGTGTGCTCTACATCAGGTGCCAACTAAGAGGCCAATAAGAGCAATATGATTAGTTGAAAGAACACATCCGAATGAATTTCCAAGATAATATGCTATGAAAAAATAAGCATGAACCTAAGAGAAATTCTATGTTCCTAGAAAGGAATGGAAAAACCTAACTATACATGTTATTACAAGACAAACCCATAACCTAAAGACATGACCTTTGTAACTTGGATGATCTAATGAATGATATGATTTTAGACCTAGAAGAAAATCTTGGATTAAAATTTTGAGTTAATAAACCACTTACTGGATTTCACCCAAAATGTAGGATTTGTATTTTCTTGAGGCCATGTTTACATGATAAGGATATTGAGTAGCCGTATGATATTGCACAAGTCAAAAACCATGGTGCACAACACTTTCTGAAGTAGCCACACAATATTGGCTCCAAAGTATTTTCTCTCCAATGTAGTCATATAATAAAGCTAGCTCCTAACTATTTTAAACTTGCTCTTAACCATTTTAGGCTAGCTCCTAATTGTTTTAGACTAGTTTTAAACTATTTCATGTAGCTCCAAAATATTTGATAGGCTAGTATTTATCATTTGGTGGCATGCAATTAGCTAGAAATCAATTTGCCATCAATCTAAATTGGCCCATTACAAATGTGTCACAAGTTAGCCAAAATTCTTTGTTATGGTGGGTAAACAACTAAATGTTGATTTGTTTTTTCTATTTTAGAATTTATTGTAATTGGATTATCTTTTATACAATAATTAGTATATAAGTAATATATTTTAGTATAAGTGGTATATTTTAGTGTGTGAATAGTAATAATCTAAACCTAGCCCAATTATATCTACACAATGCATTATTTTTTTTATTTTAATTGGATTATCTTTTTTTTTTATTGGTAAAAGGCCAAGGCCATTAATATATAAAATCAGTTATAAAATACAGCTCTGTTCAGTGTGGGCACCTATAGGAAAGAACAGAGCTATGAAAACCTCCAATCTAGCCTAGGACTTTTGCAATCTAGTACATACTGTTTATTTATAGAACTTATACAGAGTCAAGCCCAACAAGGAAACATATTTTCTTATACAATTACTGAGATACAAATATAGACATTGCCCTTATCCATGGCCTTTCTTTTGATATCCTCTTGTTGTATATCTTTTGGTTCTTCGACTCCTGGGATGACCTCCATGGATCATAACATTTCATCAACTGTCCATTATCCAATTAAAATGGCTTCTTCTATCTTGCTCCTACCAGTATACCTACCTAACCTGAAACCACAGGAAAACTACCACTTCTTTTCACATGTTAGCTATACAAAAAACATAAAATTCATTCTCTTGCAAACATTTGTTACTTCTTTAAAACCTTTGCTTGAGATGAAAGAATAAAATACTTTATATTGCCAAGCTTATCAAAATTAATCAAACACACTTGCTTCAATGTTAACTTAAATCTGGTTATGTGGGGCATCCCATTTTGGTTGAGAGATCCACTGTATATGCCAACATATATATATATATATATATATATATATATATATATATATATATATATATATATATACATGTGGGCATAAGTAAGTGTTCAGACATTTCACTTAATAATGTTGATAAACCAAAATCTCCCGTTCCATCTAAATTCTAACCCATCCTACAAAATGTTGTTACCTGTCAAATCATATCAATTAGATCTCTCAAATGAGCTAAACTGGTGGCCTAATAGACTAGAGACCTCATTATTGCCTTTCTTATTACCTGCCTTCTCACATGACATTAGTGATGCAAGTTTCAATCAAAGCATCAAGACAACCTACTTCGCACATAATATCATTATTAAACAATTATGGAGATCAGATCATATCTTAAACTCTTCCTGCTTGGGTATTGAGCCCCGTGCTGAGGGAAGTCTTGCAAACTTAGAAAGCCTTGAATCTATAGTTATACATCTATCTATATATATAATTTATATATATATATATATATCAATAGATATATAGATGATAGATATATCTGGAGAAATTTGGTCAAAATGATGCATCATGACTAGATGCATTGCACTTTATATACATCACAGAGATGAAAAATAAGTAAACTATGGTTTATAAAATAATGTAAAGGCCTCAATTTCTTAACATTAGCAAGACCTTCCTTTTGTTATACCGATCCATGCTCTATGAGAAACTAGTTGATTTGGTTGTCGACATGATAGTAAGGATCGGGGAGAATGTTTTGGAAGATGTCAATGGAGAAAGTGGCACCGATGACCTTTCATTGGGGAGAAAACGCATGGTCATGCCAATAGGCATAGGGAAACACTATGGGTGAAAACTTTACAGGCCCTCTCGACAGTGTAAGTCATGCCGATGGTGGAGATTGGTAGGACTCTCACCAAAGCATCTAGTGGAACGAAGGGAACTAGCAATCATCGGCAGGAGATTATCATTGGAAAGAAAAATCAAGGGGTTTCTGATACTCTGAAGTCTCACCGATTGAAGAAAAGTGCTTCAGCGAGGCTTACACCGATATGCATGAAGATTCGGACCTAATGACTTTTCATAGAACCAGATCTGACAGAGTTAAGAGTTTAAATAAATAATTGGTCAAGTCCGACGGATGAATTTTGAGTTTGGCAAAGGGAAACATACAAGACAATATACAAAGCTATATGCATGTCGCAGAACCGAAAAGATTATGAAATGAGGTTTTATTGTTGTATGTTTCGTGTATTGTATGTGTGGTTATACATTTCATACATATAATGCGGAACTCAAGAAAGGTTGAAATTTGGTTAAAATGATGCATCATGACTAGATGCATTGCACTTTATATACATCGCGGAGCCAAAAAATAAGTAAACTGTGGTTTATAAAATAAGTCTGAAGAGGTGATGCAAAGGAGTTTGTATCTATTCGGCTTTGTATCTAAAAATCAGATATAAGAATGCATTTCAAAATATACAATCAGAAAAGTGATGTGGGCTCCACCATATGCATATCGGGCTTGTATAAATAACGAAATACAACCCGATATACAAGTTAAAAGGATGCAAATAAGAGATACAAACCAGATGTGAAATGAAAGTTAAATCCTGCAAAGTCTTTGTATGTTCAGGGTGCTTGTATGTTTATAATATACATACCCGATACACAAAGGAATAAAAAGCATCGCTGGGGATAAAAGGTAAAGAGAGGATTTGTATAAGATGCTTTGTATGTGCACTTATACAAGATAACATACAAATGGCAATATACAAAGAAAATATACAAGAGAATATTATACAAAACCCGACATAATTGGAGATATAAATAACGGGTGGGGACCACGTATGTATGTTGGAGATGATTGTATATAATATGCAAAAAAGTAATACAACAAGATACATACAATGGAGGATCCAAAGATAATTCCAATTCGTTTCACAAATCCAATGAAGTCCGCGATTGTATAAAAAGTGTATGCATGTGATATAAAAGATGATACAAACGGATGCATATAAGTCTGGACCTAGTTAGAAAGATGATACAAACGGATACATATAAGTCCGGACCTAGTTAGAAAGTTTAAATTCTGAGAACTTTATTTGAAGTCCGTGATTGTATATTGCAATGTATGTATACAGATACAAAGACAAATGCATATGAAAAACAAAGGAAACTAATTGGATTATCTTTTAATGTAAAATAGTAATAATCTAAATCTAACCTCATCACATCTACACATGGCATTATTCATGACATTATTTTAATTGGATTATTTTTATAGAATCATAAGCCTAATGCATTGTTTTATTTTATTTTGTTTTGTTTTAATAATTAACATATAAGTGGTATATTTTAATGTATAAATAGTAATAATCTAAACCTAACCTCATTATATCTACACATATCCTATTACAGATAAACCCTAAATATATTATATTTAAAGACAATCCCTAAATATCTATACATATCTTGTGTTTAACCCTAACTCATTCCTATCAAAATCTTTTTGCAACCATTGTCTCCTTTGTCCATGGAGTATGATGTCTAAGATATGTGTTATATGTTATCTCATATTTAAAGACAAACCCTAAATATCTATACATATTTTGAGTTCACATTTTATTATAAGCCACTAAATTTGAAGTCTTAAATTTTAACACAAACCCTAACTCATTCTTAAATTGCAACCATTATCTCCTCAGGGATGAATTTTGATATCTTAAATACTTGTTATGAATTGCAACCAAACATTTTTACGAGCAACGTCCTACTATGAATATGTCCTGTTTCCAAACCGTAATGCCGTCCATCTGCAACCGCCTCAATACTCGCTTCTCTCGCAGCTGACAGTGAAACTTCATTTAAGTTACGACAATCACCGTTGACACAAATACTATAGGGAAGTGTTGAAGATGATTTTCACACGCTTTCTCTTTTCCACCCACGCAGAAATCTACCTCTACGCGGGCAGGCCGCGCATCGTGGACATCCTTGCGCATCATTAATTAGCAAATTTCTCTCATCCTTGCGCATCGTGGACAATGCCTGGAAGAATAGGTTTGGTTCTGAGGTACAGTTAACATTCCGTCAGTATTGTCAGTACATGTACCTTCATTCGACATTTGTGCTACTTTCATGCTGAGGTATTGCTCAATATTTATTGCTTCAGTCTACTGCTGATGATAATAACTGAGGCGCTGCATTGGAAATGAAGCAGAACAAGGCAGCAAAGAGGAAGGCATTTTTTCAATGAAACTGCTTGCTTTGTTATTGCGAACACGGTATTGTTCAATAAAGATCTTTGCCCACTGGCAGAAGATTTCAATTTTTCTACAGAAGCCTCAAGATTGCGTTGTTTATTCTTAGTTGGGGATTTTCTATTTTGAAACTAATAGAAAACATTCGGGTCTCCCACCTGTCCATATTCTTGAAGTTGCATCCTATATCTAGTCTGTCAGGGGATTCACCATCACAGAATTGATTATGCTCTCCAGAATTCAAAACTGCTCCAGTTTAGGATTCCATCTTGGTTTTGCCTCTGAGTTCCTCTCCCTCTCGTCCTCCTGGGACGATGTTCCTATCTCAAGATTCCTTAATACAAAACATACCATGCAGGAAACTGTTGGTGGTGGATATCACATCCACAAGACTTAAAAATAACAAACACAGAAACATGAAACACAAGATTACTCAAATTCGTGCTGCTGCACCTTAATCTATTAACTTCAAAACATGATTACATCACATACAGGAATGCTGCTGCATTCTAATGATCACTTGATCATTACGGGCTTAATCGCTTGCCTTGCTTACATTACATTATACCTCTTTTATAGAGGGCTTTGGTACCTGCCTAGATTCTTCCACTCTTTCTTGACTCATCTAGAAACATATCCTCTAGAACCTTTCTTATCTAGAACATTCTCTTCTTTCGAGAACCTCTGCCTTTCTAGACTCCTTTAGAAACTTTTTATTGTCCTCTTTTGTCTTTTTACCTTTTTATCTTTTTCTCTTTTAATTCATTACTATTTTGTTTGTGGGAGAAATTACTCTCCAACACTCCCCCTTAATTTCGACCACAAGTTCATCATTTCAAATTTGCCTTCCAAATCTTTCTAGCCTGCCAAGTCTACGGACTCACTTCTCACTTAAATCCTTTTCGTACACGATGCCTTTAAATTGTCTTCTAGATCTGCTGATCTCTAACTCTCACCCACTGCTGCGGCAATCATTCAATCCTTGAAATATTTAGAACAACAAACTGGAAGTCCTCTTACTATCTGTATCTTTTAACTTTGCATGATGTCTCAAACCTTCAAACTTTGATCGATTGTCATCCTTCACAAATGAACATCTGTACTTGGACAACTTTTTCAACATGCCTATAATTTGTTGCCAATTTGATCCATAACTCCATCCGCAATTCATTTTCATACAATCCTTCATAGATTCATCTTTCCACTGTCTTTGCCAACACATCTTTTCTGAATGATTTCTGAATCCACAATTGCTACATGGATGTAAATCCCAACACTTTTTCTTTGTATGTCCTTGCCTATGACAATGAGAACATTGCACGATCCTCTTTTCTTTAACCAATTTGTTTGTACATATAATATGATTTGCTTTTTCATATCCAAGACCTGCGTACTTTGGCCTCACTATTGGCTCAATTGGCTCCTTCATTCCTTGTCCATACTTGCCTAATCCTTTTCCTGTATATCCCATCTTCTTCATCATCTTGAAACCAACATTTTCTTCATTACGATGATTTTCAGATTCAAACAACTTGTCATTTTCATCTTTACATTTTTCATCAATAATATCACAACATGCAAATTTTGCTATTCCAACCTCTTCAACCTTGCATTCTTTATCTTCAGCTTTATCACATAAGTCATTTGTATCACATGAGACATCACAAACTAACAGTTTTGTCCTCAAACATTCATTCTCTTCTTTCAACTTTGATATTTCATCTTTCAACCTTGACATCTCATCTTTTTGTAAACTGTTCTCCTCTTCCAATTTCTTATTATTTTCTTCTAATTCTTTATTCCTCTGTTTAATCTCATCAAACGATTTCAATCTTTCTTTTAACTCTTCTTGAACATTAATTAATTCAATTTTAAGATCAGAAATTTTTATCTCATGTCCTATTTTCTCTATTGTAACCTGCTTTAAATCCCTTAATAAGTCTTTTCTTTTCTTTTCCCAATCATCTCTTTCTTTTTGGAAATCATTTTCTGTCTTCTCTCTTTTAGCTTTACCCATTTATAAAACAAATTTACTTACCTCTTGTTTCTGCACTTTACACTCGTCTTGCTCCTCCTACTTCTTCAGATTGCCTTCTGTGACTTCTTCACACTACAACTTTGGCCTGACAATTCTGAACCTTAAGCCTTTCCAATCTCTAATCTATGACTTTCTTGTCTTTGCAAGCTGCGGCTTGTATTCTGATTTCTTCAATTCGTATGTTGCTACGACGACTTTGTTCTCCTTTGCAAACAGATTAAAAATTTAAAACTGCGTACCTTTGGACAACGCCTTTTTGTTTTGGACAGCTAGGACTTCTCAAACTTGCGATTTCTAATCGACCCAGACTTCAAATTTGCGATCTCTTCTTTTCACGGCTACGGCTACGGCTTCAGATCTGATGTCTCTCGGCAAACGATCTCTTCAAGATTGGCGGCCATGACAACTTCTTTTAATAGTGACTTCAGCTTAAGCGGCTCCTTCTCTTCAGTGGTTTTTGTTCGCACATGCTCCTGCAATGACAACAAACCCTCGATGCACAAATTCCCTTAACCTCCTTCAGCTTTTTAAAATATGCAATTTAATTTTGGCAGTGGCAAAGATAACTTATGCAGCGATCTGGGTCCCTTCCTTTTGATGGCTCAAATGCATCTCATACCTTTGACTACCATCAAGTTTATTTACACGGCCTTCTAAATTTTCTGGCTCATAAAAGAAATCTGCAAACACTTAAAAACTTACCTGCGATCTTCCTTCTGATTGACGATCTCCTCACAATCAGCATGCCATCATGGAATATTTTACCTCCTCTAGTGGCTTCTTTTGATAGATCTTCTGATGTTGTCTAACTCCTGAGTGATCGATCTTGGCATTCTGCGATTTTTACCTGGACGGGCATCTTCTTTGATGATCAAATCTTCCACTCTGCGATTTCTTTTAATATGCTGGCTTAAATCAAACGAATCTTATCTTCAGCGATCTGCCTGTATAATGCTCCAGCTACAATGCTCAACAGTGTTCTCTGGGAAATTGAACCTCCTTTTTTTTGCACTCACAAAAACACAAAATGTATTCATGCACCAAATGCATGAGTGACTTTAAGGCGTCCACAATCTTCAGCGACTTCTTATGGCTACGATTCTACCTTTGCAGCAGCTTTCTTCATACACTGCAATTTGCAAACCCTTGGCGACTTTATTTGTTACACTGCGTCCTCTGGCGACTCTGGATGGGCCAATCTCCTCCCTGCAACTTCAGGTCTTAATCTTCCATGATTTTTCAAGGCTGTGGCCTCTTCACCTCATGCGATGACCTTCTCCTCTGCTTACTGGCGCTTAAGATGGCTTCAATAAACCCTAATTCTTACAATCTCTGCTGTGGCAGATATCTTCTCAGATCCGCGATTCATGTTAAATCCTCTGCGACTTCAAACGAGCATATTCCTTTTGACTGTGATGGCCTAGACTAGTGGCGACATTTGATCATGGAGGCCTTTCACTTATCTCTGCTTCCTTCCTGCGATAACTACAACTTTGACGGCAACGGCTGACAAGAAACCTTGATTTCCTTCGAAGGACTTAATAAATCCAGTGATCTTCTTCAACCAACACAACCCTAAATCAATAGCTTCACATGCTCTGGCTCTGATACCACTTGTTGGTGGTGGATATCACATCCACAAGACTTAAAAATAACAAACACAGAAACATAAAACACAAGATTACTCAAATTCGTGCTGCTGCACCTTAATCCATTAACTTCAAAATAGGATTACATCACATACAGGAATGCTACTGCATTCTAATGATCACTTGATCATTACGGGCTTAATCGCTTGCCTTACTTACATTACATTATGCCTCTTTTATAGAGGGCTTTGGTACCTGCCTAGATTCTTCCACTTTTTCTTGACTCATCTAGAAACATATCCTCTAGAACCTTTCTTATCTAGAACATTCTCTTCTTTCTAGAAACCTCTGCCTTTCTAGACTCCTTTAGAAACTTTTTATTGTCCTCTTTTGTCTTTTTACCTTTTTATCTTATTCTCTTTTAATTCATTACTATTTTGTTTGTGGGAGAAATTACTCTCCAACAGAAACATATTGTGTGATACTAGACAATACCGTGATTGAAATATAAGTTGTTTGATTGTTAGATCACTCAACCTTTTGATGTTTAAGGTTTGTTTGAATAAGGGGGTTAATAATGGATTTCAATGCAAACCTTAAACATCAAAAGGTCGAGTGATCTAACAATCAAATAGTTTAGATTTCAATCATGGTATCATCTACTATTACACTATGTATCCTGAATGGTATATTTTGTATTAACGAATCTTAAGACAGGAACATCATGGCAGGAGGAGAGCGATAGGACCAGACCCAAAACCTAGATGGAATCCCAAACCCTAGCAGATTGAAATTTTAGAAAACATATTCAAATCTGTGATGGTGAATCCCCCCAAGAGATGAGATACAGCAACTCAGGATGCAACTTCAAAAATATGGATAGGTGGGAGACGCCAATGTTTTCTATTGATTTCAAAACAAAAAATGCCAAACAAAGCAAAAACAACATGATCTTCAGCCTTCTGCTGAAAAATCTAAATCCTCTACGAGTGCGCAAAGAGCTTCATTTCAAGAATACAGTGTGCCCAATAACAATTTCTAATGCATCCCTGGTAGAAAACAAAATTTAATTTGCAGAAACAAAAGAAAATTAACTTGATGATTACATATTAAAATCTATAAAATATAATGCACTTACTTTCTTTTTTTATTTAATTTGATATTTTTGTAATTTATGTTTGAGTATTTATTAGATTATTTACTTTATGTTAGCTTTATTCTTAAGTTAATTCATTTAATAGAGCTATGTCCATTATATGTTTCAAATTTAATTCTTATGTGCATTCATTTAATAAAAGTATGTCAACTATATATTTTATATTTAATTCTTATGTGCATTATTTAATAAAACTATGTCCGTTATATATTTTAAATTAAAAACAGTCACATTATAATTTTGATGTGCATTCATTTAATAAAAGTATACCAGTTATATATTTTAAATTTAAAAAACACTTACTTTATAATTTTTTTAAAAATATGTCTACTCTATTTAGTTTTTATGTACATTTAGCTCTTATGTGCATTATTTAATAAAACTATGTCCATTATATATTTTAAATTAAAAACACTTACTTTATAATTTTTATGTGCATTCATTTAATAAAAGTATGTCACTTATATATTTTAAATTTAAAAAACTTACTTTATAATTTAAAAAAATATATGTTGGCTCTATTTAGTTTTTATATACATGGTCACTCATTCCCTTATTATGTGCATTCATTTAACAAAACTATGTGGCTTATATATTTTAAATTGGAAATAGTTACTTTATAATTGAAAATACTTACTTTATAGTTTAAATATATATGTCAGCTCTATACATGGTCACAGTCATCCCTTAATGATGTATGTCAGTTATATATTTTAAATTTAATTCTTATGTGCATTCATTTAATAAAACTATGTGAGCTATATATTTTAAATTAAAAATAGTTACTTTATAATTTTTATGTGCATTCATTTAATAAAAGTATGTGGGTTATATATTTTAAATTTAAAACACTTACTTTATAATTTAAAAAAATATATGTCAGCTCTATTTAGTTTTTATATGAATGGTGATTTAATGGTTATTTAATGAATGATTTGAAGTTAGATTCCCTCATTGCCACCTTGCTCATAGAAAAATGGGGAGAAATTGTTTAGAGGGGTCTAAAGATGCTTTGCATGTGTGAGGTGGATATACAAAGAGAGGCAAAGATATGAGTAAAAGTCATAAGAACAAGTCTAAGTCCAATGGAGAGTCTAGAACACCTCATAGTATGGGTAGATTGAGGTGTTGGAACTATGACAAATAGGGGCATCTCATAAACAATGTAAGAATAAGAAGAAAAATAATTATGATCCTTAGATGGATAAATCATCTAAATTTGATGAAGGTATTGATGCTTTTATTATTTCTACTAACATGACTTTTGATGACTTTTGGTTAATAGATTCAATTGCATCCTACCACATGACTCTTCACATGGAGTGGTTCTTAGTGTATACAACTTATCATGGTGGTGTAGTTTTCCTTGGGGACAATAGCACACAAAAGATTATGGGTTGAGATGAGGTAAAATTGATTTTTTGGTATGAGAAGGTGAAAACCCTCAAGGATGTATAGCATATCCCTAGTTTATATACAAATTTAATTTTTGTATAAAAATGAATGATTTAGGGGTACATTTTCCTTTTGAGAAGAGTGGTTCTAGGTTGAGCAAAGACAATATGGTGTTGGCTAGGGGAACTTAGTATGGGACCCTATTTAGGGTAGAAGCATATACTTTCTATAACTCTATTATTGTAACCAATAATATTGTATCTTGTAAATGGTGACACCACAAGATGGGTCAAATAGGTTAGAAGGGTCTCAAAACCATCAAAAATAAGATGGTTGACAAATTGTTTGGTTGCTCTATCAATTTTAATTTCTTTGAGCATTGTATGTATGGAAAACAACATTTAGTTTCATTTAAATCTAATGGTACTAGAGCTAAGAAAATTTGAGAGGTTATTTGTAGTGATGTATTTGGTCATGTGGATGTGCATTGAATTGGAAAGTCCCACTACTATGTTTCTTTTAGTGATGGTTATTCTAGATATTCTTGGGTTTACTTTTTGACAGAAAAGTCTACTATATGTTCTACATTTATAGAGTTTATATTAGAGTTGAGCACAGATCAACTAAGTCAAATGCAAGTATCAAATTTAGAGTAGATTAAAAGGCAAAAAAGTGTGTACATACAGGAGAGAATAGGAAGTTATTAGTTGAGGAAAAGACTCCTCAACTAAGAGCGGTGGCCAATTGCCTCCCTACAAACTAGCTTGAGTGGCTAGTTTAATGTTGACACCTCAATGAGGCACGTGTCAAGATTGTGTAAGGACTCACCTAAGTAGGCTTATGCCTAATTGTATACAAATGAAATATATATATACACTAACACTACCCCTTAAGCATAGTTTAGGTGGGTACAAGAAGGATGGGTCCCAGATACTAGGCCTGGTGAGGTACCCATTTACAAAGTAATCTCTCATGAAGTGGAGAAAGGTAGAAAACCTTGTGAGAAAAAGCTAACCTCCAAAAAAGAGAAAAGATGCATGAAAATTATACAAATGAATAAGTACTACTTCTTTCACTAAGTATAATATATGATTCCCCCATAGGAGAGAAAATGATAGAAGGTCTATGAGACCCCTCCATAATACATGTTCTACTACAATGAGGCTAGATAGTCGACAAAGGATGTAGGTGTAGATCCAATAACACCGAACAATGTTCCTTCCCTTGGGAAGAAATAAAACCACCTGAAGATGCATGATATCTTCCCGTGCAAGAAGATGTATTAATGATATTGAATCATGTTGAAGCTGATCCAATGATGATGATGCCCATGTCGATGCCGAAGGATGCCATAATCAAATCAAATGCATGCCAAATAGATGAGGATGATGTAGAACATGAGTATCTGAAGAGGATAATGGAGATGCAGATTCATTGAAATTGTTATCAAAGAGAACACTGATGTCCTCAATGTGTGATTCCATGTAAGTAATGTGGGGCTGTACAAACAGACAAGTGATGTTAGGTAGAAATATGTCCCAGTAAGTGATGAAATGGGACTAGGCTTCTGAATCCTCACTCTAATACCATAGTAGACTTGAGCCAAGATAAACTAAGTCAAATGCAAGTACAAAATTTAGAGTAGATTAAAAGGCAAAAAAGTGTTTACATGTAGGAGAGGATAGGAAGCTATTAGTTGAGGAAAAGACTTCTCAACTAAGAGTGGTGGCAAGTTGCCTCCCTACAAACTAGCGTGAGTGGCTAGTTAGCAGGAAACTTAGTGACACCTATCTTAACTAGGCAACAACCTTGACACCTTAATGAGGCATGTGTCAAGATTCTATAAGGCCTCACCTAAGTAGGCTTATGCCTAAGTGTATACAAATATATGAAATACATATACACTAACACCCCCACTTAAGCATAGCTTAGGTGGTCACAAATGAAATAGGTCCTGGCTACAAAGCTTGGTGAGGTACCCATGTACAATGTAAATTTGAAATTGGGTCCCGCCAAGTAGGCCTAATGAGATACCCAAGGACAATGAAATCTCTCATAAATGGAGAAAGGTAGAAAACTAGAAGGCACCCTCCAAAAGAGAGATAAGAAAGAACTAGAAGGCACCCCCTGAAGAGGATGAACTCTTTAAATGATGACCAACTTCTCCAAATGATGTCTTGCTAGAAAGAATTAATGGATGCTCTCTGTGAAGCATCTCTAGAATCTCATGTAGCAAAGCAACAAGAACAAATGCTAGAAGGAATCTTTGGGTGCTCATTGGGAAGCATATCTAGAATCTCATGTGGCAAGTGTTGTAGGTACTATCAGAAGAGTAAGACAAGCCTGTTGTAAAAAATTATTGGAAGTTCATGAAGAAGCAACACACAATTCTCATGTAGCAATAGGTACAGTTGAAATGCAATCTGGAACAAAAGAATTGAATAGTTCAAAAAAGAAATGTTCGGTAGAAAATAGTTCAAAGATCTTTCTATACAAAACTAATGGAAGTTCTCAGAGAAGTAACACTAGGCTCTGAAGTGGCAATAGGAGCATCATCCCCAATAGATGTAAAGTGAGAAAATGTGAAGTTGTGGGAGAAGTGACAAATCTTCCCAATTGCAACAATTTTTTGACATTGAGAATTTCCAATTAATGATGTGGTGGATGTAAACTTGACTGTATTATTTGAACAAGTGACTTGATACATGGAAAGCAGATTTCATTTCAAGCTAGGAATGAATAAAAAATTATGGATGTATCCATTACCTACTTGTACTGTTCCTTGTCCACAAACATTATAATAATAATCATCTATTAGGATTTTGGAGATGTTGATAGGATCGATTGACATGAAAACCTTTAGATAAGGAGACGTGATCGATAGCACTAGAGAGAACAACCCATCGATTTATCTTAGAATTGTCTTAAGATACCATAGGAACCCAAATATACACCTCCTTGAAGATTTTTTCCCCCAAAGTTCTTAATTACCCTTGCTTGAATCAAGCACTTTATCATGCAATACTATAGAACTAAGCAGGATGATTAAAATCGTACCCTAATACTTAGCCTATTACAAGAGTGACTTGATTTAGCACTAGCAATTTCTAAAAGAACCTAAAGTTTTTCCCTAACATGAATAATACCCTTTGCATATGTTCTCCCCCCTAAATGTGGCACTTTAATAAAAGTAGTGCTTTTAAACTAGTCCAATTGGATCATAAACATGTAAATATTATGCCCAATGGATCCAGTCTTTAAAAAACACATACAGGAAAAATGTAATCTTAGGGATATGAAGGTGTTGCTATAAAGATTTGTCACTTAACTCTATCTTCTCTCACCCAAACAAATGACAACTAAACCAACAGTTGAATCAATTCTCTTCTTATTTTATGAGGCACAACGACCTTCCAAATATATACAATGAATGAACATAATGTATCCTTTTAACTAGAAAGTAGAAATGTGGTGTGTTTATCCAGAAAGCATTGAAGGTGATGAATCACAATGTAATTTGTAGAACTAAGAAGCACAAAGACTTCAATCACTACTATCATACACGTATATCGATTATCATACAATCATCACTATGAATCATTTGTCAAAAGAAAAACATCCACAACAATGAGCTAGAATAGAAATCTCCAATCGCTTCTATATAGAATTGCAAGCTATAAAGTTGATAGCATATTCAACATAAGAAGAATAAACATTCATCCACCATAACACAAATTTTACGATTTTCAAAATCAACTGCACCAACTTCTATTCATATATTAAAAGCAACTGAAAAGTAACTTGACTTCAAAATTAACCTTCCACCAAAAAAATGATTGTCAAAAGATCCTATGCATTGACAAGCCTTCAAAATATATACCCTTTCCAACCATAATGGTCTTTAAAATAACAATGGCTTCTTGAGGACAGCTGATTAAAAGATAATTAAATAAGTTGTTAAACTTAAAAAACCCTCTAGAGCCAATAGTTTTTGAAATAAATAGAAATAAAGCATATGAAAAGTCATTAATTGATAACTATCAAGTCCTCCTCTCGCATTGCCTCCATCTCTTTGTTTTGTCCTTCACCTATAGTTGAATATGCCTATGCCATTTGACATGCTAGTGCCCATAACCTTGCCTTATATGCCCTATACTTGGTGATGATTGGGGTTAGCACCTTGCCACTTGGACTACTAGTGATATTAGCCTAAAGTTTTCATTTAATTGTCATTCAATCTGCCTCCACCAATCTTTTATGAATTTCATCGATTTCATTCTTGAAAGTCTAGAGATACATTGCCATACTTCCAAGCTTTCCTACTGACTTGCTAGTCACTGTTTCAGCACCTACACGTTCCTTAGTAAGCATTTACTTGAAGTTTTTCTTTACTTCTTTGACCTTAAGCAATTTGACTCCACTTTCATCAAAGGCTTCTATTCCTAAGATTGTGAAATTACTTTTGAGATCTTTCAAATCAGAAAAATATTGAGTCAGTGTATTCCTTAATTCTTCTTCAACTCCCCCTAGCACAAACATTCTCCATTCAAGTGTGTCTAACCATACTACAGATTCATTCTCTTTAGGGTCACCCAAAAGCTTCTCAGCTATGAGAATACTTGTATCAATTTTTGCTATTTCTTAAACTTCCTTAAAAACTATCAACAAATTGTTGTTGTCTTTTTTAATATTTTGTAGCTTTGTGGCCAATGTCTTCCTTTTGTCAAAAATTGAGGTGCGCAATTTCATAACTTCCTCAATATATAACAATCCATAAAGAGTGATTTTCTCCACCTATCGTTTAATGGCTTTACCTATGGCTTGGTATCACTTGATATGTGGCAATATGTTGGGATCTAAACCATCCATAGTTACAGTAGGTGTCTCATCTAAATGCTGAGCAGTAATCCTAAAAATGGATTGAATAAATGAGGTTAAAGTTCACACCTGAGCCTACAACTTGGCTTTTTCTTTTTTCTTCATTTGGCCCATTTTTTATAGTGTTCTCATAGGAAACTTGGCATGGTAAATATCACCTTCAACTGTAGAGGGACCCATATCAATTCTTCTCATGTTAAAATCTGCTTTGGTGACCTCATCTTCATTCTTCTCACCAATTGGGTCTGCAATCTCCAAAATATATAGCCTTGTAGAGGGATATGCAACCATTCTTATCATCCTCTTAGCCCTCTTCTGCTTAGGTGTATCTTGTAGTAATTTGGCTATAGTATCTATGTTTGTATCCACCATAGGACCATACCTCTTCTTCTTTTCTACTACCTTTTCTAACCATGAGGGGGAGGGAGGTACACAAACACTAGCACTAGTATTAGTATTCAAAACAACATTATCTGATTGCATAGGAGGTATATTTTGTTCACAGGGTTCACTTAATCTTGGAGAATTGGGATTATTGAACAAAGAATCAAAAACACTATCTTCACTAATTTGGTTGAAAATCAAAGAATCGCTATCAAGAATTAGAGAGTTGGGAGAAATCACATGGTCTGCTTGTAGTTGTTGCAAATTATTAAATTTCTTTTATGTTCCTGCTCTTACAGACGTAGGTTGGCCATCCTATTATCATGCAGTTTTCAGTCTTCTATTGTCCTCAGGTTGTTCTCCATCTCCTCTAGATTGTGAGCCAACTCTATGAAGAGTTGCATCCACATTAGTTGTGGCTCTTGGAGTATGGGAAACCTGTGATGTGTTATGTGCCTTTGTTGTAGATTCATTTTGCACTGAAGAAACAATGCATCATCTTAATCTTGTCTCCAACAATTTCTTAGTTTTTCTTTGCACAAAAGAAGACTGAGCCATGATATTCATGACCTCTTTATCGACCAACTTATCTAGGGCAAAGGTACCAATATAACATTTTGATAACCCTCATCTAAAATTTTATAATTATCATCAAAACCATATGGGATGTGTAAAGGCAACTTGAAATCCTAGACTTGGTCTATTGTCAACCTCATGCAGTCTCTCCTTTTTACTTCCCTTTCATTACTACAATCTTCCTAATAATCCTCAAGGTAAGGCTGATGTTCATATAGGATCCCTCCATGCAAATTCTTCTTAACGAAATGCTTACTGTTAAACAATGGTCACATGGGCAAAGGGTGGAAATTATATACAGCAAAAAATTTATCAATGTTTCTGGCATTATCATTACTCTTGCAAACATAATTTAAAGATAGAGACATAGGGAATGAATACCCTTTCTTTTTCATACCATGATATTTATTATTCACAGCCACCATCTGGTGACATACTTCTAAAAGGACAAGGTAATCTAAAGAATACCTAGGCAACTTCAATGGAGCACTTTTGAAACATCCAATCCATAGATAGGTAAACCTATCAAAATGAATGTAAAAGCTTCCAAAATTCAAAATCAATGTTGTTGCTTTCAGATAAAATCTCCTCTCAAGTGAGCCTTCAATCCTTTTAGCATTCAGCATGAGAGAGAAATCATTTACATGATGAAAGTCTTTCATTGGGAAACTTCTTTTTGCAACTATGGAGAATAATGATACATAGGTGTATCTGGCACGAGAGACCCCTGAGTCCTTAGACTAGGCTAGACAACCTCTTTACTAGCTAGAATGTAAATCATAAAAGAACACATATGGAAGGACACCTTTTGGTGAAATTTTGCCAGTTGTTCAGTCATATGTTCACTTATCAACTTCTCTCAATCTACATACTGAGACTCACTAGAAATCACTAGAATAAATTGACACATCTAATTTTCAAATGATTCTTTTTGGCACTCCCAACAATACGGTGTAATAGGGTAATCATATTAGAGATTTCTTCTTTAAAATGCCCTATCTACAAATTGGAGAGAAGTCAGGAGCTACCTTTCCTTTCAACTTTAAGCCAACTCTTAGCAATACGATTAAGGCACCAATCCTTTTTATCCTAAAAAATCCCCAACCCATGGTAACAAACATATCAACAAATTCTTCACAGTCTGTCAACCTTACTGCATGTGACACAACCTTTGAATCAACTTTGGTAATCACGGTGCCATTGAAAGCTTAAATTTCTTGTGAGTCAGGATGATAATTTCTTGCATAGGAAATAATTAAATCTAGACATAACATGGCAGGTGGAAAACCCCCAACAGGGGCTAATCCACTACTTGCAATACTCTCTACAATTGGAGACCTAGTTTCTTGCCATATTCTAATCCAAAAATCTTTGAGGTCTAAGTGTCCAAGATTAGTATCCCTCACTTTGGACAAGCCATTTTCAATTACAAAGGGAATTAGGAACCCTTGATACTTATATTTTATTTTGACTTGTTTCAAAAACTAGAAAATGGAAGCTTCTAAAATAGTTAGGGACACTAGGGAGGTCCACAAAATATTTGGGGAAAATTTACTACCTAGACTCATGAATGGAAAATTGTTCTTCTTCACCCAAACAAATAAAAGTGCTCAATTTATTGTAGGAAACAAAAAGAAAGAAAAGGATTTGATTATCTAACCTCATTATGAATATTTTCGTAGACCTTCCGCTAGCTTCAAAGTTTAGAGCTCCTCCAGCATTATCTCATCACAGTGCGAAATAAATCTCTTCTTTGCAAGGTGGTAGCTTTAATAAGACTTTGCATCAAATCTCATTAAATCTTCATTAAACCTCATTAAATCTTGTGGTGAAAAGTAGTAGATAATTCTTATTGACCCACTTTAATTTCTATTCAAAAAATATGCGGACACTTCCCCCAATATACTCCAGATTGTTTCAACATGTCGTACAAGTTAATTGTTGAAAATATGACACTTTGGTGACTAAGATGCACATTCAGTCAGAGTGTTGGTAATGTTGAGAAGTAAAGAAACAACAAATTAATAGTTCTAAAGTTCAAATAACTTCCAAATCTTTGACCACAAAATACTCTTTCAATGAACCAACACAAGGCTAAGCAGTCAGGACCCATTTTTCATAAATTCACCTAAGTTATGCTTAAGGGGGGGTGTTGGTGTATAAATCCTTAATCATAGACATATACACTAGATTTAATCATAGTTAGATGAATTCTCCACATGTATTTTGATTTTTTTTAAGTAGTTAGTCATTTTCGGGAAGTGTTGACTTGCATCGACACCTCATGCTATCTTTGTAGGTGGTTACTCACCACCACTTCATGTAGAGTAGTCCTATCCTTGTTTGGTGAAGAATCAGGTACTCACACTTGCCTATTTATGTCCACCTCATCTGTGAATATAATTGGTTGATTTCATTTACAATCTCATACTTGTTTGTCTAGTCCATGATCTTGGTGTTTTCTATATGCACTTAATAAGTTTGAGTTCAAAAAGGAGTTTAATTCACCTTCACAACTTGAGGGTAAAAAGAAAAGAGAATTTCATGGCTCCTTCTAATAAAGAAGTCAACAAATGGATTCTTAGTCTTGTTCCAATGGACCACATGTCACCTTACCAAGAGGTGTTTGTGAGAATCAAACCATGCAATACCTTCAAAATTCTGATGGACAATATCTACTACAATGTTTGTGGTAAGGGAACTATAAAGTTAGGAAATGGACTTGTACACAATGTATTTTTCATTCTTGAACTTTTAAGAAATCATCTCTCTATATATCAACTCACCTGTTCTGACAAAATAGTTGAGTGTAGAGCCACAACAACCCTAATCAAAGAATCACAAAGTTGAAAACTTGTAGTAGTAGCAAAGGTTTGTCACTTTGACTATAGGTTCACTTTTTCACACTTTACATTAGGTGAAGAGGATGCAACTTTAGAGCCAAGTGTTAATTCATGACTCAGCTTAGTTGGTTCTATATAGTATGTTGTTTGAACTCCAATAGCATCTTTGTTTGTAATTACACTCATAGAGTGTCATGTAATTGAATGTGTGTTACACATAAAGGGAATTGGGAAATTGTACTCACACTGATCTATAAAATGTAATGAGGGGTTGTAACAATAACAACTATGAATCACACAGATTCTCATCTCATTCGTATGTGCGCTCAATGCACATCCTTGTTTTCAGTTTTTAGTATATTTCTTGGACCTACATGCTAGTCTTCATCCCTTGCACACTACCTACTTCAATCAGTTTGCTAAATTCTCTTGGAATTAAGGGAATGGAAGAATTTACAAATGTTTCATGCTTCAGGAGTTCCTCATAGCTACATTAGAATTGACATCAATAGCATCATCTTTTGCGGGGCTATCTAAGCCTTTCCTTCTTTTTCTCTCTTTTGGAGGATAGTTTTTTCCCACTGGGTTTTCTATCTTTCTCTATTTCTGAGAGATTTGCATTGTACATGAGTACCTTATCAGGCTTCATGGTCGTCATTAGCATTGTGCATGGGTACCTCGCTAGGCTTATAGCCAGGACCCATTTTTTCATAAACTCACCTAACCTATGCTTAAGGGGGTGTTATTTAGCACAAACATTCCCCATATGAGAACCCTTCACCAAACTTCACCAGCCATGCAAGTGGACAAGAGAGTGCCCGCTGGGATCAATAGAGAAAAGAAACACTAGAAGTTCTGGCCCCACCTATTATGCCCACTCACAGGTGTGGGTAGGCAACTCCTCACATTTGATTGGGAAGTTCCCAACCATCTCAACCTATCAACAACCAGATAAGGCCTCATATCACTGGTCTTGGCTGCGCCAAAAGTCCAACCAGAAAGGGAAAATTAGATGTTATAATTCCCTCCAAGATGCCCTCTTGTCTCATCTAGGAGGACCAACCCACATCCAGATCAAAACAAGGGGTGAAGAAGGGTTTACAATAGCCTATCAGACATTGTTGAACTTCTCAAAATTTCCATAACTTCCCATTCCTTAGAAAAACCACTCTAGTCCCTTTAATCTTGTAAGGCCATATCGTCAGCAATGAGAACAAATAAGAAAATTCTAAGGAACATGATACTAGAAAGAGCATCCTTGAAAAATGAAATTCAATTATGTCTACATGGGAAAGATGATGCATGAAAAAAAAGTGAAGGCTCATACTTATAGACAAACTACAGAAATTCCCAAGCCAATGATAATTACTCCTTGTCAACCTACCCTATCAATCCAATTCAATTAGTACCATGGCAGACCAAACTTAAATGAAAAACTAAGAGAATTTTGCCAACATTGCTAAAAAAAGGAAAGAAGGGTGGCACTCTACATTATGTCAATCTCCCACAACACAAAACCATCAATTCCATAATGAAACAATCAAACCTGGCACCTTGATCATAGCACACAATCCAATTTTATAGAAAAATTGATTTTAAGTCCCACCATGAAGTGAGAAGAAGGTTCCTTCAAACCTAAATGCAAATCCCCAAGGATCAATCTACACGCCACCAACCCCGTGTAAGTATACCTTCTCTGTAATGGCAGTGAGGCAGACACATGATACGTGTGAAAGGCCTCCCAAGGCACTAGCTCATCAATTACCACATTCCATCTCCCCATACTTCCACCAAATTTGAAACCCATCCATTGATCTGCAATGATATGGATTAACGGATGCCCCAAATGGAACTATGTGGCAACCACCTGCTATCCTGCAAGGTACCGATGCTTGGAAATAGATAGCCCACAGGCTAGTGGGGAACAACTGAGATTTGATCTTCAAAGACAATTGGGACCATTGGATCATGGGCCCACCTCGAATGCCATCATAGAAACTGCCAAGGCCCACGTAAAGATATGCCATGTGGAGTCCACCCGTTGCCTCACTAAGTTTTTTACCAGTTATTATATTATCACGGGCAAGTGGGAAACCAATAGAATGTAATCTATGGGACCACGCCATGCCACACATAGAACAAATTGAGCACATGCATTATGTTGTGATATGAAAAAGGGGACACCCTGGGCACTTAGGGAAAATGTTTTGGCCCCTCCTAAAGCACACATAATATAATAATTATTTTCTTACTCAGACATAGGACATGGGCACAAATTATACATGTGCAATCAAATACCTATTTAGGGGCATGGGGCCAACCTATTAATGATGCCAAATGACTTAATTCATGACTTAAGTGACTAGGAAAAGCATAAATAAGCCAATGACAAATTAAAAGAAATGTTAGGGTTTTTGTAGAAATAGGGTTTTTAAAGACTTAAGCTTTAAGAAAAGAACCCTAGAAAATGGGAAATGAAACCCTAACCCTCAGGGGACCAACTAATGACCCAAATTATGAAATCTGACCATAGAACCACTAAACTTTTCCAATGTCCAACTAGAGTGATCAATTTTTATGATAGTTTTGTCTCTGAAATATATAGCTCCACAAATCCTAGAAAAAAAAACTCAAAACCTAGGCTTGACGAATATCAACCTAGCATGATGAACTACAAATCATGATTAGAATATGGCAAATAATAGGTCATTTAATAAGAGAGGGAAACCATTTTTCTATTGGCAAGAGACACTAATATGCATGACAAGTGTTGTCATTGATGGCAACTAAGTCCATCTTACACATCCTCATTACATAATTTTTTCATGTCAGAAGTCAAAGTGAAGATCTGTTTAAGTCTAGGTAGTTAGAAATAGAGCATGTGACAGGGTCTAGTATCTTAGTCCAGATCTCTTAGGTGGTAAATCATAGTGTGCTGTGGATCTGAGGGAGCAAGGATAGTCAGGACTATCTAAATCCAAGAATTTAGATTTTGGTGATAAAGGATTTAAAAGTCATAAGCATCTAACTATCAAGTTCTAGTTAGTTAGTACAATCAGAAGAAGAACAGGCTGACCTAGTATTTGATCTTCGTCCATATGAAGAAAAGTTGTTGGCTAAGCAATTTGTGGTAATCAAGGGTATTAGCCGACATGATTGATGATTTGAGAACACAAGTTTTTGGTCCATGTTGTTGATTGTGCATGGATTCAGCTGACAGAGCAGAGTTCTTAACAAATGTTCTAAGTTTTCTTGAAGTCAACTATAGTTGATTGAATTTCTTGATGCGGATATATATAGCTGATGAATTTGAGTGTTATGGTGTGTGTGTGAAGGTGTGATGGTGCAAGTGCAAAAAGGGCAGAAATAAGTGTGATGATAAAGATCTAAGCTCGAATTATGGCCTAAGAGTGAAAAATGGAAGAATAAGGATGAAGTGCGTAAGATTAGTATTATTTGCTTAACCCAAATAGAACTACATTGGTAGAAGTTATTCATCCATTCAAACAGTCTATAATCTTCTTGTAATCATCTCTATAGGAAGTGAGCCTCTTGGAGTAGTGAGCTCTAGACAGTGCGCCCTGAAGGCATGTGCCTTCCCCATTTGTAATAATTTTAATAGAGTATAACTTCTTGTGGGTTAACCCCCACCATGGTTTTTCCCTTAACTAGATTTCCACAGAAAAATCCTAGTGTTATGTGTGTTGATTATATTCCTTCTCATGTGTTGTTAATTTATGCCTTCATAATTTGTTAATAAGTGATAAAAGAGGTAAATTGCGGCAAGTAATAAAAGTTTTTGTGACAACTAATTCTCCCCCCCCTCAATTGTCTACCCTTATTCCAACAATTGCTATTAGAGAAAGGTTCCTTGGAATAAGCCTAATAGCTTGATGAAGATCTGGGATGGAGTTTTAATGGGTTCATTCATAGAACAACTTCAATTGGCCCTAGAAGATCTTGATCAGTCCAAAGCAGAAGTAAATGAACTGAAAGTGAACCTTAAATATGTTGATGATTGCATTCAGATGTTAAAAGAAAAACTAAAAAATGTATGGAAAGGAGGAAGGAGCTACTTTAGTAGCTAGCTAATTCTACTGAAGAAAATGTCATGAATGAAGATTTGGAAGAAAAGACAAAGGAATGTGAAAAGCTGACAAAAGAAGTTTTTGTTCTAAAACATGAGATGGAATCTGGGGTGATGAGGCTAACCAAAGAAATTGAGCAAAGGAAGAAGACTAAAGAAGACCTGAATAAAACTATGAGGGGAAGAACAGAAGAATACTGCATAATGGACAGAACAATTAGCCATCTAAAATCTTATTTACAAGAATACAGACATAATGAGGAGGAACTTGAAAGGCAAATTGTCATTCACAGACATGACCTAGAAATTACAAATGAATACAAGGAGAAGTGAAAGATAAGCTCAACTAAACTTGAAGTATTGCTTGAGAGTCAGATGAAGGCAGATGATAAGCATGGTCTGGGATATGAGAAAGGTGAAAGCTATAGATCTGATCAAAGAAATCCTAAACCAAGGAATCAAAGAAACAAACCTAGAAGACCTCCGGTAAGACAACCTAATGCTCAAAGGTATCCATCTTTCAATGGAAATTGTTTCAATTGCAATAAATTTGGTCATAGAGCTACTCAGTATAGAAGTAGAGTGAATCAAAATGGTGCATCTTTCTCCGGTCAATGCTTCAATTGTAATAGGTATGGTCATAGATCCAATGAATGTAGAAGTATGATGAACTACTCTAACAATAAAAGAAATGTCAATTCTTTCAATGGCTACTATTTTGCATGCAATAGATTTGAACATATCACTAATCCATGCATATCACAAGGAAATCAATCAAATGATTAAAGAAATGTTGTGTGCTTCAATTGCAACCTATCTGGTCATGTTGCAAGATTCTGGAGAAGTAGGAATGATGACAGAAAAGGTCTAGTAAATAGAAAACTGGATGAGCAGAGACAAGACAAAGGCAAGGGCAAAGTTGATATCAATGAGGTCCAGAATGAAATGAACAAAACATAGGTAAAGAAAGGTGAAATGAATGTTGAAAATGGGTCCGCACTAGAATCCGGTGCTAATAATTCCTCCAGGAATTGAATCAAGAGCTCTAGCTCAGGGGGAGCTGCATTGAAAATTTGATTCCCCTTGCCAATAAATAGGTGCCTAAATTTGGTACGATGAATGAAAATAAAGAAGCCTATTGTATACCTGTTGGAGAAAATTCTAGAAGAAAAGAAACTAATGTGATTGATTGCAAAGCAATTGAAGATTGACTGCATGTAGAAACAATGTAACTAGATTTATTAGGGTAGAGCATTTATTATAATAACAAATTAGGTTTTGTGCAGGATAAAAAGTCATTCACTCAATCATTTGGATCACTTTGTATTTGAAGAGAATAAATGCAAGAGCACCTGAGTTAAGATTTGAAGGATTTGAAGTGCGACCAATGAATTCATCAGCTAACCCTAATCTTGTGGAAGAAAAAGGTGTTTTTCTATGAAGCTTTAAACTTGTAATATTTTGCAATGGCTACACCGTTGGTTGTTGATATTACTGAAAGGCCCTAACCCAAATTTAAGATGCATCCACATAAATCGGTAGAAGTCAACTCATTAGGTGCATTTTCAAATGTTCCATTTATGGTAAAGTAGAGGAAGAGAAGATGTATTCGATGCTGAAATGAATTACAATATCAAAATAAATAATAGGTAACAGTTGATGAAACTGTTACAGTAGTTGGTATAACTGTAGAACCAGAACGTAACTATATATGGTTACGTAACAATATAATATTAATATATTATGCTAACATTCCCCCCTTATTACATTGTTTTTACAAATATACCCCCTAAACAGTTCAAATTTGATCCTACCAAGAGATTTGGTGATTATATCTGCTATCTGAGAGTCTGTAGGGCAGTACTGGAGCTGGATATGGTGGTTCAAAACTTGGTCCTGAATGTAATGATGCTCGACCTCAATATGCTTAGTACGCTCATGGAAAATTGGATTCTTCACAAGTTTTAACACACCCTGATTGTCGTAATAAAGCACTGGTGACTTCTCTTTAGGAATGTCCATATCTACCAGAATGCGATGTAACCAAATTGCTTCACACATAGCTCCTCGTGTGGTGTGATATTCAGCCTCAGTGGATGAAAGAGCAACAACAGTTTGCTTCTTACTAACCCACGAAATTGGCCCAAATCCAAGATGAAAAACATAGCCTAAGGTGGATTTCCTGTCATCTATAGATCTTGCATAATCTGAGTCTGTATATCCCTATAAGAAGAACTGATTGTTCTTCATATATTCCATACCATAATCAACTGTGCCTCAGATATATCTCAACATATGCTTTGCTGCAACCCAATGACACTTCTTTGGCTCCTGCATGAATCTAGAGAGATAGCTGACAACAAAACAAAAATCTAGTCTGGTGTAGGTCAAGTAGATAAGGCTCCCAACTAGCTACCTATAGAGAGTGACATCTACTTGAGGTGAATCCTGGAAATGGGATAGTTGCAAATCTTTCTCCATTGGAGTGGAAATTGACTTACAGTGGACCATTCCATACTTTTCCAAGAGAGTCTTGGCATATTTCATTTGGGAGACAAATATGTGGTTCTTCTTCTGCCATATCTCCAAGCCAAGACAATAATGAAGTAGCCCCAAATCTGTCATGTCGAAGGAGTTCTTGAGATCATTCTTGACATCATCAATGAGATTGTCTAAGCTGCCAGTGAATATAAGATCGTCCACATACAAAACTAGAATGACAATCTCTATGCCTACCTTCTTAATATACAACTTAGGATCTGAGGGGCTACGAGTGAATCCATGCTACAATAGGTGACCATCAATCTTAATGTACCATGCCCTAGGAGCTTGCTTAAGGCCATAAAGTGATTTGATAAGATGACATATCTTGTGTGGATGATGTTCATCAACAAACCCTTTTGGCTGGGTCATGTACACTTCCTTTTTGAGATCACTGTTTAAGAAAGCACTCTTGACATCCATCTACTGAAGCTTCCATCCCTTCTGTGCTGCCAATGCATAGACCATTCTAATAGTTTTGATCTTAGCATTGGGTGCAAAAGTCTCTTCATAATCAATGCCCTCCTATTGAGCATATCCCTTTGCGACAAGTCATGCTTTGTACTTGCCAATAGATCCATCTACCTTGTACTTTGTTTTGAAGATCCATTTGAAGCCAATGGGTTTCTTTCCTTCAGGCAGATCGACAAGTTCCCAAGTATGATTTTGCATAAGAGAATTATACTTTGCATCCATAGCCTTCTTCCACTGAGGTTGGCTTAATGCCTCTTGAACTATGTATAGGGTCCATTCCATTGATTTCAAAGAAATCTAGCAGTGGAATGGTTTCAATCTTGCATCTCGACAACAAAAAACTAAACTATGTAACGAACAATTTGATACAGAGAGTATACACAGAACAATTCAATACATAGAGAATTTACATAGAACACAAAAATTGTAAACACAAACTGACAGAATTTTCTATTTCTTCAATCAAAATTCATCCTCTCTTCTCTTCTTCCAAGAATATGTTTTTATCTCTCCCCATTCAGTTCCAACTGAAACACCAAAAGTTGGAGTCGTTACAACTTCCAACCGGAATATCAAAAATCACACGACACATGTTTGACATATGACATGATTTAAACACATTAACAAGACACCTAAACATAACATGCTTGATTTAATCATTCACGTACCCCAATTGCCCAAGATGTTCAAATTGGCTTATCAGGATGCCAAATTTGTAACACTGGTTCACACGATGGGGTTTTTATTACAAACATGAAATCACAACACAAGTCCTACAGGACAACACACACAAACATAGAAATGCATAAAATATGATAACATATTAATACCTTAGTCTTCTTCCTCAGATGCATATTTGGCTTGTTGAAGGGGTGCTCCTGCACCATACTCCCCGGGAGAAGATATCTCAAGCCCACTTGAGATGAGAGTTTGAAGTTTGGTACCATGATTTGTGATCTGATCTTCAGTCATCCAAACTACCTCTGAATAAGGTTTTCCCTACCAAGCCACCAAGGACTCCATCTACTCTTTGTTCCTTGTTTTCTTTGCCATTCTTGAGTCTAGTATCTTCTTCAATTTTTGTGGATCATGCTTAGGAATATCATCATCTACTATACCCTATAATGGTTCCTATTCTACATCTACATTATTCTTGTATGGAGTTAAATCACATACATTGAATATGGGTGACAATCCAAGATCAAGAGGAAGTTGGATCTCATAAGCATTCTACCCACACTTTTTCAAAATCTAACATGGTCCAATCTTCCTCTGCATTAGCTTGGTATGTTTTCCTTTTGGTAGCCTCTCCTTCAGATTAATCCAAACCAAATCTCCAACATCAAATTGTACATCTCTCTTCTTCTTATCAGCATATGCTTTATACTTCAATGTAGTTTGTTGGAGTTGTGTCTTGACTTGATCATGCACCTCCTTGATGGCTGATGTAAAAGCTTCTCCATCTGCACTAATAGACTCTCCTATAGGCAGATCTCTCAACTCCAAAATACCCCTTGGATGAATCCCATATACCACTTGAAATGGTGACTTCCCTGTACTCCTATTGATGGTGTCATTGTAGGAGAATTTTGCATGTGGTAGGATGTTATCCCACTTCTCTCCATGCTGCCTTGTCAAACACCTTAGCAGATTTCCTAATGAACAGTTAACCACTTCAGTTTGACCATCTATTTGAGGATGGTAGGTTAATGAGAAGGATAATTTTGTTCCAAGCATCCTCCAAAGAGTCCTCCAAAAGCTTGCAAAGTCTCCACCCACTTCATATGCCTATGGATCAGCTTCTCTTGACTGTTTATCAAACTAAGGGCCTGATTATCTGTGAACACTATGAATTCTTTTGGCATCAAGTAATGCCTCCACTTCTTGAGTGACTGTACTAGAGTGTACATCTCCAAATCATATGATGAGTATCTCTTCTTTGCATCATTTAGTTTCTCACTGAAAAATGCAATAGGCCTACCTTCTTGACTGAGTACTACCCCAATTGCAATGTGGCTTGCATCACATTCTACTTGGAAAATCTTGTTGAAGTCAGGAAGTGCAAGGACTGGCTACTCTGCCACCTTCTTCTTCAATGTTTCAAATGAATCATCTGCCTCCTTTTTCCAAGTGAATCTGCACTTCTGTCCTCCTTTTATGGTGTCAAGCATGGGTGCACAAACATGACTAAACCCTTTTATAAACTTCCTATAGAAGGTTGCTAAACCATGGAAACTTCTAACATCATTCATAGTTCTAGGAGTTGGCCAAGACAATATAGCACTTACCTTCTCTTGATCTATTTTTAGTTTTCCCTGTGAAATGACAAAACCCAAATATATGATCTCCTCCTTCATGAACAAACACTTCTCCAAGTTGATCATTAGTTGCTCTTCATGTAACCTTTTGAGGACCAGGTCTATATATTTAATGTGCTCTTCCCTTGTATTACTAAAAAATAGGATATCATCTAGATATACTATGACAAATTTTCCTATGAATTCCCTCAAGACCTCATTTATCAACCTCATAAAGGTACTAGAGGCATTGGACAACCCAAAAGGCATGACTTTCCACTCTTATAGCCCCTCATTGGTCTTAAATGCAGTTTTCCATTCATCTCTTGGCCTAATCCTAATCTGATGATAGCCACTCTTTAGATCTATTTTTGTGAAATATTTAGCACCCCCCAAGCAATCAAGTAAATCTTCTATTCTAGGGATTGGGAACCTATACCTAATTGTTATTTTGTTGATAGCCCTTGAATCAGTACAAAGAATCCAAGTGCCTTCCTTCTTTGGTGCTAGTACAATCGGTATTGCACATGGGCTTAAACTCTTGCCAATTAGGCTTGTCTCCAATAATTCCTCAATCTGTCTTGCCACCTCTGTATTCTGTTCTGGGGTAAGCTTGTATGCTACCTTGTTTGGAAGTGTAGATCCTAGGATCAGATCTATGCAATGGCTGATATCCCTTATAGGTGGTAGGGACCTTGGCATTCCATCAGAGATGATGCATTTGTACTTGTCTAATAGCTTTTGGACAGCCAGATCTAGGAACCTTTGCCTTTTCTCTCCCTTGACTTCCTGCTACTGCTCCTTGTTTACCTTCAAGCATGGAATTAGAGCATATGCAACTGCACCTTCTTCTACTGTCTCTTTCATGAATTGTTTGCCTTCTACCATCATCACCTTGACTTCTTTCCCTTTTGATTCCACCTCATTCTCCATCAATGGTAGCAACTCTATCACCTTACCATCCTTGGTGATTGAATATGTGTTTCTAACTCCATCATGGTGTGCTTTCAAGTCATATTGCCATGTTCTTCCAAATAGGAGATGGCAAGCATCCATTTTGGCAATGTCAAACAATAATCTATCCTAGTATGTTCCAATTTGAAATTCTACCAAAGCCTGCTCTTCCACAATTGTTTACTGATCTTGTTTGAGCTGTGAGACCTTGTATGGGCATGGATGTGGCAATTTTCTAAGCTTAAGCTTTTCTACCATTTTAGTGGACACAAAAATTTTTGTAGATCCAAAGTCAATCAGAACTTTACATACCTTTCCTCCTGCCTTGCAAGTAGTTCTAAGGAGAGACTTCCTTTGTGGAGGTTCTTTGTCAGGCACCTTCATGGTGGTCATTGCTCTCCTCATCATCAAAGCTTCTCCTCTTTCAGGATATCCATAATTGTAAGGAGCATTTATACTTTGAAAAGTGTTGGAGCTTGTTACACTTTGACAATCAGATTCTTCGATCAGAGTTGTTCTCCTTTCTCCCATTGAATTTGTTGCCTTTTCTGGACATCTGCTAGCTATGTGGCCTTCTTGATTGCAATTGTAAAATCTGAGAGGTCCTCTGCCCTGAGATCTCCCTCTAAATGGTGGTCTTCTACCCCTGAAGTTTCCTCTTTGATTGTAATTTCCCCCTTGAGTTTGGCTGTTGTCTCCTTTGCTGCTGTCTTGATTGGATTCACCTTGGTGTCCAAATCCATTTCCTCTACCTCTGAAAGGACTTCTTCCCCCTCTTTGTTGTCTCCCTCTTCCTCTACTGTTATGCTCTTGTCTTCTCTTCAATTTCTCTTCCACTTTGAGTGCCAATTGATAGCACTTTTGGACTGTATCTGGGTTATGCAGATTTAAATCTTCTTAAATGTTGAACCTCAATCCATTGAGGTACCTTCCCACCTTCTCGTCCTCACCCTAATTTATCTTTTCCTTGACACATAGTTTCATGAACTCTTCAGTGTATGAACTGACATCTAATTCCTTCTGCTTCAATTTTTGTTTCCTCTTAAGTAGTTGAATGTTGTAATCCAACAGAACCTAGGCTTCCTTCACTAAAGCCATCATCTTCTTCCAAGTAGCAACTCTATTCTTTTCCTCTTTCACCCGGTCATCTTGGATGAAAGTCCACCAAGTTAGTGCAGCCCCTTTCATTTTGGATTGGGCCATTTTCACCCTTTGGTGGTCCGGTATCTCCTCAGTCTCAAAGAAATTATTCAAGGAGTCTATCCACTCCATCACTGAATCAGGATCCATTTTGTCTACAAACATGGGCAGGTCTAGTTTCATATCCACGAGCCTTCTCTCCATGGATTTGAGGGCATTGATCAAGCGTCTCTAGTCTGCAGGAACCTCCATCTCTTCCTGCCTAGGGATCTTCTCTTCATCCCCATATTCTTCATCACCAGAATCTTCTTCTCCCTTCTCTACCTTCTCCCTCAACTTCTCTAACTCATTTCTCAAGGCCTGATTCTGAGCCCTAACTAATTTTCTCTCTGCCAATTGTTTCTTTACTAGAACAGCCAACTCAACATTGGTCATCTTTGCTAGGTATTCTTGCGACCCTTCTTCTAACATCTTGTCTTCTTCTTCTACCCAAATGATACTCCTTAGCTCTGATACCACTTGATGTAGAGTGGGCAGCGAAGTGGTGAAAACAAATTAAAAATCTGGAACTATTGCTGTGGTTGAACCTTTGAACCACTCAAACCAAATAAATTCATCAAACCTACAGTTACTGAATCGTTGAACCTCACGAACCATTGAACCGTTGAACCGGCGAACCAAACGAACCTTGGTACCTCATTTAACCCACTGAACTCATTGAACCATTGAACCAGTTCAACCATCGGTTCAATCCAATACTTTCCACCACCTCAAAGATCCTTTCGAAAGTTCTTCTCAACCTGATGCATTACTTAACTTTCTACTGCCGGTTCCCTCTGCCAATCCTACTAGTCATTCTTTGTATCCGTAGAAGGTGAACTTCCAACACCCTCTACCTGAAATGTATATTCGCATACAATTGTGGCATACACAGGAAATATAACTCTAATGAAACAATGCCAAAATCTTACACTGAGGACATCCTCTGCGACCAAACTCGTAGTCCCTATTCAGTTGAGCCCTAGCACATAGAGATGCTAGGCTCTCTACTGCGAAAATTCATCCAGAGATTTAATCCTCTATCCCATTCCACGAAAAACACAAACAAAAAGAAAAAAAATAGAAAACTATGTACAAGGTCCATTCCACTAATTTTAAAGAAATCCACCAGTGGAATGGTTTCAATCTTGCATCTCGACAACAGAAAACTAAACTATGTAACAAACAATTTGATACAGAGAGTATACACAGAACAATTCAATACATAGAGAATTTACATAGAACACGAAAATTGTAAACACAAACTAACAGAATTTTCTATTTCTTCAATCAAAATTCATCCTCTCTTCTCTTCTTCCAAGAATACGTTTTTATCTCTCCCCATTCAGTTCCAACCAGAACACCAGAAGTTGGAGTCGTTACAACTTCCAACCGGAATACCAAAAATCACACGACACATGTTTGACATACGACATGATTTAAACACATTAACAAGACACCTAAACATAACATACTTGATTTAATCATTCATGTACTCCAATTGCCCAAGATCTTCAAATTGGCTTATCAGGATGCCAAATTTGTAACACTGGTTCACATGATGGGGTTTTTATTACAAACATGAAATCACAACACAAGTCCTATAGGACAACACACACAAACATAGAAATGCATAAAATATGATAACATATAAATACCTTAGTCTTCTTCCTCAAATGCATATTTGGCTTGTTGAAGGGGTGCTCCTACACCAACAACTAACATTGTTTTCTTGTAAATCACTCATTCATGTCCACTCTAGAGAATGGAGACTGTTTTATGTCTGCAAATAAAACATTACCAATAGATAATAAAAACAAAACAAAAAAAAAGAGAAAAACAAGGAACCCACTAGCAAGTTGGGTTTTTCAAGCATGACATTTTTCTGCCCTCCATTATACATTTATGCCATCTCATCATTTCACTGTAAATTTAGCAACTATCCTAAGCGTGGAAGAGAATCACTAGGACAGAAATAGAAAAAATAAAATTTGTTCAAAGGACAGGCAAATCACTAGATTTGCACTTGTCTTTTCTTAATTCTGAAAAATATAAGAAAAGTCTTAAGAGCTATCATGAGGAGCTATAAAAAGAAAAAGCCATTTCGACCTAATGTTGTTACTATTATCATGTTGCTAGAATAATAATAATAATAATAATAATAATAATATTAATATTAATATTAATATTAATAATAAACAATTCAAGTCCCTTTTGGTAAACGAGTATGTGGTTGGATGGATCTCTCTGGGTTGAATAGGCTGGATGTCTATCATCAAGGCTAAAGAGAATTCCTTCCACCCAGATCTGTGAGGTGACCCCAAAAGACAAACATTAATTTATTTTCTTCCTACAAGACAAAACCCCCAGGTAGCCACAAAAGAATTAGAGATAGTTTATATTTGTAGACAAAAGGAAAAATGGCTTGGGATTGTAGAAAACTAGCTGCTTGCATATTTGCCTCTCCCCATGCAGCTTGCCTGATTTGCATTCAAGAACCTGCAAAAAAAAATAGTGAAGTGTATAGTAGTAAATAGAGAAATGAGATGTGCTAGAGCCTGTTTAGGTTAGTTCAGGTGAGTTAGGGTTAGGGTTGTTGAAAGTATACCCTAATTAGGGCTACACCTAGCTTCTAGAAGTGAGTTTAGTTTAAAGGAAAATGAAATCACTTTAGCTTAAGTCCAATTTTTATACCTCATGGCATGAGTTGAGTAGGAGATCATAAAAAGGCTTTAAATTTATTTTATTTATGTTTTCCTTAGATCCTTGAATGAAAAAAAAATATTAATAATAATAAAAATGTTAATATTTATAATAATAACAATGTTAATATTTATTTAATGTAAAAATACATTTAGGCTTGGTTAATGTTCTTTCATTATTACTTATCCCATTTAGCTAAACATAAATTTGTTTCTGTGAGTAGTATATATATATATATGCCAAATCTTTGGAAATTGTAACATTTAGCTTTAAATTATTCATTTTTACCTAAGCCCTAATGTTTTGGCATCCATGACATAAATAAATTATTTGGGATTCTTTTATTAAGAGTAGTTTTTAAACAAAAGACACACTATGCAGCCAACATTGTGAGTAGACATGTTATATGAAAAAAAAAATCCCTCGAAAAGCATGTTATAATTTATTCAATTAATTTATGCATGAGTAAAAAAAGAATTTAAAAATAATAATACTAATAATAATATGCAATATCTATTTGGGATAATAAATAAGAATTTTTTTTAGCAATAACTCATAAGGCATTTGGCAGCAAACAATCATATATTTGGAATCTGGGATTACACATGCTTTATGCCTTAGAAAGGGATGCATCCTAAAATAATAGATGGAAGAAAATATTAAGAATATGAAGCACTGGGAGACATGCTCTTAAACAGCTTCGTGCCATGCTCGTCCATAAATTATGTTATGTGCTCTTTCATTTAATTAGCCGATAGGCAATTACTATGGTCTTTGAAGCCAAATGGCTAGAGATGTTGTCTCACGCTATAAAAAAAAATTGCTCATCTTGGAAAAATGAGAGCATCACATTAAATTAGAGTATAAATTGTGTTACTCTTGGGTCATGCTCCATGTGTGGACATTACATGTATCTTGGTTCGGATCTCTCTGGAATCACAGTGTGTTGTGGATTGAGGGAGTATGTAATATCCATGTTCCATTAACATAGTTCAGATCTCTTCGGTGTTAAATCATAGTGTGCTATGGATTGAGGGAGTATGTAACATCCATGTTCCATTAACATAGTAAAACTAGAAGATTTACCATTAAGTAATTCAACAAGGTAAAAAATAATGAGATAGAGAAAATTTTTCTTTTATTTAATAAATAATCAAGTAACTACAATTACAAGATTTCTTTTATTACAAAATACAATATACCCATATTGTCTTTTCATTTTCAATGTTTACAAATGTAAAACCATTACATATACATATTTTGAATCAATACTATATCTAAATATCTGACATCTTTATCACAAGTCCTAGCATGTTTCATGCTTGGAGAGAGAGCATCTTTCCAGTGATTAACCTCCAACCACAGACCAACAGTCTCCCAGACATCTTCCACATAGGAAGTAGCCCTACCCTTCATGAGGAATATAGACCAAAGGTGACTAGTGGTAATTTATCTTTTTCAAAGTACATAGTGTTGTATTCTACTCAACTCTATCAACCATACAACCCTAGATACCCTCTAGCCAAGTATGAACCATGCATTACTTTGGCCAAAGTTTTTAAAATCAATATCATTCATAATGAACGTAGTCATGGTGTTTACCCACCCCTGCTCGACTGGGATACTGTCATATTCCTGCAGTTCAAATCTCTTACCATCCCTATTCATGCTATAGTTTATTCTATGAGTCACAATAATAACACTTTTGACTTGAGTAAGTCTATATGACATAACCATTCACTTGGTTGGTAGTTGACTCTCGGGTTACCCTAATATCCCTTGTTAATGACAATATAACAATATAACCATATCTTATATCTAAGATTCTAGATTCGCAAATATTCCTTGATTAACTTAACCAATGTTGAGAATACTATAGTTCTCAAATAAGTATTGTCTCCTATACAAAGGAACATATAACAACTTAATTATGTTTATAAACAAAACATATACTAGGTATAAATATTCCTACAACAACATCCTCAAGAATACTTAACCTATTCCATTGAATTGGGCATTTTCAAGAATATTAAAGACAATTAGTCTTAAATGGGATTCTCATAATATCCTCATTCCATCTTCCATAATATCAATAAGTTATTACCTTGATATGATACACAGGTTTACTAATAGTTTTTATGAATCTCATACCCTTGTTTAAATAACACTATACGCTATGCATCTATGTATATAACCTATACAAGATAGAAATGTTAAACCATTATAACCTCATTACTATACGGTTCAAAATGAGAGTATGAAACATGGTTCATCCATTCGAGAATCTATCGAATGCATATTCCCAAACACCTTATTGGCTTGCTTCAAACTTAATTCATTAAGAAGACTATTCTTCCAAGCTTATGACAACTTATAACATTCTCCTTCTAAGATATTCATTTATCTCTTATTCTCTAATTTGGTATGATCAACGGTTTTAGAATTACTAAGAAGATGGTCGACTCAGTCTTCTATAATAGTATACTCACAGATATTACCAAATATCAGCCAAATAAAATAATGTTTGTTGTCTTCATCGACTCTAAGAAAAATAGCTCAATAAAGTTTACTTAAGAAAGTTTTTGTTCTTTCCTAAGTTGCTACTAAATTGTGTTCGACTATCACACTTATGTTTAGAAGGTTAAACCTTACCGGCGAACTCATACAATCATTCTATATTATAACAAAGTACAGTTTTAGTTTACCAAATGAATTCCTCATGGTTAAATAATATAGGTGCAACTGAGGAATACCTGGAAGTATGCAATCTTAAGATGGCTATGATGTGCGAACAATCACAAGGTCAACGCCACTAGCTTATGTATTCCCTCTACTGTCACAGCTACTATCTTCTATTTTGTAACTCTTTTCCCTTCCTCCCATGTGTCTCTCTATGTGTTTTAAGTTCTAAAACTCCCTATTAAATAACTACCATGACTCATTCGAATTGATAGTCATAAAGAGGGTGGAATGACTCCTACAAAGTTACCTTATTCTTGGCCTCCTCTACACTCAGTAACAAACTTAACAAAAGTTTACACAGTCTAAAGTGGTTAATTCAAGACTAAAAACCAATATTTATGTGCATATCCTCCCATGACGATGGGAGTTTATTGCTCAAAGGCTTGTTAGTTGTGGTGGTTAAAAACCATAGTACTCCTTCTTAGTCATGGTCAACACATCATCTATAATAAAACTGATCTTAAATGCTGCCCAATGAGTGGTTTGTTTGACGACTATCACTAATAAAGACT
The DNA here is from genome assembly GCA_027924645.1 of Cunninghamia lanceolata. NCBI lineage: Eukaryota > Viridiplantae > Streptophyta > Pinopsida > Cupressales > Cupressaceae > Cunninghamia > Cunninghamia lanceolata. The sequence goes on from BSBN01000551.1 coordinate 3,230,522, forward strand.
TACCTACAAATGAGCCTTCAGCTTACTCAAACATTATCCCATCAATTCAATATGAGGTATTATCCTCATTTGATGCCAAGGCATCTATATATATTGATTACATCAGTAATAATTATAGTGATTACATCAACAATAATTCTCATAGTATTGACTATTACATAAAATAGTTATGGTTTATTCAATATTAAGGTATTATTAAACCATGCTTCATGGATATTGTGATTAGGTTGAGTTTGTCTCCCCATCATAATATGTCGACAATAATCACATAATAACAACTTTGACGAAAACATCTTAACTTTTACGAATCGTTATAAAACATAGAAAATCTTAATAATAGTATTAGATAATCATTTTATTACAATAACGTCGTAATATTTACGTTAAATGTAAATCATTATAATTCAAGCTCAAATGACATCGTTAACGTTATTAATGACTAAGACGACTTAATACTGACGCTGTTAATGTTATTAACGACTAAGATGACTTAATATGACTTAGTGAGTTTTGAAAACAATATCGACTAACTGTCGATTAGGTTTAGAAGCAAACTGATAGGACAAAGCTTACCTCTAACGACACATTGGTTCACATTTTCATCAGACACTTGTAACTCGATCAAGAAAATAAACCACTCATAACTTGACGTCTATATCTCTCTTCTAGAAAGATACTCTCTCTCTCTCTTTTCTCTGAGAGTCATCTGATAGCCTATAATCCTATTTCACTTGTCATCAAACAATGCAAGTGATCAGTGCATCATTAATCAATTAATTCAACTAATAAATCAAATCTCATAAATACATATTAAATTAATATTAACATAATCATTCCAATAATTTCAATAAATGACATTCAATATAATCCATACTTTTCCTTGTCACTAATCTAAGTAATGAATTTACTTATGTCCAAGTAAAAAGTAAAAGTAAAGAAAATCCAAAATTGGGGATTTAACATATCCTTCCCCTAAAGATTCATCGTCATCAATGATATAAGGTATTAAAAGTATCTAAAAAAATAGGTTCATTGTTTTCAACTGGTAACACTATAAAATAAATGAGGAAATTTTTGATAAAATTCATGGTAATCCTCCCATGTACTATTTTCCTCACCATACTGGTCCCATTGGACCTTCCATTGCAAGACCTCTCTGTTACACAAGCAGAGCTTGCACATTTCTAACACCTTGAGTGGCTCGAGCATGACCACCCTTGGGTCTTACTTCTGTAAAGAATTTCAAGTCAAAATATCATTATCACCTATAACATATTTATTCAAATATGACACATGAAAAACATTGTACATTCTAGATAAGACTGGAGGTAGAGCAATTCTGTAGGCAACCGGATTGACTACTTCAAGCACTTTAAAGGGTCCCACATATCGAGGGGCTAGTTTAGAATACCTCCCAAACTTAATACAACTTTTATGAGGTTTAAACCTCAAAAGAACTTTTTATCCAACGGAAAATTTCCTTGGAACACATTTTGCATCTGCATAGCTCTTTTTCCTATCATTGGCCTCTGCCAATCTTTTTCTAATCAGCTTAACTTTCTCTTCCATTTCAGCTAGCATTTCTAGCCTGATGCTAATCTTATCCTCTAGCTTATCCCAACCTATAGGAGTTCAACATCTTCTTCCATACAATGCTTTGAATGGTACCATCTTAATACTGGAATGATAGGAATTATTGTAAGCAAACTCCACAAGTGGTAAGTATTCTTCCCACTTATATTGCTGATCCATACAATACATATGCAACAAATCTTCCAAGACTTGGTTGACTCTCTTAGTTTACCCATCGGTTTTAGGATGGTAAGCTATACTTACATTAAGTTTAGCCCCTAACGTAGAAAACAAAGTTTGTGAAAACCTTGATGTTACACGTGCATCTCTATCCAAGATAATCTTTTTAGGGAAACCATGCAATCTAAATACCTCTTGCACAAATTTTACGAGCTAACATAGGTGCTCCATTAGTCAAATTTCCTAGTATGAAATGTGCTACCTTTGTAAGTTTATCAAGTACCACCAAAATGGCATCATGTCGATTCCTTGACATAGGAAGTCCTTGAACAAAATCCATGTTAATAACTTGCCATTTCCACTCTGGTACATCATGTGAATATAACAATCCTACAAGGTGATGATGCTCTACTTTTACCCTTGACATTCTAAACAACTTTCTACAAATCTTACAGCATCATTCTTCATTCCTTTCTAGAAATAAAGTGGTTTAACATCTGCTAGAAGTTTAGTTACTCCTGGATGTCCTAAATATGATGTTGTATGACCTTCTTTCAGTACCAAGTCCCTTAATCCGGCTGAATCAGACACAAATTCTATCTTTATACCTCAATAGTCCATCTAACTCAAATAGAAAACCATCATATCTTGGATCTTTAGGATTATCTTTCAGAGCTTGCTCAACCTTCTTATAAAACTCATCACCTCCTCCCTCAGTATTCCTTTTATCATCCACCTTCTTTTCCAAATCACCCAATCTTTTCTTGGTTTCCTCCAACATGGTTATGATTTGGTCTAGCTTATTATTTGGTGGGTGGTTTCCCTCTTCACTTTCTCCTTGGTTAGTTCTTGTCCGCACCATGTTTATCATTTTCTCACACCTAAGAATATTGAGTTATCCATTAGTTCTAGATTATAATGTAACCCATTAAATCTAAACATAATACTTAATTTAAACAATAGTTTGGCTCAAAAACAACTCTTTTTATTTATTTCATTTCAAAAGTAAAGAGTCTTCTTCTTTATACAATAAATGACTTCAAAATTCATGCTCCAGAGGAGTATATCCCTCAGACTCATTTCCAGATACATAATCCCAAGGTATATAACCCTCTGACTCACTCTTGGACCTAACTTCTATGATCTCAATAGTTGAAGGTATGCAAGGATCTCGACTAAACATAGTTGTTTTTGTAGAGTGTCAAAAACTCTACATTTTGTTTTAGTCGTGGCTTAGTCTACGGGTTTCAGATTATTGCTTTGCGGGTCTTATTTTGTTGCTGCACAAAGTTTCTATGTTTTGTGTGGAGTCTACTAAGTGTCAAGCCACAGTTAAAGCTACAACAATGTTTCAAATATTAAATTTTGTGCGGAGCATACCACGTAGCAGATAGTATCGATAGTTTATTTTGTTTCAGCGATGCTGCGGGTGTCGCCATGTGTCACTTGCAGAGGTAGTACCAAAAGTTTCTATGTTTTGTGCGGAGGGTGCTGTGTGTCTTTTAAGTTTGTTACAGACAATGCCGCGTGTCTCTTTCCATATCATGTTGATGCTAGAATAAAGAATGGTGGCCAATAGTAATGTTTCAAGTTTCAAGCTTGCAGAGGATGCCACGTGGTGGTCGCGGGAAGGAATTGCTTTATTCATGACTTTTTTAGTGAGAAAATTTTTGCTTCTATAGTTTTGTGTGGGTTGTGCCAAGTGTCAACTTCTACGGGGACCTTTCAAAAGTTTTATAAGTTTTTGCAGCATTACGGAAGTTGCCATGAGTTAGCTAGCGTGCGTACGGAGGCTGCCATCTATCCCAATTTTCTCCCTTTGAGGGTAGTAGGTGCCAAGGTTGTGGGTCCCATCATTAATGTGTCTCATACTATAAATGAAGTGGCTTGTGATAGATATCATTAAAGGAGGTCACCCAAACATAAAGACACAGGTTTTAAAAGCTCTGCGAGATAAGGCACGTACCAGGTTTTTAAGGCTACGGAATGTGACAAGTGTCATTTTCTTGTTAATTTCTAAAAAGACAAAGGAATTTCTGGGTTTGATATGGACGCTGCCATCTATCATATTTTTTTTAGTTATAAGCGCACGAGTCTCACCATGTGTCTATGTCTCAATGAAGGAGGTGTACCACGTATATTTTTCTCCAGCTAATGAGCATTAAGGAGGGATGACCATTACAGATTTGGAGGATCGTAACCAACAGGAACTTTCAGTTATCTTTAGTTCCGTTGGGCCGTTGAAGATTCGGTTGTTACAAACAATCTTAGGGCCAAATCTATGATTATAAATATGCAGTATTTTTAATAGATTGACACAGACATAGATTCAGTACTAAGTTTTTGTCAGAAATTTAAAAGAGAAGTCTGAGACTTTGCTGTGACCAGTTTATGTCATTTTGCCTTTATTTTGTTGTTCTTGATAAGAAAGTTAATGTATATGTGCCTTTTATGTTGCTGGAAGATTAATAAGAACTATGTTATATGCCTTGGTTGATATCGTTTGTGTCATTGCAAAGTGTTTAATTGTGAGCCTTTGATAATATTCATTCTATCTATTTATGTTAATCATGCAGTATCTACTCTTTAATATAACTATATCTTGAGAATAGTTTTCACTGTACTTGAATTGAGGGGATACTTTTACTCAGGCGCATCGCCATAGTTAGATTTTCTTAATTGTATCTATAATCCTGTTAAATTCTTATCCTTTGCTCAAAACCCAATTGAAATAGAGAAGAGCTAGCTTCTTTAGAATTTGGAGGTCATTTCAAGTAGCAAGTTCTACATTCTTGAAACTTCTCATGTTGGTGTTAGAACTTGTGCAATTTTATACATCAACAGTTTTTGGCATGTCTGGTGGGACCTTTTTTGAAGTTTATGGCAAGATCATATGAGCCAAAGAGTAACAAGGAGCCAGAACTGTGGACCTACAAGAAGAGCTCAGTCTACTGCTAATCCAGGCATTCTTTTACTACCATTAGTAGCTACTCCAAGGAGAAGAGTGAATCAGGTTGCCGTAGCACAAAGAATAAATATTGGAGCACCTATACCTCTAAGGAACTATGCAAATTGGAATACTGGTAGTCCTCTCATCCTCCCAGTACCACCAACAACTTGGGATCCTATTCCAGCCAATGCTCTGAAGGCTCTACCTAAGTTCATTGGAGAAGATTTCAAGACACCTGGGGAGCATCTGCAAGATGTATCTGATGTCTGTGTAGTACATGTTATTACTCAACAGAATGTGGCAATAAGACTGCTAGCAACTTCTTTCAAAGGAAAGGCTCTAGACTGGTATAGATCTCTCACTCCAAATACAATATCTACATAGGATCAGCTTGGGGACACTTTCTTTGCAAGATTTAAAGAGAAAGGTGATAAATCTTCCTTGCTACAACAATTGATCACAATCAAAAGGGCACCACAAGAAGCCATGACTGATTTCAACTCAAGATTTTAAAAGACTTGGGATAGAATTCCTGCTACATCAAGACCATTATCAGGTATGCTATTGTATTCTATCTCAAAGCTTTTAACTCTAATATATTAGTAATGATTCAGTCTCTTGGATGTCAAACACTACCAGAAGCATATGAGTTGGCATTCAAGGCTGAAAATAACTTGATAGATGCTAGAAAATTGCCTCCAAGGCCACCTATGCCCATGTTCCCAGAAATTACCCTACCTTTGCCACAAGAATCTCCTAATCTTACAGCTCCACCTATGTCCATGTATTCATTTCCAGTACCTCAACAACCTCCTATGGCAACCATCTCTGCTCAACCATCTAAAATGGATGATGTCAAGAATATTCTAAGGACCTTCTCATATAAGATAATCAACCTAAAGAGACAACAAAATCCCTATCCAAAGCACCCTTATCAAGGTTATCAAGGAAATAGACCTCCCTTTCAACCAAATCAATATCAAGGCCCTCAAAAGCAAACTAATCCTCAGCCTTCAAACTAGTTGGTTTCAGTCCCTATACCTTTACAAACTATTCCTCATAATCCCAACAGGGAAATAGTCCCAGGGAAAAATAACTTAGAAGATGTCACAAATGCTTGGTGCTTTCCCTGTAACAATGCCCATATGCCCAGAGACTATCCCAGAGGTAATTTGTAGCAAAAGATAGCAAAACAAAGAGGGTTAGAAGGACAATTCTCAACTTCTAACACTCCACCATATCAGTCCCCTAGTGTTCAAAATGAAGTAATGGTGGCCTAGATGCAAGGGATGTCCATACAACAAGAAGAGGAAATATCCCTCGAACATAACTTATTTTCATTGATTGAAGAGGAAGATTTAGTGTTCTTGAATGAGGCATCCACTTCAAATAGCCTCAGGACAGGTTCTAGAAAATGTGGTGGACCAGCTGAAAAGAACTCCAGTACATGTATCAATCTGGGATATGTTAGCTATTCTCGAGTAGAAGACACTGTTACAGGAAGCTCTGCAAGGTCAAGAAGCCTTTAAACACACTGATTCTAAGGGAGGAGCTATTGATAAAGGGAAACTTCAGCCCAAAGATACTATAGCTCTACAAACAACAACTCTATTGAACAATGCACCTGAGGTAGGTAAATCTAAACTAGATCCCTTTTTATTGGACTCTAATAGTTGGGAAAAAAATTGCTGCATAATGCAATGATAGATTACGGGGCCAGTACTACAGTAATGCCAAAGCAGATAGCAGATGCTTTAAAGATAAAATATGAACCATTTACAAGAGGGGTCATGCAGTTGGATGGGAAATATATTCAAACAATAGGGAAAATTAAACAACTTCTATTACAACTATATACTTGTCCCAATATAATTGTCAATTAGGATGTGGTAGTCATAGATATTCCCCTTGTATTTGATTTATGCTTGTCCAGAGATTTCACAGCCAAAATACAAGGTTACATGTCACTAGATTGGTCACACCTCATCCTGAGAACTAAATATGGGACAAAGATGAATATATTGCTTGAGCTATTATCCAAAGATGATATTATTGATGATTACAATATACAGCCTTCTAGCCCTCCTTCTAGCACCAGAAAACTGTTGATGATTACAATATATAGCCTTCTAGCGCCAGAAAACTGTTGATGACTGTTTTGATGCAATCATAACAATAAGTTAAAATTCACATATAATGAACTGAAACCATACTTGAAAGATAAGAAGGAATCATTTGAGATTCAACTAATCCCAAGTCTACAATGGTTCGGTTGGTCAAGTTCAGTTGGTCAATGTGAAGCTGTAATGTTCAAGGGGCCTTACGTAGTTTAGGTTTGTTTGGTGGTTTACTGGACTAAGAATATGCAAAAAGGTCATAGATTTCAACAAGTATTCTGTTCATTTGCATACAAGTGTTACTGGGCTGTAAGTTTCAGATGGTTTTCTTGAATTTTTGCAGCTTTCCTCTTTATCTATTTATGAAAACTATCTACTTATAGCTCTGTTATACATGCTTCTTCAAATTTGAGACAATTTCCTTTAGATTTCTACGTTTTCAGCTAAATATTTCAGATGGGTTGGGAAAAGTTAGAAAGATCTAATCTATACCTCATTTAATCTACCAAAGGATCTAATTGTTTCTGTTATGCACTATGTAAATACTACAGTAATTTGATCAAATCCACAGTAAAAACCCTAAATATAAGTTCTGAGCATTTTCACAAACATACATTTAAAATTGCAAGCTCTCAAAGAAAATATTTCAAAACACAAAGAAGAGCAGGAGAACATTCAGAAGATAGATGCAGAACTCCAGATTCTATTGTATTAGAAACGAATAGTCATACATGATTTACAATGTAGGAATGACTCTTAGTTTCATTGATCATACTACAGAGAACTTACAAGCTTTACAGATACAGTAAGGCAGCCAGACATTCCATACGCACCTTACTGCAGACAAACAGGCGACCTCCTTCTTCTACTTCTAAACTATGCTAACTTACTGTATGTTCCTAAAAGAAAAAATCCTATTGTAGCCACTGTTGTTTTTCTAAAATCCCTGTTGTAAAGTATTATAGTGTAGAGAGGCACAATATAAAGACATTCTGATTGTCCTCACTACAGCAAAAACCTAACTGAACCCCTGGTTCAAACCCTTGGTTACAGCAATAAATACAGGTGAACTAGTTCTCAAAAAATATCTCTGAGCAGTGTCAAATCTGGGCAAAATATTGCCCCTTCTGAGAAGTTCCGGCAGCTGGGTAATAACTTCTGTTTGTCTGTTGCAGTAATACCTTCAGCTGCAACTCTGTCCTTCACTTGAATGGCCTTGACTTTCTCGCACTTCATCCTTATCTTCTTGCTCCTGAGATCAGATCTTTTGCCTCTATGAGGACACTGTGTTGACTTTCCAGCTGCTTCCTCAACTGCAAGCCTACAAGACAAGACAAGCAATAAGTATTTCATTTATCACATAAACAGCATGAAATTAAAATAACCGTTTAAACCCAGGTGACTACGCAAGATTGTGGGAATCAGATCCAGAAAACTCCTCAAAACGCGCCCAAAATGCGCTCAGACTGCTCAAAATTCATCGGGTCAACCATCGCTGACCGGGAAAATGCCACAGGCGCCAAAAAAAAACACTTTAAAATTCCACCGCCTCATTTCCTGCCCATCGGCATGATCATCGCTATCAGCGTGTCAAAAAAACATGCTGGTCGATATACTTCATCATCATGATATTCTGAAAATATGATGCTCTCCCTCCTGAAGGTCCAGATGATGTCATCATGATATTTCGCTTCTGCATATTGGAGAAAAGAACAACATCATCATCATCATCATGTTGAAGAAGAATAGGAGGATATGAATATGATCATGCTGCCGAGGAAAGGAAAATGATGGTGACGTCATCATGATATTCGGGCTTCATTGAAATGCTAAGGATGACGTCATCATCATGTTCAGTTAAGATCAGGGGATAATTGTGATATCGGGTCACCTAAGGAGCATGATCAGGATGATGAATGTAATATGACCCTTTTGCGGCCAAGGCAACCCTCTCGAAAGATCAGGATGATGATGATCATCATCATATTTGGGGCTTTTGTCGAACTTAGAATAAGACGTCATCATCATATTCGTGAACCGGATCGTGCTTTGGAAAATATCCTGCCGAAGGGAAAATGTGATGATGATGATCATCAGGATATTAGCTTCTTCGTTTATCAGATCGGGATGACATCATCATGATATTCGGAGCCTTCGTTAAACTTAGAACATGACGTCATCATGATATTTCGCTAACCGGATCATGTTTTAGAAAATATCCTGCCAAAGGGAAAATGTGATGATGATGATCATCAGGATATTTTCAAAAGGTCTTACTTCATCGGTAGGAGGACTTCACGAAATGTCGGGTGAACAAACAAGATCATGATGATCTTGACAACAGGACGGTAAAAAATATGATGATGATGATCCTCATCGATTTATCATGATGACGTAATCATCATATTTCGTTTTCAGAGCACAAGGATGAGTTGAGGTCATCATGATATTTGCGCTAGGGTGATATTGTAAAATATGATGATGCTGTTGAGGAATGGAATATCACCTTCTTCTGAATAGATAGGGTGATCATCATGATATTGCAAAAAAAGGCGATCAGGAGGATATGAACATGATGATCCTCTTTATCGAATTATGATGATGATGTCTCCATCACTTAGCGAATTTCAGCGAATGACCCTCGTGAAAGATCAGGATGATGATCATGATTATGCAAAAGGAGATCAGGAGGATATGAAGTCGTCATCATCATCTTAGCGAACTTCAGCAAATATCATGATGATGACCTTCCGATAGGATTTGAACGTGCGCATGCAAATATGCCGAAGGTGGATTTTCTAAGTCAGGGTGATCTTATAATATCATCATGATATTTGTAAGATCAGGCGATGCAAAAATATCATCATGATGCTCACGATGCAAGAGACCACTCGACGGGGAGAACCTACTATGACTTAAAGTTGGCGTCATCATGATATTTGAACCTCAGGATATTATCGGGGGGGCGTTTCAAATATGATGATGATGATGCTCTTCATACAGCAAAACCAAGCTTATAAAATATGACCCTCCTAAAAGAAATCATGATGCTGACAATGCGCCTAAGGCCATTTGACGGGTAAAAGGGCACTACCACCTAAGATTGACGTCCGGATATTGCGACTGCATGATTTTTATCGGGTGATAGACCAAGATCATGATGACCTTGACAGCATGACTTAGGATATAAAAATATGATGATCCTCCTGCGAATATCAGGTTTGACCAAAACTTTGACCGTGCATAACTTTCACACATGGACGAATTTTCAAGTGAAGTAAAAGGCAAACCTGCATGGAATTTCAAGCTCCTTCTAAATATGAGGTCACAGCAATAAAATATGAACTTTGACAAACTGACCTCATGATGATGACCGACCCTATTCAATATCAGGATGATGATGCACCTGACCCTCATTTTTACCAAACCGCCAGAAAGCAGAAAAAACACAAGCAGAAGCAAAAAGAAAAACATTAGCAGGGGTCCCCATTTTGCTAAGGAGCATAATGGGGCGTGTTGTGAACATCACAACAACTAGCAACCAAAACAAAACAATTAAATTCAAAGTGTTCAAGGAAACTAGATGAAATGAACTCATAACTCCCAACTATCTTTCCTGCAAATTACTATTCAGCTTGAGACTCAAAGTATTCAATAAAGATGCATGAATTTCCATTTTCAGTTTAGTTGTGTGCATGTGATTAATTATCCTCATCTTGAAGATCGGTTGAACAAACCAGTGACTGACATTAGCCTACGTAGGTGAGGATATTCCCTCATAGCCGACCAGATAGAGCCTTGCTGCCAGCGAGCGTCCATAGCCCCGGCAAGGTTATCGTTACAATTCTCCTAAGTAGAGCCCCACTGCCAGCGAGCGTCCATAGCCCCGGTAGAGTTACTTAGATGGCTTAATCTGGATTTTCAGTATAATCTGCTTTATTTATTTATTTATTTATTTTTTGTTTTCTAATTTTGAAAGATTTCATAAGATATAGCAATTTGTAACTTCATGATGCAAGGAGTGGGCACTTGCTGAAATTAAGCTGAGAATTGTAATGGTAGCAAGGGTGACCTCTGATTTTTCACCTAATATCTACACTGGTAGGTTCAACAAACCCAAGGATTTTAGGTGTGTCATCGTGAGAAACCTGCTTCGAATTCTCAATCACATTTATTGAATACAAAACTTCAGAAGATGAACAACTCTCTACATTCATGACAGTGATAGGTTATGTGTAAATTGCAAATGGTTAACCTGAATATCCTAAATTATATACTATTTTGAATGGTTGCTAGTTTTGCTCCTTAATACTCTAAAGTAGAATAAAGATCCCTGCTGAGGAGACAACAAACAAACCAAACAAACAGGCTGTACAAACAACACAACAAAAGAAGAAAAAAAAACTGTACAAACAGAAAGAAACAAAAGCAAAAACAAACAGAAGACAAACTATACAAACAACTAAACTAAAAAGAAAACAGCAAAAGAAGAACACAAAAACAAAAACAACTACCCTACCAGACTATATACAAGCCTCTACAAGGCAACTAGAAACCCAGGAAAAAGACCCAAAACACCCCTACTTGCATATTTCTTTAGGTTGTGCAGGAGTAACAGGGTACTAGTTATGGTCCTCATCATAGCAGATTTATCTTTGAATTCTGAAAAAAAATCTGATAGTCTAGATTCATTGTGTTTATCAGAATAGCTCTTAATGACTAGTAACTGAGGCATCTCATCAGGGTTATGATTAATCCACATGCATGTCCTATCTCTTGAATTTCCATAATCAAAATAGCATTTATCATTATTTACTAAGGAAAGGAAAGAGACAACCTGATGTGCCTTTAGCTCTATGGAACACACTTGTTTATTGATAGCTGGCTTTTCATTTAGCTCTGCATTTTCATTGCCCAGCTCTATGTCTAGTCCCTTTTCAAGTCGAAAGATGAATGACTCTAGATGTATCATATCTTCATCTTCATCTACCTTTGTTCCTTCATTCTGGATGTTTAGTTTATTCTCAAATTCAACAAACCTCTCAATGTTCTCATTAGTTTCCTGCACATCAGCACTTAAGTAAGTATCTTCATCATCATAATCTGACATACAGAAATTAATCATTTCTAAATCACTTGAGAGTAAAGGTGGGACAACATCTTTTGATTGACAAGAGTACTCCCCTGTTTTATTTTCAACATGGCATGGGGGTGATGTCTGATTATGCACAGCAGCTCTATGATCCTCTGTATCCTCTTTTTTCAAGAATTGTTCATCAGATGACTCACATTTGTCATTTAGTGAAGAGTCTAATCTTATTGACCTGCAACAATCTTGATTTTGATCATTCAATTTAAAGAAGCCAGGTGTAACACTAGGATTTACTTTCTTTTCTATGACTTCATTAGCTTCTATAGTAGGGATCTTATCAATTTTAGTGCATTTTAATTCTGCCAATGCTTGTTTACATTTCTTTGCCAAATTATGTTCGTTAAAACTTTTCAGGTCAGATCCAGAGGTTTCTTTTTGACAAATATTCCTTAGTAGTTCTATATATTTATCAAATGTATCAAGATGAACCTCACTTTCCTTTTCTTTTTCATTAAATCCTTTTTGCTTATTATCTAGAAAAGGGACATGAGCTATGATTTCTTCTCTGCATTTTTTAGGATATTTATACTTTTCACTAACTTTAATCACAGCCGGATCCTGACGAAAAGATAGATTTTTTTTCTTACCATCACATGATTCCTGCCAAGAGATCTTATTATCCTTTATTCCTAGCATTGGTTCCATCTTTGTATCCTCTGCACATTTAATGACCGTTGATGCTGTATCCTTCTGTCGCTCAATAATCTCCTCATTTCCCTGCCAACTTTCAGCCTTATACACATCTGAGAGAGAGATTAGTCCTTTCAAATGTAAATCTAATCCTGTAAGGAAAGATAGACAATTAAGCTCACCATGCTCTGCGGACTTATGTATCCTACACCTTCCAAATAAAACATAGCCATATAAATTTTTAGGATAAAGCTGGTTATTCAAAGCTTTCTGAAATGAAGGAATGTCAACTTGAAAACTGTCCCTATATGAGTCCATTAAAAATGGGACCTTCTTTCAACCTTTTAGGCCTTTGAAATTTTATGAGATCTAACATATCTCAGAATATAACATTTAAACCCCAAAATTTTAACCCTAAACCAAATCAGGCCCTCCTTCTAGCGCCAGAAAACTGTTGATGATTACAATATACAGCCTTCTAGCCCTCCTTCTAGCGCCAGAAAACTGTTGATGATTACAATATACAGCCTTCTAGCCCTCCTTCTAGCCCCAGAAAACTGTTGATGATTACAATATACAGCCTTCTAGCCCTCCTTCTAGCGCTAGAAAACTGTTGATGACTGTTTTGATGCAATCATAACAATAAGTTAAAATTCACATATAATGAACTGAAACTATACTTGAAAGATAAGAAGGAATCATTTGAGATTCAACTAATCCCAAGTCTACAATGGTTCGGTTGGTCAAGTTCAGTTGGTCAATGTGAAGCTGTAATGTTCAAGGGGCCTTACGTAGTTTAGGTTTGTTTGGTGGTTTACTGGACTAAGAATATGCAAAAAGGTCATAGATTTCAACAAGTATTCTATTCATTTGCATACAAGTGTTACTAGGCTGCAAGTTTCAGATGGTTTTCTTGAATTTTTGCATCTTTCCTCTTTATCTATTTATGAAAACTGTCTACTTATAGCTCTGTTATACATGCTTCTTCAAATTTGAGACAATTTCCTTTAGATTTCTACGTTTTTAGCTAAATATTTCAGATGGGTTGGGAAAAGTTAGAAAGATCTAATCTATACCTCATTTAATCTACCGAAGGATCTAATTGTTTCTGTTATGCACTATGTAAATACTACAGTAATTTGATCAAATCCACAGTAAAAACCCTAAATGTAAGTTCTGAGCATTTTCACAAACATACATTTAAAATTGCAAGCTCTCAAAGAAAATATTTCAAAACACAAAGAAGAGCAGGAGAACACTCAGAAGATAGATGCAGAACTCCAGATTCTATTGTATTAGAAACGAATAGTCATACACGATTTACAATGTAGGAATGACTCTTAGTTTCATTGATCATACTACAGAGAACTTACAAGCTTTACAGATACAGTAAGGCAGCTAGACATTCCACACGCACCTTACTGCAGACAAACAGGTGACCTCCTTCTTCTACTTCTAAACTATGCTAACTTACTGTATGTTCCTAAAAGAAAAAATCCTATTGTAGCCACTGTTGTTTTTCTAAAATCCCTGTTGTAAAGTATTACAGTGTAGAGAGGCACAATATAAAGACATTCTGATTGTCCTCACTACAGCAAAAACCTAACTGAACCCCTGGTTCAAACCCTTGGTTACAGCAATAAATACAAGTGAACCAGTTCTCAAAAAATATCTCTGAGCAGTGTCAAATCTGGGTGAAATATTGCCCCTTCTGAGAAGTTCCGGCAGCTGGGTAATAACTTCTGTTTGTCTGTTGCAATAATACCTTCAGCTGCAGCTCTGTCCTTCACTTGAATGGCCTTGACTTTCTCGCACTTCATCCTTATCTTCTTGCTCCTGAGATCAGATCTTTTGCCTCTATGAGGTCACTGTGTTGACTTTCCAGCTGCTTCCTCAACTGCAAGCCTGCAAGACAAGACAAGCAATAAGTATTTCATTTATCACATAAATAGCATGAAATTAAAATAACTGTTTAAACCCAGGTGACTGCGCAAGATTGTGGGAATCAGATCCAGAAAACTCCTCAAAACGCACCCAAAATGCGCTCAGACTGCTCAAAATTCATCGGGTCAACCATTGCTGACCGGGAAAATGCCACAGGCGCCAAAAAAAACACTTTAAAATTCCACCGCCTCATTTCCCGCCTATCGGCATGATCATCGCTATCGGCGTGTCAAAAAAAACATGTTGGTCGATATACTTCATCATCATGATATTCCGGAAATATGATGCTCTCCCTCCTGAAGGTCCAGATGATGTCATCATGATATTTCGCTTCTGCATATTGGAGAAAAGAACAACATCATCATCATCATCATGTTGAAGAAGAATAGGAGGATATGAATATGATCATGCTTCCGAGGAAAGGAAAATGATGGTGACGTCATCATGATATTCGGGCTTCATTGAAATGCTAAGGATGACGTCATCATCATGTTCAGTTAAGATCAGGGGATAATTGTGATATCGGGTCACCTAAGGAGCATGATCAGGATGATGAATGTAATATGACCCTTTTGCAGCCAAGGCAACCCTCTCGAAAGATCAGGATGATGATCATCATCATCATATTTGGGGCTTTTGTCGAACTTAGAATAAGACGTCATCATCATATTCGTGAACCGGATCGTGCTTTCGAAAATATCCTGCCGAAGGGAAAATGTGATGATGATGATCATCAGGATATTAGCTTCTTCGTTTATTAGATCGGGATGACGTCATCATGATATCTGGTGCCTTCGTTAAACTTAGAACATGACGTCATCATGATATTTCGCTAACCGGATCATGTTTTAGAAAATATCCTGCCGAAGGGAAAATGTGATGATGATGATCATCAGGATATTTTCAAAAGGTCTTACTTCATCGGTAGGAGGACTTCACGAAATGTCGGCTGAACAAACAAGATCATGATGATCTTGACAACAGGATAGGATAAAAAAATATGATGATGATGATCCTCATCGATTTATCATGATGACGTAATCATCATATTTCGTTTTCGGAGCACAAGGATGAGTTGAGGTCATCATGATATTTGCGCTAGGGTGATATTGTAAAATATGATGATGCTGTTGAGGAATGGAATATCACCTTCTTCTGAATAGATAGGGTGATCATCATGATATTGCAAAAAAAGGCGATCAGGAGGATATGAACATGATGATCCTCTTTATCGAATTATGATGATGATGTCTCCATCACTTAGCGAATTTCAGCGAATGACCCTCGTGAAAGATCAGGATGATGATCATGATTATGCAAAAGGAGATCAGGAGGATATGAAGTCGTCATCATCATCTTAGCGAACTTCAGCAAATATCATGATGATGACCTTCCGATAGGATTTGAACGTGCGCATGCAAATATGCCGAAGGTGGATTTTCTAAGTCAAGGTGATCTTATAATATCATCATGATATTTGTAAGATCAGGCGATGCAAAAATATCATCATGATGCTCACGATGCAAGAGACCACTCGACGGGGAGAACCTACTATGACTTAAAGTTGGCATCATCATGATATTTGAACCTCAGGATATTATCGGGGGGGTGTTTCAAATATGATGATGATGATGCTCTTCATACAGCAAAACCAAGCTTATAAAATATGACCCTCCTAAAAGAAATCATGATGCTGACAATGCGCCTAAGGCCATTTGACGGGTAAAAGGGCACTACCACCTAAGATTGACGTCCGGATATTGCGACTGCATGATTTTTATCGGGTGATAGACCAAGATCATGATGACCTTGACAGCATGACTTAGGATATAAAAATATGATGATCCTCCTGCGAATATCAGGTTTGACCAAAACTTTGACCGTGCATAACTTTCACACATGGACGAATTTTCAAGTGAAGTAAAAGGCAAACCTGCATGGAATTTCAAGCTCCTTCTAAATATGAGGTCACAGCAATAAAATATGAACTTTGACAAACTGACCTCATGATGATGACCGACCCTATTCAATATCATGATGATGATGCACCTGACCCTCATTTTTACCAAACCGCCAGAAAGCAGAAAAAACACAAGCAGAAGCAAAAAGCAAAACATCAGCAGGGGTCCCCATTTTGCTAAGGAGCATAATGGGGCGTGTTGTGAACATCACAACAGATATCACAAATGAACCAACCCCAAAATTATAAGCATCCCATGCCATGCTGAATAAAGAGGAGAGAGTCTTTGTTGAAGAATTAGGTGACTGGACAGAACATGACCAACAGGAAGAAGAGAATAATCAGTTATTGACTATGATGCAAAGTGATCCCTATGGAAACTTTGACTCTACTAGTTTAGGCACTTATGTCATTTTTGAAGAAGACCAAGAAATCCCTAATATTATAAGGAAAGAAATATCAGAAAGTGGAGAGGCTAAAAGAAACTCAGAAATCTGGACCCTAAATTTTTATGGGGCAAGGAGTAAAAATAGTGGTGGAGCAAGAATTTGCCTTACTACCCGAAATGGTGAGAAAATTCTAAGAGCCATTTATTTTTAGTTCACCTGTATCAATAATGATGTTGAATACGAATCTTTGGTGCATGGACTCATATTGACAAAGAGAAAGGAAATAAAGAATTTGATAGTAAAAGGAGACTCAAAGCTGGTGGTAAAACAAATCAAAGAGAAAGCAGTAGCCAAAAATGTAAGAATGTGATCCTATAGACATAGGATTTGGGACCTGATAGATGGTTTTGAGGCTTTCAATATTGAGGTAGTTCCTAGAGCCCAAAATTCTGAAGCAAATAGAATGACACAAATTGGTTCACAGTTTGACCCAGCAAGTGATCTACTAGTTAACAATGAGTCGGTTAAAGTTATAGTAAGACCAATAATTCCAAACAATGATCAAAATTGATAGGTTTTTGACAATGACCTTCAAGTACTTGCATTCTTACAACAATCAGGTGAATTTGCTAATCAGTTACATCCCAAAATTTAGGAAGCATATGGTGACCAAATCATCCAGCTGAAATCAAATAAACTCCCTAAAGGGCTGATTACTCTAGAAAACCTGTTTGAACCAGAAGATGCAAGCCTAGAGAAGAGGAGGTTTCAAGCAAATAAGGAAGATTATTCTGCGATTCAAGTCAGTGAAGGAAGAAAGTTGAAAATTGCTATTTCGACAACCCAAGAGGAAAAGGAAAGGCTAATTGCTTTATGTGATAAATATGATAGGGTGATTGCTTGGACCTATGAGGACCTCCATGGCTATAATAGAGATATCATCCAACACACCATAGAGCTTACCGAAGAGTCTAAACCAATTCGACAAAAGCAAAGGCCAATGAATCCTAGAATTGAACCTTTAATGGTGGATGAGCTGCAAAAGCTCCTGGAATCAAAGATTATTTTTCCAGTTAATCATTCAACCTAGGTATCAAAGCTAGTGCCTGTAAGAAAGAAGAATGGTGACATAAGACTTTGTGTAGATTTTAGGGATCTAAATAGAGCATCTTTGAAAGATCATTATCCCCTGCCCTCTGTGGAACAGATTTTACAAACTGTGGTAGGGTCAGAAAGGTTTTCCTTGCTAGATGGTTTCTCAGGATACAATCAGATTTAGTTAGCATATGAAGATCAGCATAAGAATGCATTCACTACAAAGTGGGGAACATTTCAATATGCTAAAATGCCTTTTGGCCTTTCAAATACTGGGGCTACTTTTCAACATGCAATGGATGTAGCATTTAGGGAACTTATAGATAAGATTATTATGATCTATCTAGATGACTGCACCATCTTTTCTAAGAATGCCAAAGATCACTTTGACCATTTAGAGGTTGTTTTTAAGAAATGCCAAGAGTTTGGAATATCTCTGAATCCTAAGAAGTGTATCTTTGTTGTACCTCAGGGTAAACTTCTAGGGCATATAGTGTCAAAGGAAGGGGTCTCTATTGATCCAGAAAGGGTCACAACCATAATGAACCTATCTCTACAAGTCAACAAGAAAGTAGTTCAATCCTTTCTAGGGAAAATCAACTTTTTTTGCTGATTCATATCTAATTTTGCAAGTCTAATTACACCAATAACATTGTTGCTTAAAAAAGATTTTGTTTTCAAATGGACCATAAAGGGAAGACAAGCTTTTGAATAAGTCAAGAGAGCCATTTCAACAACCCTAGTACTCAGAAATCAAGATTTTTTTAAAGCTTTTATAATGTATGTGTATGGGGGAGAATTCAGTGTTGCTGTTGTTCTAACTCAAAAAGATGATCAACAGGAAGGAGAGCATCCAATAGCCTTTTTCTCTAGAACTCTCAGGGAATATGAGTCTAGATATAATTTTGGAGAAGCAAACATATGCCATAGTAAAAGCCCTTAAAAAATTTAGACATTTGATAACGAGGAAACAAGATTCTGATATTAGTGGCCCATCCCAATGTAAGAGAATATATTATGGAGGGTGAGATCACTAAGAAAAGATCCAATTGGATAACAAAGATTCTAGAATATGATGTAGAAGTAAGACCCACCAAGTTAGTTAGAGGTAAGGGATTGTGCTAATACATGACCCAAGACATGGAAAGAATAGTGACTAAAGAAACAGAAAGTGAAAATGTGTTGAAACTCCAAGAGGTTGATCAAGACTCTTGGGTCAAAAATAGGATATAGTTTATGAAGTATGGGATTTTCCCAAATGAGCTCTCCCATGATAAGAGAAGGTACTATAGGCAGCAAGGGACCCATTTTGTAGTAATTGATCATATTCTATTTAAAAGGAATGTTGATGGTATACTCTTGAGATGTATAGAGAAGGATGAAGATCAAAGAATACTTCATGAATTCCACCATGGAGTCTCAGATGGACATTTTTTAGCAAGGACCACTGCAATCAAAGTAACACAAGTAGGATATTTTTGGCCCACTCTGTTTATAGATTGCCATCAGATGGTTAAAGAATGCCAAGCTTGTCAGTTTTATACTATTAAAAGGAGAAATATAGCAATGCCTCTAAGTCCCATAGTTGTGGATGAACCCTTTTCTCAATGGGGTTTGGATTTTATTGGTATGATCAATCCAGTGTCAAGTATGGGACACAAATAGATTCTCACAGCAACAAATTACTTTACCAGGTAGAGTGAAGCAGTACCACTCAAAGAGGGAATAGAAAAGGTCATATTAGAGTTTCTAGAAGGCATAACTGCTCGGTTTGGTCCTACTCGTACCATTATATCAGATATTGCTAAAGCATTTGTTGGAGCCAAATTATCTGAGTTTGCATTAAGGAATGGGATTTATTTGAAGACTTCTTCAAATTATTACCCTCAAGGTAATGGTCTGGTAGAGTCCACTAACAAGAACCTTATCAGACTCATAAAAAAGATAGGGACCAATTATCATAGAGAGTGGCATAAGTTACTTAATACAGCACTGTGGGCTGATAGGATCACACCAAAGAAAGTGACTAAAATGTCTCTCTATGAATTAGTTTATGGTAAACCAGCAATAATGCCACTAAGCTTAGATATCCCTACTTTGAAATTGTTAAAATAGATAAAAATTGAAGAGAATGTGCCCATGCAAGTTAGACTTGCTGAACTGTTGGAAGTTCAAGAGAAAAGGGAAAAAGCACATGAGTCACTAATGAAACATCATAAAATGGTTAAAGACTAGTTTGATAAGAAGACTTCAAATCCCATTTTTGAGGTTGGTTCTCTAGTATTGAAATGGGATGAAATAGTTGCCAAGCCAGGCTGGCACAGTAAATTTGAATCATTGTGGACAGGTCCTTATAAAATTCTTTCCTGCAAGCAACAAAATTTATTTGAGGTGGAGACCATGGATGGAGAACCTGAAGAGATTCTGATAAATGGGATCTTTCTGAAACATTTTAATTAAGGAGGGGCTCATCATGTATCATATTTAGTTAGTTTTCTTTCCTTTTCTCACTCTCCTTTTTTTCCACTTTCTTTTCCTGCTTTCCCTTTCAATAAGTGTTCAATGAACACATGTCAACAGCGCAAAGCCCCTTCTCTTTTAGTCTAGCATTTATTAAGGTTGTTTGGCAATCCCTAAAATTCCCTGGAAGTACACTCTTTTTCAAAAAGATAGCCACTCTTGTAACATATTTGACACTTCGTTCCATGTGGATTTCAAAAGGATGCACTAGATGTTTCTCAGCATTAATGCAATTAATAAGATGGGATGTGTCATTTATTATCTCCATAAACCCCAATGAGCTTGGTGTTAAGTCCTACGTGTGATCATCATTTTCTTCTATCCTTCCGCTCTCAATCATTATTGCATCCAAACTCTGTCCCTAGCAAGTGCCTTTCAGCTAAGTATCACTTTGATAAAACAATTTCATTCTTTTTGTGTCAAAAGCTTCCCACAATCTCCTCACAAAGATATAGACATGTCTGAGACATAGTCACCACAAGAGGGACTTGGAATTTATGAGTCAATTGACAAATTGTTGAACAACAAATCATATGCTTCGGCACCTGCACAACCAAGGAAAACCTATCCAAAAATAAGGGTTCCTAAAGTAGGGTTTTCCGTCAACCTAGAACAGGTGAAGGATTATGCAGATGGCATATATGACACACCCCTTCAAAAGAATACCAAGAGTCTCTAGGAGGGGGCACATCAAAGGTACATTCTCCAAGCAAATAGCAGGTAGTCTGAGACTTTTGGTATGAGGATATGGAGCTCTCAATTGGCACAGTTCCTCGTGCCAAATATCTACCTGTGCCCTGAGCTAATCAAGTTATGTACAGAAATGTTTCATGCACCATCAAATACTATTCAACAGGGCCCTTTCATAGTGCATATTACGCCTAAGGCCATAAGGGACATGATGGCCCTGTAGTATGATATAATGCCACATTTCCAACTATTGCCAAAATGCAAAACACAAGGGTAAATATACATAACAAATTGAAGTTCCTAAATTTAGAGATGCAGTTGTGAGAAGATAATACTCTGATCCCTACACTACCCACTAGGTGGGTATAATTCAATCAAAATGTTTAGGAGGCACTTTCAACTATAGCTTTCATTTTTGGAATGAGGGAGGATAACACAGTTCATCATTGGTAGTTGACTATCATTTTCAGAATGAAAACTATGGATAAATCACAAGAGTACCGGCTAGATTTTTTGGAACAAATTGTTGCCACCATGATTGATCAGCTCACAAATTTCAAGATAAGGCGAGTATTCAGGTATTCTATTTTCCTGTTCTATCTTATGTTGTATTAGAACTATGGTCTTTTTGCAGAGCATATGCATTTAAATATGTATGACCTAGATTTTGGTCATAATAAAGCCATCCCTGTGTCCGCATGGAGACATGTGTTATCTGAAATCTCTAACCCTTATGAGTTTTGGGAACATTTTGTCACCCCTGCTTTTTGCCAGTTAAGCCCTGAGCCTATAGAACATAGGATGACACAGAGTATAAGGGGTTTTTAAACCAATTGTCTAATTCCCTGTGACTAGTTTTTTGGGGCACATAAAACAATAATCAGAGTCCAAGGTTTCAGTGGGGAACCTATGCTATTACCTAAAGTATTGACTCCTAGGGTCATATTCTTAGAGGTGACCTGACAGGTATTTGTGGTTGATAATGACTTTAGCCACAAGAAAAGAAAGAAGAAGATGTATGATGTCCCATGGGTCAGAAAAAAATGACACTTAAAGTTAGAAGTGCAGAAAACCTCTTGTTAAGGAAGTTAGCTACCCTTGGTTTCCTCAATATAGAGGATAAATGGAAATATGACCCAGATAGTTTTCTAGCCTCCTAGATTATGAATAACAAGGTTCACACCAAGATGCTACATGAGGGTCATCCATTCTAGGTGGACAAGAGGAATATAAAAGAGGATAACCCAGATCTATATGTGGAATTAACTCACTTACCCTATGAGAGGCCTAGGCCATGGGAAACCTTCTATGTCAAAGAGAGGGAATCTGACCCTAAGATGAAAATGACTGCTAGTCTGAGGAAAGCATTAAAAGCCTAAGAATGGAGAGCAAAAAATATTGAAGCATATTGGAAATATAGGAAAGAAATTTTAGAGTTTACACATTCATTTGGGAATGTTGAGAGTGATGAAAAATGAGAATCAATTTGGGATGAGTGGCATCCCTCCCTAGTCTCAAGTCCAGACACAAGCAGAATTCAGAAGAAGGGTGAGGAGATAGAAGAAGAAATAGAGTCGGCCCAAATAATACAAGAAATAGGATAGTCATCATATGTTGCTCCTACATCTTTATGGCCCCAATCCCTCAGCACCTTAGAAAAGCAAAAAGGTGTTGTGTCATCATCAATTCTAGGGACTCAAATAGCTTCAGCATCTGGGGGTTCTAGAATTGTTCCTTTGCAAGCATTAGTGGTGGTAAATATTGACGAGAAAGAAATAGAGGAAACAAAAGAGAGGCCTAGGAAACATAGGAGATTTTACCTGCAAGAGGAAGAGGAAGAAGAAATAGAACCATAGCAGCAACAACTGCCAGTCACTTCTTTTGTTGCTCAGGTAAGTGTTTCTTCTCCCTTCTCTCATATATCTCTTTCTTCTATTATAGGAGTGGCAATCCTAAGTAGCCAGGCATTTATATCCCCTACCACTTCTGCTGTGCTTACATCAACCCTAGCAACAACTACCAGTATTTAGGCTGTGTCCCCATAGGCCATTTCATTGCCATTATTTTCTCCATCTATGCCTAAATGTACCCCTCCTCAAGTTTCTCCTACTCAGCATTTATCTGCTATCCCCTATGGCCTGCCTCAAGGTCACCCCTTTGTTGGAGGTTATATTGCATCCCCTCCTACATTCCAAGCTCAAGCAGACACAACAAAAAGGGCTAGAGAGGCCAGTATGGACAAAAAGAGGAAAAAGAAAAATAAGAGCCATGTTGTGGCACACATGAAGTCACTTTATGACCCCATTCAACAATCATTGACAGTTACACATTTGTCTCCAAATGTGGTGAAACCTAATGAACAAATGTAGCCCCAAGATTATGCTATGAATGCTGTGGCCATGGATATGTCTCTATTTAGGCCACATGACAAGGTTGAGCTACTAAATGAAACTGCATCTGCTATAGCAACAGACTATTTGAAAGTGTCTAAGAAGTTGCAAAAAGTAGAAAATGATTTGGCCCAAGAGAAATTGAGTAGCAGCAATCTTGTCAGGGAGATTCAATCTAAGAAAAATGAGATTGATAGTCTAAATAAATAGTTGCAGAATATTATTTCTTTGTAGATACATCAAGCTGTACAGGCCCAGATTACTTGTCTTAAGTCTGAGCTAGCACAAGAAAAAGTTGCAGTAACTATTTTGATACATGAGAAAGCCACTTCAAAGAAGAAATATTAGGATAAGTTGCAAGAAGCCACAAACTTGCAATAGAAGTTATTGAGTGAGCAAAATACCAATAGTGTAGTTCAGGTACAACTCATGGCTGAGCAACAAAGAACAAAGCAACTAACAATTGAGTTGGCTAATAGGCCACAAAATGCTGGAGTTCTTAATCTGGTAAAAGAGCTATATGTTTTGGTATGGAAGAAAATCTTTGAGGAGATCATCCATCTAAAGCCATCTTTAACTTTTCTGTTAAATGCTCAATAAGTGTGTGAAAAGGTAGAAACTTTGGTGCAGGCCACCTTGTCTGTTGTTTCATTGAGGGTTTCTAACTCTCAACTTTTATTGAAGAAGTTGTATGACACAACAAATGAGACATTATCAGTAGCAGGTATAAATGATAGAATGGTTGTTGCTAAGAAGGTCAATGAGGTTTTGAGTTGTAACTCTGCGGCCACAAATTGTCAGGAGCTCCTGCATATAGTAAAAGGAGTGAAAAATATGAAGAAACATATAGAGGATTTAGTGCAACTAGGGCTTCCTTCACCATTCCCAGATAATAACACAGTGTTGATGATTAATGACATCAAGACACTTCTCTTGACTAAGCTAATGATCAGAAAATTTTCTAGGGTTTAAGTGATTCATCATTAGTAAAGGAAGTTGAAACTGTGTTGATACGTATGGCCCAGTTAGAATTTCAATTAAAAGCTATGGTACAAATTTTACAAATGTTTTCTCATAAAGATACAATTAATCTTGATTTTTCTTTCCAAGATTTATAGAGTCGACATGGGCTCTCTGATTCAGAATGGTCTGTTTATCAGAGAGCATTGCAAAATTTATGATTCTAAGTTGTATTTTCAATACATATCTTTTTGTTAGTTTTGGTTTCTTTCAGAGTAGGCTCAGAAGTCTTGATGGTCACCAAGAACTATAGAGTGTCAAAAACTCTACATTTTGTTTCAGTCACGGCTTAGTCTACAGGTTTCAGATTTTTGTGCAGGTCTTATTTTGTTGCTGCGCAAAGTTTCTATGTTTTGTGCAGAGTCCACCAAGTGTCAAGCCACAGTTAAAGCCACAATAATATTTCAAATATTAAGTTTTGTGCGGAGTAGACCACATAGCAGATAGTATTGATAGTTTATTTTGTTTCAGTGATGCTACAGGTGTCACCATGTGTCACTTGCGGAGGCAGTCCCAAAAGTTTCTATGTTTTGTGCGGAGGGTGCCATGTGTCTTTTAAGTTTGCTGTGGACAATGTCATGTGTCTCTTTCCATATCATGTTGATGCTGGTATAAAGAATGGTGGGCCATAGTAATGTTTCAAGTTTCAAGCTTACGGAGGATGCCACATGGTGGTTGCAGGAAGGAGTTACTTTATTCATGACTCTTTCAGCAAGAAACATTTTGCTTTTACAGTTTTGTGTGGGTTGAGCTAGCGGGGACCTTTCAAAAGTTTTATAAGTTTTAGCAGTGTTACAGAAGTTGTCACGTGTTAGCTAGCATGCATGCGGAG
Organism: Cunninghamia lanceolata; assembly: GCA_027924645.1. Lineage (NCBI taxonomy): Eukaryota > Viridiplantae > Streptophyta > Pinopsida > Cupressales > Cupressaceae > Cunninghamia > Cunninghamia lanceolata. The sequence continues at coordinate 3,255,963 of BSBN01000551.1, forward strand.
GCTGCCATCTGTCCCAGTTTTCTCCCTTTGAGGGTAGTAAGTGCCAAGGTTGTGGGTCCCATCATTAATGTGTCTCATATTATAAATGAAGCGGCTTGCAACAGATGTCATTAAAGGAGGTCACCCAAACATAAAGACAGGTTTTAAAGGCTCTGTGGGAGAAGACACGTATTAGGTTTTGAAGGCTGCAGAACGCAACAAGTGTCATTTTCCTGTTGATTTCTGAAAAGACAAAGGAGTTTCTAGGATTGATGCTGATGCTACCATCTGTCATATTTTGTTTCAGTTATAAGCGTGTGGGTCTCGCCATGTCTCTGTGTCTCAATGAAGGAGGTGTGCCACATATGTTTTTCTCCAGCCAATGAGCATTAAGGAGGGATGACTGTTGAAGATTCAGAGGATTGTAACCACTAGGAACTTCCAGTTATCTTTAGTTATGTTGGGCCGTTGAATATTCAGTTGTTACAGACAATCTTAGAGTCAGATCTATGATTATAAATATGTAGTATTTGTAATAGATTGACACAGACATAGATTCAATAATAAGATTTTGTCAAAAATTTAAAAGAGAAGTTGAAGACTTTGCTATGACCAGTTTATGTCATTTTGCCTTTATTTTGTTGTTCTTGTTAAGAAAGTTAATGTATCTATGCATGTATCTGTGTCTTTTATGTTACTGGAAGATTAATAAGAAGAACTATGTTCTATGCCTTGGTTGATATCATCTGTGTCATTGCAAAGTGTTTAATTGTGAGCCTTTGATAATATTCATTCTATCTATTTATGTTAATCATGCAGTATCTACTATTTAATATAACTGTATCTTGAGAATAGTTTTCACTGTGCTTGAATTGAAGGGATACTTTTACTCAGGTGCATTTCCATAGTTAGATTTTCTTAATTGTATCTATAATCCTGCTAAATTCTTACCCTTTGCTTAAAACCCAATTTAAATAGAGAAGAGCTAGCTTCTTTAGAATCTAGAGGTCATTTCAAGTAGCAAGTTCCACATTCTTGAAACTTCCCATGTTGGTGTTAGAAGCTATGCAATTTTATACATCAACAGTTTCCTCATCTAACATATTCTATATGATTTTGGCAGTGATCTTAACTCTTTCTTTTTCTTCCTTTCTCACTCACTTGATTTGAGTTAAGGTAGTTGCTAGAGTTTCAGTATCACTCAGCCAAATGTCACTCTAATCATTAGTTCCCTCAAAGGTTTTGATAATGGCCTCACATTCTCTTTTAGTTTTAAGGAAATGTTGGGTCAAATTAATAGACTTTCTTGTTGTCATCTTAAAATATACCATCCTGGTAGAAAAATTTTCAAAAATTAGCTAACCGCATAATGTTGACTACAAGCAAACATATTGGTCTCATAAGCCCTAGTGCTGAACCTGGTAGCTCTGATACCATATGTAACATCCATGTTCCATTAACATAGTAAAACTAGAAGATTTACCATTAAGTAATTCAACAAGGTAAAAACAAATGAGATAGAAAAATCTTTTCTTTTATTTAATAAATAATCAAGTAACTACAATTACAATATTTCTTTTACTACAAAATACAATATACTCATATTGTCTTTTCGTATACATTGTTTACAAATGTAAAACCATTACATATACATATTTGGAATCAATACTGCATATGAATATCTGACATCTTTATCACAAGTCCTAGCATGTTTCTATCTTGGAGAGAGAGCATCTTTCGAGTGATTAACTTCCAACCACAGACTGATGGTCTCCCACACATCTTCCACATAGGAAGAGGCCCTACCCTTCACGAGGCATATAGACCAAAGGTGACCAGTGGTAATTTACCTTTTTCTGAGTACATAGTGTTGTATTCTACTCAACTCTATCAACCATACAGCCCTAGATAGCCTCTAGCTAAGTATGATTTCCAATAGGATGAGTAATCTGAATATAGTAAACCAACAATGCATTCAAAAAACAAATGCATTACTTTGGCAAAAGTTTTTAATATCAATATCATTTATAATGAATGTAGTTGTTGTGTTCACCTACCCCTACTTGACTTGGATACTATCATATTCCCACAGTTCAAATCTCTTACCAACCTTATTCATGAAATAGTTTATTCTATGAGTCACAATAATAACACTTTTGACTTGAGTAAGTCTATATGACATAACCATTCAATTGGTTGGTAGTCGACTCTAGGGTTACCCTAATATCCCTTGTTAATAACAATATAACAATATAACCATATCTTATATCTAAGATTCTGGTATCACAAATATTCCTTGATTAACTTAACCAAGGTTGAGAATACTATAGTTCTCAAATAAGTATTGTCTCCTATACAAAGGAACATATAACAACTTAATTATGTTTATAAACAAAACATATACTAGGTATAAATATTCCTACAAGGACATCCTTAGGAATACTTAACCTATTCCATTGAATTGGGTCTTTTTCAAGAATAATAAAGACAATTAGTCTTAAATGGGATTCTCATAATATCCTCATTCCATCTTCCATAATATTGATAAGTTATTACCATTGATATGATACAAAGGTTTACTAATAGTTTTTATGAATCTAATACTCTTGTTTAAATAACATTATATGCTATGCATCTATGTATATAACCTATACAAGACAGAAATATTAAACCATTATAACCTCATTACTATACGGTTCAAAATGAGAGTATGGAACATGGTTCATCCATTCGAGAATCTATTGAATGCATATTCCCAAACTTCTTATTGGCTTGCTTCAAACTTAATTCACTAAGAAGACTATTCTTTCAAGCTTATGATAACTTATAACATTCTCCTTCTAATATATTCATTTATCTTTCATTCTCTGATTTGGTATGATCAACGATTTTAGAATTACTAAGAAGATGGTCAACTCAGTCTTCTATAATAGTATACTCACTGATATAACCACATATCAGCCAAATAAAATAACATTTTCTATCTTCATTGACTATAAGAAAAATAGCTCAATAAAGTTTACTTAAGAAAGTTTATGTTCTTTCCAAAGTTGCTACTAAACTATTTCGACTATCACACTTAAGTTCAGAAAGTTAAACCTGACCAGTGAACTCATACAATAGTTCTATATTATAACAAAGTATAGTTTTAGTTTACCAAATGAATTCCTCATGGTTAAATAATACATCCAACCGAGGAATACCTGGAAGTATACAATCTTAAGTTGGCTGTGATGTGCGAACAATCACAAGGTCGATCCCACTAGCTTATGTATTCCTGCTACTATCACAACTACTATCTTGTATTAGCTAACTCTTTTCCCACCTCCTCTTGTGTGTCTCTCTATGTGTTTTTAAGTTCTAAAACTCCATACTAAATAACTACCATGACTCATTCAAATTGATAGTCATAAAGAGGGTGGCATGACTCATATAGAATCACCTTATTCCCAGCCTCCTCTATGTACGTAACAAACTTAATCAAAGTTTACATAGTCTAAAGTGGTTAATTCAAAACTAAAAACTAATATTTATATACATATCCTCCCATGCCAATGAGAGTTTATAGCTCAAAGGCTCATTAGTTGTGGTAGTTAAAAACCATAGTCCTCCTTCTTAGTCATGGTCGACACATCATCTATAACAAAACTAATCTTATATGCTGCCCAATGAGTGGTTTGTTCAACCACTATCACTAATATAGACTTACCTACAAATAAGCCTTCAGCTTACTCAAACATCGTCCCATCAATTCAATATGAATATTATCCTTGTTCGATGCCAAGGCATCTATATATTGATTACATCAATAATAATTATATTGATTACATCAACTATAATTCTCATAGTATTGACTATTACATAAAATAGTTATGGTTTATTCAATATTAAGGTATTATTAAACCATGGTTCATGGATATTGTGATTGGGTTGAGCTTGTCTCCCCATCGTAATCCGTCGACAATAATCACATAATAACAACTTCGACGAAAATGTCTTAATGTTTACGAATCGTTATAAGACATTGAAAATCTTAATAATAGTATTAGATAATCATTTTACGACAATAATGTCATAATATTTACATTGAACGTAAATAGTTATAATTCAAGCTCAAATGACATCGTTAACATTATTAATGACTAAGATGACTTAATATCAATGTCATTAATGTTATTAACGACTAAGATGACTTAATATGACTTAGTGGGTTTCGAAAACAATGTCAACTAACTGTCGATTAGGTTTAGAAGCAAACTGACAAGACAAAGCCTACCTCTAACGACACATTGGTTCACATTTTCGTTACACACTTGTAACTCAGTGGGGCAAATAAACCACTCATAACCCAAGGTCTATATCTCTCATCTGGGAAGATACTCTCTCTCTTTTCTCTGAGTCATCTAATAGCCTGTAATCCTGTTTCACTTGTCATCAAACAATGCAAGTGATCAATGCATCATTATTCAATTAATTCAACTAATAAATCAAATCTCATAAAACAGATATTAAATTGATATTAACATAATCATTCCAATAATTTCAATAAATGACATTCAATATAATCCACATTTTTCCTTGTCACTAATCTAAATATCATATTGAATTTACTTATGTCCAAGTAAAAAGTAAAAGTAAAGAAAAGCCAAAGTTGGGGATGTAACAGAGTAATAAGGATAGTCAAGACTATCTAAATCTGGGAATTTAGCTTCTGGTGATAAAGGATACAAAATTCATAAGCATCTGAGTATTGGGTTCCAATTTTTCAGTATAGTCAGAAGAAGAATAGGCTGACCTAGTATTTGATCTTGGTCCGGATGAAGAAAAGTTGTTGGTTAAGTAATTTATGGTAACCACTAGTATTGGCCAACATGATTGATGATTTAAGAACACAAGTTTTTGGTCCACGTTGTTGATTGTGCATGGATTCAGCTGACAGAGCAAAGTTCTTAACAAATGTTCCAAGTTTTCTTGAAGCTGACTACAATTGATTGAATTTCTTGATGTGGATATATATAGCTGATGAATTCGAGTGTTTTGGGGTGTCTGTGTGTGAAGGTGTGATGGTGTAAGTGTGAAAAGGGTAGAAAGAAGTGTGAAGATAAAGATCCAAGCTCAGATTATAGCCTAAGAGTGAAACAGGGCAGAGTAAGGATGAAGAGTGTAAGATTAGTATTCTGTGCTTAACCAGAACTAAACTTCTACATTGGTAGATGTTATTGATCAGTTCAAACAATCTGTAATCTTCTTGTAATCATCTCTGTAGGAAGTGAGCCTCTTGGAGTAATGAGCTCTGGGCAGTGTGCCTAGAAGGCATGTGCCTTCCCCATTTGTAATACTTTTAACAGAATATAATTTCTTGTGGGTTAACCCCCTACCGTGGTTTTTCCCTTAACCAGGTTTCCATGTAAAAATCTTGGAGTTATGTGTGTTGATTATATTCCTACTCATGTGTAAATTTATGCCTTCATAATTTGTTAATAAGTGATAAAAGAGGTAAATTGCTACAAGTAATAAAAGTTTTTGTGACAACTGATTCACCCCCCCCAGTTGTCTACCCTTATTACAACATTTTCCACTTTAGATTTTGTTAAACCTAAGATGATGTTCCTAAGGGACTTAAATAATATAATGAAAGAGAAACAATAATTATACCATTAGGACTTCAACAACCATTCCCTGTGCATAATTTAACCCTTTTTATTTATCACCAATTCTTATTAAATGTTTATTTAGATACTTATTTATAAATTTTCAATACATGGATATAATTTACTTGTACATATGGATAGTTACTTACATTTGTAATTTTTCAATACATGGATATTTACTTAAATTTGGATATTTGAAAGTTTATTTAGATATTTATTTGTATGTTTTCAATATTGATATATTTACTTACATTTGTAAGTTTTTGATATGGATATTTACGCGTGATTAATTAAATATTTATTTATTTTTCTTCTAACTGTAAATGTAGGTGGTCTAATGGACCAAATACCTACATAGGATGAATTTGTAATAGATGATATTTTGCAAAACCTCCCACCCCCCTCAACTTGATGGCTTGTGAGCAAATATAAATTTAAAAATATTCATAATTGAAGAAAAAATTAATTTGATTCAAAATCAGCCTCACATGTCCCCTCATGTAGTACATTTTGCATCTTTAATGCAAACCATTGATGTGGATCTAGATAGTTCTGTCTTTGGCGTGAGGAGAGGAGGCAATTTTCTACAACTGGTCTCTTGTATAGAGGGATCATTGATGTTCATATTACAAAACAAACCTTAGCCCCATACTTTGTTGACCTTGCAACAAATCAACCTATACATCCAACAAAAAAAAGAATTACAATTAGGTGGTGTAGGCATCATGAGATTGCAAGACATTTTTGGAAGTGATGGTGGATGGTCTTTGATAATCCACCACACTCAAATTTTGGGGTTCCATTATATTTTTTGAGGAAATTATGGAAAAAGTTTGAATTGGGTTGAAAATCCAATTATTTTGACATTAGAGCATTCTAGGGTGTTGGTGGTGGCATGCCACAACATAGGGCAGGGGCACGCATCAATCCAAATAGACACGTTCCTATTCCACCCATCATTGCTCCTATTTTTCTTAGTGTTCTTGCACCCATTTAGCACTAGATAGTGGTTGCAACATTAGGATAATTTAGTGCACTCTAGGAAATCTCACCAAACAAGCTATCCACATGGTAGTTGAAGTTAGTGGTAGAGAGCATGGAAGAGTTGGAGTAGCTGGTCCTAGCACCTCACACATGTCAATTTGTCACATTTGTGTCAAAATTGTAATCAACCATGTTATGGTCCTACTCCTACATCCACTTCAGATGCAACTCATCATAGGACTTACCATGTTATGTACATGTTTATCATCATCATAGCTTAAAGTCCTAGATTTTAGTTTAGTTTCATTTTATGTACATGTTTAGGATAACAACTTATCATAGGATTACCATGTAGGCCCATGCAACTTTTTGGTGTTTACACACCTAGATGCTTTTGCATCAAAATGACAATGTTTCATATATGAATCAAAAGGCAATAGGTTGTCAAACTTTGACAATTAATATTCAAATAATTTTATATTTGATAGTTTTTTATATAGTTAAACAAATATTTTCATATATTATATTTTAATAATATTAACTAGTTAATTGTATATAGTTATACTATTTATAATTTATTCCTATTTTTTATTATATTAATACGAAATAAAGTTACATGCAATTAATATTATATGAATAATTAATTATTGTGAGATGCATTATATAGTGGCATTAAGGGGATGACTATGTGACCTTCTACATAAAAACTAAATAAGCTGATATATATTTTTTTAAATTATGAACTAAGTGTTTTAAATTTAAAATTTATATTATAAAGTAACTATTTTAACTTTAAAACATATAGCTGACATATTTTTATTAAATGAATGCACATAAGAATTATATATATATATATAGTCTATTTAAAATAGGTCTATCGGTATCTTTTGGAGGCCTATTGAACTTATATATGTATTTTAGATACATTTTTCTAAAGATATGTATGCTCATTTTATTTTAATTGGATTGTCATTTATATAATGATTAATGTATAAATGGTATATTTTAATGTCAAAATAGTAATAATCTAAACCTAACCTCATTATATCTACACATATTTAGCATTTCTTTTTTTTTAAGGAAAAAATGTATTTATTAAAACCAGATATCAAATACCAAAAGTCCAAGATACAAAGAATGAAACAAAACCACTATCCAAAGCAACTAAAAGATAGGCAACCAAGAAAACTCCCAAAGACCACAAGACCGCGAACCAAAGAGGCCATTGTCAGTTCATTTCATTATAAGCAATTGAAGTGTTATATTTAAAGAAAAACCCTAAATATGTTATATTTAAAGACAAACCCTAAATATCTAGGGAAGAGCGTAACCAGTCGGTGCGTTGTAAATGACCAGCTGGTCGCCATCTGTACGGCTCGACGAAAATGGAAGTTTTTGGTAGACCTCTAAGCCGTACAACTAGTCATTTATAACGCACGAGTTGTTTACCGCTGGGTAATATCTATAGATATCCTATTATTAAAGACAAACCCCAAATATATTAAGTTTAAAGACAAACCCTAAATATCTACACATAGGGTGAGCTCACATTTCATTATAAGAAAACTAAATTGAAGTGTTATATTTAAAGACAAACCCTAACTCACTATTATTAAAATCTTTTTGCAACTATTGTACCCTATGTGAGTGGAGTTTGATGTTTAAGATACTAACTTATATTTAAAGACAAACCCTAACTCATTCTTATCAAAATCTTTTAAAGACAAACCTTAAATATCTACATCACATTTCACTATAAATAGAATAAATTTTAAGTATTATTTTTAAAAACAAACCCTAACTCATTTTATGAAAATCTTATTGCAACTATTATCTTCTACCCTGGTGGTGTTTCATGTCTAGGATAATTACTGTTATAGGTTATCAAAATCTTTCCATTCTCCTCCTCATACTTGTTAAGGGTTCTGTTGAGGATGAGTGAGTTGAGAGGAGGGAAGAGGCGGTTAAGCCCTACTCGTGTGAGGCTACCAGAGCTCCCGGATGAAATAATGATGAAAATATGGGAAAAGTTGTCATTGAAAGATGCTGCAAACTTGATGTCATGTTGCAGGGTTGTGGCCTCCCGGGCCAAATACTTTTACCAGCAGCGCCGTGATGTAAATATGTCTTGTTTCAAAAGCGTAACGCCATCCATCTGCGACCACATCATTGCCCGCTTCTCTCGCAGCTGCCTCCTGAAACTTCATTTCTGCTACGACATTCACCGCCGCCACAAATATGATGAGGAAACGCTGGACGCTATTTTGGCACTCTTTTCCTTTTCCACCCATCGGGAAATCCCCCTTTATTCAGGCAGGCCGCGCATCGTCGACATCCTTGCTCATGGTTATTTCCTTAACAAATTTCTCTCATCGCAGCAACATCTACAAAATCTGGAAGTGGACTCGGAACATGTGTATGTGAGAGGAGGAGATAGGAGGGCCCTAGTGACTCCTGAGATTGTAGGGAGGTACTGTCCCGCGCTGGAAAGGTATTGGTCCCATTGCGCAAAGTTCAACCCGCCCCATGTCCGAAACGCGTTTCTGCAGAGCTGCCCGCGCCTCAAATTTGCCACCGTCTATTTCTTGGTGGGAATTGACGAGCTGGACACGTATGCAACGCTCCCCAATCCACTAGAATTACGGCATGCCATCTTTTTCCTTATAAAGAGTTATCGTCTTAATTCGGAAGAGGAGCGTAGGACATGTGAAACGAAGCTCAGAATTCTAGGATCGCGGCTACAGAAAATCGAGACGGCATGTGTGTGCTTTGATAGAGAAGGATGCATCAAAGATTGTATGGCATTGGCCAAGGCTATGCCCCCATTGCGAAAACTCATTCTCATTGGCAAAGGCTATGAGACCGATCAGGACGCAGGTCTGGCTGCGGCGCCTTCTTTTATAGGCGGTTTTTCGCTCCTAAGAGAACTCCATCATGCACCCACAGACCTGGTGTTCAATAATGTGCCAGAGGAGGAATTTGAGAAGGTTGTAGAGGTAAATGCATTGAATATGTTGCCCAAGGAAATAGAGCATCTTAAGGTCCTGTTTGCCTGGGGCAGCAGCGGCTTGGATAAAGCAAGAGAAGCATTACTTGACCAATTCATGTACGCTGCCTCTCTCCGCCTTAAAACATGTACGGTTGGCACTACAGCGTCCTCTTCCCAAGATCGACAGCCTGCTTTCCTTAGAACTTTCAAGCATTGCAACATTGCTAATAAAACGGCCATACAAAATATCTAAGAGAAAAGATAGGGATTGTACCGGAGAATAGATATTTAGGCCATTTTAGGCAATTCTATATATATGTCATGTTTTCCTATTTTTCAGTTCTCTTGGCGTTAATGTTTGAAATTCAATGTTCAACGGTATGGCTAGATATGTATATTTACAATGTCTGTGTAAAATATATAAACATTAAAGATTGCTACCTTGATCAAATCTACTGTGTTTACAGCTGCTTTCTTTGTTGTTAAACACCATTCGATACAGTGTTACAAACACCACCATAGATTCTCAGCCGTGTAACATGGACCTTAACGCCCAATCTGATATTTATTTCAAAAACCCATTCACAAGAGACATCTCACTCACCATAAGAATTACCAGTATTGAATTTTCATTTCTAGGTCATGTCGTTGTATAGTTGTGGTATCACCATCTTCTGCATTGTAGATAAATAACGATTTCACAGATTTTTCAGTGTAAAGTATCAGAGATGCCAGCGAGAACATTCAGAATTGTGACTGGCAGCCAATCAGCTAGATTACAGTTCAGAAAACGTGGCTCATCTGCTGTGCACACCGATAAGGCGTTGATAAGTTTATTTCTGTGAGGTTTGTCAATTTGTTCGGTTGATTTTGAAAATTAATTTTAGCACAACATTTGATGAGGCTGTTCTGAATGTGTAGTTCTTTTTGGGAGTGCAATTTCACAGTATTGTTTTGGACGTGTTAAAGGTAAGAGGTTCCGACCAAGTCAGAAGTAGAGAGGTCTGGTTAGAAATAGGGCAAAGAAAAGCTTAAAGTGTAAGCCTTCTAAAATGAATTAGAACAAGATCACGACGCTAATTTGAATAGGATGTTTGATTTGTTAGGGAGAGTCATACTTCAACCATATCACCAACTGAACTGAACAGGCATTTGGAAAATCTAAGAGATTAATTGTTTACGGTCTTTCACAGCCGCCTTCCTTTGCACTGTACAAAGGCTTACAAGGTCTCGTTATGATAGTAGGGTATGATTCCGAATATGGACATTATACCTTTATAACAATGAACACACAAGCACAAGAAGCACGAGTGGCAAGACTAGTGGGGGAGTAAAACCCCTGTGCTGAATTGGAAAGCCCTACGAGTAGGTTGAGTGGGCATAAAGAAGCTTCAGCACATCTAACACCTGAACCCTAACGCCCTGGAGCAACCTCAAAGGTAGCTCGAGAGCATGGCATTTACGGCTAAACGAAGAATATGGGGGAAATGGTTGCAAAGAATTCCCTGAAGGACGACATTTGGCAACACAAAGGATACACACAGCAAGAAAATAAGCGAGATCATTTTGAAACAAACAAGGGGCAACCCCAGGCAAGAAATAGTCAACAAAAGGGTCATCCCAAGGGAAGAATTAGTAGGTGGTATCCAAAAGACCCACTTTTACCACAAACAAAATTATTTTGTCTAGCAAACTCTAAACGGGGACTTCACATCTCTCAAAAGGAAAGAGAAGGTAGGAGGAAACCAAACATGAAAGGATATCCAGGGAAAATTGTCCAAGGTCGCTCAGGGAGAGCCCAACATAGAGATAACAAAGTGTCGGAATATTAATTTCTCACCGCCAAATTGTATTAATATGCCAGTTATTAAGCAAGGTTTAAATATAGTTTTTTTTGCATGTAAAGTAACAGCTCTGTAGGTGTAAATGCATATCTTATGCACACTCATTTCTTGAAGATTCTTTGTAATTTGGAGTCTTCTATTTAATGAGGGAGTTGTAGTTGTTTCATTATTAAGTATGAATTAATAAAATTGCTGAGTGCTGTAGCACTCTTTTTATCTGTGTAAATTTTTTGTTTGTATATTTTATGTTTCTGAATAATTTTGTTTTGTGCATTCCATACAAATCCAATGAAAGAAACAAGGAGAAGAAAAAAAACAAAATAAACACAATACTTTATATCCATTAAGATAAAAAATACATTAGTCTTTCCATCATCTGAGCTTGGGCTCTTTCATAGACAACTTCATACAACAGACACAATTCCATCATCTGAGCTTGGGCTCTTTCATAGACAACTTCATACAACAGACACAAATTCTTACAACTTCTTGAAATGGCTTCTTACAGCTCTACGGAGCTGGACTCTTGAAAGAGTGAGTTCTAAAATACAAAACCACCCATTATATAGAATGCTCAATGCATACAGTGGAGAGAGAACACAGCATAAAATAATATTTTCTAGCTCACCCATAAGCCGTGTGAGATCAGGAGATATGATAGAAGACGGGCTGGAGAAATAAATAAAGAACCATTCGAATCCATCAAAAATCTCTAGTAGGATTTGCTTTTAATGCTATCATTAATATTGAGGTTGACTGCCCATCAGAAGGATACGGGTTCTGCTAGCAAACTCAATGAAGTAGTTAGGATTACAATCTCCAACACTCCCCCTTAATCACAACTACAAATTCTGATTTCTTTCTTTTGCCTCTTCACTGATGCTTCAGCATCTACAATCTTCAACTTCTAGGAATCAAACCTAGGAAATCCAAGTTTGCTGTTGGGATGCTCTAACCATGAGCTCTGGCACGCTTGGTAACCAGTCCATTGTAGGTTCATATGTGAGACACTTTTTTTCTTCAACACCTCCCATAGAGTCACACTGCTGGTGCTCGGGATCCTCACTTTAAACAACTTTTCGTGACTTCATACATTCTTCACACAAATACAGAATGCTGCAGCATTCAATCATATTATTTCCTTAATGATTAACAACTTCCCTCAGCTTTTTATAACTTAAAACAACTTCTATCCTCCTCTGATCTTTTGATCTCTTTGTCAACTCCTCAAACTGTTTTGCGGACTTTAAATATGCACTTCTTCACAATCCTTCATTCTCTCTCAAACTAAATAGTTACACATACAGCCTTCTCAAATGCTATGACTTCTCTTGATATTATAGATCATCTTTTACAAAAGTAAACTTCATTTGGTGACTTCTTCAGATGCTTAACCTGACAGCTATATTCAACGGCCTCTTTTCAGCGGCTTCCTTCACTACCCATGATCTCCTTTGGCAAGATCTCTGTCCAACACCTCCAGCCTATGGTCTCCGGATCTGCGGTTTCCAGAATGGGTGATCTCGTGGCATCTTCAGTGATTCCTTTATTCTCCAGCAGCGACTATTATGACTTCTACGCTTTGGCATTTTTTAGCAATCATCAGCGGCTTCTATTGAAAAATTGCGATTTCCTCCATTTTTGGCTTCACTAAAATCTTTGCAAAAACTCTTGGTGACTTCTGTCGGACAAATCAATCTCCTCTGAAATTTTTTGGGAAACCCTTACTACAGCCGCTTCCTCCTTCAAAAACATCAAACTCACAGCCGTGCCATTTTCTTAACCCTTGCAAGACACATTTAAAAAAAAATTACTATGCCATTTTCCGCCTGAAAACTTCTCTTTTATTTTACTCAGTTGTTTAGACTTGAGCGGCCACACATGCTTTTCTTCAGCAGCAACTTCTCCCTTCAGCGGCCTGTATTTCTTACTCCAGTCCCTGACCTAACTGGCTCTTCTGGGTCTTCTCAAGACTTCTTTTTTCTTCAAGCATTCCCCTTCATTCCTCTGATGTTTCAGAGGACTGCAGCCTCCTGCGTACTTTTCAACAATTGCAAACAATTGTCTTGGAGTGGCCTCTTCTCAATAGCCAACCATGAACATTTACTGATGGAAATTTTTTTAACCCCAGACAAGCTCCTTGAACCTGCTCTGATACCAGATGAAAGAAACAGGGAGAAGAAAAAAAACAAAATAAACACAATACTTTATATCCATTAAGATAAAAAAATACATTAGTCTTTCCATCATCTGAGCTTGGGCTCTTTCATAGACAACTTCATACAATAGACACAATTCCATCATCTGAGCTTGGGCTCTTTCATAGACAACTTCATACAACAAACACAAATTCTTACAACTTCTTGAAATGGCTTCTTACAGCTCTACGGAGCTGGACTCTTGAAAGAGTGAGTTCCAAAATACAAAACCACCCATTATATAGAATGCTCAATGCATACAGTGGAGAGAGAACACAACATAAAATAATATTTTCTAGGTCACCCATAAGCCGTGTGAGATCAGGAGATATGATAGAAGACGGGCTGGACAAATAAATAAAGAGCCATTCGAATCCATCAAAAATCTCTAGTAGGATTTGCTTTTAATGCTATCATTAATATCGAGGTTGACTGCCCATCAGGAGGATATGGAGACGATAGGTTCTGCTGGCAAACTCAATGAAGTAGTTGGAATTACAATCTCCAACATCCAACAAGTGGTATCAGAGCTTGAAGATCGTGGGACTGCAGGAGATTAATCACTGAAGTTTGCATCCATCCAAATCAGAAATGTTTGTAAAATTTCATTAAGGGTTTGTTGTTGTTAAAGAAGAAAAGGAGCTGCTGTTGAAACCGCTGCCATAGAAGCTGAATATTGTGAAGTGAGTCCCCATAATACAAAAAAAGAGATCGTTGAGTTCTGGCTCCTAATGAAGAAGAATATAAGTAATTGGAATCGCTTTATTTCTGAAGATCACCAAGGATCTTAGGAGGTCGCATAAGATTAGACAAAGTGAAATCGCTATGAATAAAGGCTGCAAGGATGAGTTAGAGTTTGCGCTGAAGCTGCCCAAGTCCAAAGATCTATAGGAAAAAATATAGAAATCACTGCATAAGAAGGAGGTTAATTTTTAAAGAAATTATTTTTATTTGAAGTTTTTGTTATTTATTGTTGAGTGAGAAAAAAAAGGTAAAACCATAGAAGATCGAATGCCAAGAGGTCAAAGGCAGAAGCCACAGGAGCTGTTAGAGAAATGCATTTGCTGTCCAAATATTGCAGAAATTACAGCCAGATTTGAAAAGTCTGAAGATTTGAAAAGTTTGAAGACATCATAGACAAAGAATGAGTGAAAGCTGGTGAAGCCACCAAAAACAACACCTGGTAAGTAAATAATTTATTTTCAATGGGAAAAGCTCAAAGACAAAAGAAAGAATATAGTTGGGAAGAAGAGAGAAAGAAATTGTTAAGGGATTTCAAGCAGATTTCAATAGAGAAATCTAGATTCCAGATAAAAATATATGAACTTGATATTGAATTGAGTAAAGTTAAAAGGAAAAATGAAGAGTTAGAAGAAAACATAGAGAGATTAGAAGAAGGAAATAGTTTACAGAAAGAAGAAATATCAAAATTGAAAGAAGAGAATGATCAATTAGTAGCATGCAATGAAAATCTAAGATTAAAACCATTGGTTTGTGATGTTTTGTGTGATACATGTAATTTGTGTGAAAGAGTTGAAGGTTCATTGGATAAAGAATGCAAAGTTGAAGACAGTAAAGAGATTGAATCAGCAAAATTTTCTATTTGTAATGACATTGATGAAGAATGTAAGGATGAAAATGATGAAGAAAATTGGTTATAAAAGTGAAGGTTTGGGTAAGCATGGGCAATGAATCAAAGAGCCCATTGATAACTGATGCAAATGCCTGTAGTAATGCTACCACTAGTATTTGAGTATCTAATGGCACTAATAACAAAGCTGTGGGATTTGATTATCAAAATTTGGTTCCTAAAGGGACCTCCTCTATGCATAATTATTCTCAACCACCTATCTATTCCACTCATTTCCAACCACCTATTACCTACTTACAACCATCTTCCACCTATCATTATATTCAACCACTATTGACATATTCTCGGCCTCTGCCTATCGTATCTCAAGCTCATTCACATCCTCACTTTGCTTCTAATTCCTCACAACAAACCACATCTCCCAACGATGCCATCCTAAACCAACTTTTACAGGGCATGACTACTTTGCAACAAAAGGTAACAAACTTAACAAATTCTTCGCAGCCTAGTCTACCAACATATCATGCCCATAATCCCCTGTCCTATGCAATCTTGAGAACTCCTATGCCTGAGAGGTTTGAAACTCCCTGCTTTGAAAAATATGGTGGAAAAGGTGACCCTAATATCCATGTGACAACATTTACAGCTGTGTAATTATTTTTACTTTGAAGAGGATTTGTTAGCAAAACTTTTCCCGTGATCTCTCAAACATACTGTTTTAGAATAGTTTTTCTCTTTGCCTCCAAATTAAATACACTCCTTTTCAGAATTGATTAATCAATTTTTACAACATTTTCAAGCAAATATCGGACCCCAAGTCACCCTTATTGACTTGGTTCAATGCAAACAAGGTCCCAAAGAAAAGTTGACTAAATTCATTAGTTGATATCAAGGACTTTATGCACAGATTCAGAATCAAATGAAAGATAAGGATGTTCAAAAGATATTCATTGCAAATCTACAACCTAATATTTGTGATAAGATTCTCCTAATGAAATATAACTCCTTTCAACATTTATGCACTGCTCTTCATGATTATCAACTTTTGTCTAGTCAATATGAAAACCAAAACTCATCAGCTCAAGTTGGTCAATCCATGGGTGGATCATCACAAAACAATTTTAAGAGAAACAACAATAGAAGATTCATCAAGATCAATGGACCAAATATGAATGTGTCTACTATAAATAATCCAAAGAAAGCATCATGTCAACCGAGAAAGTTTACTCTGATATCTGAGTCTTATCATTCCATCATGAACCAAGCTGTGAGTAATAACATTCTGAATATTCCCCCGATCAAGCCTGTTGATCCTAGTAAACAAGGACCTTACTTTGATGCCAATGCCATTTGTCATTACCATCGAATGCAAGGATATGACACTGAACGATGTATGCATCTTAAACATGAGATATAGAACCTTATTGATTCAAATATCATCTAGGTATCATGTGTGAATGATAATGGAAACAAGTCAGTTGCTCCACCGAATCAGAACTTGCAAATCTTCACTAATCCTTTCCCTAAGCATATTGAAAACAATATGGTGGAACAGGGTTTAATGGAAGTAGACGAGGATGATTACTTGGACTATGATAGTATCGTGGGTATGATTGAAGTAGATAAGAAACAAGTGGATAATCCACCTAGTCCTGAAGAATGGAATTTATGCTGAGGTTCATCCTCCATTATCCTTATATGGATCAAGAGATATTTGAAATATATCAGAAAAGAAAGAACAACAACTAATACAGACGAGCAAGATGGTATAGGATGATTCCTGTTATTGTTCTAGAAAGATTCAACAATGAAAACTCACTAAAAATTGGAAAAGAGTAAGACAACAATCAATAGTTAGAAATAATAGTGGTTCTCCTCCTCATAAGCAACAAAAAGTCTCATTTAAATAAGGATATAAGGAACAAGCATCATATGATAACAAACAAAATTTTCATAAGAACCACTCAAATTTTGCATTAAATATGATTCAGTACCTCTCTAAGAGGTTCGCAAGCTCCAAGATATAATATGAAGACCTTACAGGTAAGTATCTCTAACCCTTTATTTCTCTCGTGATGTGCTTCCCCCGTGATTTGTTATATGTTGTTTAGGCCTCTTGGGATGACCTCAGATTCTGTCATAAGGTTTGGGATACCAGGAGACCACCTCCATTGTGACCTTCTTCTATTTATATCATCATTCTTCTATATTGGCTCTCTCTCTGATTTTATTGTTGTGTGTTATGTCTTACGGACATAACATTGTAGTTGGTGACCTGGGAGCACCCTCCTACGTGACTGTCCCTAAGACACTTGTTTCTCCTCTCTTATTTATTGTTTCCCTTCCTCTAGTGTTTCCACTTAGCGGCGGATGACAACAAACATTTATACTGATACGTACCTAGTGTCTCTTTTGAGAGCAATCAAAAAATGGACTTAGTTCCTAATATGATGATGGGGTTGTATATTTTATCCGATGCTTGGCTAGTGGAAGCACTTGTGAATCTGATGATATTTTTGTCACATTTACAAACCTTAACAATATTGCTACTCTATGCACCTTTGTTTGTCTTTGAATCTAGCCTTGGTGGTAAGCAATTTAGAGAGCTTCATGATATAGACCTATGGTTATCCTCAAACTCCAAATTTGTTGTATAACCTTGGCTCTTTGTGTGGCTAATCATATGCATTGATGTTGTAGACACTAACATGTTTCTTGCAGGGATGTGTTTGTGGGAACATTTGGTGATTGTAAAGTACATGTCACCTCCGGGGGGCATGGAATTTGCAAAAGTCAGTGTTCCCTTGTGTGTTTTATTCATACCTTAACGTGCTTGATATCGATACTTGATATCAACCACCTTAAGGTGGGGGCATATATAAGGTAAGATGTCTGTTATAGATGTTAGCAATGTGTTTGACCTCAGATGCAAAGACTTGCACCTTAGGGTAGTGCATCATTCATCTTGAGTTTGTTTGCAATCAATTAATCAATCATGTAAGCCCTCTGCGGAGGCAGGATATCGAGCATATCCTTTTTCTTAAGCCCTCTATGGAGGCAGGGATAGTGTATTTCTTGGAGCGGATTGCACATCCTATCATTTTCAAAAAGTCCTCTACGGAGGCGGGGAGCGATTCTATGACTGAATCAACCCTTAAGCATGTCTTCGGCAATTGTTGTGGCAAAGCCCAATCGTCGATGTGTGCCTATAATGTACTTGATATGGTTATGAGCCTAGAAATCAAGAACACACCATCGCTTGTCTGTCATATTTTTTCTATGTCTTCAAGTGTGTGTGTTTTGGCATGCTTGTTTTGTATGGTGTGTTTGTTTCCCCATATGCAGAGACCAGCACCTTCAGGTAGTGCTTCCTGCATTTTGGGAGGTTTTTTATGTCTTGCATGTGTGTTGCCTTTTTTATACAGAGACCTGCACCCTAGGGTAATGCATCTTGTATTATGGGAGGTTTGTTTACTTTCTAGTACTTCCATCTACATTTCATATATATGAGAAAAAGAAAAGAAAAGAAATCATGTCTATCTTCCATGCATTAATGTATCTTCAATGCATTGATTGTCTTCTCTGTGTTCTGTGTGACTGTAACTGTCTTCTCCATGTTTTGTGTGCCTGTTACTGTCTTCTATGTGATTGGTGTGTCTTCTCCATGCTTGATGTGTTTGTAACCTTACTTTAATGCATGTATTGGCCTTGTGTTTATACATACATTAAAGTGGGGGCTAAATGTAACATCAGAAAATGTCCCCTTGGGGGCTTTTCCGTCATAAGGTTTAGCTCCCGGGTCTTTAGCATGCATTTAGGACACCTTAGTTTATATTTTGACATCCTGATGGAATGAGACCTAGGTTTCATGGAAAAGTGGACCTAGGAGGACCCCGTGAGCTAGACCCTGCCCAAAATAGGGGGGAGAACTTGGGCACCCGCGCCCTAGTCCTACCCTATTTTAAGGCAACCTTAATTTTTAGGTGTCAATTTATGACCATTATTTGGGTCCTTTCCTGACACGATAAGTTTGAATTACGAAAATCATGGCGGGAGTGCTTCTAGTTGCATATAAAAGCATGCTTAGGCATTCATTTGTAAACTAGATTTCAATTAGATGAGCATGGTGAACTTTAGGCATTCTCAAGGTGATTCAAGGCTTTCATTATGTTGCAAGAGTAGACTTGTGTGTTTTGTGTGTTGATATTTATATATTTGAGCATCAATTTCCTCATGGAATGAAGAGCATCTTCCTCCCATGAGAACTTTACTACAAGGTGACATTATATTGTGTTTTCATCATTGATTCCTTTTTTTTTTGCCTCTGCCTCACAAGGGCATGCACTTACTATCTGACAACAGTGTTGGGAGACTTAAGTGTCCTCTAGGGCTTGACTGAGGCAAGCCTCTAAACACCACAACCCCCAAACCAAGTATTGTGATTGTAGGTTATAGGTGTCGCATTTGGGAAAAGTGAAGTTGCGGGAAGGATTGGCAGGCATCAAGGATTCAGGATCTGAAGAAAAGTAGGACACCATAGCATTTCTAGGACTTTGGTGCTCGCTCTAGTGTCCTCCACAGCTATGTCTCTGAAAACAAAAGTTACATTGATGATCAGTGTCGAAAGGATGTCCAGACCCGCAAAGAAACTGGTACCTTAGACTTGGGTGTCCGCTCCAGTGTCCCCGGCTATTCCACCTCAAATCCCCAAAAATAGGTATTCTGTGATTTTCTATTTTACTCCTGTCTGTAAGAGTATTTTATGTTATTCGTCAGTTTATTATTGTATTTGCATAATTAGGAGTTTAATGGTCAATTGAGCATGAGAGAAGAGAAATTGGTAATTAAATTCCCTAATCCAAGTTTCCCTACATCTCATAGTGACCTAGGGTATGATAATGCTCACCAATTGACCCTAGATCCTTGAATGTAAAGTGGAGAGGAGGATTTAAACATCCAAACACTAAAACATTAACAAATCTAATTTTTCACTAAACAAGAGGTTCATGAGTAAAGCTATACATTTTTGCACCTAGATAGTGATAGGAATTATCATCCATTAACTAGAAGTAAAGGGAATTTTCACTTTTTCAGCAAATCATTCTTGTTTTCATTGTGTAGAGGAGAGAAGGAGAAGGAGAAAGAGACTAGCCATGCCGATGTGACATCCATACCATTTTTCAAGACTGGAGATACTCTTATCCCAAGTTGTAGACTGACATATCGAGGTAGAGGTAGGGTCTTAAACTTCACTTTTGTCATCATTATTTCTTGTTTTTGTTGTTTTCATCATTTTACATGCCATTTAGAGTGCTCTGGACAAGGGTACCTCACAAGGGCACCTAAGTCCAGCTAGGACACCCAAGTCCTCTCTGGGCACCCAGGTCCTCCTGGGGCACCTAGGTCCTCCTAGGGTGCCTAGGTCCAGAGCACCCAAATCTAGAAAGGACAAGGACTCCAGGGATAGGGCACAAAATGTGTGATACACAGGATGTCCTTGAGACATGAGAGCACACAGGCAGTCGTCTCATGACACTGCTACAGGACCACCCTAATACTATCACCAGTGAGGAGCGGGTTTTCCTACAAGTGGTAGGCCTATGGTGCGTGTTTAGGATGCCCATGATGAGATTCCATTGTATCATGTTGATGGTGCTCATGGAGAGGTGGGATGTAGATACATCTACATTCCATCTACCCACAGGCGAGATGAAGATCAGTCTAGAAGATGTATATCACATCCAGCAACTGCCTATACATGGAGAGATAGTGAGGATCTTAGAGCATCACTTAGAGGAGTATACTAGAGAGAGCAACTTAAATTGTTTAGGTCATGTCATTGCTTAAGCAGGATGAGGACATATTACACTTCGATGGCCAGAGTAGGGATGTGGTGACATTCCTATAATACAATGGATCTTGATCACTATTATCACTCTAGTGGTTGCGTAGGATGGACGAGGCACACAACTTCATGGGGGCCTTGTTCATACTATCAGGTTGATGGAATAGCATAGGATAGTTTATGCATGGGGGCACAGTATGTTGGCACACCTCTACAATGATTTGGTACAATGCGTCTATTATGAGACACAAATATTGATGGTATGTACCATGTTGCAGGTATGGATGTTTGAGCATATCAGGTGCACATAGCCTACATGTTTTCCCATAGATCTAGTGTGGATGTATCCACATGCACATGCGTATCCACTCATGAGATGTTCAAGACATGGTGACTTGTTATATTGGAGGGTGGTATTTGATAGGCTACAACATGACAATATTGTTCAAGGAGACCATATCATGGCTAGAGACCATGGATAGAGCAATGAAAATAGCTAGCCAAGATGCAGAGGGATCAGCTGATGGCTGGTCACCTTGATCACATAGTTGTCTAGATTTGCTTTGATAGATTAGCATGGTAGTTCAGATGCAGATAGGATGTTCCTATGATGCATCTGACCTAGGCATGCTTAGCACATAGCGCAATCAGGGTGAATGTCACCTGATGGCCAATGATAACTGAGGTGGTGGTTAGTGATGATTACAGTATAGAGGATGCAAAGCCACTATCTGATGCAGATGATGTCAATGTTACCTAATCATATCAAACCTACTAGCAGACAACACGACCCACTCCTATCTTTCCTACCAATCACCACATAGGCAATCCATGACCATGGGCAAGTCACAGGAGTGACACAGGAGTAGAGGATAATGTCAATGATTTCACTGGATACTATGATCTTGATGAGGATGAAGATGATGATGATGAGGAGGAGGAGGAGATCACAGTGCCGTATGTCTTCACAATGAGACCATAGTGAGATCATTAGGAGGTGGACAACGATGAGGAGACCAAGTCAAGGCCATGGTCAAGAGCTCATGGTCCACCCTCTAGAGATGTTAGGAGATTGAGTCATAACGAGTGAGGGGAGATGACTAGTCATGTGTCCAAGCTATAGAGTCAGATGCAGAGTTCATCGTACCAATAGCAGTTCAGGATCCATCCTGGTGGGATGGAGATCCAAGTGAGACATTATTTATGTTGATGTGTTGTTTTGATGCTTACTTATGATGAGATATTGATATCAAATTTGTCTTTCTTTTTGTAGTTGGTACTTATTCATTGTATGATTTTGTGAGTCGTGTTATAGCAGAGATAGTTCCTACCAATGCAGCTAAGTAGCACTTGAGTGTGAAGGAGGTATTCACTACAGTACTCCATAGGGTAGCATGCAGAGATCTTTTTATGCCATTTATGAGATATAGATTGGCTATAGAGTCCACTTTAGATCATGCTATAGAGGATAGAGATCAGCTGATCTAAAGAGTTGAGTCTGTGGAGGTTGAGCTCCAGGCCTTGTGAGATAAGCCTTCATCCGATAGAGATCCTGTCATAACTCAAGTCTCACTTCACGAGTTACATCAGGTGAGAGATGATAGAGACAGGGCTCAGCTAGAGAGAGATTAGTATTGCTAGATGTACACAAAGTTGTAGGGTGAGGTGATGAGTCTAAGATGTGAGCTCAGGGGTCTACGGTCATGAAGTGTCTCTAGGAGTCATTCATGATTTGTAGCCACACATGGGAAACCATCCATCACATGCACACCACCAGGTCCTAAGGGAACCAGTGATTGAGATTCAACTATGTGATGTATCTTATATGTATTATGACATCCCATTTTAATGTATGAGATAGTTGACTGTGATGTATATTCAAATTGATTTTTATATATATGATGTTTTCTATTAATGCTTGTAATGTTGTTGATTTATCACATGTGATTTATAGCAAATGCAACTAGAGATAAATGTTTTTGATAACATAAGGCGGCTAAACAAGGGGCCAAACCCTTACAAAAAATAGAGAGGTCAAAAAGGCAGCAAACACAAATAGTGCCTTAAACCAGATACAACAGATACATCAAATACAGATTTCCCAGCATAACCAGCAAAACCAACTGCCATAAACTAATATCATAAAAACAGAGTAACAAGGTATCAACAGTATAACAACAAAAACTAAGGAGGCAACATCTCTCCTTACTAGACCATAGATTTAATAATATCATCCACATTCTTAGCAAGATCGTCATTGTCAGCATTGACAGTCACCCCCAGATTCTTCAACACAGAGAGGTTGAGGAGAATAGAGGTCTTGAGTACAATGGAGAGATTCTGTTCCAGCTTCGCAATGCGAACACGCAGGCCCACAAGTTCAGCCCCCAGACCATCATCAGTATCCATAGCATCCTCAGCCTCTTCCACGAACATCTCACCCGCTTTGTCAACATTTCCAGCAGAGTCAGCAACATCCTCAGTGGTAGCCCTCGTATCGTGAGTCTCCTGCTTGCCTTCATCATCACCAGATATGTCCTAAATCTCCATATCCCTATCTTCTTCCCTTCAGGTGGATTCATCCGAACCGCTCTCAAAGTAGTCAATGAGCTTTGCTTGAGGAGCCGATTTACCAGCAATACGCCCTGACTGCCGAACTCCAGAGGAAAGACCATCCCTACAAACCTTCACAGAAGAATTAGACTGGCTTCTCTAGCCCACCGGGGTCCTACCAAGAGTTTTAGGGGTCCCAGCCACAGCCTTCCCAGTACTTATATCGACAGCAATCTTCCTCTTTTTACCCTTCATATTGGTAGTAGGGCCCGGAGTATCAATAGGAATTTCCTTAAGAGTGCAAAAAGAAACTTCTTTAGTCTTGATAGGAATAGGGGAGGGCCCGGGTTCATCAATGTCAGGAATATCCTTAGGGTTTGAGGAGGGTTCCCCTTCCGCACTATTAGTTTGAATGGATTTAGAGGGTTTGAGGGCAAGATGGTGATTATAGAGACAGAGAATAAGGCCCTGATGAAGAGGGATAGGCTTCATAGCAGGGTTTTTAGCTAATTTTGCCCTAACCCTAAGGACAAAATGTTCAAGGGAAGAAAGTAGATAAAACGGAAAGCTAATTTGAGCATTGCGATGGAAATGATTTAAAAGGGGGAGATGATAGTTATAAAACCTGGTGAAGCGCCCCTCTAGGGTGAAATACTTCATGAGGAGAAAACACATAGCATCCCACGGCTCAGGCAACTTGGCTCTGTCAAATCCTCCCTGGTAAGGGACTAATTCTTCACAATCTCAAAGAAAGAGCTTCTGGCTAGAAAGGTCCGCAAATTTAGTTTTCCTCTGCAGCTTCAAACCTTGAGTAGACATACCAGTGGCCATAGCGATCACGCATTCAGAAACTTCAAAGCTGATTCCACCCACCGAAACCCATCTGTTCTGCCAAGACCGCACAAATTGTTCAGAAATAGTTTCATTATACCCATTAAGCCTCTCCAAATAGGGACTAATCCCACCCTCTTTGCAATAATACCAAACCACCAGATTGTCTTTGAATTCATAGCACGAGACGGGTTCGGTTCTAATTCTATCTCCTCCCATGGCGGAATTATAGCGCATGTCACAGAGACCCCAAATCTGCTCAGTCGTATTTACAGAAGAATTACTAACATGATTGAGGCTAATAATGTAGGTAACAATATCGCACACATTATCATAAATATGGGAAGCCTTGCAAATGCCAATCCCATGCTTAACCATAATTACCCGGCACACACCATGATGATCCGGCCGTCCACTCACCTTATGAGAGAAGGGAGCGGAGTTGACAGTAGAGAAGGTATGAAAGGACTCATACTTAAAGAGACACGTCAACCCCCTCCCAATGAACTAACAATATGAGCTGTCTTTCCAACACATCTGACTCATCAAGACCCGGGCATGTCCTTAAGAATGAGGGCCTTAAGATTTAAAGGGATATGATCAAATTGGTGCCAAACCCTCCAATTTGAATATCATTGTCCAAGTTCGGCACAGGGGTCTGCAACTCCATTGCCCTCACGGTAAATATGTGAAATGTTCACATTAGTAATCCTCTGCAAGAGAAGCTATATATCCCTAATAATGTCTTTCAACTGAATGCCAACATTCGACACATTGGTAATGGCATCAATGACCATTTTTGAATCTCCCTGGATATCCAAATTCCTAATACCAAGGGATATAGCCAATTTAATTCCCCAAAGAAGAGCCATAGCCTCAGCATAGTTATTGATGTGATAGCCCAGACCTCTAGCATCGACAGCAAACATCCACCCTTTATCATCTCTGATGATCCCTCCCCCACTAGCAGTACCATCTATCTTAGAAGCCCCATCGAAGTTGAGTTTCATCCAGTTAGAAATCAAAGGCCTCCATCTAGTATTAAGCCTCTGCAACAATTTGGTATTGTTATGAATAGGAATATGATTGAGAATCTTCCAGTTTGCTGTGATTTGTTCTTCCTCCTGGGTCAGAGGTTTCTCTGCGGTATGGATATGGGCCATAGTGACACTCTCTAGGAGAGTCTTAATGAAAGTATGAGAGACCTGGGAGGCATTTCTAGCAGTATCCCTAAAAATCCTGTGATTATGCTCTTTCCACAAAGTCCAGCACAAACAAGGCAGAGTTTGATTCCATAACTCAACAAGCCAGGGGTGAGAAAAGGGAGGATACCAACTGTTAATAACTTCCTGGATATCAGAATTGCAAGCCCACTGAATACCAAAGTTGCTAAGGATTAAGTTCCAAAGTTCCCTAGCAAAGTCACAATGGAAGAATAAATGAGAAACTGTTTCCTCCTTTTCACAGCACAGACAGCATCTATTGACCAAGGTAAAACCTCTCTTCTG
This sequence comes from Cunninghamia lanceolata, assembly GCA_027924645.1. Lineage (NCBI taxonomy): Eukaryota > Viridiplantae > Streptophyta > Pinopsida > Cupressales > Cupressaceae > Cunninghamia > Cunninghamia lanceolata. The sequence goes on from BSBN01000551.1 coordinate 3,281,936, forward strand.
CAAATTATCTTGGGTCAGAATCTTGTTATGAATAGACGCCCACCAGAACATGTTAATTTTTGGGACCAGTTTGTGGTTCCACACTTTTCTCCATATCTCCTTTCTATGAACCTCAGGAACCAATAAGTGATAGGCAGACTTAACAGAGAATCGACCATTCTTGTCCGGCCACCAAAACTGCTCATCTTCACGAGGGAAGAGAGGGATTCTAACTTCCTGAATCAACTTTTGAACCATCTGGGCTTTAGAGGCAAGATCAGGGTGATGAGTACAACAATCCAACAAATTTCTCCAGCTCCTATGACCATTATTATTTAACATGTAATCATTGACCTTATCACCAAAAAACTAAGTAGCAATGCCAGCAATCTCACCAAAATCCTTCTGAGTGATGAGAGCCTTATCTTTTATCCAAATATCAGTCCAAAACTTGATAGCCATACCACTACCCAATTTCCATCTAATCCCTTGCATGAGCAAACTTCTAGATTTCAGCATTTTATTCCAGATAACAGATCCCTTAGGAAGACCTTCTTGCTGGAGGAAGTTAGACCAGTCAGTGACATGCAAATATTTGGCTTGCATGATTTCTCCCCAATCTTTATGATGATGAATCAGGTTCCAATTGATTTTAGAGAGCAGGGCTTTATTCATATTGTGTATGGTTCTAATATTGAGACCTCCATGGGATTTAGGGAGACACACTTTTTCCCAGCTGACCAAGGACATTCGCTATTTATCTTTAGCTCCCGTCCATAAAAATTTTCTTTGAATCTGTTCCAGCTTGTCAGCAAAAGAAGTAGGAATTTTGAAAAGAGAAAGGAAATAAGTGGGTATACCTTGCAAGGAGGCCTGAAGAAGCTACAATTTACCAACACTACTGAGGACTTTTCCCTTCCAGCCAATAAGCTTCCGCTGAGTTCTTTCCAAAAGGTTGTTCCAGAAATTTTGAGAAACTTCTTTAACCATAAAGGGGAGACCCAGATAGATAGCAGGAAGAACATCTTCAGTACAGTTCAGAATATGGATGATTTTTTGACGGAGAGTAGTGGGAGTATTAAAAAAATACACATTGCTCTTTTGGAAATTGATGTTTTACCCAAAGGCTCTGGCATAAAGGTTTAAAATATTCTTCCATCTCCTAGCTTCAAGCATCGAAGAGATGCCAAAAAGAAGGGTATCATCAACAAATTGCTGCACAGACATAGGGGCAAGGGAGGAAGCAGGTTTAATGCCCACAAGATGCTTAGAGGCCACATTAGCTTGAATGTATCTCCCAAGAGCCTTAGCCATTATGATAAACAAGTAAGGAGAAAGGGGATCCCCCTGCCAGAGTCCACGTGAGGAGGAGAAGAAACCCCTAAGAATCCCATTGACCAAGATAGAAAATTTGGCAGAAGAGACGGTCGTCCAGATAAGGAGATGAATTTTGTCATTAAACCGAAATTTTCTAAGAACTTGAAACAAAAAATCCCATGAGACCCTATCATAGGCTTTAGAGATATCCAACTTGAGAGCCATACCAAGAATTCTACTCTTCTCCATGGAATGAATAGTTTCATGGGTGGAGATCACAGCATCCAAAATTTGACGCCCTGGGACAAAACCTTTTTGGGAAGGAGAAATAATTTTATCAAGAAAAGGTTGAAGTCTCATGACAAGGGCTTTGGTGCAAAGCTTATAGATAGTATTACACAAGCTAATAGGTCTGAAGTCAGAAAGATTGGTGGGTTTCAGCTTTCTAGGGACAAGGACAATAAAGGTGTTATTGAGCTGCTTTAAAAGCTTACCAGTTTTGAAAAAATCATGAACCACAATAGTGAGATCAGCCCCCACAATATCCCAGTATTCCTAAAAAAAGATCGGAGGGAAGCCATCCGGACTCGGAGCTTTAAAAGGACCCACAGAGAATAAAACAGCACAAACCTCCTCCTCAGAAATAGGCCTCAGCATTTCCAGATTATCTTCCTTAGTTATGAGATAGGGGATTTTGTCAATAAATTGATTAGTAGCCCTGTCATTATCAACACCAGTAGCTTGTTGAATCAACAAATTCTGAAAAAATAACACAGCTTGTTCCCCAATCTCATTGTCCTCAGTAGTAACATCACCATTGTCCAAACACAGTTTTGTGATGGAGTTAGCCTTCCTATGTTTCATGGCAGAAATATGAAACAAAATAGTATTGCGATCACCCTCCTTAAGCCACTAAATCCTAAATTTTTGCTTCCAAAAGACCTCTTCACAGCACATAAGATTCTTCCAATCCGAAATCAAATCTTGTTCTTTCTTAGAAGTATCTTCTAAAACATCACCTTGAGCAATCCGCTGCTGAATATCCTTAAGTTGTCCAGTTAAAGTTTTCTTCTGCCAAAACACATGACCAAAACTATATCTATTCCATCCACGAACCTCCTGTTTGATATGCAGAAGCTTCTTAACTAATCTGAATATAGGAGTACCCTAGATAGGAATTTGCCACCATTGGGTCACCAATTGTCTAAAATCCTTATGCTTAATCCACATAGCTTCAAATCAGAAAGGGAAAGGACCCCAATGACATTGATCATGCCAATGAAGGAAGATAGGGCAATGATCAGATATGGTTCTAGGAAAAGCCTGCAATTGCATGTTATGATGATTGTCCCAGTTACTCGATATAAGGACCCTGTCTAGTTTAACCTAGATCATATGGTCCCCACGTCTCCTGTTGGACCAAGTAAAAATCTAATTTTGCAACTCCACATCAAGCAATCCCCAGACATTGATAAACTCGGCAAAGTCAAATATGTTGTCAGAGTAGTCTAGGATCCCACTCGATTTCTCAGAGGGATACAAAGGAGTGTTGAAGTCACCAGCCAACATCCATCTAGAGCGCGGGGACTTGGTCAGGGTACTACTCAAATCAGTCCATAAAGATTGTCTCTGAACTCTAGTATTAGGAGCATAAATATTGATTAAATACCAATTGAGAGAAGGCAAGGAGAAATTGATAACCAGGAAATGCTTGCCAGAAGCCACAAAGGAACCCTAAATTTTCACACTGTTCCACATTGTAACAATCCTACCAGAAGCCCCCATAGTAGGACTAATACAAAACTCAGCCTTAGGCCATATATAATCAGCAATCTTCTTAAAGTTTTCCTCAGTCATCTTGACCTCCTATAGAAGCAAAATGTCTAATTTATTCTCCAGAACATAGTTTTTGACCTCAAACTATTTTGAGGAGCTATTGAAACCCCTTAGATTCAAGGATAAAATCCTCATTTCGTAGGTTTGAGGGAAGGGACCTCCAGTGTTTTCTGCTTACCACTAGCAATTTCCCTAGCAATCTCTCTTTGTTGAGTTTCCCGTAGGGTTGGTCTCCCTTGTTTGGAGTTAGTGCCAACATTAGCAGTCTTTTTACCTTTACGAGTCTTCTTCTTAGGGGTAATCCATCCCTCTTGGTCATTACCACTACCACTTGGGCCAATTTCAACTGTCAATGAAGGATCAGCAATTTGATCACCTAATTCCAGCACATGGTTCCTGGTTGACTTAAGATCTTTAGCGCCTAAGGGAACAACTGATAAAGCCTATGGGTCAAGGGCTTTATCATTTTCAACATCCCCATCTATCAATCGATCCTGTATTTCTCCCTCCTCAAACCCACTAGAAGTCTGTTGAACCACAAGATTAACGGTGCCTAAAACCTCATTCTGACAAACTATGTCTAGAATCTGTTCGGTATTATCCTCTAGATGAGCATTATCCTTATTACCTGCAGTCGTCTGACTGTGCTCGTCCTTAGCCTATTCAGTATGGTCATCTTGGAAAACATTTTCCGCATTACCCCCCATTCCCTGATGGTCAGGGGTAACAGCTTTTTGTGAGTGGTCCTCAACCTCATTATGGGGGTCAGTCTTCTGACCTGTTTGCTTTGCTTTACATTGAGTCATTATATGGCCCTTCTTCTTGCATATCTGATAGAAAGTGGTGGCATTTTCATAAAGGATTGGCTGAGTCCAAATCCCATAATTAGAGTTTAACTAAATGGACACAGGAAGGGTTTGGTTTATCTCCACATTGACACAAAAACGAGCAAAAACATAGTAGGATTGAGTACGGGTAGTATGGTCCACAGTAACAAACTGGCCAAAAGAGTTACCAATAGCAGAAAAAAAAAAATTCATCCCAGAATTCCAAGGGAAACCCAGGTAGTTGGACCTAAACAGGAGCAGACTTATTGAGATCTGAGCTAGGGTCAAACCAAGGTTTCCATTGACACAAAGCAAGTGAGTCTGACCCATAAAGCCAGGGTCCCCCAGCAAGAGTAGCAATCATATCCTCCCTACTGGTGAATTTAAAAAGGAATAAACCTCTTGCCATAGCAATGACCAAAACACTACCCTTGATTCTCCACCAACATAATACCCATTTTCGGACCATCTCAATATTGGGATGGAAGGAAAAGAATTTACCTACCAGAGCAAGATCCATGGTCGCCACGATTTCTTCAATCAGACCATCCAGAATATCCAGAGCTATTCCATCTACAGAATCTTTCTTGACAGGTAGACCCGTCATGCATTTAGAAGACCCTGTCTTTTCCCCTGTTACTACTTGTTTCCATCCGTTGGAAGGAGCATCCTCCATCATAGTCCTAGAGGCACTGCCCAAGGCAGCCACCTCCATTGGCACTGAAAGCAGTCAAAGCAAAACCCTAAAAAACCCTAAACATCTATGGGAAGCAGAGAGCGCCAGTAAAAAATTGCAAAATTGCAAGGCTATGGCAGAGGTGATTTGCTACCAAGATTTACAAATCATAAGAAAACATAATTTGCTAGAGATAAATGTTAATGATTAAGTGGAATTATAATTATGCTAATGTGATATATACTATACAATTCTTTGCAGAACATATAGTAAAAACCCACAATGATTAAGAAATTTCATACATAAGTAAAATACTATGATATATTCAATTAATACAAAGGTGATCTTAATAAAGTATCTTTAAACAAGATACAACAATGATTAACAAAAAAAATTCTATGTTTAATAATGAATTAAGACAAAATAATCTATCTTGTTGAAATTGAAGCTAAACTAATAAATTTTCTTTATGAAATAACATCTAACATACGATCTTAAGCATAGAATTTCTTGAGGTGCACGACATTAATAAGTTCTTGAAGCAATGTAGTTTGTTCATCACCTAATTTAAATGCTCCTAGTCCAAAGGCATTAGTAATAACATACGGTTGAAGCTAATTAGGACTGAACTTTCCTTTTTTGTAAGAGATGCATTCACACTACATTGATTCTCATATAATACCAAATCTCTAATGTTGAATGAGCGATGTATGACACGTTCATTATACGATCACTAGATACTATTCTGGTGGGCCTTGAGGTGCTCAAGAACAATGATACATTGTTCATCAAGCATCCCAAGTTCTTGTAATCCCTTCTCTTGCTCTATCTCATCATCAAGAATGTCCTGTAGGGAAACTTGTAATGAAGGAATTTCTAGCAATAAAGGCATTATCGTGTTTGTGCCATAGACAAGATTATATGGTGTAGTTCCAGTAGTCATGTGAATACTTGTTCTATAAGCCCATAACACATAGGAGAGTTGAGTATGCCAGTCTTTTTAATGTCTATTAATGGTTTTTCATAAAATTTGTCCAATAACCTTATTTTAAGCTTCTGCTTGGTCGTTCGATTGAGGATAGTTGTCACGTCTCATTTTTATAAACAATATTATTATTCTAGATTAGTGAACATTTACCATGATTGTTTTACTTTGATTAAGTTACACGTGTAAAGGTAATTATCATGATGATATATTTACATAAATTAGAAAGTTGATTTAAATATTAAATATTATTGGTATGATTATGATGTTTTGCTTCGGCTATATTTTTGATATACTAACCTATTGACGTCAAGATTGAGTGCAATTGGATGCAAATACTCATCAAAGATGAGAGTATGGCTGAGGTAGAAATGTTCTAGCCACCTGGCAAGAACTATTTGGTATGGTTAACCCTAATGCAATCACACACTCATGTAGTTGCATATGCATTGATGTGTGATTATTAATCATGAATGATGATTAGATGTTAGAAAATTAGTGTGTTAAAAATTGCTTTCAAATGCATGATGTGATTACTTAAATTTAAATGTCTTTTCGAATTATATTTAAATGGTGTATTGTATTTTAAATAAGGAAATATATATGTTTGTAATTTATTAAATAAATAATAAATAATGTTTTCTATTTACATGATTATAGATATTTGAAAGACAATATGTAAAATAGATTTAAATAATTATATTAACTTATAATAGATATATATATGTATTATTGTATTATATTTACTTCTTAGTTTTTTTAAAGTAATTGTGTTTTAGTAAAACCAGTTAACTTATGTTAATAATAATAATATTATATTTAGAATTTTAAATAAAAAGAACTAAAATCAACTTACTGTCATGCATGCAACAGCAAGCTAATTAAAAGATATTATTATTATTATCATTATCATTATTATTATTATTATCACATCTTGAGTTCATTGGAGTGCTTATTATTTTGTTTTAATTTAAATAGAAAATTGAGTCTTTTTAAATTAAAATTCTCATGCAAACAAAAAAAAAATCTTGAGTTGAAATGAGTTACGAACCTAAATTTTGGATGCCAAAAACAAGAAAAAAAGGGAATTGTTAAAAAAAAAAAAAGGCCTGGGCAAAGGAGAGAAAAACCAATCAAGAACAATGATAGTAAAATGGTGATAACTTTGTCATATCAAAATGAAATTTGAAACCGTAAAATGTTTCAGAAAGCCGGAGAAGAGTAGAACAAAACCCAGAATATTTTTAAAAATTCACAAATTGTAGTGAGCATTTTTGCAAATAAAAATGACATGTTTTTATGGAGCAGCAAGAGAAGGCACCAAAAATTTTAGAGAGATGAACCTTTTGTAGTAGTAGAAAAAGAGAAAAGTCGTGCTTCTAGATGAATAGTGACTGAAAGAAGATCCTTAGCAATAGTAGCTTCAATTTCAACCCCTTGACTGACCTTATCTCCAAGTTTTTCTTCTTAAGAATTGTTTGCATTGAAATCACATTTTTGTGACTATCAAATTAATAGTTTTTAGCTTGTTTGGAAGGCATTTGTTTTGTTTATGCTCGAACTTTATTTTTCTCTGAGCTGACCTCCTCTAAATCCACCTTGGGCAATCTTACATTGCTAAAATAGATCAACCTCCCTCATTTTATTCACTATTTTCTTATTGTTGTTGCAAACTGTTGTTCCTTGCTTTATGCCTTCCGATTTCATGCTAAGATTGGCTAGTAAACTAAGTTGTTGGCTCAAAACTATGAAATGGAGTTTTTGCAATCTCAAACTAATTAAACTCACCTCTGTTAGATATAAACTAAGAATATTAAATTTCTTTCTGCTTTAGAAATCAATTTTGACAAAAAGAACCAACTTTTATTCATTGACGGAATTAATATGTGATTTAGAAACTTCTCCACATAGATGGAATTATTTAGGTTTCCGTAGCTTATTTTCCACTATTATTTTGCTGTTAAACATTATCTTTAACCTTACCTTTGAATGACAATTAATTGTTGTTGTCTGTTTTTGTGTTTTAAATTACTTTGACAACTCCTGTCTCTATTCTGCCAGGAGGTCTGTCTCTATTTTCTTACTGGTTGTTCTGAACCTCCTGTCACTAAAATGATAGTAAGGTGTTATGGATGAATAAAAGGTGTTTATTGTAAGATAAATGGTTAGAATTGTTTCTTGTCAATGGTCTGATAGTAGGATTACTGAAAATATTTAGAATGGATATTATATTGTGAATTATAATTGATTTATAGATAAAGTGATTGTATCAAAATGACAAACTTATGGTTGCAAAATTATGAAACAAAGAATTATTGTTTTGAAAGTATGTTTCCTTGATTGGTGTTTTGGGATTTTTGAAATGATTTATAGAAGAACATTAATTGTTTTATTCTATTATTCTATTTATTTGATCTTGAGGAAAGATAGAAATAATATTTGACATAAGCTGTGCATGAAACCTCATTGTATGAGAGTGGAGTATTCAAACCTCCTCATTTGATTTTACTGTGTGATTTATGAAACGGTATTTGTATATGAAGCAAAGGCATTAGTATCTACTATATATTTAAGCATGGAAATATGAATTGAAAATCTAATCAGATATATATTGCTTTATGATGTGCTTTATTACTGCTTGATCAAAATGTATGCTCTTTATTGATGCGTGGGAAATGGACTAGAGGTGGTTATAGGTGATTTGATCAATTATTTATTGAATTATTTATTTACTTTCTTATTTATCTCTTGGAGAAAGAAGGTAGATTTTTATGTAGGAATGTGATTGGGTTACTTTTGGGACTAAGATGACGAATGTGGATATATTAGAGATGGCTTTTCCTCTTTTTGTAAATTGACCAGGCTACTTGAAATGATTAGATCTAATTAGAATGTCATTGAAAAAGATGTTTATTTTGTCTAGTAAATATATATATATATATATATATATATATATATATATGCCACACCCTGTTGTGAGTCAATTTACTTTTCATTATTAGAATTGCACTTTTAGACATCAGGCATGCATTGGGTATTCCCTCCTGTAGTTGTTACTAGGTAGCTAGACATTTCATGCAGGGCTGGGTTTCCTTCATTTTATAAAGGGATCCAAGGAAGTGTAATTACTTCATTGTTGGGTGGAAAAGAACCTGAGCCATATTCCCGTCTCTTGGTTTGCAAGTGGTGGACCACTTGGTTTGTGCAGTTGGAGAGTGTGTTGATTTATTATTTATTAATGTACTTGTTATTGTATCTATTTGTATGTATTATGGCATGTTGCCAAAGGATTTATGTATATTGATTCATAGTGCTTATTACTTGGATTTGGCACGTGAATATGTAAGATTTAAAAACTTATTTGATTTATATCGACGAGATTTTCTTTGTGAAGATTTATTGACTCTATTGATTCTTCTTGATGAAGTTATTATTTATGATTAAATATTGTAATTAAGCAGATTATATACATCATTTTACTTTCATTTATTGTAATGTATTTAAGTTAATTATTACTTCATTTTACTTTGTTTTACTTTTGTGATAGATTTGAGGGCTTTTTACAATAGTAAGGCGTAGAGAAGTGATGTTGAATATAGTATTTTTCAAGGAATTTCTTCACATCCTTGTTCTTAAATGGAGTAACATTATTAGAAACTAAGGAGGAAGGTATACCAAATTGAGAGATGATGTTATCCTATATAAAATGACAAATTACTTCACCAGTCGTGGATCACAGTGGAACAACTTCAACCCACTTCGTAAAGTAATCAGTAGCGGTAATGATGAAAGTATGTCCTTGAGAAAAAGGTGGAGAAATTTTACCAATCAGATCCAAGTCCCAAATAAAAAATGGCTAAGGTGAAACTTGGGCTCTAAGTTCCTGTGCAAGTGCTCAGATTAGATGTTTATGTTTTTGACATTGTGGACATTTCTTGACATAAGTGAAGGAATCTTGTTCCATGCATTGCCAATAATACCCCATACATAATAACTTTTCTACCAATGATCTTCCTCCAAAGTGCCCTTCACAAACACCAAAGTGAGCCTCTTTTAAAGCTATCAGGATCTCTGAATTGCTAAGACATCAGAGAAAAACACCATTATAGCTTTGTCTATATAAGACATTGGATAGAATGATATAACGTGCAATGAGTTTGTGTAGGTGAACTTTTGCATTCTTTGATTTTGAGTTAGGAATGGAACCATCACACAAATGATAGAATAAATGGGAGAAACAATCATTAGATTTCATGTTACAATAGAGGTTAGAAACCAAGGGTACAACCTCATATAGTATAGGTGTTTTGAGATTATGAATGATAAAGAGATATTCGTCAGGTGAATCAACAGGGGATATAAGGTAAGCTGTGCTTGCCATTGCATCCATGTGTTGATTGTCTTTCCTTGGAATAGTATCAATTAAAAATGATGTAAACTATATTAACAGAGATAAGGCAAGATCATGATATTGAGATAATTTGTCTTGTTTAGATTGATACAATCCTATTAGTTGTTGCACAATTAATTCCAAATCACTATATATAGTGATATTTTTAATGTTAAGAGCCAAAATAACATAAAATCCTGCAATGGGAGCTTCATACTCAACAATGTTGTTTGTGCATGGGAAGTTGAGACGGTAAGACATAGGAATCAGCTTACTAGAAGGAGGTACTAGTATGACACCGGCACTAGAGCAAGTTTGACATTGTGAACTGTCGAAATACAATTCCAATTTATCATCTATACTTATATTTAGAATTTGATCATTTGGAAATGTTTCTTGATTTTGTATAGAAAATGGTCAAGGTGCTTCAGTTAAATGGTTGATTAACGCTTGTCCTTTAATTGCTTTTTGAGAGATAAATTTAAGATCAAATTCAGTTAATAACATAACCCATTTAGCAAGCACTACAACAAAATAGCCCATTGGTAAGTTGTTCTAGCATTCTTTAATCTAAATGACATGACAACCCAACAAAATGTTCCCCATGGGGTTATAAAAGCTATCTTGTATTGATCTTGAAGGTTGATGTAAATTTGATTATATCTTGAAAAACCATCCATGAAGGAAAGTAATGCATGGCTAGCTATTGAATCAACAATCATATCAATGTTTGGCAAACGGAAATCATCTTTCAAAGAGGCAAGATTTAAATCCCTAAAATCAATACACATTCAAATATGATTATAAGGTTTAGTGATAGCCACAATATTCAAAATCCAAGGTGAGTAATTAATAGGGCAGATAAAACTAGCTTGTAAAAGCTTTTATATCTCAGCCTTAACTAACAGTGCAACCCTAGGATTCATCTTACAAATCTTTTGTTTAAACAGCTTAGCATCACATTTTAATACAATGTTATGTGCTATAATCTAAGGATCAATACTAGGCATATCCAAATAATTCCATCAAAATAACTCATAAAATTCATGTAACAGCATGGTCATATCGTCTTCTTCTTCAGTATTTAAACAATCACCTATAGGAATAACTTTTTTAGTATTATCTTTGTCCATCAAAACTTCCACAGTCTTTCCATTGAGTACTAGGGTCTATGAGATTAGGTGATTGTGATGATTCTTTAGACTCTTTATTAGTAATGTTTATTATATCAGTGGATTTTTCAAAGTATACATCAACATTTAAACTTTAAGGCAATCCTCGCTTGTGATGATAATGAGGAACACTGTCATAAGCTCTCAAGAATTCAAGTATTGCTTCATCTTGTGAAAAAGTATCTAAAGGAATATCTCCTGGAGGATAATTCATGTCTACCATCTCAGGATATATTAGATTGAGTGTTGATATTGTGTTCACATTAAGATTGGGATGTTTATGGGTTTTGGTTTCCTTCAAAGGATTATATCCAATGCCACTCAAGTAATGTCGTGAAGAAACTTCTATAGGTACTTGAATTCCTTGTTGATTAATATTGCAACCATTACCTACATAGTTACAATTCTTATAGAGAATCTGAAATCCCCGACCATAAAGAGAGGCCATTTCTCTAGAAGAAGGTGGAACCTCATAGGTCTCATAATCTGTAGCATAAGTAAGAGTGTTATCTATGTTTGTCACCAAAGAAATTTTAAGTTTTTCAATAGAGTTCTTAGATGAGATCTATGCAGCATTTGAAGTTTTAGAATTAGGGTTGTTAAGTGTGTATTCTCCCATAGAGGGAGGAGTAAAATCTAATGAACCCCAATCGTCACCAAGGAATGCATTCGATTGTTGCAAATTTTGCACAACATTAGCTATGGCAAGAGAATTTTATGGATCAAACTTCAAGTTGTTTAGGATCTTATGATGAACAACTTGTTTTTCCATTTCAAAATGTAAATAATTATCTGGTTCAGGATAAGCTTCAACAATATGAAGTTTATTTTTATAAATAAACTTGATTGAACAATGAAGGGTAGATGGCACTATCCCCAATGTATGAATCCAAGGTCTACCAAGTATCATGTTGTATGATAAGGAACCAAGCATTACATGAATCAAGATAGATAAAGTCATAGGCCCAACTTGTACAAGTAAAGTTATAGTACCTATAGACTATCTTCCAACATTATCAAAGACACGAATGCTAATTCTATCTAGTTTAATCAAAGAAGTATCAATTTTAATATTATGTAACAAGTTAAGACCACAAACATTAAGAGCCAATCCGTTATCAATCATAAGTCACTTGATCAATTTCTTGTTTATTGTAATGAATATAATTAAAGGATCATATTGATTTTGAGATTCAATAGAAGGCAACTCATGTTGTTGAAATAGAATGTCTATTTTTGTAGCATGTATATAATCTAATAGATTTGCCACATCATTCAGCTTGACCACATGTGGTACAATCACCTTTTATAAAGCTTCTTGGAGCATTTGATGGTATGTTGGTGAAGTTTGTATAAGTTCCCAAAGAGAAACCTTAGTAAGAGTAGCACGAAGTTGCTCAACAAGATCATAATATTGACCAACTTTATGTGTTAAATGAGGTGCTTGAGGAAGCATAGGTTGAAAATCTGGTAAAGATATTAGAATGCTTCATTTTTGTTTACTTTTTTTGTTATTATGTGTGTCATCTAGTTGTCATTGATGTCAAAAAGGTTGGTTGTTGAGTGGTCTTGCAGAGAATGTTTATTAGGGATGCAAAATGCTTGATAGAGTTGTGTTTGGTCTTGTGCAAATTCTTCATGAACAAATCCTCAAGAATGGGTAGTTTTTATTTCAGGATGTCTTCAAGTGGTAGTGATTTAATACAGAGACAATGTATTGTTTGTTTCTTCTTTTGAATCCTTAATTGTCTTGTGATGATCACATCATGTGAGTCTTGCAGATGGTTTATTCTTCTTGGTGCTTTAGAAGTTGATATGTTGATCATGATGCAAAGTTGATTGACAAAGTAAGTTCTCAAGATTGGCATAAGTCATTCAGGATGATGTCTTTCACAATTGTTCATTCTATCAGGAATGCCAAATAGGAGTTGTTCATTTGGAGATGATTTCTTGATGTTACAGGTTGATAAGGGTGATTATAACTAGATTACTATTGGTAAAGTTTTTTGTGTCATCAACATGTTTGTTCAGAGGTGAGCAAAGGTGAACAAGAGTTTACAAGTGGATCATCCTTCTAGTAGTATATTGTTGTTGAATTAATGTCAAAGGTTGTGATTGAGTTGCTTTGAAAAGTACATCTTCAGGAGTTGAGGAATTGCCTTATTTGGTAATAATGTTGTTTATGACAGAGACATTTATAGTGAAATCTTAAGTCTTTATTTACTAAGATTTAAATGAATTTCAAGGAGGATTTGTTGAAGGTTATGTTGAGACTTAGAGGACAACTATTATGTATCTAAAACATAGAAAACCTTCTCTATCCATCTAGTGCAAATTGCACTTTTCATATATTTTGAAAGTGACTTACAATAGCAGGTCTGTAACTTATATGACACCATTTGAAGGGTGCTTAAAACATATGCAACCGGCCCCTTGACATGAAATACCGGTTTCACTGAGCGGGAAAGAAAGTTTTTAAAAGTGTGGTGGGCGCGTAGGTAAAGGAGTGCGTGGAGTTTTGTTTTAAACTTTGAATCTTTCAAAGATAATGAGAGCCCGATGTCTTTTTTAAATGGTTTAAAAGCTTCACATGATGATTTTTTAAAAGGGGCAACAAATGTGTATTAGTAGGAGCACGACTTTAGAAGGTATATATTATTTTTTAAGTTTTCTTCTAAGGAAAAAGCATCCATTCGGTGGAAAGTTTTTTATAAAGCATGGAATGCAAGGTATGATTCATGGGTAATAAAAAAAAAACTATTGAATGTTAAATTGGAGACCATGTTAAGGAGCATGTTTTGTATAGAGCATCAAATGCTTTATAATTAGAAATTTTCTATTTCCTATGGAGAAGATAAAGAGTTTTTTTTTAATAAGGAGATTTTTATTGCTTTTTCTAAATAAGAAAAATCTTTATGAAGAGATTTTTGAGGATATTGGTTATTTTCTTATCTACATGAAAGTTAGAAAAGAGATAACATCAAGATTTTTTTTGAGGAGATTTTATAAGAAAAATTGGTTGAATTTTTATTCCATTATTCTTGAAGGATATGAAGAGTCTTGTTAAAAAAATATATATATGAAGGATCTTTTTTGCAGAGAAGATGAACAAAATTTTTGAGAAGGAGATGAAAGACTGGAGAATACAAAAAGAATATTCAAAATGAAAATTAAAAAGAAATTGATTTTTTGCAGAGATGTAATTTGTATGGTTCAGGATTTGTTGCAGGTTCTTTATGAGAAAGAAGTTGAAAGATCTTCTTTCATCTCTAAGAGGGAATATGAATGGGATTTTGGTTTTGAAGATTGAAGAGGTCAAATTTAAAAATGCAAGAATATCAAGGAATATGAAAAGATTTTTCTTTGCAAGAGAAAGGTTATTCAATTTGTATAAAGTTGTTTTTTTTTCAGGTACATTGACAGGTGTGTAGTTTTATGAAAAAGACATAAATGAAAAATATAGATGATGAGAGATTGAATACATATAATGTGTGTCAAGGTTATACAGATTAATGATTTGATGATACAGATGACCAATTTGTAGAGTAGAAGAAATATTGAATCAAGCTTTGATTGCAGTGATAGATATTAAGAAGGATAGAGATGAAACATACAGTGTTGTGAAGTGTTGTTGAGAATCAAGCAGTGTTGTTGAGAATCAAGCAGTATTGGTGTTGTAGAGAGGATCAGGGTACATGATTGATTTTGAATATTTGAGTTTGTACATGATTTGGGTTGATAAAGAGAATGGTCATTTGACAGAAATGTTTTGTATTGAAACAGAGAAACCCTATGAGTTTTTGTTTTCAGTTTGTTCTATTTTAGGGGTTGGTGCTCCTTGAAGCTGGTGCTTCTAAATAGTATGCCAGTGAGGCTTGTAGGTCAGTAAGACCTTTCAATTGTCAATGAGATATAATATTCAGCCAGTGAGGCTTTGTAAGAAGTTTTTAAGGTTAAGCCAGTGAGGTAGTTTAGAGTGGTTTTTCTACCCTGGAGGGTTTTCCACTCATGCAATTCTTTTGTCATAATCTTCTTTGTGTGTGTATGATTTACTTATGAAGTTTTGTTCTCTTTCTGTATTCACAGTCATGTGCATATGTATTTGACAAATCAATGCTATCTTTCTCTCTCTGTGCTCTGAAAGTTAAAGTGTGTAAAAAGGATTTGAAAATTCACACAACACTGATTCACCCCCCCCCCTCTCAGTTTTGATTGTACTCCTACAATTGGTATCAGAGCCAAGTTTCCCTCTTGCAGCTTAATCAGCTTGGGTAGGTCTTGTGTGTGGAGTTCAATGGGTAAGTGCAGGAGTAATAAGAACATGAGAAATGTTAAGATTCTTTTTAGTCAAAAGACACAAAAGAAATCATCCATATCAAATCCAGATGTTGATATAAAGTCAATTGATAAAGATGTCCTCCAAGTTGAATCTGATGTTGTCTTAGAAGAAAAAATTTCAAATGTTCCTCAGTTTGATGGTTCAAATTTTTCAGTTTGGTATGTGAGAATGCAAGTGTATTTATCCTCCTTAGGATATGATGTTTTAATGTCAGTTGAGAATGGTAATTCTTCAAATAGCAAAGAGGCTCTTAAATGCAACCATATAGCCAAGAAAGTTATTTTATCTGGTTTATCTAATAATATATCTTGTAAGGTTGTGCAGTGTGAAACAACTTAGGATATCTGGAAAGAACTGATAAGAATTTACAAAGGTAATGATAAAGAAGAAGACAATTTGGTATCTAATGAAAATGATTATGAAAGGCAACTTTCAAATGAAGGGATTAAAGTTCAATCCCAATCTGATTTAGAAGAAGCTAGCATCACAAGTGATGATGATGAAGAAGATTGTGAAATTGATATGGAAGAAGAGCTTATATATGCTCTGAGTGAGCTCAAGAAGTATAAGAGAGAGAATCATAAACTAAGCTTGCAGCTGCAACAAGAAAGAGAATCTAAAGTCAATGCTCTTTCAGAACTTGAAATTATATCTACAGATCTTGAAGAGGCCAAATGTCAGATTATTAGTTTAAAGACATATATTGATGATTCTGACAAACTAATTGCCAGATTGAAGATAGAAATTGAAGAAGCTAAGAGGATAGCTGATGTCTCAATATCTAACCTTGAAGTTAGAAGGAGTGAGAATCAAAAACTAGAAGGTGAAATTATCAAACTCAGAAAAGATTATGATGGTCTCAAGATTTTATCTAGGAAGTATCAGGAGTTTGAAGAAAGCACAAGCAAGTTACATGTGTTGTTGGGCAAACAGAAGGAGCATAATGACACAACTAGATTAGGATTTGAAGAAGGAGAATGTTCAAAAGTCAGAGAGACTCCCAAAAAGAAGATTTATTTGAATACTGCCACTGAAAACAAAATGCATAATCAAAGAAGAAGAAATTTCAGAAGAAGTGCTCCTGTTAGACAAGCATACATGTACAGGTATAACTATTCATTTAATGGTTTTTGTTATACTTGTAATCAATTTGGGCACAAAGTAATTGTTTGCAGAAGGAATACTGACATTATTTGTTACAAGTGCAAAGATATTGGACATATACAAAGAAATTGTAAAAGGTATTATTCTGCATGGAAGTCTAACATGAGTTCTCAAAGGTACTATCAGTCATTTAATTATGATTTTGACATAGTTTGTTATAATTGCAACTCTCTTGGTCATAAAGCACACAGTTGCAGGAGAGCTCCACCTAATTTGAAAGGTTGGAAAAAGAAAAAGACAGAAAAGGTTTGGAGGAAGAAAGAGCCTGTTAAGATTTGGAAGCAGAAACATAGTAAAGAGAAGTCAGAATCTAAGCTTGTGCATCTTGCACAAGTCATTTCATCTGTTGCATAACATAGCATGAAGTAAGGGGGAGGTGTCAAATGTTCTATCAGTTAACCCCAAGAGGTTTCAAGAAGGAGATTATTTGATATAATGATCTTGTCTGTCTTGCCATACTTTGAAATAGTTGATAATGATGTTGCTAACAATGTTTCAGGTGTTCTTTGGCCTATTATACTTTCAAGATATTGAAAAGGTGTTTTAGGAGTTCAAAATGCACAAATTGTTCTTGATCATGCTGTTGATTACAAAGGTTGAATTGTCATGGTATTGCAATCCAAAGTGTTTTGGAAAGCGTTGTTGCAATAATATCTTGTTTTGAATGATGAAGTCAAGAGACAATAGTTCTTGTTGATTACAGTATGTTTCAAATATGATTATGTATATATCAGTTTTGCCAGAGTGTTGTATATCAGATTTGACAGTATAATATGTGCAGGAACAGCAAGATGGTCTATCAAGAAAAGGTGTCAGAATATGCAGGATGATAGTTCATATCAGGAAATTAGTTTGATGATTATATATATATTACTTTGTTGAGTTATGTTTTATGACATGTACCTTGGAGCTTTTAGGTGATTTGAAGATAGTGTCTTTCTCATTAACTTGGTTTAGAAAGGTTTGTTCAAATTGTGTGGTGGTTTCAGGTATGAGCTTCAAGTTATGACAATCCAGAGTTTCTTATGACATTGATGGTGAATCTTATTTTTTTCTTCAAATCGGAGGCAAGTAAAGGTCTTATCAAAAATGGTCATCTTGGCATCTGTGTGATGAGGGGTCTACATGATTTTTGCCTGCAAAATTGTTCATCAAAGAGTATTGGTATGTTTATGATTTTCTTTACAAAAGTGTTCAGAAGATTGATTGTCAGTAAATGGATGGTATACTTCAGGTTGATATGTTGCTTCAGGACTAATTCAGGAAGTGGATAAGTGCTGAGTTGAGTTGAGTTATGTGGTTAGTCTTGTCAGTGTTTATCAATGGTATTTCTATGTAGTGATTTGTTTGTGATCTTTAACACATGAGAGATCTTGGAGATTTGTTATTTCAGGTCAAAAAGGTTGTTGATTGAAGAAGAACTATTTGTTTTGAAAGTTTGTGATGTTATCAGGAGTGTCTCAGTCTTCATCTTCATAGTGGTATTGCAATAAGAAGTGGTATTGTGCTTCAGATATAAGTTTTATGGTATCTTTCTGCTCTCAAGTTTGAAATGTTAATGTTCAAAATTAGTTTACCAAAATTGCATTCAGTGCCTTCAATACTTTGAAAGACAAGTGGTTTTGGTTTGATAACAGGTGTTTAACATCTTTCAGTGGAGTTATTTTCTCAGGGGGAGATAATTGTCTTTGTCATCAGATGTCAAAAAGGGGGAGAAAGATAAATTGCATCAGGTGGTTTTGCCAGCAATGAGAAAGGGGGAGTTTGATGGTGACTGGTTGTCATTGATGTCAAAAAGGTTGGTTGTTGAGTGGTCTTACAGAGAATGTTTATTAGGGATGCAAAATGCTTGATAGAGTTGTGTTTGGTCTTGTGCAAATTCTTCATGAATAAATCCTCAAGAATGGGCAGTTTTTATTTCAGGATGTCTTCAAGTGGTAGTGATTTAATACAAAGACAATGTATTGTTTGTTTCTTCTTTTGAATCCTTAATTGTCTTGCGATGATCACATCATGTGAGTCTTGCAGATGGTTTATTCTTCTTGGTGCTTTAGAAGTTGATATGTTGATCATGATGCAAAGTTGATTGACAAAGTAAGTTCTCAAGATTGGCATAGGTCATTCAGGATGATGTCTTTCACAATTGTTCATTCTATCAGGAATGCCAAATAGGAGTTGTTCATTTGTAGATGATTTCTTGATGCTACAAGTTGATAAGGGTGATTATAACTAGATTACTATTGGTAAAGTTTTTTGTGTCATCGACATGTTTGTTCAGAGGTGAGCAAAGGTGAACAAGAGTTTACAAGTGGATCATCCTTCTAGTAGTATATTGTTGTTGAATTAATGTCAAAGGTTGTGATTGAGTTGCTTTGAAAAGTACATCTTCAGGAGTTGAGGAATTGCCTTATTTGGTAACAATGTTGTTTATGACAGAGACATTTATAGTGAAATCTTAAGTCTTTATTTACTAAGATTTAAATGAATTTCAAGGAGGATTTGTTGAAGGTTATGTTGAGACTTAGAGGATAACTATTATGTATCTAAAACATAGAAAACCTTCTATGTCCATCTAGTGCAAATTGCACTTTTCTTATATTTTGAAAGTGACTTACAATAGCAGGTTTGTAACTTATATGACACCATTTGAAGGGTGCTTAAAACATATGCAACCGGCCCCTTGACATGAAATACCAGTTTCACTGAGCGGGAAAGAAAGTTTTTAAAAGTGTGGTGGGCGCATAGGTAAAGGAGCGCGTGGAGTTTTGTTTTAAACTTTGAATCTTTCAAAGATAATGAGAGCCCGATGTCTTTTTTAAATGGCTTAAAAGCTTCACATGATGATTTTTTAAAAGGGGCAACAAATGTGTATTAGTAGGAGCACGACTTTAGAAGGTATATATTATTTTTTAAGTTTTCTTCTAAGGAAAAAGCATCCATTCGGTGGAAAGTTTTTTATAAAGCATGGAATGGAAGGTATGATTCATGGGTAATTAAAAAAAAAACTATTGAATGTTAAATTGGAGACCATGTTAAGGAGCATGTTTTGTATAGAGCATCAAATGCTTTATAATTAGAAATTTTCTATTTCCTATGGAGAAGATAAAGAGTTTTTTTTAATAAGGAGATTTTTATTGCTTTTTCTAAATAAGAAAAATCTTTATGAAGAGATTTTTGAGGATATTGGTTATTTTCTTATCTACATGAAAGTTAGAAAAGAGATAACATCAAGATTTTTTTTGAGGAGATTTTATAAGAAAAATTGGTTGAATTTTTATTCCATTATTCTTGAAGGATATGAAGAGTCTTGTTAAAAATATATATATATATATGAAGGATCTTTTTTGCAGAGAAGATGAACAAAATTTTTGAGAAGGAGATGAAAGATTGGAGAATACAAAAAGAATATTCAAAATGAAAATTAAAAAGAAATTGATTTTTTGCAGAGATGTAATTTGTATGGTTCAGGATTTGTTGCAGGTTCTTTATGAGAAAGAAGTTGAAAGATCTTCTTTCATCTCTAAGAGGGAATATGAATTGGATTTTGGTTTTGAAGATTGAAGAGGTCAAATTTAAAAATGCAAGAATATCAAGGAATATGAAAAGATTTTTCTTTGCAAGAGAAAGGTTATTCAATTTGTATAAAGTTGTTTTTTTTTTCAGGTACATTGACAGGTGTGTAGTTTTATGAAAAAGACATAAATGAAAAATATAGATGATGAGAGATTGAATACATATAATGTGTGTCAAGGTTATACAGATTAATGATTT
Source organism: Cunninghamia lanceolata (assembly GCA_027924645.1). Classification (NCBI taxonomy): domain Eukaryota; kingdom Viridiplantae; phylum Streptophyta; class Pinopsida; order Cupressales; family Cupressaceae; genus Cunninghamia; species Cunninghamia lanceolata. The sequence continues at coordinate 3,302,392 of BSBN01000551.1, forward strand.
GATGATACAGATGACCAATTTGTAGAGTAGAAGAAATATTGAATCAAGCTTTGATTGCAGTGATAGATATTAAGAAGGATAGAGATGAAACATATAGTGTTGTGAAGTGTTGTTGAGAATCAAGCAGTGTTGTTGAGAATCAAGAAGTATTGGTGTTGTAGAGAGGATCAGGGTACATGATTGATTTTGAATATTTGAGTTTGTACATGATTTGGGTTGATAAAGAGAATGGTCATTTGATAGAAATGTTTTGTATTGAAATAGAGAAACCCTCTGAGTTTTTGTTTTCAATTTGTTCTGTTTTAGGGGTTGGTGCTCCTTGAAGTTGGTGCTTCTAAACAGTATGCCAGTGAGGCTTGTAGGTCAGTAAGACCTTTCAATTGTCAGTGAGACATAATATTCAGCCAGTGAGGCTTTGTAAGAAGTTTTTAAGGTTAAGCCAGTGAGGCAGTTTAGAGTGGTTTTTCTACCCCTGGAGGGTTTTCCACTCATGCAATTCTTGTGTCATAATCTTCTTTGTGTGTGTATGATTTACTTATGAAATTTTGTTCTCTTTCTGCATTCACAGTCATGTGCATATGTATTTGACAAATCAATGCTATCTTTCTCTCTGTGTGCTCTGAAAGTTAAAGTGTGTAAAAAGGATTTTAAAATTCACAATTGTACTCCTACAATATGTATGAGCAACCATAGTATGACTAGGTTGTTGTAATCTTTCTTATTAGATCTAATGTGTTATTTGTTTAGCATAGTTATAGATGTGACCAAGAGGTTGAAAAGAAGGCAGAAGACCTCTAACAATGAGCATTGGTTTAGATTGTGGTTAAACAACATCCAAACACATGTTGACCACCACTTTCACATTCACAGGTTCTTTTTGAGGTTTAGGAACATAGATTGCATTTACTATTCTTTGAAACAATGATGGTTTTGGAGTCATAGTGGAATATTCAATCGAGATAAAGTACTCAAGGTGTTCATCTAACATTTTGAAGTCATCACAACTAAATGACTCATCCTACACATTAAAGTCTTGTAAAAAGTAATTCGACATTATAACATGTTTTAATTAAGCCAAGACTTAAATGTAAAACAAGATAGTATAAACTTTGTGAAAATGAAACAATATATCACTATGCAAGTCACAAAGTTGTAATTTCAAATACTTTTAATGAAAAGCCAAAGATATCAAGCAAGATTCAATAAATACACTTTTCATAAAAGAGGGTTTGCAATCTAAATTGGTTTAGGATAGAAAACTATTTCAGATATGACATAAAAAGGATGCCAGTTCTTTAAAGCATGGGTTAATGAAAAATGTTTAGTGGAAAAAGTGGGACTATGATAGTTTACATAAACTGAATCAAGCTCCTCTTTCACTCACTAAACATTAGGACATGGGAACCGAGCTTTATCACTATGAAGGATCAATCTACTGATTCCTAGGTCCCCTTTATGCTTGTTGTGACTAAATAGATGCCTCAATGATGTTTTAACAAGCTTCAAGCATTCACAAAGCATGAAACCCTAATTGCAAAGTATGTGATAACAGATAGATTTTTGACATAAACTTTGACAAACAGATCATAGAAATATAGAGCAAGGATTGCAGAGAGTATGTACCCAAAATTTGAGGGTCTATTAGACTAGGGTGCCCACCCCAGTGTCCCAAAAGTTTCTAATGACTAAAATCTCTTGTACCTAATGTTAGACTGTCCTTAGAGAGTTCCAAATCCAGAATTAAATGCCCAGTTAGACTAGGGTGCCCGCCCCAGTGTCTTGATTATGTTGTGATGTCAAAACTCAAAGTTCTTTGATGACTGTATCTGCAATACATGTCCTTCCTCCACTCCATTTCACTAGATCTTTTTGAATATGACCTCCACATATGAAAGGAGGAGAAAGATGGTTGTGGCTATATAGGAGCTTGCCTCAGTCAAGCTCCATCTTTGGTATTTCTACCTCAATAATAGATAATGATAAAGATCCGTAGATGTGTGTACTCATAGATTATATGTGTATGCAGAAAATGTAAAACCATAGATGACTCAAGCTTCAAGGAAAGATCAACACATTGCTTCACTCAAGGAAACAACAACAACATCACCTCAAGGAGATGATTGCAATGAAGACTTGTAGAACATCAAGGCAAGGTAGTTGTACCCATGGAGGATTCCCAAGCTCAAGTTGGAGGCTTCAACTCTTCTCCTGGTCATCCCAAAACATGTCTTCTTCATTCTCATTCTCATTTTTCTATGAAGGGAGACTATTTCTTACCTTGGTATAGCCTTCTTGAGATATCAAAACATCAAAGTTTTGAACCTCTTCTTGCGGTTCTAGGACTAGTATGGGTGTGATTTGGGATATGCTTTCTTTGTCATCCACAAAAAATGGTAATCCATTAAATAGATCAGTCAAAACTGGAGAACTATGAGCCATTCCTTGATCTAGAATTTGTCATTCCTAAACTACAGCTTCCTCTGTCTCTTGGAGTAGTTGTTCTTAATTTTCTAGATATTCTTTTTCACTGTGCTAGCTAGATACTTTGAAATAGTCATTGATATTCTACTGTTCCAATGAACCAAACCTCTCCGCACATGCAATAGTCTTGTGTTTAGCTGATAAAATGGTACAATCAATAGTATTCTCTTGCTTTATATCCTGTTGCACTGGTTGACCTTTTGAAAAAATTTCATCATCTTCCACAAAACAAGGAATCTCATTAGTGAAATCATTGAAAGATTCGTCAGGAGAAGTCTTTTCTTGTTTGATCTTTTGTTGCTACAAACAGTAAACTTCCAAAGCTAAACGTAGTGGATTTACCTTTCTAAACTTCTCGATGAAGAGTAAGGTATTCTAATCAAAGGATTCACCCTTGGATTCCTTAGGTGGAGAAACTTGGGGAGCTTCTTGGATTTCTTGCGGGAAAAAATGTTGCTCAAGGGGCTAATCTACAACTATACTAGGCTAAATATGATTATTTTCCTCATCTTGCAAGGGATGAAGGCTTCTAAAACTTGGTATTTCAAGATTAAGATGCTGGCTTGAGCAATCAAAGACTTTATTCTGCTTAAAACTTGGAATCTCAACTTTAGGAACACTAAGAGGCTCATTCTATCTAAAACTTGGAAACTTATATTTATGAACCTCTTCTTGAGTAGGTTGTTCCAGAATGGTAGGAGCTACTTGGTCTTTCTGATTTTGTATTTGAGAAAACTTGAGCATCATCTACTCCTCCTTTGCAGCTATGTCTCTTGCAAGGCTATCTTCAGATTATATCCTTTGTGTCTCCAATTCTTGCTCATAAAGATAGGCCTAATAAGCCATCTTTTCTTGTTGTTGAGTATACTCATGCTGCTTCTTGATATCCTCCAACTGCTACATGAAGTTAAACAATATACCCTTTATGCTTGTAATCTCCTCCTTTTCACAATCCTGGAGCTGGCTTTGAGTATACAAAGGCTAATATGGAGGCTGAGCAGGGGTGAGTGGGTGGCAATTATGTTGGGCATGCTAGTTTTGAAGAGGCGTGGAATTGAAAATAGCAACATGATTGGTCTGATATGGTTGATAAGGAGCCCTATGGACATCATTTTCATAGTATGGTGGTGGATATATATATTGACTATGAAAATTTGACATTTTTACTCATACAAAAGCTTGAAAATGGAGTGAATTGATGATTTTCGTAACATACCAGCACTTGATCATACCGAAACTAGTAAATTTGAGTTCAAAGTTGCCAATGTGTTGTTTCCTTGCCTCCAAAGGTAGAGATCACTGACTTACACACCAAATATCAGTGTTAAATGATCAAACTTTGGACTGAAAAAAGTCTAACTTTGTCGCACCGGGCATGCCAAAACTTGTTGTCAATCAAAGTATGCACCCAAATACTAAGCTATCAACTTAGCTACCTGTTGACACATGGGAACACTCCTAGGCCTATGGGTTGCCTAAAAATTGGAGTGAACCTCCAGAGTGAGGTAGCTCTATTGGTAACTTCAGCTAATCTAAATGATTTGTTGAGGAAAAGGATAGAAAGTACCTAATAATAAAATTCTAAAATCTAAGGATATTTTACTAGAATTTTTACTTATTTTGATGCTTTTACTCACAATCAATTTCATAGGACAATGACTTTCACAATCTCTCATGTGCATACAACACCAAAATGATTTGCATGAAGGTTTAAAATCAAACACAACATGCAATCTATATTATATGGACTTTTGCACTCACACCTGCAATAGTAGGACATACAAAGGATCTAAAAGAAAGTATCACAATAATGACATCAAACTGTCATTGCAAAAGACACAAAATTAAGATAGGAATGTTTTGTTGCTTCTATTAAACTAAAAGGAGTATAAAAAATGAGAATCTGAATATAAAATGTCTACAATACTCTCTGTAGGTGAACAAGAGAGAAAGAAACAATATATGCCTCTAATTTTTCCAAAATGGAAAAATAGGAAAAGACTACAAAAATCTCTCCAAATGCCTATCTCCAAGTCATTTTCAAGATCCACTAAAATACTTCCAACAATTATTATAGCAATTTATAAAAGCATTGCTTTAATAATGTTTTACAATGAAGTTTGCAGTTTTATCTCCTGATTTGTCTCGATTTGATTCTTTACAAAGACAATACAAGGCTCATTGTTGGGAATTAAGGTCTCTCAACTTTGGTAATTCCTTGCAAATTATTTATGATTGTATTTGTTTATTCATTACCTATGTTGTAAATTCCATATTGTCATTTTGTGGGATGTGGCATGGTGATGTGTCATCCTACATGGAAGATGACAACTTGTAATTTTGTCCTCATATGAGGAGATAGGCATCCCACTTTGTGGTAGGAGTATTTTTCCATGTGTCAGCATCTTGAATTTTGTGTAAGAGAATGTTGACTGAAATGGTTATGATGGATTCCTATGACGAAGTTATGACATGTAAGAGTCAGAAAGAGAAGCTTATAAGATAGGTGAAGACATGTGTCATGAAGCATCTTTGAAAAAGGCATATTTAGGTTCCCCAAGGTGGACTATGACATGTTGTAAGAGAATATGCTATTTATAGCATGTGTATGATAGATTCTCTTACAGCTGTAAGTTGTAACTGCTATGACAGATTTTATGACGGTCGTAAGAGTTGTAAGAGCATCTGTCATAGCCCATTTTTGGAAATAGGTAACCTTTTTGGGATGGGAGCTATGGACAAGTGTTAAGAACATTCTAAAATGTTTACCAAGTGTCCATAGGCGTGGGTTTTGGGCCATGAGGCCACGTTGGACGCCCATTCCAAGATAGAGCCAATTTTGCCTTCTATATTCTATATAAATTGGTGCTTGGAGGAGAAGATGTAGTGTGTGATTGACAGGTACCATTACACTGCTAGACTGACTCTAGACACGAGTGTTGAAGACTATTAAAGATTGCATTGCAAGTGTATTGTAAACAACTTTCAGTTTTGATAATACGTTGTGCAGGTTTCTGAGTGTGGGGTTTTTTCCCCATGTTATATCTTTGTCTCTCTTCTTCTATCTTCTTTCTAGTTCATGTGTATTGCTGCAATATCTCTGTTATATGTTTCATGTTGTTGTAATTGTAAAGGTTAAATTGAATTTGCATAGATCTCCCCTCATTAGATTAGTGTAGGAAGTGATTTCCATCCACCTAGCTTCCTTTCAGTTGGTATCAAAACTTGATCACCTTTGGTCCTAGTTGTTGGGTAGGGGTTTTTTGAGCTGATTTTAAGTTGAGTGGGATTCTGTGCAGAGTATTCTTGCAGAAAGGAGATGGAAAGCAATCTAAAAGGATAGAGGTGGAGAAATTTAATGCCACTAATTTTGAGTTGTGGCAGCTCAAGATGGAAGACATGCTTGTTGATCGAGAACTCTGGGAAACTATCAGTGGAACTAAACTAGTTGCAATATCACAAGCTGATTGGGATCTCAAGGATCGGAAGGCTAAGGGTCTCATAAGACATAGTCTTGCTGATTATGTCTTGTTAAATGTCCATCAGGAGACTACTGCAAACTTGCTTTGCAAGAAGTTGGGAGATGTGTATCAAGCCAAATCCTTGGTTAACAAACTTTTTATGAGAAAGAAGTTGTATTCTCTTTCAATGGAGGATGGAGGATCCGTTGCAAAACATATGAATGCTTTCAACATGCTAGTTGCACTATTAACATTCATTTGTGTAAAGATGGAGGAGGATCGGTGTATGACCTTACTTTGTTCTTTGCTGGGCTCGTGGGATCATCTTGTCATGGCTATTGGAAGCACCACATCTACATTCAAAATGGATGAAGTGGTTTCTTCACTATTGTCTGAAGAGATGCAGAGAAAGTCTTCTAAGGCAGCCAAAGAGGCTCTTGTAGTTTGTGGAAGACCTAAGGAGAAAGGGAAAAAGAAGGACAAGAAATCTAAGAAGGGTAGATCCAAATCCCATGGGAGATCGAAATCTCCTGGAAAGTCCAAGGCTCTCTATTGGAACTGCGGTAAATCTGGGCATTTCCAAAAAGAATGCAAAGAGGAAAAGAAAAAGTAGAAGAAGAACCCAGATTCAGATTCTGACAAGTCACAAGATGATGGTGATGCCTTCATTGCAACCTTGGCAACCCATGCATATGATGATGTGTGGCTGATTGATTCTAATGCATCATTCCACATGACCTCGCATCGAGATTGGTTCACTAAGTATGAGGAGTTTGATGGTGGAAAGGTGTACCTAGGTCACGACTCTCATCTAAAGATTGTTGGTCATGGAAGAGTCTCTATCTGATTCCCTGATGGATGAGTGAAGGGGATCTCTAGGGTTATGCACATCCTAGGTTTAGCATGGAACCTACTTTCTATAAGTATGTTCAATGATGCAGGTGTGTAGGTTGTCTTTTCAAAATAAGGATGCAAGATGACTAGAGGAGCTATGGTGCTTGCTAAGGGTACTAGGAGAGGTACTTTGTTTCAGCTAGAGGCATGCATTTCACAATGCAATAGTTCTTCTGATTCAAGGAAGAGGGTAGCAATCATTTCATCCCCACCATCTGAACAAGTAGTGAAGAAATCTATTGTTTCTAGTCCTGATGGTTGTATTCAAGCCTTGGAAGTTAAGCTTCCTGCTGAAAAGACAATGTTATGGCATAAGAGATTTGGCCACATTGGTGAGAAGGGTCTGTGTACCCTAAAAAAATAATAACTTCATTGAGGGGTTAGGTGATTGGAATCTTGATTTTGACTTTTTCAAACATTGTAATATATAGAAAACAAAACCATTTTTAGTTTTATTCAAGTTCTCATAAGTCTTTTGGTGTGTTGGACCTTGTTCATTCTTATGTATTTGGTCCTATTAATGTTCCTTCGTTATCAAAATCTGTATATTTTGTATCTTTCATAGATTACTACAGTAGAAGTACATGGATTTATATTCTCAGAAGCAAATCTAAAGTCTATAGTAAGTTTAAGGAGTTTAAGGCCTTTGTTGAAAATCAGATTGGTAAAAAGATTAAATGTTTAAGAACTGACAATGGTGATGAGTTCTGTTCTATAGAATTTGATAAATATTGCAAGGAACTTGGGATTGAAAGACATAAGACAACTCCATACACTCCACAACAAAATGGAGTTGCAAAGAGGATGAACAGGACACTGATGGAGAAGGCTAGGAATATTCTTAGTGGAGCTAGCCTAGAACAAAAGTTTTGGGATGAAGTTGTTGCAACTGCTTTCTATCTTGTAAATAGATCTCCTACATCATCTCTTGTTGGAAAGACACCCATGGAGGTGTACTCTGGTAGAAAGCCTTCAATAAGGCATCTTCGTGTTTTTGGTTGTGAGGCATATGCACATGTGCCTAGGGAGAAGCGGTCAAAATTAGAGAACAAGGCTATTAAGTGTATCTTCATTGGCTATGGTGTCGGTGTGAAAGAATACAAGCTTTGGGACCCTGTGGATGAAAAAGTGTTGTATAGAAGAAGTGTCATCTTCAAAGAGCTAACATCATCTTCCACTGTTTTACAGACAAAACAAAAAGAAAAGAAAGAGGATGTTGTTCAGTTTCTTACTACCCCTAAAAAGACTAAATAGAAAGACAATGTTGGACCTAATGATGAGGAGAGCTCTATCAGCTCTGAAAGCTCAAATGAAGAAGCTGAACCTCAACCTCAGCTCTTGAGGATGTCCACATGAATCAGGAAGCAACCTGAGAGGTTTGGTTTTACATTGCTTGATTCTAGTTGTGCTTTTTCTTTGCTTACTAATAGTGATGAACCTAGAACTGTATCAGAGGCTATGGATATGAAAGATGGAGGTTCCTAGAAGGAGGCCATGGAAGATGAAATGGCTTCTTTTGAAAAGAATCAAACTTGGGACTTGGTGCCTTTACCTCTTGGATGGAAACACATTGGATGCAAATGGGTGTTCAAGAAGAAATTTGGTATAGATGGTAGTGTTGAGAAGTATAAGGCCAGATTGGTTATGAAGGGGTATTCACAAGTGGAGGGTATAGATTATGGTGAGATCTTCTCTCCCATTGCAAAGCTGACATCCATTCAATTCCTATTATCTCTTGCAGCATCTTATGACTTAGAAGTAGAACAGATGGATGTGAAGACAACTTTCCTTCATGGTGATTTGGAGGAAGAAATCTACATGTCACAGCCAAAGCATTACATGGTGAAAGGTAAAGAAAATTTGGTTTGCAAGTTAAAGAAGTCTTTGTATGGTTTGAAGTAGTCTCCTAGGAGGTGGTACTTGAAGTTTGATGCCTTTGTGTTGTCAATTAGATTTGTGAGATCGAAATTGGATCACTGTGTGTATTATAAGTTTGATGATGATCGTATTCTTATTGTTGCACTGTATGTTGATGATATGTTGCTCATTGGGAAGGGTAAGAATATGATTTCTAATTTTAAATCTTAGTTGTCAGCATAGTTTGAAATGAAAGATTTAGGGGCAGCTAGGTACATTCTAGGAATGGAAATCAAAAGAGACAAAACTAACAGGAAACTTTTGTTAAGCCAGAGTAAGTATGTGAAGACCGTGTTGGATAGGTTTAGCATGGCAGATTGTAGACCATTGTGTGTTCCTGTTTCTTTGGGGATAAAGTTGTCTGTTGAGGATTGTCCAAAATCTCCTAGTGAGGTGGAGGACATGAGAAGAGTACCTTATGCTAGTGTTGTTGCCAGTTTGATGTATGCTATGGTCTGTACAAGACCAGACATTGCCCAAGTAGTGGGAGTCCTTAGTTGATTTATGGCTAATCCTGGATGGATACATTGGGATGTAGTTAAGTGAGTGTTCAAATATTTGAGGGGTATTGTTCAGATATTTGAGGGGTACTGCTGAGTACTACATGTGCTATCATGGTAATGTTATAGGACCTCTATATTTTGTTGATATTCATGGATTTGTGGATTCAGATTAGGTAGGTGACATTGACAGTAGGAGATCCACCAATGCTTATGTGTTTACACTATTTGGTGGTGTTATTAGTTAGATGAGTAAGCGACAACTTGTGGTTGCTTTGTCCACGACAAAAGCTAAGTATGTAGTAGTAACTCATGCTTGTAAGGAAGCCATTTGGCTTAAGAGATTGTGTTCAGATATTGGTGTTGATACAGGTTAGATTATGATCAGTTGTGACAGTCAGAGTGCAATTTGCCTTGCAAAGAATCCAACTTTCCATGCTCGAACAAAGCATATTGATGTTCAGTTTCACTTTGTGTGAGACATGGTAGAGGATAAGAAGGTAAATTTAGGGAAGGTAGATACTTTGAAGAATGTTGCAGATGCATTGACAAAGCTAGTGGACATAGAGAAGTTCATATGGTGTTCAGAGTCTATGGGCCTCTCGGCCTATAGCAGTTAAATCCTATTACTCTATTGGATCTTACAAGGTATTTGACAAGTGGGAGAATGTTGGGAATTAAGGTGCCTAAACCTTGGTAATTCCTTGCATTATTTATGATTGTATTTATTTATTCATTGCCTATGTTGTAAATTAATTGTAAATTCTATATTGTCATTTTATGGGATGTGGCACGGTGATGTGTCATCCTGCATGGAAGATGACAACTTGTAATTTTGTCCTCACATAAGGAGCAAGGTGTCCCACTTTGTGGTAGGAGTATTTTTCCATGTGTCGGCATCTTGAATGTTGTGTAAGGGAATGTTGACCAAAACGGTTATGATGGATTCCTATGACAAAGTTATGACATGTAAGAGTAAAAAATAGAAGCTTGTAAGATAGGTGAAGACATGTGTCATGAAGTATCTTTGACAAAGGCATATTTGGGTGCCCCAAGGTGGACTATGACATGTAAGAGAATATACTATTTATAGCCTGTATATGATAGATTCTCTTACAACTGTAAGTTGTAACTGCTATGACATTCATAAGAGTCATAAGAGCATTTGTCATAGCCCATTTTTTAAAATAGGTGACCTCTTTGGGATGGGAGCTATGGACAAGTGTTAGGAATATTCTACAATGTTGTCCAAGTTGCCATAGGTGTGGGTTTTGGGCCATGAGGCTAAGTTGGACACCCATTCTAAGATAGAGTCAATTTTGCCTTGTATATTATCTATAAACAGGTGCTTGGAGGAGGAGATGTAGTGTGTGATTGATAGGTGTTGTTATGCTACTAGACTGAATCCAGACAGGAGTGTCAAATACTATTGAAGCTTGCATTACAAGTGTATTGCAAACAACTTTCAATTTTGATAATACATTGTGTAGGTTTCTGAGTGTCAAGTTTTTCACCTTATAATGGTTTTCCCCATGTTATATCTTTGTCTCTCTTCTTCTGTCTTCTTTCTAGTTCATTTGTATTACTACAATATCTATGTTATATGTTTCATGTTCCTATAATTGTAAAGGTTAAATTGAATTTGCATAGCCCTCCCCTCATTAGATTAGTGTAGGAAGCAATTTCCATACACCTAGCTTCCTTTCACTATATGATTACTCTCGCCAAGTATAACTATTTGGGCATCTTGATTTTTCTATAAAAATCTTAAAATTATTTGAAGGAATTATTGAATGTTTGAAAAAATAAAAATGCCTAAGGTCTATCCTCCATTGGTTGCAAAGATATCCTAAGGCATAAATCCTAGGCATCACATATGCAAAGGTAAAAATAATACAATGGGTATTAGTTAAAGCAATGTTTTTTAATTCCATGTGATAAAACACCATTTGACTTAGGGCATAATTGAACCCTAAAACAAAACCCTTGAAGCCCTATCATTTTGGCTTCATTTGCATTTCAAGTTTTGATGAAAAGAGGCTCTACCTCTGGCCACCATGAAAACTAGGGTTTGGAGGTCAAAATCCTCAATTTTCACTATTTTGGAGCATATTTTTTTGAATATTCTCTATAGAAAGTGCAAGGTAAACACTTATGTCTCCATATTGAACCATATTTTTCATTCTGAATGCAAATCTCTGGCTTTTAAGCTGCAGCCCTCGTAGTTATTTTCTAAGATATATTTGTCTTCTTTCATTCTATTTTGTCAATATACTTATGCTCTGTGTTCGAGGCCACCACCATGAAGGATTGGTTCGAACCAATTAAAAGAAAATCATGGGAAAAAACCCATGGCCCTGTATTATATTTTCATTCAGAAATAATGGTAAGATCTCATCTTTTGAGCTTTGTATCATTTCTTTGATTTCTTCATTAAAATAAGCCTCGATATGAGCTTAGAAAATCATGAAATGAAAGCATTTATGTCTTGCATTTTGTAAAAATATCACAAAACATGTTATTTTCTAACAGGCCGCAGTTGTATGTATGCTCATCCTGTCTTATTTTTTGAGTATCTTTTGCTTGTACAACTTGAAATCCTCCATTCTCTTCTACATTTAAGCTTATCTTACATGAAAAAAAATGGGTTTGAAAATAAACACCCTCTCAGGCCCTGGTTGTATCAAACCCTCATTTTGAGTTTGTAAAAAAACAAAGTTTCACTATATCTAAAAACAGCCATGAAAGCGTAGGGCTTTAATTTTTTACAGGTTCATTCTCTGCTTAAAAGGAAAGATCCTTATAGCACTGTGAACTCTCATGAGCTCAAACCCTCTACTTTCTTTTGTATCTGAGGTTTTCCATATACAAATTTATAAGGGTTTTAACATGTTGTGAAGAAAATTACATTCGTGGTTGTGACTTGAAAACCCATAATACAATCTTTACCTGCATTTTGTCTTTTCTATGTGAAGAGAACTTAATTTGAGCCTATCCTATGAAGGAATAATCCAAGCTTTACACTATGATAATTTTTTGTCCATTACTGAGGCCGAGGACTCCATATGTTGTTTCATTTGATGCAAACTCTTTTGACTTTTCAAAATAGGAAAATTGTGGCTTTATCCTTCTCTATTGTTCCAAATACATACCGTGATGTTAACATATATAATATAACTCTCTGCATTTAGCTCATGAAAGCTATAAAATGAGTTAAATATATATATATATATATATATATATTGAGACTTCATTGTAAAAACAATTTCTTGCTATTTTTGATCCGATATATACATTCTATGGTCATAAAATGTGTATGTACTTAACATATCCTTCATTTGCTCACTATGACAGTATCTTATTTTCATGTTCTCAAGCTCTTTGCATTCTCTAAATGTTGTACCTATAATTCACACTGTTTTGAACTTGTTCCGAATTGCATAATACTATCACTCCAATTTAATGTCATCATTCAAGCACTCTTCATTCATTACACTGGATGTTTAACTTAGTATTTTTCATTGGGATGGTAGAATGCACTTACAGATATTATGAAGTCTTACCGCCTTTATTGTAATTTGTTGACAACAAATGATTAATACCTATTGTACTTTTATCCATTTGTTTCTCTAATGAGGACCTAAATGAGACATTTCATTACTATGCATATGATAGCATCTTATGATAACACAATCACTTTGTCCCAACTTTATACAAACTTATATGAACATGTTTATAATGCATCATTCATGTTGGCATTGAATATTCATTCCTTGATCAGCACAAGACTACCATCCCTAACTACCTTGAATGCAAACAAATGATACTTTTGTCACATAGCATTGCACCCTACTTGGAGAGAGTCCAAGCATTCTAATGACACAATGGGAATGATTTTGAGGTGTGGGACCTTGCAAACTAAGTTCAGACCTCCAGAGAAAGCTGGTTCCTCATTCTAAGCCTAATGCATCGAGAAATATACCTAAACCTAGTGCTAATGCTTGCAAGGGGAAAGGGTTACAAGGAAACTGAAAGGGAAATAGGGGTGATGCACCAAATTCAGTGAGTGGTGGTGATCTTGGTGTAGACACAAAAATGATCTCCCATGAAGGGTGTTCACATAGACTTATAGGGCTAATTGAGGCTTTGGTATGAAGGTCTAACCTATAGAGGAGTCACTTTACTCACAGAAGATATTATAACTTCAAGTGAAACACAGAAATTGGGACATAAGAGAGGCAAGAAATAATGCTTATATTGATCATGAAGGTCAGGAACCATTACAATACAAAATACCCAATAGCAGGAAAAGACACAGTATAGCTAATTACATTCATTGGTGGATAAATAGGAAGACATCAGAGGCCAGATTCAAGCATAGTGAGTCACATTCCCTTACCTTACAATTACACTAAGAGGTCTGACTACAAGAAATTTGGCACCATAACAGCCCAAAACTACCATCCTTTTGAAAAATGAGGTTACAAAGCATTATATAGGTCAAGTTCTTGTGTAGGGGATGCTAGGTAGCTCCATAGGATCTAAGGTCATCAATCCAAGAACAAGGGCACATGGGCAGGGGCATGGTAAAAAGGATAGGAACCATGCTACTGGCAGGTCTGCAACACTAGAAAATGGTTTCCCACATACAAAAGAAGGCAAAACATGAAGTGAGGAGCACAAAAGTCATTGCAGGCCATGAGCATATTACCAGCAAGCTAGAGGAACCCATGTGCATTGAAGAACTTGACCATCCACCATGAATGAACCTGCAAAGCTCACCAACTGGAGTTACTGTGAAAGTAGCAGCCTCTGCACACGCTAAATCGGTCGTTGAGATGTCCTTTTGACCAAGCATGCAAATCTAGATCATATTTGAAAGTGAGAATATTCCCCTCAAAATCTTGCTAGATGAAAGAGGAGGCAAAAATAAGCACTTTTGCCTTTTGAAGCATGTTGAAATTTGCCAGAATGAGGGAGATATTCAAGGTCAAAGTTGCGGTCAACTACATCCTGCACTTGTATATCTCTTTGCATCTGCAATTGTATGTGCAATCACACTTTACACTGTATATGCATCTTTGTGTAGATCAGGCTATCAGGGAGACATCAAAATGAGTCATACCGATAAGAAAAAGTGTCGCTGATGGCCCTTTGTATCTGTTTCTATATGTGAAATTGTATATGGGAGATAAATTGCCAAATATACATTGTGGAACTCAATGGATCATGAATCAGAATGGAACCTTTAAAATAGGTCTAGCCTTGAATCTTTCTTTTTGTATATTGGCATATACATGCAATTATACATACAAAAAATGCTTGACTTTTCTACCTTTCGGTATGTATAAATGCACTTTGTACCTTTTGATTATGCATCGACATGCATGAATGCATCTTCTTCATTGTATCTAACTTTGTATATGCCTTTGTATATCACACATACAATTCGATATACAATATACAAGGGTGGAACTAAAACACTATCAAATATAGCATGAAGGAACGGTTAGGTCCAGAATTGCATCTACCTCCTTTGTATCATCTTTTGTATATCACATATACAATGCAATATACAACCACGGACCCCACTACTGAGTTTACCAAGTTTAATTTTCAGTCGTATCTAGGCTTGTATCTGCCTATTGTATCACCCATTGTATATCGCACATACAATGCAATATATAGAGCCGCATACAATACCTCCGTCGAACATACAAAACCAAATACATTTTCTTTTCAGGTCTGAACTTGTACATACACTTTGTATCCTACCTTGTATATGCATTTATATGTGCCAAGATACATAGAGCCGTCGGGGAGACCTTGAGCTGAGTCATGCCGATGTGCAAATCTCCCACCGATGTCTTTGTATCACCCCTTTTTGTATCTGCCATTGTATATGCGATATGCAAACAAATATACATACAAAGAACCCAATGTGAATTGAACATTGCACATGAGATACATACAAACCAAAAATGCATATGAGATACACTTTCTACCAAGTGCATGAAAACCTCCAAACAGAGGATGACATCACCCCCAGATGCATAAAAATGACTAAGTATAAAATTGAGAAATCCAAGCGATGGAAGGCAATTAAAGTCAAAGGATTTTTGGGTTTTTCTGGGTTTTCTGCAAGGATACTCTAAGCAAGATTTTGGGAAGTTTTGCAAGGCATAGCATGTGGAAATGTAGGGTTTAAGGCCTTCCTCCTTCTATTTAGGCTATCTCTGATCAAATTTCTTTGATAGAAGGAGGGGAACAAGAGTATTTTGGGGTCAAGAAAATTATGACAACATTTTGGTAACCTCTCGGGGATGTTTGCCTACTAAACAAATTGATCAGTGGCCTTTTGCATCCATTGGGCATGGAGTCAGGAAGAGGGTCAGCAGCAAGAATAGAGGAGCATGGAACAACATGGGCTGGCACCACCAGAGCAAAACAAAACAAAGCAGGCATGTATCTCCTAATGAGAATACAGCAGAGTGCAAAGGCACTTAATGAAGGGAAACCTACCTTATTTACAAGACCTCACAACCATGCTAAAAGTAGGGTTTGAGATGAATCCCATTGACTGGGATGGGCAGGACCTCACCATTCAGCCTAGAAAGTTGAAATTCATTAGCCTACTTGTAGCTAATAATGATATAAGGGTCACTCCATAGGGCATCAAATTTTGAATGTCTCCTAGCTTTGGCTCTATCTGCATCCCACTTTAGCACTGTATCTCCTTCACTAAATGTTCTATCAATAGATTTTCTATCAAAGGTTCTCTTAACCTGATCTTGGTGAGCCTCAAGATTCCTCATAGCAACATCTCTCTTTTCTGCAAGTTCCATCAGTTCTGCAAGTCTGACCGTCATGGCATCATTTTCCATTAATTCTAGTTGTTGTGCCAACTCAAGAGAAGGAAGCTCCAATGACAATGGAACCCTTGCTTCCATTCCATATACCAGCATGAAAGGGGAATTACCTATGGATCTTTTGGGAGTAATTCTATCATCCCAAAGAGTAGTATTTAACTTATAATGCCAAGTCCTTTAATTATCTTCCATGGTCTTCTTAATAATCCTGATTAAGTTATTATTGGTGGATTCAGTCAAATCGTTTCCTTGAGGATGGTAGTTTGATGAGGTCTCCATGTACATTCCATGATTCTGTGCCCATTCACTAACATTTGCACCTATGAAGGCCTTAGCATTATCATAAATTATGGTGGATGGCACACCAAACCTTGTGGCTATACCTTCAAGGAAATCCACAATAGATACCTCTGTAGCATCCTTTAATGCAACTACCTATGTCCATCTAGTGAAATAATCAATGGCTATAAGGATCCATTTATGACCTACACTAGAAGGGGGATTAAATACCCCAATGAAGTCTAAACTCCATAAGCAAAAGGCAGCTCTGTTTGGATTGGATGAAGGGGAAGAGCTGCCATTCTTTGCTTTCCAGCAAATAATGCACATTCTTTACAATTTCTGATCCACTTATGCCCATCACTGAAAAGGCTGGGCTAGTAATAACTAGCCCTCATGATTTTCATGGCAGTTGTTCTGGGAGAATAATGGCCACTAGTAGGGCCATTATGGAATTCTTCTAGTACTCTTGAAGTCTGATCTTGTGCTATACACCTAAGAAGAACTCCATTGATGTCTCTTCTAAACAAGACACCATCAATAATAACATAAGGGATGGATTGAAGTCTGAAATACCTTCTTTTTTATTAATTCAATCCATCTAAACATCTACCTTATTGTAGAAATGTGATCATGTCATGATACCAGTCAGCTGGAGTATGAGGCTCAACTGATCGCGCCTACTCTTGAACATATATAGCATCACTTGTATCGTTTATGTCTAATGCCATTTGTTCACACAGACCTTTGCCACAGACTAGCCTACTCGTGTTGATGTTGATGTCATACTCCATTACCTTGGTGATCCACCCAGCTCTTTTCTCATTAATATCCTTGCTCAAGAGAAACTCTTTGATGCCAGGGTGATTCACCATCAACTGAATTTTGCTGTTGGAGACCATATGTCTAAACTTCTTCAAGGCCTTAACTACAGAAAATATCTACCTTTCTATGAAGTCATAGTTTAGCTCATATTCTTTAAGAGGCTAGCTAAAGAAAGCAATTGGTTGCTCCAGCTTCTCTTCATTTTGTTGCGTAAGGACAACTGATATACCCTCTTTGCCTCCAAAGGCATAAAGAATGAAATCTTTCTCATAATTAGGACTTATCACTGTAGGAGCTTGTGTAATAGCTTGTTTGATAGGTTCAAAACTATCCCTTCCTTCCTTGGACCAAATGAAGGTAGCATTCTTTTTTAGCATGGCCATGAGGGGTTTTTCTATTGAGGCAAAATCAGGTATGAACCTTCTCACAAAATTGATCTTCCCTAGGAAACTCTGCAAACCTTTCTTATGGCTGGGAAGGGGAAGAGCAAGAATGGCACTTGTTCTTTCTAGATCAATGGCCAATCCTTCCTTGGAGACCACATGTCCTAGCAATTTACCATTAGGGATAGTAAATATACACTTCTTGGGATTCAGTGATATCCCAAACTCTCTACATCTTTCAAAGACTTTTCTCAAATGACCCAAATGGTCAGTTGCATGCTTAAAATACACTGTCAAATCATCAAGATACACCAAGATAACATCATTGATGAGGCCTTTAAAAGCCAAATCCATTACTCGCTAGAAGGTAGCTCCAGCATTTGTCAGTCCAAAAGGCATCTTTTGATAGGCCAAAGTACCCCATTTGGTGCTAAAGGCCATTTTGTATTGATCTGATTCCTTCACTAGGATCTGATTGTAGCCTAAGTAGCCATCTAGGAGTGAAAACCTTTTAGCACCTACTACTATTTGTAGGATCTTTTCCATGGGAGTGGATAGTGGTCTTTAAGTGAGGCCTTGTTGAATTCTCTAAATTCCACACATACTCTAATTTCTCCATTCTTCTTCCTAACTGGAACTAAGTTGGCTACCCAAGAGGAATGTTTAATAGGATAAATGATCTTAGCTTCTATGAGCTTGGATAGCTCCTTTCTCAGTAATGGTTCTGTTTTAGGATTAATAGGCCTTTGCTTTTCACGGACATGCTTGGCATTGGGATCTAGGTCAATGGTGTGCTGAATTAAACCAGGATCAAAACATTTCAAATCCCTATAATCCTAAGCAATTAGATCATTAAATTCATCACAAAGCTAAATGAAGCCTTGCCTTTCAGCCTAACTATTTATCTTGCCATGTTTTAGAAATTTACCATGTGCAACCTCCACCTCTTGATAGTCTTGCTTCTTCACTGTCATATTCATCTTTTCTTTCTTTTGCTAATCATCAGGTCCAAACATGCTTTCTAGGGTGATTAGGCCTCTTGGCAATTTGTTAGTCTTTAGATCGATGATCTGATCACTATATTGTTCTTGCAGCATAGACTGGTGTTTGGCAGCAAACTCTACCTCATCTTGCAAGAAACTCACTATTTGCTGGTCACTATCAAATACTTGCCAGTTGATCACATTGTCAGGCACAACATCAAAGTCTTCAATCAGGTCCTAGACTCTATGTTTGTATGACTTTAGCAAGTCATTCTTTGAAGCACTTAACTTTTTGATTTTGTGGACAACAAGTTCACTATCACCAAATACTTGTAGCACTTTTATTCCTCTTTTTTGAGCTAGTTGTATGCCCTGAATCAAGGCTTCATACTCAGCAACATTGTTAGTACAACTGAGCTATAGTCTAAATAAAGAGAAATAACTTTATTTTTGGGGTGAAATATGTACAACCCTAGCACCAACTCCATTTTTGCTTTTGGGGCCATCAAAATACATCAGCCATATCCCCCTAGGATCTAATTTTTCTTTTTCTAGATTAGGGATAGTAGCATCCTCCTCATGGATACAATAAGTACCCATCCCTATATCATTTATGTAATCAGGAGTGTCAAACTCAAAGTAATCAGCCCACTCATCAAGTAGGATATATGGTACTTCATCCACAGGAGTGGTAGCATCATGTCTGATGTTATCTTTTTCCTCCAACTCATGCATTGTGCAATTCATGTTGTCAGCATTTGGAGACTACGGTTGTGGTCATTGGCAATTGGTTCAACCCTAATGGTCACTTTGGTACCATATCTGGTTCTAAAAAACATATGTGACCAATCAGATGGCAAATGTCCACCTATCTTTGTAGTGAAATCCCTAGACAAACAAATACCAAAGTATGCAGGGAGGTCAATAACAGATATGACTTGTGAAATAGAGCAGCCAGGGCATGCATGTAAGGTGAGCTCTAGAGCTTTAATAACACCTACTATCTTGACAACAGTACCATCCAATTGCACTACACCCTTGTTTACAGGCTCATACTCTATTCCTTATCTTTCAACGATAACCTTCGACAAGATAGAGGTACCTGCCCCTGAATCTATCATATAGTTATGCAACAATTTATCACCTATGACTAAGGAAACATAGAATGGAGGGGGCTTCTTGGCTTTTCTTGTACTTACCTCTTCCTTGGGCTGAAATAGATTAATTGGGGAAGCAATTCTTTCACTTGACAATTTTGTACTGTCATGACCGATGTCAGTTAGAGCCTCCTGGAGCAAGTTCCTTTGAGATGGAATCAACAATACATCCCACATGCTAACACCTATGTTTGTTTTCTTCATCTACTCCACTATATTGAAAGGTGTTTGGCTTCCCTTTTGAGATGTTTTAGTGACTACAGGGTCACTTTTCTTTTGTTGTTCTTCACTTGGTCTAACTATTGAGGCTGAATTAACCTTACCAATAGTTGGATCTACTTGTTCTGATGAAATAGCAGGCACCTTTTCCTTTGTAGATTCGATTGGGTTTACATTAGGGACAGGTGATTGGCTGATTATAGGCACTGATGTGTCTTCAACAACCCTTCTCTTTGATCTTGTATTGAATGCAACCAGACCAGAACTTTGATTAACACAACAGTGATCATCAAAAGTCCAATTCATTAGAGTTGCATCATTTTGCATCTGTTCTTTACTATCCACCACCCCTTGGTTGATGTTAACCTAATACTCTGAGCTTGATGGCTGATCTTGCACTGTCAAAGCATGACTGAAATGTCCTCCTTGGCACAAATTTTGGTCATGTGGCTGATTGCAAGGGTGACACTAATCACTATCTTGAGCTAGATTGTTCTGAATCGGTACAAGGGGCCCTGAAGTGGTAGCTGCATTAGGGTTAATAGAATTGAGAGGTCTAATGTAGCTAGGTTGTCCTTGCCTTTGCGTATTATGCTGATATGGTGGCCTATTCTACTGATAACCCTAATTGAAGGGTTGATAATGCTGGGTAGGTTGCAGATTTGGCCAGCTTGGTTGTGCAATCTACCTCCTTACCAATATCAATTGATTATTTAACTTTCTAATCTAAGCATCTCTCTCCTCTATTTGTTCAAATGTAGGTGAAGGTAGGGAGGGGATAGGGTTGACTGTAGTGGGAATTGGAGAAATAGCAGTAGGTTGCATGACAGGTGCTTCTGGAAACAGAGGCATAGGTGGCCTTGGAGCAATCTTCCCTCCTTGAATTAGGCAATTTTCTACCCTAATGGTTGTATCATAGGCATCAGGGAAGACAACTCCACCCATGGATTGAATCATAACTACAATATCAGGGTTTAAGGATCTCAAATAGTATATAAATGCAGTGTTAGGAGAGGGCTTCACTAGCTGAGGGATCCTAACCAATACCTTCTAAAAATGGTAGTTGAAATCTACCATGTACTCATGTGGAGCTCTCTTGATGGAGGCCAACTACTCCATAAGTGATAGATGGTCACTTCTATCTTCAAAGTTCTAGCACAATTTAGTGCCCAAGTTATCCCAGTTATGTATTGAATTAGGCTAGATGCCTCTATACCATTGGAAGGCCTTGCCTTTGAAAGAAGAGGCTAGCAATCTCACAACCATGCTATTAGCAGTGACATGGTGGACTAAATAGACACTGGCAACATCTTGTATGTGCTCAATAGGGGTAGTAGAATTCTCACCATTAAAAGATGGTAAAGCCTTCAAGGTTGATGTAGGAATATCATCATACTAGGTTAGGTCCAAAGGGCTATCTCCATGAAATGTAGCAAATGGAAGATTCCTCGCCATGTTAGTTATGTTCAAGTTGATAACAAAGGGAATATGAAAAGTTCTGACTGTATGTTGAGACCTAGCCTGAAAATCTAATGGAGGAGGAGTGGACTGTGCCCTTGGTTGGTTTGAATAATTTTCCTTCATAGGGGATCTAGATAATATTGTTCTACTTCTTCTATTGATAAATGAGAGTTCAACAAATTGGAAGTTACCTCTAGAAGAAGACCTCGTCTACATAGGCATAAAATGTTGAAATATGATGAAGGAACTAGATCAGAAGAGAGTCGCCAGGTGTCTGTTTACTTTCACAGTAGCATGTAGACCAAGAGTGACACCAAATCCTCAATCTAGCTCTCACTCAAAGCAGAGTAGTCCCACCTAGAAACTGTTGTCACATAGAATTGTACCCTGCTTGGAGAGAGTCCAAGCATTCTAATGACACAATGGGAATGATCTTGAGGTGTGGGACCTTGCAAACTGAGATTAGACCTCTAGAGAAGGTAGTTCCTCATTCTAAGCCTAATGCTTAGAGAAATATATCTAAACCTAGTGCTAATGCTTGCAAAGGGAAAGGTTTAGAAGGAAACTGAAAGGGAAATAGGGGTGATGCACCAAATTCAGTGAGTAGTGTTAATCTTGGTGTAGACACAACAGTGATCTCAACCATGAAGGGAGTTCACATAGACTTATAGGGCTAATTGAGGCTTCGGTATGAAGGTCTTACCTATAGAGGAGTCACTTTACTCACAGAATAGATTATAACTAAGTGAAACACAAAAATCAAGACATATGAGAGGCAAGAAATCATGCATATATTGATCATAAAGGTCAAAAACTATTACAATACAAAATATCTAGTAGTAGGAAAAGACACAGTATAGCTAATTACATTCATTGGTGGATAAACAAGAAGACAACAGAGGTCAGATTCAGGCATAGTGAGTCACATTCCCTTACCCTGCAATTACACTAAGAGGTCTGACTACAAGAAATTTGGCACCATAATAGTCCAAAATTACCATCCTTTTGAAAAATGAGGTTAGAAAGCATTATATAGGTCAAGTTCTTGTGTAGGGGACATTGAGGTAGCTCCACAAGATCTGAGGTCATCAATGCAGGAACAGGGGCACATGGGCAGGGGTGTGGTAAAAAGGACAGGAACCATGCTACTGGCAGGTCTGCAACACCAGAAAATGGTTGCCCACATGTAAAAGAAGGCAAAACATGAAGTAAGGAGTACAAAAGTTGTTATAGGCCATGAGGATATCTGCCAGTGAGCCAAAGGAACCCATGTGCATTGAAGAACTTGACCATCCACCATGAATGAACCTGCAAAGCTCACCAACTGCAGTTACTGTGAAAGTATTAGCCTCTTCACATGCTAAATCAGTTGCTAAGACATCCTGTCAACCAAGCATGCAAATCTAGATTATATTTGAAAGTGAGAATATTCCCCTCAAAAGCCTGCCAAATGAAAGAGGAGGCAAAATAATCACTTTTGCCTTTTGAAGCATGTTGAAATTCACTAGAATGAGGGAGATATTCACAGTCAAAGTTGCAGTCAACTACATACTGCACTTGTATATCGCTTTGCATCTGCAATTGTATGTGCAATCACACTTTACACTATATATGCATCTTTGTATACATTGAGCTATCGGGGAGACATCAAAACGAGTCATACCAATATGCAAAAGTGTCACCGATGGCCCTTTGTATCTGTTTCTATATGTGCAATTGTATATGTGAGATACAATCACCAAATATACAATTGTGGAACTCAATGGATCATCAATCAGAATGGAACCTTTAAAACAGGTCCGGCCTTAAATCTTACTTTTTCCATATCATCATATACTTGCAATTATACATACAAAAGATGCTTGACTTTTCTACCTTTAAGTATGTACAAATGCATTTTGTACCATTTAATTCTACATCGGCATGCGTGACTGCATCTTCTTCATTGTATCTGACTTTGTATATGCCTTTGTATATCACACACATGCAATTCAATATACAATATACAAGGGTAGAACTGAACCACTATCAAATATAGCATGAAGGAACGATCCGGTCTAGAATTGCATCTACCTCTTCTATATCATCTTTTGTATATTGCATATACAATGCAATATACAACTGTGGACCCCACCGCTGAGTTTACCAAGTTTAATTTTCAGTCGCATCCGGGCTTGTATCTGCCTATTGTATCACCCATTGTATATCGCACATACAATGCAATAGACAAAGCCACATACAATACTTCCGCCGAACATACAAAACCAAATGCATTTTCTTTTCAGGTCTAGACTTGTACATGCACTTTGTATCCCACTTTGTATATGCATTTGTATGTACCAAGATAGATCGGGCCATCGGGGAGACTTTGAGCTGAGTCATGCCAATGTGCAAATCTTCTGCCGATATGTCTTTGTATCTCTCCTTTTTTTATCTTCCATTGTATATGCAATTGTATATGCAATATCTAAACAAATATACATACAAAGATGCATACAAAGAACTTGATGTACATTGAACATTGCACATGAGATACATACAAACCAAAAATGCATATGAGATACACTTTCGACCAAGTGCATGAAAACCCCCAAATACAGGATGACGTCATCCCTAGATGCATAAAAATGACTATGTATAAAATTGAGAAATCCAAGCAATGGAAGGCAATTGAAGTCAAAGGATTTCTAGGTTTTTGTATGTTTTCTGCAAGGATACTCCAAGCAAGATTTTGGGAAGTTTTGCAAGGCATAGCATGGGGAAATGCAGGATTTAAGGCCTTCCTCCTTCTATTTAGGCTATCTCTGATTGGATTTCTTTGATAGGAGGAGGATAGGAGTATTTTGGGGTCAACCAAAATATGACAACAGATACTATAACAGAAAACATATGTAACAACATTAGAATATTGATAATGTCTTTACTCAGCTATCTTGATTGAGCTCAATGCTTACTTATGATTCTTGTTGATGATTGTTTTGAGACAGTCATAACAATAGTTAAAATTCATATAAAATGAACCAAAACTGACTTGAAAGATATGAAGGAATTAGTTAAGATTTGCTTAATCCCGAGTTTAATATGGTCAGGTCTTGACCTGTTGGGCAAATTCAGTTGGTCAATGTGAAGCTATAATGTTCAAGGGGCCTTAAGTAGTTTAGGGTTTCCTGTTGGTTAACTGGACTCAAACTTATGCAAAGAGATTATAAATATCAGTGTGTTGTTCATTCCATTTTTTGTCATAAAAGTGTTACTGTGTTTACAAAGCTTTAAATGATTTATATTGTTGCAAGCTTTTTTCTCTCAAATATTATGAAAACTATCTACTTTCAACGTAGCTATATATATTTTTCAAATATGAGACAATTTCCTTTAAATTTCTACATTTTAAGCTAAGTACTTTCAGATGGGTTGGGAAAAGTTAGAAAGATCTAATCTAAACATCATGCATTCTGGTGGTGCCTACATGAGTATTCAGGTTTTGAGCATTTTAATATGCAGGCCCCTTCCCAAAAAGTCCAAAAATTTCTAACACTTTCGGCCTCTGCAGTAGAAAAAATGCAAAAATCAGTTAAGGTGCAAGTGTCTTTGTATATACAAGGGTGCTTGTATATACATGTAGGTCAAAATGTGCATTGGCGGGTCAGAAATCTCTTTCGCCCTTTGAAAAATTGAGTTAGGTGCATTTCTGATTGTATATCAGGCTCTAAAAGGTGCATATACAAAGGGGGAATCTTTCGCAGATTCTAGGGAATATTCCTACTTTGTATAATTGGGTCATATACAAAGCAAATATACAAGGGCATGCTAATATACAATTGCTATAGTGGCGAGCAGAAGATACACTCCCAGAATATTCTGTTGAAGATACTGCAGTTGTATATTAGAGGTTTGTATATTTACAGATGCAAGTGAAATATACAAGGGCGCAAATGCATTTGCTACAGTGCTGGAGTTACAAGCGAAAAATATACAATGGAAGAATATACATAGAGGATTCCTTGTTTGTATGCAAAGGCCGATATACATTTGGTGGGGTCCGCCTCACATGCAAAGGGCTTTGTATCTCATATACAAAGGAGAATGTATATGTGATATACATTCAAAATATACAATTGAATATAAAGGAGAGACATACATTCTGGACCCGAGGGATAAATTAAATGAAGTTAATAATATTTCAGATCCGATGCATGTATATTGGGCACTTCTATGTGCCGATATACATTGCGAAGTTACAAAGGCTAGATACAAGCTGGATTTCAAAACAACTTTGAGTGCCTCATTAAAATTTGAAATCTGCCTTGTATGTATAAGGTGAATGTATATGCAGTTATACATTCGAAGATATGCAAAAGGAGAGACATGTAATCCAGACGTGATGGAGGAATATGGTGTAGTGAATGAAATTTGGCATCCATAGGTTGTATAAAGTGCTTGTATATGCTAATATACAAGCCGATATGCAATGAAAGAGATACAAGCTGGACTTCAAAGGGAGGTACATTCCGATGCATAATGGTTTGAAGTTCGTAGCGTGCATGTATGTGGTGTTTGTACATGTTGATATACAAAGGGTTAAGAAACAAGCTAGATATGAACCAGTTCTCAAATTATTCTAATAAAATTTGGGGTCTGACTTGTATATAAGGTGTTTGTATATGCATATGTTCATGCATATACAAGGGCGAAAAGGCAAAATGGTGAAGGCGGAGAGTCAACGATGGAGGATCAAGGTGCCTATGTGGCATGATATCATTGGTTCGTGACTTTTCAAAGGTGTTTTTAGCCGCAGATCTCAGCGATGGGAAGGTGATCGACGGCTGTGTTTTAATTTTACTGGAGCAATGGTTTTCTTTGTCTGCGGCCCATTTTTGAGCGGGAAAAACTTTAGATGTGTCCACTGTTGCATTCCAGAATAGGCTACGGGTAGCTGAAGCCATTATGGTAGAAATACAGCGGTATGGGCCAGTGGTTGAACAGTCAAGTACCTGATTTGTGACGGAGAGTCTTCCAGCAACGGCACAGGGCTCGAGCTCAATCATTCCTCGCCCTTCTCTTGCTTCTTCCCATTTTGTCCCCTACTGCATTTATTATTTTGAGTGCCATTTCTCATGATGCATTGTATCTGGCAGATTTTTGATTAGCCTTGTAATTAATTTTGCTGAGTTCACAGTTTTACTATAAAAAGCAAACTGTGTTACTCTTTTGTGGTTGTTGAAGACTTAGGCATTTTTGTGTAAATAATGAAGAACATGGCATGATCCTGGGTTGTTTTATCTCATTTTGGAGTTTATGTATTGCGTCTGTGATGTATCTTGCACACATGTTCAGTTTCAATATCAATTTTATATTAAAAATGCTTCTTGCATGTGTTTTGCTATCTGTCTCCACTTGTTGTATGCATTTCCTTCTTTTGAATATGGTTGCTAAGGGTTTCTCAGATTCTAGGATATAGTTTTGTTGTATCACATGCTTGATCTCTAACTTCCTTTCAAGGAGAGGATTAAATTGTTTTAGGTTAAGGTATGGAGAAGAGTGTATGTTAGTTGGGATATCTGTAAGTATGGACAATCAAATACTTATCCTTGGATGATGTTTGTAAGGAAAGCATCAGTCCTAACCACTTGAAACTTGAATGCTAGTTGCAAGCCATTCTTATGTATATGTCTATTTGACTCCTTGCCCTGAGATAGGCACTGGTCTGCACTTGGGTTAGTAGTTATGATCTAAAGCCCCTATCTTGCATCCAAACCATCAAATTCAGACCATTCCATAATTTCAACATGTTAGTTGTAGGAGTAGGATTAGGAACCCTGCATACTCTCATCCATAACCAGACACATATGTCCAAGAATGTTGTCAACCTTGTGATGTATCATCCACATCTTGGTCCACACATGAGAGTATCCTGCCTGTTGCTGTCAAGCTAAATCTTCCTGTCATTAAGCTAGTCAATGTTACGTGTTTAGTTATAGGGACACCCCCCTTGGTGCGGCAGAACTAGAAGTGAAGGGGAGGCAGCTCACGCAACCTCCCGTACTCTGTTGGCTAGATCTGCTCATGCATAGGAACTAGCAAACCCTCTACCGATCTAGAGAAAATAACCAACAGATTTTGGCGACTCTACTGGGGACTTGAAGTAAAAAAGAGCAGTATCTGTGTACCCATCTGAGTCACCAACAAATTTTGGTGACTCTACTGGGGATTGATATCCAGATCTTTCATGTGAATGATGGTGCTCTGCTGGTGGAATGAACTCAGAAACATATTTTATGAGCTTTCAGTTATTTGAAAATTGTATCCTCTTTGAAGAGGTGGTGACTCTGCAAAAAAGTTTTAGTGCACATGAAAGACTGATGTATGTTATTGTGATCTAAGAGTGTTCTATTCAAGATTTCAGCATCTGGATGAGAAAAGGTACCTAGCTCCTTCCCATTTATATTTGTTGTTTTATTGCATAAGTTAGATGCCGAGGGGAAGCCTTAGGTCTTAGGCAGATATATGATGTCTAAGAGTGAAATTTATATGAATCCAAATATGTATTCACCCATACTCAGTCAAGAGGGGGATGAAATGTTGAATAAAAGAATAGAAGAGATAAAGAATAGGTTGATATCCTTAGAAGCCCGGCAGGCTCAATTAAATAGTAGTAAACCTGTTGTGTCTGCCAGTCAGAATGATAACCCTCTTGTAAGCTCTTTTGATCCTTCGTATGACCAATTAGATTTGTCATGGGTTGACTATGAAATGGAAAGTATGCCTGCCTAGATTTACAATCAGATGCCTAGATTTAATGGACACAATGTATGTGATGGGTGAGCACATATCCAAAATTTTCACAAATTCATGGAGAAAAACTAATTTAGAGATGAGGATATGTGGATGAGGTTTTTTGTTAGGTCCTTTGGTGCAAGAGCTAGAGATTGGTATTTGAGCTTTCCAAAGAGATCCTTTACCTATTGGGATGAACTTATTGATTGCTTTAGAAAAGAATTTGCAAGAGAACCTGCTGACCTTGTTGTAAGATTAATGGAAATTAGAAGACAAGATGAAGAGCCTAGTATTGATTTCAGTCATAGATTCGCAATAGCCCTTTCACAAATTCCTGAAGGCTTCATACCTAATACTCTAGCCTGGATTGCAATATATTTTGAAGCTTTTGAGGAGGGCTCTAGTGCACTGTTGAGGGAATTCAAGATAACAAGTATGTAGATGGCATACAAGTTTGTAGAAAATATAGAAAAAATTAGAAATGAGCATATGCAGAATTCCCTGTCCACAGGCTTTGGTGTGAATAATGGTTGTATGGCTACAAATGACCAAATGATTAAGCCGTCATGTCAAGATAAAAGTGAAAATGAAAATATAACAGTTGAGATTGTTGTATTTGAACATAATGCTGATAACAATGCTCAACTGAATTATTCACCAGTTGAGGATGCCAAAGAGAGGATCAGTGGTGACTCCCATTGCAAGGTTAAGGTATCTGATTCTAAAAATAATGATGTGGTTATGGACAGTAGTGAATACTTGTTTGAGCGGGTTTGTGGAGATGATTGTGAGTATCGTGCACAAGATAGAGAAGAAATCAGCAAACAGAGGAGCAGTTCCATGTTTCAATCATTGCCTTTTATTCAGACACATGGAAATGATGAAGAGCAATCAGAAATTGAAACAAGTGCTAGTGCTAAGCATGATTGTTCTTTATTTGATTATAGTTTTGTCTATGACACACAGGCTGATACTCCTCCACAAAGAGAATTCACTGATAATGAAAAGGCATGTTTTGCTGCCCATGAACCAGTGGCATACCATGATGAAGCTGAAACACCTAGATCAACTTTTTTTGACACATGTAGTGATGAGGATCTGTTTGAGTATGGTGGGAATCTAGGCACTGATGTTGATTTGGATTCTATTTCTCATCCTGATGAAAGAGAAACCAACATACATCATGAAGGTTACTGCAAAGAGGTGCCAGAGCCTGATCTTTTCCAGTTTGGTGCTACTATTGGTTGTGTGCATGATGTGCACAACTGTGAATCTGAAAGCTTTTCCTTTGATATGCTAGCTTGTGATAAGATGAGCCCTGATGTTCCTAGCTGCATGATGGACTTTGAGTGTTTTTAGTTTTCAGTCCAACTAGGAGATCATTTTACAATGCATATTGCTGATGTAGATGATAAGTGCTATATGCCATATGAATATGCATTGTTTGATAAATATGACACCCATATGTCACATGATGCTGAAGGTTGTTTGCATAGGGGTGACGGTGACAAGCTAAATCAGAGGGTTGAATATGCAGACGACAAGATTTGTTTGTGGGTAGGTCATGACAATATCTCCAGGCTTGATCCAGTGAATGCAGATGAAAACAAGGTGTTTGATAAGGGGAGATACATGTTTTTCTTTTCTTGGTGGCCTTGGGCCATCAAGTGTGTTTGGTGATGCAAGTTGGTGCAAGTTTGACTCTGTAGCCCAACAGATAAGGGACTGGTCTATATCCTAGAGATCTGAGGTCCTCGCCATGCCTGCAAGAGGCATGCATCCCCAGATAGAGCCACTGGTGGTGCCTACATTAGTATTCAGGTTTTGAGCATTTTAATATGCAGGCCCCTTCCCAAAAAGTCCAAAAATTTTTAACACTTTCAGCCTTTGCAGTAGAAAAAATGCAAAAATTAGTTAAGGTGCAAATGTTTTTGTATATACAAGGGTGTTTGTATATACATGCAGGTCAAAATGTGCATTGGCGGGTCAAAAATCTCTTTCGCCCTTTGAAAAATTGAGTTAGGTGCATTTCTGATTGTATATCAGGCTCTAAAAGGTGCATATACAAAGGGGGAATCTTTCACAGATTCTAGGGAATATTCTTGCTTTGTATAATCGGGTCATATACGAAGCAAATATACAAGGGCGTGCTAATATACAATTTCTATAGTGGCGAGCGGAAGACACATTCCCAGAATATTTTGTTGAAGATACCGCAGTTGTATATTAGAGGTTTGTATATTTGTGGATGCAAGCGAAATATACAATGGCGCAGATGCATTTGCTACAGTGCTGGAGTTACAAGCAAAAAATATACAATGGCAGAATATACATAGAGGATTCCTTGTTTGTATGCAAAGGCCGATATACATTTGGTGGGGTCTGCCTCACATGCAAAGGGCTTTATATCTCATATACAAAGGAGAATGTATATGTGATGTACATTCGAAATATACAATCGAATATAAAGGAGAGACATACATTCTGGACTTGAGAGATAAATCAGATGAAGTTAATAATATTTCAGATCCGCTGCATGTATATTGGACACTTCTATTTGCCGATATACATTGTGAAGGTTCAAAGGCTAGATACAAGCTGGATTTCAAAACAACTTTGAGTGCCTCATTAAAATTTAAAATCTGCCTTGTATGTATAAGGCGAATGTATATGCAGTTATACATTCGAAGATATGCAAAAGGAGTGACATGCAATCTAGACGTGATGGAGGAATAAGGTGCAGTGAATAAAATTTGGTGTCCATGGGTGGTATAAAGCGCTTGTATATGCTGATATACAAGCCGATATGCAGTGAAACAGATACAAGCTGGACTTCAAAGGGAGGTACATTCCGATGCATAACGGTTTGAAGTCTATGGTGTGCATGTATGTGGTGTTTGTACATGCCGATAAACAAAGGGTTAAGATACAAGCTGGATATGAACTGGTTCTAAAATTGTTCTAATAAAATTTGGGGTCTGACTTGTATATAAGGTGTTTGTATATGCATATGTTCATGCATATACAAGGGTGAAAAGGCAAAATGGTGAAGGCGGAGAGTTAGCGATGGAGGATCAAGGTGCCTACATGGCACGATATCATTGGTTCGTGACTTTTCAAAGGTGTTTTGAGCCGCAGATCTCAATGATGGGGCGGTGATCGACAGTTGTGTTTTAATTTTGTTGGAGCGATGGTTTTCTTTGTCTGCGGCCCATTTTTGAGCAGGAAAAACTTCAGATGTCTCCCCTATTGCATTCTAGAAGAGGCTACAGGTAGCTGAAGCCGTTATGGCAGAAATGCAGCGGTATGGGCTAGTGGTTGAATGGTCAAGTACCTGATTTGTGATGGAGTCTTCCAGCGGTGGCATAGGGCTTGAGCTCAACCATTCCTCACCCTTCTCTTGCTTCTTCCCGTTTTGTCCCCTGCTGCATTTATTATTTTGAGTGCCATTTCTCATGATGCATTGTATTTGGTGGATTTTTTATTAACCTTGTAATTAATTTTGCTGAGTTCATGGTTTTGCTATAAAAAGAAAACTATGTTACTCTTTTGTGGTTGTTGAAGACCTAGGCATTTTTGTGTAAATAATGAAGAATAGGGCATGATCCTGGGTTGTTTTATCTCATTTTAGAGTTTATGTATTGCATCTGTGATGTATCTTGCACACATGTTCAGTTTCAGTATTAATTTTATATGAAAAATACTTCTTGCATGTGTTTTGCTATCTATCTCCACTTGTTGTATGCATTTTCTTCTTTTGAATCTAGTTGCTAAGGGTTTCTCAGATTCTATGATATAGTTTTGTTGTATCACATGCTTGATCTCTAACTTCCTTTCAAGGAGAGGATTAAATTGTTTTAGGTTAAGGTATGGAGAAGAGTGTATATTAGCTGGGATATCTGTAAGTATGGATAGTCAAATACTTATCCTTGGGTGATGTTTGTAAGAGAAGCATCAGTCCTAACCCCTTGAAACTTGAATGCTAGTTGCAAGCCATTCTTATGTATATGTCTATCTAACTCCTTGCCCTGAGATAGGCACCGGTTTGCACCTGGGTTAGTAGTTATGATCCAAAGCCCCTGTCTTGCATCCAAACCATCAAATTCAAACCATTCCATAATTTCAACCTGTTAGTTGTAGGAGTAGGATTAGGAACCCTTGCATACTCTCATCCATAACTAGACACATATGTCCAAGAATGTTGCCAACCTTGTGATGTATCATCCACATCTTGGTCCACACATGAGAGTATTCTGCCTGTTGCTATCAAGCTAAATCTTCTTGTCATTGAGCTAGTCAATGTTACATGTTTAGTTATAGGGACACCCCCCTTGGTGTGGCAGAACCAAAAGTGAAGGGGAGGTAGCTCACGCAACTTCTCGTACTCTATTGGCGAGATCTGCTCGTGCATAGGAACTAGCAAATCCTCTGTCGATCTGAAGAAAATAACCAACAGATTTTGGCGACTCTGCTGGGGATATGAAGTAAAAAAGAGCAGTATCTGTGTGCCCATCCAAGTCACCAACAGATTTTGGTGACTCTACTGGTGATTGATATCTGGATCTTTCATGTGAATGAACTCAGAAACATATTTTATGCGCTTTCAGTTATTTGAAAATTGTGTCCTCTTTGAAGAGGTGGCGACTCTGGAAAAAAGTTTTAGTGCACATGAAAGAGTGATGTATGTTATTGTGATCTAAGAGTGTTCTATTCAAGATTTCAACATCTGGATGAGAAAAGGTACCTAGCTCCTTCCCATTTATATTTGTTGTTTTATTGCATAAGTTAGATGCCGATGGGAAGCCTTAGGTCTTAGGCAGATATATGATGTCTAAGAGTGAAGTTTATATGAATCCAAATATGTATTGACCCATACTCAGTCAAGAGGGGGATGAAATGTTGAATAAAAGAATAGAAGAGATAAAGAATAGGTTGATATTCTTAGAAGCCCGACAGGCTCAGTTAAATAGTAGTAACCATGTTGTGTCTACCAGTTAGAATGATAACCCTCTTGTAAGCTCTTTTGATCCTTTGTATGACCAATTAGATTTGTCATGGGTTGACTATGAAATGGAAAGTATGCCTGCCTAGATTTACAATCAGATGCCCAAATTTAATGGACACAATGTATGTGATGGTTGAGCACATATCCAAAATTTTCACAAATTCATGGAGAAAAACTAATTTAGAGATGAGGATATGTGGATGAGGTTTTTTGTTAGGTCCTTTGGTGAAAGAGCTAGAGATTGGTATTTGAGCTTTCCAAAGAGATCCTTTGGCTATTGGGATGAACTTATTGACTGCTTTAGAAAAGAATTTGTAAGAGAACCTGCTGACCATGTTGCAAGATTAATGGAAATTAGAAGACAAGATGAAGAGCCCAGTATTGATTTCAGTCATAGATTCATAGTAGCCCTTTCACAAATCCTTGAAGGCTTCATACCTAATACTCTAGCCTACATTGCAATATATTTTGAAGCTTTTAAGGAGGGCTCTAGTGCATTGTTCAGGGAATTCAAGATAACAAGTATGCAGATGGCATACAAGTTTGTAGAAAATATAGAAAAAATGAGAAATGAGCATATGCAGAATACCCTGTCCATAGGTTTGGTGTGAATAATGGTTGTATGGTTGCAAATGACCAAATGATTAAGGTGTCATGTCAAGATAAAAGTGAAAATGAAAATATAACAGTTGAGACTGTTGTATTTGAACATAATGCTAATAACAATGCTCAACTGGATTATTCACCAGTTGAGGATGCCAAAGAGAGGATCAGTGGTGACTCCCATTGCAAGGTTAAGGTATCTGATTCTGAAAATAATGATGTGGTTATGGACAGTAGTGAATACTTGTTTGAGTGGGTTTGTGGGGATGATTGTGAGTATTGTGCACAAGATAGAGAAGAAATTAGCAAACAGAGGAGCAGTTCCATGTTTCAATCATTGCCTTTTATTCAGACACATGGAAATGATGAAGAGCAATCAGAAATTGAAACAAGTGCTAGTACTAAGCATGAGTGTTCTTTATTTGATTATAGTTTTGTCTATGACACACAGGCTGATACTCCTCCACAAAGAGAATTCACTGATAATGAAAAGGCATGTTTTGCTGCCCATGAACTAGTGGCATACCATGATGAAGTTGAAACACCTAGATCAACTTTTTTTGACACATGTGGTGATGAGGATCTGTTTGAGTATGGTGGGAATCTAGGCACTGATGTTGATTTGGATTCTATTTCTCATCTTGATGAAAGAGAAACCAACATACATCATGAAGGTTACTGCAAAGAGGTGCCAAAGCCTGATCTTTTCCAGTTTGGTACTACTGTTGGTTGTGTGCATGATGTACACAACTGTGAATCTGAAATCTTTTTCTTTGATATGCCAGCTTGTGAGAAGATGAGCCCTAATGTTCCTAGTTGCATGATGGACTTTGAGTGTTTTTAGTTTTCAGTCCAGCTAGGAGATCATTTTACAATGCATATTGCTGATGTAGATGATAAGTGCTATATGTCATATGAATATGCATTTTTTGATAAATATGACACCCACATGTCACATGATGCTGAAGGTTGTTTGCATAGGGGTGACAGTGATAAGCTAAATCAGAGGGTTGAATATGCAGATGACAAGATTTGTTTGTGGGTAGGTCATAACATTATCTCCAGGCTTGATCTAATGAATGCAGATGAAAACAAGGTGTTTGATAAGGGGAGATGCAGTTTTTTCTTTTCTTGGTGGCCTTGGGCCATCAAGTGTGTTTGGTGATGTAGGTTGGTGGAAGTCTGACTCTGTAGACCAACAGATAAGGGACTGGTCTGCATCCCAGAGATCTGAGGTCCTCACCATGCCTGCAAGAGGCATGTATCGCCAGACAGAGCCACTGGTGGTGCCTGCATTAGTATTCAGGTTTTGAGCATTTTAATATGCAGGCCCCTTCCCAAAAATTCCAAAAATTTCTAACACTTTTGGCCTCTGCAGTAGAAAAAATGCAAAAATCAGTTAAGGTACAAGTATCTTTGTATATACAAGGATGTTTGTATATACATGCAGGTCAAAATGTGCATTAGCGGGTTAGAAATCTCTTTCGCCCTTTGAAAAATTGAGTTAGGTGCATTTCTGATTGTATATCAGGCTCTAAAAGGTGCATATACAAGGGGGAATCTTTCACAAATTCTGGAGAATATTCCCGCTTTGTATAATCGGGTCATATACAAAGCAAATATACAAGGGCGTGCTAATATACAATTGCTACAGTGGCAAGTGGAAGATACATTCTTGAAATATTCTATTGAAGATACCCTAATTGTATATTAGAGGTTTGTATATTTGCGAATGCAAGCAAAATATACAAGGTCACAGACGCATTTGCTATAGTGCTAGAGTTACAAGCGAAAAATATACAATGGCAGAATATACATAGAGGATTCCTTGTTTGTATGCAAAGGCCGATATACATTTGGTGGGGTCCGCCTCACATGCAAAGGGCTTTGTATCTCATATACAAAGGAGAATGTATATGTGATATACATTCGAAATATACAATCGAATATAAAGGAGAGACATACATTTCAAACTTGAGGGATAAATTAGATGAAGTTAATGATATTTTGGATCCACTGCATGTATATTGGGCACTTGTATGTGCTGATATACATTGCAAAAGTACAAAGGCTAGATACAAGCCAGATTTCAAAACAACTTCAAGTGCCTCATTAAAATTTGAAATCCACCTTGTATGTATGAGGTGAATGTATATGCAGTTATACATTTAAAGATATGCAAAAGGAGAGACATGCAATCCAAATGCGATAGAGGAATAAGGTGCAGTGAATGAAATTTGGCATCCATGGGTTGTATAAAGTGCTTGTATATGCTGATATACAAGCCGATATGCAGTGAAAGAGATATAAGTCGAACTTCAAAGAGAGGTACATTCTGATGCATAATGGTTTGAAGTCCGCGGCATGCATGTATGTGGTGTTTGTACATGCCGATATGCAAAGGGTTAAGATACAAGCTGGATACGAACCAGTTCTCAAATTGTTCTAATAAAATTTGGGGTCCGACTTGTATATAAGGTGTTTGTATATGCATATGTTCATGCATATACAAGGGCGAAAAGGCAAAATGGTGAAGGCAGAGAGTCGGCGATGGAAGATCAAGGTGCCTACATGGCACGATATCATTGGTTCGTGACTTTTCAAAGGTGTTTTGAGCCACAAATCTCAGCGATGGGGAGGTGATTGACAACTGTGTTTTAATTTTGCTGGAGCAATGGTTTTCTTTATCTGCAGCCCATTTTTGAGTGGGAAAAACTTCAGATGTGTCTGCTGCTGCATTCCAAAAGAGGCTACGGGTAGCTAAAGCCATTATGGCAGAAATGCAATGGTATGGGCTGGGGGTTGAATGGTCAAGTACCTGATTTGTGATAGGGAGTCTTCCAGCGGCGGCACAGGGCTCGAGCTCAACCATTCCTTGCCCTTCTCTTGCTTCTTCCCGTTTTGTCCCCTGCTACATTTATTATTTTGAGCACCATTTCTCACGATGTATTGTATCTAGTAGATTTTTTATTAGCCTTGTAATTAATTTTGCTGAGTTCACGGTTTTGCTATAAAAAGCAAACTGTGTTACTCTTTTGTGGTTGTTGAGGACCTAGGCATTTTTGTGTAAATAATGAAGAACAGGGCATGATCCTGGGTTGTTTTATCTCATTTTGGAGTTTATGTATTGTATCTGTGATGTATCTTGCACACATGTTCAGTTTCATTGTCAATTTTATATGAAAAATGCTTCTTGCATGTGTTTTCTTGTCTGTCTCCACTTGTTGTATGCATTTCTTTCTTTTGAATCTGGTTGCTAAAGGTTTCTCAGATTCTAGGATATAGTTTTGCTGTATCACATGCTTGATCTCTAACTTCCTTTCAAGGAGAGGATTAAATTATTTTAGGTTAAGGTATAGAGAAGAGTGTATGTTAGCTGGGATATCTGTAAGTATGGACAGTCAAATACTTATCCTTGGGTGATGTTTGTAAGGCAAGCATCAGTCCTAACCCCTTGAAACTTGAATGCTAGTTGCAAGCCATTCTTATGTATATGTCTATTTGACTCCTTGCCCTGAGATAGGCACCAGCCTACACCTGGGTTAGTAGTTATGATCCAAAGCCCCTGTCTTACATCCAAACCATCAAATTCAAATCATTCCATAATTTCAACCTGTTAGTTGTAGGAGTAGGATTAGGAACCCCTGCATACTCTCATCCATAACCAGACACATATGTCCAAGAATGTTGCCAACCTTGTGATGTATCATCCACATCTTGGTCCACACATGAGAGTATTCCACCTATTGATGTCAAGCTAAATCTTCCTGTCATTGAGCTAGTCAATGTTACATGTTTAGTTATAGGGACACCCCCCTTGGTGTGGCAGAACTAGAAGTGAAGGGGAGGCAGCTCACACAACCTCCCGTACTCTGTTGGCTGGGTCTGCTCATGCATAGGAACTGGCAAACCCTCTGCCGATCCAGAGAAAATAACCAACAGATTCGACCAAAGGATCTAATTATTTTTTTATGCACTTTGTAAATCATACAACAAATTGATCAAATCCACAGGCAAAACCTTAAGTGTAAGTTCTGAGCATTCTCACAAACATACACTTAAAATTGCAAGCTCTAAGAGAAAATGTTTCAAACACAATGAAGAGCAAGAAAACACTTAGAAGATAGATGCAGAATTCCAAATTCAATTGTATTTAGAAATAGACAGTCATATAGGATTTACAATGTCTGAATGACTCTTAGCTTCATTGATCAAACTACAAAAAAACTTACAAGCTTTACAGATACAGCAAGGAGGCAGGATGTTCCACATGCTCCTTGTTGTAGACATAGGTGACCTCCTTCTTCTACTTCTAAACTACAAGGTCCCCCTATTCTAAATGTTATACAAATTTCTCTTGCTACAAATCTCTATGTAGCCCCTATGTAAATTTTTACAGTGTATAGAGGCACAATATATAGACTTCATTATCCTCGATACAGCTAAAAACCCTAGTTAAGAAATGGTTCAAACCTCTAGTTATAGTAATAAATGCTGGAGAACAAGTCTCCCAAAATAAATATCCCTGAGCATACATCAAATCTGGGTGAAATATGCCCTTCTGGAAACCCTAGCAGCTTAATATTAACTTCTGTGGTCTGCTGCAATAATGTCTTTAGCTGCATTTTATCTTCATCAATGAAGACCCTTGACTTCCTCGCCCTTCATCCTTATCTTCCTCTGCTCCTGAGATCAGATCTCCTTTCTATGACATCATCACCATTAAGTTTCAGCTCCCTCCTCAACTGCAAACCTACAAAAATAGACCAGTAATAAGTATTATTTCACCCAATAAACCTGCAAGAAATTAAAACACTTGTTAAATCAAGGTGTGACCGTGTAAATGAAGAAATCAGGCCCAAAATTTGTGAAAATCGTGCGTCCAACTTGCATATTCAGCATTAAAACTAGTCAGGTCAACCATCGCTAACCAAAAATAAGCATTCAGGCTCAAAAATGCCCCAAAAACCCTATGGCACTATTTTCCTGCCCTTTCAGCATGATATCCACCCATCGTTGAGTCTAAAAAATTCTCGACCGATTGCCTTTGTTTGGCCGATATGGCCCTTTCATTCGGCATACATTCTACTATTCATCAGCCTAACCTCCTACCATCGGCACGAGCCCAAAATGATTGGTTGATCACTCATGCTACACCAATCCCTTTTCCTTGTTTAAATCTTTGTGTCTTTTGATATACAAGCCAGGCGTGATACATTTGTTTAACCAGATTTTAATCTTTTTCAGTTCCGCGGCTTGTATGTCCTTAATGCATATCGGTTTGTATATCAGAAGATACAAACACATATGTATACAAAGAATTTTCTAAATTTTAACTTTTCTTTGAATCCGAGCTTTGTATATCGGCATGCATCCTTGAATATACACTGAGTAATGATGCATCCATTTAACCAAATTTACTTCTTCGCTAAGATCCGCTTCGTATGTTTATTGCAATGCATAAACTACCATGTCTGTTTCACATTGTATCCTCAAATATACATTCAGATTTTATACATTTGATTAATCAGATTCTACTTCCATTTGAATTCTGGCTTGTATGTTTACTGCAATGTATGCTTTGAAACATATATACAAGCATGGACATATACAAGGATTTAACTCCATTCCATAATGCTTTCGATTCTGCGTTGTATGTATCTCCTTTGTATCTTTCGATATGCATTGTTAAAACATACATGGACTTAACCCTGTTTGATAAATTTTTGGTTCTGACACTTGTATTTGTGTATTGTATGTTTGAAAATATACAAGTCTGAAACTATACAATGACTTAACACTGTTTTAATAACCTTTTAAGTCCGCATTGTATATTGGCATTGTACACATACAAACCCCTTTTCAAATCCGTGGATATACAATGAATTTACCATATTTAAAACCCTTTTCATGTCTGCCATTGTATATTTCATTGTATGTTACTCAAATATACAAGCCTGCGGACATACAACAAATTAACCATGCTTCATAACATTTGAATTTCGCACGATGTATATTGCCAATGTATATTTTACCTTGTATATTTTGACCTGCTAAACATACAACACAAGATATATGCAATGGAACTCAAATACCTATTCATTTCAACTCTGAGTTATTTCAGATCCATCCTGTATGTATACATAAAGCTTTTGTTTAAAATCCATACAAGGAAAAAGACATACGATCGGCTTTGTATATGAAAATGATATACAAAGGGGATTGTATGTATATTTCAAACAACCTAATCATGCAAGCAACCCTACTATATGAACCTGATTACAAATGCGACTAAGTATAAAATGACTTTGCACATACAAAGGACTTTGTATATGCAAACAGCAAACCCTTCCCTTGTACATTTTACCAAAATAATCATAACTTGCAAAATATGGCAAATTTTAAGATAGTTCAAAAAGCAACCCTAGCTTATTTTTCACAAGGAATCCAACCCTACCATGCCCTAGTACTGAAAATGCATTTTTTTCTCTATTTTTAATAAAGTTTGCAATTTTAACCCCTTTTTCCCTTTACCACCAAGCAAAACAACACACACAAAAGCAAAAGCAACAGCCATAGTAGGGGTCCTCATTTTGCTAGGGAGTAAAATGGCGTGTTGTGAACATCACAATAACTAGCAACCAACAAAATAATTAAATTCAAAGTTTTCAAGAAAACTAAATGAAATAAATCCATAACTTCCACCTATCTTTTCTGCAAATTATTATTCAACTTGAGACCTAAGGTATTCAATAAGGGTGCATGAAATTTTATTTTTAGTTTAAGTGTGTGCACGTGATTAATTATCCTCATCTTGAAGATCAATTGAACAAACCAGTGACTGACATTAGCCTACATAGTTGAGGATATTCTCTCATAGCCAACCGGATAGAGCCTTGCTTCCAGCGAGCGTCTATAGCCCTGGTAAGGTTATCGTTACAATTCTCCTAAGTAGAGCCCCACTGGGAGCGAGCATCCATAGCCCCAGTAGAGTTACTTAGATGGCTTAATTTAGATTTTCAGTATAATCCACTTTATTATATTTTTACATCGATATATTTTATTGATTTTGATGTTTGATACAAAATTCACATGATATAGCAATTTGGAACTTTATGATGCAAGGAATGAGCACTTGCTGAAATTAAGTTGAGAATT
Source organism: Cunninghamia lanceolata (assembly GCA_027924645.1). Lineage (NCBI taxonomy): Eukaryota > Viridiplantae > Streptophyta > Pinopsida > Cupressales > Cupressaceae > Cunninghamia > Cunninghamia lanceolata. The sequence goes on from BSBN01000551.1 coordinate 3,343,361, forward strand.
GTAATGGTAGCAAGGGTGACCTCAAATTTTTCACCTAATATCTACACTGGTAGGTTCAACAAACCCAAAGATTTTAGGTGTGTCATCATGAGAAACCTTCCTTGAATTCTCAATCACTATTATTGAATACTAAATTTCAAAAGCTAAACAACTCTCTACATTCATGATAGTCACAACAAGTTATGCATAAATTACAAATGATTAACCTGAATATTCTAAATTTTATACTATTTTTTATGGTTGTTAGTTTGCTCCTTAACACTCTAAAGAAAAATAAAGATCCCTACTGAGGAGGCAACAACAAACCAACAACAAACTGTACAAGAAAAAACAAAAACAAAGCAAAAGAAGGTTGTACACTACTTACACTATTTTACACATGAAAGGACTGCCCTTTACCTCAAGCTTGGAAGTAATGTTTCAAATGTTGGCCATTAACTAGTAATGGCACATCTTCCCCAGTCAAGGTCTTAAGTCTAAATGTGTTGTCTCCTATAATTTCTGAGACTTGCAATGGACCTAACCATAGTTTGTCAAATTTTCTATGACTCCCTTTCTTTTCATGTGCTTTATCCCAGCACAGCACTAAGTCTGATATCCTAAATGTCTTGACTCTTGCTCTCTTATCAAACCACCTCTTAACTACTACTTGGTGTTTGGCAAACTTCTCGATGGCTTGACCTCTTTTCTCATCTAGTTGTAGCATTTGTACTATCATGGCTTCCCTATAGTTATCAAAGCCTAAATACTCATTGGCAAACTTCCAGATTGGTATTCTCAGATTTACTGGAAGTATGGTATCAGTGCCATAAACTAAATGATAGGGTGTGCTGCCCAAAGTTGTTTTAAACTTGGTTCTATCTACCCACAATGCATATTTTAACAAAGTATTCCACTCTCTAGGACTCTTTGTAATCAGCTTCTTGATTATATCTAATAAAATTTTGTTCATAGACTCAGCTAATCCATTACCTTGAGGGTAATAATTTGAAGAAAACTTTAAAACAATCCCATATTCAAATGCCCATTTAGAAAACTTTAAAGAAAAGAAAGCAAGGCCATTGTCACATACCAATGAATAGGGAGTTCCAAACCTGGTTATGATGTTCTCTTCAAGAAACTTGATAACTACCTTAGTTGTGGAGAACTTGCAGCATGTGGCCTCAGTCCACCTTGTACAGTAGTCCGTCACCGTTAGTATGAACTTGTGTCCTACAGAAGATGGAGGATTGATGACTCCGATGAAATCTAGGCCCCATTGTGCAAATGGTCTTGATTCAATCATAGGTTGTAATGGGCTGGTGTGATTTCTTCCCTTATCTGTTGTAGTCTAACAGGTGTGGCAACTTTTAATGTGACTCTCTATATCTTTGAACATCGTGGGCCAATAATAGCCCACCCTTAATATTTTGTGTGTTGTAGCTAGATGGGAACCATGACCTATTCTGTACTTATCATGCAATTCTGTTAACACCTTATCTGCCTCAGCTCTGTTTAGACATCTCAGATAAATTCCATCATGGTTCTTCCTAAATAGAAGACCTCCTTGCACCATATATTTTTGTGCTTTAATCTTCAAATCTCTCCTCTAAGAAGCTTTCATATTATTTGGGTACTTTCTAGCTACTAGAAAAGTGTTTAAATCATCATACCAGTCAAATGCGTCCTAGGAATTCAATACATACTATTGTTTTATCAAATCTAGGTCTGTGTTTGCTATTGTCAAACTCTTGTAGCATGCTGATCCATTTGGCCCTCTTTTCCCCAGGCTCGTTCTGCATCAGCAGCATCTTTACTAATGTGTCCGGTACTATGGCCTTGATCTGGCTGCGCAGAACATAATGTCTAAATTTTTTCACAGCCTTTATTAGTGCAAATGCTTGTCTTTCGGTATCTAGATATCTTAGTTGTGCATCCTTCAGAGGTGCGCTCATAAATGCAATGGGTTTTTCTTCATTGTCTTCACCCTTCTATGTCAAAGTAGCCGCAACTAAATGGGAGGATGCAAAGGAATAGATATAAAATGGCTTAGTGTAGTCTGGGCTCGCCAATACTGGGGCGTCAGAAGTGGCCCGCTTGATATCTTTGAATGCAGCCCTAGCCATAGGTGTGCACTCCATTTGCGCATCTTTTTTCAACATGGCATTTAACGGCTGCACGATTTCTACAAAAGCCGTGATAAACTTCCAAACAAAGTTAATCTTACCAAAAAATGATTTTAACTCTTTCCTACTGTTTGGTATTTGTAAATTTTTTATTGATTCTATTCTATCTAGGTCAATCGATATTCCATATTCAGAAATGACATGTCCTAGTAATTTACCTTCAGTTACCCCAAATGAACATTTCTTAGGGTTGAGGAAAATTTCATACCTCTTACATCACTTAAGTATTTTCCTGAGATCTTCACCATGAGTGGATGCATCCTTGGAATACACAGTCAAATCATCCATATACACAACAATGCACTTACCTGATAACCCATGGAATGCAATGTCCATGGCTCTCTGAAAAGTGGCATCTGCATTGATAAGACCAAAAGGCATTCTCCTATATGCATAATTTCCCCATTTACAAGTGAAGGTGGTTTTTAATCTGTCATCTCTATCAATTAAAACCTAGTTATAGCTCGAGAAACAATCTAAAAAAGACATCATCTTTCCCCATTCACTGCTTGCAGTACTTCGTCTATTGGAGGCAAAGGATAATTATCCTTTTCGGATGCTTTATTCAAATTTCTAAAATCTATGCACAACCTGATGTCTCCATTTTTCTTCCTTACTGGTACTAGGTTAGCTACCCAGACTGAATGTCTAACTAAGAAAATTATTCTAGCAAACAGTAATTTTTTAACTTCCTCAAAGATTAAAGGCTCTAGAATGGCATTCACAGGCCTTTGTTTTTGCCTAAATAGCTTAACCTCTGGTCTCAAAGGTATCACGTGAGCTATGATGGACGTATCATAGGTTTTCAAGTCTTCATATGTCCATGCTATTACGTGTTTATAATCTTTCAGAGCATCAATAATTTCTTTTCTTATTTTCTCAGAGCAAGCCTTCCCGATCGGCACATTTTGTGGATTTTGCTCTGTCCCTAAATTGTGTAAATCACACTTACCCCCTTCTATTTTGGGCAAGTCCTTCTATCTTATTACTCCATTGAAGTTAAAAATATGTTCTAATTCAATTACCCCTTTGGGTAAGAAGTTGCTCTTCGAGTTGATTATGTCCTCTTCATCCCATGTTATCTCAGGCCTTTCTTGTTCATCAATGATTTAAGCCTCAAATACCTCATTACAAGTCAGAAAATCAATAATTTGCTGATCCCCTCCAAATACCTGAAAGTGTGTAACATTGTCTGGGATATTGGGAACTTTAACTAATTCAACAACAAATCGTTTCAGACCTGACAGTGTCAATGGTTCTAATGTGCCAGCAGCAACTGCTAGTGCATCCGGCCTGTGGTTCAGCTCTCTGGGGATATGCTCTATGTTGAAAGCATCAAATGAATCTATTAAACCCCATACTCTATGTTTGTAACAAATCATTGTCTTGTAATTGCAGGCATATAGTTTCCTGATTTGTCTGACTACTAGTTCAAAGTCTGAAAATACCTTAATCGTTTTTACCCCTTTTTTTATGGCCATGACAAGTCCCAAAATTAAGGCTTCATATTCAACAATATTGTTAGTACAGGAAAACTACAGTCTATATGCTACTAGATATGATCTACCCTGAGGATCTATGAGTTCAACACCTGCACCCGCACCCTGTTTTGATTTGGACCCATCATATTTTAGTGTCCACATGCCATCTTTACTTTTCTAACCTTTTACCTTGGCATGCTTTTTCTCTCCTATCACTTGTGAGGTGCTGGTCTATTTATTCATGGGTATTTCCATTTGGTCAACTCGCATATGTGTATTTGCAGTTTGCAAATCAGAAAGACAACTACCCTTGTCCTTTATTTCCTCTTCAAAATCCAAAATTAGAGCATCAACCTTACTTTGAAACAATCTTTGTGGTTGATCAAGGTTCACATTTTCCTCTTACAACCCTACCCTCTTCATGCATTTTTTGTATTCATATTCAATGATGTCTTTACACATTCCACAACTCTCCTCAGAATGTGGCCTATCGTGAACTCTACATCTGTCCCTATACAATTTACATTAGACTGGTAGATTCTGTTTATTGCACTCTTCCACCTCTTGTCTAATGGCATGACCAAATTTGCCCATTGCAATATTTTCTTCATTCGAAGAGTTTCCATCAGACTCAATGAATAATGTTGTCTCCTTGCTGACATGTTTTTTTCTAAAGTTTAACATCATGATGTCTTCAATTTGTACCCCATTGTTAGTAATCCTATAAACACCAGGTTCAACAGCAGCATATAATATTTCATTTGTTCAATTATACTTCGTTATCATGTGTTTCATCATGGGTTCTGACTCTATTCTAATCTAATTTGGGACACCTCTCCAAGGTAGCCACATATGTGAAAAATTGGTGGCCATATATCCATTTAATGTCTTGGACCAATCCCTACTTAGCAACATTCCATAAATCACAAGTATGTCCACTATTTGAATGTCAATGAATTGGCTTACCCTGGGGTCTGAAGCTAATTGCATCTAAATGTTCATTAGTTCTCCTATCACACTAACCTTAGATTTATCTAACTGTGTGACAACCTTGGCAGATCTGGTGCGAGTCAGCCCTAGAGTTTTACATATCCCTAAGGGCATTACGTTGGCTAATGCACCAAAGTCCACCATGCAATTGTGTATGTTCTTCCCACACAATCTAATAGTTAACAAGAAAGGAGGAGCATCCTTCTTATCAGCATACATGACTACATTTGTATTGGAAGGTTGCTCAATTTTCTTACTTTTCTCTTTAGATAGTGAATCTCTATTAGGAACAGCTATATCAGCAGCAACCTCATTTGTCATGGATGTATCTAGAGATTTTATGAAAGCATTTCTGATCCCTAGAGTTTTTAGTAGTTCATTCAGAGGTATACTGACCTTAATTTTCTTTATTTCCTCTGACAAGTAGCTCATTAATCTTGTTGTCTCTACTATTTCAGTTTTACTTGTTTGGGTCCTTTGTACTACTGTTCCACTATTTGTATGATGATTAGATTTATGTATGGTGGGATTGTTGCTAGCATTCTGATCTGGGGGTGTATTGAAGTTTTTAGGAGGAATGGAAGTGGTGAAAGGTCCTCCTAGCCTAGTGTTGTTCCTTAAATTGTAGGTGTGGTTTTTATTTGTCTGTTGAAAGGCCTACACCTCTTCTATTTTAGTCAATACCTCATTTTCAATTTCAAAAGGAAACTGAAAAGCATTTAACACAAAGGCTGATTCAGGATAAAGATTTTCACAAAAGTATGGTTTATCCTCTAACAATTCATCTTCTTTCTCCTCTGTAGTTGCAAAGGTAAAGGTTTCTAAAACTAAAGTTGTATCATACCCTAAGGGTACTACCTCATTACCACTGGGAATGAGAAATTTAGAGGTAGGAGGATGCACATCTATATTAAAAATGCTGGCTGCTAAATGGAACTGCGGACAGTCAAGCTCAGCATGGGCATTGGTATTGTGAAATCTACACCAATTTTTAGTGATGTATTGGCCATTTGGATGCCAACTATTTGTTCTGCATCATGATTATCTATATTCTCAAAAGGAGAAGCTGGAGTACCGTTGTTTGGTCTAGTGTTCCATGTTTTGGGTGGCCTAGGCTGATTCTAATTTTTGTTATCGTTACCCCAGGCCCTATTGTCTACCACTGGCCCTCTATTTTGCATTAGTTGCCATTGGTTATGACTTTGATGCTGATTATAGTTTTGGCTCTGATTTGAACATTGGCCTTAGCTATTATTTTGGGTATGGCTCCGATTATAGTTCTAGTCATAATGTTGATTTTGATTTGAACTATAGTTCTGATTTTGGCCTTGGTTATAATTCTGATTTTGAATGAATCCTTGATTGCCTCTTCCATAAAGATTCTAGTTTCTTAGTTGTGTCACTTCGGTGGTCAATCTTTTCAAATGTGCAGTGATCTCTTTAATTTCTTCCCTTTCCTCCTGTGTTTTTTCCACAGTTGTATCTCTAGGAGGTCGAAAGAAAGGCTAACCATTATTTTGACTGTTATTAGAAGTGTTACTCATGTAAGGAGTTATGGCTTGGATTGGGGTAGGACTATACACAGGTGTGTAAAAAGGAACTAGATTTAATAATGGAGTGTGATGCTCAGGGACTCCATTCCAAGGTTGTGCCTGAGTTTGCATCCCAAAATTTCCTCCATTAACAAATGGACTATAGGTTGTGTGCCTCATCTCTTGGTTTACTAAGACTGCCTCTTTATAAGCTTTGGATATTGAATCTATGTCAGGTTTTCTTTTGACAAACATGGCAGTTAAAGGATCCAAGGAAGCATAGTACATGGCTAATAAGGTATCATCATCCACGATGTAAGGGGCCACCAATCTAGAGTAGGCCTTTTGAAATCTGTCATTGAAATTATCAATCAACTCTCCCTCACCTCTTTTTATGGTAGCCAATTTATGATACAAGATGCAAGGATCAATGGGTCCTCTAAATCTAGATAGAAATGCTTCTTCCATAAGTGACCAGGAAGAAATGTAGCCATTGGGTAAGTTTACGTACTAGTTAGAGGCTTGTTCATTAAAGGTGTAGGGAAACAATCTACACACCATGTCCTCGTGTTCTAATCTAGCCCTAAGGCATGCTTCTTTGAATATTCTAATGTCATCTTCTAGATCTTGGTGCAACTGGTATTTGGGACATATCTTTTCCAAATTTTTGGGCATCTCATTATAATAATTGAACACTATGGGAGGATGGACATTGAAATAAGCCATCGCAGGTACTTGTGTTTGACCTGAACCTATAGGAATACCTAGATTTTCTAGGGGATTAGGATCTTTAGGAGGACTAGGACCTCTAGGAGTACCTGAACCAAGATTTAAAGATCTGAATAAAGATCTGTTAGGACTCACAAAGTTATGGATAGTATAAGGTGATCCAGGGGGCGTGTTAGATGAGCTTCCTGGGTGTGTTATTTTAGGGTTCCAAATCAGAGGACTCCTACTTCATCTTATATCAGGTAATTGTACAAATATATCCCCTAAACTGGATCTAGATCTAGTCACTCTATCACTGTTATGAGCCAGTTCTACTTAAAATAAAACCCTAACTCAAGTCAGGCCCTCCTTCTAACACCAGGAAACTGTTGATGATTGTTTTAAGACAATCATAACAATAGTTAAAATTCACATAAAATGAACCAAAACTGACTTGAAAGATATGAAGGAATTGGTTAAGATTCTCTTAATCCCAAGTTTAATATGGTCAGGTCTTGACCTTTTGGGCAAATTTAGTTGGTCGATGTGAAGCTGTAATGTTCAAGGGGCCTTATGTAGTTTAGGGTTTCCTATTGGTTAACTGGACTCAAACTTATGCAAAGAGATTATAAATATCAGTGTGTTGTTCATTCTATTTTTTGTCATAAAAGTGTTATTGTGTTTACAAAGCTTTAAATGATTTATATTGTTGCAAGCTTTTTTCTCTCAAATATTATGAAAACTGTCTACTTTGCAGCTATATATATTTTTCAAATATGAGACAATTTCTTTTAAATTTCTACGTTTTAAGCTAAGTACTTTCAGATGGGTTGGGAAAAGTTAGAAAGATCTAATCTAAACATCATGCATTCTACCAAAGGATCTAATTGTTCTGTTATGCACTTTGTAAATCATATAGCAAATTGATCAAATCCACAGACAAAACCTTAAGTGTAAGTTCTGAGCATTTTCACAAACATACACTTAAAATTGCAAGCTCTAAGAGAAAATGTTTCAAACACAATGAAGAGCAAGAAAACACTCAAAAGATAGATGCAAAATTCCAGATTCAATTGTATTTAGAAACAGACAGTCATATAGGATTTACAATGTCTAAATGACTCTTAGCTTCACTGATCAAACTACAAAAAACTTACAAGCTTTACAGATACAGCGAGGCAGGATGTTCCACACGGCCCTTATTGCAGACACAGGTGACCTCCTTCTTCTACTTCTAAACTAAAAGGTCCCTCTATTCTAAATGTTATACAAATTTCTGTTGCTATAAATCTCTATGTATCTCCTGTGTAAAGTTTTACAGTGTATAGAGCCACAATATATAGACTTGATTGTCCTCAATACAACTAAAAACCTTAGTTAAGCAATGGTTCAAACCTCTGGTTATAGTAATAAATGCTAGAGAACAAGTCTCCCAAAATAAATATCCCTGAGTATACATCAAATCTAGGTGAAATATGCCGTTCTGGAAACCTTAGTAGCTTAATATTAACTTCTGTGGTCTACTGCAATAATGTCTTCAGCTACATTTTGAATTCATCAATGAAGACCCTTGACTTCCTCGCCCTTCATCCTTATCTTCCTCTACTCCTAAGATCGGATCTCCTTTCTATGGCATGTATACAAAGAATTTTCTATATTTTAACTTTTCTTTGAATCCAAGCTTGGTATATCGACATGCATCCTTGAATATACACTGAGTAATGATGCATCCATTTAACCAAATTTAATTCTTTGCTGAGATCTGCTTCGTATGTTTATCGCAGTGCATAAACTACCATGTATGTTTCGCTTTGTATCCTCAAATATACATTTGGATTTTATACATTGGATTAATCGGATTCTACTTCCATTTGAATTCTGGCTTGTATGTTTACTGCAATGTATGCTTTGAAACATATATACAAGCATGGACATATACAAGGATTTATCTCCATTCCATAATGCTTTCGATTCCGCGTTGTATGTATCTCCTTTGTATATTTTGATATGCATTGTTGAAACACACATGGACTTAACCCTGTTTGATAAATTTTTGGTTCCGGCACTTGTATTTGTGTAATGTATGTTTGAAAATATACAAGTCTGAAACTATACAATGACTTAACACTGTTTTAATAACCTTTTAAGTCCACATTGTACGCATACAAACCCCTTTTCAAATCCATGGATATACAACGAATTTACCATATTTAAAACCCTTTTCATGTCCGCCATTGTATATTTCATTCTATGTTACTCAAATATACAAGCCTGCAGACATACAACAAATTAACCATGCTTCATAACATTTGAATTCCGCACGATGTATATTGCCAATGTATATTTTACCTTGTATATTTTGACCTGCCAAACATACAATGCGAGATATATGCAACGGAACTCAAATACCTATTCATTTCAACTCTGAGTTATTTCGGATCCATCCTGTATGTACACATAAATCTTTTGTTTAAAATGCATACAAGGAAAAAGACATACGATCGGCTTTGTATATGAAAGCGATATACAAAGGGGATTGTATGTATATTTCAAATGACCCAATCATGCAAGCAACCCTACTATATGAACTTGATTACAAATGCGACTAAGTATAAAATGACTTTGCACATACAAAGGACTTTGTAAATGCAAACAACAAACCCTTCCCTTGTACATTTTACCAAAATGATCATAACTTGCAAAATATGGTGAATTTTAAGATAGTTCAAAAAGCAACCCTATCTCATTTTTCACAAGGAATCCAACCATATCATGCCCTAGTACTGAAAATACATTTTTTTCTCTATTTTTAATAAAGTTTGCAATTTTAACCCCTTTTTTCCCTTTACCACCAAGCAAAACAACACACACAAAAGGAAAAGCAACAGCCACAGTAGGGGTCCTCATTTTGCTAAGGAGTAAAATGGGGCGTGTTGTGAACATGACAACAATTCTCACTTCATCATGTTTGAAATGATAGTCATAGATAGGTAATGAGCTTGAATCTCATGCACTGACTTGATGTAGTACTCCTTTAGTTGAATACATTCTATTTGAGCTCAATGAATATGAATTATTCCCTCCTAAAATTCAGGGGCAACATGTTGGGCTCAACCCTTATGGGAGCCCATTTTTTACCACATGCTAAAAGGTCTTCAAACCAGCAACATAACTTCTTCTATACCTATAGAAGAAATAAACATGTCAATTTAAAAATAGTGAAGTTTAATGATGTTTCATTTTTAGGTTCTCTTGCATATGAATGATTTGATCATCTAATTGAGTACATCGTGAAGAACGTATTATGCCTCTGTCTAATGAAGTACATCAGATAAATCATATCTGGAGCTCTAACATATCTCTCTCCATCACTGCAGGTTCATTCAAAGGTTAGGAGCAAAGAGGAGTTAGCTCCAACGAGGATCAATTCAAGACTTCAACAGACAATGATAGATATGCCTTGTCCTATTTACTTCATTTCTTCACTTATTTTTTAGATGCATAGTATATTCTTCCTGATATATCAGTTCAGCTATTCCCATGGCTTGTGTGGGACATTTGATCTCTCTTGCTTTCATCTAATGCAATGCTTATTCAGTTGTTGTATCTCATTTGTAAAATTGAATGATTATTGTAATGAAATAAAATACCTCTTATCCATGATGAATCTTCTACAAAGCAACGAATGATAAATTGATTTTCTTTCTAAGGATAAAACTAAACCCTCTTCTCTTCAAGCACTCCAAACTATGCAAGCTATCATAGCAGAAAATGTTAAGAACTTTTCATCTTATAATGAAACAAATGCTTCAGTTCTGCCAATTTGAGCTATAGGTGAAAAATTGGTGACAATAAGCTCTCAAGAATTCAAGTATTGCTTCTTCTTGTGAAAAAGTATCTAAAGGAATATCTCCTGGAGGAGAATTCATGTCTATCATCTCAAGAAATATCAGATTGAGTGTTGATATTGTGTTCACATTAAGATTAGGACATTTATGGCTTTTGGTTTCCTTGAAAGGATTATATACAATGCCACTTGAGTAATGTCACAAAGCAACTTCTATAGATACTCAAATCCCCAATTGATTAATATAGCAACCATTACCTACATAATTGCAATTCTTATAGATAATATGAAATCCCCAACCATAAAGAGAGGCCATTTCTCTAGAAGAAGGTGGAGCCTCATAGGTCTAATAATCTGTAGTATAAGTAAGAGTGTGTAACGTCAGAAAATGTCACCTTAGGGGCTTTTCCCTTGTAAGGTTTAGCTCCCAGGTATTTTATTTACATTTAGGACATCTTACATCATATTTTGACATCCTGATGAAATGATCCCGAAGTTTCATGATAAATGGGACCTAGGGGTATCCCTTGAAACTAACACTGACCAAAATAGGGGGGATGAATTGGGCGCTTGCCCCCTAGTCCTGCCCTATTTTAGGTCAGTCTCAAATTTTGGCTGTCGGCTTGTGACTGTTATTTATGTCCTATGCCGACACGGTAAGTTTGAATTATGAAATTCTTGGCGAGAGTGTTTGTAGTTGCATATATAAGCATGTTTAGGCATTCATTTGTAAACCAGAGGATTAGAAGATTACAACTAGATGAGCATTGGCATTCTAAAGGTGATTCAAGGCTTTCGTTATGTAGCAAGAGCAGATTTGTGTTGTTTATGTATTTGTATTTGCAAATTTGAGTAATCATCTGCTCATGGCATGAAGAGATTTTTCCTCCTATGAGATCTTCACTACAAGGTGACATCATTTGTGTTTTTAAGCATTTATCATTTGGTTTTTCCTTTGCCTCCCAAGCACATGAACTCTCTATCTGACAACGATGTTTGGAAGGCTTGAGTGTCTCTCTAGGGCTTGACTAAGGCAAGCCTCTAAACACCACAACCCCCTCCCAAAGTTTTTGTGATTACAGGTTATAGTTTGAAGATACAAGAAAAGTGGAGTTGTAGGAGGGCATTACAAAGTGTCAGATTTGTAGATCAGAGTTGAAAATAGCACCCTAGACTTGGGCGCCCACCCTTTAGTCCTTTAGATTATGTGATGGGAAAGTAACTGATACAGCAAGAACAAGTTGCAGATCAAGCTTCCAAATCCTGACAAAAACCTAGGCATTGGACTTGAGTGCCCACTCATTAGTCCCCAACTATTCTGTTTCCTGAACTTTGAAAATAGGTGCTCATTTATCTATCATTTACATCTTCCTGTCGCAGTGTTTTCAGTAGTAATTTGTCCATTTGCTTCCGTAATTGCATAATTAAGGTTTTAAGGTATAATTGAGCATAATTGGTAATCAAATTACACAAATCCAAGTTTCCCTACATCTCACAGTGATGAAGGGCCTGATATTACTTTGCCACTCAACCCAAGGTCCTTGAATGTAATTGGTGATAGGAGGATAGGCATCAAACTAATCAAACATCAACATTATCATTTAAACCCCTTTTACACCCTTTACATTTTGGTGAACACATGTTGTTGGAGTTGTTTGTACCTTGCTAAGTGTTTTTGTTCATATGTGCATTGATATCATTCATTCATATTATCATTCATCTTATTGCATTGGAAAACTTACAAAAGAATTGCAAAACTTGAAAAATTGGCAACCCTAGATTGCACCTTCGTATGGTTTCTATTTTGAATTAATTAATGTGAATTTCATCAAATTTCTGATTTTTGCATTAGATCTGAGATAAATTGCAGAAAATTATAAAAATCCAATCACTTGCATTGCATTTTCATCATTAAATTGCTAGGGTTTTGTTAGAAATTTTGAATTTTGCATATAACCTAGTAATTTTAAAAACTAGGGTTTGTAGGTAAAATCTTGTTTCATATTTTTTTACTAATCTTAGACACTCATTCAAATTTTAATTTTTTTGTAGTGTTGCATTTTAGTGTAAATTTGCATTTAGATCTCAAAAAATTGCTTTTTTACATAGAAAATTTTAACAAAAACTAGCATTTTTCATTAGATTTGCACTTGCATTTTGCATGGTAGGGTTTGGAAATCATTTTTAGATCTAAGAGGACTTAATTTTCATCATAAATCAGATTTTATCACATTCATATAGCATTTTACATCAAGATCTCAAACCTAGAGCTTGAAAAGCCTTGATTTTCACTAGATTTGGCCTTATCGACTCTCTTGATTTGCACTATAGGCATGTTGTAAAGAATATTTTTTCATTAATTTTATATTATCAGATTTATTATCTTATTCCCCTCCTAAAATTCTTTACAACACCTCTTTATTGGGCCCTTGTATTGAAATTTTGGTGAAAATTTGCACATTTTTGCTATATTTGCCCTAGGGTTTGACCTAGTTTGCATTCCAAGCATGTTGTAAAATATTTTATGATTCTAGGTAACTGATATAATTGTTATTATCTTCTTCCCCTCCTCAAATTATTTACAACACCTTTTTATTGGGCCCTTGTATGGAAAATTTGGCAAAATTTTTCACATTTTAGCTAATTTACCCTAGGGTTTGACCTAGTTTGCACTCCAAGTGAGTTGTAAAAATATTTTCTGAATAGGTGACTGATATTATTGCTATTATTTTCTTCACCTCATAAAATTCCTTACAACAGCTCTTTTATTAGGTCTTAGGATTGAAAAATGGTGAAAAATTACATATTTTAGGGCATTTTCACTAGGTTTTGACTTATCATCATCTTAGATTTGCATCAAAAGTGTGTTGTAAAGGATATTATTGTTGTATTGGACTGATATCAGACATATTATTTTCTTCCCTTGATTAAAATCCTTACAATACCTTTTCTTTCATATATTTGCATTGAAAAAGTACAAAAAACCATTTTCTTCACCTCATAAAATTCCTTACAACAGCTCTTTTATTAGGTCTTAGGATTGAAAAATGGTGAAAAATTACATATTTTAGGGCATTTTCACTAGGTTTTGACTTATCATCATCTTAGATTTGCATCAAAAGTGTGTTGTAAAGGATATTATTGTTGTATTGGATTGATATCAGACATATTATTTTCTTCCCTTGATTAAAATCCTTACAACACCTTTTCTTTCATATATTTGCATTGAAAAAGTACAAAAAACCAAGCATTTTAGGTCATTCTTGCATATAGTTTTTCACTTGTCTTTTGCATACTTTTGGAAAACTTTTAAATCTGATTTTGCATTGATTTGAACACTTAAAACATATGGCTTCTAATCATAAAAACAACAATAGGTTCCCTCATAGGCCTTACATGAAGAGAAAGGTCCTCGAACCTGAAATTGTGTTTACACCTCATGATAGATCAATCAGATAACTGAAGAACCTCTTTACATTATTGTGAAAATAATGGGAAACCCTGTAGATATAACACTTATTGATCCTGATTGTATGACTAATGTCGCCATAGAAGAGTTCCTCTTTGCACATCAATTAATGCAAGGATCTTATGACCCTTCGGACATGATGATTAAAACATATGTAAGGGAACTTTTATAAACACTTCTGGGAATATATTATTGTTGGTCACAGTATTTGAGAAACATGTAGAACAATGGTTTGATGTTGTCCCCATTTCTGACCTCTTTCGCATTAAATTGGGACACCCTTGATTAAAGGCTATGAAAGTTGTCCCTTCAATAATTCATAACTATCTAAAATTTCCTTTTGATGGACATGTGATTATTATCCCTTGTAATAAGTATAAACCTTTGGTTGCAAGAAAACATTGTACACTGGATTACTTTTGGGACAAATCTGAAAAGAAACTATAGCCATGAACATACTTTAACTTCTTAAGCTATAGAAATTATAAAGTAAAGTTATTACATCCAATGGCTGATCCTCCTATGCAAGAAATAACAAAAGAGAAGCAAACTGCATTTGAAGAGAACCCTAGACTGAAAGGACAAGGTCCCTATGCTAAGGTTCGTCCGCCACCATCCTTACAAGGATCGGGAGGTAATTGTTGATAACAAAACATTCCACATAGACAAATAAGATTTGATCCTGGTTCTTCTTCTTCTAGAACACAAAAACCTATGAAAGAGCAAAGCCCTATCTTACAAGAGATAAGTGGTAAGAGAAAAAGAAACAGAAAAGTGAGAGAAAGAAGGAGAAGACAAGCCTATACCATACACCTTACATCACAGAAAGAAAACATTGATCCAAATATTGAAACAAACAAAGATGATCCTAAGAATGAACAACCTAAAGACAAGAGTTGGACTATGGTACCTTATGTCCCACTTTCCTCTAAAAATTGGGAGTGGGAGGATGACAATGATTTACTTGATGACGAGACTTAGCACAAAGACCTTACAAGTAAGTATCTCTAACCCTTTATCTCTCTCATGATGTGATTCCCCTGTGATGTGTTATGTGTTGTTTAGGCCTCCTAGGATGACTCCTGATTCTCTTGTAAGCTCTGGGATACTAGGAGACTGCCTCTATTGTGACCTTTTACTATTTGTATCATTATTCTTCTATATTGCCTCTCTCTTTAATTCCATTGTTGTGTGTTGTGTCTTATGGAAATAGCGTTACGGTTGGTGAATTGGGGGCACCCTCCTATGTGACTATCCTTAAGACACTTGTTTCTCCTCTCTTATTTATTGTTTCCCTTCCTCTAGTGTTTCTATCTAGCAGGAGGATGATGAAAAACATTTATATTGATGCAGACCTAGCATCCCTTTAGCGAGAAATCAAAAATTGGACTTAGTTCCTAATATGACGATGGGGTTGTAATGTTTTATCTAATGCTTGGCTAGTAGAAGCACTCTATGCTTTCTATGTAGTGATTTTGATGATGTTTTTATCTCACTTACAAAATATAACAATACTGCTGCTCCGCACACTTTGTCTGTCTTTGAATCTTGCCTTGGTGACACTCAGTTTTGAGATTTTCAAGATATAGCCCCACAGTTATCCTCGATCTCTGAATTCACAATATAACCTTAGCTCTTTATGTGATTAATCATATGCATTGATGTTGTTGTTTATCATGATTATGTAGACACTAACATGTTTCTTGCAAGGATGTGTTTGTGGGAACATTTGGTGATCATAAAGTACATGTCACTTCTGAGGGGCATGGGTTTTGCGAGAGTCTGTGTTCCCTTGTGTGTTTTCTTCCTACCTGAATGTGCTTGATATCGATACCAGATATCAACCACCTTAAGGTGGGGGCATATATAAGGTAAGTTGTCTATTGTAGATGTTAGCAATGTGCTTGTCGTCAGGTGCAATTTAAAGACTGGTGGCAATGAGTCCCTCTTGCACTCTGAGTTTGTTTGTAATAAATCAATCAATCAATCATCTTAAGCCCTCTGCAGAGGTAGGGGTGGTGTATCTCTTATGGAGAGTGCCCATCCTATCATTTTCAAAAAGTCCTCATCGAGAGGTAGGGAGCGATTCTGTGACTAACTCAACCCTTAAGTGTGTTTTTGGTGATTATTGTGGTGAAGCCCAATCATTAGTGTGTGTTTGTAATGTGCCTGAGATGGTGATGAGCCTAGAAATAGGAACACTCCATCACTTGTCTGTCATGTTTTCTCCATGTCTTTGAAGTGTGGGTGTTTGGTGTTTAGCATGTTTGTTGCCCCATATGCAGTCAAAAGACAAACGTGATGAGTGCTTCCTACATTTTGGGAGGTTTGGTGTGTCTTGTGTGTGTGATGCCTAGATATATGTAGTTTAAAGACCAATGCAATGAGTGCTTCCTGCATTATGGGAGGTGTGTTTACTTTCCTTTACTTGCATATGCATTTCATATATATGAGAAAAAGAAAAGAAAAGAAATCATTCTTGTCTTCTATGCATTAACTTTCTTCTATGTGTTTACTGTATTCTTTGTGTTTTGCATGATTGTAACTATCTTCTCCATGTTTTGCATACCTGTCATTATCTTCAATGTGTCTGGCGTGTCTTCTCCATGCTTGGCATGTTTACTGCGTTTATTGATCGTACTTTAATGCATGTATTGGCCTTGCATTTATACATACATTAAAGTGGGGGCTAAATGTAACATCAGAAAATGTCCCCTTGGGGGCTTTTCCCTCGTAAGGTTTAGTTCCCAGGTCTTTTATCTGCATTTAGGACATCTTGTATTATATTTTGACATCCCAATGAAATGATCCCTAAGTTTCATGACAAATGGGGCCTAGCGGGATCCCTTGAACCTAACCCTGACCAAAATAGGGGTGAGGACTTGGGCACCTCTGCCCTAGTCCTTCCCTATTTTGGGTCAGTCCCAAACTTTGGGTGTCAACTTGTGACTATTATTTAGGTCCTATGCCGACACGGTAAGTTTGAATTACAAAATTCTTGGCAAGAGTGTTTGTAGTTGCATATATAAGAATGTTTAGGCATTCATTTGTAAACTAGAGGATTAGAAGATTACAACTAGATGAGCATTGGCATTCTAAAGGTGATTCAAGACTTTCATTGTGTAGCAAGAGAAGATTTGTGTTGTTTATGTGTTTATATTTGCATATTTGAGCAATCATCTCCTCATGGCATGAAGAGCTTCTTCCTCCCATGAGCTCTTCACTACAAGGTGACATCATTTGTGTTTTTAAGTATTTATCATTTGGTTTTTGCCTCTGCCTCCCAAGGGCATGCACTCTCTATCTAACAATAGTGTTTGTAAGACTTGAATGTCTCTTTGAGACATGACTGAGGCAAGCCTCTAAACACCACAACCCCCTCTGAAAGTTTTTATGATTGCAAGTTATAGGTTGAAGATATAGGAAAAGTGGAGTTGCAAGAGGGAATTACAAAGTCAGATTTTCAGATCAGAGTTGAAAATAGCACCCTCGACTTGGGCACATACTCTTTAGTCCTCTAGATTTTGTGATGGGAAAATCTTTGATACAGCAGGAATAGGTTTTAGATCAGGCTCCCATATCCCAACAAAAACCTAGGCATTGGACTTGGGTGCCCGCTCATTAGTCCCTGACTATTCCACTACCTGAACTTTGAAAATAGGTGCTCATTTATCTGTCATTTTACATCTTCCTTGTTGGAATCATTTGCCGTTGCGCCAAAATCTCAAGCTATCAATGCTCGCTACAAATGCCAGACTTAACCCAGATCCACAGGAGACTCACAGCCATGTCACAAATCCTAAGGTTAGCATTGAACGCCTCACTGACAAGGGGGCAGCTCACTGCCAACAATCCCTCCCTCAACGCAACCCGAGGGATTCGAACCCGTGACCCATGGCTCTGATACCAATTGTTGGAATCATTTCCCATTGTGCCAAAAGCTTGAGCTATCAATGCTCGCTACAAATGCCAGACTTAACCCAGATCCACGGGAGGCTCACTGCCATGTCACAAATCTCGAGGTCAGCATTGAACGCCTCACTGACAAGGGGGCAGCTCACTGCCAACATTCCTATCGCATCATTTTTAGTTGTTTGTCCATTTGCTTTCATAATTGCATAATTAGGGTTTTAAGTTATAATTGAGCATAATTGGTAATCAAATTACACAAATCCAAGTTTCCCTACATCTCACAATGATCAAGGTTTTGATAGTGCTTTGCCACTTGACCGAACGTCCTTGAATGTAATTGGTGAAAGGAGGATAGACATCAAACTAATCAAACATCAACACTATCCTTTAAACCCCTTTTACACCCTTTATAGAGTGTTATCTATGTTTGTCACAAAAGAAACTGTAGGTTTCTGAATAGAGTTCTTAGATGAGATCGATGCAACATTTGAAGTTTTAGGATTAGGGTTGTTGAGTACGTATTCTCCCATAGAGGCAGGAGTAAAATATAATGAACCCCAATCATCACCAAGGAATGCATTTGATTGTTGTGAATCTTGCACAATATTAGTTGTTGCAAGAGAATTTGATGGATCAAACTTCAAGTTGTTTAGGATCTTATGTTGGACAACTTGTTTTTGCATTTCAATATATAAACAATTATCTAGTTCAAGTTAAGCTTCAATAGTATGTAGTTTATTTTTAAAAATAAACTTTATTAAATGATGAAGGGTAGATGACACTGTAGATGGTCTACCAAGAATCATGTTGTATGATAAGGAACCAGGCATGACATGAATCAAGGTAGATAAAGTCATAGGCCCAACATGTACAGGTAAAGTTATAGTGCATATAGACTATCTTCCAACATTTTCAAAGCTGCAAATGCTAATTCTATCCGATTTAATCAAAGAAGTATTAATATTAATATTATGTACAAGTGAAGACCACAAACATTAAGAGCCTATCTATTATCAATCATAAGTCGCTTGATCAATTTCTTCTTTATTGTAATGAAGATAATTAAAGGATCATATTGATTTTAAACTTCAATGGAAGGCAACTCATGTTGTTGAAATAGAATGTCTATTTTTGTAGCATGCATATAGTCTAAAAGAGTTGCCACATCATTCAACTTGACAAAATATGGTACAATCACCTTTTGTAAAGCTTCTTGTAGCAATCTATGGTATGTAGGTGAAGTTTGTATAAGTTCCCAAAGAGAAACCTTAGCAGGAGTAGAATGAAACTACTCAACAAGATCATAATCTTGACCAACTTTATGTGTTAAAGGAGGTGCTTGAGGAAGCATAGGTTGAAAAGCTGGTAAAGATATCAGAATGCTCAATTTTTGTTTACTTTGTTTGTTATTACATGTGTTATATGTATGAGCAACCATAGTATGACTAGGTTGTTATAATCTTTCTTATTGGCTTCAATGTATTATTTGTTTACAATGGTTATAGATGTGATTAGGTGATCGAGAAGAAGGCAGAAGACCTCTAACAGTGAGCATTAGTTTAGATTTTGGTTGAACAACATTCAAACACAGGTTGACCACCACTTTCAACTTTACATGTTCTTCTTGAGGTTTAGGAACATAGATTGTATTTACTATTCTTTGAAACACTTATGGTTTTTGAGTCATAGTGGAATATTCAATGGAGTTAAAGTCCTCAAGGTCTTCATCTAACATATTGAAATCATCATAACTAAATGACTCATCATACACATTAAAGTCTTGTAAGAAGTAATCCAACATTACATCATGTTTTAATTAATCCAAGATTTAAATGTAAAACAAGATAGCATAAACTTTGTGAAAATGAAACAATATATCACTATGCAAGTCACAAAGTTGTAATTTCAAGCACTTTTAATGAAAAGCCAAAGATATCAAGCAAGATTCAATAAATACACTTTTCATAAAAGAGGTTTTGTAATCTAAATTTTATTTAGGATAGCAAACTATTTTAGATCTGACGTAAAAATGATGCTAATTCTTTAAAGCATGGGTTCACAAAAAATGTTTAGTGGAAAAAGTGAGACAATGATAGTTTACATAAACTAAATCAAGCTCCCTTTCACTCACAAAACATTGGGACATGGGAACTGAGCTTTCTCACTATGAAGGATCAATCTACTAATTTCTAGGTCCCTTTTATGCTTGTTGTGACTGATCAAATGCCTCAATTAGGTTTTAACAAGCTTCAAGCACTCACAAAGCATGAAACCCTAATTGCAAAGTATGTGATAATAGATAGAGTTTGGACATAGATGCTGAAAAATAGATCAGAGAAATGTAGAGTAGGGATCACAGAGAGTATGTACTTAGAAATTGAGGTTCTATTAGACTAGGGCACCTGCCCCAATGTCCTGAAAGTTTCCAATGGCTGAAATCTCTTGTACCTGATGTCTGAGTGTCCTTAGAGAGTTCCAAATCTAGAATTAAATACCCAGTTAGACTAGGGTGCCTGCCCTAGTGTCCCATTTATCTTGTGATGTCAAAACTCAAATTTCAATGATGACTATATCTACAATACCTGTCATTCCTCTACTCCTTTTCACTAGATCTTTTCAAATACGAATTACACATACAAAAGGAGAAAGATGGTTGTGGCTATATAGGAGATTGCCTCAGTCAAGCCTCATCTTTTGTATTTCTACCTCAACAATAGATAAGGATACAAATCTATAGTTGTGTGTGCTAATAGATCACATGTGTATGTAGAAAATGTAAAACCCTAGATGACTCAAGCATCAAGGAAAGATCAACACATTGCTTCACTCAAGGAAACAACAACATCACCTCAAGGAGATTATTGCAATGAAGACTTGTAGAACATGAAGGCAAGGTAGTCGTATCCACAGAGGGTTCCCAAGCTCAAGTTGGAGGCTTCAACCCTTCTCCTGATCATACAAAGGGCTTGAAAAAACCCAAGGAAGAGCAAGATAGACTCAAGATCTTGATACCTAATCTCCACTAATTATCTCCTTGATATCAAATTCAAATAACTTCTAAGAGCATCAACAATGTACTAATCTTCAATGGCAAAAGAGATAGAATTTTGGCATAGTAAGCTTGCATATAAATTATGTGTGATAAAATGATTTTCAATTCTCTTTAAATACCTAACCTTAGAAATTTAAATATTTGAATAATGTGCCGACATCACATGAAAACCAAAATTTGAATTCAAAATCTCGTGGTGCCCGACATAAGCTGACATGCTACCAAAACTCTATTTTAAGGAGATCATGTCTAGACCCTAGTTTTTCCATCAAGTCTATTTTGGTGGTGCCATTCATTGCAGGAGGACAATTTCTAACATAACAATATTAATCTCAACACCATGAATAATTTCCTATTATGAGGGAGGAATAGCCATTAGATTTTTAAACCAGAGTAGTATAAGGTGAACAATGATTTTATATTATTCTCAACACCAATATGAGAAACTAAACTATTTCAGACTTTTCACCCTCGAGTCTCTTTCCCAATTCACAAAGCTTATGGTTGTGTATTGAACTTTTTAAATCACTCCCTCACCCCATGATGGAATGAATGTGGGATAATTAATCAAGCCAACTTTTCACCCTCAAGCCTCTTTCTGAATTCAAAAAGCTTATGGTGTGTATTGAACTTTTTAAATCACTCCCTCACCCCATGATGGAATGAATGTAGGATAATTTCTCAAGCCAAGTAGCGTACGGTATGCTTTTTAATTCAATAATTTTTATTATTTAATTAAACCAAAGAAGTACATGGTGAACAATGATTTTATATTATTATCAAAATCATGAAACATTTGATATTGTGGGGGAGGAATATCCAATATGAGAAACTAAACTATTTCAGGCTTTTCACCCTTGAGCCTCTTTCCCAATTCACAAAGCTTATGGTGTGTATTGAAATTTTTAAATCATTCCCTCACGCCATAATGGAATGAATCTAGGAAAATTTCTCAAGCCAAGAAGCATGTGGTAAGATTTTTAATTTACAATTTTTAATATTTAATTAAACCAGAGCACATTCATTTAATATTCACAATCCTCATTTAATATGTAAAAAACTTTGACCTCTAGGAGAATTAAAAACAAGTGCAATGGTGGATTTTGCTCAATAATGGGTGTATAGTGAATAAAGAAAGATGTATACTCAACAAATGAGCCTTCAGGGATAATTTAGCTACTACCAATAGCAAAAAGCTATGAAAAAAACATAGGAAACACAAGGTCATTAAAAAGTCTATGAGTTTTGAATGAGCAAGGTGGTCCTGCCATTGGACACATAAGATTCATATAACATACCGAGACTCACTAATGAGGTGAGAGTATGCACCACTAAGATGAGATTGGGTTGGCCACCACTAAAGGTGACATGTGGAAAGAAATTATTCACCATTAAGTCCATGTTGGAAGAGGTCAAGCCAATCATAAAGGACTAGGTAGTTGTAGATTTAAACAAATGGATCCCATTAATGATGTCACCAAGATACACATGACAATAAGAACTGGGTCCTCATACACTGCCACATGGAGTTGAGTTGACACTAAATATATATGGACCAATGAGGATATGCCACTTAAGAAGCAAGTGCACTTAATTGTTGAATTAGAGTAGCTAATAACAAAAGGGTAAATAGTGATAAT
The DNA here is from genome assembly GCA_027924645.1 of Cunninghamia lanceolata. Lineage (NCBI taxonomy): Eukaryota > Viridiplantae > Streptophyta > Pinopsida > Cupressales > Cupressaceae > Cunninghamia > Cunninghamia lanceolata. The sequence goes on from BSBN01000551.1 coordinate 3,366,157, forward strand.
TTTGGGAGAAGATTAGATGGTGCATGCATGAGGGAGATGATCCAATGGTTAGATTTAACCCTCCTACATATGTGATCTAATCATATAAAATAAAGACAATATATTTGATTATAGTTTAATCAAAGGCTACATCTAGATCATCCTTTTAGTGATAAGCACCATCTTGAGATTAACATTGACTGATCAATTTGTTATGATAGTTTTGTCTCTGAAATATATAGCTCCACAAATCCTAGAAAGAAAACTCAAAACCTAGGCTTGATGAATATGAGCCTAGCAAGATGAACTAGAAATCACGATTAGAATATGGAAAATAATAGCTCAATTTCTAAGAGAGGGAAACCCTTTTTTCACTTTAGATTTTGTTAAACCTAAGATGATGTTCCTAACAAACTTTAATAATATAATGAAAGAGAAAGAATAATGATAACATTAGGACTTTAACAACCATTTTGTAAGGATAATTTAACCCTCATTATTTATCACTAATTCTTATTAAATGTTTATTTAGATATTTATTTTTAAGTTTTCAATACATGGATATTTACTTAAATTTAGATATTTGTAAGTCTATTTAGATATTTATTTGTAAGTTTTCAATATGGGTATAATTACTTACATTTGTAAGTTTTTGATATGGATATTTACATATGAGTACTCAAATATTTATTTATTTTTCTTCTAATTGTAAATGCAGGTCATCCAATGGATGAAATACCTACATGCGATTAATTTGTAATAGATGATATTTTGCAAAACCTCCCACCCATTCCACCTCAAAACTCCCCACCCCTCCACAACAAACCCCCCCACCCCCTCAACCTAATGAGGCTTGCTTGGGAAAGAATATAAATTTAAACATAAAAATAATTTAAGAAAAAATTAATTTGATTCAAAATCAGCCTCACATGCCCCTCATGTAGTATAGGTTGCATCTTCAATGCAAACCATTATTGAGTCTATTAGGTCCATTGATGTCAATCTAGATAGTTCCATCTTCAGTGGGAGGAGATGAGGCAATCTTATGCAGATGGTCTCTCATATAGAGAAATTCTTGATCTTCATATTACAAAACAAACTTAAGCCCCATACTTTGTTGACCCTGCAACAAATCAACCTATACATTCAACAAAAAAAAAAAGAATTTCAATTAGGTGGTGTAGGCATCATGAGATTGTATGAATTTTTTGGGAGTGATGGTGGATGGTCTTTGATCATCCACTGAACGCTAATTTTGAGGTTCCATCATATTTTTTGTGTAAATTATGGAAAAAAAATTGAATTGGGTTTAAAATCAAATTATTTTGACATTAGAGCATTCCAGGGTGTTGGTGGTGGCATGCCACAACATAGGGTAGGGGCATACATCAATCCAAATCAACCCATTCCTATTCCACCCATCATTGCTCCTATTTTTCTCAATATTCTTGCATCCATTTAACACCAAATAGTGCTTACGACATTAGGAGCATTGAGTGCACTCTCAAGAAATCTCACTGAACAAGCTATCCACATGGTAGCTAAAGTCAGTGGTAGAGAGCATGGAGGAGTTGGTGCAACTATTCCTAGCACCTCACACATGTCGATCTACCACATTTGTGTCAAAATTGTAATCAACCATGTTATGGTCCTACTCATGCATCTAGATGCAACTCATCATAGGACTTACCATGTTATGTACATGTTTATCATCCTGATAGCTTAAAGTCCTAGATTATAGTTTAGTTTCATTTTATGTACATGTTTAGAATCACAACTTATCATAGGATTACCATGTAGGCCTATGCAACTTTTTGGTGCTTACACACTCAGATGCTTTTGCATCAAAATGACAATGTTTTAGATATGGATCAAAAGGTAATAGGTTGTCAAACATTGACAATTAATATTCAAATAATTTTATATTTGATAATTTTTTATATAGTTAAAGACATATAAAAATAATTGCACAAAGAGAGTTATCAGTGGCATTAAGGGGATGAATGTGATTGTGTACATCAAAATAAATTAGAGCCAACAAAGTTTTTTTAAAATAACTAAACATATATATTTTTAAATAATTATAAATATATAGCCAACATATTTTTATTAAATAAATGAACATAAAAATAAATCCAATAAAATAATGTGTATAAATATAAGTAGTACTCAAACATAAATTTAAGAAAATTAAATAAAATAAAAAGAGAGCAAATTGAATTGAGAGAAGTTTAATGCATAAGGAGAAGAAGTTTAATCCATAAGGAGGAGAAGTTTAATTGGTAAGGGCACTATGTAGCCATCTCTTTTTTGTTCTTTCTTGCAAAATAAATTTATGAAGTGATGTAATGTTATTGCTATTATTTATATAATGTTAGATTAGCCATTTCTTATTATTTACTATTTTCTACTTATAGGCTATTCATTAAAATAAAAAGAAAATTATAGTGTAAGTGGAGCTTAAATTATGGAACCTATAAACTATAATTTATTTAATTTTTTTTTGCATAAACAAATCTTTGAAAACTAGGGTAAATTATTTACTCTAGTTTAATGAGGGCTAGGGTTAGGGTTCTTCAAACTTTAAAAGCCACAAAAAATTAATATTTAGTTTAATGACCTTTATTTTTAGATTTTTAAATATAGGTGCCTCAAGACTCTCTCAGCATCTTTTAGATAGATGTATTTAAGATATCTATGATAGTACTAAATAAAGTTACATAGCATTAATATTATATGAATAATTAATTATGATGAGACACATTATAAAGTGGCATTAAGGGGATGACTATGATAATCTACATAAAAACTAAATAAGCCCACATATATATTTTTTAAATTATGAAGTAAGTGTTTTAAATTTAAAATATATATTATAAAGTAACTATTTTAAATTTAAAATATCTAACCCACATATTTTTATTAAATGAATGCATATAAGAATTAAATTCGTATTTTAGATAGATTAAATATAATATATTAATTAATTCTATTTAAAATAGGTCTATAGATATTGTTTTGGAGGCATATTGAACTTATATGTGACAAAGTAATTTAAAACTCTCTGTGTATTTTAGATAGATTTTTCTAAAGATTGGTATGCTCATTTTATTTTAATTGGATTATCTTTTATATAATGATTAATGTATAAATAGTATATTTTAATGTCAAAATAGTAATAGTCTAAATCTAACCTCATTATATCTACACATATCAAGGATTTCATTTTTTTCGGTAAAAAATTATTTATTAAAACTATGCATCAAATACCAAAACCACATTGTCAATTCATTTCATTATAAGCAATTGAAGTATTAGATTTAAAGAAAAACCTTAAATATGTTATATTTAAAGACAAACCCTAAATATCTACACATATCTTATTAAAGACAAACCCCAAATATATTATGCTTAAAGACAAACCCTAAATATCTATCACATAGGGTGAGCTCACATTTCATTATAAGAAAATTAAATTGAAGTGTTATATTTAAAGACAAACCATAACTCACTCTTATTAAAATCTTTTTGCTACTATTGTGTCATGTGTCAATGGAGTTTGATGTCTAAGATTCATATTTAAAGACAAACCCTAACTCACTCTTATTAAAATCTTTTTGCAACTATTGTGTCATGTGTAGGTGGAGTTTGATGTCTAAGATAGGTTATCTTATATTTAAAGACAAACTCTAACTCGTTCTTATCAAAATCTTTTAAAGACAACCCCTAAATATCTACACAGATCATGAGTTTATATTTCTTTATAAATAGACTAGATTATCTTTAAAGACAAACCCTAACTCACTCTTATTAAAATCTTTTTGCAACTATTGTGTCATGTGTCCGTGGAGTTTGATGTCTAAGATACTACTTGTTATAGGTTATCTTATATTTAAAGAGAAACCCTAACTCATTCTTATCAAAATCTTTTAAAGACAAATCCTAAATATATTATCTTATATTTAAAGAGAAACCCTAACTCATTCTTATCAAAATCTTTTAAAGACAAATCCTAAATATCTACATAGATCATGAGTTCACATTTCATTATAAATAGACTAGATTTTAAGTATTATATTTAAAGACAAACCCTGACTCATTTTGTGAAAATCTTATTGCAACTATTATCTTCTCCCTTGGTGGAGTTTGATGTCTAGGATAATTACTGTTATAGGCTACCAAAATCTTGAGAGGAGGGAAGAGGCAGTCAAGCCGTACTCGTGTGATGGCCATGGTAACGTGTTTTGTATATACTCCCTCACGCTGGCATGCGTGGCAGGAAAAGTAGCAGGTGGCTGCCGAAGAAAGATGGAGAAAGGATTGAGGCAAATGCAAGGCATAGTATGGGTGAAGGGGGAATGAAAAAAAAGGGGGGAAGGTATGGGGGATTTGCTGGGAGACTGAGGCTCACGCAGGGGGATGATGGCCATGGTTGTAGAATTTGGCTTTGCACCTACCAGTTACATTGACTAGTAAGTTTCTAAAGCCTTTTAAAAAAAAAAAAAACTTCTATTGAGGTATTCTATCAAATAGGGAGGATGTTAACAAAGGTTGAGGATTTGGTCTTTACGCCCGCTAGTTGCATATACTTCAAATTTCTTGGGATTTTTTTAGAAATCTCATTTCCAACATATCCTGTAATCATGGCATTCCAGTAGACTGCTTTTCTTTTAGGCAGTTTTGAAACAATTACACCATCTGGCAAAAATAAAATAAAATAAAAATTCCCCTTCAGATATGCTTGAAAGATTTCCCTTCATTATTGCTAGAGATCTAATACTGTCCGCATTTTTATAGCGTGAGTGTATGCTTTATTTTCTTAGATTGCTTCCTTTAGTTTCACCAATAATCTCACAAGAAAATTGGCCCTGTTTAAAATGATAGAAATGGTTCACATATCTCACAACAATTTCTCTTAAAACAATGTTGAAAATAAGCTACGTTGCAGTGTGGCAGTCAGCACATACTCGAAGGTTCTGAACAACCCTAATAGTTGTGCTACGGTCATGTTTAAGAAACCAAATGCCAATTGCTAACTTTTCACTATGATGGCAGAGAAATAATACTATGTTCCTCCTCTTCCCCAGCCTGAAGTAAATGTCTTGAATCTGGAAAATACAATGCTGCTTTTATCTTCCAACCATTTTCCTTAACATTCAATAGATCCCCTGTGCCTGCGGATGAACAGTCTCCAACATAAAAAAAATGTATGCTATTTTATAACCTTAAATCCAACTGCACCCAGGGATTATTTTAATTCTTTTATCATTCATCAATCTATCAGCTTCTAAAAGTTTGTTCCTCTTGCTCAGTCTTATGCATACATATGTTAAGTTAAATGTTTTATTTGCAGAAATTAATTGGTCTGTTAATTCCTTACATTAAGTCTATTCAAAACAGAATCTTGTAAAAGTAAACATGTAAAGATTTGCCTGTTTCCAAATAACCGCCTGTTTGATTTATTATTTTTTTCAAAAGGATCCTTCTTCCATTAAAGAAAATGTCAATTTTCTATATAACTCTCTTGGTCAAATTATCTACAATGCCCTATCTCCATTTTCTGGAGAGAGAAAAAGACTATGAATTATTACCCTATTAATTTTTCCTCTAAATTTTAAACCTTATAATGTGCTTAATATTATCTTTTACATGATGGTTCCTTTTATTCTTTCTTATACATTCTTGAACTAAGTTAAATGTTAAAAAGAAAAGTCTTTGATTAGTGTGTTGTAATATCATTCTATGTTATCTTCCTATTACAGCTACTGCTTGCTACTTACATTTGCATTTTGGAGAGGGTGATTATATTTATAGTGATTCGAATACAAAATCATGTGTTATAGTGTATAGATATATTTTATGGTGAAAGAGATGGAAGATTTAAGATAAATTAGTTGTTTATTAGTACCTGCCTTCGGTTGGTACTATTGCAATGAGTTCACACTTATCTAGTTATTAATCTATTGATTGTAAACCAATCAAAAGATAGGATTATTTTTCTTGTCGGGCAAATTTGATTTAAATTTGTATTTTTCCTATGTCAACATGATAAATTTTTAACAAAAAATTATTGAAAAATGATTTATCTGTATTGTCATTGGTTGAAAAAAAATGACCTCTTCTCTGCTAATTGTCGGATTGTTGGAGAGTGCAACAAAAAAAAAACTATAAATACGGAGAGAATTTTGGTTTGAGGGGAGGATGTGGCAAGTAAACAAATTATGAACACAAATTTAGTTAGGTCATGGGATGGCGATAATTATGAGAGGGAATAATCATCAGTTTTTATGAATTTAATTTTTTGATTCATTAGCTACATGTAAAAATTACTTTTTGTCAAAGGAAAAAGTTATAATATTAATAATAATATTAAAATATAGGATTCTACACATTTTATTTTATGAAATTAGATTATTTTTGGAATTTCAATTTTATTTACTCAGTTAAAAATCTAGTATTTCAATTTTATTTATTAAAAAGTTAAAAATCTACAATATCATGAAAAATATTTATTACATTTTTTATTTTATTCTTCAAACATACAATATTTTAATGTATTTTAAATTATCATAGTATTAATATTATTACATTGTAATATCTTAAGTATACATTTCAAATCTCCACATAATACAAATATGTAGGCTTTGTAAAGTTTAGTTTTATAGTTAAGGAAATATTTGTGCTATTTAATAGGCTTTGTAAAGTTTAGTTTAATAGCTAAGTAAATATTTTAGTGTTATTTTATTTTTACCAAATTAAATTATTTATTATTTTTTAGATTTTAATTTTATTTACTCAAGATATTTCAAAATGAGTTCACATAAATTTTTCCTTATAAATTTAGTTCTGTCATAGTATTAATATTATTACATTATAATATCTTAAATAGACATTTCAAATCTCCACATAACACAAATATGCAGGCTTTGCAAAGTTTAGTTTTATAGTTAAGGAAATATTTGTGTTATTTAATAGGCTTTGTAAAGTTTAGTTTTATAGCAAAGTAAATATTTTAGTGTTATTTTAGTTTTACCAAATTAAATTATTTTTAAGATTTCAATTTTATTTACCCAAGACATTTCAAAATGAGTTCACATAAATTTTTCCTTAAATACAATAGTTACAAATTTGAAATGATAAATAATTTTTTATTTTAGAAAAAATTATTACTAAACCACAATATTAGATTAATTAAAATAATTAAAATCATGTTATCTAAAAGTACTTACTATTATTAGTTAAACAAAAAAAATTAAGTGACTAAGTGTAGTGATCTAAATATGAATATGTTATTGTTATTATATTGTGTAATTATTCTTCAAACTTACAATATTTTAATACATTTTAAATTGTAATAGTATTCAATATTATTACATTTTAAATATGTTCTCTAAAAGTACTTACTATTATTACTTAAACAAAAAACTAAGTGACTAACTGTAGTGATCTAAATATAATATGTTATTCTTATTATATTGTGTAATTATTCTTCAAACTTACAATATTTTAATACATTTAAAATTGTAATAGTATTCAATATTATTACATTTTAATATGTTAGGTAGACATTTTAAATCTCTCCACACCCAACTAGGGCTAGGGTTCTACAATTTTTATTTTATGAAATTAGATTATTTTGGGGGATTTCAATTTTATTTACTCATGAGCTAAAAATTTACGATTTTAATTTTATTTAGTCAAAAGTTTTATAAAAGTACTTACTATTATTACTTAAACAAAAAATTAAGTGACTAAGTGTAGTGATCTAAATATGAATATTTAGGATTTCAATTTTATTTAGTCAAAAGTTATCTAAAAGTTCTTACTATTATTACTTAAACAAAAAATTAAGTGACTAAGTGTAGTGATCTAAATATGAATATTGTTATTGTTATTATATTGTGTAATTATTCTTCAAACTTACAATATTTTAATGAATTTTAAATTGTAATAGTATTCAATATTATTACATTTTAATGTGTTAGGCAGAGATTTCAAATCTCTCCACACCCAACTAGGGTTAGGATTCTACACATTTTATTTTATGAAATTAGATTATTTTGGGGATTTCAATTTTATTTACTCAAGAGTTAAAAATTTAGGATTTTAATTTTATTTAGTCAAAAGATAAAAATCTAGTATCATCAAAAATATGTATTATTACATTTTAAAGAAATATTTGTGTTATTTAATAGGCTTTGTAAACTTTAGTTTTATAGTTAAGGAAATATTTTAGTCCTAAATTATTTTTGAGATTTCAATTTTATTTTCCCAAAGATTTCAACACTCTTCAAAAATTAATTTTTTAATTTGGAATGCAATTTGTCTATACAACCAATACCTAATCAACAAAAAAATTACAATTAAACAAATACTATATATAACCAATAGCTAATCAACAAAAAAAATTACAACTAAACAAATACTATAATAACAACACTACAAGGCAGGTACTGGCCACTACGTGGCACTTGTTAAATGTATGAGTACCCTTTTATTTTTAAATTATTAGGCTAGTTCTATTTTATCACTTTGAGCATTTTCTTATATATAATCATTTTTGTTCTCTTTGCAAAAAATTTATAACATTAGGCAAAGTTTAGGAGTTTGTGTGGTTGAAAACTCTTATTTGTTTTAGGAGTGTTCAAATTTGTTAGAATGCTCTAACATTAGGCAAAGTTTAGGAGTTTGTGTGGTTGAAAACTCTTATTTGTTTTAGGAGTGTTCAAATTTGTTAGAATGCTCTAAAAGTAAAAAAGCAAACAGCTCAAAGGGCTTGTTAACAAATATTATTTTAAATTAATTGTTATGTGGTAATTAATTTTGTTAAAATACTTAGTTTTTTAATCAATTCAAAACAAAATTAACTTGATAAATATAAAGAAATATTTAGAGAAAGTTTTGAGTATGAATATATTGCTTAGAACCTCAAATTTGAGTAGAGTTGGTGTAAAATTAGATTAGTAATTCTCTTTATCTCATTCTTGTGCTTATCTTTAGAAAATATGGATATATGTATCTCTATATTTTAATTTACTATCTGCTGCATGTATTGATTATTTGGGAGACTTGAATATTATGTCATTTTCATTTTAGAATAGCTTTTTCATGTTTATCAATCCATATAATATTTTTCTGGGTTTTAATCCATTTTGACTTAGCTATTCAAAACATATTGAAGTTTTTAATTTTATTTAGAAATAAGAAAGATATGTTTGTTTTAATAACACTATGTAGTTCTATTTTACTTAGTTAAAATAGGTATTTACCTTGCATAAAAATAATACCAAATTTGGAGTTTTTTTTAATGGATCTAGTGTTGTAGTGATATATCATTGAATTATGTTCAAAAGTCCCTTTAAATACATATATTTTAGATGTATTGTCTTGTTATTTGACTATGTAACCTTTTCACTTGCAAAAGAGATAATATATTTTTTTGGTGAATAAAACTTACGTTTTCTTCATTAATTAATGGCATTCTACTTTAGTGATTAATTAATTGTAGTCTATAAATTTGTTTATGGATAGATATGTTAGAATTTCTAACTTAGTGGTATTAGGTAAAAGTAAGATTTAGCTCTTAACAAATGTTCACATAGTTATATATAAATTTAACATTGAAAGTGTCTTGCAACTATCTTATGAATTTATGATTGAATCTTAGTGAAGAGATCTAATGTATGAATTCTTTTCTTGGTAAAACAAGTTGAATGGTTTCTGTATTTTAATTGTTATTCTTATTACTGAGTGGAAATGTGAAACTGATGTTGTGTATGTGTATGTAAAGTTACATAATGCTGAGTTTATTGCATCTCTTATTGGACAACCAAGCTAAGTTGGGAGTCCAAGTCATCTGAACTACGAAGCCTCTGTGCTTTCACGTAGGAAGCCTCTGTGCTTTCACATAGGCAAGGCCATCTGGGATGAGCCCCCGAGGCATAGGTCGGGCCCTTAGGACATGTCTTCTTCACTCTTTCATTGTAATTTTACTCTAGAAAAAAAAATGTACTCTATCTATTTTACAAATTATAATGTATTATCTTATGAAATCTTGCTTCTATATTCTTTACACTTAGTTATTGTCATTGTGTATAGGAGTTTTTTTAATCAACTTTGTTGTAAGATATGTGTATTTGTGTTGTGTACATGTTCATATGAGTTGGGCATGACATTAGGATGATGATCTATTTTCTCATGTGATGTGATTATTTTCATTTGGATAGATAATGGATTAGTATGTGAATCTTAGTATATTACTGTATGTGAACTGTAACATATTGGATAACAAAATCTCATTTAGCATTATATGCATCTTGTGATACTTTGCATGTTGCATGGGGGTAAGTCCATGGTACTACAATTTTGTCTTGTATTTATGCATTATAATTGTGTTTATGTTGTGTTAAGTTTAGAAAAAAAAATTGTTGTGTCCTTTTTGGGCTCTTGTTTCATGGGTGCCTAGGTGGGGTGTTACATACATTCTATAGTATTTTGTGCATTGTTGTGATGTTTTCAAACATTGCCCCATTACAAATGGGGACCCCCTCTTTTTCTCATTTTCTATCTTAGTTTTGCTTTAGGGTTTAGGTTTTCTCTGAGTTTGTAGGTTTGGTAGTATAGATTTGCACAAGTCTCGCAAAATTCTTGCTCAAAGTCCATGAAGTGATTGAAGAAATTGACTAAGGAGTGGAAAATTTGCCTAAGGGATGTATATTTAACTAAGGAGTCCATATGCCTTCACTCTAACGCATGTCCCTGAAATCCTAAAATTTGCTAAGTCTGATGTCCTGAAACCCTGAAAAACTAAGTCTAAAATCTAGTGGATCCTCAAAAATCTAGAATTTGCATGTTAAATCCCATGGATCCAAGACCTATCTCAAACATCATGACAATATATTTCAAAATATTTAAAGTATTACTTAAATATATTTTTAAATATACTATCAGTGGGGACCTTTAAGATCTGGTGAAAAAATTGTGAATAAATTCCAAAGGAAAATTGAGTCCTAATCTCATTGATCACAAAATTCATGACCTTGTGGAAAGTTTGACAAGGAAAAATCCCACAACATGGAGAAAAGTGCGACAAGGAAAAATTCTACAACATAGAGAAAAGTGCAACAAGGAAAAATTCCACAATAGGGCAAAAAGCATAAAAATTCCATAATATGATGAAACATGTGATTTCCTCAAAGGAAAATTCCATGACCTAGCCAAAATTGTGAGTTGGAATTTTTCCAAGACACCAAGGAATGTGCACTCAAGGAATTTATCCACAACCTAGTGAAAAGTGGGCTCAAGGAATTTATCCACAACCCTCCAAAAAATGCAACAAGGATTATCTTGGACCCAGTGAAACATGCAACTTGGAATTTCTCCATGACTTAGCCAAAAGTGCAACCAAGGAGAAAGAATTCCATGACTTACTGAAAATCGCACTCAAGGATGAAACAATCTAAGACCTAGTCAAATATGCACTCAAGGATAACAATCCAGGATATGGCAAAATGTGAATTCAAGGATAAACAATCCATGATCTATCAAATCATGTGCCCAAAAGGATAATCCACGAGACCAAGAATCATGCAACCAAGGATGATTATCCACAACCTAAAGAAATATGTGACCTCTTCCATGCAAAAATCCATGACATGATGATATGTGCAATAGGGAATTTCAAGGTATCAAATCCATATAGACATGGAAATGCGGATCAAGACAAGAGAATCCACAACACGGTGAAACATGCAACATGAAAATTCCACAACCTAGTCAAAATTCCACCTAAGAAAATCCATGTGAAATTAAAATATGCGACTAGGATAAATCAATCCAGGAGATGATGAAATGTATGACAAGGAAATAATCCAAGGTGATGTGAAATGTGCGATGTGGATAAAGAATTCCTTAACACCCTTGAAAATTTGATTTTCTCCAAGGATAGAATCCAAGACATGCCCAAAAGTGTGACTATGAAAAAAACCACGACATGTTGAAATGTGCACACAAGGAAGGAATTCCATGACTTAATGAGAATTGTGATCAAGGAGAAGATAATCCTTGACTTTATGGAAAGTGTGATTTGGTTTTTTTTCCAAGATAATAATAAAAATGTGACTTGGAATCTTAAAGAAAAATCCTTGAACACAAGAAATATGCGATGTGGAATTCATCCTAGGGTAGATTAAAAGTGTGACATGGAATTTTCCATGACCCCCCCAAATGTGTGACCAAGGATAAAATCCATAACTTAATGAAATATGCAACCTGGAATTTATCCATGACCCTATGAAAAGTACGCTCAGAAGAATCCAAGATTAGGGAAAAATCCATGGTGTTCACATAAAAGTACGCCTAGAATGCCTAGCCAACTTGAGCATAGAAAAGTTGAAATTCAATGGAAAATCTAAGGAAAATTGTGAAATTCCTTGCTTAGGTCAGCCCAATTTGGATTAATTGCAAATCAAGAAAATTCTTCATTTATTCAAGAATTTGTGAATGAAATTGATCAAAATTGTGTATTTTTCTTGAATCATGCAAGTTTATTCATGTTTTATCTTAGTATTGTATTACATTGAAGGATTTTATTCACCATGACTACTCGAGGTTTTCTTTGTTTTGCAATAATTGAGGACAAGGATAACTTCCATGAAGATGATGCTCAAGGATGATCAAAGTTGTTTGAGAAGCATCAAGGAGACTATCTCAAGCATCATGGAGTTTCAATTCCAGAGGAGACTACTTCCAATAATAGGAGGACTTCACCTTTCAAGATACTTTAATGATATAAGGAAGGCTAGCATCAAGATCAACCATAGGAGGAGATACATTTTCAATCTAGTGTTGAGGAATCCAACATCAAGGATTCCAGTACTAGAAAGGAAGATCAATCTTTGGAAGTTCAAGAATGAGAAGAAGATCTAAGCCTAACGTCATGAAGTCAAGATTACACCGAGAAATCGAAGACAATGCAAGAATCTAGATGAAACACAACACAAGGATGAAATTCCAAGTTCAAAGAACACTCAAGAGATAATTGTTTGGAATATACTGAGGTGGCATCCAGTCATCATCCAATATCAAAGTGTGCCACATCAACATGTCCAGATTCTTTGAACCTAGACACCAAAGATAGAGATAAGGATGGCGCCCTTCTAGAAGATGCTTTATTGGAATCCTAATTAGCAAGGGATGCCTTATTGGCTATTTTCTACTATAATATGTGTTGTTGATATTTCATTGGTCAAAAGTGGTGGTAGTTGTAACTACCCTCCATTAGGGTTTTGTTGTCTAAATCTTGGCCATTGATTATGGAATCAATTCGGGCCCTGTTGTGACATTTTCACACATTGCCCCATTACAAATGGGGACCCTTTTTTTTCTTGCTTTCTGCCTTCATTTTTCTTTAGGTTTAGTCTAATGTCATGAAGTCTGATATCCTAAAATCCTAAAAACTAACTAAGTCTAAAATATGGTGGATCCTCAAAAATCTAGAATCTGCATGTTAAATCCCATGGATCTGGGACCTCTCTCAAACACCTTGACAGTATATTTCAAAATATTTAAAGTATAGGAAATTCAATATCTAAATATATGCTTTCTACCCTAGACATTGTGCAAGAGAATGTTGAAATCCCGCTCAAGAAACTAAAAGGTAAGTGTGAAATGCCGCCGTTGGGAATCTTGCACTTCATCATTGAAAATGCACCAAGACATATTGCAAGAGACACCTAGGAGTCTACCTAGGCCATATACCACTTCCACTGTGGAAAGCCGCCCTTGATCTTTTCATAAAAACATCACATTCCAAACAAGAAAATCCACTAATGAAAGGATCACAGTACTTAAACTATGGAATTCCACTCAAGGAACACTACACTTCAACCTAGGAAATCTGCTCCATATTGCACTTCCACGGTGAAATTCTGCCCTTAACATTGCAATAGAAACATGGAATTCCGCCTAAGTCACATGGCACTTCAACATTGCAAAGCCACCCAAGGAATGTGCCTAAGGAAAATTGCAAAAGACATATGGAAGCCTGCCCAAAAAACATTTCACCTTATCCATGGAATGTCGCCCCAACTAGGATTATTCCACTTCAACCATGGAATCCTGCCCTAATGATCTTGCATTCCAAAATAGAAATGGTGCTCCAATTAAAGGTATATTCCACTCAAACATAGACATTATGCCAAAGACATTGTATTAGAAATATGAAAATCCGCCCAAAAGGGGATATAAAAATCCCATGCAAGTCAGCCTCATAACCCCAAATGATTAGTCCTTGATAAGGTCGGCCTAAGAAAAGTGATTAAGGCCCTTGGCAAGGTCAGCCTAGTAAGGGAAATTCGCTCAAGACATGTATATAAAGGCAGCGCTCAAGTCATAGTTCCTCCAAGCAAATACAATCTGATTTCAAATAAGAGCAGAAATTTATTAAATAGAAGTGAATTTCTTGAAGAGAAGGAGGGCGAATTTACTCAAAGGAAGTAGAAATTTCAAGAAGATAAGGTGAATTTCTAGCCAAAGAAAGAGTGAATTCCACAAGGAAAAAATAGAAAGCACAAGAAGACAAAGTGGAATTCCTTGAAACAATAGCAAATTGACATTAGAATAAGGTAGAATTCCAATCAAAAGAAAAGTAGATTTCCTAAGACAAAAAGAGAAATTGGCCAAGGGAAAGATGAGTTTTCTTAAGAAGAAGGTCAAAATTTTGTGAAGAGGAAGCAGTTCAAGTGTCATTAATTTTATTCTTCTTCACAAGTTAGGAAATGCATTATTTTGCATATGAATTCTTTACATTCGAAGTGAATTTTCTTTACATTTGAAATGATTTTCTTGGAATTATCCTTGATCCTCACTTAAATTTTTGGCATTTTATAGGTGATTGATGAATTTGGAAATTAAATCTTCAAGAGCAAGGAAAAAGTTCATGAAGATGTTCAAGAGACTGTGAAGAACTTCTAATGCTAGACAAGGAAACTAACACACAATCAAGAAGGCTTCACAAGCAATTCCAATGCTGAAGAAGGAAATTGCTTTCACGGACAAGGAGACTTCACAAATTTTCGATGAAGACCAAGGAATTCCAGTTCAAGACAATGGAATACACTCCAAAGCTCCACATCAAAGATAACAAGACAAAGAACAATTCCATGTCAAAGACTTCAATTCTGGAATAAGAGGGTCAATCCTAAGAAATTCCAAGGAATAAGAACTCAGTGCATCATGAAAGGAAGCTAGGTGTACGAAAATCAAAAATCACTTCCTACACTAATCTAATGAGGAGAGAAGAGTACAAATTCTTTTCAATCTTTATAGTTACAGTGTTATCAATCCAATAATAGAGATATTGCAAAAAACACATACACAAGAATGTAAGATAGAAGAAGAGAGAAACAAGATATACGTGAGGAAAACCCTTACGGGTGAAAAACCCCACACTCCAAAACACAGCTCAAATGTATTATATAAACAATGAGGTTTACAATACAGTTACAGAGCCAATGCTCTTATAGGAGTCTTTGACACTCATATCTGGAGATAATCTGGCAGCATAATAGTACCTATCAATCACATAATACATCTCCTCTCTAAAACACATGTTTATATAGAAGATACAAGGCAAAAATGAGTCCATTTTGAGATGGGCGTCCAACATGGCTTCATGGCCCAAAACCCATGCCTATGGACACTTGTCCAACACTGTAGGATGTTTATGACACTTGTCATATTACCCCATCCCAAAGAAGTCACTCATTCCCAAGTTGGGCAATGACAGATAATCTTACGACTATCATAAAATCTGTCATAATTGTCATATCTTATATCTGTAAGAGAATCTATCATACACAGGCTTTAAATAGCATATTATCTTACAACTTATCGTAACCTTCCTTAGGGTGTCCATATATGCCTTCTTCCAAGATGCCTTGTGACACATGTCTTCACCTATCATAGAATCTTCCATTTACGACTCTTACGCATCATAGATTTGTCATAGGAATCTATCATGACTGTTTTAGTCAATATTCCCTTATACACTATCCAAGATGCCAACACATGGCAAAATATTCCTACCACTAAGTGGGATGCCTATCTCCTCATGTGAGGATAGAATTACATGTGGTCATCTTCCATGTAGGATGACACATCACCATGCCAACTCCCACAAGAAGACAACATAGGATTTGCATCCTAATTACACAATAAGCAATAAATAAATAAATACAATGAAATATTATAAGGAATTTACCAAGGTTGAGACACCTTAATTCCCAACAGGTGATTCATCTGAATAATCGAGCTTGATGTTAGGAAATCAAGAATTGCACCAAGAATTCCAACGCCAATGCAAGAAATCCAAAGGAAGTACAAGATCAAGATAGAATCCAAGTTCAAGGAACCCTCAAGAGATGAACATGTTGAGGTGGCATCCATTCATCACCAACCAATCTAAGAAAACCACATAGACATGTCTACATACATTGAACTTAGTTACCAAAGTTGAGATAAGGATGGAGTATTCTAGAAGATCATGTTGTAAACATCTCATTGGTTGAAAGCAAAAGTAGTTGTAACTACCTCATGTGTTGTATTAATCTTGGCCATTGATTTTGAGAATCAATCTAGGCCCTTGGTTGTAATAATGAGCTCTATATAAAGCTCACTCTCTTCATTTGTAAAGGTTCATATATTAGAGAGTAGAATAAAAGTTCGTTATTAGAGTAGAAGCTCTTGAAGCATTGAAAAGACTCTGGAAAAATTATTGTAAAGGCACTTCCAAAATCAATACATTTTTATTGAAGCTTGGTGAAATTTGTGTTATTTTAGGATGTTAGAATGGGTTTCCAATTTCTTAAAGATGATTCAAAGTGAATTAGATAGATGTTAAAGTTTATTCATTTGATGAATAAATGTGAAGATATTTGATGAATTCCTCGGTTCATACTTTTTGTGGATTGCCATTGGTGATTTGCAATGCAAAGTTAGCCTGAACCACATTGTTGCAATAGTTTGATTGTGGATGTTCATTCAAGTTGTGCCAGCTATGGGTATTTGGATGCATGTTTGCAATTTGAAAATCATCCACCTTTCCTTTGAAGATTGCACTAGTTTCATGTAGTTGTTGCTCTCATGGCAAAGCGAAGCTTGGTTTGAAGGAGTTTGTCTATCGAAGCATTGTCCATCATTTCATTGTCCTTAGATTAGATTTCCTTAACCCTTTCACTTTTGCATTTTCTTTAAATTTAGTTTGAATAGTTCCATTCATTCACACATCCAAGGAGTAATGAACTTCATCCATGTACATGAAGGAGTAATTTGTGTAAGGCCCTTTGTGATTACCAACAAGATCACATCAAATCACTGAGTCTATCCATGTGCAAGTCAAGACCTAACATTCAAAGAACCTTGGATTATTCTCACTTGATCACATAGTTTAGCATTTGAGATACTTTGTTCAAGAGAGGATAGAGCACTTAGTGTTTTATTCTAATGTTGTTGTTGCCATAAAAACATCATCAACAGGCCCTTGGTTGTAATTTTGAGCTCTATATAAAGGCTCATTCTCTTTATTCGTAAAAAAGGTTAGACATAGATTAGAGGATTAGAAAGTTCTTTATTAGAATAGAATCTTTTGAAGAGTTGAAGAGACTTTGGCAAATTGTTGAAAAGATACTACCAAAATCAATACATACTCATTGAATCTTGGTGAATTTGTGTTATTTTGGGATGTTAGCATGGTTTCTGATTTCTCAAAGATGATTCAAAGCAAATTAGATAAGTTTTAGTTCAAGTTCATTGATATGGTGGATTAATGTGAAGATATTTGATGAATTCCTTGGTTCATACTTTTTGTGGTTTACTAATTGTAAGCTATAATGAAAAGTTAGCCTGAACCTCATTTTACAATAGGTCGATTGTGGATATTTGTTCAAGTTGCGCTAGCTGTGGGTATTTGAATGCATATTTGCAATATCAAAATCCTTTGTTACCTTTGAAGATTGCACTAGTTTCGTGTTGTTCTTGTTCTCATAGAGAAATGAAGTTTGGCTCAAAGGAATTTGTCTATCAAAGCATTATTCATTATCTCATTGTCCTTAGATTAGATTTCTCTAACCCTTTCCCTTTTGCCTTTTCTTTTAAGTTTGTTTGAAGGAGTTCCATTCATTCACAAGTCCAAGGAGTAATGAATTTCATCTATTCCCATGAAGGAGCAATTTAGCATAAGTCCCGTTGTGATTACTAGCAAAATCACATCATTTAACTGAGTCTATCCATGTGCATGTCATGACCTGACATTCAAGGAACCTTGGAGTAATCTCATTGGATCACATTGTTTAGCATTTGAGGTACTTTGTTCACGAGAGGATAGAAACTCAGTATTTTATTCTAATGTTGATGATGTCATAAAAAAAGACATCAACATGTACTACTTATGCTTTTTCTATAATTTTCTTGTGCCATGGGGTCCTTTTGGATGTTGTATTTGTATCATGTATGCAAGGTGAAGATATATTACTTATTAGTAAAGACTAACTTTATCTCTTTGATTGATATGCAGTGTCAATTTCTAAAAGAATATTTAACGAGGTGGGTCCTATATTGATCTTAACTCTTAAGAACTACAACACACCCCCAATTGAAGAGAAAACAACAATAACTTAGTGTTTATTATAGATGTGCTCGAGAAAGCAAGAACAACTCATTTTTCCTTACTGTACTGTGTGGCCAACATGACACTATCATTTCAAAAGGCTCTAGCTTATAGAACCTCAAAAGGTATAGTTGGAGCAAATTACAAGGTAACAGAAATATTAGTTGACAGTATGTCATTATACTTTGGCAAGTACTTGAGAATGACAGACACGATTATAGAAGAATAGTATCTTTGAGACTAAGAACTCTTAGCATCTCAATTTTTTAATTGTCTTTTCAAGTAAATTGTTCCTTAGTCCTATCTATTTTTTTTTCTTAATACAAGATTATCTACAAAATTTATATCAATCTATCTTGTATGTTACTTATTTTTGACATTCTACATTAATTCTTAGAAAACTAATTACTTCTACAACTTTGTGGCAGAATTGTGTTATCACACACACCTTTCTACCCTTATTCCAATTACAAAGACACTCTCTACTGTGTGACTGAAATAAAAAATATGCACACCTACCTCCTTTCTTGACCTATGGACATTTTGGCATTGTTTCTTGCAAGCAAAGTTTTTTTTAGTGGTGAATATTCGCCAATTAGTGAATATCGCCGATCAGCCAAGTCAGAATTGGCAAATAAATCGCATCCAACAAGGTGGTCAAATCACTTGGTTTTTATGTATTATCGGTCAAATCCATATCCATTCACCATCGATTTATTTTATGAGAATCAATGAAGTAAGATTTTTGCTAGAACAAAATATGTGTTTCAAATGGGCCGACTAATATTTTTGCCTAGAATTTTGGAAGCAAGTACTAAATCACCTATATATTTGCCAATACTATTAAAACAACATTGTGTATCAGGACATGTTTCACCAACTCCATTAAATGGTCGTTGCGCATGAGGACCCATTTCACCAACCCCATTACATGGTCATTGTGCGTGAGGACCCATTTCACCAATTAAAAGTTACAAGTAGTTGATTATGAGAGGCCATTTCGCCAATTTCCATGACACCGTGCTAATCTTAGGGCCATATTCACCTTAGAAATTTCAATGTATGTAGTCCATTGAGGTTTGATTCCCTGACACTTAAATGTATTCCTTATATAATCACATGGGATTCACCAAATCTTTTTGATATACCATATAGAATTCCCATGAAATTTACCAAATATGGATTGATATAAATACAATCGAAACTCTAATTTATTCTTACACATTTTGTTCAGTTATGAACTTGTGAGCTCTTGATTCAGATTTTGGAAGTTGGAGTTGGCACCTTGAAGTTGATCGTAGGCAAAGTTACAAACTTACAACACAGGCATTCCTACATTAGTGAATAGCAAGTCAGTGAAAATCTAAACTTAAAGGTGAGTAATCATTTTTTCATAGTATTAGTGTTTTAAGATTTCTTTATCTCTCTTCCATTCTTGATTCAATCTTAAAGAAGATATTTAGTAGGGAATGGGATCTATATTCTATAGACTATGAGTATGTCCTTCTTAAACAAGAAGACATTTTTCTAGCTTTTATTCAAAGTGGGAGATCAAGATGTCGAGCCGCAAGTGTGACAAGGGTAAGACTCCTTAGGGTGGTGAAGGGACTAGGAGGCCATCAAAACGTAGAAAAGGTGGAGTTAGTATACAATCTTACTTTGGAACTGGCAATGTTTCTGATCCATCAAATCAAAATGGAGCTACACCATCAACTCTTGCACCAAATAATAATGAAGAAGCCATTCGCAATACCTCACCACCACCAGAAGGTGGGATTGCCATTGAGTTAAATGAGGATGGCAATACAGCAGAAGATATTCCAAGGGATACCCTTTTCATCCAGAATGAGGATGGCAATACCATAGAAGATGTTCCAAGGGATACCCTGGATAGCCAGAATGAGGATGGCAATACCGCAGAAGATGTTCCAAGGGATACCCTGGTTAGCCAGAATGAGGATGGCAATACCATAGAAGATGTTCCAAGGGATACCTTGGTTATCTAGACTAAGGACGACAATACCATAGAAGATGTTCCAAGGGATACCCTAGTTAGCCAGAATGAGGATGGCAATACCACCAAAGATGTTCCAAGGGATACCCTGGTTAGCCAGATTTAGATAATTGACTTGGATGAAAAAGAAAATGCTGGCGTTGTAGATGATGTTGGCAAGAAGAAAAGAAAAGGCAAATCAAAAGATTCAAAACTAGGGTGCGAGTGGGAAATGTCAAGGAATTTTCATCTTGATTGGGTGTCAAAGTACCCATTCATTGAACCAGTGGAGAAAGAAAACAAAGATGAACAACCAATAGAATGCAGGTGTGTGATTTGTAGTTGGAAATGTAAAAGAGATAAGAAATTGTAGCTAAAGCTTGACACTATAGAAAAGCATATAGGTAAAGTTTATGAAAAACAAATCATAGATGGAAAGGAAACATCAGAAGTAAGATGGAAATCAAAGGAAGAATGTCTTCAAGTGAAGTATGCCATGGAATATGATGAGCATAAGAAAAGAATGACGAAGCTTGCTGCAAGTGGAGGTACAATCAAGGCTCAATTTGGAAAAGCAATGGAAGGAGCACAACTGGAAAAAGTTGTTCAGATGAGTGTTGTTTTACATATTTTGTTCAGAAGGCGTCCTATGACAAACTACCCAGAGTATAGTAATTTATTATTTTTTCTGAGTTTTCCTCACTATGCTAGCACACATTGGTCAATAAACACTGGATGGGAATGGGCAAACTATCTCAATGTGGTGGAAAAGAAAGATTTAAAGGAGAATGTAAAAGAGTCAAACTTCATTGCATTATCTTTAGATGAAGTTACTGCAGTAGATAATACTTCTTGGGTCTGTATGCGTGTGTATACTGTAAAAGAACATGTACACCAAGCTCATCTACTCTGTGTTCATAAAATGCAGGATAGTTCAACATCACAACATCTATTTGAACTAGTTAAGAAGTCTTTGAATCAAATTGCAGGTATGGATAACTTGAGAATTGCCAAAAAGTTGGTGTGTGTAGGAGCTGATGAGTTGTAGTAATGCAAGGTCATAGGACCAGTCTTTGCACAAAATTACAAACTACTTGTGCACCATACATGCTTACCATTCACTGCATGGCCCACATAATGAATTTAGCAGTTAAAATTGTACGCAAGTTTCCTACAGAATCAAAAGTTAAAAATCTAGTTCGCGAGCTCCACACATACTTTTGCCAAAGTCCCAAATATTTTGCAAAATTTCAAAATTTTACTGAGGGAATAACAATAGGAAACAAGCTTCTTAAGGATGTCGATGCCAAATGGATCTCCTTGCATCGACCAGCTCAACGAGTTCTTTCAAAATATCCATCCTTGATTGGAACAATGTACGAGCATCTCAACACAGTAGACAAAGCTCCTAACCTCTTACATAGGTTAAGCGATATAGAGACACTCTTAACTTTAGCTAGTCTTCTCCCCATGCTAGATGAAATGAACAATCTTGTGAAGAAAGCCCAAGACAGAATTATGTATATCTATGAGTATAGAAAACTACGTAGAATGACATGCATGGCCCTCGATAATCTATATCTAGATCTAACTTCTCAAAGCCCAAATTTTTATAGGTGGCAGATAATTACAGATTTGAATCATCATGAAAATTATTTACAGTTTAATGCAAGCGAGGAGTTATGTGTCTTTGTACTTGGATTTGAGATACCAATGCACCATTGTAAGACAGTCAGGCACACTATCAGAGAAGTACCTATTAGAAAGGATGATTTTGATGACATTGTTAAATCTGTGAGTAGTAATTTGAAGGAAATTGCAAGCAATCTTTCAACAGAGATTTATAATCAATTCCCTCGAGACGAAATACTTTATGCCATGTCTATTGTGTATCCTCAATTTTGGGTTCATGGCCACTGAGATAGCCCAAGCTTTTTCATCAAAATGTAACTACGTTGACTGCACACTTTTCAAAAAGTTTAGAATGCAATGGACAACAAATAGAAGGAATTATAGATGGAAATAAGCTTAAAGGACAATGTAGTCAGTTTGCAAGAAGTATGATAGACTAGTTTAATTCCATGGAGAACCCCTTCGAAATGGGATCAATAACAAAGGCCTGGAAAAACTTGGGTCAGAGTGAAATATTGTGTGATTCGATATCATAATATTTCAAACTTGCTGATTTATGTCAAACAATGATATTGGGTTCAGTGAAAGATGAGAGAGTTTTCAGTGCATTGAGGTTTTTGAAATCAAAGATAACAAACAAACTAGACAAGAATTTGAAAAATTGCTTGAGGGTGTTAGGAAGTGTGTATAATGTTAAAAAATTTCCTTATGAAAGGGCACTTACAATCTGGAAGTCCATATGTGAAAGAAGAGGGTTGTGCAACACTTCAAGTTCAAATGCTGGTAGTGGTGGGACAAATGACAGTGACATAATGACTGATGAATTTGACTTTGGGACTTAGAATCAAGATGAAGAAAATGAAGACCAGACTTAGAATCAAGATGACTCTTTTTCTTTATCTGAACATCAATTTGAGGACCCTGACTTGATTTGGGAAATGGAAGTAAATTAGAAGTTTTTAGGTATTTATACTACATTTCATGAATTATATTCCAAAACTGTAGTTGATGATATTTTAAATTTGTATTCCTTGAAATTGTGAATCAAATTAAATACATTAATATATTATTAATTATTTCATATTTTAACTGTGTCATACTGATAAGTTTTACATGTGCTTAGTGATTCATCATTCAACTCAATGCTTAATATTTCCTCGCTAAAGTTTATTTGTGCATAAAACATAAAATTTGCAGTAAAGTAGAATTTTGGTTTTTGATTTGATATGGTAAATAAAATTAGTTTAACATATTAACAATAGTAGGATATAGAACAATGAATATCAGAAATTGTTGAATGTGTATTTAGTAGTTGAAACAAGAGTTTATTTTCAATTGATAAAATAAAGAATACAAATAATTGAACATCAACACATTACTGAATTTGAATTTTTTATTGATTTTCAAATGAAAGAGTACATAGAGGCAATGAAAAATCTTGCTCAAAAGTCAAAGACAACTCTACATAGAGCTGAGTTGGAACTCTAAAATTTGAAACTCATAATATCAATATCAAATCATTCTAACAATGTTTTTAGCAAATTCCACTGTTCAGGTGGTGGAATTGCCATTTCTTCTAGCTAATGTTGTCTGACTTCAATTTTTGTTAACAATGTATGATCGAATTTCAATTTGGATCCTAGGTATGACTTGAATGTTTAAGCCAAAGATACATTCAAGAGTATCAGTTGTCTGATGAAATCTAAAAAGTTTGCCTCATCTGGGTTCCCAAGAAACTGGTCCAAATCAAACTTCCTTGCATGCTCCATCTTCTTTCTGAAATTATCCTTTCCAATGAATCGGTCATTTGTGTCAAAACCCTGTGGCAAACCAAGGTTTGTCAAGTTCCTTACCTTTTCATCCTCCTTCTTAATCTTTGTTGCAGCCTCAATCACAAATTATGTTGTTTCACACATTCTTGAACAATTTTTAATGATAGATGTCACCTTCATTGCGGCTTTAATCCGATTAGTAATGTCTTTAGAAATCAATTCATTGTCACTGGCTTTGTAGATAGTTTTTAGAACTTGATTTGCAGATTTCTCCTCTTCTTGTAATTGCAAATTTATGTTGTCCATTAAATATTTTCTTAGCTTATCAAGATGTAGTCTCATGGCATCAATGAATTGAAAGAATTCACACAATTGATCAAACCTCTGCATTATTTCTTCCCAGATCTTTTGTTTCATGTGCCTGATTGTTTGTCTACAAAATTCAGTTAACTTTTTTTTGACAAGATTTTATTTCATTTTTTGCTTCCATAAGCTCTGTGGCCAATGTTCCATTTTTTTTGCCTCTCTTTCTCCAATTTTTGCTCCCACTGTTCATTTGCTTTCCCAATGCTTTGTCTTATTTCTTTTTGATCTCATCTAACTCTTGCTTCAGTCCATTCAATTCCACCTCTATTTGTTTATCCTCTTTGCTTGTTGATGTAGAGGCAGTTTTTTTATTCTTTTTTCTAATTCATTGCTCTTGTTATCTGTTGCTTTTCTCTTTGCTTTCTCATTTGCTAAATCTGCCTATAATTTTTCTATTTGATTCTGCAACTTTTTTTTTCTCTCTATCATGCTTTAGCAATGATGTGTACACCAATTCATTGTTCTTCTTTGATATATTAATTTTGTCAGTATTTTTTAATCCAAAAAAATCAAATTGCAAACTACTCACCTAAAATTCAGATCAATCCATCTAGTTTTATGGTTTATTTTGAACTGTGGGAACAACAATTGTGTACTCCGTGATTTATGTATTTGTGTCAAATGTGGGTAATATCATGGTTGTTGTAGGATCTGAAGTTACAACAGACACACTCTCCATCAGTTGCTTCTTATCCTTTTTATACAATTCTAATTTCTTTTTAAACTCTTGAATGTAATCAAAACTCGGGGATGTGGGAATAAGGGAATGCTTGAATGGTGAAGGAATAGGAGTACTTGCATTTTCTGTTATAGCCACACTAACTAGGGGAGTGCCTAGAAATAATTCCTTTATAGTGGACCTTGTAATTGGACTTGGCCCTGCCATAATCCTTTGTCTCTTCTGTGTCCCTTGATCACTGAGTGTTTGTGTGGTATCTTGTATTGGTGTCCACTTGTGTGTAACTTGTTGTTGGACCTATTGTTGTAGCACGTGTTGACTAAGTTCTCCACTAGTGGCAGTGTCAGTCGCACTAGGCTCTCCACCATGGGCATGTCCAAGTTGTGATTGCATCTAACCATGAGGATTAGGATTTAAATCTGTAACAAAATCAATTCTTTCAGTTCTACTTGTATGACCTTAGTGTATTTTATCAATTGATTCCACTCCAAGGCGTCGTTTATCAAATGGTTTTCTGGCAGTGGTGACTACATCTATTGGTTTCCAAATGCCTTGTCCTTGGGACCCCAAACCACCACCTTGATAACCCAACTTTTCAGCTATGACTGCTCCTAAAGTATATGATTTTTTTGTGTTCTGACTTAAACTAGGTTTGTAAATTCTTTGTTCATCCCTATCATCATCAGGTTCATCATCTCTATCACTTTCAGTTTCTTCATCTTCACATTCATTGGGATTCTCTATATTCCATAATTTGTTAAACTCTTCATCTTCATCAATTTCTCCATAGTCTACATCAATTCTCGGTTCACCTAGATCCTTCCTCATAGACCAGAATGCAGCAATTTTTGACCATGTCCAAGATTTTTTTGTAACAAAATCATCTACAAAATCTGGCATTTTTTCTCTAATAGATGGTTTATCACTTTTTCTATAAAAATTGTTGTACCTCCTAATTTCAGTCTCTACTGGTGCTCCTTTAATTTGGACCTAGTGCAATGCCATAATTTCTACTGACAACTGTTCAAAAGAAATACCTTTCTCAGCAACAATTTTCTCCATTGCAATTTTGACCTCATCACAGGAATCCTTGTTTCTCAAGTTTTCAAGCAAGGGTTTAATTTGATGTTGAATTCTACTTGTAGCATTCCTATTGGCCACAATCATTGTTTTAATGTTGTCACATGGATCATACTGCCAGTGACAGACAACATCAAAATTAAAAAAATTTAAAAGATCTTGTGCCACCTTAAATGCTTTTCTCTTGAATGTGAACCCTCCACATGAAAAAGGTAAAGAAGGAAATAAGGTCTTCTTTTGCTGACCAACAATGTGTAGTTCATCAGTACTCTGCATCTGCCTTACATATTCCAATGCAAAAACCCTTTCTGTCACATGTATTGGAAGTTTGTATGGCTCTACTTCTGATCCATAAAATCTTAGTAGAGTATATTCTTCCAATAAGTACCAATCAGCCAATTGTATTTCTTTTCCTAGTTGAATGAAATCTCTACATGATGTAGGCAATCTAGGCATTGGACTATTTGTAATTGCTTGTTGCAATGGAGCTAAAAAGTAGTGTAAAAAATGATTGTAGTTCCTTCGAGAATTATGCATCCTTATCTTAGCAGTCCAATCATATACTGGAGCCATTTTATTTTCCTCAGCATTGCTATAGGGATGAATCTAAAGCTTGTTGTTCTGAAACATTCCACTAAATTTGAATAGAAAAAAATAGCACAAGTATGTTGTGAACCTAAATGTCTTGGTGGAACCTCCTTTAATCATTAAAAATTGTTTATGCATGGATTCTACAATGTGCTCAATAAATTTATATTTGACATGTACACTATTACCATAATAGCTATTATATACTATTTCAAGGAGGCTTGCATCCACTTCCCAATTGTTATCCAGTCCGAGGCAAAATGCTAGCATGGACATAGTATCCTGAGCCCATGATTTAAAAAATTTCAAAGGATAAGGAGGCTTATGGTTATCTTTCAAGATGTTTTTTCCTTCAACTATTTTATTTAGGAAAGAATTTTTGCTCCTTCATCCGCTACTTCATAATCACTAGCAATCTTTTCTAGGTCAATGTGGACGTCTCCAAATTCTTGGGTTGTAAACCCCAACACTTTTCCAAATTCTTCTGCATTAATGGATAAAATTTCTTCTTTGGTATCCTTATTTACAATTGCTCTTTTGTTACCATCATAATTGTAGGCACAGACCATGATAAATTCTGGGCAAGGGAAAACCTCATGTAACATCATGTAGTACATTGATACTATCAACTTTCTTTTTCTTGGCAGCCTTATTCTCACATGAAAATCTAAGTTCTGAGCTAAATCTACCATACATGTTAGGATCATAAATATCATAGTATTCATCAGTCAAACTTGAGGATTTAAGCAATCTAGAATAATCTATTTTTTATCTGTACTTGCTCTGCCTTTACCAAAAACTTTGTCTGGTCCGCTAGTGGTGGTAGACATGCTTATATAGTGTGAAACTTTTCTTAAGTCTCTCAACCCTAAACGCAAAGTTTAACAAAATAAGATTTTAAGAAAAAAGTTTGACAAAATAAGATTTTAAGAAACAACAAAACGTAACCTAGGGTTTCTGTGTTTTATTTTACCAGCTTTGTTGGAAATGGCACTACAATGAGCAATATGAAATGTCCCTGGTGCATTGCAATGAGCAATATGAAATCTCCCCAATGCCCCGTGTGCTAAGCCTCCTAGCTCTCACTTAAAAATAAAATCACTTACCAGTAAAAAGTAGAAACTAGAAAGTTAGCCTTTTTTATGAAGTGACTTTTTTATTGAATGAAATGTCAAGTCAAGTTTCAACGTGTCACTATTAGTACATGTCTGATAGTTGTCATGCATTGATAGCTCACAACAATCTCTAAAGCGTTGATCTTTGTAAATCTAAGGGTTTAGGGTGATTCCAGAAATTTAAGTTTGCAAGCCTAGCATTCTGTGCATTTCATTCTGGAATGCAACTAGAACCATCCATCAAATGTTCATCGAACAGTGAGTATTTTATGATATAAACAATAAACATAATCTGTATTTTTTCATTCATTTAATTACAGTCACACTTTTCATTTAATTACATTCTATTTAATATTAATAAAAAATTTATTCACAGTTTTTTGGTCTCGTGGACGTCAACTTTCATTCATTAATTCATTGATATTAATTCAAAGAAATTGTGACAGTTGGGGGATATCTACACACCTACACCCCTGGCATATCATTATGTTACAAAAAATTCCCATACATATTCTTTCGCATGATAATATAATATATTACAGCAAAATTAAACATTCAACACAGAGAGCCCATGTTCTGGAATTCTGAATAACCCTGAGCTATTTAGATTCAGAAGAAAAACACACACAACTTGGAGATAGATAACCATATACATGCAACAAAGCATTACTTGTTTAAAAACAACATGAAACTGGTAAATTTATGCCACCTAGCAAGATTGTATCTTATTATTCCTTCAAAATTTGCCAAGTCTAGAACAACCAACCCTATGAAATGACTCAATGAGAAAGACGGTTCCTTTATAGATTAGAAACATGCTCTCATCCTTAAATACATTGTACTTCAAATTGTTACAGATACAGAGAACAAAATCTTGTCAATCCTTAGTTCCATATTTGTCATTCCACTCATCGTATGTCTTCTCTATTGGCCAAGGGAATGAAAAGATGCATGTGGAAAACAAATAGGGACATCCATTTATAGCAAGAGCGTAGAGGCCTCTACACCTGAGTAGTCACACTTTGCCATCTCTTTGATCATTTTAGTCCAACCAGTAATAAAACATGTTGGTATTAAATGACAATCTTTCGATGTTCTACCAACACTACCAGAAGGGGAAAAGGAGGCGACATCCCGTCATCACATCAATTTCTTAGAACCTGGAGCACCTACATATTGATTTCTTCAGCTAAATGTCAGTTTCCAAAATAAGGATGCCAAGTTAGGTTTCTCAGTCACAACATTATATCCATTTTAAACATCATACCCTACTCACCAACTGTCATAACACCAAGCAGAAAATCCCATCAAACATGAAAATCAATCTCTAAAGGCTGATCTTGTATCCTGCTAGTCTCTATTCAAGTGTATCACCTTGTACTATGGTGGTGAGAAAGACTTGGAACATGCCTGAAAAAAACATCATTGCACCAGTTCATCATTTATCATGAACCATCACTCAATTGCTTGATTTGAAAATGGACCGTCGATTACTAGGAAAAAAGACCTGATCAAACGGTATAGATAGGTCCAATGAGGTTGAAATCTATGTCATCCATGGAATGAATTCATGGACCAATAAGAACAAGCCACCCAGACTACCACCTCAACTTAGCAAAGGCCAGACACTACAAAGAAAATTCAATCCAAACCATGAGGCCGCATCCCGTGCTTCCACGATTGCCAGATCCAATAGTAGATAAACCCTGCAGAATAGCAGAACAGTCCCGAGATTGCACCATGTGGCACTTAATAATCTGCTCAACCAATAAAAAGCTAGAACCATGTCATGTCTCAAATTTTTATTAATTCAATTTTATGGGAAAAATGCTCATTCCAACATTTCATATTATGGGTTGAGGAAGGAGATTGGAAAATAATTTATTTAATATTTAATATTTTGGATAGATGATTAATTTATATTTTCAAGCTACTTAATCGGGGCCAATTAAATATTAAATATATTATAATTTTATTTTGTGTTGGAAATCCAAAGTGGGGTGTAGAGTATCTTGTGGTTCAATTAATAATTTCAAAGATCATATTGCACTTAATTTTAGAATATTCTATGACAGAATTTATGACAACTTGCAAGAGGGAGTTATTGCTTATGTTTAGCCAGAAATCAAGTGGAGGTTATGGAAAGTGTTTATGGGACCTATTTTGGAGGGATATTGATGGGAATGATTTTATTTTATTTATTTTTCCAAGAATGGGTCATTTGAATTTGTCCCTCTATATATTTGCAAGCAATTTCACATTCAAGGCATCTCATTTTATCATACAAAAACTCTGCCAAAAATTGTCTGAACAATTGTGTTCAACAAATAATCTTCTATGGACGAAAACCCATTAGAGATTGGTGATCAGTGGATGTAAACCCATTGGTTGTAGGTATCAAAGGATGAAACCCCTTTGGTACATGAGGGTAATCTCATACAGAGGTTGCATTGGAGCTTCACACAGTTGCAGGATTTCAGCAAGTTCAGTTTATGTGTTTTGCAGGTTTTGATATTGTGGAGATTAGATTTGTGATTTGTGTGTTTGTTATGGTTGCTGTAGAAGCTATGTTTCAAATGTTATATTTTTATTAGATCCTCTTGGTTCAGCTACAGAGGTTGCTTCAGAGCTTTGTTCAGTGTAGTTTCAGTTGGTGTGTTGTTGCAGTGTTTTGGTGTTTGCAGTTTGAGCAGATTTTAGAATGGTCTTTCCAGATATGTTTCAGTTGTTTGTTACTATTTTTGTGAATTTAAAATAGTACCTTTATGCTTTAATTATATCATACATATCATTAATATAAGTTGGAGGCTATTTGTTGTTATTTCTGTGCTTTCTAGTGAAATCGGGTGAAGTGAAATTATTAGATTAATATGCAGATTTATGTTTCTCACAAAATATGGTAATTTTCTGATATGTAACAGAATGAGGCCATACCATTACTGATATTTTAAGATAATTATTAGTATTTTATGTTTAAGAAGTTTCCCCTTTGCATTTGTGTTAAAATTGTCAATTTCAGGATCAATCCGTGTAGGGGAATACTGGGTATTTTGAAGTTAATAAAAAATTCATTTTCAAATTTGATTTTTCAATGCAAACATTTTATTTGGGACATTACAAACCAAGCCATGTGTTTCCTCCTCACCCTTCCACAAGCCTCTCTGGGATCCACCACAAAGGTTCACCAAAACGGTGGAATGCTCAAAAATGTGCCATGTAAGCATGCCGAGATCTACCATAATGGTTCTACAACAGAGTCCGGCAAAAGGTTTGCCACATGTCATCTCTTCCATGATTCTATGGGTAGCAGTTACCCTATTATAATATTCACTGCAGATTAGTAGAAAATCAATCAGAAAAGTCTTTGTGTGAACAAATGATTCCATAGGCAAACATTTAAAAGAGGACCTGAGCATGTGTGTTTAGAACAACATTGTTTGACTAGGTAAAGAGGGGCCAAATTTTCACTAAGGGGCTTGGGCCAAACTTTAAGAACATGACAATTTAATTGGTGCTCGGGTTGGTCCAATAACCGCGGGACTAAGGGGCCAGTAGACGAATGAGGACCTAGACACAAAGTTATAACTTGGAGACCAACAACTAGTGGCAAGCAGTCAACATGAAATTAGAACAACAGGTACCTTGATGCTTGTACAAGCCTTAGGGTTTAGGGTTTTAGGCCTAAGAACATGATTTAAAACATTTTCATACCTAAACCCTAGCAAAGAACTGCTAGATTTAGAACATGGAATTAGGACACAACATGAAACCATGAAAAAATTTTAGAGTCCTAACAGTGTAATCCCTCGAGTGGAAAAACTTTCCTTTGAGATGGATCATGTGTATGATGTGTTTGTACTCCTCTTATACTTCTTCTCATTTCTAACTAACCCCTTACCATTCTTCTTTATTGTAGCTTGGGGAATGATGCAGGGTGATTGAGACACCTTTTAGATCGAGGTCTCTCTTATCATGTTGACTCAAGGTCTTCCATTATGTGTTTCTTGTGTTACATTCTCTATGTGTACCTCTTAAGTGCTTCACATGTATTCCATGTGTATTCTATGTATACTTCATGCCTTCTATGTGTATGATTTGTGCCAAGCATGTATACTTTGTGTATTGTGTGTATGCAATGTGGTTTCTCAAGTGTATGCCTTGTATTATCTCATGTCTTCTAAATGCTTCATGTATGTCATGTGTCTTATGTGTATACCAATCATCATAGACTCCTAGAATCCTAAACATGGGGGCTTGGCCACCCTTCAATTTTAGTGTCATTCTTTGGTTTCTATGTTGTTGTGTTTGAATTGTGTCTTCTCCATCCTTTAGTATGAGTTTGAACGTAAGTTCATACCCACACTAAAGTGGGTGCTAAATGTAATGTCGTTAAATGTGTATATCACCATTTTACACTTAGTTTAGCTCCTAGATGGGACTCAAATATTTACACTTGTTAATTAGGACCTATTTTAACACCTTTTTGAGCATTAAGCATGTAGTTCTTGATCCTGATGCATGAAACTTGGAAAAGAATCATAAGGTAGGGCTAAGCATATTTTAGGTGCCCTCTTTTGGGAGTATGTGGCTAAAGGACTTGGGCCCTCCTTTAGCCTTGCCCTAAATTGTGGCCTTGTTAGCTTGGGCCTCTTAAAACATTTCTAATGTCGGCCTTGTGTGGTTTAACTCTACGAAAATCAATGGGAGTGCATATAAAAGTAATTTAAGTCATTCATTTGAACATCTAACTCTCTCTAGCGAATCTTGACACTATTTCACTCTCTCTTTCTCTCTCATGCTCTCTACAACTCTCTATTGTTGATTATTGTTGTGGCACTAACATATTGTAGGCCTTGTGAAGATCTTTGGGCTACACCAACTTCTTGAGTCAAGTTGTGATGCAATCTACAAGCATACAAGGGTTTCCATGCTCATGGTGACTTCCTTCCTTCATGCTTTATCTTAGCATTTCATTCTAGTTTAGATTAGCGTCTGCCCTCCTTGGGCACACACTTTTTATCAATCATCATTGCTATTGTGAAGGTGGAAACACCATTCAGAGGGCTTGACTAAGGCAAGCTTCTAAATAGCACCCAAAACATTTTCCTTCTTACATATGTGCAAGTCAGACAAACAGGTTTTGAAAGGTGATCTCCAGGAAGAAGACTAAGGTTACTATTATAGACCTGACAGAGGAATCAATTTTTGGAAACCCTAATTTGGCACCAGGGTGCCCAAGCACCCTTGTCCTAGGCATTCTAACCTCTAAAATTAGGTTTTGAACTAATCACTGATCTTTGTTGTCCATTTGGTTACTAGGTTTTAGGTTCTAATGGTTTATTTTACTTTGATCTTTTTCAACTAGGGTTTCATGTCTTTACTCTATCTTGATTGGTTGAATGTGGTTATTTTCTTTTCTATACAACAAAAGGGCAAAACCCCTATAGTTTGGCTCTCCTTCTTGGGTAGAAGCCAAGCTTGGTTTGTGCCCCAATGTGTTGTAGAAGCAGATTTGGCCTAGTTTGATCTCTTGAGCTAGTCTCTCTTTTCTATATTACATTTTATGTAACATTGTAAAATGTGTACATCACCATTTTACACTTAGTTTAGCTCCTAGACGAGCCTCAAATATTTGCACTTGTTAATTAGGACTCATTTTAGTTCACCTTTTTGAGCATTAAGCATGTAGTTCTTGATCCTGATGCACAAAACCTAGAAAATAATCATAAGGTGGGGCTAATCATACTTGAAGTGCCCTCTTTTGGGAGTATTAGGCTAAAGGACCATGGTGCCCAAGTGCCCTGGGCCCTTCTTTAGCCCTACCCTAAATTATGGCCTTGTCAGCTTGGGCCTCTTAAAATATTCGCAATGTCAGCCTTTTGTGGTTTAACTCTCTGTAAATCAATAGGAATGCATATAAAAGTAAGTTAAGTCATTCATTTGAATATCTCTCTCTAGTGAATCTTGGCACTCTTGCACTCTCTATCTCTCTCATGCTCTCTACAAGTCTCTATTGTGGATTATTGCTATGACACTAACATATTACAAGTCTTGTGAAGATCTTTGGGCTACACCAACTTCTTGAGTCAAGTTGTGACACAATCTACAAGCACACAAGGGTTTCCATGGTCATAGTGACTTCCTTCCTTCATGCTTTGTCCTAGCATTCCATTCTACTTCAGATTAGTCTCTGCCCTCCTAGGGCACACACTCTTTATCAATCATCATGGCACATGTGGAGGTGGAAACACCATTCACGGGGATTGACTAAGGCAAGCTCCTAAATAGCACCCAAACTATTTTCCTTCTTACATGTGTGCAGTTCAGATGAATAGGTTACGGAAGGTGATCTCTGTGAAGAAGACTAAGGTTGCTGTTATAGACTTGATAGAGGAATCAATTTCTAGAAACCCTAATTTGGGACCAGGGCACCTAAGAACCCTTGTCTTGGGCATTATGGCCTCCAGAATCATGTCCTAAACTAATCACTACTCTCTATTGTCCATTTGGTTACTGGGTTTCAGGTTCTGACAATTTGTTTTACTCTGATCTTTGTCAACTAGGGTTTCATGTCTTGACTCTAGCTTGATTGGTTGAATGTGGTTAATTTCTTCTCTATACAAAAAAAGGGAAGAACCCCTATAGTTTGGCTCTCCTTCTTGGGTAGAAGCCAAGCTCAGTTTGTGCCCAAATGTTTTTTAGAAGAGGGTTTGACCTAATTTGATCTATTGAGCTAGTCTCTCTTTTCTACATTACATTTTGGTGAACCTGAAGTTAGGTTCACCAAAATGTTATGTAGAAAAGAGAGACTAGCTCAATAGATCAAACTAGGTCAAACCCTCTTCTACAAAATATTGGGGCACAAACTGAGCTTGGATTATACCCAAGAAGGAGAGCCAAACTATAGGGGTTCTGCCATTTTGTTGTATAGAGAAGCAATTAACCACATTCAATCAATCAAGCTAGAGTCAAGACATAAAACCCTAGTTGGCAAAGATAAGAGTAAAACAGACTCTCAGACCATGAAACCCAGTAACCAAATGGATAGCAAAGATTAGAGATTAGTTCAGAGCCTAATTTTAGAGGTTAGAATGCCTAGGACAAGGGTGCTTGGGTTCTCTGGTCCCAAATTCAGGTTTCCAGAAGTTGATTCCTTCTGTTGGGTATGTAGCAACAACCTTAGTCTTCTTCTCGGTGATCACCTTCTGAAACCTTCTCATCTAACCTGCACACGTGTGAGAAGAAAAATGGTTTGGTGCTATTTAGGAGCTTGCCTTAGTCAAGCCCCATGAATGGTGTTTCCACCTCCACAATGGCAAAGATGATAGATAAAGAGTGCATGCCCTAGGAGGGTAGAGGCAAATCCGAAGTAGAATGGAATGCTAAAACAAAGCATGAAGGAAGGAAGTCACCATGAGCATGGAAACCCTTGTATTCTTGTAGATGATGTTACAAATTGAATCAAGAAGTTGGTGTAGCCTCCAAGATCTTCACAAGACCTGCAATATGTTAGTGCCACAACAAAAATCCACAAGAGGGAGCTATAGAGAGCATGAGAGAGAAAGAGAGAGTGCAAGAGTGCCAAGATTCGCTAGAGATAGTTAGATGTTCAAATGAATGACTTAACTTACTTTTATATGCATTCCCATGGATTTCCAAAGAATTAAACCACATGAGGCTGACCTTGGGAGCCATTTAAGAGGCCTAAGCCAATAAGGCCACAATTTAGGGCTGGGCTAAAGGAGGGCCCAGGGCACTTGGTTGCCTTGGTCCTTTAGCCACATACTCCCAAAAGAGGGCACTTAAAGTATGCTTAGCCCCACCTTATGATTCTTTTTTGGGTTTCATGCATTGGGATCAAGAACTAAATGCTTAATGCTCAAATAGGTGCTAAAATAGTTCCTTATTAACAAGTGTAAATATTTAAGAACCATCTAGGATCTAAACTAAGTGTAAAATGGTGATGTACACATTTTAGGATGCTACACACACACACACACACACACACACACACACACACACACATATATATATATATGCATTCAATAATTTCATTATAACATCAAAAGTCATTCATAATTATATATATGATAATTAATATATTTCTTTTAGTTTTTTTCCTTTAAAATGAAGAGTTATTCATATTTTTAATAATATTTATATTTATGCCCTTATTAAATAGTTACATTTTTCTCAACTTAATGAATGAAAAGTTCATATAAAAAAAAGTATATATTTATATATACAACATTTGATAAATTTAGACCTATCATATTTTCATTTTAAAATTGGGTTCATAAATAACCCAACAAACAATTAGATTTTCTGTAAAATATTTGAATTTACATATCAATTAGCTTGAGATTCAAGCTAATCTTTATACTCCCTTACATTGACTTATCTATATTTTTTTTGTGTACATACTTGCAAACTCACAATGTATTCTAATGATGATTTTATAAAATATTCCAAGTCATTTTCTCCTTTCTTTTGCAATATGCATTTATCTTTAAGAATGTTATATACTCTAACATAACCAAGGAAAACTCCAATAAGTAACATTCTAATGGGAGGAATAAAGATCTCCATCCAACCAATATGGCATCATTAGGCCATATAAATCCTTGGCCATCCCCAAGCTAATAGAACCATCGAGAACCTATTACAAACAAGAATATGTGTCGTATAGGAAAAACAACTCCTCAACTGAAAATATCACTCAAGGGAGATTTTCACTAACATCACACTAGGGTTATATTAACTAATGTTTCAGATAAAATCTATGCCTACATAACCACTTTATGTTTTAACAAAAACAAATCAAATTAAACTAAATATTTAAAGGAAGGAAAGAAATTGATTACAATGTTGGAAAATGAATAACAGTACATAGAATTTTGAGAAATGGAGTACAGAGATGAAAATACAAAATGATAAGGAACATGGCCCTAGGCGAACAACCTCATTTTCTAGAATGACACTGCGCCACGTGGATGTCTACGCACCATGTTGTAGTTTATACGGTGTGGGTAGTATATCGATTCACGGTCTCAGCTCTCATGCCAATCTTTTTAGTCCTTCCTCCTACCATTGAGCCTCTTGACAGAACCTACAAATACACATATGAGAGAGGCTTGGGTTGTATAGGAGTTTGCCTTAGTCAAACCCTATTTTTGGTGTTTCCACCTCAATGACAACTAGAGATATAGATTTATAAATTGATATAAAAGGTGTGTGCTCTAATTCTAAGTGCATCTATAATTGTTTGAGCAGTGAAAAGAAAGATTGGATAAGATATGTAAAAGAAATATGATTAATCTAACATTTACAATAATTAACAACAAATAATAAATATAATGGAGCAAGGGAGTGAACAATAGCTAGAGTATGATGATGGTGAGAGTTGATTTCGGTAGAGATTCACTATGAAAAGAAAATTGATCATTTGCAATGGAAAATCTACTTTCTTAAATAGAGAGGGCAAAGGCAAAAAAATAAAGGAAAGGAGTCGTTTGGGCATGGATAAGCATCAAGAAGAGCTATGCAAGTTAAAACATAATTTCTAAAAATGGTTGATGAATAAAATGTGCTTTCAAGACACCAACGTGCCATAGAGACATATACACCTAGCACTTTTGTTAATACAAATTTAGTTCTTAGAAAGTATAGATGACTTGGGCACTACCAAGGTTATGACACTTTTATGGTTTTTGTATAGGATAAGCAAAAAGGGTCAAATAAACATAAAGGGACATCTCATGGGTTGAGGATAAGGCCAAGGCTAGAAATGATCCTAAAACATGCTAAAGGCATGGACACTAAAGCAAGTACCAAACATACAATGAAATTGTGAGTACATAATTTACGACGTTACATTTAGCTCCTACTTTAGCTACGTATTACACTACGTGCACATGCATGCTAAAGTACATGAAAGAAAATAATGAAAGTAAATGTGGTTAAAAAGGATACCTAGAAGGATATTGTAGAGGATGTAGAGCTATTCAAGTAGAGGAACAAGCCCCCAAGCTAAGAACATGCAAAACAAATATGTTTGACACAAAAACCTATAAGACAATGATGTTAGAGCATAAACCTACAAAATCACTATGTCAGAACATCACAAACATATAAATAAACATAAATAACATATACATAGAGGATAGAAGCACACAAAAAGCAAAGAAAATTTTTGAGTCAACAAAGTGAAAGAGGCCTCAATGTGAAATGTTGCCTCAATACCATGTGTCATCCCTAAAAGGTAACAAAAATAAAGAAAACCACAAATAGAGGAATTCTTAAACAAAGATAGAAGAATATAATGAGTTGATCAATTTCTTCAAGGAGAGAAGACTTACAAATAGATAGGGGAGCAATCAATATGAACAAAGAAGAGTACATGACTCAGACACTAGCTTGCTCTATCGCTAGGGGTCATGTAAATCACAATACCCTCATAGATCATAGACTAGCATGTTGTATTATGCTAGGTGGGCATGAGTGTAAAAGGGTAGGTCATATGAAGTACACAGACTAACAAGTTGCATTATTCTAGGTGGCTCACAAGCTACCAATGCCTCAGAAAGCATATTAAACACCAATGCCTCAGGAAGCATATCAAACACCGACACATTAGGGAGCATATCAAACATCAATGCCTCAGGGAGTGTATCAAACACCAACACCACAAGGGGTGAACGCTTCAAGGAGCATTAAATAAATAATACCATAGGGGGAAAATTAATATGCATTACCTCAGGGGGTGTAAATAAAGCAAGGTGTGCATGTAGGGATGCACATGTGAGAAGAGTATATGTCCCCCTTAAAATATTAGCATGTATAATATGAAAATATTTTTAGGTAAAGAAAAGGCAAAGGAAGAGGAGGGGAGATCCTTATGAATAATGCACACACCTTGAACAACTTATCTATGCCCCCCAAAATAGGGGTGAGGACAACCATGAAAAAGAGTATTGTGTTGATACCAAAAACAAAGTATAGTTGCATGTGAGATTGTACCACCATGAATGGCAATGAACAAATAGAGAAAGTTATGGGTGCCACATAGTGGGTAGCAACACAATAGTCTCATGAGAAAATAGAGGAGAAATGATGAACCAGATAGAGGTGATCCTCAATATCACTTGTCATGCAAAGAAGAGACATGTGCTTCATTAGGAAGAAGAGTGAGAGAACCTATGTCAAGAAGGTGTTGATTTTTGTCCTACAAGGTGCCAAGCACTTGATGATATGCATAGAAAGGAAGTTTTGATTAAATTTGTTGCAAAAAAAATTTGTGTGTAGGAAGAGGAAGAGTGATCAAGTGGTCCTTTAGCAACCTCAAAAAAATACACTCTTGTTTAGATAAAAGAGTAGGAGGAGTAGGAAGCAAGCCTTTCTATTGTGGAGAGAGGTTTGGATTTTGAAAAGAAAAAGCCATAGAGACCTCAAACAATAGAGGAGGGAATGTAGACAGAGGAGAAGGTCAGGAACCTAAATCCATTGTAGAAGGTAAGTGTGGTGTAGGTTCCATAGGGACCTTAACTCCTTGTTCCATATTCCCTAGACCATATCCATTGTATATGTGCTTTCAAAGAATTTTGTATCTAAGCTAACATGTCTCCAAATAAGAAGGAGGAGGAGAATCAACATTAATAGCCTTGTTGAAATGAGATGTGTATGTACATTTTCTATGAGAAATAGTAACAAAATTCACATGAGAAGAGGCATCGATTCTAATACCAGAATAAAGATCCTTGCTGAATGTGGGAATGTCAAAGTGAGAAGAGTAAACCTTATATTCAATAGGCCCATAGGGGGTGAAGTCTAAGGAGACCCAATCATCACCAAGACATGATTTAGATGAGGAAGGCACATCATCATCAATAGAGGGTGATGATGGTGTTTGAGAATTTTTTGTATAAGGTATAAAATTATGAAGAGAATAAAGAGAAAGCTTCTTGTGACCCAATTCAACATTTTGACTATATTGAAAGGGGTCAGGATCAGCACTTATCTTATGTACTTCACCATTATAAACAAATTTAAGAGAATGATGAAGGGTATACAAGATTGCACTGATGGCATGAATCCATAGTCTATCGAGGAGAAGATTATATAAGAAAGTTTTTCCTGCATGACATGAACCTCAGTAGTTAATCTAACAGGGCCTAATGTAATAGGCAATGTGATAGTACCTAAATTTAGGTGAGCCGCATTATCAAAACTTCTGATGAATATATTGAACGAGATATAGAAGATATAGATCAATTTTAAGATGATTAAGGAGGTCTAAACTACAAACGTTAATATCAAACCCACTGTCAATAAGGGTTCTCTTAATCCCAATCAAGTTTATAGCTACAATAATCATAAGGGAAGCATTTTTCTTCTGAACTTCAATAGAAGGTAGTTTAGAGAAATAAAAAGTGATATCAGTAGAAAGATAAGGAGGCGGTGGAAGGGAAACAAGGATAGGAGTATCATGTTTGTTCACCAAGTATTATACATGTGGGCTACTATATGGTAGTGAGGATCCCCATACACATTTTGAGTTATAGACTTTGCAATTTCTAACAAGTGATTCAAAGGTTGAGGATTGTTAGGAATACCTCGAACAGTGATCACAGGACGAGAGAGTGGGGGCGGATTAGACACCCTATGCATAATGATTTTAGGAATAGGAGAAATATTTTTAACATTAATTCACTTATCCAACATCCCCTTTGTAGATGGGATAAGTCGATTAACAATGATTGTATTAACATTATTAACCTCTTGAGAAATACATGATGTAAGAGAAGTAGTATGCTCAACATCTATCCATGGAGGATCCTATGTGAGGTGAGGCTCTTCATCCACTAATGCTTCATCACCAGAAAGGAGAGCATTGGAATGAAGACCACATAAAGTAATGTTAAAACAAGTATCAATGATTTCATCCTCTTGCGCTAAAATATCCTCATAAATAGGAGGAATCTTAGGAGAGGGATCAAAAGTATAGAGTGACATAGGAAGAGCTAAGTCACCATCACATGCATTGAATGGAACATCACTTTCATGAATCCTTTGAGAAAATTTGGAAAGTGAAGTAAGAAAAGAATAGAACATGCTAATTTATAAAATAGAAGGAGAAGATTAAGGAAGCATATTGACAAATCCAGTTGAAGGTTGGGGTTCGAGGCAACACCCCAAATTTTTTTGAGGAAAGAAAAATTTTCTTGATTTTCTCTTGAAATCTAAAATTGAATGAAAAAAATGGTTCTTTAAGTTGAGTCGGGTTCACCAAAATGTAAGGTAGGAGAAACTACTCCTCAACTGAACATATCAATCAAGAGAGATTTTAAATAATATTACACTAGGGTTCTATTAACTATTGTTTTAGACAAAATTTATGTCTACAAAACCACTTTATGTTTTAACATAAATGAATCAAATAAACTAAATTTTTAAAAGATGGAAAGAAATTGATTATAATGCTAGAAAATGAATATTAGTACATAGAACTTTGAGATGTGGAGTACACAAATGAAAAGACAAAATGATAAGGAACTTGGCACCATGTGGACTACCTCACTATCTAGGACAACAACATGTCGCATGGACATCTACATTTCATTTTGTAGTCTATACGGTGTGGGTACTGTACAGATTCGTTGTCTCAACTCTTGTGTCAATCTTGTAAGTCCTTCCTCCCACTGCCAAGCCTCTTGATGGAACCTGCAAATACATAGATGAGAGAGAGGGTTGGGCTATATAGGAGTTTACCTTAGTCAAACCCCATTTTTGACGTTTCCACCTCAACAACAACTAGATATATAGATTGATAAATTGATATAAAAAGCGTGTTCTCTAATTCAAGTGTGTCTATAATTGTTTGAGTAGTGACAAGAAATATTGGATAAGATATGTAAAAGAAATATGATTAATCTAACATTTGCAATGATTAACAATAAACAATAAATACAATGGAGCAAGGGAGTGAACAATAGCCAGAGTATGATGATGGTGAGAGTTGATTTCGGTAGAGCTTCACTAGCAAATGAATTTGATCTTTATTTTGGAAGATCTTTTCTATGAAAATAAAATTTATCCTTTGCAATGGTAAATCTACTTTCTTAAATAGAGAGGTCAAATGCAAAAAATCAATTAAGGAGTCATTTGGGTGTGGATAAACATCAAGAAGAGCTCGAAGTGCCACACAAGTTAAAATGCAACTTCTAAAAATGGTTGACAAATAGAAAGACACTTTTGAGATGCCAGCATGTTGCACAGACATCCATGCCTAGCACTTTTGTCCATGCAACTTTAGTTCTTAGAAATTCTAGATGACTTGGGGCACTGCCAAGTTTATGACACTTTTATGATTTTGGATAGGATAAGCAAAAAGGGTCAAAGTAGCATAGAGGCACATATCATGGGTCTAGGATAAGGCCAAGGCTAGAAATAATCCTAAAACATGTTGAAGGCATGGACACTAAAGTGAGTATCAAATATAGTGTGAAATTGTGAACACAGACAATTTATGGCGTACAATATGCAAACCTATGTAGAGAGTGGAGTAAGACCAAGGGAATGTACACACTAAACATAACTCAAGGGGATTAGTCTCAATGCCAATGCATAATCAAAATGGGGGCACTCTTACCCCTCAACTCACCACCCATAAGAGCAACACAAACACCACCAATTTTACAAAACACTTACCATTCCATAATTTTCGTCATAGACAACACTCACATGAAATAAGATCATTCATAATAAAATAACTATACAAGAAATAACAATAAGTAGAAGAGGAATTATCTCTTCACATAGAGCTTGTTGGAATGAAGACTCTCCTTCCTTCATCAAGCTCTTTTGTTTCTAATTTGAAAAGAACTCCTCCATTCAAGAATTCCTCTTCCAAGAAATACTTTTGGCACGGTCTGGGGTATCCCTATTGAAATCGGTTATGGCAATTCCCAACCTCAGATCTGCTTCATCCACTTCTCTATCTCCCTAATCTTTTGGGTGCTCTTTCTTTCTATCCTACCTTTCCTCTT
Organism: Cunninghamia lanceolata; assembly: GCA_027924645.1. Lineage (NCBI taxonomy): Eukaryota > Viridiplantae > Streptophyta > Pinopsida > Cupressales > Cupressaceae > Cunninghamia > Cunninghamia lanceolata. The sequence continues at coordinate 3,409,069 of BSBN01000551.1, forward strand.
CTTCTTCGAGTTCTATAATCTTGGTGATGATTTTTTCCTTCTCTTTGTAAACTTCCTCGATTACCACTTCCTCTAATGCCTTATTGAAGATCTCATTGCAGATTTCTTCTATAACCGAATGGTTGAGCTTGTCTGTGGATTTGTTTTGATTCTCAGAGTCTTTATATTTTTTCTTCTATTTCAAAAGTGTTTGGAACCCATTCTGGGGTTTTTAAAACCTCTAGGTTTATACTTCCTTCTGCTGTTGTGGGGTTATTGTCTCTAGAAGCTTCTAAAGGAACTTTCCCCTCCTCCAGTTCCATCCTCTCTTTGCCTAACTGTGGTTCATAATTCTGATTCGGGGGCTTAACTACTATGATTATTTTTTCCCCCGGCTGACCTGACCGGGAATCATGTTCTGTGTAGTAACCTCATTACTGTGATTCAAGGTGTTTTCTTTGTTATTTTGGGAAGATTTAGGGCTTCTCTTAGGCTGGGTTATTACCATACGTAGGTTCTGATTTTGTCTAGACAATTCCTTGTTACCACTGAGGTGCTCCTTAAGGGAAGAAGAGCTATTCCTCTGATAGTCAACAATAAATCCACCTTTATTATCATTAAATCTGATGTTAACATCCCCAGGCTGAAAAATAGGGCGCACCTTAGCGGGCATATTTGGAATTCTATTGTTAGTGTTTCTAAGGATAGGTCCACGATGGAGAGCTGCCTTGATGCAGTAATTGGCTAGGTTAGTATTAATTTCAAGAGGTTCAAGGTCTTTGGTGCTAATATCCAATTTTACTAATAGGAAAACATCTAAGTAAGATAAGAAATCCTTCTCCATTCCCATGAACTCTCCCATGTTATTCCCTATCTCCCTCAATATTTTACTATGGATGAGCTCAACCAGGAGATTCAGTAGCTTGACCCACCTAGCTACTTTAAGTTTCAGTTTACTAGGGTCAAAATTAGGTATCCAATCTAAGTACTCAAAATTATGCCCTTTGTAAAACAAGCTTCTGTTGTTTAAAATTTCTTTTTTTAGCTTTGCACTCTTGCATACAATGAATATGAATTCTTCAGAAGTGATAATGATACTTACCTGGTCTTTGTAGAGGGTTTGGACCCATTCTGCAATTTCTTTCATAGGCTACCCTATCCCACACCATTGAATATAAAAATCGTGGGTTCTACAATGCATCCCCAGACCATCTGTGTAGATATTTTTGATATCAATTGATACTTTCTTTTCCATAGCCTCAGAATTTTGATGATATATTGAACTTATTTTTGGTCTCGACCCAGGGATTTTAGGGTTTGCCCATTCACGGAGTGTTGCCTGGTCTAAGCCCTTCCAAAGAGTGTTAGGAGCCGAGTTGCCGAATTAGGGTTTTTAGAGATTTGCCAATGGTGGGGTGCCCTGAAATTCAATATGCTGCCTATATGGGAAATTTCCTTTGCATGAATGAGCATGGGGGCTGGTTTTGAAAAACCCTCCACATATCCTTGTCTTATATAGGAAGGATAGGAAACAGCAGGGGGTTGTCGAGCACTTTGCCTTCTTTCCCAGCCTAGAGTGGTGTGGTTTGCTCCAGTTACAAAAGCTGGGGTTGCTGAGGTCATTGGGATAGCCCACATTCTTGCCACCCTAGCTTGAGTTGTTACTCTTGTTGTTGCCTCTGCCCTAACTCCCCTCTGCTGCCTGCTACTCTTCATAGTTTGCCAGCCCTGTTCGTCCTGAGGATGCGGAGGGGGAGCCCTACCCCCATAGACAACCTTCTTCTTCTCCTACATAATGCTACAAGGGTGCTCTACCCTTGATTCATTTCTTGCATTCTTAATATTGTTTTGTCATTGACTGCCTACTCTTTTTTGCATTTTGTCTTTTTAATTGATGAAAATAATTGAAATAAAAGATTAGTTTAAATTAATTTAAAATAATTGAATGTAAGGGGAGAAATAAATTAAAAATTAAATGTAGATGATAAATTACCTCCAAAGATAAAAATCATAGAATAGTAAATAGTTCTTTTCCAGTTGCATGGCTCCATTGACATTTTCATTAGTTGCTTCAGACCGCATGGCTCCATTGACATTTTCATTAGTTTCTTATGATTGCATGACTATGCGGAGATTTTCAACAATGTAAATTGATGCTCTAATATTTTCTTCCTCTACTCTTTTTTCTCATTCCTAGCAGTTGTTCACTAACACTTTCCCAACCTTCTCTTTCAATGTTAGTACCAACATATTTGCCAATAAACCCTAAATGTTTTTCACAAAGACAATATACTCTGACTAATTTTTCAATGTGAATGTGCAGACCTTGCCCAAGTTGTTACTCATAGTAACTAACCACTGGTCTACAGAATCATTTGTTGGAATATAGAAATTACAACTTACAGCTTCTTTTTACATAGTTGTGACTTTCTGTCGTGCCTCTTGCATTGTGCAGTTCTCCCTCGGACTATGCGATCTAGTATTTTCCAACTATTGTTCTATAATTATAAATGGTTTATCAAAGGCCTTGACCAATAGTTCGGATTCAAATCCATCAGACAAACATAAAAGATCGTTGGCTTCAGAATAAATGTGGATAACATCCACCTCATGGTCTCTACATTAAACTATCAACTGGATGAGTGAAACTAACATCCTCAATGAGAACTTTTTCAAGTACTTGTGCTTGTGATTGTGGCTCCTACGTAATCTACTATGTAGAATTCGCAAAAAAAATCTACCTGCAGAATTTTGATTTGGAGATTCCATATCCAAAAGCCGAATCAAATTCTCATAGTTCATTCCATTTTTACAGCTCTTTTCCATGAACTATTTTATTTGCTTAAAAGTTTTTGAACCTGCAGCCAACAAAGTTTGTTGAGTCTCTTTGGACATCACTACTTTGTTAATTGCTTCTTTCAAATCAATGAAATCAATGGAATCAAGATCTAGAACTCAAAATCAAAATCGTCCACTTATTGTCTGAATTGTGGATCCAGATTTCACTAATTTCCTTGATTTGAAAGAAGCAATAGAGAAAATAGTGATGCCCGCAGAGACTCAACAAGTTTTGTTGGTTGCAAGTTCAAAAACTTTTAAACAAATAAAAGAGTTAATGGAAGAGGGTCAGGGTCATAAAGATGAAATTAACTCCAAAAATTTGATTCGACTTGGGTATGGACTCTCCAAATCAAAATTCTACAGGTAGAAATTTTTTGTGAATTTTGTGTAACAGATTACGTAGGGATTACAATTACAATCACAAGTACTTGAAAAAGTTCACGTGGAAGATGATGGCAATTTCTCTCATCTAGTTGATAGTTGAATGTGACTTGACCCTATGGTAGATGTTATTCATGCTTACTCCGAAGCCAACAATCTTTTAGGTTTGTTTGACAGACCTGAATCCAAATTGTTGGTAAAAGTTGTTGATAAAAAATTTATAATTATTGAACAATAGCTAGACAGAATCAGATCACCTAGCCAAAAGAAGAACCGCACCATGCAAAAAGCATGACAGAAAATCACAACCCTACAAAAAGAAGTTGCAAGTTGTACTTCCCATATTCCAACAAACGACTCTATAGACCAATGGTCAGTTGCCATGAATAACATCTTAGAGAAGGTTTGCACAATCATACTAAAGAATTGGTCAGAGTATATTGTCTTCATAGAAAACATTCAAAATTTATTGACAAATATGCTAACGATATTGTTGAAAGAGAAGTTTGGGAGAGCGTTAGTAAACAACTGTTGTGAATGGACAAAACAAGCAAAGGAAAAAAGATCCGAGCATTAGTTTACATTGTTGGGAAACTTCGTGAAGTCATGCAACTCGAAGCAACTAGTGGAAAACACTTAAGTCATCGACATACTATAATTATCATGCCAAAAGAATCTTATTAGATTAGAGCAAAATCTTATTTTATATAATATTTTAATTGAAACAAAGATCTATTTTAATAAATTATCCAATAAATATCAATCTTATATTATTTGAATAAGTCTTTAAAAATAATCAAACATTCACTAATATAAAATTAAGAGGTGATATGTCAAGTACATCATTTCCTTAGAAGTTTATATTACTTTTCATTAAAAGTTTAAATAATTAATAAGTTGCATTATATAGTAATGCAAACACAGCCAACATATATTTTTAAGAAACAAATTTAAAATTATAAAATAATTTTAAAACAAATAAAATAAAATAACTCTTCATTAAATAAAGATAAAATGACAAAATGACATCAATAGTGTTGGTTTACCCACTGGGAACCCATCATTATAGTGACAAATCACAAATTTGGTATTTTCCAACATGTTACATCCCCAATTTTGGCTTTTCTTACTTTTGCTTTTTACTTGGACCTAAGTAAATTCATTATGATATTTAGATTAATGACAAGGAAAAATATGGATTATTTTGAATGTCAATTATTGAAATTATAGGAATGATTATGTTAATATCGATTTAATATTTATTTTATGAGATTTGATTTATTAGTTGAATTAATTGAATAATGATGCACTTATCAAATGCATTGTTTGATGACAAGTGAAATAGGATTACAGGCTAACAGATGACTCTTAGAGAAAAGAGAGAGATTATCTTTCCAGAAGAGAGATATAGACCTCCGGTTACGAGTGGTTTATTTGCCCAACTGAGTTATAAGTGTTTAACGAAAACGTGAACTAATGTGTCATAAGAGGTAAGCTTTGTCTTATTAGTTTGCTTCTAAACCTAATTGATAGTTAGTCGATATTGTTTTCAAAAACTCACTAAGTCATATTAAGTCGTCTTAGTCGTTAATAACGTTAACGACGTCGTTTGAGTTTGATTTATCGCTATTTACGCTCAACATAAATATTATGACGTTATTGTAAAAAATGATTATCTAACACTATTATTAAGATATTGGACGTGTTATAACAATTCATAAATGTTAAGACATTTTCGTCAAAGTTATTATTATGTGATTATTGTCAATGGATTATGATGGGAAGACAAGCTCAACCCAATCACAATATTTGTGAACCATGGTTTAATAATACCTTAATATCGAATAAACCATAGCTATTTTATGTAATAGGCGATATTATGAGAATTATAGTTGATGTAATCAATATAATTATTATTGATGTAATCAATATATATAGATGCTTTAACATCAAATGAGGATATTACCTCATATTGAGTCGATGGGTAAATGTTTGAGTAAGCCGAAGGCTTATTTATAGGTAAGTCTTTATTAGTGTTAGTGGTCGATCGAACCACTCAATGGGCAGCATTTAAGATTAGTTATGTTTTAGATGATGTGTTGACCATGACTAAGAAGGAGGACTGTGGTTTTTAACCACCACAATTGATGAGTCTTTGAGCAATAAACTCTCATTGTCATGGGGGATATGCGCTTAAATATTGACCTTCAATTTTGAATCAACCACTTTAGACTGTGTAAACTTCAATTAAGTTTGTTACTGAGCATAGAGGAGGCAGGGAATAAGGCAACTCTATAGGAGTCATGCCACCCTCATTATGACTATCAATTCGAATGAGTCGTGGTAGTTATATATTAGGGAGGTTTAGAACTTAAAACACACATAGAGACACAGGGAGAAAGATGAAATAGAATTCAGCAGTGGTGAAAGTAGCCGAATACACAGATTGGTGGCATAGACCCTATGAATTATTCACCTATCTTTGCTAGTTCAAGTTAGTAAACTATAGGTATTCCGTGTATGTGTTATTGATTCATGGGGAAAATGATGAGTTCATTTTAAAAACTGTATAATGTAGTATTATAGGAAATCAACAAGCTCACTGGTAAGATTGTATCTTATGAAGTTTTGATATGGTAGTTGATAACTATTTTGTATCCACTTAGAAGCACATTTAATGTTTTTATGAAAGATATTTGAGTTATTTACTATAGTCATAAAAGATGACAAATGTTACTTATATGAAGGATATAAGGTCATGCTAGTAAGGTCACTGTTGTAATAAACTAAGTCGATCTTTTACCTGGCGTCTTTAAACTATAGACCATACCCGATCAGGAAGTGAAGGGTAAATGATTATCCCTATAAGAGAAGGTCATAAGCTATTGTTAGCTTAAATATAAAGTCTTCTTATTGAATTTGAAACCAGTTGTTGCTGAGTATGAGAGTAACCATACAATAGATTTTGGAAAGGAGGAACCATGTTTCCTCACTCTCATTTTGAACTGTATAGTAATGAGGATATAACGATTTATCATTTTGTCTTGTATAGTTTTTATACATAGTTGCATAATGGATTAAATTATTTAACTAAGAGTATTAGATTCCTGAAAACTATTGGTAAACCTTTGTAGCACGACATTGGTAGTATCTTATAGATATTATGGAAGATGGAATAAGGTTATATGAGAATTATATTTTAGAATAATTATTATTATTCTTATAAAAGTTCCAATTCAATGGAGTAGGTTAAATATTCTTGGGAATGACCTTGTAGAGATATTAGGATAATTACCAAGAGTCGATTATGAACCTTAGTCTCATAGATATGAGATATGGATAAATTAAAATATCGTATTATACAGAGGGTTGTTATGAAAACCCTAGAGTTGATTATGAAATAAATGATTGGTTATGTCATATAGACTTATCTGAGTCAAGAATACTATTATCTTAACAAAATGATTAGACCATTTATGTAATTTTAGTCAGTGTGGGTAAACTGCATGAATACGACAGTATCCAAGTCGAATAGGGGTGGGTGAACACAACGACTACGTTCATTATGAACAATATAATATTAAAAACTTTGGCCAAAGTAATGCATTGGTTTTCTGTGTGCATTGTCGGTTCACTATATTCAGATTGCTCATCCTATCGGAAATCATGCTTAGTTAGAGGGTATCTAGCATGTATGGTTGATAGAGTTGAGTAGAATACAACACTATGTACTCGGCAAGGCAAATTACCACTGGTCACCTAAGGTCTATATTCCTTGTGAAGGGTAGGGCCACTTCCTATGTAGAAGATGTGTGGGAGACCGCCGGTCTGTGATTGGAGGTTAATCACTAAAAAGATGCTCTCTCTCCAAGCAGGAAACATGCCAGGACTTGTGATAAAGATGTTAGATATTCAGATGCAGTGTTGATTCCAAATATGTATATGTAATGGTTTTACATTTGTAAACATTGTAAATGAAAAGACAATATGGGTATATAAAATAAAAAAATTCTCTATCTCATTTTTACCTTATTGAATTACTTTATGATAAATCTTCTAGTTTTTCTATGTTAATCGAACGTGGATGCTACACAACACATATATGGTCTAGAAATTTACCAAGACATGTTGGCCTCAAGATGAAACTATACGTCTTTCAAACTTGACCAGCTAGAAGAATTTGTCATGGACATTTCACTTCTGGTCATTTCATCATTTCAGATCTGTCCTCCAACTCCCAATAACTATTTCATCATGTTAGTGAATAAAACATGGTTCCTTGGTTGAGCAAGAGTTTCCTTTCGGCAGCAACAAGTAGATATCAGCACGTTAGACACATTGATTGCAATAAAAATAATAAAGTAGAAAGTGTGAGGTATTGAAAGTTATTCAAGAGTGAAGCCACACCATTCTTTGCCCTTTAATGAGCCAATTTTTAAAAGTTTGTAGATTGCTCGGTGATTAAAGGAAACAAAATGCATCAACTTATTTCTTGTAGGATTTTTCTTGTCCATAGGTTTGTCCAAGGTTAACATGGTGTCATTCTTGTTCCGTTGATGTTGATTCTTTTACATGTTCTTGTAATGTCAAGTCATTGTAGCTTGAGTTTGTATCAAATGGAGCATGATTACATGTTGTTTCCATTACACATTTATGCATAGTTCTTGAATCTTGATATACATCAGTAGGGAAGCATGAATTAGCATAATTTCTTGCAGAAGGTTTGAGTTGGTGAATTGACTGAGAATGTCATTAGCAATTATGGATCACATATGTGAATGGCCCATTCCATATGAAAACCATAAAACCACAAGACACACACACGATTACTCAGACAATGTTTATGTTAGTAAAACCTAAATATATAGCAACATAAGCCCTATCACCACCTTTTTGATCTTTTGAAGAATTGTTGTTTGCAATAGCTTTGGGCTCTAACCTATTCCAGCTTCAGGTTTTATTGCTTCATTATTTTGTTTAATTTCAGTTTCCATTACTTCAAGATTTTGCTTTATTTTATTTATATACCACTTTATTGGTAATGCACTACAAGATTCAGTTTACTCCTAAGTTTGTTCACGAAGTTGAAACTCAGGAATACAAAATTTGGACAATATATAAGGCAATTGAGAATAAATCGCCTTGTAATCTTCCAATGCAAACTGATTTCAGATTTAGCTGTGACTAAAGCAAGGCAGCTTTAACCTGTTTGGCTTTTTCTTGGGCACTCCCATTGAGTGCATGAATATTAATTCTTTTTCCAAGGCCAGTTGGTCGTTCTTAGCCAGAGGGCTTCCTTTGAAGACCTTCACAGCAAAACCCTCCTCTTTCACGGCCACACTTCCACCACCTTCAGTCTCTATTCTAACGCTTCTGAGTGCACCTTCCATTCTCGTCACCACACGTCCACCCTCAAAACCACCTTTGAGGATATCACATTAGGGTTTCCTTGGGGCCAAATTGAATAAACCAGGCTTGCAGGCTCCCAAACTCCTCGAGCTTAGCAGGTGGCCGTGAGCAATTGCAGGCACATTAGATACACTACAATGCGGAGCTCCCATCTTTAGTATTTTTCATTGCATGATAAATCTGCAACCAAAATGCCTAAATTTTAGCTCAAATAAAAGCCCCTGAACATCATGGAAATGTGAATTGAAGGAAGCGAGGCATTTAAGGCGCGTGAGGTTGAGATAGCGTGAAGAGAGGGTGAGATTATTTTATTTATCACGTGGCTGCGCCTTTGAAAGCAATTGTTGCCAATTGCCGCTCAAAAGATGTGATATTCTATTTTCGCTGCTTTCATTTTGGGCTCTATACTCGTAAGTCCCTCCCTTCGCTCATTTTTGTCTTTGACGAAAAAACGGCCGATTTCCTCCCACCGATAATCGATAATAATTTTTAAATTAAATAACTTTAAAGTAAAATAAAATAATTAAAATAATTCTAAAGTAAATAAAACTAGCAATTAGATCCATAGGTTCAATGGCAGGTTGAAAACCTTTGTGAAGAAATTATAGAATTTGTTAGATATTTTTTACTATCTATTAATTTATAGTTATTTAATCTACTAAATTCTTATTGAAATTTCATCACATTAACTATTGTTTTCTTTCACCTATATTAGTAAATTTCTTTTTTACATTACATATTGAAATGAACAAATGGATAAATGTAATAAATTAATTGAATCTCTTATTGATTTTACAAATGCATATTTAAAATCTCTTATTGATTTTACAAATGCATATTTAAAATCTCTTATTGATTTTACAAATGCATATTTAATCATATAATTATTTTTAAAATAATTATGTGAGGGTACAATAGATTTATGTTCTACAACTTATATCTAATATTATGCACTAACTATATTTGTCTATTAAATACATACTAAGATGGCTCATAATCATTTTTATTAGTATGTATTTGATATATGAACTTTTATAATATCTATCACGTGATAATATTTCCCAAAAGCTTTCTCATGTAAACCTAATAAAAATTAAAATTTGTTCAATATGAAAAATAATGTTTTGTTTTGTTTTAATTGGTAATCACTAGATTAAAAAAATCATTGCAAAAAAATATAAAATAAAAAATTAATAGTTTATCAATTGTCAAAGTGAGGTAAAGAGAACTTTTTTGTTTTTTATCATTATGACATTTTGTAGAAAAATAAAATAAAAATTTAACAATTTATCAATTCTCAAAGTGATAAAGATAAAGGGAACTTTTTTGTTTTTATCATTTATGATATTTTGAAAAACAATCAATCGACAATATTAATTTCATGGTAGTCATTTTAATTTAGGCCCTTCATCTATATAATTCATTATATGATGCTCACATAGGGAAGGCTTTCAGCCTAATAATTATACTAATTATTTAAAAAACTGAAAGAGAATGATTTCAAATACAATTTATTTTTTTTAGACTTACACTAATTATTTTTAAAAATGAAAGAGAATGGTTCAAATAAAAAAAAAAGACTTACATTTTTGTTTTGGAGAATAAATTGAGTCCAAGTACAAACAAGATGGCAAGGAATGTTTTTAATTTTATTTTTTAAAATTATAAAAAATAAATAACTTGTAAAGAGCTCGTTCGTTTAGTTTTTGGGAAAGTTTAAAATAAAAAATAAAAATGATAACAAAGATAAATAACTTTTAAAGAGTTTAAGTACAACACCACAATATATCAAAGGTTATTTTTCTTTTTGGCGTAACTTTTTAAAGCTTGAAAAGAAGGTAAAAGTGTCTATAAAGGTACTGTTTGTTTTTCATCTAGAGAATAAGTTTCTTTTTAAGCTCTTAAAAAAGGTAAATAGCTTTTTAAGACTCTCAAAGGTTCTGAATTTTAACCCTGCAGGGACTTCATTGGGATGATGGAATAGATTGGTTTAGACACACAGTTACTACTGCATGGCTCTTCTCATTCTCATGGGTTGGAGCATTATCTTTTGGAGGTGGATGTTTGCCATCTTCTATTCTAGACAAACAAGCATATGATTATATTTCTACCATAATATATTTCAAGTAACCATGTACTCAAATCATTCATCTTGCCTTGTGGAATGTTGGAAAATATACTAATATGGTCAAAATATTCTATTAAACCCATCTTAGATGTGATATCATGTGATTAAAATTTCAGCTTTATGTTCTCCAATTACAATCTTGTAAATGTTGTTGAATGTATAAGAATGTAAACCTTTGCCATCTTTGATATTAGTATTGAACTAAAAAACTTTCAATCATCATGATCTTTCTAGAGCTCCACTAATGTCCTTGAAGGATTTTTCATAGCTCCAATATGATTGTTAATCTCCTAGTTTATGCTATTATCACTCTTCAGCTTGTTGGCTTTCTATCAAGTTTGACTCACATGAAATTATTCACAAGTATTTTTCATTCCTCCAATATAATTGTTGATCTATTAGTCCTTAGCATTTTTGTTTCTTGAATAACTTTACATGAATGAAGTTAAGTACAACTTAGCAAGCTGAAGAGAGAGAAATGACTTCGCACTTTGTGAGAACTTGGCAAAAAATGAACAATGACCCAGGCAAACCAAATATTAAGAATTGACTTGGAACTTTGCAAAAACTTGGCAAAAACCTTAACAATAACTTGGTTGTTGATTAAATACCAACTAAGACCAACTAACTAAAACTATAAAATTTTAATATTGTCCTAAAACTCATCAATAACTAAGGAAAGAGTTAAACTCTAGTAGTTTTCCCAGAGATGGAATCAACTAGACCATCTGAGAAGACTCCTAAAGTCAAAATTATAGTTGAAGATTCACCTTACTTGCCAAAAAATATACATGTCAAATATCCCCATTCATAGGATGCTTGGAAATCAATCCATGCTCTGTACCTACCCTCTATAATTAATTCATATTCATGCTTCTCCCAACCCACATTAGACAATTGCAGCTCTTTGCCTTACAATTGGACAAAGAGAGTGACTCAAGTCCCTTGGAACTTGTGATATGTTTGAATAACACATAGTCTGGACAACAAAGGCGCCGGTGACTCAGACACAAAGCACCCCATCATCCTAATAGAAGGTCTTTAGTCCAAATCCTAAATGGTTCATGAAAATACCACAATAAACAACTATTTGAATTTTACATATTAATTCAAATAAAGTTGCCAGGTCCATTTCCTATTTTCTTTTTCAGAACTACACATAAAAGAGCAAAAACAATTTACCGAATCTTCTTAAAAAGCACATGCCCTTGAAATAAAAAACCATACCCACATTACATCCATCAAATTTAATCAACAACCTACTTTGTGAACCATGCATACAAGAATATTCATGTTTAGAGATCGATAGACTCTTAAGAAATGCCCAAAAGACAATCAAAACAAGTGAAAAGCCAATGATTGTGATTTACAGAACAAAACATACATTAAACAAAACCTCACACATATATAAGGGACTGAACTAACACCAAAAAAGCATCAAAACATTGACTTATAGCAATAAGTATAAAAAAAATCAGTCACAAAAATCCTGAGAGCTACATAGGGTTTAAGGCATATATGTAGACCTAACAGTAAAAACCTACAACAATATAGACGCCCAGTATGGTTTAAGGCTCCAAAAATTTTGCATAAAAAACAAAGAATAAAAATCAATTTTCTTGTACAGAGATTGGCATGTTGCTTGTAAAATTCCAAATCTCTCTCCTCGCCACCTAATGTGACAATCTAACTCTCCTTTTGTATTCGCAAGTCCTTGGCACTCATTTTGATTGTGCATGAAAATGGTGACCTTAGCAATGTGTGTACTACCAAACCAATCAAAAGTTGAACATGAGTAGTGGAGAAACCCAATGGAGACATGGTTTAGCTCATCCCCAAATCTTGTTCTCATGGAATGTGTCACAGTATTTAATTTGTGGTCCATTTGAACCCCATATCTGAGTGACAGATTGAGCAAGTTCAAGATCAATCTCAACTTACTCAAGAAAAAATAAAAAATTGTAATAGAACCTTGGTTCTAAAAGATAAATTACATGTAAAAGGATGCCATTATATTTTAAAAACAGAAATTTACACTAAAATATAAATTAATTTATTAAAAAAGGAAAAAAGAAAGACAATATATAAAGGGGGCATGGGATTTAGGGAGAGTCCCCTCTCCATTCTCAATCCAATTCCAAAATCAAAAATCTAAGTACCAACCTTGTGCCATAACCATACTATCTAGGGAAGGCTGATTAGACGAAACCCTGCACATTCTACACACATTAGAATATCAATGCATTCCTCTGTACTTTACTACCTATTCTTCACTCGTAAACACATTTATCCAACTTAAAGCACTTGCACAAGGCAAAAGAGCCCATGCCCATATGTTTATATTCAGTGGGTTTCACCAAAATGTATGCCATGTGTGGAAGCCTGGACAATGCATGCCTAGTCTTTGATAAATTACAGAAACCCAATGTTTTAGCTCGGAATGCCCTCATAAGAAGATATTCATGGAATGGACTAGAAAAAGAGTCCCTTACATCGTCTTATAAAATTATCATGATTTAAAAACACCATTCAGTAGAACTAAACTTTAAAAACACCATTCAGTAGAACTAAACTATCGCTTAGAATTAGTACCTTGTAATCTTGAGTTATCCATTCTTCAGCAAAGAACCCAACGGGCACTGCAACCACCACTCCCATTGAGGAAACTAGCACCGACCTTGCTATCAAGCTTTCAATTCCAGGCCACGACCCATGCTCGGATTACAAACTGCTCAATGGCCTTGTAATCTCCTAGATGTGGTTTGTTTAGGGCAAAGAGTGTCATTTGATGGTGGCGGAAGTTAAGAGGAAGAAAAGCAATATAGCACAGACCATGCTACAGACCCTTGTCGCTATAGACAATGTAGCACAGAGCAAGGTACAAACCCTTGTCGCAGTATGCACTTCGAGCGTGGGTCATGGCATGGAATTGTAGACCTGGTTATCTGATAGCAAGGTTGGTGATTACAGTGCACATTGGGTTCTTTATAGCAGAATGGATAGCTCAAGCTCATTTCAGGTAGCAAATACCCCATATACACATACACCATTACCCTTCCACCATCAACCAAGAGCTCATTTTGTAACACTGCTTTTAGATCGTATTCTTTGTATTCAGGATAATCTGAAATACTCAGAGTCTGAGTGTCAAGAAGAGCCAATAGTTTGAGACTAAAAGCATTGATAACAAGGGCTCCTTGAGGAACCCAATGGGTGAAAGCGCTGAGAACAAGGGCTCCTTGATGTACCCAATGGGCCTTGCTCTTCCATGCCTTTCACAGGTCCAGTGAGAATAGACCGATGGCAGCTATCAATTCATTATTAAGGCATGCGTAGTAGCTGCCATCCACAAAATTACATGTTGCATGCAACAAAATAAGGTACATACATACATTCTCTTTACTACATTGTGCTTGAATTAATATTGTTCCTTTGTTATTGCTTTTGGTCCCTTAGATTCCTTGATCTTGTGGAGGTTTAAAAATCTTTCATTCATTCATTCTATTTCTAAGCTCAATTTTAATGTATCTCAATAAAATTATATGTTACATGCAACATTATAACGTAAATAAATGCATCTCCTTTACTATGTTGTGCTTGAGTTAATATATTATATGTTTTATCCCTATTTCAAATGATATTTGAACATAGAACAAGTTATTAGTATCCTTTAATTCCATAAACTACTTAATCTCATAAACCATATTAAAAATATACATACCATTCATTCATTCTCTAGGATCACTCAAATGTTTCATTTATTCATCCTTAATCCGTACCAACATGCATACTCCCTCTTAATGGCAAAATTTTAAAAGAATAGAAATTGAAAACCCTTTCATGTGGTGAATTGCAATAATTAATACACTCCATATTTATATAAAATTAGCAAAACTTCTGGTATGTACAAGGGGACAAAGAGATTCTTTTTTGAGGCTGCTCACATGTGCAAAAACCTTAGACCTACCAGATAAAATCTTGGCTAAAATTTATGGTACTTTTATGTAGGTGAAAAATCCACTCATCAGTAGCCCAAACCTTTTTGGTCGTATTAAGTCCATCCCATCGCTTTGTCCATCATAACTGAATTTCTTTCACATTCTAGGATTCCTTCACAATGTTGAAAGCGCTTACATTTTATGTTTGTTGGATTCAATAATTTCAATGTTGAGATTGGCATCAAAAGGTTGAATATGAAAGAAAAAAGGTGAAAGCATGGGCCTCTTCATACATTTGAGGCCCCTATAAATCAAAGAGGCAATTGACAAAGAATTTGAACATCATATTCTTGAAAGGCAACATGCAGGCCTAGAAAGCAACAATTGCCAAAGATGGCATGTAGAGAAATAGTTGAAAAAGGGTTATTCACTAATGGAATTTGAAGATTGAGAGTTATATGAAATTGGGTCTTTTTGGAGGCACACCCTTTTCCCATGAATGAAAAACAAATTAATTTCTCTTAATCATTTTAGTTTTAGTTTAGTAGATTGTATTTTGGCTTGAGGAGGGGATGGTACTCCAAATCAATGGTGAAAGGCTTGGTAGCTATGCCAATCAATCAAAAACTTGACAAAAAATCCAAATTGTCTTCCAAATGTAGAGAATCATTATAAAAAGTAAATTTCCCATACACACACACAAAATAACCAACTATATGACAAAATTATCCAAATGTTATGCAAAGCTAGATCAAAGAAAAAAATTGACAACATTTTTCTGATAGCCCCATTCATGATATCACAAAAACAAAATGTAACTAATTTTGTTTCTATAATTCCTCTTCCAAAATCATAGCATAATTGTGCAATTCTTCTATAACAATCTAGAAAAAAAAATCCAACTTCCTAAAAAATGCTACAAATTGTTAACCAATCTTTTGAAAGCTTATTTTCACTAGCTTGGGAAAATATTAAAAATGTTAAGTGTCTTACCTCTGCATATATTCATCGATGGCTACCTCTTCTTCTTCAAAGTCTACTAATAATGAAACCATATTTCTATTGTAAAATAATTATTCCATTTGTTGAATAGCATAAAGACAAACCCAGGTTCAATTCAGGAGGCCTTAGCTACCAAGATAAAATATGATCTAAGAGTTGTATCAAGTATGACAAAAAAGATATGAGGTAAATAATTTAGTCAAAGCAATAAATGAATAACCAAAGGTATCAAGGGTGGGGAGCCCTTGGGTGGCGATTGTGGCAGTGATGGAAGTAGTGGAAGAGGAGGCCTACTTAGGCTACAACCTAACAAGCCCCGTCATGGTGAGACTGATGGAGGCAAAACTCTGGAGGAGACTAACATTAGGTTTTATAGGTATGCATATCACCTGCTACACCATGGAATCTTATTTATGAACCGTTATCTTTTAATGTCCCAAATAATCCATTTAATACAAACAACAATTCATTTTCTAGAGAAGCTCTGGTTGTTGAAGGTTTAATTCCTAGGGATATGGATTTTACTATTTTGAGGTTGGGCATGATATAGATTTCTTTAGGGTTGAGGAGCTTGGAAAGAAAGAATATCTTTATAGGAATTTGGGTCCTAGTAACTTCAGAATATATGTGGTAGATGCGATAAATGTAGGCACATGATTATTATAGTATAGAATAGGAATGGGCAAGGTTTTCCTACTTGGAAGATGATTTAATGAGCAGAAGATGCCTACAATAGGATGATCATATGACAGTTCACATGCGGCATCTACATTAGGGGCATTGCCCCATGATAGGGAACAATGAATTTATTAACAAGATATGAGTACTATGGAGCTCATTTTTATTTCACTATTGTAATGGCTACTATTAGGAGTGACTGTAGTGTGATAAAAATAGAAAATGAGGGAGTGAAGTGAGCATGGGCACTATCTATTTAATAAAGTTTGGGCATCATTCTCGTGCTTCAAACTAACACATTCAAACTCAAGCTATAGCTACTACTATATCCTTTGAAAACTCCATGTACTAGCCTATCATGTCCCTAAAAGAACACCGATATTTGACTTTCATTTATAAAATTTGATAAATAATTTGATTTGATATAGATCACAAAACACAATCTGATTTGATCTCAAATTGCAAACATGTAGGGTGCAAATCATTCCAAGTGTATATTTAACCAAGGGAGTTTTGAGTAATTGGATAGAACTTACCCAAGCATTTAAATGATGATAATTATTCAAACATTGATAATAAGATAGAAATCAAATAAAATAATATTGAATGTAAAGTTTTTTTTGTACAATTTATGACATTGTTTTGAAAATGAATGGTTAAGATCATTTTGACGGTAGTCCTTTTAATCTCCACTATCAATCTATATATTTCATCTAGTGCTCCTCACTAAGAGAACGCTTATCAATGAAACTAGCAATTGGACCCATAGGTTCGATGGGCAAGTTGATAATCTTTTACAACCAAGCAACACACAAAGTGTTGGCATACTTGCAAGGCATCTACAAAGGCACCTAATTTAATCTTGCTTTTGGAGTTTGTGTGTGAATATCTCTATGTGGTCCCATTAAATAAAAAGGATCTAATGTGGAGCAACAATGGTAAGTGACATGAGCTTAGGGGTTCCATCAATCATATGGCCAAACATGTGAATGTGCTCTCAAACTCTAATCTCTTCAAGGTGCTAGTAGTGAGATGACCACAAATTAAGAAGTCCATCGAGAGGAATTCATAATTGACTTCCTTCTCATGAAAGGAGGCCAACACATTTATTGTGCATGTGGAGTGTAGATGACCCTATAGTTTGATATTGCATTTTCCATTGTAGGGTACTCCACTTTGTAGATGAGATAAAGAGATTATAGAGGAGATTAGGGAAAAAAATATGTTTTGGTTATTTGGCAAGACATCAATTTATAGTCCTCAAATTCAAAACTAAAATCATGTCTGAGAGTAGATCAAGGTTAAAACCAAAAAAATAAAAGAACTCAAAATAACAAAAGAAAATTAGGCATGATCAAAACAAAATATCAATAAATTTTGAGTCAACAAGATACAAAATCTACTTGTACTATCTCTAAAACTAAAATCATGTCCGCGAGTAGATCAAGGTTAAAACCAAAAAAATAAAATCATTCAACATAATTGATCAAAACAAAATATCAATAAATTTTGAGCTCAAGTACCCAGTGAGATTAAGTGAAAAAACTTATAAAAGTTGAACAAAACATTTCAAACAACATCTAGATGTAGTTGAAATATATAATATAGCATAAGTCAATTGAGATCCAAGTTTAATAAAATGTCTGAAGGAAATAAAATAAAGTAAAAATGGACACAATCAAACTATAAACTAAATCACATACCAAATTGGTTTTGGAGAGAGATTAGAAGGGAATAAAAGTGAAAAAACTCTATGATCACTATTCTTGTGCAACTTTATTACGAAATCTAGCTTTAAAATAATGGTAGTAAACAAAAAAGAAGTGTTCATGGGATACAATGATTGGGTGCTCAACAAGTTAGAGAAAATTAGCATAACAATCTAAATTAAATGCTAATGATATGAAATCAAAAGTTAATGCTTAATGTAATGTCCTAAGCTTTCACTCAAGACATTAATGAATAAAACTTGACAAAATAATTTTTTTGTGAAGAAAAAGTTGTAATAAGAAACCACATAACATACTAACATGCCCAAGGTGTCATATGTAACCCATCATGATACTCTTGATATAGACACCAATGCATAAAACAAGGCGAGACAAACATAAGATTTAACCATACCATGGGACAAAACACCATGGTAGACATTGAAAATGAGGCATGGAGGAGAGATAGTATTTCTAAAACCATTGGATCACCTTCATATCATCTCTACACAACCACCCCTTAGATTTCAAGAAGTTACAAGTAGAAAGGCTAAATTGCCAAAGTTTGGGTTCCAAAATAAACTTGTTGATAAGTCAGACTTTAGACCCAGGTTGTAACTTACAACTCTACATGCTAGTTCAAGTTCTTTTGGCATAGCGCAATGTGTAAATGGCATGCCAATCCTAGACTTTGACCTATGAACCACTTTGGGATCTAGAAAACTTCTTTAGATTTCATGTTGCGACATGCAAATAAATTCCAATTCTTAGGCTAAGAGGATATTCAAACTTTGGAAACCTCTTTTAGTTTGCACATCTACAAAGTGCAATCAAGTTCCATACTCCAAACCAACAATACAATAGACTTTGGAACTCACCGGTAATTTACACGTCTTCAAAGTGCAAGTGGACACCAAACTTTGAACTTTGTGACATTTTAGACTTTAGAAGACATCGACAACCTATACTATGCAGAGTGTAGTCACATTCCAAACTTTGGACCACCTGATACCTTAGAGTCCAAAACTTGGATGTAACTTACACCATGCAATGTGCATTAGATTTATGAGCTCTAGTCCATACTACATTTTGGGGTTTGGGGAATAATTATAATTACCAACTCAGACTGGCAACCCTAGTGTGCGTTACAGTTTGGACTATAGCTCCAACTTGGGTGAAAGTTCAAAGTTGTGTCCCATTTTAGGCTAACTTATCAACATAAATAAATTTAAGCATTTCCAATTAAAAGTCAAATTTGGGGTTTGGGACTAATTTACAACAAAAAAAAATTATTTGAAAAGATTTATGTTCTATCAACTCCTACTCATGTAAATAATCATTTTTTATAAATCTAAAACTGCCCTTTTGTAGATCTATAAGTGTAGTTTGTAAAAATACATGTTTTTAATATTTCAATAGTGTTTATATTTTTTTATTTTTTTACTAAAAGGTCAACAACACCAAAATATAATGTTGATTGTCCTCTCAAGAACAATATTAAATTTTACTTAAAATTTTGAAAAAAGTATGATGCGTACTAAAGGAGAGATTCCATGTCGAGATGATATATTTTTTTCCTAATTTAGATAAATACTCAAGACAAATAGTTTTTGATGTCAAGATGATATAATTTTTTCCTATATTGGATAAATAGTCAAGACAAATAGTTATGTCCCATTAAAAGAGTTGTATTTTCATTAAACATATTTTTGTTAGCGTAGATTTTTATTTTCCTAGTGGGTTATTTATTTTCCCTTTTTCCTAGGTTTTTCCTACACTTTAGTTAAGCTTGATTAGGTTCATAAAGCATGTTTAATTAGGTGTGTGAGTGCATGGGTGCAAGGTTTTGACATCTTCCATGGGAGTTACATCTTCTCATTGGTGGCCTCTTCTCATTGGTTGTATTTGCCACCTCTCCCTTCTCTCAACTCTATATAAACATGATACCTTGCTTGTATTTTACATATGTTGGAGTTATAGTTCTCTCATGATGCTATCATGCCTTTGAGCATTTACGTCAACCTTTTGGTATCATTGTTATGTTGGTTCATTTCATTTGCATTTACAATTTGATTCTAACTCTTTCATTTCCTATAAGTACCTCTCCAAACCCATGAAACACATTCTACACCCTTCCCCAAGTACCTTTCCTATAGGTACTTGGGTCGGGGTCCCAAAAATACATCTCAACATTCAATTTTACCTTTTATACTCATGAAAAGTTACCTTAAAAAATTTATACGGGTTTGCACTCTTACACACTTTGACTCATAGAATACACATAAGCAAGTATTACATTGAACTAGGGCTTCAGAAATAAAATTTAGACAATTAAAATAACTTAGTTCACACTTAAGGGGGTTTTAGTCCACATTAGGCTATAACATTTGTCTCACCACAATACATGGTTAAAACATATTACTTCACAATGTGAAACAAGTTAAAATTAGTGATGTGATGATTATCCCATTCTCCCATTGGCGATTACATGTACACACTCATTACAAACATCAATATATCCATAGTGTATATAGTTTAATCGACAAAATCAAAATTATACTATTCAATTGTAATAATTGAAGTAAATGATCATATTGATAATAGTTATGAATTTTTCATAATCATTGGCATCAAAATCACATTTCAATCAAGGTTAGTTCATAACGATTATATTTTGTCTAAATCATAATAGCAATTAAACTATCAATTAAGAAATGTCATGAAATGTAGATTTATAGGCAATGTCTCATCACATCATTCAATTTATCCTACAATTATTGTGTTCAATAAAGTTACATTTATCAAGATGCCATACATTCACAACTCACTCTAATCTACTTATTAGAAATCTTACCTTCAACAAGGTTAACAATGCCACCACTTAGAGTCATTTGAGTTATTTAGTTGCTAATCCTCAATATTTGCCTCAAAGATCCCATTGTTTGTGATTATTCTCATAGACAATCCCATTTTTTATTAATATGACCACCGTTGGTGTAGGCTTTTATTTTCCTAGTGGGTTATTTATTCTCATATTTATTAGATTTTTCCTACACTTTTATCAAGCTTGTTTAGGTTAATAAAGTGAGTTTAATTAGGTGAGTGGGTAGTTTGAGGTGTCATCATCCTACAAGGGAGTTACATTTACTATGTTTAGACCATTTGGTGGTCTCTCCTTATTGGCTAGTTTTGCCACCTCCACCCCTCTCCCTGATCTATATAAATTCACTACCTAGCTTGTATTTGGTAATCTTTTGCCAAGTTTTTCAACAACTTCTTCTTTGAGCTTGTATTGCAATTCTATCATTCTAACATTTACATATCTCTAAGAATCATTAGTTTGTTTTTGTTTATGCATTTACAACTTTTGTAGCTTAAAATCTCTCTTATAAAGTTATTGGTTTATGCATTTGTTTTAGATTTTTAACATGGTGTCAAAGATTTTGTTTTGAGAGTTTTGAGTTAGAGGATTCCTAATTGAGAGATTGAATTTATTTTTGTGAGATCTTGTAAAATCCCATATGCTTTTCTCTTGAATTTCTTAACAATCTGGAGAATCAAAAAGGATTTATGAAGATCCAATAACCTATATATTTTACACACGTGTTTTTCGAGATCTAGGTGATTACAACTATTCTAGTTGTATTGGTAGTAATTTTGACTATTCCAACATGTCCATGAGGCTTGAGAAAGTCAGGATTGGCTTTTGCTTCATCTGATTTGGAGATCATTTGACACTGTTGTAAATACGAGTTTAAAGCTTAGATCTAGTGAACAACTATTTTCTAGGGCATTTTTAGGCCAAAAGGACTTCACCATTGTGTCCAAAAGGCCCAAAACCCCCTATTTTGATATAAAATTTGCCAAATTTCAATGTCAAGAGAATTTGTGGCAAAAAAACATTAGCCAGGAGGGTCGTAAACCCCCAACATGTAGGTCGAGGTATATATATATATATATATATAAGTGCTTAGTGCTTTAGGACAAGCACTTTAAGCGTTATATTCTTAGGTGCTTTAAGAGCTTCTATTGGAAGAGGGGCTTCAACCTTATTTAAAAGGGATTGACACTGTTTAAGGGGCTTCAACCCTATGTAAAGCCCACAGGCATCTTTAAGTCATGACCACATTTAAAGTTGCTAGCAGCCTTTGCTTAAATTGTCAGCAATCTAACAAAATTATTGCCCCCTTCTCCATCGCCCAGTGGCCCTCAACTAACTTCTACCTAGCAGTCACCCCTATAGCCACCACCACTGGTGGTGCCACCCTCAGGTCGCCGAAAGCCCACCAGGGCCTAATTTTAAGCCTAATTGGGAAATCTTTTTCAAAGTGGAATATCTTGGTCATACGATAACAAATTTTCACAAACAAATAGGTGACAGAAAGCTGAAGATGAGCACTTTCTAAAAATAGTCATTTTGATTAAAAATTTTGTCATTTTTCATCAAAAATTACATGTTGATGCTGGTAGTTGGTTTTTCTTCAACAGACAATATCTTACAGTGCCCTGAAATTCTATTTTTTTAAAAAGAATAGATGTTGGAAAGCTATTGGAGAGCACTACATAGCCACATAAGTCCTTTTTCTAGAATTTGTAATAGGTCCATTTTGGATCAAAAGTTAATTTTGGGCCATGTTTGGTCCCTATGATTATTGTAATCTGACAAAGGCATTGTAAATGCACTAAACTATGAAGTGTCAAACTCGTAATCTCTAGGGGGTGATTTCTAATCTAGTGAAAAGGGGGAATGTCTTGTGTGCTTTCTTTGAATTTCTACATTCTCTTTTTCTGCACAACAACTACAAACTATAGTCTTCTTTTCTACATAAAATTGATCAAATAATAGTTCTTGTTTTAACTCCATATAACTATTTTGATTGGAAATAAAAAATGACAATCTATCTAAAGAAACAAGGGTTGTATAGGGTAACAATGGGGTTTGAAAATGAACCAACTCTAATTACAGAAAAGTCAAAATGATATAATAAGTGTGATGAAGCATTTGGAACCTTATGTATGTATCTTTAGATTTCTTTTTTTATATTGCATCTATTTCTACACCAAATGATGTATGGACTACTTTGGAAAATCTCTTAGATATGGAGAATGGAATAAGAGGACATCTACTGGAGAATGAGCTCATAGGGTTAAGTCCTTCCAATTTTGATACTATTCTTGGGACTTCTTCACTAAGCTAAAATCCATAAGATTGTAGTTAAAACAATATGGTATTGAGAAGAAAGATTCTTAATCAATCTTAACTATTCTTTCCAAACTTGGTCCAAACTATTATGTCTTTGTTTCTACATTTCATACTACTAAAAGTGCCTTAGGGACCACATTTAAAATGCCTACTCTAGATGAGTTTCCACTAAACTCATAAGGGAGTAGGATAAGTTGATTCAAATGAGCACTAAAAATTCTAAGTCTCATGCCTTGGCTACAAATCAGGGCACTAAAAATCAGAGAGGGTCTTGAAAGCAGAATAAGAAACAAAAGAACTAAGGAGAGAAGAAACAAGATTAGAAACTAGCTGCCTCTAATGCAATTAATGAAGTCTCTTCTTCCAAAGGTGATAAACCTAAGAAGGAGAAGGTAAAGTATGCCTTTTTAAGAAATATGGTCATGATGAGCATAAATGCTTGAAAAATCAAATTGCTCGTCTCCTTATCTTCTTGAAAAGATCAATATCAAAGTGCCAAATTTAGCTAAGTA
Source organism: Cunninghamia lanceolata (assembly GCA_027924645.1). Lineage (NCBI taxonomy): Eukaryota > Viridiplantae > Streptophyta > Pinopsida > Cupressales > Cupressaceae > Cunninghamia > Cunninghamia lanceolata. The sequence goes on from BSBN01000551.1 coordinate 3,432,849, forward strand.
GAATTTATCAGGGAAATCTTCAAAGGACACGTCAACTAGTAAGGGGAAAGGAAAGGGAAAGGTTCTTGTTGTAGTATCTTCACAACCCAACACTTGGGTAATTGACTTGGGTGCTTCTCACCACATGGCCAATTCATAGGAAAGTTTCTCATCCTTGGAGCCATGATCTATGCCTAATATTATTATGGGTAATGAAACACCAGAACAAGTTCTTGGGAGAGGGTTTTTTGATGTGGGTGAGAGAATGTTTTATGATGTCCTATGTGTGCCTTTTGTATCAACTAATCTCCTATCTGTCTACCAGATTGTTGGGAATTAAGGTGTCTCAACCTTTGCAAGTTCCTAATGTTGTATTTATTTATTCAACACTATGTTGTAGGAACCCATGTTGACTTGGCATAGTCAGCACCTTGTGTCCACATAGCAAGATAAATTTTTGTGACTTTATCAATTGTGGTTTCCCCCAAGAATAATTAACAAGGGAGTGCGGGGGGGTAGAGCCCCTCCTGCAGGGCCTAAGGGGACCATCCCCCTCATGGGGGCTCGAGGGTGGAGCCCATGGTAGGGGTCTAGGGGCAATGCCCCTAGCAGGGGTTTCTGGGGGTAGAGCCCTCAATCGGGGGCTCACAGGCAGTGCCCCTGAAACAAAAATTGCCCTATATTTAATAAAGGCGTCAACAGCTATTTTATTATTGGCTGACATGGATAAACTGACATTGGATAACTAACAAAGAGGCTTGATAAATAAGTAGCTGGAGAATGTGAAAGGTCACAGGATGTGAATGAGAACCGACACTGTGTACTCTTGAAAGAACTTGCATTACAAGTGTGTTGTAATCATCTTTTGATTTGATAATACATTGTGCAAGTTTTGGAGTGTGGGGTTTCTTACCTAAAAGGGTTTTCCCCACGTATATCTTGTGTTGTGAGTTTTATATTTGCATTTGGATGTTGTTATTATCTTTTTGTTAATGTGCATCTAATAACCTATAACTAGTAAAAGTTAAAATTTGCATAAATCTTTCCTCAGTAGATCAGTGTAGGAAGCATTTCTGCATACCTTGCTTCCTTTCATTTGGTATCAGAGCTTGATCACCTTTGGTTCTAGCTATTGGGTAGAGGCTTTTTTGAGTCGATCTTCATTTGAGTGGGAGCTTGTGCAAAGGATTTTGAAATCTTTGTTGCAGGAAAGAGATGGTGAGCACATCTGGGAGGTTTGAGATAGAGAAGTTTAATGGAGGCAAATTTGAGTTGTGGAAACTCAAGATGGAGGACTTATTGGTGGATAGAGATCTATGGCTCGCAATATCTGGAACCATGCCATCAGGCATGAAACAAGAAGATTAGGATCTGATGGATCGAAAGTCTAATGGTTTGATAAGACTGTTTGGTTGATTCAGTGCTCTTGAATATCCATGAAGAGAAGGTTACAAAATATCTTTGGAAGAAACTTGGAGATGTTTATCAGGCTAAATCCCTAGTGAACAAGTTATTTCTATGAAATAAATTGTATTCTCTGAGGATGGAAGATGGAGGATCTGTCGCTAATCACCTGAATACTTTCAATATGCTTGTTGCCCAGTTGACCTCTGTTGGTGTGAAGATGGAGGAGGAGGATTCATGTATGACATTATTGTGTTCATGGGACCACCTTGTTATGGCCATTGGGAGTACCACTACCACCTTCAAGATGGATGAAGTGTTTTCTTCATTGTTGTCTAAAGAGATGTGAAGAAAATCTTCTAAGTCAGCTAAGGAGGCTCTTGCGGTTCGTGGTAGATCTAAAGAGAAAGGGAAGCAAAAGGATAAGAAGAAAGAAGAAAAAGGAAGATCCAAATCCGTTGGGAGATCCAAGTCTCTTGGAAAGTCCAAGGCTCTATGTTGGAACTGCAGCAAACCTAGTCACTTCCGTAAAGAGTGCAAGGAGGAGAAGAAAAAGAAGAAGAACTATGATTCAGATCCTGACAAGTCCTCTCAAGATGAAGGAGATGTGTTTGTTCCTGCCTTGGCAACACATGCATCTGAAGATGTATGGCTTATTGACTCTGGTGCATCTTTTCACATGATCTCTCATCGGGGTTGGTTTTCAAAGTATGAAGAATATGATGGTGGGAAGATGTACTTGGGTGATGACTCTCACCTGAAGATTGTTGGCAATGGAAGAGTCTTGATTTGATTCCATGATGGACGAGTGAAGGGGATCAATGGTGTTATGCATATTCCTGGTTTGGCACAAAACCTTCTTTCTATAAGTAAGTTGAATGATGTGGGTGTGCAAGTTGTTTTCTCGAATGGATGATGCAAGATGACTAGAGGATCTATGGTATTAGCTAAGGGTGTTCAGATTGGCACTTTGTTTTAGCTTGATGCATGCACAGTTTAGTATAATAGTGCCTCTATTTCAAAGAAGAGAACTTCAAGTTCTTCATCCTCACCATTGAAACTAACAGCGAAGAGGACTGTTGCATCTACTTCTAATGGTCATGCTTTCTGGGTACCTAAGGGTGCTCATTCTATGGAAATGAAACTTCTAGCCGAGAAGACAATGTTATGGCACCAAAGGCTTGGTCACATTGGTGAAAAGGGTTTGAGGACCCTGAAAAATAAAAACCTTGTTAAGGGTATGAATGATTGTAATCTTGAGTTTGATTTTTGTGAACATTGCATTTATGGAAAATAAAACTATGTTTAGTTTTATTCCAGTTCTCACAAATTTTTTGAGGTGTTGGACTTGATTCATTCTAATGTATTTGGTCTGGTTAATGTTCCTTTCATTTCAAAATCTATTTACTTTGTTTCATTCATTGATGATTATAGTAGAAGGACATGGGTGTATTTCCTTAGAAGTAAATCTAAAGTCTTTAGTAGATTCAAAGATTTCAAAGCTCTTGCAGAGAATCAGAAGGATAGAAAGATTAAGTTTTTGGGGATTGATAATAGTGGTGAGTATTGTTCAACAGATTTCGACAAGTTCTATAAAGAACATGGGATTGAGAGGCACAAGACAACTCTGTATCACCTCGGTAGAATGGAGTTGTAGAGAGGATGAATAGAACATCAATGGAGAGGGCAAGGAGTATGTTAAGTGGATCTGGCCTTGAACAAAAGTTATGGGCTGAAGTTGTTTCTACCACCTGTTACCTGGTCAACCGATCTCCTACATCGGTGCTTGTTGATAAGACACCTCTGGAGGTGTGGTCTAGTAAAAAGCCTTCATTGAGACATATTCAAGTATTTGGTTGTGAGGCATATGCACATGTGCCTAAGGAGAAGAGGTCTAAGTTGGAGAAAAAGGTTGTGAAGTGTATCTTCATCAGTTATGGCATAGATGTGAAAGGGTACAAGCTTTGGGATCTAGTGGCTGAGAGTTCTGTATAGTAGAAGTGTGATCTTCAAAGAGCTCAATCCTACTTCTATTGTTTTATAGCCAAAGAAAGAAAAAGAGAATGTGGTTCAACTTCCTTCCACCCCTAAGAAAGTTGAACCGAAGACGTCTGTTGGACCTGATGATGAGGATAACTCTAGTAGCTCTGAAAGTTCAGAAGAGGATGAAGAACCTCAACCTCAATATTTGAGGAGGTCCACATGGATAAGGTGACAACCCTATAGGTTTGATTATTCATTGCATGATACCAATTGTATTTTTTCTTTAATTTCTAACACTAATGAGCCTAGGATTGTAAGCGAGGCTATGGGTATGAGTGATGCAGATTCCTGGAAAGAGGCCATGGAAGAAAAGATGGATTCCTTGGAGAAAAACAATACTTGGGATCTAGTGCCCTTGCCTAATGGATGAAAACCTGTTGGATGCAAATGGGTGTTCAAGAAGAAATTTGGTTCAGATGGTAGAGTTGAGAAATATAAGGCTAGATTCGTTAGGAAGAGGTATTCTTAGGTTCCAGAGGGAATTGACTATGGTGAGATTTTATCTCCCGTTGTAAAGCTGACATCTATTTGGTTCTCGTTATCTCTTGCAACAGCATATGATCTAGAAGTGGAACAGATGGATGTGAAGACAACATTCCTTCATGGTGATTTGGAGGAAGAAATCTGTCACATCCAGAGCACTACGTGGTAAAGGGTAAAGAAAATTTGGTTTGCAAGTTGAAAAAGTCTTTGTATGGTTTGAAACAGTCTCCTAGGATGTGGTACCAGAAGTTTGATGCCTTTGTGTTGAGTATTGGATTTCTATGATTGAAATCAGATCATTGTGTTTATTACAAGTTTGAAAATGATCGCATTCTCATTATTGCATTGTATGTCAATGATATGTTACTCATTGGGAATGGTAAAATTTTGATTTTTGATTTGAAGTCTCAGTTGTCAGCACAGTTTGAGATGAAAAATCTAGGGGCAGCTCGGTACATTCTGGGGATGGAGATCAAAAGAGACAAAGTAAACAAAAAAAATTGGTTAGGCCAGAGTAAGTATGTTAACACTGTGTTGGAGAGATTCAGCATGGTAGATTGCAGACCTTTAATTGTTCCTATTACAATGGGGGCAAAGTTATCTGTTGTAGATTGCCCAAAGTCTTCTTTAGAGATGGAGGATATGAGCAGAGTTCCTTATGCTAGTGCAATTGGCAGCTTGATGTATGAAATGTCTATATAAGACTAGGCATTACCCAAGAAGTAGGAGTCCTTAGTCAATTTATGGCTAATCTTGGATGAGTACATTAGGATGCAATGAAGAGAGTGTTTAGATACTTGCAGGGTACTTTTGAGTATTCCTTATGTTATCAAGGTTATCCTACAAGGGATTGACATTCACTTTGTATTCAAGGATTTCTAGATGTAGATTGGGCAAGTGATATTGATAGCAAGAGATCCACCAGTGCTTATGTTTTCACTATGTTTGGTGGTGCTATAAGTTTCATGAGTAAGCAGCAACATGTGGTCGCTTTGTCCACTACTAAAGTAGAGTACATGGAAAAAACTCATGCTTGTAAAGAAGCCATTTGGCTTAAGAGATTGTGTTCTGATGTTGGGTTTGATGCAGGGAAGATTAGCATTTGTAGTGACAGTCAGAGTGCATATGTTTGGTAAAGAATCCTACTTTCCACGCAAGGACTAAGCATATTGATGTCCAGTACCATTTTGTTTGTGACATGGTAGAGGATGGGAAGGTGAATTTGGAGAAAGTTGACACTTTGATGAATCTTGTAGATGCCTTGACAAAACCTGTGAGCACAAAGAAGTTCAGATGGTGTTTAGAGTCTATGGGCCTCTAGGCCCCTAACAATTAAGTCTTATCATTCTATTGGCTCTTGAAAGGTGTTCGACAAGTGGGAGAATGTTGGAAATTAAGGTGTCTCAACCTTTACAAGTTCCTAATGTTGTATTTATTTATTCAACACTATGTTGTAGGATCCCATGTTGACTTGGCATAGTCGACACTTGTGTATAGGCAACAAGATAAATTTTGTTGACTATGTTAGCCGCGGTTTCCCCCCAAAATAATTAACAGGGGAGTGCAGGGAGGTAGAGCCCCTCCTATGGGACCTGATGGGACCATCCCCCTAGCGGGGACCTGGGGGCCGAGCCCATAGTAGGGGTCTGGGGGCAACACCCCCAGCAGGGGTTGTTGGGGGCAACACTCCTAAAGCAAAAAATGCCCTATATTTAATAAAGGCAATGGCAGTTATTTTATTATTGGCTGACATGGATAAATTGACATTGGATAACCAAAAAAGAGGCCTGATAAATAAGCAGCTGGAGAATGTGAAAGTTCATGGGATGCGAATGAGAATCGACAGTGTGTACTCCTGAAAGAAATTGCATTGCAAGTGTGTTGTAATCATTTTTTGATTTGATAATACATTGTGCAAGTTTTGGAGTGTGGGGTTTTTTACCTAAAACAGTTTTCCCCATGTATATATTGTGTTGTGAGTTTTGTATTTGCATTTGGATGTTGTTATTAACTTTTTGTTAATATGCATCTAATAACCTAGAACTCGTAGAACTTAAAATTTGCATAAATCTTTCCTCAGTAGATCAGTGTAGGAAGCAGCGTTTTTGCATACCTTGCTTCCTTTCACAAATCACCCATATAGATTATGGAAAGCGAGTTGAATTTACACTAGATACAATTGTTATTAGTGAACTACACAGTGGGTCTACAGTTGTCATGGGGAAATCTAATCATCAGTCTAGATTGTATCAATTTTCTCACTTTGTTCCCGATTCTCCTTCACTTGCTTTTCTCACTCACTCTGATGAGGTGATCCATTTCTAGTATCAACAATCATCACTTACCAGACACTATGACATGATGATAGTTCTTCTAAGGATCTTAATACTCCTAACCTTGATGAGCATTCATCTTCATCCTCTCCTAGTCATCAATCAAAGGGTGATGATTCTCCTTCAGAATCTCTTGGTTCTTCAACTACTAGGCCTTTTTGGGCTCATCAAACATTAGAGTCAGTAGGTGATTGGGTTGGTGATCCTTTAGATGCTAGAATAATAAGGTCATATTTGGGGACATCTCTTCATTACTTTATCTTCTAATCCACAGTCCTTTCGGGAAGCTTCCGATGTCCCTGAGTGAGATGTTGCTATGTAGGAAGAGATTAGTTTCTTGGAGAGAAACCATACTTGGGATTTAGTCCCACTTCCTAAGGGAAGGAAACATTTTCAATGTGAGTGGATCTATTAGACAATTGTTTTGCAAATGGGTCGGTTGATAAACATAAGGCTCACCTAGTCACTAAAGGATTCTCTCAAGTTCCTAAGATTGACTACTCTAAGAATTTTGTGCTAGTTGCCAGAATGAATTCCATTTGACATGTCCTTGTAATTGTTGCAACCCATCATTGAGAAGTTCATTAGATGGATGTGAAGAGTGCATTTCTTCACAGTGACCTTCACGAGGAGATATACATGGAGTAGCCAAAGGGGTTTGTTGTGATGTTCACAACATGCCCCATTTTACTCCTTAGCAAAATAAGGACCCCTGCTGTGTCTGTTGCTTTTTCTTGTGTGTGTTTTGTTTTGCTTGGTGGTAAAAGGGAAAAGAGGATTAAAATTGCAAACTTTGTTAAAACTAGAGAAAAAAATGCATTTTCAGTACCACGGCATGATATGGTTGGATTCCTTGTTAAAAATGAGCTAGGGTTGCTTTTTGAACCATCTTAAAATTTGCCATATTTTGCAAGTTATGATCATTTTGGTAAATGTACATTCAGGTTTGTATGTTGCATGTACAAAGTCCTCTGTATATCGCTTTTGATATACAAAGGTCCTTTGTATGTGCAAGGTCATTTTTATACTTAGTCACATTTGCAATCGCTTTCATATACAAAGTCGATTGTATATCCTTTCCTTGTATGCATTTGGTAAAAGTTTATGCATACATGCAAGATGGACCCGAAATGGTTTTAGAATTAGAATGAATGAATGTTTAAATTCCATCGCATGTATCTCACATTGTATGTTTGGGCAGGTCGAAACATACAATGCACTTATACAAGGGCTGGAGAAGAAGATTTATTAAAATAATGTTAATTTGTTGTACATTTCGGGCTTGTATATTTATATATACAAATGGCTTTATGCATGGCACAGAATTCAAAGGGTTATTAAATGGAGTTAAGTCGTATCTTTTATACTTTGTATATTAGAACATACAGCAAAATATACATACAGTGGACCTGAAACATTTATGAATTAGAATTAAGTCTTTGTATGTTTCGACTTGTATGTATGATTCGATATACATACATTCTGAAACATACAAAGCGGAGATACATTGCCTGGACCTAACATTTTTATGAAACAGTGTTAATTCAATGTATATCGGACTTGTATATTCACATAGTGCTGATATACATTGCACTTTATACTTAGCCGATATGAAAGGCAAAACTAGGAAGAGTTTTAAATCTGGTTAACACATTGTATCGCATCCAGCTTGTATATCAAAGATACATTGCGATATGCATTGCTTTATGCATACAGGCCAGATTTCAAAGGAGAATTCAATATGGAGAAATCCTTGAATATTTTGAGTGCATACAATGCAGAATCAAGGAGAAATTAAAATCTGGTTAAGCACTTGTATGAAAGTTTGATTGTATATTTAGAACATATAAGCCAATATGCATCGAAATATACATTGAGCAGAATTGAAAAGTTATAAATTGGAGTTAAGTGCTTGTATATTTTTGTGTTTGTATGTTGCGATATACAAGCCAATATGCATTGCATACATACAAGCTATGGAACTGAAGGAAAATAAAATCCAATTAATACGATGTATCATGCTCGGCTTGTATATTGGAAAATACAAAGATTTAAACAAGGAAATGAGCGGGAAGGTGAAGTGATAGGGTTTTTGAGGCATTTTGAGCCTGAATGCATATCTCCTAGTCAACGATGGTTGACCTGACTTTTCTAAACACTATATATGCATTTTTGGATGTGATTTTCACTATTTCAAGACCCGATATCGGTGTAAGAACTGAGATCGGCAGGAAATTTCAGACCCGCGCCGATAGTCGAGAGTTTTGCCGATGGAAAAGAGGGTTTAAATGTAAAACCAAATTGGCAGTTGGGGTTGGTGGCGCATAAACTCTGTGACCAGGTGTCAAGTGGGAAGTACATTAGTTGCTACAGTTGGTACATATCAAACATTCTGACCAGGTAATTAATTGACAAGGCAACTTGATGAGGTTTTTTGATCTGTTTTATCTATTTTTACAGGTTTGCAGTTGAGGAAGGAGCTGAACCTTAATGGCGGTGACATCACAGAGGAGGAAATTAGATCTCAGAGCAAGCAAAAGGGAAGATAAGGATGAGGGGTGAGGAAGTCAAAGGCCTTCAATGATGAAGACCAAATGCAGTTGGAGACATTATTGCAGCAGACAGCAGAAGTTATTATTAAGCTGCTAGGGTTTCCAGAAGGGCATATTTCACCCAAATTTGATGTATGCTCAGAGATATTTTGGGAGACTTGTTCTCTAGCATTTATTGCTGTAACCAAAGGTTTGAACCATTGCTTAACTAGGGTTTTCGAGTTGTATTGAGGACAATCAAAGTCTATATATTGTGCCTCTATACACTGTAATATTTTACACAGGGGCTACACAGGGATTTTTAGAAATAGCTAGCAGCTGTAATTTCTATCAACGTTTAGAATAGAGGGACCTCTTAGTTTAGAAGTAGAAGAAGGAGGTTGCCTGTGTCTGCAACAAGGAGTGTATGGAATATCCTGCCTCCTTGCTGTATCTATAAATATTGTAAGTTTTCTGTAATTTGATCAATGAAGCTAAGAGTCATTCAAACATTGTAAATCTTATATGACTGTCTGTTTCTAATACAATTGAATCTGGAATTCTGCATCTATCTTCTGAGTGTTTTCTTGCTTTTTATTGTGTTTGAAACATTTTCTCTTAGAGCTTGCAATCTCAAGTGTATGTTTGTGAAAATGCTCAAAACTTACATATAAGGTTTTTATCTGTGGATTTGATCAAATTGCTATATGATTTACAAAGTGCATAACAGAACAATTAGATCCTTTGGTAGAATGAATGATGTTTAGATTAGATCTTTCTAACTTTTCCCAACCCATCTGAAAATACTTAGCTTAAAACATAGAAATTTGAAGGAAATTTGTCTCATATTTGAAAGGCATGAACAACAGAGTTTAAAAGTAGACAGTTTTCATAATATTTAAGAAGAGAAAGCTACAATAATTCAAGAATACCTTTTAAAGCTTTGTAGCACAGTAACATTTTTATGCAAAAGAATGAACAACATGTTGATATTTATGATCTTTTGCATAGTTTGAGTCCAGTAAACCAACAAGAAACCCTAAATCACGTAAGGCCCCTTGAACATTACAGCTTCACATCAACCAACTGAATTTGCCCAACAGGTCAAGACCTGACCATATTAAACTTGGGATTAAGTGAATCTTAACCGATTCCTTCATATCTTTCAAGTCAATTTTGGTTCATTTTATGTGAATTTTAACTATTGTTATGACTGTGTTAAAATAATCATCAACAGTTTCTTGGCACTAGAAGAAGGGCCTGATTAGAATTAGGGTTTGTTTCAAGTAGAGCTGGCTCATAACAGCGACAGAGTAACTAGGTCTAGATCCAGTTCAAGGGATATATTTGTACAATTACCTGATATAAGGTGAAGTAAGAGTCCTCTAATTTGGAATGCTAAAATAACTCACCTAGTAGGTTCATCTAACACACCTCCTGGATCACCTTATACTATCCATAACATTGTGAGTCCTGACATTTCTTCATTCAGATCTTTAAATCTTGGTTCAGGTACTCCTAGAGGTCCTAGTCCCCCTAGAAACCCTATCCCACCAATAAACCCAGTTATTCCTACAGGTCCAGGTCAGGCACAAGCACCTGCAATGGCTTATTTCAATGTTCATTCTCCCATAGTGTTCCCTGATTATCATGAGATGCCCAAAAATCCTTAGAAGATATGTCCCAAATACCAGTTGTACCAAGATCCGGAAGACCATATTAGAATATTCAAGGAGGCATGCTTTAGGGCCAGATTAGAGCACGAGGACATTGTGTGTAGATTGTTTCCCTACACCTTCAATGAACAGGCCTCTAACTGGTATGTAAACTTACCCAATGGCTACGTTTCTTCTTGGTCACTTATGGAAGAAGCATTTTTGTCTAGATTTAGAGGACCCATTGATCCTTGCGTCTTGTATCACAAATTAGCTACCATAAAAAGAGGTGAGGGAGAGTTGATTGATAATTTCAATGACAGATTCCAAAAGGCCTACTCTAGGTTGGTAGACCCTTACACCGTGGATGATGATACCTTGTTGGCTATGTACTATGCTACCTTGGATCCTTTAACTATCATGTTTGTCAAAAGAAAACCTGGCATAGATTCAATATCCAAAGCCTATAAAGAGGCAGCCTCAGTAAACCAAGAGATGAGGCATACAACTTATAGTCCATTTGTTACTAGAGGAAATTTTGGGGTGCAAAATCAGGCACAACCTTGGAATGGAGCCCCTATGCATCACACTCCATTATTAAATCCAGTTCCTACTTACACACCTGTGTATAGTCCTACCCCAATCCAAGCCATAGCTCCTTATACGGGTAACACTACTAATAACAGTCAGAATAGTGGTCAGCCTTTCTTCCGACCTCCTAGAGATACAACTGTGGAAAAGGCATAAGAAGAAAGGGAAGAAATCAAAGAGATCACTACACACTTGAAAAGATTAACCACCGTAGTGACACAACTAAGAAATGAGAATCTCTATGGAAGAGGCAACCAAGGATACAATCAAAATCAGAATTATAACCAAGGCCAAAATCAAAACTATAATTCAAATCTAAATCAGAACTACAATCAGGGCCATAACCAAAATAATAGCCAAGGCCAATGTTCAAATCAGAGCCAAAACTATAATCAGCATCAAAGTCATAACCAAGGGCAACCAATGCAAAATAGAGGGCCAGTGGTAGACAATAGGGCCTAGGGTAACAATAACAAAAATTAGAATCAGCCTAGACCACCCAAAACATGGAACATCGGACCAAACAATGGTACTCTAGCTTCTCCTTTTGAGAATATAGATAATCATGATGCAAAACAAACAGCTGGCATCCAAATGGCCAATACATCACTAAAAATTTGGTATAGATTTCACAATACCAATGCCCATGCTGAGCTTGAATGTCCACAGTTCCATTTAGCAGCCATCATTTTTAATATAGATGTGCAGCCTCCTACTTTTGAATTTCTCATTCCCAAGGGTAATGAGGTAGTGCCCTCAGGGTATGATACAGCTTTAGTTTTAGAAACCTTTACCTTTACAACTACAGAAGAGAAAGAAGATGAATTGTTAGAGGATGAACCATACTTTTGTGAAAATCTTTATCCTAAATCAAACTTTGTGTTAAATGCTTTTCAATTTCCCTTTGAAACTAAAAATGAAGTATTGACTGAAACAGAAGAGGTGCAAGCTTTTCAACAGACAAATAAAAACCACACCTACAATTTAAGGAACAACACTAGGCTAGGAGGACCTTTCACCACTTCCATCCCTCCTAACAACTTCAATACACCCCCAGATCAAAATGCAAGCAACAACCATGCCATACTTAAAGCTAATCATCATACAAACAGTGGAACAGCAGTACAAAAGGTCCAAACAAGTAAAATTGAAACAATAGAGACAACAAGATTAATGAGTTACTTGTCAGAGGAAATAAAGAAAATTAAGGTCAGTATACCTCTGAATGAATTATTAAAAACCCCAGGGATCAAAAATGCTTTTATAAAATCTCTGGATACATCCATGATAGATGAGGTTGTTGCTGATATAGCTGTTCCTAATAGAGATTCACTGCCTAAAGAGAAAAGTAAGAAAGTTGAGCTGCCTTCCAGTACAAATGTAGTAATGTATGCTAATAAGAAGGATGCTCCTCCTTTCTTGTTAACTGTTAGATTATGTGGGAAGAACATACACAATTGCATGGTGGACTCTGGTGCATCAGCCAACGTAATGCCCTTAGGGATATGTAAAACTCTAGGGATGACCCCCACCAAATCTGCCAAGGTTGTCACAAAGTTAGATAAAATTAAGGTCAGTGTAATAGGAGAACTAATGAACATTCAGATACAATTAGCTTCAAACCCTAGGGTAAGCCAATTCATTGACATTCAAATAGTGGATATACCCGTGAACTATGGAATGTTACTGAGTAGGGATTGGTCCAAGACATTAAACGGATATATGGTCACTGATTTTTCACATATGTGGTTACCTTGGAGAGGTGTCCCAAACTAGATTAGAATAGAGGCAGAACCCAGGATGAAACATATGATAACAGAGTATAATCGAATGAATGAAATATTATATGCTACTGTTGAACCTGGTGTTTATAGGATTACTAACAATGGGGTACAAATTAAAGAGATCATGATGTTAAACTTTAGAAAAAAATATGTCAGCAAGGAGACAGCATTATTCATTGAATCTAATGGAAATTCTTCCGATGAAGAAAACAGTGCAATGAACAAATTTGGTCATGTCATTAGACAAGAGGTGGAACAGTGCATTAAACAAAATCTACCAATCCAATGTAAACTGTATAAGGACAAATGTAGAGTTCACGATAGGCCACATTCTGAGGAGAGTTGTGGAATGTGCAAAGACATCATTGAATATGAATACAAAAAATGCACAAAGAAGATAGGGCTACAACAAGGAGCGTGTGGAATATCCTGCCTCCTTGCTGTATCTGTAAAGCTTGTAAGTTTTCTGTAATTTGATCAATGAAGCTAAGAGTCATTCAGACATTGTAAATCTTATATGATTGTATGTTTCTAATACAATTGAATCTGGAATTCTGCATCTATCTTCTGAGTGTTTTCTTGCTTTTTATTGTGTTTGAAACATTTTCTCTTAGAGCTTGCAATCTCAAGTGTATGTTTGTGAAAATGCTCAGAACTTACATCTAAGGTTTTTGTCTGTGGATTTGATCAAATTGCTGTATGATTTACAAAGTGCATAACAGAACAATTAGATCCTTTGGTAGAATGAATGATGTTTAGATTAGATCTTTCTAACTTTTCCCAACCCATCTAAAAATACTTAGCTTAAAACGTAGAAATTTGAAGGAAATTTGTCTCATATTTGAAAGGCATGAACAACAGAGTTTGAAAGTAGACAGTTTTCATAATATTTAAGAAGAGAAAGTTGTAATAATTCAAGAATACCTTTTAAAGCTTTGCAGCACAGTAACATTTTTATGCAAAAGAATGAACAACATGCTGATATTTATGATCTTTTGCATAGTTTGAGTCCAGTAAACCAACAAGAAACCCTAAATCACGTAAGGCCCCTTGAACATTATAGATTCACATCAACCAACTGAATTTTCCCAACAGGTCAAGGCCTGACCATATTAAACTTGGGATTAAGCAAATCTTAACCGATTCCTTCATATCTTTCAAGTCAGTTTTGGTTCATTTTATGTGAATTTTAACTATTGTTATGACTATGTTAAAACAATCATCAACAAGGTTCATATAGGATCCTTCACTTGTTTTGTATCTTTAGAAGTCTCTCTATGGACTTAAACATGCTCCTCAGGGATAGTATGCTAAGATGGGCTCCTTATTTATATCAATTGGGTTCACTCAGTGCCATTCTAACTTGAATGCTTATATTTTGCAGCAAGATGATACTCTCACCTTCCTTGTTCTCCATGTTCATGACTTGTTGATCACAAGGAGTCACTCATCCACCATTAAGGAAATGAAAACTACCCTTCATGATTTTTTCTTGATGTCAAACTTGGGCCTTCTGCACTACTTTTAGGGATTGAGATCACCTAGTCTTCTTTTAGTATCTTTATTGGACAACCCAAGTATGCTCTTGATATGCTCTCTAGATTTTACGTGGCTGACTGGAAGCTTACACCAACTCCATTTCTGTCAAGGGTAAAACTTGAGGCTCATTGTTCTTCACCATTGGTGGATGCTACCTTATATCACCAATTAGTTTGGAGGTTCATATACTTGACTCACACAAGGCCTAATCTTTCATAAATTGTGGGTCTAGTCTCCACGTTCATGCAAGAGCCACATGAGTTGCATGTACTGTTAGAAATTGTATATCTATTACAATTTCATACTACATATGACACCTATTGTGGCTTATGTGATCATCTCTATTTACAATATGCAATTTTCACCACTTTCATGGGATGCAAGGCTTAATCCTCTATCATCTAGCATTTGGATATCCCAAATTACTAGGACTAGGGCACCCAGCGCTAGAGTCCTGACAACTCATATCTTAATGTCGGCCTTATGACTTAAGTTATGCACCTTGTCGACCTTAACTCTATTGGGCCCTCAAAAAGTAATTGAGATGGACATATAAACAAGTCTTGAACACTCATTTATACTAGATGCTAATGACTCTCCTTCTCTAGATGCTCTTTATGAAGATTCTTTCTAACAAGCTCTTATCTACAAGATCTCTATTTCTGTAGGTTATTGTTGTGTGTACTAACCCTTATTGCAGATCTTGGTGGAAGCTCCTTCCTCCTTCAATCTCTTCTTGTGGCGATTTGATAGTGGCATCATCCCATCAAGGGTTTCATGTTCATGGTAACATATTTTCTTGATGCTTGTTTACATTTATCTTTGATTACTTAGATCTACCTCTGCCTACCTAGGGCACACACTCTTGATCTAATCCATGTTATTGTGGAAGTGGGAACACTTACATGGGGGCTTGATTGAGGCAAGCTCCTATAGAGCACAAACATTTTCCCTCTTTTGTGTGTACAAGTCACATCAGAAACTTCACACATCTGACGGATGACAGGAAGATGAAAGCAATAAATACAGTCACATCCAAATTTTGTTAGCCCCAAAACCCTAGGATTAGGGTGCCCAAGCACCCAAGTCCTTGAGATCTATCTCTTGTTTTGAACAGTGATCCCTGAGAGCTCTGCTCTACTCCTTTCAGGTCTTGCTTTCTGGGTTTTTTGCTCTGCCATGTCTATAACCTTTGTTTTGGAATATTTCATCATAGAAACCCTAGATCTTTCTATTCTCAAATCAATCACATCTATTACAATATGAATAAATAAACCCCAGATCATTTGGATCTCCTTTGAGGATTGTAGCCAAGTACACAAGTCTTGTTTGACTTGTGTTCTAATGTTGGATAGGAAAGATTGGTCTAGTTAGTATATAGTTGATTAGATCTCTTTCCCTATGTAACATTTTGGTGAACTTGATGTATCCTACACTTGCACCTACTGATTTCATTTCTCAGATCTATAGATGTGTTTAATTAGTTGCTAAATCTAATTACACATTTAGGTTGCATATCTTCTTTTATCTCATACATTTAATGTAGAAAACAACACACTTGTAGATCATTATTGTTGTGGTTACCAAAATCCTACATTTTGGTAACTCCAACGCATCTTACATTTGCAATTTTCTATTGTTCTATATCAGATCAGATTAATTGAAGTGATTAAACATTTCCTATTTGCACATCTTGCATTTGTACTTCTTCATTGTTGTGGCTACCAAAAACCTCACCTTTTTGGTAAACCCCGCTAATCTTGCACTTAATGATCATGATTGCAATCTTATTTCAGATCTTTGCTATGTTAATTAGTTGCTAAATTTGATTACACATTGTTGTAGCATATCATACTTGTCATACATGTTTAATTTAGAAAGCAAGAATATTCACACATCTATCTTTCTTCAAGATTTGAAAGCAAAAACATAAACAAAACTCTCTTAATGCAAACATGTCATCTTCTTTTCTTTCATCACTATCTACTTTACTTCAAAGAGTTGCTCCATCCACATCTACCTCTACTTCTACCACATCTTCCATAGTCCATCATAATTCTTTAACTCATCCCATTGGTCTTCATCCCTTGTCCAGATACTCAAGCCTCTTGGATATCACTAAGGATGTGAAGACCTCTTTTCTTCCTCCCTTGGTTGCATGTTCAAGTTCCTTGGATATCACAAAGACGTCTTCCTTTACTTCTTTGGTGGCATGTTCAAGTTCCTTGGGTATCACTAAGGATGTGAAGACCTCTTTTCTTCCTCCCTTAGTTGCATTTTCAAGTTCCTTGGGTATCACAAAGGATGTGGAGACCTCTTCCTTCACTCCTTTGGTGGCATGTTCAATTTCCTCGGGTATCACAAAGGATGTGAAGACTTCTTCCCTTTCTCCTTTGGTTGCATGTTCAAGTCCCTTGGATAAATTATGAAGGATGTGAAGACCTCTCCTCTTCCTCTAGTTGCATGTTCAAGACAATTGGACATCACTCGCAATACAATCATAGATACTTTTCTCAACATCACTTTACCTACTCTTTACTGCGATGTTCTCCATGGTAACGATGAAGCTTCCATGAAGGAAGACTCAAATCTCACATCGGACTCCACACAAATACATGATTACAACAACCAAATCAACACAATTTATGTTTCCAGTTCCCAAAAAAAACTTGCAAAACCTAAGTTTATTGTGCATCTTTGTCCAAACAACCAACTTGTTCAAAATGTATTGCAACAACCTAGTTACCACGCAGTTTCTCACACATACAATACTCCCAATAAAAAACAAAATAAACAAGCACCAATTGTTCCTACTTCTCTTCCACCTTCTCAACCTTTTGTTCCTCCACCACCTCATCTTTCTCAACAGCCTAAAATAGAACATGATCTTATCAAGAAGCTCCGCGTTACTCCGACTAAGATCTCACTCTGCGTTTTAATACAAACCTCACCTACATACCATAAGATGCTCCAGGAGGCTCTACAAAAGGTGACTATTCCACTTCTAATAGAATGAATGATGTAGCAACCCTAGTTGATTGTATCCATGTGACGATTTTGGATATCATCTTTCATCAACATGAGTTACCTCCTATTGAAGTTCAAAATCAATATGATGCACTCATGATTTTGGTCATCATTAATGAAAATGGAACAAAGTGTACTCTAATCAATGACGGATCAGGTCTTGATGTTTGTAGCATAGACTTGTTATGAATATTTGGTGTAGATATGTCTCTCATCAAACTTAATACTATTTCTATTCTTGGCTTTGATAATGTTAGTAGACGGTCACTAGGGACAATCGCACTACTAGTTGTGGTTGGACCTGTGACCTTGCCTACTCTTATCCATCTCATGCCTAATTCTCTTACATATAATCTCCTTCTTTGTAGACCATGGATCCATGCCATGGGGGCAGTCCCATCTAATCTTCATCGTAAATTAAAGTTCATTCGTAATAACAAACTCTATACATTTGAGGGTGATCTAAATCTAGAAATTTGCTTGCTAACATAAGTCGGGTATCAACCTCCTATTTCAAAATATCTCAACACTTTGATTCCTTCTTCAACAAAAGTTGACCCACTATTCTCCACCACTAACAACAGTAATGATTAGGATAGTACTTTGCCTTCGAGTGCATTTTTTGATGACGATTGGGGTTCACTAGATTTTACACCCTCCTTAATTGGAGAGTACAAAATCCTGTAATCTAAACTT
This sequence comes from Cunninghamia lanceolata, assembly GCA_027924645.1. Classification (NCBI taxonomy): domain Eukaryota; kingdom Viridiplantae; phylum Streptophyta; class Pinopsida; order Cupressales; family Cupressaceae; genus Cunninghamia; species Cunninghamia lanceolata. The sequence continues at coordinate 3,450,914 of BSBN01000551.1, forward strand.
GAGATCCTGAAGGCGGCTTTAGTTTACTCTACACAATCTATTCCTTCTTCTAAACTCACCAATCAAACTTATTCTACTTAAACAAATTCTCAACATTCTATTCATGATGATATACCTTCTTCTAATTCATGTCTTGGTGATGATTGGGGTTCTTTAGATTTCAACCCACATGGGCCTGTTAAGGTTGACCCTCCTCTTCCTGACATCTCAACACCCAACAAGGATCTGCATCCTTGTGAAAGGATCAATCCCCCTCCTCATATCAATTTTGCTACTACTTCTTCAACATGTTATCATGCTTCTCATTTTGACAAAACTCATAATGTCACCTCTCCTCTATCTAATTTGGAGACACGTTATGGGCCCAGATTCAAAATTCTTTCTAAACATGGATACAATGGAAATAGTTTAGGGTGTATGGAACAAGGAGTTAAGGTTCCTATGAAACTGACACCACACTTTTCTAAAGTAGGTTTAGGTTTCCAACCTTCTCCTATGTCTACATTCCTTCCATCATTGTCTAATCTCTCTATGGCTCCTTATTTTTAGAAATTAAATTCCTCTCCACAATGGAAAGGGTTGCTTCCTACTCCCCCCACTTCTTCTCGTATATCTCAACAAGAGTGTATTTTTCCAAGTCTACTCAAAGACTACTTGATCACACTTCCCCTCCAACACAAAAAAAGTTTCCACAAAACAATCAATCAACTCTTCCTTTCTGTACATATCATCGAGTGCTTGGCCATTCCACTAGTGAATGTCGAGCCTTGTATAAAAAAATTCAACACCTTCATGACACATGTGCTTGCACATCCCTTTCTATTGTAGCACCTCTTCTTTCTTCAAATAACATTGTTCTCTCTACATCATCATGATTGAGTCTCCTTTGTCATGGAATCGTGCACCTCTGCCATCACATTGCAATAGACTCCACCACTATTCATTACCAACATAATTCCCTTCTTCATACATCTTTCACACTTAACATTAGTCAACTCAATTGTGATGCCACACTTCTCCCTTCTTTGTGGTGAGAAGTTGTTTTCGTCCATTGATGATGACCCTACTATAACTTCTATTTCAACTCATGCTCCATACTCTACCCTTGGAGACCTCTCTTCCTCTCCTTGTGATGTAGACTTCATTAATCACCTCACTATTGACATGGCAATTGTAGCTTTTTCTTACCAGCTCATTGCTATGCGTGATGATGCAATCTTGTTTCTTTCTTGCTAATAACATGAGTACTTTTTTTCATGGTTGTTCGTACCTGTACTCTAGGGGGCATAAGGACAACTTGTTAAAAGGGTGGGCATTATTTTTTAGCATCTCCTCTCTTCTTTACCTTAAAATGTTTGCATATTATACATGCAAAAACCTTAAGGGGGGGCATATAGTCCATATTTACTTGTGCATCCATACATGCACCCTTATTCATTCCTCTTGAGCTTTAGCTTTTTTTTTTTTGTTGCGTAAGAGATTTTTGTTATATGAAAAGATGAAAACAAATAAATAGAGCAAGCCCTTGAAGCAAGGGGAGCAAAAAATAACCATAACCCGTCACTAAGAGGAGAAGTAGAAGACAATAGAAAGAGAGTTCCCTATAGAAGGCAATCCCAACAAGAAGCATGATCTTAACCCAAAAGCCAAAAGGCCAAAGCCAAACTAAACTTTGGCATTTTTTCGAGAGAAGAGGGCTTCCATAGTCCACTAGGAGCCCTCCTCTACCACTTCCTTTCCTTCAATGAAAATTTTTTTAGCTTCAAACTTCCCACCTTTTTTCACTTTTCATGATAGTCAGGTTTTAATTTTTTGGGTTTAGTTTGTAAAATCCTTAAATTCTAAGGAGGAGCCACCACAAAGTCATTGAAAATATTAGAATTTGGATCATCCAAATCTTCCATAAAAGGGAAAGTGCCCTCTGACTTAGAGCCATCCTCACCAAACTCAGCAAGGACAATGTCTAAAATATGGGTCGAAGGGTCAGCAAGTCCCAAAGGGCTCCCTGGAAGAGGCTCTGAAGGAGCCAACAAATCAACCCCAATAACAGAGTGAGAATTCAAAAACTTGTCATGGTTGCACCAAATGAAATCCACATCAGGAGATCCAAGTTTTATAATCCATTTCTTAAGGCTATGACATCTGGTTCCATGAGAACTTGGAGCAGTGCAAATGTCAATCTTGTGCCATATCTTGTTGCAATGAAATCATCTAAATGGGAGACCTTCAAAGTTTAGAAATTGTAGCCAAGTGCCAAGAGAAGAGTGAATCCAAATCGATCCAGGAAGAGGTTTGGAAATATCCACAATGGCACAAACCCATGTGTATCTGTGCGAAGCCCCCTCCGAAGGATCAATCTTTACAAAGGACCCAACCTGATCAATCATCTGGCCAATGAGTGCAGGAGTCCTCATAACCAAAGGAAGATGATATAACCTGACCCAAATTGGAATCTTCATGATAATTGCAGTGGCAGGGTCGAAGAAAGGGGTTGAAGAAAGGATTCCAAGGAGAGAGAAATAGACTAGAATTCTCAAAGAACTAGGGACCATTATGCATCACAAAATTGCAATCATCAACTGAAGAAAAGGTAATCATAAAGAAGACAAAATCTAGAGTGTGAACCACAAGGGGAGACAAGTTGTTCCAGACTCACAGAGACCAAGCCTAAAAATCATCAAGGGTTGGTCGTTTCCTCAGCAATCTGATGATTAAAGAATGGAAACCAACATCTACAGAAATGGCATTAATGCTAGCATCCAAAATGTAAAAATCTGTAAGATCATCCATTATAGAAATCTCCACATCCCCAACAGAAAGACCAGATTTATTGCGATCATGAGGCTCCTCCAAGCTAGAATTAGGTGGATCGGGCAGCTTGGAAGGAGTAGAATTAGGGATACGGTTCAATTTCTTAATGTGCTCCAAACAATATTCATTGCAAACATGGAACAGATTCACACTGTTCTTGTAACCCTTTAGGGTTTTGGAATCAAAGGTTCCAGCTGAAAGCATGGGATTAGAAGAATCACCCAAAGGATCAAAGGGATGAGGAGGCACAGGAGAGGAAGGAGATCTGTAACCCCAACCTTGCCAGAATCATAGTGGAGCAAATATCGCCGCAGCCCCTCACCACCTGCCTTTGCTTGGGAAGGAACGCAACCAACTCCATTTTTACCTGTATCTCTCACAACCTTCTTTCCTGCACCAACAACATCGCCTGAAGCCTTGGTCCTCACCTTCGGATCGCCTGCTACTCCATTGATTTTCACACCATTTCCTTTTCACATTTTCATTTTCTTGAGCTTTAGCTTATTAATGTGCCCCCCGCAGCGGTGTTTTTCATAGTGCCCCCTGTGGCATGGTTATTAATACACTTCTTGAGTGTTGTCTAATTTTTCACTCCCTAAGGCACTACACTCCCTGAGGCATTATTTATCCATGCTCTCTGAGGCATTAGTAGCATACGGTCACCTAGCATAATTCAGCTTGCTAGCCTGTGATCCATATAGTCTATGAGCCACCTAGCATAACACAACTTGCTAGCTTGTGTGCTTCATATGACCTTAACTCATGGTCACCTAGCATAACGCAGCTTGCTAGCCTATGATCCATGAGGATATCTTGATTTACATGACCCCTAGTGATAGATAAAGCTAGTGCCAGAGCAATGTACTCTTCGTTTGATTGCTCCCCATCTATTTGTTTTCTTCCCTCCTTATAGCGATCGATCGACTCATTATTCTTCTATCTCCTTTTTAGAATTCCTCTACTTTTGGTTTTCTTTTGGGGATGATACAAGGTATTGAGACATCCTTTCAACCAAGGTCTCCTTACTTTTCTGACTCAAAGTTTTCCTTTTTCATTTGCTTATGTGCTTGCTCACTTCATGTTTACATGCTCTATGTATGCTTCATCTATGCTCTATGTATGCTTCATGTTTTCATGTATGCTTTGCATGCATTGTGTCTTCCATGTCTATTTCATGTTTTCCATGTGTATTCTTTTTTTTTCCATGAATGCTTTGTGCATGCTCCATGTGTACTTTATGTGTGTGATTCATTCTATGTGTCTTGATGTATATATAATCTCTTTATCTAAGCATTGTAGACTTGTAGGATCCTAAGCTTGGGGGCTACCAAATCTCTCAACTTAGCGACATTCTATGACTTCAACATCTTGGTAAAGAGATTTGTCTTCTCCGTACTTTAGCAAGAGTATGAGCGTAAGATCATACCCTCACTAAAGTGGGGGCTAAATGTATTGTCAGAAATTGTATACCTCTTACAATTTCACACTACATATGGCTCCTATTGTGGCTTATGTGATCATCTTTGTTTATAATATGTGATTTCCACCATGCAAGGCTTAATCCTCTATCATCTAGCATTTGGATAACCTAGATTACCAAGACTAGGGCGCCCAATGCTAGAGCCCTGGCAATGTATCCCCAACAACTCATATCTTAATGTGGGCCTTAGGACTTAAGTGATGCACCTTGTCAGCCTCAACTCTATTGGGCCCTCAGAAAGTAATTGATATGCATATATAAACAAGTCTTGAATTCTCATTTACACTAGATGCTAATGACTATCTTTCTATAGATGCTCTTTATGAAGATTCTCTCTAACAATCTCTTATCTACAAGATCTTTATTTATGTAGGTTATTATTGTGTGTACTAACCCTTGTTGCAGATCTTGGTGGAAGCTCTTTCCTCATTCACTCTCTCCTTATTGTTATTCGATAGTGACATCATCCCATTAAGGGTTAAATCATGTTCATGGTAACATCTTTCCTTCATGCTTGTTTACATTTATCTTTAATTACTTGGATATGCCTCTGCCCACCTAGGGCACACAATCTTGATCTAATCCTTGCTGTTGTGGAAGTGGGAACACTTACATGGGGGCTTGACTGAGATAAGCTCCTATACAACACAAATATTTTCCCTCTTTCATATGTACAGATCGCATCAGAAACTTCAGATATCTGACGGACAACGGGAAGACAAAAGTAGTAAATACAGTCATGTCCAAATTTTGTTAGCCCTAAAACCTTGGGACTAGGGTGCCCAAGAACCCAAGTCCCCTAGATATAGCTTATGTTTCGAACAGTGATCCCCGACAGCTCTTCTTTGATCCTTTTAGGTCCCATTTTTGAGGTTTTCTACTCCACCAGGTCTGTAACCTCTGTTTTGTCATATTTCATCATAGAAACCCTAGATCTTGCTATTCTCAAATCAATCTCATCTATTACAACATAAATAACCAATCCCCAGACCATTTGTCTCTCCTTTGAGGATTATAGCCAAGTACACAAGTCTTGGTCAGCTTGTGTTATAATGTTGGATACGAAAGATTGGTTCAGTTAGTATATAATTAATTAGATCTCTTTTCCTATGTAACATTGCATTGGAAAGCAGCTAAGCAGATTCTACACTATGTGCATGGGGAACTCATAGTTATGGAATTCACTATGTAGTAGGTGTGGATATTGACTTAGTGGGCCACATAGATTCAGATTGGGCAGGCGATTCTCAAGATCACAAGTCTACTTCAGGATATTGCTTCTCACTTAGTTCTGGTCCATCTTCTTGGTCAAGCAAAAAGTAGTTTGAATTGCTCTTTCATCTACAGAAGCTAAGTATCGAGGAGTAGTTAATGCTACTACTGAGGCCATCTGGATTTAAAATATTCTCATTGAGTTTGGTATTCCCTTCTAGAAGCCTATAGTCATCTTTTGTGACAACCAGAGTGTGATACCAATCTCTCACAATCTGATCCATCACCAATGAACCAAACACATTGAGATCCACATGCACTACATATGGGAGTTGATTCATGAGTAGTTCATTGATCTTAAGTATTGTCCAACATCAAAACAAATCATAGACATCTTCACCAAACCCTTCATTGAGAGAAAGTTCCTTCATTTGTAAGCTTTGTTGGGGGTGCAATAGGTGTCCACTTTGGGAAGGGCTTCTTAGTCCTCTTTTATCTCTCTATTCAGGGGAAGTTCTCTCTATTCTAGGGGGCTTATATTCCTTTGTTGGGGGTTTCTTCTCTTTTGGAGGGAAATCTTTGTACATGGGTACCTCATCAGGCTTCATTTGTCGAGACCCATCTTTTCACCCACCTAAGTTCCACTTAAGGGGATGTTAGTGTAGGTTTTTATTTTTCTAGTGGGTTATTTATTTTTTTCTATTTCCAAGGATTTTCTTACACTTTTATTAAGCTTTCTTAGGTTAATAAAGTGAGTTAAATTAGATGAGTGGGTAGTTTGAGGAGTCGCCATCCTACAAGGGAGTTACATTTACTATGCTTAGAATGTTTGGTGGTCTCCCCCTATTGGTTGGTTTTGCCATCTCTACCCTTCTCCTTGGTCTATATAAACTCACTACCTAGCTTGTATTTGGTAATCTTTTGTCAATCTTTTTCAAAAACTTCTTTGAGCTCGTAATGCAATTTTGTCATTCTAACATTTGCATATCTCTCAGAATATATAGTCTATTTTGTTTATGCATTTACAACTTTTGTAGCTTAAAATCTCTCTAATAAAGTTCTTGGGTTATGCATTTATTTTATATTTCTAACAACCACATTAGCATAAGCAACGATTGATTAGAAAATAGCATTAACAGACATGTCCGCCCCATACTCTATTCAAATTAACTCCTACTACTAGAGTTAGGTCACTTTATCTAATCTTAATTCAATCACTAATAACTAATTAATCAAACATCAATGGAAGACAATCAATTTGAAGCCTATGAATAGAAAGTTAAAATATTAGATCTCATGTTCCACAATTTAACTAAAATTAACAAGATTATTTATGCATAAATAGTGACTAGTTTTACAATAGTAGCGAAGATCTCACACCTCAAGTGAATCAAGTGACAACATTCAAACCTTTATAATAATGCATAATTCCAACATGATATTTCTAATCAGGGAGTTATCCATGAAGTTCACTTAGGAGGTCAATACTACCAAAGGTACACTAGAACAAGGGTAACTAGTGTCACTAAAAAATTGACTAGTGAGCAATATCAAAGTTTATAAATAGGGAGAGGTTCTACAAGAGCTCAAGGTTGGCCTTACAATACCATTGGTTGGAGTGTATATTGATTTGGATAGTAATAGAAAAGTTATCTCCTTTACCTTTGTTCCACAAATTTTGGAAAATGCAAAGACCTCCTTTCTAGCTAGATTCTATGTAGATTGTCTTGAGTATAAGCAAGGTATTTCAAATTATAGGGTTATTTAATGAACCTACAAGATAAATAAGCTAAACACACAAAAATATTGCAAAAATGAGGAAAAATGGAATGTTTTTATTATCTTCATAGTGTAGTTCAAGGGGGCAACCTCCAAATAGAGCATACACTCCAATTACAAATATCTAAGATGCCTCCCAATTGAGAAGTCATTACAATATATAGAGTTTTTCTAGAGACAACTACCACCATTCCATGCATATGAGCTAATTACTTTATTTTACCAACTAGTGGGGTAACTTACAAAGTATAGGTATTCTCCTTTATTACTACTACCTAATGGTGACTGACAAAGCATATGTGCCCAACTAATACTAGCTACATATAGTAGAATGGGATTCATGACATTGCCTTCTTCAAAAACTTTCTCCTTAAAGCTTGAGATAAGAAAACCTAGAGAGAATGCTAGTGATTCCCATGTGGCACCTTTAGCTTGTAGGTCTTTCCGCTAGACTAAGAACTCCTCGATAGAACTATTACGAAGGTGCTTGGTGTGTTTTTCTAAAATAACCTCATGTTCTAAAATATGGATCCCTCATCATCCAATACAAGTAGTTCTATTGGAGGGCGAGCAACAGTCCCAACCACTTTCTTGAGACAAGAGACATAAAAAATTAGGTAGATCTGAGAAGAAGGTGGGAGTGTCAACTTGTATGCCACTTCACCAATGCATTGGATCACCTGATAAGGACCATAAAATTTGGGACCCAACTTATGAACACACTTGTCTCGTAATGAAAGATTATTGTAGGGTTGGAGAAGTAAAAAACTCAATCACCAATGTCAAAAGTATGCTCTATCCTAAATTTGATCCACCTATTGTTTCATGTAATTTTGGGCCATTGTTAAATTGGAGTTAAGTAGTTGAGAGATGTCTTCATGCTTGGCTAGAGTGTTTTCAAATGCTACAACCTTAGAAGAACCTAAAACATAAGTACATAAGGAGGGTGGGGGAGTAACATAGAGTGCCTCATAAAGTGTCATTTTAGAAGCATTATGATAAGTGGTATTGTACCACCACTCAAATAGAGGTAGCCACTTGGCCCACTATCCTTGTTGCTCAGACACAAATGATGCAAGTAAATCACGAGGCACTTTGTTGGAAATTTTGTTTGACCATTAGTTTGAGGATGATAGGTTGAACTCATGTTCAAGGTAGTGCCCTACAACTTAAACAAGTCTTGCTAGAATTTTCTTGTAAGAGATGGATAACGATCACTAACAATAGAGTGAGGCATCCCATGAAGTTTGAAGACACAATCCAAAACGTGTTGAGCAACCGCATCAACAATGTAAGGGTGAGGTAATGCATAGAAATGACCATATTTGGTCAAGCAGTCCACCACTACCAAAATAACATGTTTACCACCTGAGAGTGAAAGACTAATAATGAAATACATAGAGATATTAGTCCAAGCCTAATCAAAGATAGGAAGTGGCTACAAAAGTCTTGGGGCTTTAAGAGTTTCCCCTTTATTCCTTTGACACACATCACATTCAAGTACAAATTCCTTAACATCCTACTTAAATCCATCCTAGAAAAAATCTCGCTTCTCTCACTCAGAGGTCTTCAAAAAACCTAAGTGTCCTATAGTAGGGGAGGAGTGCAATTCAATTAGTAACTAAGTCTTGAGTGACAAGTTGGGAAGTAAATAAATTTGATCGTAATAGGTGAAAACTTGGCATGTCCAATGGAATTCCAACACAAATTATGGATCCTATTCCAATTATCAAATGACACCTTAAATTGTAGGGTTAGTAGTGTTGCAAAGATGGTTGTCATTGCACCAAAAGATTGAACTAAAGATGGACCTGTTAATGCCCAATACAACCGCCAGAGTTAATGAATCCATGGGAGGCAGTTAAGCCTTGTCACAAACCCAAGTGTTACGTTGCACAGCATAAGGAGACCAAGGGTGCACACCTTGCAACAACCCCCCCAGCGCAAGCGAGGGGTTTGAACCCATGACCCAGGCTTTGATACCAATTGTTGCAAAGACGGTTGCTATCGCACCAAAAGATCGACCTAAAGATCGAAATGTTAATGCCTGATACAACTGCTAGAGTTAATGAATCCATGGGAGGTGGTTAAGCCTTGCCACGAACCCAAGCATTGCACTGCACAACACAAGGAGACCCAGGGCACACACCTTGCAACAAGTAGCCCAATCGTTCTAAATCTCATTTATCCAATTTGGAACCAATACAGAAAGAGAAAAGATGGAGCCTTCATCATCATATTGGTAGTGTTAGAAAAGTGTATCAACCTTGCAACTTCAAAAGGTTACTATTCTTCTTAGTTTTGGTCTTTTCGAATACCCTTTATCTTGAAGAATGGTCTAGAAGTTTCAAAGTTTCCAAAAGGGCTAAAAATGACGAGACTTACTATTTTTAGTAACTTTACATTTGACCTCGAATTGACTTGAAATTTTACCAGAAGGTGCAAAATAGCTGAGTAAACATCTCAGGTGAGTTTCGACTCAAGATCTTACCTGGATAGTGAGATATTAAAGTTTCTATTTTTTGAAACTACTGGAAAAAGTTTCAAACTCAATTTTGAGGCACTTAGAAGTCCCTAAATGCTCCAAAAATTGTTATAACCAAAAAAGACAGTTACGGGGGTATAGATCTCTTCATGATCTTTCCAACGCATCAAACGGTTCATCAATTGGACTCCCGGATCAAAAGTTATGGCCTCCGGAAGTTGGACCTCCTGTTTTTGGGAAATGTGAAAACGCATTGGACATAGAAAAGAGTTGTAAAGGGGAGAGTTACATGTGTTGGTGTGTGTTTTGGCACATCACAAGGCATCTTTGATTGGAGATAATTTAGTCGCCACTTTTGGGTGGTTTTAGCTCATGGTTTTGTAATTATCGTTGACAGTTTACTGTATTGTATCTCCTATATATCAGGAGCTTGAGATGGAGGTTGTGTGTAAGAGTCTTATAGATGTTGAGTTACCTCCTGGATCTCTGGTTGGTTATACTCCTGTGAAAGCTTGCTCTACAAGTATATTGTAATCTTCTTGATTTCTGAATAATACATTGGGCGGCTTTGGAGTGGGGTTTTTTCACTGAAAGGGTTTTCCCCACGTATATCTTGTGTTGTGAGTTTTGCATTTTGATATTACCTTTCTGTTAATGTGCATCTTAATCTATAACTGTAAAAGTTAAAATTTGCGTAAATCTTTCCTCAGTAGATCAGTGTAGGAAGTGTTTCCGCATACCTTGCTTTCTTTCAGGTAGGAGAGGGTATTTGCTACCACATTTTCCTTGCCTTTCTTGTAGACAATCTCAGAGTCATGTCCCTACATCTTTGTCACCTATTTTTGTTGTTCGGGGAGGACACCCTTTGCTACAAAAATATTTCAATCTATGATGATTTATTTTTATTTGGAACTTGCAACTCAATAGGTAAGTATTCCATTGTTAGATTGCGTGGAGGATAGCCATCATTTATTTTTCATTATATGTCGATTTAGCTAGATTGCATTCAATGAGTTGCTTGCTAGTGAATGTTAGGGGCTAACCTTCTTGCATCAACACCACACCTATGCTTGTGATAGAAGCATCACATTCTAGAATGTAGGGTTTGTGAAAATCAGGTAGGGACAAAACTAGAGTAGAACAAATGACAATTTTGGGTCCATTAAAGGTTGCCTCCACTAATTCAAATCAATTGAAGGTTCTTTTTTAGCAAAGTTGTCAAGGGCCCAATAATTTTACCATAATTACACACAAACTTGTGATAGTACCCTATCAAGCCTAAGAAGCCTAGCAAGCTAAGTTAAGGACTTAGGTCATGACCACTCTTGCATTGTTGGCAATCTTCTTGGGGTCAACCTAGACACCAACTTGTGAAACAATATGGCCCAAATACTCCACCTATTGGACTCTAAAGGCACATATAGAGCGCTTGGAAAAGAGAGAACGCTCCTGTAAAATTCATAGGGCAATCTTCATATGATAAACCTGATTGGTCCACGCCTGACTACAAATGAGGATGTCATCAAAGAAGACCAATATGATTTGTGTAAGTAGCCACAAAACACTATGTTCATGAAGCTCTATAAAGTAGATGGGTCATTGGATAAGCCAAAGGGCATGGCCAAAACTTCATAATGGCCTTCATGAGTCTGGAAGGAAGTTTTAGGAATATCGACTTCTTTGACAAGAATTTGGTGATAGCGTGAATTAAATCTAGCTTAGTGAGACATTGAGCTCCCAAAAGCTCATCCAATAAATCATCAGTAATAAGGATAGGAAATTTATCCTTGATGGTTAATTTATTGAGTTCAAGAAATCAGGACACATCCACTAACCCCCATCTTTCTTAGGAACCATAACTACTAGAGAGGAGTAAGGATTGGTTCTCGAGCAAATGATACTGCCTCTTGGAGCTCCTTCACTATCATCTCAATTTCATTATCCAACTCAAAGGGGTACTAATAGGGATGAATATTAGGAGGATGGCTACTAGGGATTAGGGGAATGGAATGGCCATAAGACTGTGGAGGGGATAAATATAATGAACTTGCAAGATAAAATAAGTTGAAGACACAAAAATATTACAAAAATGAGAGAAATAGAATGCTTTTATCATCTTGCCAACACCACTTCAAGAGGGTAACCTCCAAATATAGCATACACTCTTACAAATATCTAAAATCCCTCCCAATTGGGAAGTCATTACAATATATAGAGTTTTGTCGAAGGCAACTACTACCATCCCATACATGTGGGATAATTACTTTGTTCTAATTATCAAGCAAGTTCATCCTAAAACTATCAAGCATCCTCTGCATGGTTCAAAGTCAACCTTCAATTTTGAGGATTCTCTAGTTGATTATGTCTCCACACTAAGTTCTTAGTTGCCTTCCCAATCATTTATTGCTCACTCTCCATTAAAAGATTCTATCCAACCACAAGGAAATCAATCCAACATTGTACCCCAACATTAATTGTTGAAGGTTGTGGATTTAGGGTTTGATATCTCGGAGATCAAGTAAGTTCTAAAAGAATATACTTTAATTTGTCATTTTAACAGTTTTTGGCCAAACTTGGTTGCTCTTTAAGATTGGATTTCTAAAAGTTGGGAAGCTCTCCTTGAAGGCAGTCCTTTCATTTTCCCATGTATGTGTAGTTTCTTCCTAGTGCTTTCTGATACTATAAATAATGAGGAATTACTTCAAAGTGGTTTGTGGACTTGGGACAAAGTGAATTTATGTCTTAAACCTTGGTTCCTTAATTTTTATCCACTCACAAACTCTTTTTCTGTGACTAGTTTTAGTGTGTTTTCTCAATCTTCCAATACAATATTGGAGCCCTTCTTGTCTTTCCTCCATTGGTAATTCCCTGGGAGGAATTCTTAATGTTCTTGATTCTTCCTTGCTTGACTCTCAATCATGTTTCTTAGGATTTTGGTAGAATTAGATCTCTCAAAAACACTTCTAGCAAAAATTGGTCTCAAGGTGGGCGATAGAGTGTGGATGCAACAATTAAATTATGAAGGCATTGCATTCATATACAAATCTTGTTTTGTAACTAGTCACATGGCTTGTGCATGCCCAAAAGCTTCTCAACATGTAAAAATAATTGCCCTCAAGTCAAGATACCTAGTGGCGAGGGGTGAATGTCAATCACCAGTATGTTGTCGCTAATCCTTTTGCTCCTCGAGCTCCAATTTCTTTGCAACAAAATTTTGAGACTCCTCCTAAAGGTTGTTCTCCAGATATCCCTTCAGCAAAGATCAATCCTATTACTCTCCAGTTCTCCCTCAAGTCCTACCAAATTCCCTTTAGAATCTTTTGTGGCATGTTCTAACTTTGGATTACTCAACACCCTTTTAGATTCTCCTCCTCAACCTAGTCTTCCACCCTTTGATGACGAGCTGCTTCCTTTAGAATCCTCAATAGTGAACAAAAGATCCTATTCTAGAGACTTATCGTTGTTGATATATAAGATTTAGACCATGGTTCTTAAGAAGAAATCTTTTTTTAAGAGAAATGTAGATTAAAGGAAAATGATGCTCTACTCACATGTCAAGAAAGGTTAATCAACTATGGTTGGTCTTTATGCCTGGGCAAATTTTTTTTGGATCTCCTAGTTTTCAAAGCATGAGTTAGGTTGTTAAAACTAATTATTTTAGTGAACCTTTGCCTATTAATGGAAACCCATTTTTGTTACTTATCTAAATAAATATCTAAAGGCTGAAAGGCCCAATCCCTCAATTTACAAATTAAAAAAAAAATCAAGTTGAAGGTTTCAACACATTGTTGGCCTCAATTTTGATCATTAAATGGGCCCTACTAGGGTGACCAAAAACAAGGATCCCCATACCCAACAACCAATAGTACAAGCCTACAAGTGTGGCAACCCAACAAGAATGTGAAACCTACAAGTCCACTGACCCAATGAGGTCTTGAACCTAGGTGACCACAATAATACTTAGGTGGGTGCCATAACAACACCACCCACAACCAAGGTTCCAACCCAATGGGAGCTTGAGCCTAGGTGACCACAATAATTATGCCACTCATAATCAATGCATTACATCATCAACAACTAAAACTTTGGGATAAATAGGGAGTAGAGATCATAGAAAACATGGAGGTGGTCTCAATTCCTTAATATGGTTACACTCGATTGTACCTTAAGGTGCCCCATGGTGAGACATAAAGGTGGGCCTTGGTCCATATTTCCATAAGTGCGACCCTACATCCAAGTGTCTCCATGGCCACTCCAAACTACCTTGACACTGCAATTGCTCTATTTTTAAATTTTACAAAAATAAATTTAAAAGACATGATTTAAACATTTTAAATACTCTATATGTATATTTAAATGCTATAATTATATATTAATTAATAATATTTAAATTTTTATTGGTAAGTTGAAGGATTCAACAATTACTCAACCTCAATTTTGGGCATTAACCAAGCCCAACTGGTAGGACCACAATGGGAGGGCTCATCTTCAATAGCTAATAGTCTAAGCCCATTAGCCCAACAAGGGCTTGAGGTCAAGTGGTGTCATCATAATGCTTGTAGCCAAGGCTCTGGCCTAGTAAGGGCTTGAATCTAGTTGGCTACAATAATAATGCCACTCATGACCAATGCATTTTGCCATCAACATCTAAAAATTGGGGTAAGTAGGGGGTAGAGCTCATAGAAAATATGGGGTGGACTCAGTTCCTTAATATGGTTATAATTAATCATACCTCAAAGTGTCCCATAGTGAAACATAATGATGGGTTTTGGTCTAAGCATTTCCATAAGTGCAACCCCTGACTCCAAGTGTGTCCATGACCACTACAAGGTGCCTCGCCCATAAAAAATAAATATGAATCAATGATGTATAACTCATTCCCTAGCAATAAACCCAAACTTTAAACAATAATTAATAATATTAAATTATTATAACATTATTTAATACATAAAAATTAATAAATTATTATTTAGTTAGTAATAAAATAACATAAATAGGTACCAATCTAACCTAAATAACAAATTCAATATAAACACTTTGATATTGATATCTCTTCTATCTTATATAATCACATGTGATAATTTAATATTCTTAAATATCATTCACATCTATATGTACACCTTCTCTTCCAACCTTGGGTAATGCACTAAGTACATACATCCCTTGGAAGAGAACGGAGGTGTACATGATAAATCTATTGCAATAGTGTTATCATAGATGCAGTTTGGTAATCTCCATACTCCATTCTAGCCCTAAATTTTCTCTTCTACTAAAGTTTTGTTGTTTAAAATCTTCTTATGCCACAAGGGTGATCGGTAATAACTACTCAGGAGAAAAACATATATATAAATGTCGAAGGTAAAATCAAAGGCAAAGGTAATACCATTGCTATCTTCCATAAAATTGGAACAGAAGACAGTTATTAAGATAAGATAAAATCACCGTGAGTAAAACCCATTTACCAAAAAAATATGCCTCTAGTTCCACAAGAACTGCTCTGAAGTTACATTCAGTCAAGCAAATTCAAATGAATCAACCAAAAAAAAATATGCCTCTAGTTCCACAAGAACTGCTCTGAAGTTACATTCAGTCAAGCAAATTCAAATGAATCAAAAGTGTAAGGAGAGAAGGAAACGATATCACTTGTTGAAGGAGAAGAGTGAAAGACTTGAGGAATACAAATACAGATAGAAAGAAAACATCAGTGCATGACAAAATTATTATTAAAAATGTCACCCTTTAACCAAACTTGAAATATAATTTGATAAAAAATACCTAAATGGTTTAGCAATTAACTAATGTCGTTCAAAAAAGAAAGTCAAATTCAATTAGACTAAATTATTAAAAATAATTTGTATTTCTTCTACAAGTAACAAACTGGAAACTGTTTTTGTAAGGCCCTCTGCAAAGAATCTTTACATCACAGAAATACTCAACTCAATGTTGTAGGGATCAAGGCGTGTTAAGCTTATTTCATTAGAAACAAATTTACTACCATATGCAAATGTGCTAAGAATACTTGCACCAAACTCATTTGATCATATGGTTTTTCAGATGACGGGTTCACAACTCAAATATGCTAATCTCTGATGCTTCTTAATATCAGTCCACCCTGACTTCTCCAAAAAAAGAAAGGGCGAAGGATCATTAAAATGTTTGCAAAATGATGATTTTTCACATGCACTGAATAAAGGCATTTGAAACTATGCACAAGAGTGCTCCGTTGCTTGAGAGTGACCAAACAATTGCCAAATATCGAAGGCAGCTTTTATTAATCAGAACGTCCAATGGGTAAAGACGACCTTCCTCCATTGTTTATTTTGAACTTGGTTTTACAACAAAGACAGATGACTGTCTTTCCTCTTCCATCTCGCTATAATTTCTCTGCCCTGGCATCATTCCAAATCAGACATTTTTCTTTACTTGTGATAAAAAGAATAGATAATAAGTAAACTTCATAACATGTCTCCAGAAAATCAATAGCATTCTAAAAGAAAAAAGCAATGAATGCTGCTTTTCAAAATGGACACTCAATGTCATATGAATGGATTAATCTGCAATAACATAATCACTCAAAATATGAATCATGAAGAACTAACTACATTAGATACAAATAAAAAATATACAGAGCACATGTTTTATAGCATGATTTGCATTGTTTGAGTATATGTTCATGTTCAAAATGTGAATATTAATCTTAAAAGTCAATCCTATGGATTGACATAACATTCAATTTTGTAAATTGTAGCAGTTTTATTTTTTAGTTTTTTTTGTTGTAGCAATTGAACTGTTTTTCACTGCTCTATAAGATTGTAAATTTTCATTTGACAATAAGAAAATACTCCATTCTGTTCTGCTTTTCCAGTTTTCATCCTGAGCTGACAGTCGTATTAGAACACTAGGTGGGAAAGAAAGGAGGAGCAACCATTGCACTCCATCTTGGAGCAACAAAGAAGAAGAGAGGGACGTGAGGGCTTTCCAAGACAGGCATTTGAAAGTCTTTGGTAGAGGCATAGGCAATCTCCACGCATTCATTGGAAGACAGAAGAGGAACCCGATTGATGCTGAATTGAGGGAGGAGAGTGCAAAGACATTTTCATTTCTGCTAAAAGACGTTTGTGTTCTTTGCGCTACTCAAATGCTCAGCATCCAAACACAACTCTCTAGAGTTTGTAGATGCCATTTTTCATCAGCACTATCACGCCAAGTTGAAAGTGCAGCAATATATTTGTAAAAGAATCTGAAAATATATTCAATCACACCTGTCAAGCAAACATCTGCACCCAGCAAGCAGCAATCACATCCTGCAGTTCACAAGTGTGGGTATATCATTCTCTAAAGGCGTATGCTTTGCGTTAAGAATGAGAGTGCAGCTAACCTAAATCAAAGGTTATCTGAAGCATCAAAGCTGCACATGCATTTTCTGGACAAAACAAAAGAGAGAAGAGGCATAATGGATTCCAATATTAAATATTGCTGCTGCTTCACCAGCCTTTTCTATTTATTTTTTTAATGCTGCAAAGAACGAACAGTAAATAGCTTCCTTTTTTTTAACCTAACTTGCTTTTAAACATATAAACTAAAGTAAGAAGAATCAAAGAAATAATTTTTTATAGAAGATTTGTGCAATATTCAAAATTCAAAATGCAGTCTATTGTGACAATGGTCGGTGAGACCTTAAATAGAAAAGATACATGGATAGAATGGTACATCAAAGTTGAAAATACTCTCAATTTCAACAATTTGTGGTGTAATATCTGTGATAGAAACACCCAACCTACAGAACCAACAACCACTAAAGAAAAGCAAGTACGGCAATATAAGAATTCTAAAGACTTGGCTTTGATAAGGGCTTCAGGTAATAGAGATGTGTTTCAACACACACAAGGATGTAAATTAGCTTGGTATGCACTTCAAAAGTTAAGAAATCTATATGATTCACATTCAGAATTGGATTTCATTCAATTGTAATTGAAGTTGTTCAACTTTGATTTGAAAAATGGTGATGTCATGAGTTTGGTTTCTAAAGATTCAAGCTATAAAACAAGATGTTGATGCTGCAAGTGGACAAGTTGATATCTATCTTACAGCCTTCATAAAGACACTCCTTCCAACTGATTCAACCTATTTGGAGTCTCTAAAAGCAAGTAATCAATTGAAAATAATAACTTTTGATCTATGTTCCACAGCGTTTTGGCGACGGGGATGGCATGACAACAGCGGACAAGTTTCAGGGACGGCAGCCTGGGGGGGCCATTTTGGGGGGACAGTGGAGGGACAGCAGTTTATATAGATAGATAGATAGAGTCAAATTTCTACAAGTTTTAACTAATACTGAGTGACATGACATCAAAAATTAAGGTAGTGACAGCAGTATAGCAGCAATAAATATATCATGACAACAACAGCAGTATAACAGTAATAAAAATTAAATCTATGAACACAAAGTGGACAATGTAGTGCTGAATTCACCTCCAAAGTTTAGTGTCCCAATGGTTGAGAACTTGATCAGGGTTCTTAGTGGCTCTTAAACACCCAAACCAACCTACTTTGAAACAATAGGGTCTTTGTATTGGATGTTTTTTCCATATTTGATACAGTTCACTTGGGATCATTATTATCTTGTAATGAAAGAAACCATGGATCTGAAGAATGTAACGATAGGGTTTACCAGCCTCCATGCTTAATTGCAGAAGTGTAATTTGAAACTCATTATTGATTGAGCTATAGACAAAATCAAAGTTTAAATCAGTCCCAGTTGACACTATTTTTTGGCAGCCAATTCATTGAACCTGCATTAGGTGCTGCTGCAGAGTTATGAAACTCAGTTGCAAAGAAGATGCACATTTGCATATTGAAACATTTGGGAGCAAAACTGTGTTAGTACCTTTTACTTTTTAATACAGTATTGTTAAGCATCAATATATAAACATGGAAATTGTTTGCCACTGTCATCTTAGCCAGGTGATTTATATGACTTACTATATGCAGGAAGTATACATACCCCATGGTCTTTGGCAGGTGGACAGATAAGCAATGTAATAGATTAATTTGTTTGCTAAATATATTCAAGGTGTATGCTTGCATTCTAAACAATTCCCATATGTGTAACATAAGCTTTCAGTACTCTTATAAGTGCTTTGTAACTTGCAAGATCTTGACATTATGCACTTCTACATTTCATTTCCTTTAGCATCAAGTCTAATTTCAGATATCTAGGATCTCATGAACTACAACAAATGGTAATATTGTATGGCAAGATTCCATTTTTTGACTATAACACACACACAAAGATCTTCTAGAGTTTAAAATTGGAAAGGATGCAAGCTCATATATAAAGATCCATATTTAATGTCTTGCCTATCTTCATTGTAGTGAATATCATGGTGGATTTTTTTTTAACATTATAAAAAGTATGACTGTCATCGGGGACATCCACCCGTCCCCAAGACGATCAAAGGATGTCTTAGACATCCCCAACCGCCTCAGGGACGGCCAAATGTCCCTGCAGTGTTTCCTGTCCATATACTGTGCTTTTGAAACGTTTCGCCATTTTCAAAATTTTTAGGGGCGGCCAGGGGACGTCCCACCATACCCAAAACACCATTGGGGACAGGGTTGGGCGTTTGAGGGCCGAGGATGCATCCCCATGAAACACAACTTTTGATCAATTGGTTGATAAGTTGGCTAAATGAGAGAAAGCTTTTGGAAGAGAGATTGATGGCATTGGTGAAAATATCAATCTAGCCCAAGAAAAAGGTAAGCCTTCTGATAAGAATTTTTCTTCTAGAAGTGGTGATCAAGGAAAAGGTAAAGGCCAAGGGAGGAAAAGAGGATGAGGTAAAACTAGCAGAGGCGAATTTCAGCATGACAACCAAAATGATAGACAACAACACTTGTATTGCAAACGGTGTGGTTGAAAAGGTAATCTTGAAGCCCATGAATGCAATATATCATGGGATAAGATAGAAAATTCTTTCAAATCGGAGCAGCCCAATTTGCATGTGGTAGTGATTATGATGAATTTGTGCTTTCACATCAAATTCTGCCTACTAAAGTGAATGAATAGTGGCATGATACCTGGGTATTAGATATTAGAGCCACACAACATATGACATTTCAATCCGACTATTTTTAAGAGTTTTATGAAGATGTTTGTGGTCCTATCTTCTTGTTGTTGGTTGACATTTTCTTCTTCAAGCGCATGAGATCATGTTGTAGAATCCTCTTCTCTTATATTTCGCATTAGATCAGCATGATGTTGTCTTCTTCTAGACGCACTAGATCAAAGATAGAGAATCCTCTTGTATTTCGCACTAGATCAAGTTTTTTTTATTCTTCTTGGCATTTCGCATTGGTTGAAGAATCAAAATCCTCTGAATACTTCGTTTTTTCCTTGCTCAAGGAAGTGGCGCATTGCTTGACTTCATGAATCTTCTAGACCTTGGCGTATAAAATCATGTTTTAAGATCCCTCTCATGTATGGCGCAATGAATACGCAATTTGGATTCTTCAACACCACACTTCACTCTCCCCTTTGGATATGGCGCATTAGATCAGCTTGGCAAATCCTCTAGAGTGCTGGCGCATTGGATGAGCAATTTGGATCCTCTTGTTGAGCGCTTTGATAAGGGACTTGGAAGGTGGCGCATTGCTTGGAGGATTAAAATCCTCTGACTTTGATCATCAAAATTCGCTCCAAGATTTGCTCTAAGACTTGCCTTTTCATTTTCGCACTAGTTCAAGACATTGAAATCTCCATTTTTCCCTTCGAAATGACGTTTTGGTTTGGACGCAATAGATCGAGTTTTGAAATCCTCTGACATTTTCGCATTGGACCAAGGTGTAGAAGGGCGCATTAGATGGAGTTTTCAAATCCTCTGGCTCAAGTGTCTTCTCCTTCGTGATTTTGCGCCCAGATTTGCGCCATCTAAGTATCCAGTCGCACTAGATCAGTGTTTTAAATCCTCTGAAACCGTCAAGCATTTTCAGGATCGCGTGAGTAAAGGTATATTGAAAAATATATTTAAGTATAAGTTTAGAGATTACTTATACTTTAAATATTTTTCAATATACCTTTCAGGATGTTTGAGATAGGTCCCGAATCCACCGGATTTAAGATGCAGAATATAGAATTTGGAGGATTCACCAGATTTCAGACTTAGCCATTTTTCAGGATTTTCAGGATTTCAGGCTCCAGGCTTAGTCTTTTCAGGGTCTCAAACATTCTTCAGGATTGACTTCAAAACTCAATATCTAGATAGGATTTGATCACAATACTTCATTATTACAAGTTCATCTACCCTTAATCGTGAACCAACGATCATAGGCAAGGAAATTGTTACCATATCGGCAGAGGAAAATGAGTCAAATCATCATTAAAATCTCGTTGAAAACTCATTGAAAACTCACTGAAAAGCTCAGAGCTCAAAAAAAAAGGGGGGGTCCCTATTCCTAATGGGGCGATGTGTGATTTGGTCACAACAGTACGTAAACAAATCTCAAGCATGTTGGCAAAGGAACCATTCAGCTCAAGTTGCCAAGACTTCCAAATTTCGTACTTCACAATGTACTATATCTTCCTCAACTCTGGCATAACTTCTTGTCACTAGTGCTGATTCGGCAACAAGGCCACTCCATTTTATTGGAAGATGGACAAGTGAGTCAAAAAGAAGTTCGATAATGAAGTCACATTTACAAGTTGGGAAAATGTAAAGTTATTAAAACTCAAAGAAGATTCAACTATTTCAAAAAGTTTTGCTTACCTTAGTGAAGAGGTAATCTTTTTTGATAGTTTCTTATGGCATGCAAGATTTGGGCATTTTAATTATGATAGCATCAGATAATGCAAAAGAATGGTGTTGTAGGCTTGCCCACTTTACCCAAGACAATTGAGAAATGTGAATCTTGCATTTTGGCAAAACAATATAGAGATCCTTTCCCTAGTTCAAATTGGCTAGCTCAAAGAAAGTTACAACTCATTCACTCTTATTTGTGTGGGCCCTAACCGATAACTTCTATTGGAGGATGTCAATATTTCATGTTGTACATTGACAATCATAGCAGAATAACTTGGATTTATTTCTTGTAGAAGAAGCTTGAAGCCTTTGAAACTTTTAAGAAATTCCACACTATGATTGAAAATGAAGCTCAAACTCCAATTGGCACTCTTCAAACAAATAATGGTGGAGAGTTTACATCAAAACTTTTTGAGAATTACCTTAGTCAAAATGGGATTAAGCATAATTTCACTATTAGGTATATTCATAAAGCAAACCAAAATGGAAATTCAAACGGTGTCTTCTGCTCAAATGGAAGATAAACCCAGCGTGTTGGATAATGGGTCGGCTGCTGCGAATGTACAGAATTTGCGCGCAAAATCAATGTGGTGGGGAATGAGGAATATGTGCAGCATGGAAATGTAGTGGAATCAGAACTAGACCCTTTGTTGTCAAGTGTGAAGATACCAAAAGTGCATGTCACCCCTAGCAAATCATGCAATGATGGTGAGGCTAGGGATTTGTCGAATTGTGCAGCCAAAGCAAGGCTTGTTGTGTCTCAGGAACAAAGGAAAACAGCAGCAAAGGAATGGTAGGTTGGGAATGGTAAAGATGCAAAAGAAGGGTTGGTTAATCAAATGCAGTGGATGAATCTTATCCCCTATTTTGATAAGTATCTAGTCATATCTTTGGGTCAGGAAGTTCTTAATAAGGAAGAAAAAAATTTGAGTCGAGGGTTGATTTGTAGATTTAATGCTCTGTGGCCTTGACTAGCAGATTTACATGCACAGAAAACAAAAAATGGTCAGAAAAGTTGAAAGGACCAATAGAAATTTACCCCAAGTAGCCAAGATTTTTTGTGTTACTATGTCAATCAGTGGAAGATAGAGAGAATATATTAGTAAAAGGGGCCTAGTGCTAGAATCTGCAAAACAGATGATAATCCAGAATCTAGCGTAGGAAATAGAAACTATGAAACTGTAAAACAAATATTCAAAGATCAAAATAGCATTACAAAGTTAGAATCCAGTGAGAGAAATGCAAATGCTCAAGAGACACAAATCTACAATTAAAAAAATAGCATAAAGAAAAGCTCACAGTAACATGATTACATTAATTAATTACAAACTAGGAGAGTGAGTATATATAGACTATGTGATAGGGAGGAGGTGGCAAATACAACCAACAGGGAGAGTACACCAAGAGTACATAAAAATAGGAAAGTGTAACTCGCATGGAAGATGTCAACACCTCACTCCACTCACACTAATAAAAACCTACACTAACACCCCCCCTTAAACGCAAGCTTAGGTGGGTGAAAAGATGGGCACCTTGGGTCCCAACAAATGAAGCCTGATAAGGTACCCATGTACATAAAGATCCCCCCCCGCCCCCCTCTTCCAAAATAGAGAAAGTAATGAATTGAGAGCTGGAATAAGCAGCCCTCACAACTATTTTCTCACACACACAAACAGAAATTAAAACTTGAAATAATTACTTGCAAATCTGATTTGCAACTTGCAACCAAAATTTCATATATTCATCCAGTCTTATAAAATAAAATTACAGCAGTCTAAAAAAGGACAATGTGCTGCAACAAACCCTTACAAAGCTGCAAAAATCAATTACAAAATGGTTTGCTACAACAAACCAAAGTTTCACAAAACTTCCCCTTCCAGCTCCTGCAAAGTCACAACAAACAACTATGCAACTGTCACTGATTCTCCTAGAATCTCAATGGTTGTGCAATCAGCCTCAAATCCGCAACAACACAATCCAAAACCACTCTTGGAGGTATGCCATGCCTCCCCTTTGTCTCTCTTGCAACCTAGAAAAACTCCACTTAAAAATGAATTACCATTCCTTTTTGTATCTTCCCCTTTTTTGAATGAAATTGTAATTTTCCTTTATTTTAATTTCATTTCAAATGTATTCATCATGCCAACTCATAAATGCACATCCCCCTCTTGGGAAAAGCCAAATTTTATTTATTTTAATCAAATAAATTGACTAAAATAAGCCATTCAAACTTTGTGCCTTGCCATGCTTTGTGGTGGTGTTATTTTTCGCTTTCTTGCTTTTATGCATTAAAGCAAAAATCAGATTTCCTTATCTTGGGCTCCCACTCTCTCCATCCCTATTTTTTAGGGATTTTGGAATCTCAAAAATAATATTTTAAATGCAATAGAAAGTCTCCAAAAACCCAAACTCCTTTTTGCTTTTTCTGGATTTTGTGCTTTCAAAGCACGATTCCCACTAGCTCCACTATATCCACTTTTACCAAATTTAATTCCAAATTGCAAATTTAATTTTAAAACATGACATAGCATCCAAATGCACATCAAAATGAATTTCACAAGACAAAATATGAAATACATACCACCACCAAAAATGCAACAGAAAATTAAACGTATTTTTGGTTGACACAGGATTGCCACTATGCCTTGGATGCTCCTACATCAGAAAGAAACCCCCCTTAGTAGAGAGAGAAAGGACTAAGGAGCCTATTTCTCCATCGAATGCTCAACAGAAGAGAGGATTGTCGAATGAATTCCGGATTGTGAATGTGGAACCAAAGTGAGCTTTCAAAGAAGAATTCGAGATTTGCTAGATCTCTCGTATGTGGAAAACTGCAAAAAAAAGTAAAAAACCCAAAAAAATAAAAAAAATGGATATGGATTTCTCAAGGCTTTTGAGGCAACTCAATATGGATCATCCTCATGTTAATCTTATCCAGCTTTGGTGGACTTTAAACACACAACTTCATCCTAAGAGTTTGGATGACTTTGCATCACGAAAGGGATGTAGAATCCACGATACCAATGGACACGAGGAGCTATATTGTCCAACATTTTTGTCAAGGATGGAATTAGTGTTGCAAGGGAAAATTTCTTTTTCACAGGTACATGAGCCAATTGTTCCTACAAAGATGGTGCCCGACGCCTTATTTGATGAAAGAGAATTCTTTGTAAGTTTCAAGGAAATGATCGATAAGAGATTGAGCATTGAGAAGGACTTGCCTGCAGAAGACATGTTGATTCCAGGTGGTCGGTGTAGGATTCATAACACAGCTCATTCAGAACTCACATTTTCATCTTGTAAGGAAGCTATTCATCAAGTCAAGGAGCAATTAAGGTTGGAAGAGGAGTCCAAGGCACAATTAAGATTGGACAACTTGTGGAGCAAATGTCTTCGAGAAATCAGTTGGACATGCAAAGGAGAAGAGGTTCCCATTTTATCCAATAGTGAAGATAGCACAAGGGACCTTGATAATCAAAGCACTATTGTGGAGAGCCAATTTGCATATCTTCTTCCAAGAAAGAAAGAGCTTGCTAAAGTAGAAGTTGAAAAGGAAATAAAGGACGTTCAAACAAAGGCAAGTGATGATCAAGACGTTGATTCCTCGATCAAAGGAGGAAGTGATTTAAGTCCATTGCAAGAAGAGGAAATCCTCGATGAACATCCGCTCATGCTGAACAAGAAAAAGTCAGTTCAAATGTGGAAAATGCAAGAAAAATGAGGAAATCCTTCAGTTATTCAAGAATTTGTGAATGAAATTGATCAAGATGGTGTATTTTTCTTGGATCATGCAAAATTATCCATGATTTACCTTAATATTACATTGAATTAAAGATTTTATCCACCGTTACTATTTAGGTTTTCCTTACTTTTGCACGTGTTGAAGACAAGGATCACTTCCATGAAGAAGATGTTCATTGGCAATCCAAGACATTCAAGATGGATGCAAAGAGCTTCAAAGGCTGGAGAATGAGATTACCTCAAGCGTCAAGGAGACCTTACATGACAATGAATATCTTTTCAAAGACATCTCAATGACACAAGGAAAGCTAGTATCAAGGTCATCAACAGAAGGAGAAGATATGCTTCAACAATCCAACATCAAGGATTCCAGTACCTGAAGGAAGATCAGTTCACTCAAGTCCAAGAATGAGAAGAAGATCGAGCCTAATGTCATGAAGTCAAGATTACACCAAGAAATCCAAGCCAATGCAAGAATCCAAAGGAAGTACAACACAAAGATGAAGTTCCCAAGTTCAAAGTACACTCAAGAGATAATCGTTCGGAATATGCTGAG
The DNA here is from genome assembly GCA_027924645.1 of Cunninghamia lanceolata. Taxonomy (NCBI): domain Eukaryota; kingdom Viridiplantae; phylum Streptophyta; class Pinopsida; order Cupressales; family Cupressaceae; genus Cunninghamia; species Cunninghamia lanceolata. The sequence continues at coordinate 3,476,776 of BSBN01000551.1, forward strand.
GTGGCATCCGGTCATCATCAACCAATCAAAGTATGCTATGTTAACATGTCCAGACTCATTGACCCTGGTCACCAAGGAAAGAGATAAGGGAGGCGAGAGATAAGGGAGGCGCCCTTCTAGAAGATGCTTTATTGGAATCCTAGTTAGCATGGGACGCCTTAGTATGTGTTGTTGATATTTCATTGGTCGAAAGTGGTGGTAGTTGTAACTACCTTCCATTAGGGTTTTGTTGTCATAATATTGGCCATTGATTTCTAGAATCAATCTGGGCCCTTGGTTGTAATTTTTGAGCTATATAAGGCTCATTCTCTTCATTTGTAAAGGGGATCTTCTCTTTAGAGTAGGAGCTTTTGAAGAGTTGAAGAGACTATTGTGAAACTGTTGTAAAGATACTACCAAGATTAATACATTCTCATTGAAGTTTGGTGAATTTGTGTTCTTTTTGGATGTTAGCATGGTTTCCGATTTCTCAAAGATGATTCAAAGCAAATCAAATAAGTTTTAGTTGAAGTTCATTGATATGGTGGATTAATGTGAAGATATTTGATGAATTCCTTGGTTCATACTTTTTGTGGTTTGTTGATTGTAAGCTACAATGCAAAGTTAGCCTGAACCCCATTTTGCAATAGTTCGATTGTGGATATTTGTTCAAGTTGCGCCAGCTGTGAGTATTTGAATGCGTATTTGCAAAATGAAAATCCTTCATTTCCTTTGAAGATTGCACTAGTTTCATGTAATTGTTGCTCTCATGGCGAAACGAAGCTTGGTTCTAAGGAATTTGTATATCAAAGCATTATTCATTATCTCATTGTACTTAGGAGTAGATTAGATTTCTCCTAACTCTTTCCTTTTATCATTTCTTTTTTAGATAGTTTGACGAAGGTTCCATTCATTCACAAATCCAAGGAGTAAGGAGTAGATTTCATCCATGAGTAAGGAGTAATTTAGTGTAAGTCCCTTTGTGATTACCAACAAAATCACATCATTCCACTGAGTCTATCCATGTGCACGTCAAGACCTGACATTCAAGGAACCTTGGAGTATTCTCATTTGATCACATAGTTTAGCATTTGAGGTCACTTTGTTCAAGAGAGGCTAGAATACTCAATATTTTATTCTAATGTTGACGTTGTCATAAACAACACATCAACAGAGCCCCACCCCAAAGATGAAGCTTCCTATAGCCTACCAGATCAATGAAATCACATAGTAGAGATAGAATGTGAATGCAGAATGTCACAAAACAAGTGTTGAAGTAGGTCCCTTTGCAACGAATGATGCACATTCCTTCAGAAAGAAACCCTAAGCTACAAGTCTGTTGAATTCCCACTCCAAAAGTGGGATGAAGGGTAGGAATAGGAAAAAAATCTCTAGAAAATGCTCACATATCTCCAAGTTGGTGCCCAAATGTGCCAAAGTCTGATCAAGAGTTCCAGGCCTAACTGTAGAAGATGGCAATAAAGAGGCATTTAATGGAGAGAGAGAAAGAGGGTTTATAAGTGCCCTCATTACATCCAAAGAAGTAGATGAAACTCCATTAAAATTTGTCATCAAAGAGAAGACAAATATCATCAATAGTGTCATCAAGATCTGAAAGGTGAGAGTCCACAAATAGATGTGAAATGTCTAGTAAGTAGACCTCCCAATGAAGTGAATCTTGAAGACATATAATCATGCTAAAAAGAATCACTAGGAGCTCTTGAAGAAGTGACTCTGAACTTTGAAGTACCAATAGATATAGGTGGAATGTCCTCAAGAAATGTCATCCATCTATACTAGCCATCCCATGATGATGTGTCGACACAAGATGTCCAAGTATGAACACCTATGGATGAATCTACCAATACTGGAATGTAAGAGTCATCAACTGTGGAAGGGGTATGAGGAGGATTGATAACAATATCATCCATATGTGAAAGGTTCTCCAAGGAAGCATCACTCTCAGATGAAGAATTAAGGTCTCCATACAATTGTTGGATGAAGGTCCAAGCAGTGAAAGGGCACCCAGTGTACTCAAGCTAATATTGAATATCCTTAGAAACAATGAGACATATTAGTCTATAGACCATGTTATTGGCGTTAAACCATGTACAATTCTATTCATAGTCACTTGGCTTAGGAACGAGTCCAAGGAGATAGGGCGATAGATTCTACATAATGCAGTCATTCTCTATCCCTTGTTTCCAAGACTATAAGTTCTTTGAATTTAGCCTGACAACAGAAGGATGAAATTTAATACTAAAATCTATGATGGAACCCCCCCCCCCCCAAAATGGAACTTTATTTCAGTTTGTGATTACAATAACCGCATAAAAGATTCCGTTGTGACTAGTTGTTAAAATGACCCCCAACAAGTACAATGTTTAGCACTTTATGATTAGTGCATTTTGCAATGCGTATACCAAATTTACAAAGTTTTTCAAGGCCCAAGAATGGCCAAAATGCTGAAAGAAATATGTTTTTATAGAATAGGAACAAAAAAACTACACCAAAGCTTAGAGCTTGGAAAAATACCAACTTTCAAATAAACATTACTAAAAAAAGAGCTCGTTTGTGAAAGTTATGAGCATTTTAAGTTTTAAAAAACATGACTCGACAACAAAATCTTTGATAAAACTCAAATTATAAAAAGTTGAAGCATCAAATTAAAAAACCAATCATACCACTACGAAGAGTACAAAATTCTACCCCAAAGCAAAAGAAATTGCACTGAAAAACGTCTTTATATGGCTAAGAATGGGTATCCCGAAGTTGGCCTATAAATCTAAAAAATTAAAAGCTCATTGTAGTGGGCCAAAGGGATCTAGTGACTAGAGAGTGGTGCTTGAGCCGTGATTCAGCAGTGCCACTGGGAACAACAACGATCTGTTTGAAAGCTAATGGCTATGAAGTGGTCAATGTGCAATTGTAGGGTGGTGTGGCGCCTAGTGATGAAGTGGTGGCCCGTTAGTAGAGGGATGGCAAAGAATCGGCGAAGGAGCCACAAATGAGCGGCAGACTACCAAGGGTCAGTTGGGGCCAAATTGAGCCCAAAAATAGGGCCAACATGGTTGGCTTGGTCCCAAAAGTGGGCCCACGTGGCTCCAAAGGGACCACAAGGGCAATGCCTTGTCCTAAAGGGAGGGCAAGCCCAAAAACTATTTTTTTTGATATATGTGCAGTCCATATACCTGTGTAGGGGTTGTACAGCCTCTTCGAGCAAAAAAAATGCCTTAAATTTGCCTAAGCCTAATTTTTACAAATTTTATATCAATATAGAGGCTTTGGGGCCTTTTGAATGCAATGGCAAGGTCTGTTTTGCTTGAAAATGTCCCCAAAAAATAGTTTGCTTGATGCCATGAACAAACCTCCATTTGCAAACTAGCTTCTAGAACTCTAATTTTGGTGAAACGAAAGCCAATCTTACCTTTCTCAAGCCTTCTGGGCACTATGAAACAACTAAAAATGCAACCAGAATTACTGAAAAGCTGCAATCACCCAGATTTCACAAAACATAAGTGCAAGCCCTAAAGGTTAAAAAAATCCATCAAATTTTTCTGATTCTCCAGATCATCCGAAGATGCAAAAGAAGAGAATATTGGGTTTTAAAAAAACCTACATATAGAGTGCTTAGGCCCCCCAAATCTTTCAAATATAGAAACTTAAAAGATCTAACCTTACACTAATTGATCTGATACCATGTTAGAATCTACAAAACAAATGATAATCCAAAATCTAGTGCAAGAAATAAAAACTATGAAACTGTACATACAAATGATCAAAGATTAAAATAACATTATAGAGTTAGAATCCAATGAGAGAAATGCAAATGCTCAAGAAACAAATCTGCAATAAGCAAAATAGCATAAACGAGAGCTCACAATAGCATGAATTACATGAATTACATACAAGCTAGGAGAGTGAACATATATAGACTATGAAAGGGAGGAGGTGGCAAATACAACCAATAGGGAGAGTACACCAAAAGTACCTAAAAATAGGAAAGTGTAACTTGCATGGAAGATGATGACACCTCACTCCAGTCACACTAATACCACTTAACCTAATCAAGCTTAAATAAAAGTGTAGGAAAACCTAGATAAAAGAAAAATAAAAACACAGTAGGAAAATAAAAACTTATACTAACACCTAGTTCTAAGACAGACCTGTACTTATAATTAAATTGCGGTTCCTAGGATTTAACCCTATGACTGAAACGTTTCAGTAATGCCATATAGATTCTGCAGAACTTTCTGCAACTTCAGTTTTGGGTGGATGAGTGTTGTCAAGGCTTAGGGAATTTTTTAGGCAGGATTTTGTCCATAGACTGAAAATAGATGGATTAATCCACTCAAGTTCAGCAAGGATTCAAGCTGAGTTGGATATTTCAAAAGGATTGCCAAAGGAAGTATGGTTGAAAGTAGGGGATAGAATATGGAAACAAGTATTAGACTATGAAAACATTCCATTTAGATGTAGATGGTGCTTCCAAGTTAGGCATATCACTACAAACTGTATATAAGTGAAACCTAAAAATGTTAAGCAAATGACATGGTGGTAGGTGACTAGATTTTCTCAATTGTTAGTTAAAAGGGCTACCCTGAACTCCTCAATGAAGGCAGATGATGAAATGGAAATCAGACATCAAGAAGTGGAGCAGGCAAATGCAGTTATGAATGATGTGCAACATCATATGATCATTCCATGACCATTGTCGCCCCCTAAATACTCTAAGATTGTATGATCACGGATTTAGAAAGAGCAGTCACATGATTAATTGATGCAGAAAGGTAAGCAGAAAGCATTGGTTAATATGGTGGAATTCTGAGAGAAGCCTAAGAAATCAATTTCTTTCAAAGAATTGCAACCTGTGCCCCGTCCTTTGGCTCCTAACAGCCTGCAGAGAATTTTGAGGGGTTAGTGTGGCCTTTGGCTTTAACTAATGCATAAGAATGGGGAGTAGATACTCACTTTCAAGAATCTCTGCTAGCAGCAATCAATCAACCTGTATTTGATTCCTCCTCTACAAATGATGAAGTGGATCAAGCATCCTCTGGCTAGAAAGAGGTCAAATCAAGAACAAAACCTGTTAAAATGCAGTTTTTTGGACACATAGTGACACAATCGAGAAGTAAGAAAGAAAAAATGTAGGGTTATAAATGGTTTTTTCTGTTTGTTATGTTATTGGTAGCTCTTGTTTGGTATGTAGTAGGGAGGGGACTCCATGAATTGATCCCTCAATAATTTTATTAAAAAAAAAGCATAATCTCATTGTTCCAGCCTCCAGGTACTCCCCAACAAAATGGTGTAGTTGAAAGAATTAATAGAATTGTCTGAATATGGAGGGCGATCTCATATTTGAAAGGAACAAAGTTGCATTTTTGGGTACAAGTAGCAAAAATATTTGTTTATCTTCCACTCAAATCCCCTTCATCTACACTTCACCAAGCAACTCTATATGAAGTTTGGTTTGGTCGTCCTCCATCTATTCAACATCTCATGATATTTGGCTCCACTTGTTATGGTATGATTCCCAAGGAGAAGAGAAGTAAGTTGGACCACCAAAGTCTTAAATGCATCTTTTTAGGATATTTAAATTCCTCTAAGGCATATTGATTGTATGATGAAGCCAATTAAAACTTTCTTGTAGCTCATGATGTTATATTTTGTAAAACTACCAAAAATATTCTCAGTGTTGAACACCAATTAAATCAACTTGAAAAATTTGCCAAGTTTGTCCCTTGGAAAGAACATCCTTGTGAGATTCCTCACTTTGAGGGGGGATAAGTAATTTGGAACCACATTGGGAATCTCTACCTCATGATGTCGAAGAAGTAATTTCCTTGTTGTGCCTTGCACACATGCCTCATCTTTTGTACCAGCAAAATGGGGACCCCCTCTTTTGATTTGAGTCATTTTGCTAGTTCCTAGCCTTTCTCAGCTTTTCAGTTGTTTTGTGAGCTCCAAGTTTTGATTGGTTAGCTTGATTTGAGTATGGAGTTCTTGATTGATTGCATTAGTTTTGGATACATTTGGATATCCTCCTGGGTCCTAGTTGACTTACATGCTTTGAATGCTTGCATTTGCAATGATAATGTCTTTTTTGCTATGTTCCATGGTGTTTTGGGGATGGGGACGAGGGTTACGGCAGGGGACACGTTTTGGGGACGGCAGTCCGAGGACCATTTTTTGGGGACAGCGGGGGGACGGCAATATATATGAATTTTTCAAAATATATATATTATATGTAGAGAGAGAGAGAGAGAGAGAGAGACTCAAATTTCTACAAGTTGATGGACAGCAGTATAAGACTATAAGTTGAATAACAGCCATACATATTAACAGCAGTATAACAACAATATAATTAATCAGGATAGCAGTGTAACAGCAGTAACTTTAATCATGATAGCAGTATAATAGCATTACAATTTAATCATGACAGCAGTATAACAGCATAAAAATTAATCATGACAGCAGTATAACAGCAATATTTCATTGCCAGATGTGAGTTTTTTTCTCTAAACATTATAAAATGTATATTTGATTTCAGGGACACTTGGGGACGGCAATGGGGACAGGGACGTGGACGGGGGTCTCAGGGCAGGGGACGCGTCCCCGTGTAACACATCCTTTTTTAGTCGACTTGATGCTTGTGAGTTCACTTGATAGGTTATGGCATGCTATTTGTTTGAGGAGTCTTGTTTGGAGGGGTACATCATAATTTCATTTGGTCTCTTGGTTTGTATGGAGATGTTCTTCATGCTCTTGTCCTATTTTTCTTGCTTGTATGATCATCTTGACAAGAGTGTCTGAGCCCATTTTATGACAACTTGATGATTGCAGGCATGTAGTCTTGTATACTTTGAAGAGTCCCTCAATGTTAGGCCATTCATTTAATGTACATGATGATCCCCAATGCTTGAGGTTGCGCATAAAGGTTTAAAACCATATCTTGACTTATTGTGCTATTGAATGTCTTTGTGGAGTCCTATCATGATCATGCATGTCTTGAGATAGGGTGTAGATCCCATATTGAGGCATTCTCTTTTCAAAACTGCCTTGAAACCAGTCATATAAGTCTTTGACCAGTTGTGAAACCCTTGCAAATTCTTTAAAACAGTCCTAAGTCAGTCCTAAGAACCTTCACAGCCATCAAACAGTCTTAAAGTCATAAAAAAAAAAAAAAACTTAAAGAAGCTTCAAACATCCATACAAATATTTGAGTGCCAAATTCAAATAGAAAAAGGAGCGAAAAGCTTTTAAATTTCTAATTTTATGCTACCCTTCAGCTTAAAATGGCAGTTTGCTTACAAAGACTAAACCCTTACTAGCCCGTCAATAACCTTTTGAACTGATTTAAGGCATTTTGGATACTCTAAAGTTTATAAAGTTAATAAATGCATGAGGGGCCCACATCTGCATGTATGGACAGGGAGGCCTTATAAACTTGAAAATGTAGTAAACGCTGATGGTTCCACTGCTGAACTGAATGATGATGATACAATTTTTTTGAAATTTGTTGTTTTTGCTTTTTTTGTGTTTTTGAAATATATGACAGGAAAATAAAAATTTGCTTGCAATGAATTCAAACTAGAACTAGAATGCAAAACAATAGCTGGAAATTGATTATTTATTTATTAGAGGTATCTACAAACACCATAAGTGCACATGCATACCCGGATTTGAACATGCTGAAGACTTTATTTAAAACTGGAATTTTCAATTGCATGCAAGATGGGAGCCTGAAAATGGTTCGATCTGCCTCTATGATTAATTTTCTCCCACTCAAAATTGTCACCAACTGCTTGGTTTCACCTAGGCGACCACAATGGAAGAAATTGCAGCTCAAAAGAGAGGGCGTTTCACCCAAGAGAGATCACGCCTCTGCTGGAATGGTACGGCTGTTGCAGATATGTACGGCCCCTCCACAATGAGTACCAAAAACAATAAATGCAACCAAATATTTAATGGTTTTCACAATGATTTTCAGATCAGATTTTAAACTTGTTGAATTTCTTTGAAAACTTCATCAATTTGCACAATAGAACCCTCTGTAAGAAGCTATCCTGAATGCCATCCTTCAATGGATATTCCACCACCTCAGAACAGCTGCAACATTGAAGAATTTCCGCTCTATAATGGCTGATTGATCTGCAATGCACAAACCCCAAAGCTCTACCAAAGTTTCACAAAGTCAAATGCTCATCAAGAATGAGGTCGATTTGTCCTTTCGAGAGCTTATATATCCCTCATTAACATGCATGACTTCCAAGTTGCTTTTTGGCATTAAATAATATTTGATTATTTGCTTTTGGTGTTGACTTAGGATAAAATAATTAGTTAGGCGTGCTTTTTTCCATGAAATAACTAATAATCATTAATGAAGGGTCATGGCCCCATTCACCACTTAACTTTATAATTCAACTTTATAACATAAGATCATTAATAATTAATAAAGTGCCCTTTATTAATGATATAATTATGATATTATAATCAATGAAGCCAACTCGCCTAACCAATTGAAAACCAAGGCGTCCACTACAAACCCAATATGGCCAGGTGCCCTGCTAAGAATAGTAACCCCGGAAATATGACTTACTATAAATAGTAAGTCTCTCAAAAAGAGCCAAATAACATGTGCAGAAGCCAACCCCTGAATCCAAGACAACACTGGAGAGTGGTAATGTCCCCATCTGATCGGACAATAGCTAACAACAAACCCTCAAAGCATAAATGCTAGGCCACAAGGGTCAAATGATGGGCTAACCCCTCGACATCTGATACTAAGGAGGGGACATTACAGAAAAGCATTAAATTTTATGATCTTGCCATTTTTGGACTGTCAATACCCTCTTTTTCACTACTTTTAATGCATTTTGGAGGATTTAAAGATTATAAAAAGACAAATAAATGCTATGGCATAATTTTAGGGGGCCCACCTAGGCATATGTACGGATGAAAAGGTTTATTAAATATGAAAAATGTTTAAAATGCATTGAAAATGCCATTTAAGGACTGTTTTGACTTTATGAGCAGCTGCCAAAGCCTATTTCCACGCCTAATCTCCAGGGCTTGACCCTCACACATGTGGGAGAGTATATAGGGACCTATATTAGCTATGTTGTGTGTTTAGAATATACCTTTTGTGATATTTTGGCGAGGGAATAGGAAGTTAGCTGCTGTTTTGACTGTCAACAGTCTAAAAGCACAATCAAGCTTCAAATGCATCAATAATTTCATGTTCTCGGACCTATTTCAGGCCATATACCAGGTTAAAAGACAAATGGAGTGATGATGAATAAGATCCAAGGGTTTTTAGATCAAGTTTGCCTTACCAAGATCAAATTGGACTAATATTACGAAGGCCTAGGGTTTGGTTGCCAATGGCAACTCACCAAACCCTAGGATAAAAAATTGCTTGAAGGAGATTTCTACTTGTTTTGATTGATTATTTGTTTGATATCTTGTGATTTTACCTTCTGATCTAATGAGTTTTGTTTGTTGCAGGGTCAGGTTTCATATTTCCAAATCATGACAGCCAAGGTCATTTATCCTGGACAGTCCCTCAAGGGGTTACAATGGATGGATCTTGCCAAGCAAGGATGGAGGTTATTGTCATCATATCATGAACACAGGTTGTTATGAAGATCAATGATAAAGATTGCATACCAAACCCTCATTTAGGACTGTCAAAAGGCATAAAACAAGCAAAGAACAGTCATAGGACTGTCATCAACCTGTGGAGATTGCCTTTAAAATACATGAAAATGCAACATTCAGGGTTAATCAAGGTCAAGATGGAACAATGACTAGCTTATGACCTCATGCAAAGCATCCCTGTCACATAGTAAACAGCTATGAGATCTAATAGTGGTCATGACTGTGAAGTAGTGATATGACGGTTGGGGAACAGTCAAAGAATGAAGGGATCCCGATACCATTGGAGATTACCATGGGTGGATCATGATCAGGAAGTAATATCATGCTATGAAGGAGATCATAGGGTTGTTGTGGATACCAAGGATTGATTCCATGACTGTCATAAAAGATCAAATCAAGGACTGTTGAAACTGCCAGTCATGAAGGGACTGAACTATGTTATGTTATCATTGCTATATCCTTTTCCCAATATTGTTACGAAGTTCACAATGATGGTTGTTATAGTAGATGGCTGGGAAACAGTCCTAGGACAGTTTGTTGCGTACTTGAAATGGTTTAATATCACCTCTATTACTGTCATAGCCCTCCTTTATATCCTTCAATCGTTGTCTTCAACAGTCTAATGCTATCACCAATAAATATGGGACTGTTATGCGTATGCAAGAGTCATTGGTGCCATTGTGGGATTATTTAGGACTGTTAGGGTGCATAGGCAAGACAGTCAACAGTCATTATTTCAAACCAAAGGACTGTCATAAAGGTTACTCATTGTCATAACAAAGAGAAAATTGTTGCCAAATATGGGACTGTTATAAGAAAACTATCATATGAGGACAGTCACAGCTGTTATAGACAGCAGATAGGCAATGCCATGTTAAGAGGAAGGACCCATGTAAGTCTTAGAGGCAGTGATATCACTCATGCAATCATAATGGCCAACACAAAAGCATGTAACCAAAGAGAAACAATAAGGGATGTCACTGATGTTCACTAGTAGTTTACAACAGTCCCAATAGGTTACAAAGAGATCAACATCCCTAATACTTACCGTGCACTCTATTATTCCAAGGTGTCTTAATATTCTAGGAGGTGGATGGGGCCTTGTCAACTCTGTCATGTTGTGAAAGATTCCTTGAAGTCAATGGATGGTAGAAATGATGGCCTTTGGGGACTGTCATAGACCTTGAAGATTTGCCACATTTGTCAAAGCGCTGTCAGGTTATGGAGAATGAAACCAGAGGATATATCAAATGACTTAAGACTGTAATATCCTTTACAATTATTTCCAGAAATTTACTCAAATAGTAACCAGTTTCAGTAGTTATAATCAGACAACATACAGTTTCAGGCAACTTCAAGTCATAGTACCATAAAGTGAACATACAGCTAACTAGTAAATAGCTTACACAATTCTTAAACCAATATTCAATTAGAGTCCTCTGAATCAACTTACAGGCCTGATCACAACTAGTTTGAGATGCTGATAACAGTAAGCCTGACACAGAGTGCTTACAGAAAATAATATTCTTATACAGAATGTCTTACAATGAGCAGATCCTGAAATCCAGGTCGCATAGGTGTTGATGAAATACTCCAGTGCAGAAAATCTTCTAGTGTGGCCTGTAGGTGACTGGTTTGCTGATGCACCTCCCTAGCACCTGAAATGTGTGAAAATTGTCTGGTTACTTGGACATTGCCACTGTTGAAGTGTGTGAATGCAGGGTTTCTTACTGGGCGTGATGTCTTCAGTGTGCCAATCGATGCTTTGATGTTCTGTGGCGGTTATGAGAGATTGTGGTGTCGTAGAAACCCCACACGATCTCTCTTGTATCGCTTCCTCTGTGGTATGAAACACCTCCAACAATCATTCTGCTCCTGATCTCCTTCCTCCAGCATAAGCTTTCCAATATCTGGACGCGGCAGGCTAAATGCGGTTTGAGTGAAAGTATGCTAGTCGCCCAGATTGGTTCAATGCTTTACAGACCGCGACTCAATATTCACCTGGTGTGTGGTGGTAATTCGTGGTACTGGATGCAATACGATTTCAATTAGAATCAATGCTAATTTCCAGTGATGAAATTAGCTCAAAGCACAATAATTCGAGTAGGGTTTTCGTCCTACCCGAGTTTTGTTGTAGTGAGGTTTTCGTCCCAGTTCAGCAGATTGCAAAATGCAAATAGCGAACTCAAATTGCATGAATAAAACCGATGACTTTCAAATGGAATTCCACTCCATACCTACTTGTGTTAGGAAATAACAAAGCAAGTCGGCTCTGGAATTTGAAAATAGGTCGGCTCCAAAACTTTATTATTATTATTAAAATAATTTATATTATTATTATTATATATAATTATATTATTATAATAATGTTTAAAAACACTTATTATTTAAAATAAATAACATCATAGTGTTGGAGCATAGGGGACATGACAGTCCTCCCACCCCAAATATTGCTTGTCCTCAAGCAATTTCAAATTTGGATGATCAAAGATTTAAACTCCTTCCCACATGGCATCTTCAAGAGGCAAATTCTTCCACTTCACCAAATATTCTGGAATGACCTCATTTATGAGCTTCTTCTCCCTTATGTCTATGATTGCTTCGGGTTCCAAATTCAATTTCCCTTCTTCATCAAGTGGAGGCAGCTCCAAACAAGGAGAGATATGCTGTTCCAACACCTTCTTGAGGCGAGATACATGAAAAACATTATGAATCTTGCTGTTTGCTGGTAACTCCAGCTCATAGGCCACCTCACCTACCCTCCGTGTGATCTTATAAGGCCCATAAAACCACGGTTTAAGCTTCTGCACACCACTCCCCTTGAGAGTAGATTGTCGATAGGGCTGCAACCTTAGAAAAACCAAGTCTCCCACCTCAAAAGTTCTCTCCAACCGGTGGCGATCGGCATACATCTTTTGCTGATTTTGGGCCTGTTGCAAGTTCTCATTGAGTGCATTCAAAATGTCAATACTCTACTGTACCAAATCTCTAGCTCTAGGAACTCTACTATCTGAAAAAATCAAATCCACAAATGATAATGCCTCATAACCATACAATGCTTTGAAAGGAGTCATACCTATTGACATATGATGAGTGGAAATGTAGCAATACTCTCCAAAATGAAGCCACTTAACCCATGTTGTTTGCTACCCTGTAACATAATTCCTTAGATATCCTTCAAGCCACTTATTCACAATTTATGTTTGCCCATCTATTTGTGGGTGATAGCTAGTGCTTGGAGTCAACTTAGTGCCTGTCAACCAAAAAAGTTCTTGCCAAAACAAACTAATAAACCTGCTATCCTTGCCACTCACAATGTTTTTAGGCAGCCCATGTAATCTAAACACCTCTCTAAAGAACAAATCAGTCACTAGTGGAGCTCTATACTTGAAAGATATAGCAAAAAAGTGAGCGTACTTAGTGAGCCTATCTACCACCACAAAGATACAATTTTTACCTTGCACTTTCGGAAGTCCAATGATGAAGTCCATCAAAATACTTTCCCATTTCTGATTTTGGATGGGTAAAGGCTGCAACAAACCAGTTGGAAATGCTTGCTCTACTTTGTTTTGCTGACACACCATACACTCTCTAACATGCTTCAACACATCTCCCTTGAGGCCCTTCCAAGAAAATTTCTCACTTGTTTGTATGTCTTGTAGTACCCTTGATGATGCGCCAAAGGAGTGTCATGCTCTCAAAATATTCTCCTTCATCTTCAATCCTAGGACTAGGTACACTCAGTCCTTGTAGAGAATGACCTCCTCAACCACCTTGTACTTGTCATCTTGCACCCCACCCTCCAAGATGTCAATAGCAATGCATCCTTGGCATATTCTACTAATATAGAAGCTTTCCAATCAGCAGAAATATCAATCATAGAACATAAATAAGGCCTCCTAGATAGGGCATCAACCACCACATTATTATTTCCCTTAACATACTCAATGTCAAAATCATAAGCCTGCAACTTACCCATTTTTGCTGCCTATCATTCAAATCCGTTTGATTGAAGAAGAATCTCAAACTATTATGATCTATTTTCACCACAAATTTCCCACAAACCAAGTATTGTCTGAATTTAGCCAAGGCATGCATAATGGCTAGCATCTCCTCTCCTGAATTTAGCCAAGGCATGCGGTTTGAGTGAAAGAAATTTCCTCAGCTGTTTACTAAATACCTAGTTCATGCAAGACTGGAATGTAGCTGGAGCATTAGTCAACCCAAATGGCATGACTAGAAACTCATAATGCCTAAAGTGACACCTAAAAGTTGTCTTGTGAACATCCTCTTTCCTCATCCATATCTGGTGGTACCCGGATCACAAATCAATCTTAGAAAAATATACTGCACCATGAAGCTCATCTATCAACTCATCGACCCTGGGAATTGGATAGCAGTTCTTGATTGTCTTCTTATTGAGTGCCCTATAGTCGATGCACATCCTCAATACCATCCTTCTTCACCAACACCACGGAAGAAGCAAAAGGACTAGAGATATCAAGTAGCTCCTTAATTGCCTTCTCAATTTCTTCCTTGTACCTCCTCGGATGCCAATAAGGCGTGGTTATGACTGGCTTCGCTCCCTCCTCTAGCTCAATAACATGTTGAAATCCCCTATCGGGTGGTAGCCCAAGAGGAATATCACTGAATACCATGCTATGCTTATCCATGAGAGGGTGAATATCTATATGTGTAGTCTTTTCACCTAGACTAAACACTGTGCTACCCAATCAACCTATCCTCTACGAAAAGCTCTCTCAATCCTTAAGCTATCACAGCCCTCGAGGCTCCATTGGATATGCCTTGAAAAACCACTTCCTTTGTTAACTTTATAGAATAGAAATGCATAAACATAAAATACAACACATAAAAAAAGAACACAGTAATTACCCTGGGAAAACCCTCCTACTCGAGGGAGAAAAACCCAACAATATATTCTCTTATAAAATCAGGAAATAAGTGCATAACTGGCACTTACAATCAAGCCCTAGAAGGGTAGAATTTAATACAATAAGTATGCACCTGAAAATAGTGTGAATTCCTTGAATATAATAATGAAATGCCTTCTTAAGTCTGCTGCGAATCTGCTCTGTAGAACTGATTTTCGAATTGAATTGCATTGCCTTGAATGATGAGATGTCATCTCATATAAATACAATACAAGGGTGAATTGCTTCTAGGCCAACCAGGTCAGCTATATTATTCTTTTGGAAAAATTCTTACGCAACTATAAAACACTAACACTCCCTCTTAGCTAGGGAGGTATTTTTCCAGATATCCATGTCATGGAGTCACTCAACATGACGTTCACCATGGCTACTCCCATGTGTGGAAGGGAACATGTACACAAGTGCCCATCACGGAGTCACTCAACGTGATGTCGTCATGGAGTCTCTCAACATGACGTCCACCATGGCTACTCTCATGTGTGGATAAACACAAGTACAAGGGGTTCATCACGGAGTCTCTCAACATGATTTTGTCATGGAGTCTCTCAACATGACATCCACCATGGCTACTCCCAGAGGGTGGAAAGAACCACATCTCTGTCTCAGAGATGGACAAGGGCTTTCACCTCAAATTTCTCCGTCACAGAGAAAAATGCATTATAGCAGATAACAACAATAAAATCACTGATGCTGAGCCTCTCTCTCAGCAAGGGCTTCATTTTCCACAACTCCAAGCTTGTCTCGAAAGTGCACAAACTTCACTCTGGAGAGAGGCTTGGTGAGAATGTCAGCCGTCTGATCATCAGTGCAAATATATCTCAATTGAATAGCTTTCCTCAGCACCATATCTCTGATGTAGTGGTATTTGATCTCTACATGTTTTGATATGTCATGGAACACTGGATTGACAGATAGCTTCACACAACTTTGATTGTCACAATGAATAACAGTCGGCTCCAATGATTGTCCAAACAATCCTGCAAGGAGCTTCCGAAGCCACACTGCTTCTCGAGCTGCCACACATGCTGCAATATATTCGGCCTCTGCAGTGCTTAGTGCCACTAAAGACTGCTTCCTGCTGCACCAGGAAATCATGGCAGACCCCAAGCTAAAGCAACATCCAGAGGTACTCTTCCTATCAGCTACACTCCCGGCCCAATTAGAATCAAAATAGCCTTGTAACTTTAGATCTACACTCGAAGAATATCTCAAGCCATATCCAATTGTGCCATGCAAGTATCTCAAGATATGCTTTGCTACAACTAGATGAATTTGCCTTGGTTCACACATGAACTGACTGAGGACACTCACTGCATAGTAAATGTCTGGTCTAGTATTGACTAGATACATCAATGATCCAATCAACTGCCTGTACATGGTGGGATCTACCAAATCTGAACTAGCTACAAAATCACTCAATTTCTTAAAATTTGTTTCCATCGGTGTAGACATAGATTTGCAATCCATCATCCCAAATTTCTTCAAGATATCTATGGTATATTTTCCTTTACTTAGAATAATCTCATTGGGTCTCTGCCACACTTCCAATCCTAGAAAGTAATGCATAAGACCTAAATCCTTCATCTCAAATTCAGAAGCTAACTCCTTGCATTTGTCAATGAGATAGTCTTCTCCAGTAAGAAATAAATCATCAACATAAAGAACCAAGATTAAAGCCTCACCATCAATTATCTTGAAGTAAAGATTTTAATCTGCATCATTCTTGGAGAATCCCAAGCTCATTAAGTATCGATCAATCCTCTCATACCAAGCACGAGGTGCCTGTTTAAGGTCATACAATGCCTTCTTCAATCTGAAAACATGAGATTCCTTTCCATGAATCACAAACCCATTTGGTTGTTCAACGTACACTTCCTCTTCAATTACACCATTAAGGAAAGTTGTCTTTACGTCCATTTGGTGTAGCTTCCATCCTTTAGCTGCTGCAATAGCAATAATAGTCTTGATGGATGTATAACGAGCAACAGGAGCAAATGTCTCCTCATAATCTATTCCCTCTTTCTGAGAGAATCCTCTGGCCACAAACCTTGCTTTGCACTTCTTAATGCTCCCATCAGTTGCATGCTTGATCTTGAAAAGCCATTTAGAAGATACAACTAATTTCCCTTCAGGTCTTGGTACAATATCCCAAACATCATTCTTGATAATAGACTGATATTCTTCGGCCATAGCATCTCTCCATACCTGCTGACTTGATGCTTCCTCAACACTGGAAGGCTCAGACTGAATGATGTGACTCATCAATACTACATAGCCTGGAAACTTCTGTGGTCTTTTGCTTTCTCTGAATGTGCCTCTAGGAGCTGCATACTTCTCTGCATCTTGCATAGTTTGTCTAGCCCATAGAGGTTTCTTTCAACCTATAGAAATATCCCTCGGACCATCAGTAGGTTCTATGGGACCAACTGGATCACTAGCCTCTTCTGGTTCAATAGACTCCCTCTGAATCTCAGGAGAATGATCAATGTCCATATCCTGAGGATTTTCCTGTTCTTCATTATCTATCTCCATGTATGACCCTTTAGATCTTTTGAATGCAACATCTTCTTCAAAGGTGACATCCCTGCTGATCTCAATCTGTTTCTATCCTGGAATGTAAATTCTGTAGGCCTTTGAAGATTCACTGTAACCCACAAATATTCCTTTCTTGCCAGATGGTTCTAACTTAGATCTCTTATCTTTAGGCACATGAATATAAATAGGACAACCAAAAATTCTTGAGTGACCAACCTCAGGTTTCACACCTGTGAAGGCTTCTTCAGGAGTTATATTTTCCAATATTCGATGAGGACTCCAATTCTGAACATACACAGCAATTCTGGAAGCTTCTGCCCAAAGGAAGGTTTGTGAATCTTGATCGTAAATCATAGCTTTGGCTGCCTCAACTATGGATCTATTCTTCCTTTCTGCAACTCCGTTTTGCTGAGGATTATACGGAACACAAAACTCCCTCTTAATCCCTGCCTCAATGCAAAAATTACGGAAACCTCCAGAAGTGTATTCTCCTCCATTATCAAATCTCAGAACCTTGATCCTTTTCCCGAACATATTTTCAACTTGAGCCTTAAATTCCTTGAATCTATCAAGTACTTCTTCAGACTCTAGACTTCAAAAAATAAATCCAAGTCTTTCTAGAATAGTCATCTATGAAAATCACATAATACCAAAAACCACTCAAGGATGCCGTAGACATTGGACCACACAGATCAGAATGAACAAGATCTAGAATACTTTTTGATCTACTTTCACTACTATGAAAAGGACCCTTAGAATTCTTACCCATTGCACAACCTCTGCAAATGACATCATGTTCTTGACTGAGCTTCGGTAGTCTCCATTCTGAAATGTAGGTGGGCAAGTCTCCTATGCCATAGTTCACTTGCACTAGAGGAATCATGCATCAATGCTTGAACTGGACGAATAGAAAGTCTATATAGACTCTCTTAACAAACACCTATCACACAAGCTGTTTTGATGCTAGAGTTCTTTGGCCAAGCAAGAACTTTTCCCTCAGAAAATGCAACTTGATATCCTTTGTCCTCCAAAGCTGAAATTGATACAAGATTCCTCTTGATTCCTGGAACGAACAAGACATCACTCAAATAAAGAGTGATGCCAGAATCTAGGTGAAGCGAGGTGGCTCCAACACCTTTCATTGAATAGCAAGCATCATCTCCGATTACCACTTGAAGATTGGTTTCTCTAACTACCAAATCTGTAAGATGCTCTCTATATCCTGTAATGTGCCGAGAAGCGCCACTATCAATCAACCATGTGCTACTGTCGGTTGGAACATTGCTTGATAGGGCAGAGATGAATAGAAATCCTCCTGAGTTATCTCTTGATTCCTTTTGAGTTGAGACATTATCAACATCCGCAGTAGAAGCAAGTTGCTTTGATCTTGTTGCACAATCTCTAGCATAGTGACCATACTTGTCACATCTGAAGCACTGAATATGAGAGAGATCCTTCTTCTTTGGTTCAGGAGCATAATCCGATTTCCTGTCTCTATTTCTGTTGAAGTTTCTTCTCCCTTCTTTTCCTTTCCTTCTAGAAGTTTGAGCAGCAAGAACATGATTGTCTTCATTGTGAGAGCTTCGACCATTACCTCTTGTTGTCAATCTTGATTCTTCTTGAATGCAATCAGCTCTAAGACGATCAAACTTTGGTAACTTAGATCTTCCACTGATACCTTGGATGAAGGGCTCCCAAGATTGAGGAAGACCATTAAGTGCCAACATGACTAAGTCTCTATCTTCAACTATATCTCCAATGGCATATAGTTGATCTTTCAACTCAGTGATCTTCATGAAGAAGGAGATAACTGAATCTCCTTTAGTCATCTTGATATGATGAAGCTGTTGTCTCAAGGCAAGAGCTCTGCTAGTGTTATTGATCTCATACAATCCCTTCAAAGTCTTGAACATATCTCTAGCTGTTTTCAACTTGGAGGTAATAGGCACAAGGTGATCCTTTACAGAATCAATCAAGATCTTCTTGGCCTTGGTGCCATTCTTCCTCCATTGAATTTTCTCAGTCTCATCGAAAGGTTCTGGTACTTCGCTCTCTACAAACTCGAGAATATCATTTTCTTCCAATGCAATAAGAACTCTGAACTTCCAAGAGGTGAAGTTAGATGCACCATCAAGTCTATCTTCAACCTTGAATCCGTTCACCATTTTCGCAGCTAAGATGGACTCCCTTAGATGAGAAGAAGAGATGAAGATTTCTGCTTAAACAATTCTGATCTAGATCTTGCTTAAACCCACTCTGATACCATGTTAACTTTATAGAACAGAAATGCATAAACAGAAAATACGACACATAAAAAAAGAACACAGTAATTACCCTGGGAAAACCCTCCTACTCGAGGGAGAAAAACCCAGCGATATATTGTCTGATAAAATCACAAAATAAGTGCAGAACTGGCACTTACAATCAGGCCCTAGAAGGGCAGAATTTAATACAATAAGTATGCACCTAAAAATAGTGTGAATTCCTTGAATATAATAATGAAATGCCTTCTCCTTAAGTCTGCTGCGAATCTGCTCTGTAGAACTGATTTTCGAATTGAATTGCATTGCCTTGAATGATGAGACATCATCTCATATAAGTACAATACAAGGGCGAATTGCTTCTAGGCCGACCAGGTCGGCTATATTATTCTCCTTTGGAAAAATTCTTACACAGCTATAAAACACTAACATCCTTACCCTCATGTTGGAATTTCAGCTCCATGGTATGAAAATCCTGATAATATCCACCAAGTGAATACAACCATTGCACACCCAAAATTATATATGTCTCACCTATGCCAACCACATAGAAGCCATCGTGTTGAATCCTTAGTGTACATGGGATAGTGAATCCATCGGCCACAATCACATTGAACCCCTCAAAGTTCTTTGTCTTCAACTTCATCCTAGTCACTAAGTTCTCATCAATAAAATAATGAGTGGCTCCGCTATCAATCAAAACTGTCACCTTATGACCCTGCAACACACCACAAACTCAAAAAGGATGATACTTAGGTACCCTTGAAAGTGTGGCAAGTGTGCCTCTTGAAAACCCTTCTCCTTCCTAATCCCTATGTTCCACTTCATCCAATATTACCTCGAGTTTGGATTCTTCTATTTCTGAATCATCATCAAGAGCTACCTCTATGTAGTGTACCTGTCCTCTCCCCAAGCATCTATGTCATGGCTCCCATGGCTCTCTACAAGAAAAGCACAACTTCTTCCTCCAAGCTCATTCCTAATTTCTTCAACCACTTGGCTTGGGTGGTAATACCTTGGGTTGTGGGAAGTCCCTGTGAAATGGTTTCCTATGCTGTTCTGGTGGTGTATTCTTGAAGTGGGACTTGCTCCTAGTTGTAGTAACCTCCAATTTCAATGCCCTTTGAATTGCATCTTGTAGAGATGTAGGCTCAAAAGCACTAACCAAACACCAGAGTGACTCTGTCAATCCCTCAAGAAACAAAAACATGAGTCTCCCCTCAGTAACATCTAGCACCATGATTGAAACCCTCTGAAACTCTGCCACATAATCCTCTACTGAACCATGCTGCCTCAATTGTGTCAATTCTCTAAAATGCATCTCCGGATTCTTTTTATCAAATATATAAGCCTCTGTGTAAAATCAGCATATGTCACAATATGTTGATGCCATTGTGTGATAATTCCATGATGCCATCACTCATGTATCGTCTTAATGAAGAATAGCAAACTTGATAGCTTCATCTTCTATCATAGGGCTGAGTGAGAGGTAAATATCCAATTTTTGAACCCAAGCTCGTGCAGTGACCTTCCCCGAACCATCAAAAGTTGGAAGAATTAACTTACCCAACCTTTGTTGTAGATCTCTATTGAACTGCTACATGTGTTGTTTTCCCCTTGATCCATTCCAAACATTATGAAATTGTATGAATGAAATTTGGCGTCTGAGATCCAGATCAAGTCTTGAATACTCATCTATGTAGCCATTAAAATCATTTATTGTTGGGTTTTGCTCTTCTTCCGGTTGTGGCTCAACTCTAGGCAAAAATGTAGGTTGTGTGGGTCTTAGTGTTGATCCAATTGGGATCCTGATATTATTTGTGTGATTTCCAATCCCATTCTGATTGGAGTTACTAACTGCTATTATTTGTGTGATTTCCAATCCCATTCTAATTGGAGTTACTACCTTCTACTCCATTATTTTGTGCAGGGTTAAAATTATTCATGTTCTGCAACATTTGGAGGAGTATTTGTGTTGTTTGTTCCTATTGTTGTATCATTTGTTCCTACCTCTGTACCATTTGTTGTTGTATTTGTATGAAAGCTCTCCATTCATCCTCTTGATTTGCCATCTTCTTCTTACCTCTGCCTCCAATTCCAACTCCAACCTACTGTGATGTTGCCTCTAACTTCTTTTTCTCTCTTCAAAACTCGCTAATCCCTTTGGCTCAACTGCATAAACTAGATACACCCTCAGGCTGCCAAGACAACCTGCTCTGATACCACTGTAATATCCTTTACAATTATTTCCAAAAACTTACTCAAATAGTAACCAGTTTTAGTAATTATAATCAGACAACATACAGTTTCAGGCAACTTCAAGTCATAGTACCATAAAGTGAAGATACAGCTAACTAATAAATAGCTTACACAATTCTTAAACCAAAGTTTATGCATTGCTAAATCTAAGAACTGATTGGTTTATGTGTAATTTAACCTTGTGTTTGGAAGTTTGTCCATATTTATGTAATGCCCCTTGTTGGAACAGAAAAAAACTTCAAACTATGTTATCTTGCAAGGCCAAGACCTAGCTAGGAGAGACCTTAGGGTAGTCATTTTCTAATTCCTTGTTGATTCGTTGGGATTTGATTCCTTTCAAGAGAGATAAAGTACTTAGTATTTTATCTAAGTTATAGTGTGTTAAAACACACATCAACACTCCTCTCATGAAGAATATGGGATTCAAGAAAGTACACAACAACAATTGGAACATGATGGAGCTTTTGATTGGGAAATGGAAGCACCAATAAGCACCAATAATTCAACCTCAATCTTCAAAAAATGGGAAAAACAAGTCCAACAAACTCTTAAAGATTTGACACCTAATGAAAGTACCAAGACAAGAAAAAGTTCATACAAGCGCAACAGGCTCAATCCAATGAAGAAGTTAACTTGGAAAATCTCAAGTATGTTACCTTGGAGTATACTGATGAAAACAATATAAAAGTAGACTCAAAATCAACTTCCTTTAAAGAGGCTGGAAATATTTAAGTGTGGAGAAAAGCTATGCAAATTGAGTATGATGCTCTTTTGAAAAATGGAACTTGGGAGTTGGTTGATCCTCCAATAGGTTGGAAACTTATTGTTTGCAAGTGGGTCTTTTGAAACAAGTGCAAAGTAGATGGCTCACTTGAAAAATATAAAAGTAGGCTTGTCACAAAGGGATATACTCAAAAAGAAGGCATAGATTATGAAGAAACCTTTGCACCTACAATGAATTGAACTACCATTCATGCTTTGTTGCCCTATCAGCACAAAATGGTTGGAAATTTCATCAAATGGATGTGAAAAATGTATTCTTGAATGGTGATCTCAAGGAATCAGTGTATATGACTGAAGTAGAAGGATATGTGGTCAAAGATCAAGAAAAACAAGTGTGCAAGCTTATGAATCATTGTATGGTTTGAAGCAAGCCCCAAGAGCATGGTATAAAAACTCGCCAAGCACCTCTTGAAGATGAATTTCAAGCACTTTGAAGTTGATGATGCTACTCTTTTTGTCAAAAAGTTTGGCAATACAATTGTATACCTAGTTAATTAGGTGCATGACCTATTCATAACTAGTAACAATGAAGGTACATTATGACTATGAAAGACAAACTGAAGAAAGGGTTTGAAATGACTAGCTTGGGATACCTTCATTACTATTTAGGTATTGAAGTGATTCAGAAACCAAAATCTATTTGTTGTAGTGGAATTTCTACCACAGACAATGGGGGGGAAAAGCTCTCACAAGGAGATGGACCAAGGACCTAAACACTTATAGACAAATGTGGGCCTTTGATTCTCCGAGGTTTGCGAATCTTATAGTTTGTCATCACCACTTACAAGATCCAACAAAAAGATGTACCTATGGATTTTTAGCTAGTACTTGAGAAGCTCCAACAACATGGGAACCCGTGCACTGGTAGTTTTTCACAAATTTGCACAAGAGCCTCCAAAGAAGGTCAGCTTCCTTTTTTCAATTCTACTACTAAACTACAACTAAGCTAAGTGTTGATGTGTTTTCCTTGCACATACAACGCAGAATAAAATACTGGTATACTCTATCCTCTCTTGAACAAAATCCCTCAAATGCTAAGCTAAGTGATCAGATGAGTAGACTCCAAGGTTCTTGATTAGTTACTTTTGGTGTTGCGACTTGGGATAACTTAGTAGTAGGATGCGAATTATTGTTTGACACAAAGGGACTTACGTAAATGTTCAACAATAGGAAATTTGTTTCTCTTGGATAACATGTAACATAGCTTCTTCGAAGGTCTAACAATATGACAACTTAAGCTATGACAGTGGAAGCTCTTGAATCTAAATCTAACAGGATTTTAAAGAAAATGCAAAAGGAAATGGGTTTAGAAGACTCTAATCTAAATGCAAGCAATCACCACTGATTCACCGGAATCTCAACCACACTTTGCTTTGCCATAAGGTAACAACTACACAAAGGTGATGCGATCTTCTAAGGGAAAAGTAAGATTTTCAGATTACTTATGCACACAAAGTAATTGAAGTTAAGCTCAGATAATGTTCAGACTAACCATGCACTACAATCTGCCATCAACAAATTATAAATGGTATGAACCATGGAGACACCGAACACGAATCAGCAACAACAACTTCCATAAAACATAAAACTAAATTGTTGAAAACAAACTAAACTAATCTTATTCTATGAGTGAACACTTAGAAACCATGCAATCATTTGAAACAACACAAATCACCATGAAAATTTCAGCAATGATTTTGTATTTATTTCAACAGAGTCTTGAGCAACAATTTCTCAGAGCATTCCCCCCTTTACAAATGAGAACAAAATAGGCTTATATAGGCCTCAAAATTCAATGGATGGCCAAGATTAAAACTTGAAATCAAGGGCCCATATTGTGCCACGCAGGCAAGTGGTTACAAAATTTACTAAAATTGGACCTTGCATTTATGATGTACCCACTAAGTGGAGTACCCTCATTTATGACCTCTCCTTTTTGTGGTGAACTCCACAAATCTAGTCATGACACGTGTAACGTCCTCCATAGGGACACTTGGCAGAGTTTGAATGGTACCCTCTATGATTTGCAGCTCCTCTGTGCATTTGACAACTGTCATCTCCCAACCAGCCATGGGTGTCTGAATCATGCCTATGAAAGTGGAAAGTGTGCAAATATCATTCAACAACTCCCTAGAAATAGCCTGCGTATGCTAAAAATACTTTGTATGCATCTTATCTTTTAGCAAGTATTCATCAATCTCTCCATTGGAATCAACTACCTTGTTTACAAAAACAAGTATTTTGCTTTGAATTTCCCGAAGTACCTCTCTTGTTCGAGTGTTGTCACTCTCAATCTTTCCCAAAACCTGCTCCTTTATGCTGAATGCACAGTACCAGGAATGGAAATTGTATGTTGAACCTTGTTCAACCACTCCTTCATCTAACAATGTGACACTTGGAGTATAAATCAGCCCTTTCAACTGAGGCATAACTTCCTCTCTTACATTTCTGAATTCTGCACAAGTAATCAGAATATTCTGAACTCTATCAAATATTGAAGAAGCCTCCTTGTACAACTTCACAATTTCATTAATGAACCCGTCAACTTTGATCTTGAAATCTGCTGCCCAATCCTGCAATACTTGAGATGAGTACCTCATTTCTTCCAAATGTGCCACAGACTCCTGTGAAAGCAACGCAGGTGGTGCAACCATCTCTTTATCCTAGCTTACTGGCCTCATCAACTGATGAATATAGTGCTGAAATGCCAAGTTATCCTTTTCCAACTGAATCCTCTGTTCTTGCTCCTTTCATAGTCTTTCTTTGATGACTGCAACCAAATCTTCCAACTCTTCTATCTCCTGTTCTATTGTGGCTGGTCCCAGATCAAAGGTATTGATGTCATATGCACTTGGAACACCATCATCTGCCTCTATGCTGATTTTTGGGACAGCAATATGCATTTGCCTTGACCCCGAGCTGCCTCTTGTGATCTTCGAGAATTTAGTAATTTTCTGCTTTCCATTGTCAGGTTTGGCCCTACTCAGCAAGTCTTCCAGACTTAAGATGGGTTCCCTTTCAATAATAGACTTCTCCTTGACTCAATCCCTTAGCCACTCTGGTAAGTCAGACAAGTCTTCCTGATTTTCCTCCTGAACTCCCTTCTGCTAAACAGTAGGAAGAGCCTCCTCATCAAACTCATACAACTCCTTGTCATTTTGATTTTCAGCCTCTACTTCTATCATGACCACCTCTTGCTCCTTAGATGATCCTGACAAAACCTCATCAATCCGATTACCTTGCTTGATGCCTTGATCAGTTTGTACCTCTAAAGCTACCTGTTCATCCTGTCTCACTTCATCTTCCTCAATGTTTATTATATTATTGCACTCTTGCCTTGAAGATGCACTAGTTGCCTTCTGATCATAAATCTTTGCCTTCTTACTTGATTGAATATCTTCATGTGGATCAGCACCTTCACCCTCTGAATCATTGGAATCACTGGAGTCACTGCTTCACTCACTACTCGAAGAATCCTTGGACTGATGTGTACTAACTCCTCCCATCAAGTTGTAAGTGAATTGGACATTCTTCTCCTGAAGCCTTTGAATTTGGAAGTCCACATATTTTCTGGTATGCGCTACAATTGGCATCATCAAATCATCATTGCATGTGACTTCCTGTTCCGACCAATTGATGGTGAAGGGCCTGTCCCTCTTCTCTTCATACGAACTTTGTGAAAGTCTTTTGTGATTCTCTTCAAGCTGATCCGGAATGCTGATTACTCTTGTTGCTCTGACCAAATCCAAAGACAATCGGTAGCAACCTTTCTTTCTTATTTCTATGTCATCATATGCATCTATCCAGTGATCCTCGAGCTGTGGCCTGTGCTCGTATTTGCTCCCTAATTTCTGTCTGACTGTGCCAAATGGATCAAAGTTACTGCGTGCATGATTGTGGCACACCAAGTTGTAAGCCTACAGCTCTATCTCTGAATTTTCAGCTGCTTGCAATGACACGCAAGCTTCAAGCCTCCTGATGCTGATTGGAAACTTTGTTGTGGTCTTCTTTCTCTTTCTCTAGACTTTGTCAAATGCGACCAGCTGTCGTGTTACTTCCAACAACACCATTCTGTCAGTGGGGTATCTAGGCAATCTGTAAGGCAATGATGAGAAGCCCTCAACACGGATGTATGTGAATCTTGGAAACTGAATAAACCACTTTCCATATTTTGCTACGAAGTTCATGGCCTCCTTCGACAATCTCGTGCACGTGTTGCCTTGCAACAATCTGACAATGTGCATGGAAAAGGCATCATTAAACCTTCTGTAATGGGATATAGCCTGCAAGCGCAGCTTGTGACCAAATCACACCTCACCCCATTAGGAATAGGGACCCCCCTTTTTTTTGGAGCTCTGTGCTTTGCATGAAGTTTTGATGATGTCCTGGGTTCTTTTCCTCTGCCAATCCAATAATGAGTTCCTCTCCTAAAAGATTTTTGTGTCATAACTGGGGGTCTCATCTGGAAAATGAAGAATCTTGGTTAAATTCCATCCACGTAATGAGCAATGAGACCCTTCCTGATGTATGTTTGAGATCCTGAAGAGACTAAGTCTGGGAGCTTGAAACCCTGAAATCCTGAAAAATTGACTAAGTCTGAAATCTGGTGAATCCTCCAAATTCTATATTCTGCATGTTAAATCCGGTGGATTCAAAACCTATCTCAAACATCCTGAAAGGTATATTGAAAAATATTTAAAGTATAAGAAATTCAATCTCAAAAGTGTGATCCAGTGCGCAAATTTCTAGAGGATTTCGAAACCTCAAACCAATGCACCAAAGGGAGAGAAGAAGATGAGGAAATCACACCCTTGATCCAATGCGCCAAGGATAGCAAAGAAGATGATTTTGACTTCCCCATCCAATCCGCCAACTTGAAGAGGATTTCAAAACCTCTATCTATTGCGCCACATTCTAGAGGAATTCACCTTCTTCATCTAATGCGCCACCTTTGGGTGATGGCGAAATGTAAATTTGTGAAGAAAACTCAGAGGATTTCAAAACCTCTGTCTAATGCGCCAGCCCCTTGAGAATGAAAAAAGTTGGATCAAAGCAAGTTTCAAGAGGATTTCGAAATCCTTATCCAATGCGACCCATTTAGTGTGCTAATTTTAGAGGATTTCAAATCCCTCATGTAGTGGGCCACACAAGGAGGATTCAAAAGGTGTGAACTAATGCGTAAATCCTAGAAGATCCTAACACCTTCAACCACTGCGACCACTTCAAGAAGAATCCAAAGTCAAGACTTAAAGAGAAATTCTAGAGGAAATCACACCCTTGATCTAAAGCGCCACTTCAAGAGGATTCAACATCAAGGTCTAAAAATTTAGGTAAAAAAGGCAAAATTCCAGAGACTTTCAAGGAGAAATCAAGACCTCTATCCATTGCGCCACCTTGTGGAGGGGAGTAAAGTCAAGTGTTGAAGGCATGTTTCTAGAGGAAACCCAATTGTTGATCTAATGCCCCATTTTGAAAGTAAGGTAAAAGAAATTGCGGAAGACATTGGAAGGTGTTAACTTTAGAGGATTCTTTATACCCCATCCAATGCGCTAGGATAGAAGGGTCAATTTCAAGGGTAAAATGTAAAATTTTAAAAGGATCTAAAGGAATTTAAAGTCATCAACTAGCACACCACTTAAGGAGAAGGAGGAGTTTTTGCTACATCAAGGGCTCTAGCTAGAGGATTTCAAGAAGCTCAACCCATCCGCCAAGACAACATAGAAGAGGGTCCCAACACTCCTATTCAAGGTGCTAATTAGAGGATTCATCATACTTGAACTACAGCGCAAAGCAAGAAGATTTCAAATATGTCAGCCAAAGCGCTCTAGGTAGAAAGCTACAAAGTTCCAATTCAAGGCGTCAACATCCAGAGGATCCAAAATATCTATCTCTTGTGCTAATTGTAGAAGATTTCAAACACATGATCTAATGCGCCTTTGTGGAAGGGTATCACGAGGAGGATGCAAAATCTGATCTACTGCATTAAGAGGACTTCAATATGCTCATCCAATGCGCTAAAACCCGGTGAGGAAGATCTCCTACACTCCAACCAATGCGTTCAAAGGAGGAAATTAAGACATTCAACTACTCCGCCTTAATTTTCTAAAAAAAAAGCAAGTTCTGCATTGAAATTCGTGCCACATTTAATAAGGAGAAGAGATGAAATTAAATGATTTTCACTTATTTAATAGGGTCGGCCTAGGTAGTTGGGCAGTTTCTAAAGCAAATTTTGTATTTATAGCTGATGTTGCTTTCATTTTCATCATTACTGAAGAGCAAATTTGTCTTTAACGAGCAAAAATAAGGTAATTTTATAGAGTGCAGATCTGATTTTATCAATTTAAGCAAGGATTGATCAAATTTTGAAGGTATCAACCTAAGGCAGCCTATCAAGTAAGTCTGATCTGAACATTTCTCATCTGATTTCTTCTTTTAATTTTATTAGATGCATTGAAAATTGTCCAAGTGTTGGTAAAAATTAAGAAGATAAGTGGATTTTTGATAAATTCTTTGAATCTAGATGATAATATTTTCTTGCAAAATTTCATATTACAAAGATGAAATCAGAATTTCATAGCATTAAGGAAGCTGAAGTAGGTTGTTTATATTCGAAGTGGCTCATTCATGTCAAGTTTGCAGGATCATGGCAATGACTTCGAAGGAGAGACAAGCGAGGATCAGGATGGATGCTAAGGGTAAAATTCCAGAATTGAAGCTCGTTTCAAGGTGGACAAACGTAGGAGACACGAATATGGGCAACAGCAACTTAGAAGACATCAAGTCAGTTCTTGAGGAACCCACTGGAGGTAGTCTTGCTAGAGCTATCATGAGGAGTGGAGCTATTGAGGCTGCTTGTTTTCTGCCAGCTCTACCTTGTTCAGAAATGATCATTGAATGTGTTAAAAGGTATGACATGGGTAAAAGGCAAATTGTAGCCAAGGATGAAACGGTATTAGCTTATTTACAAAAAGAGGCAATTGGAGAGACCTTCAATATTCCAACTAAGGATAGGATGATCAATATTTCTATACAACAAGGTCAACAAGAATATGAGGTTGATTCAAAGACAAAGTTGCAGGAAATGAAGAGGGACTGGATGGCCAATCCATCCATGAAGTTCAATATGAATAATCCTCCACAGTTTCACAAATCCGATTTTCATCCTGAAATTGGATACTTGATCATGTTCCTCAACAGAATGACAGGAATGCCACAATCAGCTACCTTTCAGCCTTGGATGTATTCTTTCATCAAGTTGGTTCTCAGAGGGAAAATGATTGATTGGGCTGGCCTTATCAGTCAAAGCATATATGAACAGCTCATCAATTTTTCTAAGACCAAGTCATTTTATATGAGTTCCTATGTGGTGTACCTTCTCGCAAGGAATAAAGTTTATTCAGGTTTGACCAAAAGAGGGGAAGTTGGAATTGGGCCTAATAAGTACTTATCGCATCAGTGTTACCCTCAGTTACACTTCAAGAATATCAATCATTATACAAGGTTCAATGATGCATTTGCTATGTTCATACTAAAGAAATTAAGAGGAGAGTTTCATAAAAGGTTGTCAAATGCAGCTAGAGAGTTCATTGCGGCATTGGACATTGGTATACTCAGCATGAAAGGTACACTTACATAAGGATCCAAGGTTTTACATCTTATCCATACAGGTTACCAAGATATCCAACCAACAGGATGGTGATGTTAGAAGTTACAAGGCAACTCCTGGAACTTGTCAGGCTCCAAAAGTTAAAAAAGAAAGCTGGGATTCAGTTTCCACTTCTTCTTGGACAAAATCTAGAGTGTCCATCATTAGCGGCAGCTGAGTATTCTGAGATAGAACTTCAGGCGTATCATTTGCAAACTCATGGCACCAAGAGGCTTAATTTTGATCCTTTCCAAGTTTGCTGGAAATATAACAGGGAGTACAAGCATGTCATGCAGTTGGAAGACCATTGGGCCAGTGTAAAAGATGAAGATGATCTTCGAACACTCCAGAGTTCGAGACTCACATGGGATTTAGTTAGAGCTTCCAAAGTATTCAGGATTCCAGATCAGTTCACAGGGGATGTTACTATTGAAAACATGAAGCAACAAGTTAAGGCATTCTACTTTCAGGATGATGGAATTGATGAAGGACAGCTAGATAGCATATTCACACTTGCATTTCATCTTGGAGCAAACAAATCTTGGATAAATGACTGGGAGAGGACACTTGGCGTCTATGAATCAGATGTGGCAGTAGCAAAAGGATCCATTAATGCTGCCACAAGTGTACCAATGGAAGATGTTGCTCAAGTTGTGTCTAGGTTCATTGCATCTAATAGTACTATCATATGAAAAGGGATGTGATGTGGCATCCTTATCTTCTTGGGAAGTGTGCCTTTATAGCTTTCTTCATTTAATAAAGTTAGCCTCTTTCATTTAATAAAATATGAGTTTGTTATAACTACTTGTAATGTGGCTTGATCTGGTCCATTGGCTTTGCCAACCGATCTTGACCCTTCATTCATTTTGAGGTCTATAAAAGGGCTTTTATTGCTCTCATTTGTAGGATTGAAGATTCCGGAATTGTTGCAAAAGGCTCTCTGAAATAATATAAGATTCATTGCTTTGGTGACTCTATATATGTTTCGAAGTGTTGCATGGTTTGGATTTTCAAGCGAATATTAAGTTAGAATTAAGTTCTCTTTAAGTTTATGTTAGTTGGTGAAAGGCGTTATTATTGTTTCGTGGTGAAATCTCTATAAGTTCACACTATTTGTAGTTTGTGGCTTGCAAATTGCAGTGTATGGTTGGTCTGAACAAAATTAAACTTCAATTTGATTTTTATGTTTGTTGAATGTTTCATGAGCATAAATGATTTAAACATCTTGTAAAACCTTAGAGGATTGCATCAATCTTGTGTAGTTGTCTGTCATGGCGAAGCAGGAATTGGTTTGATTTCCCCTGAGCAATAATTGTCCTTGCATCTAGGATTAGATTAGTGCTTCTGAACCTTTTATCTTTTGTTCTTTCTTCTCCATTTGGTTAGAGTTAGGATCGAGAACATCATCGCAATATCATACGTCATAAGTTGTAGTACTTAGATATCCCAGTGTTTGCCTTCGTAATCATTTGTTTGAACAATTGCGTAAGTCCCTTTGTGTTTACCAGCAAAATCATACTTAGTCACTGAGCTATCTCTTACAAAATCATAAGAAAGGAACCTTGGAGTCATCTTGTTTGATCACTTCGTTCAGCATTCGAGAGGCTTTGCTCAAGAGGGAGTCATATACTTTGTATTACACTCTAATTGTTGACTTGTCGAAAAACAAACATCAACACAACTGAGGATAGCAGTCATAAACCTTGAACTGTCCATCTCCGTTTCCAACTCTCCCCTTGCAGTTCAGTCCTGGATATCTCTCGTTTCTGGCAAGCATATATATGACATATGAGCTCATATAAAATGTTTTTGTCTCCTGCAAACCCTTCAACTGATCATCGATATTATTGCTGATCATTTCAGCCCAATCTATCATTCTTTTTCCACTTACAATTTCCTCAATGAAGAAAAACATCCATGGCTCGAAATTTGCTGATTGCGGGCAGCCCATGATGCGATTCAAAAATACCACCATATAATTGATTTCTCGATGAAAATCAGATTTCTGAAGTTTTTTAGGCACTCTACTTACTTGCGGTCTTGATTGTATCAACCATTTGCTGTTTATCACCTCCATACACTTCTCAAGTCCAGCCAGATTAAGTTGCAAAGCAGTCTCCTTGTCGCAGAATGTGGTAGTTTTATATGAGGGAATGTCAAAAGCTTCTACGATTGCTTCCTTTCTCAGATAAGCCAGTACTTTGCCCTCTCTGGTCATAATGCATCTCTTTTTAGGATTATAATGCTTGGCGCATTCTAGCATCAGGTCTGGACACAACATTGCTAGCGGGAAACAAGCAGCCTGCACAATCCCGTTCTTCAACATTCGCCTAATTAGATCCGATGGATTGGATTTGTGCAAATTTTGTCAAATTTCCTCCATGTTGGTCGTCCCAAGATTAGTGTCACCCAGGTTTCGCCATTTTGATGTGATTTTCGTTTCTGGCCACGTTCCCTTCATGTCACTCCTCATCAGTGCCTGTTTGTCCTTTGCGCTCATTGCTCACCTGCATAAAAAAAAACTTGAATCAGCATATCGAAATAATGCCTTAAAAGGTGCACGAAGACAAAATTCCACCACTTAAATCATGCGGGACTAAAATATGCAACTTAGAAACATCCTGCCCTCTAAAAACAACTAGAAATGCAAAACTGAAATAGATGAGTGTGTCATGAATATCAGGATCATCAGTTGTAAAGCCATTCCATTACGTTTAAACACCTTTATCCCTACCCCAGCGAATTTCAACCTCAAACTTATATCTGCAAATGCCGGTGAAAAATACTGATTTTGAATCGTGAAACACCCCCTACTAGTTGCCAATGTTCAAGCCAAAATTGAAAGATTTTACATTATATGACGCGGTTCCTCGCTCTGCCTTAATGTGACAAGCAAAGCCCGATTTTACATCACCGATGAAGCAATATCTGAAGTTCAAATGCTCAGACTATCAAGACAAACTTTTGTACTCCGAAATGCCTATACTATGCATGTATATCCTGAGTTGACGTGGTGGGCACATGAATAACATATGGAGATTTCTGAAAGGCTCGACATATTGTGCCAACATCCCACTCACGGAAATAGACCATACACCACCTTATGACCTAAGCCACATATTGGAATTCAAATGAAAACGATGCCAAGGATAGAATGGACTGCAACCTTCATGCAAAGGTTAATTACTTAACCGTTACTGTGCACTGTGAATGACAAATACGCACTTCATATGCTAAATGTAGCAATAAATCTTTCACCTGCGCATGAAGAAGAAATGCAGAGATGTTTACTCTTGTTGGATTATCATGGACAATATGGCCATTATGACACCCTGCACAAATATCTCTTCAAATCAATGTTCCACGGGGACCCATCCCCCCCCCCTAAAACCAGTCGTCCCCAAGTCCGGGACGTTTCCGAGACTTGGGGACTTCTGCGAGCCGTCCCCCCACCACCGCCGGTACTCGGGAAACTTCAAGGAAACTTCGGGGACTTCTGGATGTCCCCGAGACGTCTCGGGGACTTCTGGGCATCCCTCGAGCGTCTCGGGAACTTCTGGACGTCTCCCACGCTGGGGGCAGCGAAAAGTTTTTTTTTTTTAATTTTTTTGGTTTTGCTGATGTGACAGATTTTGCTGATGCAATCCATCATGGATTCAACTGCCTAGGGTTTCATGTGGGTTGTTTTGTGATCAGTATCCTAATGTTTCAAGGCAAGTTTCAAGTGATTCAGAGGTGTATCAACCTATTGTTCCAACTGTTTGAGGGTGTTGTGTGTTACTGTTGCGTGACGGATTGATTGAGCTAACAATAGATTCATGCTAGTTAGGTTTTAGATTCAAGTCTTTGGCATACCATCATGCTAGGGTTTTGATTCTTCAGAAGGTCCACAGAGTTTCAAATCATAGGTTGCTTCAGAATCACAGAGGTCACTCGTCAAAATTGCTATTTTTAGCAATGGTTATTTTCAGTTGTGTCTATTTCAAGTGTTCTATTACAGGCGATGGATAAGGGCCTATTTTTAGGCCGCTTTAATTAGTTTTCTAAGAACTTAGAAATCTCAAATTCAACAATTTCATTTGTCAAATTCGACAATTCCATTTGTCTTTTAGTAATAGACTAATAGTATTCAAGTAAATTTTGCTATTTTACTAATTTGCCAAAGTTTAATTTGAAATGTTATTCTTAAACATCTTTTTATAACTAGTTATTCAAGTACCATATGTATATCAGCGCCGCCCCCCCCCCCCCCGCCGCCGTCCCCTCCGTCCCCAAACTTAGACCCTTTGTCCCCCCATCCCCGAGACCCGTCCCCGTCAGGAAACTCCGTGGAACATTGCTTCAAATGCTTCAATAGCAATCGTGCCATGCCAATCATAATTCCATGCTCAGAATATTTAATAAATTTGCTAAGTTTGAAACATCTCCCTGAATGTGCGTTTTGGTGGGTATCCAGATGCTAGATGCATATTGGGCAAAATGATTATGCGTTTCTAAAAGAGATTCGAAATATGCCAATATGATACGCTGCCAGGCTGAGTAAATATATCCTTAGGCTTCCATTTTGGGCAAATCAACCTTTAATGACCACCTGGAGCGTTAATTTGACTATTGATGAAGAAAATCTAAATTATGACAGAAACCCCGCATCCAAGCGAATGTCCACGTGTCCTATGCATACTCTGAAATGTGAACCACCCTCGTCGAAGTGCCTAGGCGGACTCATGATGTACATCTGCGTTAGTCCAACATTTTGAGTTTGCAAAGCGTCTCAAGAAGACTGCCTAAGCGGACTTTTAATATCATGTTGCGTGATGCTTATTTCCCATATTTGCAAAGTGTCTCAAGAAGACCGCCTAAGCGGACTTTTAATATCATGCTGCGTGATGCTTATTTCCCATATTTGCAAAGTGTCCCAAGATGTCCGCCTAAGCGGAGGTTTGGATGCCCTATGCATAATTTGAAACACTATGCACTATAAAGCAATCGGGAATGCGCGCCTAGACTTGTTTGTATTCTCTGCTCAAAAGCATGCTTGGAGCGGACTCATGAGACCTACGTGCACAAGCCTTGAAGATGCAAATTACAAAGTAGAGTCGTGCTCCTGAGCGGCCCCTACTTAAAATGAAACGTGAGGTTTTTCGAAAAGCAAAGCCAGAGTGATCATTCCAGCTCCTACACATAACATCTGAACATTCCAATGGCCAACCTCTCTTCTAGGTGCACTCAGCGGCGATCTTGGTTTGAAATTGAAATGAACTTCAACATCCAACCGAAGCCTTAGACAATTTTCTAATTTCACTCGATCCAAACTCTCATTTCAAATTTCAGGGACGAGAATGCTCTTTTGACCTTTACGATCTGATCGACCTCCCAAACATTCAATGGATCCTGGTATATCCTTCCGCAATTCGCAAAACTACCTCACCTGGGAAAGAACTCTCAAGCAGGACTACTGCCAAAACAACACAGTGCAAACAAACCAAAAGGAGGAGGGTCCCCATCTTCAAATGGGGCGATGTTGCAAATAGGTCACAACACTAAGATTACTCTAAGAGATGCAAAATAGAAACTAATCTAATAAATGCATCAAATGAAGGTGAACAATCAACTTTCTCTTATGCACTCAACCAACCTTCATCCATGAACATGCAAACATTTGTGGCGGAGTTGCCTTGACTTACTTTATGCAAACCTACTTGAGCATAGAACGACATTAACTAGCTTCTATGGCGAATGGACATTCAAATATACACAAATAATTTGCTTCCATCCAAGAGGCATAAGCAGACAAACAAAAACACATTCATGAATTCAAACCAAAGGGAACTCTCCAAGACAAGTCATGAGAAACAAAAGCCAAACAATGCACTCCTACTAATCAAAAGCTAAAAGACATGTGATCAATCAGCTATCTATTACAAGAGCTAATGGATAACAAATGATAGCCAAGAGATGCAAAAGGCAGCCAAAAGATATTTACATTGGCGTTGAGCCCATATTTATACAACCACGCGAATCCTTATGCAATTGCAATCAAAGGAACCCAAAAGAATTTACAAAGAATAAAGAATGAGAGGGAGAGAAGGGACGGACATCAAAAGACCTGCACCATCTACTAGATGATCTTTAATTGACACCAAATCAATAGTTAAAAGGAGGCACACAAAGGCATTTAGGAACTCAAGCACATCCATTCGAAGCCATGATGGCCTCTGTTAGGTGCATACGTTGTCTAATACATTTTGGTGCAAAGCACCTGTTGTGACCAAATCACACATTGCCCCATGGCAAATGGGCACCCCCTGTTTTTTTAAAACTCCAGTGCTTTGTTGAGTCTTGTATGATGTCTTAGAGCTATTTCATGATGAAGTCAGTGGTGTTTGAGTCCTGTAGTCCCTTGATGACCTGATCCTGATGTTTGAGATCCTGAAAATGACTAAGTCTAGTATCTTGATCCTGAAGATCCTGAAAATTGGCTAAGTCTGAAATCTGGTGGATTCTCAAAAATCTAGAATCTGCATGTTAAATCTGGGGGATCTGAGACCTATCTCAAACATCCTGAAAGGTATATTGAAAAATATTTAAAGTATAAGAAATTTAAATATATTTTTTAATATACCTTACCCTTTGCGACTTCCAAATCTAGGCGCAAATTCACTCTAGGAATTTAGGCGCAAATTCACTCTAGGAATTTAGGCGCAAATTCACTCTAGGAACTTAGGCGCATTTTGTCCACTTGCAAAAGCCCAAATGTGCGCCTAAGGCAGAAACCCAAATGTGCGCCTTGAGCAAGGAGAGAGTAATTGATATTGGGAAGCCTGAAACATTGAAAATCTGACAAGGAAACCACCTATAAGTCTAGGCGCCATTTCATTCTTAAATGACACCATTTGGGCGCCTTGAGTTAGAAAGCAGTTTAATTTGTCCATTTTGAGCGCCCTGAGGAGTTAGAACTCCAAGATTGTTTCTAAGTGCATTTTCAAGACAAGGCGCATTTTTCATCAAGATCACTTCATTCTGGTGCCTTGAGGATAGAGTTTAGGCGACTTCAAGGAGGCAGTCTATTTGATTTCCAAAGTTGATCTAACATGCCAAGTTAAGCCCTATCAATCCAAATAATGAACACTGAGACCAAACCTGATGTATGTTTGAGATCCTGAAAATGACTAAGTCTGGTAGCCTGAAATCCTGAAACACTGAAAAATTGACTAAGTCTGAAATCTGGTGGATCCTCCAGATTCTATAATCTACATGTTAAATCCGGTGGATTCGAGACCTATCTCAAACATCCTGAAAGGTATATTGAAAAATATTTAAAGTATAATAAATTCAATCTCTAAACTTATACTTAAATATATACCTTATGCCCTGAGACTTCCACTTCTAGGCGCGAATTTACTCCACGAAGTTGGGCGCATTTTCCCACTTGCAGAGACCCTAAAAGTGCGCCTTAGGTGTAGACTTCAAAGTGCGCTTAGAGGACAATCAACCTTCAACCTCTCCTAGATAGGCACCTTGATTGAAAATTTCCTAAAAGACCTCATGAAATGAAAATTTCACAAAAATGAGACAACTTGAGTAAGGTGCCAATTCACCCTTCAAGTTTAGGCGCATTCTACATCTTTTGGCGCCTTGGTATGGGATGAAGTTTAAATAGATGATATATAGCGCCTCAAATGAGGAATGTGAAGGTGAAGGAGAAGAAATATAAAGTTGCAAGTGTTGGGCGCCTATACATGTTCAAACAACCCCATTTGAGCGCCTAGATTGGAAATGATAGTCAAGCCTAATCAACGTTGAGCGCCTTGTGTAAAGGACCTCCAAAATGACTAAGATGTGTTTAAGGACTCAAGGCGCTACTTGATACCTAGACCAATCATCAAGGGCACCCTAGGGGATCAATTTTCACTCACTGGAGTCTAGGCACTATTTCATCATTGGGAGCATCATGGATGAGCGCCTTGCAAAAGAAGGGCTTAAAACTATGAGGTTTGATGTTATTTTGAGGTAAGAAGCCCTCTAAACACCCACTCATTGAGCTATAACTATCAAGATGTCGAAATTTGCCAAGAATGAGTTAGGCGCACTTCATGTAGCATTCTAACCTTATTGGCGCCTTGAAGGAATTACTAAATCCATACTAAAGGTTGGGCGCTTGAAGTGTAAGGCCATTCTAAGTCATCATTGATCACTTAGAAGTGTAAAATTGCAAGTACATCTTCAAAAGGTTAGGCGCCCTTTGCCTCTAAAAAAAAACACATCATTTTTTGGCGCCTTGGAGAAATTGACATGAAGCAACTCTAAGAGTGGGCGCCTAGGTGAGGGGAGTCATCCTAAGACCCACACAATTGTTTAAAGCTTAAAAAATGACAAGGATAAAGCTTGAAAGCTAGGCACCCATTCCTACCTCTGCCACCTCAATTGGCGCCTAAGGAAGAAATTGCATTTAAGGGCACCTTTTGGATTAACCTCATAAGGGGATTGACTTTTTTTTAAACCATTACAATTGCTAGAAATCATTTGAAATTATGAATGTGGGACTAAATTGATGTTAGGCATTTTTTTGCTCCTCTTTTCACATGTATAAGCACCTAGAGCTTGAAGAAGGATTATTGCATGTTTAGGGTGTTTCCTTTGTTATGAAGTGATTGATATATTGTTTATCTTGTCTTGTAGGATCATCAATCAAGGCTAAGGAGTTATACAAGGAGTCACCTTCATCCAAGGAGTGAAGTCAAGAAATTGTCATTGCAAGAAGAAGCATCATGCTAGCCACCTTGGAAGATCACTTCAAGATCATCATTAAGTTGCATCATTGAGAGGAGTGTTGATGAAGACAAGGAATCATCTGAAGGACAAGCACCTGAGTCACCTTCAAATTGTAGAGGAAACATCAATGACATCATGTTAGATCACATCAAGTTCAAGTATACTTCATCAATGGCATCATGTTCGAATACATTCATCCATCCAAGCTTCAAGTCAAGTTCTCCCAATCTTCAAGATTCATCAAGCTTCAAAGTCTCCTTGAGAGGTCATCTACTCCACATCCAAGGAAGGTGTTATCATCTACACTCCAAAGGGCTACTTCAAGGTCAACATGCTAAGTGCACTACTTCATCTTCATCATGTCATCAAGCAAGGCACTTCATCCATTTAACTTCAAGTTCCATTCAACCTTCAAGTCCAAGAGAGATCTCTACTTCATGTCATCATCATCTACTCTTACATGAAGGAAGCATCATCATCATCTCCTACTACTCTATATGAAGAAACATCAAAGAAGATCATCATGTACCCTGCAAAAGGAAGAAATACAGTGTTAGTCAAATGAGCGACAAGTATCATATATCATACTTCATACAATGAACAAGGCAAGATCAACAAGATACATCTCAAGTGTTCATCATCAAAGCAATCACATTGAAAATATCATACAGATGATACAATTTGGGGAATGTGCCCAAAAGCATATTGAATAAACAGTTGAAATCCACAAGATATGTTGAGGTGGCACCTATGTGGCGAGTACCTATCATCATCCAATCATATCAGCCGCATTATTTTAAATGCATTCAATGTATCATTTAATAAAAGAAGCCAAAGGGACGCCTATGTGGAAGATGTTTTAAATGATTCCATCTTATCTTATCACATTGGAAAGTGTGCCTTCATTGCCTCTCTCTTTTGTACTAAAAATAGCAGTTTGTTGTAACTACCTGTGAGGTGGCATGATCTAAGCCCTTGGCTACATGAATTGATCTAAGCCATTCATTGTAATCCTAGACCTCTATATAAAAGCCTTGTTGCCTCATTTGTAAAATCAGTAGTCAGCAGGCAAGTAGGAGTAGAGTAGAAGAGACTCGAAATTTCCTGAGAGGACTTGAAGTTGTTGTAAATATTTCTCAAGAGTAATGCAAAGACATTGGAGTTCGCTTGGTGTTTAAGTGTTATCTTGTGAAATAACATGGTTTCCTGTATCTTGAATTTAATGGAGAGATGTTTCAAATTAAATTAGAAGTAGATTAGCAGTTAATTGATGTAATGCATGTTGTATTGAATATTTGATCAACTCCTAGCTCATGCTTTTAACATCCATCGCTGGTGGAGTATTGTGTAAAGCTAGTCTGAGCCTTATTTGTATAAGTTCGATTGTGGATGCTTGTTTGAGCTGTGCCGTTCAATGGGTGCTCATATGAACCTTCATAATTTGAAAACCATTCACGTAACCTTAGGAGATTGCACCAACTTCATGTAGTTGTAGGCATCCTTGACGAAGTGGAGTTAGGTTTATTCAAGAGTTTGTCTATTCACGCATCATCGTTGCTTCATGGACCTTAGATTAGTTTTCCTCAAACCCTCTCTTTTGCCTTTTCTTTATCATTGATGCCCTGTATATAAATCATCCACACTGAAAGGAGGAATAAGTTGAATGAAGGAAGAAGAAATCTGAGTAAGTCCCTTTGTGTTTATCAGCAAAATCATACTTAGTCACTGAGCTATCTCTTACAAAATCATAAGAAAGGAACCTTGGAGTCATCTTGTTTGATCACTTTGTTCAGC
Source organism: Cunninghamia lanceolata (assembly GCA_027924645.1). Lineage (NCBI taxonomy): Eukaryota > Viridiplantae > Streptophyta > Pinopsida > Cupressales > Cupressaceae > Cunninghamia > Cunninghamia lanceolata. The sequence goes on from BSBN01000551.1 coordinate 3,517,416, forward strand.
ATTCGAGAGACTTTGCTCAAGAGAGAGTCAGATACTCTGTATTTCACTCTATTGTTGACTTGTCGAAAAACAAACATCAACAGCACCCATGGAATCTAGTGAAGAAATCTCAGTTGTCCACAACAAATATTTGATGGCGACTACAATTAATTGCCTTTAGAGCAATGAAGCCACATGCTACACATAAGATGGAAAGAGACACCTAAGACTAATACCACTAGGAGGGTCAAGTACGCTTGGTGGGAGAAGAGTTATGTTGATGTCACAGGAAGGGAGATAGCTTCTTGCATGAAGATATTCAAAAAGAGATCCAACTTCATTTTACAAAGGGAATCCCGAGAAACTTTGGATCGTTAGACTGACTTTATCATCAATAGCTAGCACAATCAAAAGAATGCCATCGTGGCAAGAACTCAAAAAGTTCTCGAGAGGGATTGAGGACAAAAAAGAGTGGAGTCCACCATGGAATCGGGCCTAGTATTGCACAATGGAGGCAATGCGAAGAAAGTCGCACTGTCAAATGCCACCACAAATCAACAATCATCACATCCCAAGGGATGCCAACATGGTAGAGGTTGAGAAAACCTCCAAAAAGAGGAGATAAGAGGGGTGGGGCCTGCCATGACTGCAGTATGTCATCTGCACCATTCAATTGACAATGGATGGCCTGTGGAGACATTTTGTTGTTAAATCACCAAAAGGAAGTTAAAAGGTTGTAGAATCAATTGAAATAGAGAGGTGGGGTCCATGCAAGCAAGAGGCTCACAAGTAAAACAACTTCCAGACTCGTTGAATCCAAGTTCCAACACTAAAAGCTTTCCAGAGGGGGAGCTAAGGACTTAGTCAAAATCACGAATGGGTTTGTGTGTGACACCAAGGTACCCGAAGCCAAAGGAAAGGCTCCAGAAACACCATGGCATCCACAACTCAAATACCGAATCACGTAAATCGTTGGAATGATCTGGGACTTGAAAAAGGGAACCCCACGAATCACATGGGGGATATGGGTCTCAAAGAATACATAAATTGAAGGGGACTGAAGGAATCCATTTGCAGTAGCATGGATTGTTCAAAGGGAGTGCGTTTGTTTGAAGAACACACTACAATATCTTCATCACCCAAAAAAATTATATTAGCAAAATTCTGAGTAGATTTAGAATGTCAGACTGCAAACTACTCAGTACTCCTATGGAGCAAACTTTGAAACTAAAATTAGATGATAATGCAGAGTTTGTTGGTGCAACTAAGTACAGACCACTTGTTGGAAGTCTAATTTATGCAACAACAACAAGACCATACATTTCTTTTGTTGTTGGAGTCCTATCTAGATTCATGCAACAACCTAGAGAAAACTATTGGGTAGCAGAAAAGAGAGTTCTTTAGTATCTACGAGGATTCAGGAACTCAAACCTATGGGCTTAAATATTCCAAGGCAGCAAATTCACATTAATCAAATATTCAAATTCTGGCTATGCAGGTGACTTGGAAGATGAGAAATCTACTTCAGGATTCCTAATGCATCTAAGGTTGACAATCATCAAATTTAAATCTAAGAATCAATCAATGTCAACTCTCTCCTCAACAGAAGCAGAATATATGGCAGCCTCCAAGGCAACTAGGGAAATATTATGGCTCGCAAGGATTCTTGAAGATTTGCAAGAACAACAGATTTCATCAACAGCTCTCCTAATTGACAGTACATTTGCAATCAAAATGGCAAAAAATCCAATCTTTCGTGATCAAACCAAACACATAAACACAAAGTTTCATTTGATCCAACATCATGTGAAAGATGGCAGTGCACAACTCAAGTATCGTCTGACTGCAAACCAGCCAGCAGATATTCTCACCAAAGTGCTTGGATGAGAGAAGCTCAAGAAGTTTTGAGGAATGCTTGGTTTCTATAACCCCTTCACATTAAGGGGGGAAATATAAATATTAATATTTCATTATTATGTAAGTTATGTTAACATAGCATTCAGTTATGTAAGTTTTTATAGTTGCCTTTTTCAGTTTTCTTTTTGGCAGTTGAACTGTTCTTCACTGCTCTATAAATAAGATTGTAAATTTTCATTTGACAATAAAAAAAAATACCCCATTCTGTTCTGCTTTTCCAGTTTTCATCCTAGCCTGACACAAAATTGAAGCCAAAAGGTTAAAATACCATATATGCCAAGATTCCATTGAAAACCAATTTGCTTGATAACAGCATCCTCCAAAAAACACAAATCATTTTAATTTTCAAAGAAGCCAAGTGAAAATAGAAACTTTTACATAAGAATATCAGATTTACGTATAAATATCTCACTGCATATCTCCATTGATGGCTAAGCCTTGCATGCATGTATTCTGGATTCAATTTCCTTCAAAATGTCAAGAAAATATAGCTCCCTGGCTGTCACCTTAGAAACACTTAGCAAAACAATCCTATGCAGCCATGTTTCTCATCACTCAGAAACAACTAAAAACATATAACATGTCACATGAATCCATAATAAGGAAAACAGTGACTGGTTTAAATATTATAAAGAAGAATGATTGTCTTTGAGTTTTTCTCTTAATGGAATGGAATATATCTTCCATTTTGGTACACACAAATAAAAGTAATATCAACCAATCCCAACTCAAGAATCCTGCATAACAAATCCCTTTACCAATTCCTAGACCTAAAACTGACAAACAAAACTTGATGCTACAAAGACTAGTAAATTGGTAATCCATATGCAAAATTTGGCAAGTTGCTTATCATGTTAATACCTTGCAGCACTTTTATGTTAGCCTTCAACATGTTATACTGTTGCAAAAAAATTACTTGGGAAAGTATCTTCTTAGGACCTGATCCATGAATAATCTTTATGTCCATAAATAGTATGAAATCCACAAGCATGTACCTTGCGCTTTTCAGTGGCCATTTCATTGTTCTCAATTGACATTGCCTTGAAACCAAATGGATGTAAAACCTTTTCATACCTTGAAAAACAAACAAAAACAGGTTGATTGACCCTCGATGCATGATTTGATACAAAATCTGTATACAAGGCCATCAAAATATATATATATAAACATTTTGCCAATTAAATAGAGAGCTTACTGGAGAACAGAAACTGCATAAGGTGGGCCTCCCTCATGATTGCTTACCTGCATATCACAACCAGCAATTTTTGTTATCATCTGATTTTGCAAAGATGTTTGTTAGCATCAAGTTATCTCTACATCTGCAACTTCCCTGAGGAAGAATTGTAAAGGGTGCAAAGTCAATGTCTACTTTTGATTCCCAAACTATGGGGTCAATATATGGGCAATGATGAGTATTACAGGGAACATTAGTGTCAAAAGCTCTCCATCAGGTTTTAATAGTTCTGCTACACGCTTTGCCCAGGCAGGTCTCATCTGAGGCTCCAACGCACAGAAAAACCTTTCAGTAGAAAAGAAAAGAGTTAGACAATGACTATAACAATATTCTAGAGCTAGAGAACAAAAGAGGGAGTACTAAAGTGTGGAAACTTACGTGTAATCAAAGAAAAAATCAAACTGCTCTGTTGGAGCCCATGTAAAAAAATCTTCCTTTAGAAATTTGAAGTACTCAGCATTTGCAGCACCTGCAGCCAGCTTTTACAAAAATGAATATTGGTTAGTAATGTTTCTTTACAAGATCTCCAAGTCAATTCAAAAATTCTAGATAGTAAATTTCTTTTGAAAAAGAGATTCAACAACCAGGACAAAGACCACAGTGGAGAAGCCCTTAAATTATGATAGGTTTTGATTCCAGTCTGAATGAATTTGTTAAGCCACTCTGTTAATGATAAAGTCTGCTAGAAATTTATAAATTTAAACATAATTCATTCTCTCATCAAAGTCTTACATGATACACTTAATCGATTTATAAATTATATATATTCTGAGGACAGAAACTATATTGCTGTAGTTTACTCAAACCCTTTTGCCTGTGCAGAGAAGCCTTATAGCAATGAAGCTTTAAAAAGAGTATGTAAGTTTAAATCAACGAGCAAAGTACCACGTTAAGCATCAATTTAGTACATTTTTTGTGCTTAGTAATTACAGTGAAACCTCCTTATTACTCAAGCAACATATACAATCCACAAAACTACATTTATTTTAAATCATGGCAGATGTCCAGCTACTGAGTTGAAAATTTACCTCCCGTGCTCGTTTAATTGCAGTTTCAGAGATGTCAACACCTACCACATAACGCTTGGGGTTAGCAAGAGCCACAACATCATACCCCTGGACCCACAGGACAAGAAATGTTAATATCATGTGAATTCATGTCTCATATCATGAACATATATGCCTGTGTTTTCTATGCCAAAGACATTGAACCAAACCTACTTCATCCAACCCAATCAATTCATATTTAATCAAACCCACAAACAATGCTGAAAACGTACAAAATTGAAAGGGGCTTTCATTGAGCTAATTCTTTCAGGACACCCCTGGGGCCTGAACAGCTGAAAGAGTGGATCAGACTGCTAATGTAATAAACAATTGGAGCAAATCATGTTCTTTGAAGCTCTGCTCAATGTGGGTTTAACATAGCCAAATAAATAAGTGATTTTGAAATTGACAAGAATACGTACAGCACCACATCCAGGAACCAAAGCCCTGCCATAAGGAAGAAGACCCTTTTCGATTAGGTGTGAAAGAATTGGAGTAACATATCCAATATCCCAGGGGGTCACTCCTTCCACCCAGCATTTGTCCCATGCATCTATACAGGGATCAAATTTGAGTCAAAGGCACCAATCAAAGCCCTCTTAAGATTGTGTCATAAGTGCAAATTTAAAGTACATTGCTAGAAAAATCAAGATTTAAATTTATTTGTTAATCCCAAAAAATATGGAAATTTTATTATTTTCCACAGGAAGGGTAAGCTATGAATTTAGCATTCAAATACTTGCCTGGAAGGGATCTAGAATTTCGTACAGATATATACCTTAGATGCATCAATAATTTAACAAAAATGATAATCATGTAAGAACATTATTCATTTCAGTAATTGTTTGCTAACTATTGCGACAGGACTGTGTCAAATGTGTAAATTTAAATTTAACATATCTAATCCTTTCTTAGCTTGTGTCTTAAGACTGATCTTACCAAAACACCCATTTATCATGGCTTATGCCAGATTTCTGTATCTTGACCACATTGCATATACTTGAGGACCAATCTAAACACATATTTCGAAAACACCCACTTATCATGGCTATGCCAGATTTATGTATCTTGACCACATGGCATATGCTTGAAGACCAATCTAAACACATGTTTTTGAGTAAACTGAAATTGAAAATTAAATGGCTCTTACATTATATTGGAAAAACAAAAATATTTAACAACAGAGTTGAGAGATAAAAACAAAACAATTAACAGTAATGCAGCTCTGTATTTCTCTCGTCAATTAATGACTGTTTTCACAAAAATATATATCTTACAGCATAAAAGGCTGCAGCTTAAAGCTGTTTATGTTTAAAATAGCTTTACATAAGAATATTAAAAAACAAACTAAATAAATAAAAATTTACAATATTAAAAAAGCTATTTTAAACATAAGAATGTTTAAAATTACAATAAAAGAATATGTTTAAAATAGCTTTACATAAGAATATTAAAAAACAAACTAAATAAATAAAAAATTACAATTAAAAAAAAGCTAATTGATATACATGGATAACAATTCCTTTAAACCATGGATCAACTAGGGCTCAAACCTAGAGGCTAGCACGTCCCAGGTGCAGTTCAATACCTCTACCACTGAGCTCAAGTTTGCTCAGAGTGTCTATTGGGAGGCAATAATCCAGACTACTGAATCCTATCCAAATAAACCATTATTGTTTCATCTTTTTTGGTGGGTTCGATGAAAGTTTTTCTTGCTAGTACATCCATGGGTTTTTTAAACTAATCTTTCATATTATTAAAGTACAAACACAGTAAAATTGTGAGTGGATTATTGTTGCAATGATGCTGCCGTCTATCTCGGAACACAGATACCTCCCAATCTTTTTGACATGAAACTATTTTTTTATTTTCAGGGAAGGTTGATTCCCAATTGATTGGCAATTAGCCTCATTTTTCATCCAGATGCACAAGTTGTGCAAGATAATCAAGGAGTGTTAAATGGAGCCTGTCGCCATGCAGGTTGGCTAGAATCAGTCAGTTCCAAGCAACTGGCAGAGAAGGCAGAGATGAAGGCAGCAGACACAAAAGTCTTCAACATTCTACCTGAATGGTTAGGAAGAGGTGAAGACAACCAACAATCTATGTGCTCGGGTTCAAAACTTTACACCTTGAAACTCCATCACATAGATAATTAATAGGAAATTTTGCAGATTGGAGATAACTGAGAGTATGTCTGTCCCATAATCCATCAAGAGTGTGGCACAAGATAGGGAAGAAGCAGAGAGCAAAACACTACTGTAAGCAGTTCTTGATTACAGAACAATAAAACGGGAAAAAAATTTATTATGGAGATACGAGACATACCCATTTGCTGATTATTGACTAGCTCTCTCATCTTCCTCTGCCTCTCCAAATTAGCTGCACTCATTGTCGTTTGATTTTTTGATTCAGATGACACAGTCCTCAATACGCTGCTCCCGAGAGGGATTATATGCCTCATTTGCCCATTGCCAACCACAGAAAATAATTGGTGTGAACGTCCGAAATTGATTAAAAGGCGTATGCCATACATGGCGTGTATGTTGTTACTAGTCCTTGCCATGGCAGGGAATTTATAGCTCAAAATTAAATTAAAGTCAGTTAGTTATTGAGGTGAAAGTATTTTTTACGCTTATAATATTAAAATTTTGACCAAGAGTAACATTAGTTTTTCTTTTTAAATTGTTGAAAAGAAAATTATCATTTTTATATTTTATATTAAATTTTAATTCATTATTATAATTAATTAATTATATGATTTTATTTTTTTAATTACAAATTTTATATAGCTGTTATGATTGTTTCCATATTACGATATTAAAAATTATTATTGTTGTCTTCATAGTCTTTTTGTCTTGTAAGGTGGCATAGTAAATTAATACAGAAATTACTTCTATTGTCAAAATAATCTTTTATCTAAAAAATGATCAATGTGGTACATTTTTCAATAGAAGCTAGTCTTTTCTCCGCGTTGATTGTGAACCTATAGTACAAACATACTTATTAATGTCCTCGTCTCTTCTTCAAAATATTTAGGTATCCTTCTGGTATTGAAGCTACTCGCACTAGAGTTCCTACACACAAGAAACGTTGCTCCTAGCATAGATACACTCAGCTTTGGTATTTTAATGATGGAGGTTGCCTATATGAGGAGACATATGGATTCCTCTCTTGATGCTTCTTAGATAGTAATGGTGGAGTGGATGAGAGAGTTGCATGGAAAAGGCATATTAATGAATGCAACTGATCCCAATCTTCATGGTGAATGTATTGAAGACGAGATGTAAGGAGCAATGGCTCATATTGAAGTTTAGGAGTATCTTATGCATTGACTTCCAAGTCTCTAGAGGCATAGTAGTCCAAAGTCTCAACAATTTTAGTCATCATTTAGTAGAGGTTTCCTTCTCGGATTTCAATGGAGATTGCTAGAAAGGGGATGGTTATGTCTTTTGTGCAGACTTGTTGACCAAAGGATCACTTATTCACAAGGCTACCATCATTTGGTTCCAACTCTCTTGATGATGTGGACGTATTTTATGATTTTAGACTATCAAATATAGTTAAATTATTGATTTACTTTGCTATGTATGTATATATTCTTGATAGACACTTCAATAGTATGTATATACTATTGATAAACATCTTAATGGTATTTGTAGTTAACATATATTAGGTATACAAATCAACTTTCCAACAAGAAGTTACAAAATTTTCACATGGCAAGTCGAAAATGTTACTATTATAAACCTTGCCCTTGAACATCTTCTTTTTATGTCTTTTTGTTGTTGGACTATTAAATTATACGATTATCGATATCTCTATCCAATGTGTATTTCTTTGGTGAGAGTGAAGTATGTGGTGATCTTTGTCTCTATTAATCTAAGTCCTTACTCTTTAAAATTATTCTTTTTCATTAATGGGTATAGGAAATCGATTGCAAATTATGCATGTTAAACTAAATGTTAAAGTTTTTGAAATCTAATCCACTCGTTAGATAAGATAGTATGCATTTTTCTAAAATAAATATGATGTAATAATAAATATAGTTTGTGAAAGGAATCCTAATATCAACTAGTGTAGTTGGAAGTATTTTTCCTAGCCAAGTTATTTAAGTGAAAGTTGTTCACGAGTATCATTGACGATTTTCTAAACTCTAAATCTTAGTTTATGAAGTTGTCTTTCCACTTCAAAACTTGATTATTTTTATGGAAAATGGTGACCTACAAAGATAGATTTAGTTAAAAGGGTGTGTTGTAGTTAATATATAACAAAGATACAAGAAGTCAGAGTTTTGCCTTTGTGACCATGGTAATAGGAGAAGATGAGTCTAAAGCCATGGACATGTTTGATGGATATACAAGTGTTTAAGGGGGTTTTCTTAAAAATGCTCAATTTTTACAAGTTTTGTTGTTGTTGACTATGATAATTTTCTATGCATTAAATATGTAACAATTATTTCATACTTGTATTAATTTTAGTTGGGTTTATACTCACTATCCAAATAGCTAAACATGGTAAGAAAATCTTAGGCTCTAAGTGATAAGCCCTTAGAAGTTTCAATATAACCACTAGTAAACCCTAAAAAAAAAAAGTAAAGGTTAAGGACTTTTTATTTTATAGTAAAAGTTAGGCATATTTACATTTTGAGAAAGTTTCAATGTCAAGTTCAAGTACCAAATGGCTTGGATAGGAGGCACTACCTATGTAAACAAGATATCCCATAAAATTGGATAATGGTGCAATATGCATGTAAAAAAAATTTTGATTTTTTCTTCCACTTTCCTCCAACATGTTGTTGTCTATGATGCAGACTCTATTGGTGTATGTCTCATTACTAGGCTAAGTAATGAAAATTTATTTTTACTAATATTTGTTTGCAACCATGGTTGATTAAGACTTTCTTAAAATAAATTTTATATTTTGGCAGACGTGTTTTTATTTTAGCTAATTGATTAACATTCTCAAACATGGGTTTAGAATTTGTTTCTCTTAACAAAACTTTTGCAATTGGGTAATGCTCACTATTACCAAACTAAAATGTGGATGCTAGCAAATATTTTTTATTTAAAAAATATTCAAAGGATGCCTTATAAATGCTAGCAAATGTTTTTTTGCTAAAAAAATCCTTAGCTCCTTTAGCAATTGAGCAATGCCTAAGTTACCCATTTTAATATTTGCCAAACTAAAACATTGATGTATTAAATTTCTTTAAGGTCCATCTTATGATAAAAAATTATCTATTATAAAGTTCATTTCTAAACAATATTTTAGCAATGGGGTAATACACATATTTTCCAAACTAAAACATGGATGCTTTACAAATTATTTCTATAATGCCCCAAAACACAATCAAGAAAAAATTTAGTTAAATCCCTAGTAGGTTTTTTTGTTGTCACATTGTTGAAATGCAACACACATGTACATGTCATCATCACATGCACCACAACAAGAATTCAACACATGAGGAAGATATGTATCAATAATATGTGAGCACAAAGAAAGAAAGAATAGATGCATGATCAATCCTATAGTCAGTGACCAAACAAAGTGGGTCAAGATAGGCTCAGTAGGATTAAGTCCTACCTATAAGGGGTTTAGAGGCACTCTAAAGGAAGTAGTCCAATATATCTTACTCGACAAATTAGAGACATCATTTAACCACACTAGGATATCAATATTAACTATACCATTGGTTTAGAGATACTCCTAATAATTATTAACACGCATCCATTAAATTGGTTGCTACATAAATAAATACATACATGTATGTATGTATGTATGTATGTATGTATGTATTTACATACATTATACACACACATACATACATATTGTGTGTGATAAAATGTAAGATAATTATAAATAGATAATGAAACCCAAAACATATTCTAACCTACACTAATCAAACACTTGGGATTAAACTAAAGTTGCAAGGAAAACAATGAAATCAATGGAGAGGTCTCATTGATGCAGCCTTGTTGCTAATGAGTGGATTTGCTCAAGATGAGTGGTTGTAGTTGCTCACTTGGACAACATTACCTTGCATGCGTTCAACTCTAAAACTTAGAAATGGCTTGGGTGATGTTGTATTTATAAATTTGAATGAGGGGGGATGAATGGATGAGAGAGGATGAATGGTTGAGGTTAGATCTTGAAAATGGAGGGCTAGGGTTGATTGAGAGACTAAAATTCAGCACCTTGTAATTGGTGCACATGATTAGGCCCATGATTCAAGGGATTTGGATGGTAAGGATTTTATTTATTTAAATGGAGGGGTGAGATTGAAAAATGAGATTTTTGGAGCCATGTGCATGTGTGGAGCCTTATGCAACCCTTGAGCCATGTGCAAGGTTGACTTGGCTAATTTGGATGTGGGAATGTGAAAATGATTAATTAGTTGATTAAATTGGGTTATTTAATCAACTAATGATTGAGGGAGATTTTAGATTAATTAAATAAATATTATGCATTTATTTGATTTTTGGGAGAACGATGTGGGAATGATTGGCTTGATTGAACAAATATTGATTTATTCAATTAAGGTTGGACATTAGAAGAAAGATTGAGTCAATCAATTAATTAAATATATAGTCCTAATTTATTTAATTATTATTGGCAAAGGGTTAATTTTATTAATTAAATAATGAAGAATTATTTAATTAATTCTTGAAGAATAATTAGATTTATTAATTAAATAAATTATAAAATTTATTTAATTTACTTTAGAGGAAGGTGTCTACACATACATACATATATACATATTAAAAATAATATACCCAAAATTTATATCCATTTATATTTTTTTATTTAAATAACTATTAGTAATAAATAAAATCATAAATTAAATGATTTTTTTATTTATTTTTTTGAAACAAATTATTATTTTCTTTTTTAATTTGTACTGGGGCCATTTGGGGCCAATGACATCCCCATGGAGGTTGTGGCTCCCTATGGGTTGTAGTGCCCAACAAGGTCGCAACCCCATGATTGTGGCCCTTATGACTCGTGCCTTTAGTGAGAGGGTTTCAATCTTGCCGCCCCACTTATTTTTTAATTTTAAAATAAATTATGTTTAATTTATATTATATATAAATACAACATGTATATATATTCTATAAAAAAACAAAATTTGAATGAAAAGTCAATTTATTCATTTCTTATTTATATAAATATATAAATCAACATATTTTTTATTATATATAAAAACTCTCACACATATATATTTTATAACATATATATATAAACCTCAACATCAAATAAAATGAATTATTTTTCTTTGTTTATGCATATAAAATAGATGACTAAATGAATAAATAACTTACATATATATTTGATTTGATCTATACTTGGAAACTCATAAAATCTTACTTTCATATACATATATGCATGCATACATATATACATATACATATTTAAGGTACATATTGTTATGTAGAAAAGAGAGACTAGCTCAATAGATCAAACTAGGTCAAACCCTTTTCTACAAAACATCGGGGCACAAACCGAGATTGACTTCTACCTAAGAAGGAGAGCCAAACTATAAGGGTTCTACCCTTTTGTTGTATAGAGAAGCAATTAACCACATTCAACCAATCAAGCTAGAGTTAAGACATGAAACCCTAGTTGACAAAGATTGGAGTAAAACATACTATCAGAACCTAAAACCCAGTAACCAAATGGATAGTAGAGAGCATTGATTAGTTCATAACCTTATTCCAGAGGTCAAAAGGCTCAGGACAAGGGCACTTGGGTGCCTTGGTCCCAAATTAGGGTTTCTAGAAACTGATTCCTATGTCGGGTTTGTAACAACAACCTTAGTCTTCTTCCCAGAGATCACCTTTTGAAACATGTTCGTCTGACTTGGACAAATGCGAAAGGAAAATGGTTTGGTGCTATTTAGGAGCTTGCCTTAGTCAAGCCCTATGAATGGTGTTTCCACCTCCATAAATAGCAAGATGATAGATAAAGAGCGCATGCCCTAGGAAGGCAGAGGCAAATCCAAAGTAGAATGGAATGCTAAGATAAAGCATGAAGGAAGAAAGTCACCATGAGCATGGAAACCCCTGTATGCTTGTAGACGACATCACAAATTAACTCAAGAAGTTGGTGTAGCCTCCAAGATCTTCACAAGACCTACAATATGTTAGTGTCGTGACAATAATCCACAAGAGGGAGCTATATAGAGCATGAGAGAGAAAGAGAGAGAGTGCAAGAGTGCCAAGATTCGCTACAGAGTGTTAGATGTTCAAATGAATGACTTAACTTACTTTTATATGCATTCCCATGTTTTTTGGAGAATTAAACCACGAGGCTGACCTTGGGAATCATTTAAGAGGCCTAAGCCGACAAGGCCACAATTTAGGGCAGGGCTAAAGGAGGGCCTAGGGCGCTTGGGCACCCTGGTCCTTTAGCCACATACTTCTGAAAGAGGGCACTTAAAGTATGCTTAGCCCTGCATTATGATTTTTTTCTAAGTTTCGTGCATCAAGATCAAGAACTACATGCTTGAATCTTAAAAAGGTGTTAAAATAAGTCCTAATTAACAAGTGTAAATATTTGAGGCCCATCTAGGAGCTAAACTAAGTGTAAAATTTATGATGCTACATTTAGCCCCCACTTTAGTGTGGGTACAAACTTACATTCGAACTCATACTAAAAGATGGAGAAAACACAATTCAAACACAACAACATAGAAACCAAAGAATGACACTAAAATTGAAGGGTGGTCAAGCCCCCAAGTTTAGGATTCTAGGATTTTATGATGATTGGCATACACATAAGACACATAACATAATTCAATCATACATGAAACATTTAGAAGACACGAGATAAGACAAGGCATACACTTGAGAAATCATACACTTGAGAAATCACAACACATACACACAATGCACAAAGTATACACAAAGCATACACATATAAGGCACAAAGTATACATAGAATACACATGGAACACACATGAAGCACTTAAGAGGTACACATAGAGAATGCAACACAAGAAACACATAACAGAAGACCTTGAGTCAACATGACGAGAGAGACCTCGATCTAAAATGTGTCTCAATCACCATGCATCATTCCCCAAGATGCAATAAAGAAGAATGCTAAGGGGTTAGTTAGAAAAGAGAAGAAACAAGAAGAGGAGTACAAACACATCATACACATAATCCATCTCAAAAGGAAAGTGTTTCCACTCAAGGGAATACACAAAGCTACCTCCTGCAAGAGGATTTACGCAAAGCCTTGCAGAATAAGAAGGCGACGTGACCTTACTACCAAACTCTAGTTGGTGGTGCAACCCTTTTCCCAAACATGCAAGGATCTTCAACCTAGGAGAGCAAGATAGACTCAAGATCTTGCTTCTAAGTTTTGACTTAGGAGAACAAGATAGACTCGAGATCTTATTTCCAAGCTTTTCGTAATCCTTTCCAAGAGAGAGTAGTAACCAATATAACCAACAAGTGTTTAGATAGAAATAAGAAAGTAAAGCTCATAGCATGATACCTGCCCCCACTTTAAAGTGATTGCTAACTCCAACAGGGAGCAATTACCTTTAAGGTAGAGTGAGAAAGAAACATAAGACAAGCATGAGAGCTTTCTAAAAGCATATGCCCAAATGGCTTGTGTTCTCTGAAACCTACATTGCAACAAGGGGTTTCCCCCAAGATGAGAGAACCAAGGTGAAGCTTATGGTCATGATACACATAGATGGAAGAAAGATCACATATACATAGATTGAATCAACATGAAAGGATGCTAATTCATCCAAGAAAAGACAATGAAATTGTACATCACAACATATAGAAGAATGAAGATACATATAGAGGAATGATACAATGTGTTCTTACTCCTTGTACCTTTGTGCTAACAAAGGTGTCAAGGGAGAACTAACAAACAACAATATATCACACTACGCACAAACATAACACAAATGAGAAGGGACCACTCTTGTGAGTCGACCTATAACAAATCATCCTCCCCCAACTTGATTATAAGAATCGATGGAGGGAAAGGTGCTCTAGGGACTACATCAAGCATGGTGAGAAGTGCTAGAGCCAAACCTTGTTTCAAGTTGTTGAATTTTGTCACCTAAGACTCGTCATGCATTAGTGGAATGGCCAAGTGCTCGATGATATGCATAATAATGTGTTGAATTATTATTTTGTTGAATCTTTTTACATTTTAGAGGAGGAAGAGTGATTAAGCAGTTTTTGAGTAGAGACTTGGCAACATACACTCTTGTTAAGAAAGAAGAGAAGATTTAGGTGGAGTAGGAAGCAATCCTTTATGTTGTGAACATGGTGGAGAGAATGTAGGAGAAGGTTGGAAACCCAAACCTACTTTAGACAAGTGCGGTGTTGATTCCACAGGTTCCTTAATTCCCTGTTCTTTTCATCCTAACCCATTTCCATTGTATTTTTGTTTTGAAAGAATTTTGAATCCATGCCAATAATGCTTCTCCAACTTCAAAGGAAGAAGAGAGGTCGTATGGCTAGCTTTGTTATTTTAGAGGTGTGATTATATGTTGAAGAAAAAGGATCATTATTTTTATCACGGTGAGGAGGATCAATCTTTGTTTCCATCATCCCATGGGGGTTGAAATCTAAAGAGGCCACTTTATTACCAAGACATACATTAGAATTAGAGGATTCATTAGATTGAGATGATACTTTATCACAAATTGCTGCCATTTCTATAGAAGAAGGCGGATCATCATTAATATCAAAAGTTCCATCGACATTACTCTTGAGTTTAAACCACGTAGGGGTACGAGGTTGTGTTGAAGAAATTGCATTTACCTTTGAGGCCTTAGGGTGTGAGGGTGGGATTTTATATTCACCCACAAAGGAGGGTGTAAAATCTAATGAACCCTAATCATCACCAAAAAATGCATTTGAAGGACCAACACTATCTTGACCAAAACTATTGTTAGCGGTGGAGGGTAGTGTTGAAGAAGGGATCAAACTACCCAAAGGAGTTTGATGTCTCGCTTCTATTTTCAAGCAACTATCCAGAGTCAAATCAGCTTCAATTGCATATACTTTATTTTCAAAGATGAATTTTATTGAATGATGAAGGGTACAGATGGAAATGCCCCCATGGCATGAATCCACGGTCTACCAAGAAGAAGACTGTATGAAAGAGAAGTAGGCATGACATGGATAAGGGTAGGCAATGTCATAGGTCTAGCCCTAAGAAGTAAGGTAATAGCACCCAATGATTGCCAACCAACGTTATCAAAGCCATGAATGTTCATTTTATTCGATTGAATTGAAGATGTATCAATATTGAGTTTAACAAATCCATTCCACAAACATTAAGACATGATCCACCATTAATCATAGTGTGTCTTATCCTCTTTTTATTGAAGAATATGAATATCATAAGAGGCTCATTTTGTTCTTGAACTTCTATGGGAGGTAACTCATGTTGTTGAAATGATATATCAGATGTTGTCACCTGCATACAACTAAACAAAGATGCTACATCATTCAGATGAACAGGTGGAACACTCACCTTTTGTAGAGCCTCATGGAACATTTTGTGGTATGTAGGCAATGTTTGTATTAAATCCCACAGAGAGATCTTAGCCGGAGTAGCGCAAAGTTGCTTGACAAGATCATATTCTCTTTCAAAATGTGGAGAAAGAAGAGGTGCTTGAGGTAGGATAGCTTGAGAAGGTGAAAGAGAAACAGGCACACGCAGTGCTTGCTTACTTTTTTTGTTATTACGGGTGTTGTATGTGTGAGAAATCATGTAATGTTACGACACATTTTGAACACCTTGATTCTTTTGAGTAATTTGTTTTGCATAATTGAGAATGTAACCCGAGGGTCAAGGTGGTGTTGGATCACCTTGAACCGTAATCACCGTTTTGAAATGAGGAAACGTATTAGGTGCCTCATGCACATTGATTTTAGGAACATTAGTACACTTATTTACTATCTCCTTAGCGAGCGGAATAAGTCTATTAATGATTATTGAATTGACATTATTTTATTTTTGAGTAAGCTCAACATCCATCCCCAAGGGATTTAATGTGAGAGATCTCTCTTTATCCCCTAATGCTTAGTCTTTTGAAGGGAGAGCATTGGAATGAAGGAAGGGTAAGGTGTTGTTAAGAGAATTGTTGATGATTGTATCCCTAATGATGTCTAAGGGTTTTGAACATGCAACCAAAGGACTAACATCCAAGGTCTTTTCATCCTTAGTGATATCCAAGGTACTTGAATATTCAACCAAAGGAGAAAGATCCATAGGATGAGCCATAGAGACCTCATGCACTATGGTAGGGATAGAAGATTTAAGATTATGATATGAATGCCCATTATCTACCCATGGAGGATCCTTTGTGAGGAAAGGCTCCTCATCCACCAATGCTTCATCTTTTGAAGGGAGAGCATTGGAACGAAGAGAGGGTATAGTGATGTTAAGGGATGTGTCAATGATTTCATCCTCTTGCACCAAAATATCCTCACAAGTGGGGACCATTTTGGGAGAGGGATCCAAATCATAGGGTGAAATAGACAAAGCTAGGTCACCATCACATGTATTAGAGAGTAGATCCATGAGGATAGCTATGGCATTATCATGATTTATAGTAGAAGCGTAAGAAGAATTATCACCATCATCTCTCTCATGACTATTCATGGAGATTAATTCGGTTAGATCTTCTTATATCGAAGGATACACACCCATGAGGGTTGTGAAGCTATCAAAATCATGTATATAACAAAGGACTTGGACTTCATATATGGAACATTTAGAAACATCAATATCATTCATGGATGCTATGTGAACTAAAACATGAGGATGCATATTAGTGAATTCGGAGAAATTTTCAAAATCTAGGATATATGCATGCAAAGATTCCAAAGAGGAATAACATGAAAATGCCATAATGAAATGTACTGGAACAACAATGTACAATCAAAACTATTCATTAATCAAGTACCACCAATATGAAAATAAGATTGCAATCAAAGACCTACAAATGCAAGAGAAGTGTGGTCTTCTAAAAATGTGATATTCTTGGTAACCACAACAACTAAGTCTTGCAAATGTAGGACATGTGGTAACCCAAAAAATTTTGGTCTAGAAGTGAGCATTTAAGATATAGGGTTTGATGGTAAAACCCTGGCTAGTCTTACATTTAGTACATCCTTATCAAAGTAAAGTGTTGTAAATCATTAGTGCATTCAATTGGATACATTATTTAGGCACTTCATTTGCACATACCACACATCCTACATTTGCAAGACTTAGTTGCTATGGTTACCAAGAATATCACATTTTTGGGAGACCTCGCTTCTCTTGTATTTGCAAGTCTTTGATTGAAATCTTTTTTTCATATTGGTGGTACTTGATTAATGAATAGATATGATTGTACATTTCTATTCAAAGACACTTCATTATGGCATCTTCATGTTTGAAATCTTTGCATGCATATATCCTAGATTTTGCAAATTTCTCTAAATCCACTAATATGCATCCTCATGTTTTAGATCACATTGCATCCATGAATGATATTGATGTTTCTAAATGTTCCATATATGAAGTCCAAGTCCTTTGTTATATACATGATTTTGATAGCCTCACAACCCTCATGAGTGTGTATCGTTTGATATTAGAAGATCTAACTAAATTCATCTCCATGAATAGTCATGAGGAAGATGATGACAATAATTCTTCTTCTACTTATACTACAAATCACGATAATGTCATGTCTATTCCCATGGATCTACTCTCTAATACAGGTGATGGTGACCTAGTTGTTGCATATGTATTTTCATTGATGTCAACAATAGTATGGAGTGTTGATCAGTGAGGGAGATTGTTGTAGAGTGGTGATCAGTGAAGAAGTGATCAAAAGTGTTATGAGGTAGAAAGCAAAGTGATGTGTAGAGGAGCAGATAGAAGAGTGATGATCAGAGAAGTTGTGAAGTGAAGGAGATGGAGAGATGTTTTGATGAAAAGTGTTGTGATTGTAGTCTTTGATGTGGTGAATGTTGTATTCATTTGTTTCCTGATGAAAATCATTGCTTTTGGAATGAAAGAAAGTGTAAAAGGTTTCAGATAGTTCAAAGCACTAGAAGTTGCACTAAAGAAGCTCGGGAGAATGCTCTGCATTCCTCTGCATTCCTTTGCATTTAAAGTTATGGCCTTGTAGTTTGGAAGTTAGGCAGAGATAGGTGTGAAGTATGTATGTTCCTAATTTTACAGCATGAAAGTTACCGTAGATGTTTCCAGAGCTAGCAGAGTGAAGACAACGGTTCACTATTGTTATAAACAGAATTAGTCAGAGAAATGCTCTATATTTATCCTCATTTAAAGATTGAGTCATGTGGCTTGAAGGTTAGGCAGATGCAGATGAGAGGTATGATATATTAGAGTTTTAGTTAATATGATGTACCACAAAGGTTCTATGGAGTCAGCAGAACAAAGACATATCATGTTGCTGATCAGAGTTGTCAAGAGGAGAAAGTAAAAGCCATTGCATTTCACCACATTACATTATTTGGCTTTGATGTTTGGAGATTGAGTTTAGATGGTATGTATGTTTGTTCATTCCAAGGTTCAGGTATTGAAGTGTATCACAAGTTGGTTTTTCAATGTTCTATCTCAAAACTGTGTATTCAGAGTTTGCAAGAGATGTTGTGTTATGTGTTTGTTTGTTTACGCCATATAGAAGATGCATATTATAGAGAAAGGGATGTTCAAGAATGTTTTTGAAAGTCATGTAATGTTTTTGAAGTGATCCACATGATGTTAATTAATCTCTCTAGTACCGCTTTAGGTCTGGAGCTACTATGTGGAAGAATAAATGTTTGTTGGGCTGACCTGATATGTTTTGATGATTCTGCTGGATGTTTGGAAGTTTTGTGCCAGCGTAGCGATGTGTGTTAAGGTGAAATAGGTCCTAGTTATCACTTGGTTTGAACGACATTGGATTTCTTCATATGTTTTTTAGGTGCCGACTTGCTGTGGTTGTTGCACGTTTCATGCTACATGTTTCATCTTGGCCAACAAAGGAGAAATTTTTTGAAGCTTGCAGAGAATATAAATGAAAGATCTTGTTTGGTGTGAATATACTGAGTGAGTGAGAGTGTGTGGATGTATGTGTGAGTTTGGGTGTGAGGGTGTGTGTGTGTATGGAAGTGTGTTGAAGGGAGCAGAGGAGTTGAAGTTTCTTATCAGAGTTAAGGGTGTTGATGTTGTGGAGGTGATTGATCAACAGATTTTGTCAAGAATCTTGTGCAGAGGTTGTAGCCTCTTTCTGTAAGTGTTGTAGCACTTTAGGGAGTTGTAGCTTCCTTTGGTTGTAGCCATAAAAATTATGATTTAGGGAGTTGTAGTTTCCTTTGGTTGTAGCCATAAAAATTGTGATTCAGGGAGTTGTAGCTTCCTTTGGTTGGTGCCATAAAATTGTGTTTAGGGAGTTGTAGCTTGCTTTGGGTTGGAGCCCATAAAATAATGTTTAGGGAGTTGTAGCTTCCTTTGGGTTGGAGCCCATAAAATAATGTATTAGAGGGTTGTAGCTTCCATTGGGTTGTAGCCCATAAAACCTTTTGTAATCTTGTTTTTTTTGTGAGGCTAGATTTGAACAGTAGATCCAAGCATCTTGCTCACCATGTTTTTTCCCTTCTAGGGTTTTCCACGTAAAATCTAGTGTTATGGTTGTGTGCTTATGTGTTGTGCTTTGAATTGCTTAATTTTCTTTATCATTTGTTTAAGGAAATAGAAAGTTTTGTTGATAAAGTTAAATTGGATTAAGTTTTGGCATATACTGATTCACCCCTCCTCTCAATATATCAGTGTGTTCTAACACTAGCTTTGTCTATTTCACCCTATGATTTGGATCCTCCATGGGTGGATAATGGGCATTCATCTCACCATCTTAAATTTTTATCCCTACCATAGTGCATGAGGTCTCTATGGCTCATCCTATGGATCTTCCTCCTTTAGTTGAATATTCAAGTACCTTGGATATCACTAAGGATGCAAAGACCTTGGATGTTAGTCCTTTGGTTGCATGTTCAAAACCCTTGGACATCACTAGGGATACAATCATCAACAATTCTCTTAACAACACCTTACCCTTCCTTCATTCCAATGCTCTCCCTTCAAAATACGAAGCATTAGGGGATGAAGAGAGGTCTCTCACATTAAATCCCTTAGGGATGGATGTTGAGCTTACTCAAAAAGAAAACAATGTCAATTCAATCATCATTAATAGACTTATTATGACCTCTATGGGGATAGTGCATAAGTGTACTAATGTTCCTATAATCATTGTGTATGAGGCACCTAATACGCCTTCTTGCTTCAAACTAGTGATAAGAGTTCAAGGTGATCCAACAACACCTCGACCCTCAGGTTAAATTCTTAATTATATAAAATAATTTACTCAAAAGAATCAAGGTGTTCAGAATGTGTCACAACATCACACAATTGCTCACACATACAATACTCTTAATAAAAAACAAAGTAAGCAAGCACCACGTGTGCTCATTTCTCTTCCACCTTCTCAACCTATCCTACCTCAAGCACCTCATCTTCCTTCACATTTTGGTAAAGAATATGATCTTGTCTAGCAGCTCTGTGCTACTCCAGCTAAGATATCTCTATGATATTTAATACAAACATTGCCTACATACCACAAAATGCTCCATGAGGCTCTACAAAAGGTGAGTGTTCCACCCGTTGTTCATCCTGAATGATGTAGCATCTCTGTTTAGTTGTATGCAGGCGACAACATATGATATATCATTTCAACAACATGAGTTACCTCCCATAGAAGTTCAAGAACAAAATGAGCCTCTGATGATATTCATGTTCTTCAATAAAAAGAGGATAAGACACACTATGATTGATGGTGGATTAGGTCTTAATGTTTGTGGAATAGATTTGTTAAATAAACTCAATATTGATACATCTTCAATTCAACCAAATAAAATGAACATTCATGGCTTTGATAATGTTGGTAGGCAATCATTGGGTACTATCGCCTTACCTCTTAGGGCTGGACTTGTGATATTGCCTACCCTTATCCATGTCATGCCTAATTCTCTTTCATACAATTTTCTTCTTGGTAGACCATGGATTCATGCCATGGGGGCATGTTGTTCTCAAAATCAGCTACGCTTGTTTTGTAGACAACCCCACAAAACTTGTCCGTTTCGTGAATCTACACTCTAAGATCGCAAATCGAGACAAGATTCCCTTGATCTCGTGCGAAGTTATTTGACATTCTAAAGTGGTCTATGACGTTTTCCTTGAATTGGTCTCTCGATATTCGCGAAGATCGTTCAAGTTGTAAACTGACGAGGATTGTCAATTTTTAGTCAATTTCAGGTGTTAGAAAACTTTCAAAGTTTTAACATGTAAAGGCGGTGATTTCGGCCGCTCATACATGTTAAAGGTTATGTTAAATTGTGAAAGCGGTCATCTTCGCCGCAATTACATGTTTGGAGGTTTTTGTTTTAACACATTTAAGAGCAGCGTATAATGCCGCTATTACATATGTTAAACCTTTTTTTTGTTGTGTGTAACGGTGGTTAATTCACCCGCATCTACATATCTTTTTTGGTAGTTTTTCCAACTTGTCGGAGCGGCCGAAAAGCCCGCCGTTGCTTTTGGTTATTAACCCTACTTGTCGTAGCGGCCGAAATTGCCGCTCACGTGAGATCTTCGGGATTTGGATGTCAAGTGCCATTAATGGCCACTCGTGCCAGGCTTTTAAAACTCAATCTCAAACCTTTTAAATGCATTTTCACTCCCATTGTTGTCATTTCTTATGCTAAAGCCGTTTAGTTGATTCACCAACGTTCAACATTCGACCGATTGATCGTATGCTCCAGAGCTATGATGGATCTCGCGTTGTAGATTGAACCTAGGGTTTCAAGTTTTACGGGTAAGCTTATCGTATTTCTCTTTCCCATTTTTGCCCGTTGATTGTTTTAGTTTATCAAGTTTTTTAGGTTTTTCTGTTGTTTGTAAGTCGTGGTTTTAGAATGCCATTAGGGTTTATTGTTTTATAGACGATGTGTCGAACATACCAGAAACCTTCACTACCAACCCTCCCGTTGTATGTAGAAGTGGCCAAGTTCGCCGCTGGATCCTCCCGAAGCTACCAACGTGCCTATACCCATGCGAAAACACCGAACTAAAACTAGAATCATGTGCTTCAACAGAGATTTCCGCCGCTCACGCAGTTTGGTAAACTTTCCACCTGCAATAGCGGTTGTTTCCGATGCCCCTGCATCAAAAACCCTTGAAGTTACTTACCTGCATGAGCGGCCTTTTACCCCGCTCGAACATACTGACCGATGAATCTCCTGAATGCATGAGCGGTGTTTTCATCCGCCCTTACACCAAAACCTGAAATCGCCCCCAACTTGCGAGAGCGGCCAAATTCCCCGCCCGAGCATATTTTCGCCAAAGTTGCATGTAGAAGCAGTTAAATTACCCGCCCGCACACTCGAAGTTTTTACACATTGCATGTAGAAGTGGCCGTTTTGACCGCTCTAATATGTTAAACATCAAATCTTCCAAAGTGCATGTAGAAGCGGCTGTTTACACCGCTTTTACACCTAGAAGTCCTTCCAACTTGCAAGAGCGGTCAATACACCCGCCCAAGCACATTTCCTTGATTTTTCCCTAACACTGGAAAATTCACTTTTCAAAGCCGAAAGCCTGCTTTCACCCTTGCCTCGATTTACGCACTCAAGCCCTTCTAACGCATGCTTTCCCATCCATGATCGTCAAAACGCAGTTGACCCAGTTTTTCCAATTTTCCCCTAACTGCGAGATCATGGCTTTTTGCAGTTCTCAGTCAGCGTTCGTGGTGGTGTTCGAATTCACAGTTTTCTCAGGGCTCATGTCAGAATCATCTCCTTCAAAGTCCAGAGCCATGAAGTACAAGTACCAGGGTGTCTTTCCGGTAATAGCAGTTCAGTCGAATGTTGATGAAATCAGAGACACTGAGATTGGACACGTAGATATGGCTGAATTCATAGATAGAACTAAACAAGCAAACCCCTCCCGACATATGCAGAAAATCATTGACAGCAATATCCATTTGGTAGCATCCTTTCCTGTCAGTGCTCATAATCCGGAATTTGTTCTACAAGTGGCCAACCACTACAATAGGGACACTAGAGCCGTGACAGACTCACAGGGGAATGTTATCATGAGATTGGATGCAGAGTTCATGGACAAAATCTTCATGTGTCCACCACTTGAAAATGTCGGGCAAATTGATTTTGCTCAAGGTCAGCAAGATTATGACAATGATTTGGAATCTGCTAGGAGGCACATAAACAGCAAATGGTTAAAGATTCCTACGGCAACTTTGACCAGATGGCCGAAAGACCTTCACAGGAGTGATTTTGTGGAAGAAGTGTGTGATCTGATTACTTTGTTGAGTCGCATCAGAGGACTTCCTTCTGCCTCCAAATTCCAAGAATGGATGTACACTTACATCAAGGTGATTCTACGGGGAAATCAGAAGATATTCTGGGGTGAACAGATCAGTAATGCTTTGCACGAGCAACTGGTAAGGGTCAATACTACCTTCAAATTTTACATGACCTCTTACCTTGTCTACGCTGCTGCAAGTATGAGGAACTTTCCAGGTTTGACCCAGGTAGGGGACAGGAGATTGGTCCCAGTAAATGAATACTACCCCCAAATCACTCTGAAGGGGTCGATTCACCATTTCAGAAGAGTCAATGATGCGTTCTTCTCAGTTTTCATGTGCTTGTGGAATGATGAACTGGTTCAGAGAAGAGTTTCTGATGAAGCATGGCAGGTTGTAAATTCTTTTGGTTGTTTGTTCCTACAATTCCCCACCTTCACTTATCTTCGGGTGGGATACTATCCTGGTTACCCTTACATGCTGCCATGGTATCCCAGTGATCGCATTGTTCTTATGGAGCTTTGCAGACAACTGATTTTGGTTCATAACAAACAGATGGAACTTAAGAAGTCAGGAATAAAGTTTCCTATTAAAATCGGGAGGTATTCAGTTCAGTCTGCAAACAAAGCTAAGATAATTGACTCTGAGTTGCAGTTAGTCACCATGAAGACCTACAAGAAGAGAAATCATTTCGACTTCACAAGAGTTGCAAGATCAAGAAGAGAGTCTAGAAGAGTGGACAGATATGAAGAAGATCAAGATAAAGAATTTGATCACCATTGGGGTCGTCACCAACAGGGAATCATATCTCAAGACCAAGGAGACTCTAGCTCATCGTATTTTCATAATAAAGAGTCTACTTGAAGATCTGTGCCAAGCTCGAGAAGCCAGCGAAGATAGTGATGTCACACTCCTACATCGGTTGGAAGAACTTCCTTGCACCTTGACAAGGGAAGATCATAGCTTCCTCACGACACAGGAAATGATAAGTTCTTTTGAAGAAATGGTACAAAAGAAATTTGAAGAGGAAGCTCCCTCTGTGCTCTCAATGGACAACCTGTATGATCAACATTCGACTCTGGAGAACCTGAAGGATAATTTAGAAAAGCATGAAAAGGCAATAAAGGCAGTGAAAGATTAAATCCTCTGAGCTCGCACCATCTCTGAAAACACAACAAAACCAGATGCATGCGAGATGTCAGTTGTTCAAACCATGTATCAGAACTTCCTAAGGAACAAGGATGGAGGAAGCTAATGCCTTAGCTTATTTTTCTTAGTTTTTATGTAAATGGAATTTTGTTTTGGACATTTTCACATGTAATTTTCCAAAATGTAATTACATGTGAAACAAGAGAAGTCATAAGTCAAATAGGACTCTCTCGTTGAATAAGTCAAATTAGTTGTAGATTTCCTAGATTTTCTCAAGGTCTTTCCCTATAAATAAAGGGGACGTCTTTTGTAAATACTATCTTTTGTCTATTGCAAGAAAACTCTGGCGAATTGAGAAGCAAATCAAGACTTTGTGCTTTTTGTAAAAATCAATATTCAAATATTTATCAATACAAGAAAGCAAGTTCAATTCCAATCTTTGTCTTGGGATTATTTGTGTTGTGATAGTTTTGTTCTTACGTCTTGCTATCATAATCTTATTTGATAATAATTGAAGTGTGGAGTTTGTTACAAGTGATTGAAGAGCGCTCTTAATTTGATTCTGGTAAACTTTGTGTTATCAAATCAGTTGTGGGTTATATGTTCATGTTTG
Source organism: Cunninghamia lanceolata (assembly GCA_027924645.1). NCBI lineage: Eukaryota > Viridiplantae > Streptophyta > Pinopsida > Cupressales > Cupressaceae > Cunninghamia > Cunninghamia lanceolata. The sequence continues at coordinate 3,542,771 of BSBN01000551.1, forward strand.
TGAGAATACAATAGTTTGGAGACTTTGTGCTGCAAGTTGTTCTATTTGATTTACTTTTATCATCTTGAAGAGGAGTGAAGACTTTGGGCTGCATTCTACTTCAAATAGTTCTGTTTACAAGTAATCAGTGAGGTAACAGAAAACTTTGCGTTTCTGTGATTTTGTGATAAATTATAAGTTTTATATCAAGAGTTTGAAATATATACATCTATTCTAAAAAAAGAGAATGAGATGAGATGGAACCTCCACCAACATAGTTTTTAGTGTACATAAATCTGATAAGTTGTTTGATTTGCAAAAGTTAAATAATTAGAGGGAACCTCCCCTTGCTGAGAGGAGAGACTTTGTCTCATCATAGCTGTGGCTGATATATCCATTTTGCCGTTAGCAAGTTAATGACAAAATATTCACCCAACAGGGCAGTTCCATCTGCCCTTCATCATTCAATAAAATTTATTTTTGCAAAAAAAGGTACATATAATTGAAGCTTATCTGACTCTGGATAGTTTCTTGAAAATAGAAGCGAGACATCAAACTTCTTTGAGTAGTTTGATCCCTTCTTTAACACTACCCTCCACTACCAACAACAATATTGGTGAGGATAGTGTTGGTCCTTTGAATGCATTTTTCGGTGATGATTGGGGTTTGTTAGACTTTACAGCCTCCTTCGTAGGTGTATATAAAGTGAAACCCTCACACCCTATGATCTCGAAGGTAAATAAAATTTCTTCAGCACCTAATAAACTTAAACTTAATAATAATGTGAATGGAACTTTTGATCTTGGTGATGATCCATCTACTTTCATAGAAATGACGACCACTTGCGATAAATTATCATCACAATCTAATGATTCATCTCCTTCTAATATATGTCATTATAGTGACGAGGTCTCTATAGATGTCAACCCCCATGGGCTTGTTGACACAAAGATGGACCATCCTCACCATGATAGAAATAACGATCCTTCTTCTTCAAAAAATAATCATACTTCTAAAAACAAAGCTAGCCATATGACATCTCTTCATCCTTCGGTCTTAGAGAAGTATTATGGGCATGGATTCAAAATTCTTTCAAAACAAGGATACAATAGAAATGGGTTAGGATGCAAAGAACAAGGAATTAAGGAACTTATGAAACCAACACCACACTTGTCTAAAGTAGTTTTGGGTTTTCGGCCTTCTCCTACGTTCTCTCCACTATGTTTACAACAAAAAGGATTGCTTCCTACTCCACATAAATCTTCTCTTCTTTCTCAACAAGAATGTATGTTGCTGAGTCTACTCAAAGACTGCTTAATCACTCTTCCTCCTCTTAAATGTAAGAAGATCCAACAAAATAATCATTCAACACCTCATTATTGTGTATATCATTGAGCACTTGGCCATTCCACTAACAAATACCGGGTTGTGGGTGAAAAAAGTCAACAACTTCGAGAAAGTTTTGGATCTAACACTTCTCACCATGCTTGGAGTAGTCCCTAGAGCACCTTGTCCTCCATCCATTTTTATAATCAAGCTAGGGGAGGATGATTTGCTATAGGCCAAATCGCAAGAGTGGTCCCTTTTTCTCTTTTGTGTTATGTTTGTGCATAATGTGATCCTTGTATTGTGATGATATGTTCTCCCTTGGCACCCTTGTTAGCACAAGGGTACAAGGAGTAAGAACATGTTGTGTCATCCTTCTTTATGTATCTTCATTCTTCTATATTTTGTGATGTGTAATTTCATTATTTTTCTTGGATGATTTATCATCCTTTCATGTTACTTCAATTTATGTGCAATGGATCTTTCTTCCATCTATATGGCACCTTGTAGCAATGTTCAGTGTCATACCATGACTACACAAGCCATTGTGTATCATGCATGTAAGCATCACCTTGGTTTTCTCATCTTGGGGGTAACCCCTTGTTGTGATGTAGCTTTTGTAAACACAACTCATTTAGGCATGTGCCTTTTAGAAAGCTCTTGTTCTTATGTTTCTTTCTCACTCTACCTTAAAGGCAATTGCTCCCTGATGGAGTTAGCAATCACTTTAAGGTGGGTGCATATATCATACTATGAAGCCTTACTCTCTCCTTGCTTTTTAGACACTTGTTGATCATCTTTGTTACTACACTCTCTTGGAAAGGATTATAGAAAGCTTGGAAATAATATCTTGAGTCTATCTTGTTCTCCTGGGATGAAACTTGAAAGAAAGATCTTAAGTCTATCTTGTTTTCCTAAGTTGAAGCTCCTTGCATGTTTGGCAGAAGGGTTGCACCACCAACTAAAGTTTGGTAGTAAGGTCGCTTCACCTTCTTATTCTGCAAGGCTTTGTGTGATTCCTCTTGCGGGAGGTAGCTTGGTGTATGTTGGTTATTTTAAATTCCCAACCTGATCTCAAAAGGGCAATCTAAAGAATAGCCAATTCTAATGATTGATTTACCTTGAGGGATTGTCCAACGAATAGGAAAAGCTATGTTAAACTTTTCCTCTACACTTTAGGCTCTGTAAAACCTAGGAGGGTAATCATTTATAGTATTTATTCCAGATCTCTTTTCTATTTATCTCAAATATTGTTGCAAGCAGATATGCTTTGTTTGATATGCCAAAGAATGACGGATATGCTAAAGTAACTGTCTAGATCCTTAGGCTTTTATATCTTCATTTTGCAAGAGCACATGGAAATAATAGTATAAATATAAATTACTTTAGGGAATGGGAAATTCATTTTGATTTTCAAATTTGCATGACCAAGGAGTTGCATTAGACACAAATTCAAAGAGATAGGTGCCTTAACCAAGGGTACAAAGTCAAGATGAATGTAAATATAATTCTACACAACCATATTTTCCCCTAATTCATGAAGCTTTACAACATTGCATTACACTGTTACACTTAAGTATTTCAAAACTGATTGTACTTATAGATCCCTGCAAACCTCCACTACATTCAACATTTCCTTCAGAGCATTTAATTTGCTACTTGAGAAAAAGCCATAAAGAAATATATTCATGCACATGATAGACTAGAAGATGAACAAAGAAATCCTTGATTAAGCTTTATTCATAAATGAAACAGAGATTGCAACAAAGGAGACAATATAGCTTTGAACTTGGTGATGTATTTCAATATTGAACTGGTACTGTCATGCAGAGTTCTACATTCACATCACAAACTATTCTCAAATAACAACCTAGACAAGAAAAACTAACTCAATTACTTTATGTTCTCCAATACAAAACTTCTCCAAGATCCTTTGCCAAAAGCCCTGAATTCCCTTTTACAAAAATAAGGGAGCAAACAAGCTTCAGGCCTTATGACAAGTGTCACATTTTCATTTGACAATCACATGTTAGAAATAGACAACACAAGAGAACCATCCTTAACAAATCAGGCATGCCTCTATAGTAAATCATTATCCTCAGCAGACATGAATAACTGTCTTTGTCTTGTATGCTTTCCAACTTCTGGCGTGGAGGCAAGCAATGATGCTAACTGATGGCAGTTTGTTAGATGCCCTTTCAGCTCAACCACCCTTCACATCCAGATAATGTTCAATAAAACAATAATCCTCTGCTTTGCCTCTCCATCTACGCATGAAGACACAAGAATTCCTGCCAAGAGCAAAAAACCAAGGGACACCCAAGAACCGGTGTCCACCACCTCGCGTCACATTCCAGACATAGAAACATGAATTCCCATCTTTTGAATCGAGCTTTCCAACCACCTCAATCCTCAAGATGTATGTGGAAGCCACATATAGCTAACTCTGGAAGTGCGAAAAACTTCCTAGAAGAGGAAGCAACACTAGTCATATGTCTATGTTAGACAAAGAAATAATTGTTCTTGTCAACTTATTTCCTTCTTCCCATCACCATCTATTTCATCCAGGTGGACAGAACTTCTTCAATTACAGCTATTGCTCTATCAAGTGCCACCTTCCCGAGGGAGGGGAAGGGGGATAAATAAGTTCCCTCTTCCCTCAAGCCCAATCTGGAGACTCACAATAACAGGGAGTTATTGGAATTGACAAACATGGAACCCAACCCCTTAGCTAAATGAAACCAAGAGAAAACCAGGGAATGAAAGGAATTTGATGCTTGCCACTTCACCTCCTGAATCTTTCCAGATCCCCCCATCCCTTAGGAAAACACTTCTCATTCCTTAACTCTATAAGAATAGAGCATTAGCTAGGAGAAGAGAGAAGTATTCCCTAAAGAACAAGTGGCAAACATAGCATACTAGAATAGGAAGTATTCATTTTTCCCATATAGAAGAAAAGATGCACGTGACAACAAACAGGGACATCCATTTATAGCAAGAGCACGAAGGCCTCTACACCTGAGTAGTCACACTATGACAAGTCTTTGATCATTTGATTCCAACCAATACTACAACATGTTGGTCTTAAATGGCAATCTTTTGATGTTCTACCAATGTTTCCAAAAGGGGAAAAGGAGGGAGCATGCCATCATCACATCAATTTCTTAGAACCCAGAGCACCTGCATATTGATTTCTTCAGCTAAATGTCAATTTCCACAATAAGGATACCAAGTTAGGTTCCTCAATCGCAACATTATATCCATTTTAAACATCATACCCTACTCACCAACTATCATAACACCAGGTGGAAAATCCCATCGAACTTGAAAATCAATCCCCAAGGTTGATCTTGTATCTTGCTAGTCTCCATTCAAGCTTATCACCTTGTACTATGATGGCGAGGAAGACTTGGTACATGCCTAAAAAAACTAGCACTGTGCTAATTCATTGTTTACCATGCACCACCACTTTATTGCTTCATTTGAAAATGGAGCGTCGATTACTGGGCAAAAAGGCCTAATCAAATGATATAGATAGGTCTAACGAGGTTGAAAATCTCTGTCATATGTGGAATGGAGTCATGGACCAATAAGAACAAGCCACCTAAACTATCACGTCATCTTAGCAAAAGTCTAGGCACTGCAAAGAAAAGTCAATGCAAACCACAAGGCAACATCTCGCGCTTCCATGATCGCCATATCTAATAGTAGATAAACCTCGTGGAATAGTGGAACAGTCCCCAGATTGCACCATGTGGCACTCAATAATCTTCTCAACAGATAAAAAGCTAGAAAAAAGCTATGTGTTTCCTCCCCGCCCTTCTACAAGCCTCTCTAAGATCCACCACAAAGGTTCAGTGGACCGGTGGAATGCTAAAAAATTTGCCATGTAAGCATGCCAAGATCCACCACAATGGTTCTACAGTAGATTCTGGCAAAAGGTTCACCACCTGTCATCTCTTTCACAATTCCGCAGGCATCACTTACCCTATTATGATATTCACCATGGAACAATGAAAAATCAATTAGAAAAGACCACATATCAACAAATGATTCCATAGGCAAACATTTAAAATAGGACCTGAGCACGTGTGTTTAGAACAACATTGTCTAACTAGGAAAAGAGAGGCCAAATTTTTAATAAGGGGCTCAGGCCAAACCTTAAGCACATGACAATTTTATTGGTGCATGGGATGGTTTGGTAACTACGGGCCTAAGGGGCTAGTAGATGAACCAGGACCTAGACACAGAGTTATAACTTGGAGACCAGTAATTGGTGGCAAGCAGTCAACACAAGATTAGAACAACAGGTACCTTGACGCTTGCATAGGCCTTAGGGTTTTGGGTTTTAGACCTAAGAACAAGATTCAAAACATTTTCATACGTAAACCCTAGAAAAGAACTACTAGATTTGGAAAATGGAGCTGAGATGCAACAGGAAACCAAGAAAAAATTTCAAATTCCCAATAGAGGCTCTAGTTGGGGACGTTTGTTTGATAGAACAAAGCAAGAGCACATAAATCTTTGGAGGAGCAGACCATAGAACACAATTTTAGCCAAGAACCACCTAACCATAAAAGATCAAAACTTCAATTGCCCAATAGATCCTGGTGGCATTAGGCCACAAGAAACAAAGGACCAAAGCATTTTGTAACATCCCTTCTCATATTACTCGAATAAACTCAAGAATTTTCAAGGAAGTAAATAAAGATGGTAAATATGAGAGATAATTTTTTTTTTTAAATATCATTTGAATAAGCACAAGAAATAAAGTACAACTTTCTATATAATTTCAACCTTGAAATCATAACATAATCAAAGCTAAAATCATAGTGAAATCCTTTCATTTTACATTTCTAATACATAAAATGCACATGACTTAAAGAATAGTTTTTCCTCATAAATTTGACTATCATAAGCCATAACATGGAGTACACTACATCTAGAATGTTGATATATGTCTTCACAAGCCTTGGTGAGTCTTCTGATTCAGAGGGAGAGCATCATCTGAGTGCTTTACCTCCAACCACAGACCGGCGGTCCCCCGCACACCTTCCTTCCTGGAAGTGGCCCTACCCTTCATGAAGGGTATAGATATAAGGAACCAACAAGTTTTTGTCATCTAAGTCCTAGTGCTATGTCCTACATAACTTCAATCAACCATACAACTCTAGACCCCTTCTAGCTGAGTATGATCATACTGATTGGTCATGCCATCTAGACACACAATTTTGACTCGACTTAGAGATTATCTTCGCCCTATAATTTGGCTTTCAATATTTAGTAATTTTAGACACACACTTGTCTATACAGCAAACTCATTCTAGTCAAACTAATTTAGAAATAATCCTCAATCTAGGATATACATGCAATATATATGTTTAGGTAATTCTTGTTGGCAAGAGACACTGCTAGGCATGTCAGGTGTTGTCATTGATGGCAACTGAACCTATCTTACACGTCCGCATTGTATCATTTGATCATACTAGAAGTTAGATTGTAGACTTGTCTAAGTCCAGATAGACAAGAATAAAGCATATGACAGGGTTCAACATCTTGGTCCACATTTCTCTACAGGCAATCATAGTGTGCTACGAATTTGAGGGAATGTTAAGGGATGTTAGGGCTACCTAAATCCAAAGTTTTAGCCTCCGGTGATGAAGGGATTGAAAATTATAAGCATATGAGTATCAGGTTTTGGTTAGACAGTTCAGTCCGGTGAAGAACAAGCTAACTTGGTGTTTGATCCTTGTGCGGAATAAGAGAAGTGCTTGGTTGAGTAATTTATGAGATCTAGTGATATTGTCCAACATGTGTGGTGACTCGAATTCATAAGTTGTGGTCCGCATTGATATTTGTGCATGGATTCAACTGACAGAACAATGATCTTGAAAAATTTCTAAGTTTTCTTGAGGCTGATTGCAGTTGATGTAATTTTATGTTACGGATATATATGATCAATGGGTGCAAGCATTTTGAGGTATGGAAGTGTGAATATAAAGTGAGAGGTGCAAAGTATAGCAGTAACAAGTGCGAAGTAAAGAGATCTAGGGTTTGGATCATGGAAAAACAGTGAAATAGGGTAGTAGGAGATGAAGTGTGTAAAATCAGTATATTGAGCCTAACCAGAACTATAATCTTGCATTATTAGATGCTAGTATTCAATTTAAGTATTTCAGTGAACTCTTGTAATTGATCTTGTAGGTAGTGAGCCTCCTTTAAGTAGTGAGCTTTGGGTAGTGCGCCCAAAGGCATGTGCCTTCCCATTTTGTAATACTTTTAACAGAGTATAAAATCTTGTGGGTTAACCCCCACCGCAGTTTTTCCCTTAACCAGATTTCCATGTAAAAATCCTGGTGTTCATGTGTGATGATATTTTTATTGTTGTTCTTAAGTTCATGCTTCTTTCTTTTGAATGTATGTGGTAAATTAATAAAGGAACATAATAATAAGTTTTTCAGAACACCGACTCACCCCCCTCTCAGTGTTCCTTAATTTCAACAATTGGTATCAGAGCAAGGTTCCTTGGAAGAAGCTTATAAACTTGAGGAAGATCTGGGAAGGTGTTTCAATGGGTTCACTCAGGTATTCTGATAGCATCAATGAACAACTTAAAGTTGCTTTAGAAGATCTTGATCAGTCCATAGTAGAAGCCAAAGAAGTACAAGAGAATCTTAAAGATGTTGAGGATTTCATTTAGACTTTAAAAGTGCAACTGAGCACATCCATGGAAAAAAGGAGGGAGTTGCTTCAGTGGTTAGCAAATCAGAATGAAGACAATGGCATGGATGAGGCTCTAAAGGAGAAGACAAAGGAATGTGAGAAGCTAGCAAAGGAAGTTGTTCTCCTAAAACATGAGATGGAATTCGGGGTGATGAGGCTAACCAAGGAAATCAAGGAAAGGAAGAAAACTGAAGAAAACCTAAATTAGTCTCTGAAAGAAAGAATAGAAGATTCCTGCAAATTGGAGATAATAATTGGCCATCTAGAGTCTAATCTACAAGAAACCAGGTATAATGAGGAAAAACTTGAAAGGCAAATTGTTATTCTGAAACATGACCTAGAAGTTGCAAATGAATACAAAGAGAAGTTCAAGATAAGCTTAGCTAAACTTGAGGTGTTGCTTGATAGTTAGAAGAAGGCAGATGATAAGCATGGTCTGGGATATGAGAAAGGTGAAAGCTCTGGATCTAGTCAAAGAAATCCTGAAGGAAGAAATCTAAGAAGGAATCCTAGAAGGCCTTCGGTAAGACAAGCTAATGCTCAGAGGTATCCATCTTTCAATGGAAATTGTTTCAATTGCAATAAATTTGGTCATAGAGCTACTCAGGTGCAGAAGTAGAGTGAATCAAAGTGGTCCATCTTTCTCTAGTCAATGCTTCAATTGTAAAAGGTATGGTCATAGATCTAATGAATGCAGAAGTATGATGATGAACTACTCTAACAACAGAAGAAATATCAATTTTTTCAATGGCAATTGTTTTTCATGCAATAGATTTGGACACATGGCTAATCAGTACAAATCAAGAGGAAATCAAGTAAATGAGCAAAGAAATTTTGTGTGCTTTAATTGCAATAGATCCGATCATATTGTAAGATTCTGCAAAAGCAGGAATGATGATAGAAAAGGTCTGGTAAATAGAAACCAAAATGTGCAGAGAAAAGATAAAGGTAAGGGTAAAGTAGATGTGAATGAGATCTAGAATGAAATGAACAAAACATGGGTGAAGAAAGGTGAAATGAATGATGGTGATGGGTCCGTGCTAGAATCCGGTGCTAATAATGCCTCTGGGAATTGAAACAGGGGCTCTGGCTCAGGGGGAGCTGCATTGAAAATCTAATTCCCCGTGCCAGTAAGTGGGTCTCTAAATCTGGCACAATGAATGCAGATAAAGAAGCTTATTGGAGATTTGTTGAAGCAAATTCTGAAAGAAAAGAAGCTAATGTGATTGATTGCGGAGCAATTGAAGATTGATTGTATTCAGAAATAGTGTAACCGGATGAATTAGGGCAAAGCATTCATTACAATGATGAATTAGGTTTTGTAGAGCATAAAAGGTCATTCACTCAACATTTGAATCACTTTGCATCTGAAGAGAACTAGGAGAAGAGTGCTTGAGCTGAGATTTCAAATATTTAGAGTGTAAAAAGTGAATTCAACAACTAACCCTAACCGGTGAAACAAGGTATTATCTGTAAAGCTCTCTGAATTTGCAATCTCTGGATATGGCTACTTCGTTGGTGTTGACATCACCGAAAGGCCCTAAGCTAAATTCAAAAAACATCCACACCAATCTATAGAGGTTGATCTATTAGGTGCCTTTTCTAATGTTTTGCATGGTGTGTTGATCTATGAGGGGTGAGATTTATGGTCTTAAACCTAAATATAAGGCACTGCAAGACAAACATTTCATTTAGGTTATTGGGTTCTTGTCCTTCGATGAAGATGAGTGGGTCTGGTATGTACTGAGTCAGATGCATGCTGAATTCATGTGGTTGATGAAACCCTTTAAGATCACCAAGGATGCCATCAAGGCTATAACAGGATTGAACTCATCTGGTGGACTGTCGATACTAAAATCAATGAAGAATCAGACTGTAACTAAAGCTACCAGATCAAAATTTGATAAGAGGACAATGAAAATAAATGATATAACTGATCTGGATGTCAAATTTGCATCTATGGTGATTGGGTATAAGATATACCACTCCAGTAGGGAAAACTCTGTATCCGGTACAACCATTTATGCTGCCTATCAGATGTTAAGAGAAAATGCTGACTATGACCAGTGTGAGTTGCTGCAAAACCAGTTAATGGAGAATTTGAACAAGATCAAGAAGGACAAGAAGAATACATTCAAGTATGGTACGTTGGTATTGTGTTTGTTCTTCTATTTCATGAATGAATTACCTAGGAAGAAAATCCTGTGTTGGACTAGTGATAACCCTATTGCCATACAAATAAGAGAGCACTTGCACAATATTGGTGACTCCAATGCCCAAAGGACTACTCTTTGGGGATATTTCAAGAATTTTCAGAACATGATGCAATCAAGGGAAAGAATCCCTACATCTGTGGTAGAAAAGTACAAGGATACAATTTGTTTCATGGTGGAAATAGATCAATGGTTGATGGAAGCAGATGAACCAAGGACTATATGGATCATGCCCATGGGGTATAAAGTTGATGGACAAATACTGGAAATGTATGCTCAACACCTTCTGAGCAAACCAAAAGATACCTCAGTTGAGAGATTTGATACATATAGTGAACTTAGTGTGAAACTGCATGTTGAGCTCTGAAAACTTGAATCTAAAAGAAAGATCCAAAGGCAAGTTGAAATGTATGCAGAAAGTATTGGCATAACAAAAGAAGCTGCGAGACAAAATAGGGAAAGGATAGAGAAAGCTGAGAAGGAGAAGTAGGACAGGGAATAGGGAAGTGTTCCGGTAGAATCCTCTTCTAAGCCAAGGACTACTAGGAGTTATGGTTTAACCTCTAGTGCATCACCTTCTCCTATGGCAGAAAAATTTAAGGAAAAACCTACTGATAAGGAAGGAGAAAGGACAAAAGTAAAGGGCAAAAGGTCATATGTCAGTGTGGAGGAGGAGGATGAAGAAGAGACTGAGTCAAATGGTGAGGTTAAAGAGTTAAAGGCCTCAGGCACTAAAGCTGCTAAATTGTCTAAGGAGAACCCTCTGGAAGCACAAAATCAGAGAAAGCAGAAGCATCAAGGGTTGCCAAAAACAAGCCCTCCGAAAGTATAAGGGTAAGCAAAAAACAAAAGACTGAGACCCATGTTGAAAAATCCACCCTATCAGTTGAAGACATTGTGAATGTAGTAACTGTTCATGGGAATTTGAAGTCCATAAAATATTATGACAACTTTGATAATGCCAACAAGAAAATTTTGGAGGATGCTACTATTAAATACTTGAATACATTCAACAGAGCACTTGTGGAAATTCTATCAGAAATCCTAAAGAATCTAAGAGACATTCTGGAGATGAGAAAAGAAGTTGCTAAAGCAAAGGACTTGGAGCTAAGAGAACATGTGTTGTCCAGTCTGTGTCTGGTAATCTCTAGGAAGGAAGCAAATCAAATTTTTAAAGAAGTTAAAGATGAATTCAGAAGCAAGAAAAGGATGAATAAGCTAATGATTGGAGACATTGATGAAGTGGTCAAAGAAATAGAACAAATTTTGAGGAAAGCTCTGGACAAGAATAAGTTTTATGTGGTCACTGAAGAACCTGTTGATGCTGATGATACATTCATTCCAAATGATGAAGAGTTGAAGGAAGATGAGCAACAAGCTAAGGCAAATTATTTCTTTGCTTTGGAAGAGGAAATATTGAATAAAGAAGATGAAGAGATGGTGAAGGAAGATAATGTTGATGGTGCAGAGGATACTCAAATTCCTCTGGACCCATCTAGTGAAGAAAATACATAAATGAATATAAATGCTCCTATTGAAGGTGACTTTGAGAAGAATAAAGAGTAGAAAGCAGAAGAGGTTAAGGACAAGGAAGATCAAGAAGAAGAAACTGATGATGGAATTGATTCCTCCATTTCAGACATTGAGGAATTTGATAAAAATTATGATGATGCTGCTACTGAGGATACACAAAATCCTCCAAAAAAGAATGCATAAGATATTGTTGATGATGCAAAGAGAGCAGAAGCAGAGAAAAAGAATGAAAATGATAAGCAAGACAATGTGGTTGACTCCGGAAAGGGAGAAGATGCAGGCCCTAATGAGCATAAAACTAAAACATCATATTGGGCAAGAGACACTGCAGAAGCAGTGAAAGAGATTTTGGAGAAAGATAAACAAGTTGTAGAAGATCCAGATATAATACAAGGTCCAATCAATTTTGATGCTCTGTCACCAGTACAGAAGAGGAAGTTGGCCTCTTTTGCACAAGCTAAGGCCAGAGAGGAAATCTTGAAGTTCCATATAGAAGATAGTGAGTTGCTTGGTCTTGCATCTGGCATTTTGGAGAAAATCATGCCTTCATTTTAGAAGGATTCATCAGCATCCTCCTCTAGTCAGTTGAGAAGAAGATCAAGGACCTAGAGCTTAAATTGTCTAACATCTCTCAGTCCTATAGTCCCTTAACTGAGTCTGTAATAACTAAAAAATGTCAAGTAATGAGTTTGCTTGATGAATTGAGCAATTTGGAGAAGGAAAAGGTTAAATTTTTGGGTAAATTGGATGAACTCTGGGGACTGATTTCTCCTAAGTTAGAAACAATGTTCAATGCATTGACAGAAGCTCAAGCTACTGCTCTAACAAGTGATCCCACTAATCTACAGAAGGTAGAATCACAGGCATTTCTATTCAATGGTTGTATTTCAATTTTGGATAACATGAAGAAAAGTTGGGACAGTGAATTGGCACTGTTGAAAAATATTTTTGGTGATGTGCTTAAGTTCATGTAGACAAGACATAAGGATTGTTTGTATATATACACCCATGTACATAGAATTTTTGCATGAATTTTCGTATACGGATCTCAGCCTTTGCCATTGATATCAAAAGGGGGAGAGGAAAGCAATGAAAAATGAGGAATTCATCAAAGGGGGAGCATTGGAAATCACAAGTGTACATAGTAAGGGAGAGTTGTTCTAACACTTAGTCATTTTTCACTAAGTGTTGCCATCAATGCCAAAGGGGGAGATTATTGGCAAGAGACACTACTAGGCATGTCAAGTGTTGTCATTGATGGCAACTAAACCTATATTACATATTCTCATTGTATCATTTGATCATACCGGAAGTCAGATTGTAGACTTGTCTAAGTCCAGATAGACAGGAACATTGCATATGACAGGGTTTAACATCTTGGTCCACATTTCTCTATAGGTAATCATATTGTGTTACAGATCTAAGGGAATGTTAAGGGATGTTAGGGCTACCTAAATCCAAAGTTTTAGCCTTCGGTGATGAAGGGATTGAAAGTTACAAGCATATGAGTATTGGGTTTTGGTTAGACAGTTCAATCCGGTGAAGAATAGGCTGATTTGGTGTTTGATCATTGTGCGGATTAAGAGAAGTGGTTGGTTGAGTAATTTATGAGATCCAATGATATTGGCCGACATGTGTGGTGACTCAAATTCATAAGTTGTGGTCTGCATTGATATTTGTGCATGGATTCAACCGACAAAATAGTGATCTTGAAAAGTTTCTAAATTTTCTTGAGGCTGACTGTAGTTGATGTAATTTCATGTTGTGGATATATATGATCGATGGGTGCGAGCATTTTGAGGTATGAAAGTGCAAATATAAAATAAGAAGTGTGAAGTGTAGCAATAACAAGTGCGAAGCGAAGAGATCTAGGGTTCAGATCATGGCAGAACAGTGAAATAGGGCAGTAAGAGATGAAGTGTGTAAAGTCAATATATTGAGCCTAACCAGAACTGTAATCTTGCATTGTTAGATGCTATTCTTCAGTTCAAGTATTTTAGTGAACTCTTGTAATTGATCTTGTAGGCAGTGAGCCTTCTTTGAATAGTGAGCTCTGGGTAGTGCGCCCAAAGGCACGTGCCTTCCCATTTTGTAATACTTTTAACAGAGTATAAAATCTTGTGGGTTAACCCCCACCGTGGTTTTTCCCTTAACCAGGTTTCCACATAAAAATCCTGGTGTTCATGTGTGATGATCTTTTTATTACTGTTCTTAAGTTCATGCTTCTTTCTTTTGAATGTATGTGGTAAATTAATAAAGGAACATAATAATAAGTTTTGCAGAACACTGATTCACCGCCCCTCTCAGTGTTCCTTAATTTCAACAATTCTAACCTTTTGAGAGATTCCTTCCTTGCATACTTGCAATTTCTATATTCTATGACCTTCTATCTCTCTTCCCTCTGACTCAAATATAAAACATCTTTGGTGTATGAAAACAAGTTTTGACTCTACCTTAGAATAACTTAAATTTGATAAAGTACTACTAATACTCTTCTTGTCTTGCTCTAAAGTTTTCTTGACCTTTCACTATTGACCAATATGGTTTTCTCAACTTTTCACTATCGACCAATATGGTTTTCTCAACTTGTCACTGTCGATCAATATATATAAATATAAACAACGTCACATTTGACATAAGAGTTATAGGTTTCCGAAATCCTTCTAGGGTTTAACTTCTCTAACCCAATATGTGGAAAAATTAAACATCCTTGTTTTCCATAGATATTAACATAAATATAATAAAAAATGTAATCACTTACCACCAGTCTCCTCTAGACCAATTGGCCTTGTTGAATCCTCTTTCACAAAACATGACTATGTTTTCTATACACATAGGACTAAAATAAGTTCTATTGAACATATACTAAGAAAACTATATCTGCCCATCTCCTACTATGCATAAATCCTTGAGATCATTTAACAATTTCAATCTTGAACATGGGAGAGGTTCAATATGTCTCCTATCATACTCTTTCTTAACATAAGTAATTATTGCTAATGAAAAGGTTAACTAGGTTCCACTTCTTGGTTCACCTATTCTTCCTGGATTTGTATTATGATACATGGCAAGAATTATATTTCTCCTAAGGAAATCTATATCTATGTTGTCACATCATCTCTTTAATACCATAATGGCATAATCTCATCAAAATCTCCATTTGGAAGGTAGTAGATATATGCTTCCAAAAGCATGGTTATATATGTGGATCTATCATAATCCTCAAAAAAAGATATTCATTTAAGACTTAATCAATCCTTGAAATTTTTGAGTTTATAATATAATTATAGACCATATTAGACTCCTCAAGTCAACTAACTTTCACTAAAGAAAGAGATAAGAACTAGTGATTATATGCTTCAAAAGGCAAGAATAGATCTATGGACTATCCATAGTCTTCATCATAGCTTTATGGTTTAGATTCTATTTTCATAGATTCTCTTTTCTTGTTTAGAATCTAAGTATTAGTAATATAATAATTCATCATGGGTGTAGTACCCTCTAGCCTTCAATGGCATGAGAGAAGTTATGACTATGTTTCAATGGCTCTAAATTTATACAAAGATAAACAAGCTAAATCTACGCATACCAATCATCTTGAGATACAAGCCTATCTCAATCAAATCTTGATTTCTACAATAGAACTCTACAATCGGCTTCCAAGAAAATAATTAGCTAACTCACCCAGTTGAGATATAACACAATGGTTATCATAAGATCTTAGAATCTCATATATTCATCATTGATAAACTCATTACAGATATTGAGTCGGTCTTTTCTTTCAATCGATGCATATTTGTTTAATTTAGTGCACAGAGTGCCTTGAGCATGGCCAAGGTTTGTTATAAGTTTCATTGGTAATATCAATACATAGAGATACTCTTCTATTATCAGTCATATAATACAGATATTTCTAATGCCATCAGCCATAGGAACATAGCAATGTTCTAAGTAAGTCAGCTTCTTATTAACAACCATCAGGGTTGAATTTATAAAAGAAAGATTTCTCTAATTAAGATAAGGGTTTTGAGAGGAAGAAGGAACTTGTGTGATATACCAATCTTTTCTCCCTTTCTTGAGATCACAACAATTGAAGTCTTTTATGCTATCCTCAGCAGCATACTCCATGAACCTCTTGCACATTGGCATTCTGTGTTTATCACAGACTTTATATTTCTCTTCCACATTTTACATACATGTCTACCAGAGCATTGCAATAATATCATACAAAAATTGTCCTTCCATTATGCTTTGATAGGTGTCATTTCTTTAAGGCAATATGTCAAACAACTTCCATGCATTGGCAATGCTTCCTCACTTTACTACGTCTGTCTACAATGGCATTCGAAGTCATCAAAACATTTTCAACAACACTATTATGTGCACATATTGCAATCATTGGAGTCTACAAGACCACATTTCTTCTAGACATTTTGCTAGATGATTCATGCACCATTACATTCCATGAGATTACATCTCTTTGCAACACTTTGAAAAATAGTTTACAGGCTTTGTCTATGCTTCATCATTTTGCATACATTACAGTCAAGGTGACGACAACTACCACAAATTACTTTTGAATCATGCTTTGAGGGGCATCCATACCTTGCTCGAAAGGTCTCATTTTCACATGAGTTACGACAAAAATGCTGGTAAAGGTCGTGTAGTCTGGTTTATACTAGAAAATTACATTTATTTGAAAGTTCTTAAGACCCTTTCAACAGAATTGTTTTGTACACATTCTTCAATCACTACGTTCCATGAGAGCACACTTCTTTGAAGGCATTTGGCCAGAAAACACTTATGCCATTTTCAAATACTCATACTAGTATACTAGTGCACCTCCGACTATAATATATGGACAAAATTTCTCATTCCATTATTTTTCCAATGGACGTTTCACCTCTGGATAAGTTTTCTATCTGCTATCATCACTGTGCTATGCTCTTCTCTAAACAAAGTTGCTCCTTTTTCCAGAGATAACTAAAAACTATCCTATCAACTCATCTAGACTCTTCATAACCATCCCTCTCCATAACCATGCAGGCTCTCCATAACTTTGCCTATTCTCATGTGATAATGGCATGCATAGTGGGTCATGCAACTGCCAAAAAGACCACTTTTATTTTTGTTATAAAGCTTCTTTAGTATATCCTCCCTAACTTCGACGATAAATCTTTTTTTAAAAGGCTCTCTCCTCTTTATTACTATGGAACTTATGGCAGAAAAGGTGCCGATCAAGTCTCACCCTTGATGAGCATGCATTGATAGAGTTTAATGTCTTTAAGGACTACTCCACGAGTTGGATAACTCCTCTTTTTATCCATTGAGGAAGTTACAGGTTAAGAAACCATGAGGGCAAGTGGTGCTTAACATAATGACCACATAAAACCACTAGCAACCTCACAACAACCATTCTAAATATTTATGTAGGATAAATTAAAAACATAAATAATATTAATCAATAAGGATACTAATAATGTAACGTAAACTTACATATAAGAAGTGATTGGGTCGAGATATTCTCCTCGTCACGTACAAAAGAAAAACACATCGATTCTAATTAGATGAAATATGGAATTCAATGTCTAAAATACTAACAAGAAACATATTATCAATTATACCAATTACGCCATTGAGGTCACAAACATAAAGTTGTTTATGACATAAAGAACGGTGTGTTGGACTAAAAGTCGTCTTAGTCGCAAAACAACTAACATACAACCATGATGATGTCGCTTTCCCCAAAACAACTAGGTTGACGTTAAACACCACTAAAAATACTCTAAATGACATCGACAACTTGTCGAGTCGAGAAATAAACTTAGATGAAAAGGGTCGAGTAGTACTTACTTGACTCAACTAGGTTCACCATTTTGCACCAACACAAGATTGTTAGATTTAGAACATACAACTGAGAGCGGGGGGGTGAATCAGTTGTCTAAAACTTTCTTACAATTAATCACTTAAATCCTTTTCTTAATTCAATAGCATAATAACAAATCAGTCATGGAAACATAATGCAATAATTCAAGAGCAGAAACACATTAACATATATGACACCAAGATTTTTAACGTGGAAAACCTGGTTAAGGGAAAAACCACGGGGTGACTAACCCAAGCTTGTATTCTCTGTTAAAAGAATAGAAAGAACAAAATGGCACATGCCAATTAGGGCTCATTGCCCGAGCACATTGCTCACAAGAGGCCCATTGCCTACAGGAGACACACTGTCTACAGAATAATAAGTATTACATACTTGAACTGAAGAATAGCATATTCACCATGCTTGAGTTAGTTTCATTTAAGCCCAATACTTATGCTCTGCCTTTCACTTTGCTCCTCTCTACCACACACTCATCTCCACAAGATCCCTTTGAAATGACTTTACAACTCCTTATTTATACAAGACATTGACTTAGGGATAATCATCCAAGCTGGCATACATTACAGAGCAAATACATAAATACAACATGACTAATTACAAAAAGACTTCACATGGATTAACACACTGTCGGCCACACAGATCTGAGACTTCAATCTTCCTTTAGGAACATGCCCTTCTTCATAGAACATCTTCAAGATCATCCACAGGATGTGTAACTCATCTGGTCGGCCAGACTTAGGAAGAACATCACCATCCGGAAGTAATTCTTTAATTACGAGCTCAATCTTCAATGCGGACCACCAACACAAATTGGACACAATCCAAACACCTCCACAAGCTTGCCTAAATCACCAAGAACATCCATACCACTTCTGCTTACTGAAATCATTCTCTCCTTCATCCGGAACCTCAAGAACACAGTCTGTCATCACTATCATATTGGAATAGATGCTTGCGAACCTCCAGACCACGAACTAATTAAGTTGTCAATTCATATTGACTTCCTAAACACTCCACCAAATCCGTAGAACAATATATTGCATTTCTGGATCTCATCGGACCTATCTGTGTCACTCTATCACCTCTGAACATCTGCCAGAACCGGTTTTACTTAAGTGGCCATAACTTCTTTAGATCTTCATGTGGACCTCTGAAATCTTTACTGGATCATCTTAAGACACATATCTACAAATATTTTGATGCGTATCCTCTGATCTTCATCTTAGCTGGGATCTTTACCTCACTGTCTTCACTGTTCTTCTCTGTTCCTGATAGGACTAATTTTCTCAATATCATCAGCATATAGCTCATCCAATCCTTATCATCAATGCAACAGGATTATGTTGACATCAATGACAACACCAGTTAGGCCCATACTTGTAACAAAGACTTATGATGGTGACAAACTATTCTTTTCCTTATATTTATTCCCTTCTCTCTAATGATGCTCTCCCTCACTTTCTCAGAGGGGCGGAAACTTGTTCCATGAATGCAACTTGCAATCAACAACTTGAGATTAGTGTATCAATAATTATTTCATAATCCTTATGAAATCATAACATCTTGACAACTTATAAACACATGTCAATTATAGTCAAATAAACATATTCATGAAAACATTGATTTTTCAAGACATTTTTACTAAATGTCAAATCATTGAATTATGTGTAATCATCTACTAATTACTTCAAAAGTAAAAAGTAAAATAGATTCAAAGTTAGGGATGTAACACATTCCTCTATCAAAGATCCTACTTTCCAACACTTGCCTTAGGCCTGGTCGGGAAACATCACTGTAATTCATTTGGTTGCACATATAGCCATTGATATTTTTCACCACATGCTTGAATTTGGAAATCGCAAAGTCTCTTGTACTGATTTGAAACTTGCGACCAAACTTCCATTTAAAAATACCATCAATCCCAATATGTGCACCAAATGCATCAAACATGTCAAATTCAAAATCAATGTGACACCATATGTCATTAATTCCATCTTTATATATCATTAGATAACCCTTTGGCTCAGCTGGGAAATTAAAATGTTCATAACGCATTTGGCAAATATCATTACAAACATAAGCCTCATCACTTGTAATTAACCCAAACCTAAAACACTCATAAGTGACATCCTCTTGGAATAATTCAGCATGTATCAACTCTGGCTCATCAAAACCATGATGCAGCCCCAAGTCTGATAGGTTAGGCTGATCAAAAGTAAAGGGATGAACTACACCAATCGAGTGGTCATCTGAATCTTGGCCTTCATATGATGAACAATAATGCTCATATGCAGACATCCCTCTAACCTGTGTTGACATAAACTTTAAATCAGTCATATCTAGTAGCCTATTGACACTGTTATGTACTCTTGTGTTGAGCATAAAAGATTTAGCTCCCCATAGAGTTAGATCTTTGTTTGAGCATAGACCATGATTAGAATACTCCACTTGCATCATGGATTGATCTCCCTTAAACTTTTCAACTTCTTCATATTCCTGGTCTTCTGTAACAATGGGATTAATTATGCTCTAGTTAGGATTATCATTTCTCATCTTTGGTGAATCAGGAGGCTCATCATAGAGGGGGTTTTGCCTCATATTCATTTTTGCCATAGAAGTTTCCCCCATTTCAACATGAGGATCTAAATCCCTCTCAGCATCAATGTATTCCAAGTCATCATAATCGTTGAAATCTTGAACATTCAAACATACTCTCATTATCATTTGTCACACTAACACTCAGCCTTTTAGACTTACATTCTGACCATTCACCTAGGCATGTAACTTTCTCATCATTAGACAAATTTTCTTCCTCATAGTCTCTCATACCCACACATTCATTGACTGAGGCAATGCATTCTGATTCCATTTTGTGAGTACCCATTATAATATCAAAGGAGTGATCACTTACACTGTTATCACAATTATCATAACAAAGAGAAACCTCTGCTATAGAATCCTATTTCAACACTTCAAATAACATGTTTGTACACTCTTCTTTCATATCATCTACTGTGTGAGACACTTCACCATATTGAATACGCGGACCCTTCTCCATTACCAGACTAGCTAGTTTGCAATGAGGAGTGAACCCATATATATTCCTTTGTCCATTGTGTCCCATCTCTGGAATATTACAGCCACAACTTTCACAAATATGACCAATGAATTGATTATGAGCATCATCCATAACCTCCTTGTTCCTATGTTGAATGCTTTCTTTATTTTCATGCATGGCAATCAGATCATTATTTCTTAAATGACTAAATGAAAAGTCACCTGAAAGATCAGGGTCTTTGCAATCCTATAGATAATGTTGTCATTTGATCCACATTTGTTATTTATGAGAGTTGTTGCAATAAAGTCAATATTTAAAAATCCATACTCTCTCACCCTCATATGCTTCAAGTTGTTCTGAATAAGAAAATAAGAATTTATAGGATTTCAGTGACCTAATGGGAGATTACGGGGTTGATGCAGAAGATGTTGTCATGAAGTTATTTGTTCAATCTCTAAAAGGAGATGCAAGGGATTGGTTTTTAGATTTGTCCATGCATTACATTTCTTCATGGCAATATTTTATAATAGCTTTTTATTGATCAATTTGGTAAGAGGGTTAATGTAAGTTCATTGATCAGTAAACTTGTTCATATTCAAAAGGCTGAAGAGGAGCTGGTTCCAGCTTTTAATCTAAGGTTTTCAAAGACAATAAGAGATATCCCAGAGGACATCAAGCCAAATGATGCAATGTGTTTGGTTATATACTTGGGTGCATTCAATGAAGAGATGAGTTATTTATTGAGAGATAATACAAATAGAAGAATGATGATACAAATAGAAGAAGGGCCACATCAGAGGTAGTCTCTTGGTATCCTTGACCTTACAAGAGTATCAAGGGTCATCCAAGGAGGCCTAAACAACACATAACACATCATGGGGGAAACACAACATAGAGGTAAAGGGTTAGAAATACTTACCTGTAGGGACAACCGAACTAGCGCACATCATCGATTAAGTCATCGTCTTCCCAATCTCGAATGCTAGAGGAAATAGGTACATAAGATACCATAGCCCAACTTTTGTTCTTGTCTTCAAATTGTTCATTCTTAATCTCTTCTTGGTTTGATTTAGTGTTGGGTGAAATTTTTTCTTGTTGAGGTTCATTAGTACACTTATTCACTATCCTCTTAGGAGGTGGAAGAAGTGATTTGTTTTGAGTGATCTCAGTATCCATCCATAAGGGCTTTAATGTAAGATAACTTTTCTCCTCCACTAGTGCTCATCTTTTGAAGAAAGAGAATAGGAACAAGGGGAAACCACATTGTTGTGAGGTTAATTATTAATGTTTGTATCTTTAGTGATGCTCAAAGAATATGCAACCAAAGGAGAGGTGGTTAATGTTTTTAAATCCTTAGTGATATCTAAATGACTTGGATATTCAATCAAAGGAGGGAGATTAAGGTTCTTCTCTTCCTTAGTGATATCCAAGGTGTGTGAATGATCAAATAAAGGAGGAAGATCGATGGGATGATCCATAGAGGTTTCATGCATTATGGTAGGGATAGGATTTTGTCATGCCCACATTTTCCTTGTGGTCACAACACACATCGCACGTGTCATAGCCACATCTGTCATGTGGTTATGACACGAGATATGAAAAACTTTTCTCACACTGTCCTAAAAACCCCTTTCGCATGCGTATGCATGCTCAACGGTGTTCTCTCATGGCGAAACACTATACTCATCGGCGGAATACAAGTACAATGGCGTGCAACCAGAAGCATATAGATCAACAAGAGGGTCTATACAACGCTGCTAACGTCATTGCAAGAGTGAGATTACCAAAGTTCTTAAATCGATTCCTCGGCAATGTTCGGTAGCAGAATGCCTTACGGCGTTAGTGGGAATTACGCTGCACTCATTTACGCCCGTGGTTCGCTGATAGAGGAACCACTCCCCACGACGCCTTGTTCCGACTAAACCGGCTAGTGATCTCCCTATTTAGTCATTTTTCAGCCAGGCACGGTTGTCTGTCTCCTCTCTTGTTCCCTGAAACATACTCCTCCTATGACTTAGCATTTTCAACAAGGCGGTTTGGTTGCCCTCTCTTCCCTTTCCACAAGTTCTTAAGTTGGATTATATCTTTATTGCCCTTACCTTAACTATCTCTTAGTTCATTTAGTGTGTTTATATTTCGGTCTCTCTCTCTCTTTCATTTTCTATACTTTCTTTATGTGCATCCTGTCCTTTCTTCGTGATTTACGTCAATCAGGGTTATTACTGCAGCTATTGTTGATATTAAACCTAATTTCAGGATGATCTCGGTAACAAAGGCTGGTTTACTATTTCGCTGGACTCGGTCTCCTAATCTTCCTCGATCTAGGTTCCTCCTCTTCGTAAATACTTAGTCAACTTGTTCCTAAGCACAATTGACAGAAGGGTCCGTCAACTTAGTTCTCTTATCCCGTGTGAGAAAGGTCGCGCATTTTCTCCTCTGTGTTTTCCAATGTTAGTTTTTCCTTCTTCGGAACCTCTTACAGGTTTACATATGAGATCGTTTGCTACAGTTGAGATTAATATGGCCACATGAATAGTTAGTGGTGGCTTCATAAGTTTATTTCCAGTGTTCTTTTGAGCAAGAGTTGTGTAATTTTCCTCTTCATTTTCCGGGTGATTAATAGTACGTTAACAGTTAAAACTTTCGAGAAACTCTTTCCTGAGTATCACTGAATATTCCTAAATTCTCTTTACATTATAATTTTATTTTCTCTTGTTTAGAATTACTGTTGTTACTGTTACTCTTAATTACGATTCATACACTGATTGTGACCCGTATAACGTTGTAAATAGATGTAGGAGGCTCTCCACTTTATAAAACCCTGATCCTGGAAATATCACTTCTTTGGTTGTTGTGTTCAACTCTTAATAAAAAAAAACTAACTGTGAACATATAATTTGTTATTTTATTTTTATATATCCAGGAGCCATATTTTATTAAGATTTAAAATGAGGGTCCACTAAAATGGCTCATAAAACTCTTTTCATAATTCTATATATATATAAATATATATATTTTATTGTCCATGTATTGACGAACTTGTTCTTTTAGTTAATTAATAAACTCCACGTAATCTTTTTATATATAAATAGATATAGAAATATATATATATATATATATATATATTATTTCATATTAAATTGCTATATACATAGGCATATATAGTATCTATATATGCCTATATAAATGGCAACTTAATATGTGCTAATTCAAATAAAATCCAACCTATGTGTTAGGGCCCAAAGCCCTAACACTTAACCCCATTTTTTTTTTTTGTTTTATTTTCCAGACAGCGGAGGAGATGGGCGGCGGTGGCCGCAGCCAGCGGAGGAGCAGGGTCTGCGGTGGCCGCAACCAGCGGAGAACCGCAGCAGAGGAGGCGCGGATGTGGGTTTAAGCCACAGGCCGCGGCAATAATGGCCGCGCTGAGCGGCGCTTGGGAAGCGGGGGTCTCGGTGGAGGGGGTAGGCCTGTATTGGCCGCGGGAGTCATAAGGGGAAGGGGGGGATGTGGAGTGGGGCGGAGCCCCACCCACATCCCACGATGTGGGGTGTGGGTGGGGCTCCGCCCCACTCCACACCTCCATTTATAACTAAGGCCTGCGGTGGGGATTTCTCCCCACCGCCCACCCATTAAAAAAAAATGCGACTGTGTTTTTGTTATCCGCGGCTTCACTTCCACTTCGACAGTTATTTCTTATGGTGTTTTTTTTTTGTTGCTAATATATAATATATAATATATATATATATATATATATATTTTTATTCATATATATATATATATATACACCAAATTTCAGTCTCATAAGAACACAATTTATTCAGTACTGATAATTAATTAAACTGATATATGTATATATATTTATATATATATATATAAATATATAGATATATATTTATGTATATATATACATATATTCTTATATGTATATATCTAATTCACAATTCTCTCAAATTCACTACTTTATTCATTTTCTCCAAATCAACCTTTTATAATGATAATGTCATAACAATTATATATAAATATATATATATATATATATATATATATATATATATATATATATATACATATATATCCCAATTTCACTTAAGTGATAGAAATGGTAACTAGCTATTCCCTTATTCTAAGTATAATTTTCCATTTTCATAAACATTTAAGACTTCGTAAATTTACAAACAGATTATATATTTACATACTAGATTTCCTCTAATCCTTCTAATTAACAGAATCCATGAGAATAGCTCAACTATTTAAAACTGTCTTTTCCATTTTAACATTGAACTATAAGAAAATTAGCATTTCAATTAGTGAAGCAATTCCAAACTTTCAAATGTAAACAACTCAGATTAAATTGCAAAAACGAACTTGTTTCTTTCAGTAATACTTGAAACACAAAAATTGCTATTGAACAAAGTTTGCAAACATCAACTTAAAATTTAAGCACATTCATATTACAGTTTCTCAATCATGATTACCAACTTCCCAGATATGAACTTTCTCCTCCCAAACAGTATACCACTGAAACTTATGACAACCAATAAAAGTCCAATAATAACAAGATCAGGGAGGTGATTTTATTCACTCCCAGAATATCATTAATTTACAACAATAACAAGAGAGGTGTTCTCTCTTCGTCTCTATGAAATGAACCAGGCCTAATTCTCATGACAAGAAGATGAACTGTTTCTTCATAAATAGCCAACCAGAAGCTCCAAGAGAAAAACCTGCGTATCAAAGACAAACAAAGAAGAAAATACCACTTGTCTAGCTCTCCTCCCTACCGTAGACCCACAAGAGGGTCACCCCCGAGCTAGGGAGACCATACTCACACCTGGGTACTCAAACACTCCACTTCACAACAGAAACAACAACAATCCCAAAGCACACCTACACCCGTGGCTATTTTACACAATACGGAAACTCAACTACAGTGAGTTTCATAGGGGGCAGGAGAGTGGATACACTCGACTCCAGAGTGTCACCCTGACAGATAAATGAACTCATATAAATTTCTCTTGGTCTCAACCAAGTGTGATCACAAGTTGTAAGAAATCTGTATATGACTCTCAAGTCAAAAATACAGTCACAGATACATGCCCTCAAGGCTTTCAACATCCCAAAAGATGGAACAGGTATGCACCCGAGGAGGATCTCTCCTCCCCTACCCCAAACTTGATGAGCATTTCTCCCAAGTGGGAGACGCTCTGTCAAACACCCGACAAGAACCCCACAGAAAACAAATTTAAACACATATTTCACACACATTTCATACACATTTCAGTTCTACCAAAACAAAGGTAAAATTCAGACCAACCTTGCAAAGCCCTCCTGGAATGAAGTTGTTGCAGAGTCCACAGAATTCACTTTCCAGCTTAGCCACCAACTCCCTCTCTCTTCTCTATCTTCCAAACTGACTTCTCTATTTTTGGTAAGGCCAAAAAGAAAGATTTTCCCCAAAATTCAACTAACTCCCTCTCATCCCAAAATTTGAAAATAAATAACCCAAAATCCTCTTTCTTTCTAATTTTGAGAAATGGGGAAGTGACACTTGTCACCTCCTCACCCTTCCCAAAAATCACTATTCTGTCCAGGTGGCTTATGTCACTCTCCATTCCCAAGGGTACTCCTTATTCCTTTCATGTGACTCCACTTTCTCATGGGAAAAATAAAAAAAAAAGAGTTAAATGAGAACAAGACAGGTGACCCATGCCTCTTTCTCCTTTCTTCACATGGGTGTCCCCATAGTACATGGGGGAATCTTACTAAAGAAGAGGTAACTTTTACTAATGGATGGCATCTCTTATCTAGGGGAAAGTAGAGGGGATGGGTTGAGTGTTGGTACAACCCATCATGTCCCCTCCTACCTCTAATTTTCGCCACTTAACTTCAGGGGAAGGTTAAGTTGACTAGATGGAGGTTATTCAAGGGTTACCCATGTCAAATGGGCCCCTGGACCCATGGGGTAGAACCCAGGGTCAATTTTAACCCATACAAGACACCCCAGGTCAAGGTAAAGCACAAGAAAAAGGGCCTCATAATTTAAAGAAAAAAGAAATAGAAATTTCAAATTCAATCTCTTAACAACACTTACTTATAAAAATAATGTTACATGAGGGTAACCTAACCCACTCGACCATACGAAAGACCACATTACATCATGACATCAAACACAAAGAGATCTTGGTTCTTCGTGGAACCAGATCGGCTTAACAGGGAATAACAATTAACAAGGTGTGGAATGATCTCCGAAATCTGTGGTTTGATTAGTAGTCCCTGCACACTCAATTACAAGATCAGTAACCACAAAAATTCATCATAGCCGAAGCAACTTAAATAACACATGCATTCTCATGCCTTAGTACAATTTAACATAATTAAAAATCATATAACAGTACAATTTAACATAATTAAAAATCATATTACAATTTTCCATCATCTCTAATTCATTTCTCTGAAAAGTAACTTATCCAAACATCACCCAATTAGTTTTTCCGAAAACATAATAAAGTTACATAGTCTGACAAATTTCGGGAACTGCTATCCCACAAATATGAAAGTAACAATAACAGTACTGTAAATAGTCATGACAACAGTAGTAAAAAGGGCGGTCCTCACATCCTCTCCCCCTAAGACGGTACTTCCTCCTGGAAGTCGTCAAAAAGGTGAGGATACAGGGTCTTCAATCTCTCTGCATCTTCCCATGTAGCAGTGACTTCGTCGTATAAGTCCCATTGGACTCTAACCTGGTCCAGCTCTCGACCTCGAAGGGCCAGCGTCCGACGAGCCAATATGCGAATTGGCTCCAACGCCAGTTGTCCGTCTGCCTCTACCTGAAGAGCACTCCAATCCAACACATGAGATAAGTCAGAAATATATTGACGTAAAACTGATACATGAAATACATCGTGGATACGTGACAGGCTAGGTGGCAAGGCTAGACGATAGGCTACTGGTCCTATCCGCTCCAAGATTTCGAAAGGTCCTACAAATCGAGGTGCGAGTTTAGAGCCTTTTCCGTAACGGATTGGACTTTTGTGCGGCCGCACTCTCAAAAATACTCTTTCCCCCACAGAGAAGCTTCGGTCTGTCCTTTTTGCATCGGCATACTTTTTCTGCCTGTCCTGTGCTTCCAGAAGCCTTTGTCTTATCTGTTTAACTTGCAATTCCATATTCTGAACTATCTCTGGGCCGATGACTGTTCTGTCCTCTATACGATCCCAACTCAAAGGTGTTCTGCATGGTCTGCCATATAATGCCTGGAAAGGAGGCATACCCAACGAGCTATGATGCCCATTATTGTAAGCGAATTCAACTAGATACAGGTACTCCTCCCATCTAGACTGGTGGTCCATCACATACATGCGAAGCATGTCTTCTAACACCTGGTTAACTCTCTCTGTTTGTCCATCGGTTTCCGGATGATATGCAGAACTGAAGTTGAGCTGTGTGCCCAACGCCTGATGTAAGGCTTTCCAGAACGATGAAGTGAATACGGAGTCTCTGTCAGATATAATGCGGCGAGGTACTCCATGAAGTCTAACAATCTGATCAAGAAACACCTTTGCCACTGATGGTGCATTGTACGTTGTACATATTGGTGAAAAATGCGCCACTTTGGTCAGCTTGTCAACTGTCACCATAATAGCATCATGGCGACGTGATGACCTAGGTAGACCAACGATAAAATCCATAGAAATGGTATCCCATTTCCATTCAGGTATCTCGTGAGGGTACAATAGTCCCGCTGGATGCTGATGTTCGGCCTTGACCCTCTGACATTCCAGGCAACGAGCAACAAATTCAGCAATGTCACGCCTCATCCCAGCCCAATGATAAAGCTGTCGTAAATCAGCATGCATCTTCTTCACTCCTGGGTGTGCTGCGTAGGGTGCTCTATGAGCCTCTGATAGGATTACTGTACGAAGATTACCCGCATGGGGTACATAGATGCGTTGCCGATGTCGAAGCATTCCATCAGAATCAAGGGTATATCCTGTAAATTTGCCCTCAAGGGCCTTCTGATTTAGTACTGCCTGCTGCACTTCAAGAAACCATTCATCCTCCGGCAGATGCTGTAAGATGCGATCCTTCAAGTCCATCTTCAAGGTCAGAGTCTGGATCTCGTGGCGTCTTCGACTCAAAGCATCAGCGACCACGTTCTCCTTCCCTTTTATATAATGGACATCGAAGTCATATTCGCATAGGAATTCCATCCAACGCCGTTGGCGGGCGTTCAAATTAGGCTGTGTAAAAATATACTGCAAACTATGATGGTCTGAATGGAGTTCAAAGCGTCGCCCTAAGAGAAAGTGTCTCCAGCGAACCAAGGCATGAACAACAGCTGCAAGCTCTAAGTCGTGCGTAGGATAGTTTAACTCATGTGTCTTTAGTTTCCGCGATTCGTATGCGATCGCTCGTCCATCCTGCATAAGCACGGCTCCCAAACCTTCTAATGATGCATCCGTGCAAACTACAAACTCTTCCGAAGGATCTGGAACTGCTAAAATAGGAGCGCTCGTAAGACGCTCCTTGAGGACTCCAAAAGCCTTTTCACACTGCTCGGTCCAAGTGAAACCCTTCCCTTTTCGCTGAAGGGAAGTAATGGGATGTGCTATCCTGGAGAAACCTTCGACAAACCGACGATAATACCCAGCTAACCCCATAAAGCTTCTGACCTCTGTCACGTTCGTGGGTGCCGGCCACTCCTGGATTGCTCTAATTTTAGATGGATCTACGGAGATGCCATCGCCTGATAAAATGTGTCCCAAATACTGCACCTCTGTCCTGAAGAAGGCACACTTCGTCAAGTTGCCATAAAGTTGCTGCTCTCATAATTTCTGCAAAACTTGACGCAAGTGCTCTACATGCTCCTCCTCAGTCCGTGAATAAATCAGAATGTCATCTAGGAATATGATCACGAACCGGTCTAGGTATGTACGGAACACCCCGTTCATGAGACTCATGAATACTGCAGGAGCGTTCGTCAACCCAAAAGGTACCACTGTGAATTCATAATGGCCATATCTGGTTCGAAAAGCAGTTTTATGAATATCTGACTCCGTGATGCGCAATTGATGATACCCAGATTTTAGATCGATTTTCGAGAACACTCTGGCTCCCTGCATCTGATCAAAAAGGTCGTCAATCCTAGGTAGAGGATAACGATTCTTCACCGTCACCTTGTTCAACTGCCTGTAGTCCATGCATAGACGAAGAGATCCATCCTTCTTCTTCACGAAGATCACTGGTGCGCCCCATGGTGAAACGCTAGGTCGGATGTGTCCCTTCTCAAGTAATTCTTCCAACTGCAGCTTAAGTTCTGTGAGTTCATGGGTCGTCATTCTATAGGGTGCGCGGGATATCGGCTCTGCACCTGGCACTAAGTCAATGTGGAAGTCCACTTCTCTACGTGGAGGCATACCAGGTAATTCTGGCGGAAATTCATCGGCAAACTCTCTAAGGATAGGGTGATCATCTAAAGTAGCCTCAAGTTCATCCTCTGCTCTATCGCTGACTGTGATGGCAAACATCTGACATCCCTTCCGCATACAGCGCTTAAGTTGTTGTGCGGATATCATACGAACTGCCGTGGGCTTTTGAATGCCCACTATCTCAACCGACGAACCATGATCGTCTAAACAGCTAATCGTTCTCTGGCGACAATCAAGCTTGGCTCTATGTGCCGCAAGCCAATCCATACCCAGAACTACTCCGTAAGACCCTAATGGCATAATCCTAAGGTCGCACGTTGTGGTGAAGGGTCCCAATGTGATCTCACAGTCTTTAACCAAGGTATCTACTGACATCCTGGCCCCTGAGGCCAACTCAACTTCCCACCTAATGTCTTGCCTAGAAGCCACCAGCCTGCAACGCTCCACTAACGATGTAGACAAAAAAGAGTCAGTAGCTCCTGAATCAAAAAGGATCGAGATGGGAAAGTCTCTAATCGTACCTGCTGCCTCGATGACAGAAGCCTGAAAATCGGCCTGGCGGTTATCAACCGCTGCAAACATGTGGTGAGATCTGCCCACGTCACCTACGGTCTGCTCAGACCCTCCTGATCGGGGCTGACCCCCTGCAGTAAATCCCTGCGGACACTCTCTAGCCAGATGCCCTGCCCCACCACATACATAACATGGTCCTCTAACCTGTAACTGCCCTGACTATGTTCTGCCCGACTGTTGTTGCTCGGTCCGTCCGGTGGATCCCTGTGAGCCTCTGTAAGACTGCTGGGACCTTGCGGGTCCTGCCGATGAACCCTGCTGTCTCTGATCCCTGCGTGGTCCCTGCTGCTGCCATCCACGGTTCTGTCCTCCCTGTCCCCTCTGTTGAAATTTGGATTTTTGCTGATGTTGCTGTTGCTGTGGAGGCCTAGGAGGTAATGATGAAGGATTATATCCTCCTCTCTGTGTTGTGTTTTGAGGCCTTCGGAAATTCTGCTGTTGTTGGGGATTCCGTTCCTGGTACTGTGGGCGTGAATTCTGTCCTCGTCCCTGAATTTCCTCTGATATAAGGGCCTTTTCAACAGCCTCGCTCATGGTTTGGGGATTTGCCATACGAACTGGTCCTGCTATCCTGTGATTTAGCCCCCTGATGAATTTGTGTATTAAGATTTTCTCGTCATGGAGGTATTCCGCATAACGAGAAAGCTCTATAAATCGGCTCTCATACTGAGTAACGGTGAGTCCCCTCTGCTGTAGATCATGAAACTCATCGACTCTGCGCTGTCTATAATGTTCGGACAAATACCGCGCATTGAAGCGCTCAATGAAGGTGTCCCATGTGAGTGTATCCACGGAGAGTCGGCGCTTGCACTCCTCTGTACGCCACCAGGTGGCTGCTGCATCCCTAAGAAGATGAACTGCCACTCGTGCTTTCGTGTTGCTCTCATATGGTCGCAATGCGAAACACCTGTCTAAGCTAATTAGCCAAGCCTCGGCCACAGCTCCCTCTGTAGCTCCTGCGAAGGTGGGTGGGTTGAGCCTTAGTAGATCTCTGATAGGGTCCCCTCTGTCTCTAAGTCTCCCAAGTGGCTCTTCCACACCATCCTCATATACTCCCTGCTGAACCTGTTCTTGTCTCAAAAGTCTCGGAGGACTCCTGCTCCGTGCTCGGGAGGCCGACCCTACCTCCTCTACTGTTGTGTCAGGAATCTCAACGAAGGGCTCCACACATCTCACCTCTAGTGGATCAACGCGGGGCTCCATACATGGCTCAATACGTGACTCGGCACGTGGCTCCTCTCGCGGAGCAACACGAGGCTCTATACGTGGCTCAGGAATCACTGGTGGTAACCTGTCTAGCATAGTCTGTAGTGCCTGTAAGATCTGTGGACCTATATCCGCTACTGGTGTCGCCTGTGGTACTAGTGGTGCTTGTGGCACAGGTGGTGCAGGTGGTGCTGCTGAATCTGCGGGTGCCAGTCCCTCGGCTGAGGAATCGCTGTGCACCTCGACTGACGCTGTGTGGCGTGATCGCGCTCGTCGAACACGTCGGGGAGGCATCCTACAAAACAAGGTAGAAACTAATTAGCCAAAGTTGCGGAATAATAACGTGCCCAAATACGCCCAGTGTTTACAAACCTGGCTCTGATACCAAATGTCATGCCCACATTTTCCTTGTGGTCACAACACACATCGCACGTGTCATAGCCACATCTGTCATGTGGTTATGACACGAGATATGAAAAACTTTTCTCACACTGTCCTAAAAACCCCTTTCGCATGCGTATGCATGCTCAACGGTGTTCTCTCATGGCGAAACACTATACTCATCGGCGGAATACAAGTACAATGGCGTGCAACCAGAAGCATATAGATCAACAAGAGGGTCTATACAACGCTGCTAACGTCATTGCAAGAGTGAGATTACCAAAGTTCTTAAATCGATTCCTCGGCAATGTTCGGTAGCAGAATGCCTTACGGCGTTAGTGGGAATTACGCTGCACTCATTTACGCCCGTGGTTCGCTGATAGAGGAACCACTCCCCACGACGCCTTGTTCCGACTAAACCGGCTAGTGATCTCCCTATTTAGTCATTTTTCAGCCAGGCACGGTTGTCTGTCTCCTCTCTTGTTCCCTGAAACATACTCCTCCTATGACTTAGCATTTTCAACAAGGCGGTTTGGTTGCCCTCTCTTCCCTTTCCACAAGTTCTTAAGTTGGATTATATCTTTATTGCCCTTACCTTAACTATCTCTTAGTTCATTTAGTGTGTTTATATTTCGGTCTCTCTCTCTCTTTCATTTTCTATACTTTCTTTATGTGCATCCTGTCCTTTCTTCGTGATTTACGTCAATCAGGGTTATTACTGCAGCTATTGTTGATATTAAACCTAATTTCAGGATGATCTCGGTAACAAAGGCTGGTTTACTATTTCGCTGGACTCGGTCTCCTAATCTTCCCCGATCTAGGTTCCTCCTCTTCGTAAATACTTAGTCAACTTGTTCCTAAGCACAATTGACAGAAGGGTCCGTCAACTTAGTTCTCTTATCCCGTGTGAGAAAGGTCGCGCATTTTCTCCTCTGTGTTTTCCAATGTTAGTTTTTCCTTCTTCGGAACCTCTTACAGGTTTACATATGAGATCGTTTGCTACAGTTGAGATTAATATGGCCACATGAATAGTTAGTGGTGGCTTCATAAGTTTATTTCCAGTGTTCTTTTGAGCAAGAGTTGTGTAATTTTCCTCTTCATTTTCCGGGTGATTAATAGTACGTTAACAGTTAAAACTTCCGAGAAACTCTTTCCTGAGTATCACTGAATATTCCTAAATTCTCTTTACATTATAATTTTATTTTCTCTTGTTTAGAATTACTGTTGTTACTGTTACTCTTAATTACGATTCATACACTGATTGTGACCCGTATAACGTTGTAAATAGATGTAGGAGGCTCTCCACTTTATAAAACCCTGATCCTGGAAATATCACTTCTTTGGTTGTTGTGTTCAACTCTTAATAAAAAAAAACTAACTGTGAACATATAATTTGTTATTTTATTTTTATATATCCAGGAGCCATATTTTATTAAGATTTAAAATGAGGGTCCACTAAAATGGCTCATAAAACTCTTTTCATAATTCTATATATATATAAATATATATATTTTATTGTCCATGTATTGACGAACTTGTTCTTTTAGTTAATTAATAAACTCCACGTAATCTTTTTATATATAAATAGATATAGAAATATATATATATATATATATATATATATATATATATATTATTTCATATTAAATTGCTATATACATAGGCATATATAGTATCTATATATGCCTATATAAATGGCAACTTAATATGTGCTAATTCAAATAAAATCCAACCTATGTGTTAGGGCCCAAAGCCCTAACACTTAACCCCATTTTTTTTTTTTGTTTTATTTTCCAGACAGCGGAGGAGATGGGCGGCGGTGGCCGCAGCCAGCGGAGGAGCAGGGTCTGCGGTGGCCGCAACCAGCGGAGAACCGCAGCAGAGGAGGCGCGGATGTGGGTTTAAGCCACAGGCCGCGGCAATAATGGCTGCGCTGAGCGGCGCTTGGGAAGCGGGGGTCTCGGTGGAGGGGGTAGGCCTGTATTGGCCGCGGGAGTCATAAGGGGAAGGGGGGGATGTGGAGTGGGGCGGAGCCCCACCCACATCCCACGATGTGGGGTGTGGGTGGGGCTCCGCCCCACTCCACACCTCCATTTATAACTAAGGCCTGCGGTGGGGATTTCTCCCCACCGCCCACCCATTAAAAAAAAATGCGACTGTGTTTTTGTTATCCGCGGCTTCACTTCCACTTCGACAGTTATTTCTTATGGTGTTTTTTTTTTGTTGCTAATATATAATATATAATATATATATATATATATATATATTTTTATTCATATATATATATATATATACACCAAATTTCAGTCTCATAAGAACACAATTTATTCAGTACTGATAATTAATTAAACTGATATATGTATATATATTTATATATATATATATATAAATATATAGATATATATTTATGTATATATATACATATATTCTTATATGTATATATCTAATTCACAATTCTCTCAAATTCACTACTTTATTCATTTTCTCCAAATCAACCTTTTATAATGATAATGTCATAACAATTATATATAAATATATATATATATATATATATATATATATATATATATATATATATATATATATATATATATATATACATATATATCCCAATTTCACTTAAGTGATAGAAATGGTAACTAGCTATTCCCTTATTCTAAGTATAATTTTCCATTTTCATAAACATTTAAGACTTCGTAAATTTACAAACAGATTATATATTTACATACTAGATTTCCTCTAATCCTTCTAATTAACAGAATCCATGAGAATAGCTCAACTATTTAAAACTGTCTTTTCCATTTTAACATTGAACTATAAGAAAATTAGCATTTCAATTAGTGAAGCAATTCCAAACTTTCAAATGTAAACAACTCAGATTAAATTGCAAAAACGAACTTGTTTCTTTCAGTAATACTTGAAACACAAAAATTGCTATTGAACAAAGTTTGCAAACATCAACTTAAAATTTAAGCACATTCATATTACAGTTTCTCAATCATGATTACCAACTTCCCAGATATGAACTTTCTCCTCCCAAACAGTATACCACTGAAACTTATGACAACCAATAAAAGTCCAATAATAACAAGATCAGGGAGGTGATTTTATTCACTCCCAGAATATCATTAATTTACAACAATAACAAGAGAGGTGTTCTCTCTTCGTCTCTATGAAATGAACCAGGCCTAATTCTCATGACAAGAAGATGAACTGTTTCTTCATAAATAGCCAACCAGAAGCTCCAAGAGAAAAACCTGCGTATCAAAGACAAACAAAGAAGAAAATACCACTTGTCTAGCTCTCCTCCCTACCGTAGACCCACAAGAGGGTCACCCCCGAGCTAGGGAGACCATACTCACACCTGGGTACTCAAACACTCCACTTCACAACAGAAACAACAACAATCCCAAAGCACACCTACACCCGTGGCTATTTTACACAATACGGAAACTCAACTACAGTGAGTTTCATAGGGGGCAGGAGAGTGGATACACTCGACTCCAGAGTGTCACCCTGACAGATAAATGAACTCATATAAATTTCTCTTGGTCTCAACCAAGTGTGATCACAAGTTGTAAGAAATCTGTATATGACTCTCAAGTCAAAAATACAGTCACAGATACATGCCCTCAAGGCTTTCAACATCCCAAAAGATGGAACAGGTATGCACCCGAGGAGGATCTCTCCTCCCCTACCCCAAACTTGATGAGCATTTCTCCCAAGTGGGAGACGCTCTGTCAAACACCCGACAAGAACCCCACAGAAAACAAATTTAAACACATATTTCACACACATTTCATACACATTTCAGTTCTACCAAAACAAAGGTAAAATTCAGACCAACCTTGCAAAGCCCTCCTGGAATGAAGTTGTTGCAGAGTCCACAGAATTCACTTTCCAGCTTAGCCACCAACTCCCTCTCTCTTCTCTATCTTCCAAACTGACTTCTCTATTTTTGGTAAGGCCAAAAAGAAAGATTTTCCCCAAAATTCAACTAACTCCCTCTCATCCCAAAATTTGAAAATAAATAACCCAAAATCCTCTTTCTTTCTAATTTTGAGAAATGGGGAAGTGACACTTGTCACCTCCTCACCCTTCCCAAAAATCACTATTCTGTCCAGGTGGCTTATGTCACTCTCCATTCCCAAGGGTACTCCTTATTCCTTTCATGTGACTCCACTTTCTCATGGGAAAAATAAAAAAAAAAGAGTTAAATGAGAACAAGACAGGTGACCCATGCCTCTTTCTCCTTTCTTCACATGGGTGTCCCCATAGTACATGGGGGAATCTTACTAA
The DNA here is from genome assembly GCA_027924645.1 of Cunninghamia lanceolata. Taxonomy (NCBI): domain Eukaryota; kingdom Viridiplantae; phylum Streptophyta; class Pinopsida; order Cupressales; family Cupressaceae; genus Cunninghamia; species Cunninghamia lanceolata. Next base: position 3,579,383 of record BSBN01000551.1, read on the forward strand.
AGAAGAGGTAACTTTTACTAATGGATGGCATCTCTTATCTAGGGGAAAGTAGAGGGGATGGGTTGAGTGTTGGTACAACCCATCATGTCCCCTCCTACCTCTAATTTTCGCCACTTAACTTCAGGGGAAGGTTAAGTTGACTAGATGGAGGTTATTCAAGGGTTACCCATGTCAAATGGGCCCCTGGACCCATGGGGTAGAACCCAGGGTCAATTTTAACCCATACAAGACACCCCAGGTCAAGGTAAAGCACAAGAAAAAGGGCCTCATAATTTAAAGAAAAAAGAAATAGAAATTTCAAATTCAATCTCTTAACAACACTTACTTATAAAAATAATGTTACATGAGGGTAACCTAACCCACTCGACCATACGAAAGACCACATTACATCATGACATCAAACACAAAGAGATCTTGGTTCTTCGTGGAACCAGATCGGCTTAACAGGGAATAACAATTAACAAGGTGTGGAATGATCTCCGAAATCTGTGGTTTGATTAGTAGTCCCTGCACACTCAATTACAAGATCAGTAACCACAAAAATTCATCATAGCCGAAGCAACTTAAATAACACATGCATTCTCATGCCTTAGTACAATTTAACATAATTAAAAATCATATAACAGTACAATTTAACATAATTAAAAATCATATTACAATTTTCCATCATCTCTAATTCATTTCTCTGAAAAGTAACTTATCCAAACATCACCCAATTAGTTTTTCCGAAAACATAATAAAGTTACATAGTCTGACAAATTTCGGGAACTGCTATCCCACAAATATGAAAGTAACAATAACAGTACTGTAAATAGTCATGACAACAGTAGTAAAAAGGGCGGTCCTCACATCCTCTCCCCCTAAGACGGTACTTCCTCCTGGAAGTCGTCAAAAAGGTGAGGATACAGGGTCTTCAATCTCTCTGCATCTTCCCATGTAGCAGTGACTTCGTCGTATAAGTCCCATTGGACTCTAACCTGGTCCAGCTCTCGACCTCGAAGGGCCAGCGTCCGACGAGCCAATATGCGAATTGGCTCCAACGCCAGTTGTCCGTCTGCCTCTACCTGAAGAGCACTCCAATCCAACACATGAGATAAGTCAGAAATATATTGACGTAAAACTGATACATGAAATACATCGTGGATACGTGACAGGCTAGGTGGCAAGGCTAGACGATAGGCTACTGGTCCTATCCGCTCCAAGATTTCGAAAGGTCCTACAAATCGAGGTGCGAGTTTAGAGCCTTTTCCGTAACGGATTGGACTTTTGTGCGGCCGCACTCTCAAAAATACTCTTTCCCCCACAGAGAAGCTTCGGTCTGTCCTTTTTGCATCGGCATACTTTTTCTGCCTGTCCTGTGCTTCCAGAAGCCTTTGTCTTATCTGTTTAACTTGCAATTCCATATTCTGAACTATCTCTGGGCCGATGACTGTTCTGTCCTCTATACGATCCCAACTCAAAGGTGTTCTGCATGGTCTGCCATATAATGCCTGGAAAGGAGGCATACCCAACGAGCTATGATGCCCATTATTGTAAGCGAATTCAACTAGATACAGGTACTCCTCCCATCTAGACTGGTGGTCCATCACATACATGCGAAGCATGTCTTCTAACACCTGGTTAACTCTCTCTGTTTGTCCATCGGTTTCCGGATGATATGCAGAACTGAAGTTGAGCTGTGTGCCCAACGCCTGATGTAAGGCTTTCCAGAACGATGAAGTGAATACGGAGTCTCTGTCAGATATAATGCGGCGAGGTACTCCATGAAGTCTAACAATCTGATCAAGAAACACCTTTGCCACTGATGGTGCATTGTACGTTGTACATATTGGTGAAAAATGCGCCACTTTGGTCAACTTGTCAACTGTCACCATAATAGCATCATGGCGACGTGATGACCTAGGTAGACCAACGATAAAATCCATAGAAATGGTATCCCATTTCCATTCAGGTATCTCGTGAGGGTACAATAGTCCCGCTGGATGCTGATGTTCGGCCTTGACCCTCTGACATTCCAGGCAACGAGCAACAAATTCAGCAATGTCACGCCTCATCCCAGCCCAATGATAAAGCTGTCGTAAATCAGCATGCATCTTCTTCACTCCTGGGTGTGCTGCGTAGGGTGCTCTATGAGCCTCTGATAGGATTACTGTACGAAGATTACCCGCATGGGGTACATAGATGCGTTGCCGATGTCGAAGCATTCCATCAGAATCAAGGGTATATCCTGTAAATTTGCCCTCAAGGGCCTTCTGATTTAGTACTGCCTGCTGCACTTCAAGAAACCATTCATCCTCCGGCAGATGCTGTAAGATGCGATCCTTCAAGTCCATCTTCAAGGTCAGAGTCTGGATCTCGTGGCGTCTTCGACTCAAAGCATCAGCGACCACGTTCTCCTTCCCTTTTATATAATGGACATCGAAGTCATATTCGCATAGGAATTCCATCCAACGCCGTTGGCGGGCGTTCAAATTAGGCTGTGTAAAAATATACTGCAAACTATGATGGTCTGAATGGAGTTCAAAGCGTCGCCCTAAGAGAAAGTGTCTCCAGCGAACCAAGGCATGAACAACAGCTGCAAGCTCTAAGTCGTGCGTAGGATAGTTTAACTCATGTGTCTTTAGTTTCCGCGATTCGTATGCGATCGCTCGTCCATCCTGCATAAGCACGGCTCCCAAACCTTCTAATGATGCATCCGTGCAAACTACAAACTCTTCCGAAGGATCTGGAACTGCTAAAATAGGAGCGCTCGTAAGACGCTCCTTGAGGACTCCAAAAGCCTTTTCACACTGCTCGGTCCAAGTGAAACCCTTCCCTTTTCGCTGAAGGGAAGTAATGGGATGTGCTATCCTGGAGAAACCTTCGACAAACCGACGATAATACCCAGCTAACCCCATAAAGCTTCTGACCTCTGTCACGTTCGTGGGTGCCGGCCACTCCTGGATTGCTCTAATTTTAGATGGATCTACGGAGATGCCATCGCCTGATAAAATGTGTCCCAAATACTGCACCTCTGTCCTGAAGAAGGCACACTTCGTCAAGTTGCCATAAAGTTGCTGCTCTCGTAATTTCTGCAAAACTTGACGCAAGTGCTCTACATGCTCCTCCTCAGTCCGTGAATAAATCAGAATGTCATCTAGGAATATGATCACGAACCGGTCTAGGTATGTACGGAACACCCCGTTCATGAGACTCATGAATACTGCAGGAGCGTTCGTCAACCCAAAAGGTACCACTGTGAATTCATAATGGCCATATCTGGTTCGAAAAGCAGTTTTATGAATATCTGACTCCGTGATGCGCAATTGATGATACCCAGATTTTAGATCGATTTTCGAGAACACTCTGGCTCCCTGCATCTGATCAAAAAGGTCGTCAATCCTAGGTAGAGGATAACGATTCTTCACCGTCACCTTGTTCAACTGCCTGTAGTCCATGCATAGACGAAGAGATCCATCCTTCTTCTTCACGAAGATCACTGGTGCGCCCCATGGTGAAACGCTAGGTCGGATGTGTCCCTTCTCAAGTAATTCTTCCAACTGCAGCTTAAGTTCTGTGAGTTCATGGGTCGTCATTCTATAGGGTGCGCGGGATATCGGCTCTGCACCTGGCACTAAGTCAATGTGGAAGTCCACTTCTCTACGTGGAGGCATACCAGGTAATTCTGGCGGAAATTCATCGGCAAACTCTCTAAGGATAGGGTGATCATCTAAAGTAGCCTCAGGTTCATCCTCTGCTCTATCGCTGACTGTGATGGCAAACATCTGACATCCCTTCCGCATACAGCGCTTAAGCTGTTGTGCGGATATCATACGAACTGCCGTGGGCTTTTGAATGCCCACTATCTCAACCGACGAACCATGATCGTCTAAACAGCTAATCGTTCTCTGGCGACAATCAAGCTTGGCTCTATGTGCCGCAAGCCAATCCATACCCAGAACTACTCCGTAAGACCCTAATGGCATAATCCTAAGGTCGCACGTTGTGGTGAAGGGTCCCAATGTGATCTCACAGTCTTTAACCAAGGTATCTACTGACATCCTGGCCCCTGAGGCCAACTCAACTTCCCACCTAATGTCTTGCCTAGAAGCCACCAGCCTGCAACGCTCCACTAACGATGTAGACAAAAAAGAGTCAGTAGCTCCTGAATCAAAAAGGATCGAGATGGGAAAGTCTCTAATCGTACCTGCTGCCTCGATGACAGAAGCCTGAAAATCGGCCTGGCGGTTATCAACCGCTGCAAACATGTGGTGAGATCTGCCCACGTCACCTACGGTCTGCTCAGACCCTCCTGATCGGGGCTGACCCCCTGCAGTAAATCCCTGCGGACACTCTCTAGCCAGATGCCCTGCCCCACCACATACATAACATGGTCCTCTAACCTGTAACTGCCCTGACTATGTTCTGCCCGACTGTTGTTGCTCGGTCCGTCCGGTGGATCCCTGTGAGCCTCTGTAAGACTGCTGGGACCTTGCGGGTCCTGCCGATGAACCCTGCTGTCTCTGATCCCTGCGTGGTCCCTGCTGCTGCCATCCACGGTTCTGTCCTCCCTGTCCCCTCTGTTGAAATTTGGATTTTTGCTGATGTTGCTGTTGCTGTGGAGGCCTAGGAGGTAATGATGAAGGATTATATCCTCCTCTCTGTGTTGTGTTTTGAGGCCTTCGGAAATTCTGCTGTTGTTGGGGATTCCGTTCCTGGTACTGTGGGCGTGAATTCTGTCCTCGTCCCTGAATTTCCTCTGATATAAGGGCCTTTTCAACAGCCTCGCTCATGGTTTGGGGATTTGCCATACGAACTGGTCCTGCTATCCTGTGATTTAGCCCCCTGATGAATTTGTGTATTAAGATTTTCTCGTCATGGAGGTATTCCGCATAACGAGAAAGCTCTATAAATCGGCTCTCATACTGAGTAACGGTGAGTCCCCTCTGCTGTAGATCATGAAACTCATCGACTCTGCGCTGTCTATAATGTTCGGACAAATACCGCACATTGAAGCGCTCAATGAAGGTGTCCCATGTGAGTGTATCCACGGAGAGTCGGCGCTTGCACTCCTCTGTACGCCACCAGGTGGCTGCTGCATCCCTAAGAAGATGAACTGCCACTCGTGCTTTCGTGTTGCTCTCATATGGTCGCAATGCGAAACACCTGTCTAAGCTAATTAGCCAAGCCTCGGCCACAGCTCCCTCTGTAGCTCCTGCGAAGGTGGGTGGGTTGAGCCTTAGTAGATCTCTGATAGGGTCCCCTCTGTCTCTAAGTCTCCCAAGTGGCTCTTCCACACCATCCTCATATACTCCCTGCTGAACCTGTTCTTGTCTCAAAAGTCTCGGAGGACTCCTGCTCCGTGCTCGGGAGGCCGACCCTACCTCCTCTACTGTTGTGTCAGGAATCTCAACGAAGGGCTCCACACATCTCACCTCTAGTGGATCAACGCGGGGCTCCATACATGGCTCAATACGTGACTCGGCACGTGGCTCCTCTCGCGGAGCAACACGAGGCTCTATACGTGGCTCAGGAATCACTGGTGGTAACCTGTCTAGCATAGTCTGTAGTGCCTGTAAGATCTGTGGACCTATATCCGCTACTGGTGTCGCCTGTGGTACTAGTGGTGCTTGTGGCACAGGTGGTGCAGGTGGTGCTGCTGAATCTGCGGGTGCCAGTCCCTCGGCTGAGGAATCGCTGTGCACCTCGACTGACGCTGTGTGGCGTGATCGCGCTCGTCGAACACGTCGGGGAGGCATCCTACAAAACAAGGTAGAAACTAATTAGCCAAAGTTGCGGAATAATAACGTGCCCAAATACGCCCAGTGTTTACAAACCTGGCTCTGATACCAAATGTCATGCCCACATTTTCCTTGTGGTCACAACACACATCGCACGTGTCATAGCCACATCTGTCATGTGGTTATGACACGAGATATGAAAAACTTTTCTCACACTGTCCTAAAAACCCCTTTCGCATGCGTATGCATGCTCAACGGTGTTCTCTCATGGCGAAACACTATACTCATCGGCGGAATACAAGTACAATGGCGTGCAACCAGAAGCATATAGATCAACAAGAGGGTCTATACAACGCTGCTAACGTCATTGCAAGAGTGAGATTACCAAAGTTCTTAAATCGATTCCTCGGCAATGTTCGGTAGCAGAATGCCTTACGGCGTTAGTGGGAATTACGCTGCACTCATTTACGCCCGTGGTTCGCTGATAGAGGAACCACTCCCCACGACGCCTTGTTCCGACTAAACCGGCTAGTGATCTCCCTATTTAGTCATTTTTCAGCCAGGCACGGTTGTCTGTCTCCTCTCTTGTTCCCTGAAACATACTCCTCCTATGACTTAGCATTTTCAACAAGGCGGTTTGGTTGCCCTCTCTTCCCTTTCCACAAGTTCTTAAGTTGGATTATATCTTTATTGCCCTTACCTTAACTATCTCTTAGTTCATTTAGTGTGTTTATATTTCGGTCTCTCTCTCTCTTTCATTTTCTATACTTTCTTTATGTGCATCCTGTCCTTTCTTCGTGATTTACGTCAATCAGGGTTATTACTGCAGCTATTGTTGATATTAAACCTAATTTCAGGATGATCTCGGTAACAAAGGCTGGTTTACTATTTCGCTGGACTCGGTCTCCTAATCTTCCCCGATCTAGGTTCCTCCTCTTCGTAAATACTTAGTCAACTTGTTCCTAAGCACAATTGACAGAAGGGTCCGTCAACTTAGTTCTCTTATCCCGTGTGAGAAAGGTCGCGCATTTTCTCCTCTGTGTTTTCCAATGTTAGTTTTTCCTTCTTCGGAACCTCTTACAGGTTTACATATGAGATCGTTTGCTACAGTTGAGATTAATATGGCCACATGAATAGTTAGTGGTGGCTTCATAAGTTTATTTCCAGTGTTCTTTTGAGCAAGAGTTGTGTAATTTTCCTCTTCATTTTCCGGGTGATTAATAGTACGTTAACAGTTAAAACTTCCGAGAAACTCTTTCCTGAGTATCACTGAATATTCCTAAATTCTCTTTACATTATAATTTTATTTTCTCTTGTTTAGAATTACTGTTGTTACTGTTACTCTTAATTACGATTCATACACTGATTGTGACCCGTATAACGTTGTAAATAGATGTAGGAGGCTCTCCACTTTATAAAACCCTGATCCTGGAAATATCACTTCTTTGGTTGTTGTGTTCAACTCTTAATAAAAAAAAACTAACTGTGAACATATAATTTGTTATTTTATTTTTATATATCCAGGAGCCATATTTTATTAAGATTTAAAATGAGGGTCCACTAAAATGGCTCATAAAACTCTTTTCATAATTCTATATATATATAAATATATATATTTTATTGTCCATGTATTGACGAACTTGTTCTTTTAGTTAATTAATAAACTCCACGTAATCTTTTTATATATAAATAGATATAGAAATATATATATATATATATATATATATATATTATTTCATATTAAATTGCTATATACATAGGCATATATAGTATCTATATATGCCTATATAAATGGCAACTTAATATGTGCTAATTCAAATAAAATCCAACCTATGTGTTAGGGCCCAAAGCCCTAACACTTAACCCCATTTTTTTTTTTTTGTTTTATTTTCCAGACAGCGGAGGAGATGGGCGGCGGTGGCCGCAGCCAGCGGAGGAGCAGGGTCTGCGGTGGCCGCAACCAGCGGAGAACCGCAGCAGAGGAGGCGCGGATGTGGGTTTAAGCCACAGGCCGCGGCAATAATGGCCGCGCTGAGCGGCGCTTGGGAAGCGGGGGTCTCGGTGGAGGGGGTAGGCCTGTATTGGCCGCGGGAGTCATAAGGGGAAGGGGGGGATGTGGAGTGGGGCGGAGCCCCACCCACATCCCACGATGTGGGGTGTGGGTGGGGCTCCGCCCCACTCCACACCTCCATTTATAACTAAGGCCTGCGGTGGGGATTTCTCCCCACCGCCCACCCATTAAAAAAAAATGCGACTGTGTTTTTGTTATCCGCGGCTTCACTTCCACTTCGACAGTTATTTCTTATGGTGTTTTTTTTTTGTTGCTAATATATAATATATAATATATATATATATATATATATTTTTATTCATATATATATATATATATACACCAAATTTCAGTCTCATAAGAACACAATTTATTCAGTACTGATAATTAATTAAACTGATATATGTATATATATTTATATATATATATATAAATATATAGATATATATTTATGTATATATATACATATATTCTTATATGTATATATCTAATTCACAATTCTCTCAAATTCACTACTTTATTCATTTTCTCCAAATCAACCTTTTATAATGATAATGTCATAACAATTATATATAAATATATATATATATATATATATATATATATATATATATATATATATATATATATACATATATATCCCAATTTCACTTAAGTGATAGAAATGGTAACTAGCTATTCCCTTATTCTAAGTATAATTTTCCATTTTCATAAACATTTAAGACTTCGTAAATTTACAAACAGATTATATATTTACATACTAGATTTCCTCTAATCCTTCTAATTAACAGAATCCATGAGAATAGCTCAACTATTTAAAACTGTCTTTTCCATTTTAACATTGAACTATAAGAAAATTAGCATTTCAATTAGTGAAGCAATTCCAAACTTTCAAATGTAAACAACTCAGATTAAATTGCAAAAACGAACTTGTTTCTTTCAGTAATACTTGAAACACAAAAATTGCTATTGAACAAAGTTTGCAAACATCAACTTAAAATTTAAGCACATTCATATTACAGTTTCTCAATCATGATTACCAACTTCCCAGATATGAACTTTCTCCTCCCAAACAGTATACCACTGAAACTTATGACAACCAATAAAAGTCCAATAATAACAAGATCAGGGAGGTGATTTTATTCACTCCCAGAATATCATTAATTTACAACAATAACAAGAGAGGTGTTCTCTCTTCGTCTCTATGAAATGAACCAGGCCTAATTCTCATGACAAGAAGATGAACTGTTTCTTCATAAATAGCCAACCAGAAGCTCCAAGAGAAAAACCTGCGTATCAAAGACAAACAAAGAAGAAAATACCACTTGTCTAGCTCTCCTCCCTACCGTAGACCCGCAAGAGGGTCACCCCCGAGCTAGGGAGACCATACTCACACCTGGGTACTCAAACACTCCACTTCACAACAGAAACAACAATAATCCCAAAGCACACCTACACCCGTGGCTATTTTACACAATACGGAAACTCAACTACAGTGAGTTTCATAGGGGGCAGGAGAGTGGATACACTCGACTCCAGAGTGTCACCCTGACAGATAAATGAACTCATATAAATTTCTCTTGGTCTCAACCAAGTGTGATCACAAGTTGTAAGAAATCTGTATATGACTCTCAAGTCAAAAATACAGTCACAGATACATGCCCTCAAGGCTTTCAACATCCCAAAAGATGGAACAGGTATGCACCCGAGGAGGATCTCTCCTCCCCTACCCCAAACTTGATGAGCATTTCTCCCAAGTGGGAGACGCTCTGTCAAACACCCGACAAGAACCCCACAGAAAACAAATTTAAACACATATTTCACACACATTTCATACACATTTCAGTTCTACCAAAACAAAGGTAAAATTCAGACCAACCTTGCAAAGCCCTCCTGGAATGAAGTTGTTGCAGAGTCCACAGAATTCACTTTCCAGCTTAGCCACCAACTCCCTCTCTCTTCTCTATCTTCCAAACTGACTTCTCTATTTTTGGTAAGGCCAAAAAGAAAGATTTTCCCCAAAATTCAACTAACTCCCTCTCATCCCAAAATTTGAAAATAAATAACCCAAAATCCTCTTTCTTTCTAATTTTGAGAAATGGGGAAGTGACACTTGTCACCTCCTCACCCTTCCCAAAAATCACTATTCTGTCCAGGTGGCTTATGTCACTCTCCATTCCCAAGGGTACTCCTTATTCCTTTCATGTGACTCCACTTTCTCATGGGAAAAATAAAAAAAAAGAGTTAAATGAGAACAAGACAGGTGACCCATGCCTCTTTCTCCTTTCTTCACATGGGTGTCCCCATAGTACATGGGGGAATCTTACTAAAGAAGAGGTAACTTTTACTAATGGATGGCATCTCTTATCTAGGGGAAAGTAGAGGGGATGGGTTGAGTGTTGGTACAACCCATCATGTCCCCTCCTACCTCTAATTTTCGCCACTTAACTTCAGGGGAAGGTTAAGTTGACTAGATGGAGGTTACTCAAGGGTTACCCATGTCAAATGGGCCCCTGGACCCATGGGGTAGAACCCAGGGTCAATTTTAACCCATACAAGACACCCCAGGTCAAGGTAAAGCACAAGAAAAAGGGCCTCATAATTTAAAGAAAAAAGAAATAGAAATTTCAAATTCAATCTCTTAACAACACTTACTTATAAAAATAATGTTACATGAGGGTAACCTAACCCACTCGACCATACGAAAGACCACATTACATCATGACATCAAACACAAAGAGATCTTGGTTCTTCGTGGAACCAGATCGGCTTAACAGGGAATAACAATTAACAAGGTGTGGAATGATCTCCGAAATCTGTGGTTTGATTAGTAGTCCCTGCACACTCAATTACAAGATCAGTAACCACAAAAATTCATCATAGCCGAAGCAACTTAAATAACACATGCATTCTCATGCCTTAGTACAATTTAACATAATTAAAAATCATATAACAGTACAATTTAACATAATTAAAAATCATATTACAATTTTCCATCATCTCTAATTCATTTCTCTGAAAAGTAACTTATCCAAACATCACCCAATTAGTTTTTCCGAAAACATAATAAAGTTACATAGTCTGACAAATTTCGGGAACTGCTATCCCACAAATATGAAAGTAACAATAACAGTACTGTAAATAGTCATGACAACAGTAGTAAAAAGGGCGGTCCTCACAGATTTTTAATATTGTTAAATGAATTCTCATTATCTATCTATGGAATTTCCTTTGTTAGAGAGGGTTCTTCATTCACCAATGCTTCATCTTGGATAGAGAGAGCATTGGAATGGAGAAATGGTGGTGGTATGATGTTAAGGGATGTGTCTATGAATTCATCCTCTTTTACCAAAGTGTCTTCATCAGTGGGATCAATTTTGGGAGAAAGATTATAAGGTAGAACTAAGTTCTCACATGCTTTAGTAATAAGAGTCATAGTGGAATGTTCAATAGAGATAAATTCATCTAAGGGTTCATCTAACATATTGAAGTCATCACTACTAAATGTATTATTGGCTATAAGTTTAGTGAGATCATATAATATTAGAGGATATATACCCATGAGATTTGTGAAGCTATCAAAATCATATATATAACAGAGGATTTCATATGTGGAACATATAGAAATATCAACATCATATATGCATGCTATTTGTTTCAAGACTTGAGGATAGTCATGAGTAAATTTAGAAAAAATATCAATGTCTATGATGTATGCAAAGAAAGCTTCCAAAGAAGTATCCATGATGCCAATTTTCACACAATTGAATGAAATAAAGCCTAGTTTTCAAATGCTGATTGAATGAATGCTTTAATATGAATGGAATATCTGAAATGAAAGAGATTTAAGGTGAATGTAATGAAAGAACACAAATTTATGTTTTCTTATGTGCCTAAAAAAGCTCAAATTTTCCACTTTTTTCAACTTTTTTCAATGCAAATGCCTAAAAGGAGTAGTGTTGTAAGTAAATTGATGAGGGGAAGCCAATAATAACCCTAATATCAGTCTAATAATGCAGCAATATCCTTCACAACACACCTTTGATGCAATTCTAGAGAGATGGCAAGGGAAAATCTAGTGAAAATGAAAGGTTTTCAAACCCTAGACATGATTTTTTGCAAAAAGGATACTATGATGCAACACTACAAGTAGAAATCAGTCCTAAATGAGTGTTTTAAAAGGGTAGTAAAATCTGAAACAAGATTTTAACTACAAACCCTAGCTAATGAAAACTAGGTTTTTATGAAAAATGCACAATTTCAAGCAATTTTTGACAATTTAAGCATGGAAATGCAATGTAAATGATTAAAATAAGATAAATTTCTACAATTTAAATATGATCTAATGGAAATAACATAAATTAAATGCCAATTAATTCAAATTATGCCAAAATGCAAGACTAAGATGCCAAATTTTTCAAAATTTTCAATTTTTTTGTAAATTTTCAAATGCAATAAGATGAATGAATGCAAATATAGAGTAAAATGTTAGGGTTAGCCGACAGAAGATATCAATTAAATGCAAATAAAGATTAAACAAAGGAATAAAAATACACATAAATAATAATAGCGAGACAAGTTTTAACGTGGTTCACCCAAACTTGGGCTACATCCACCAACAGAGAGTCTAATATTATTATCTAGTAAATCAAACTGATTACAACCAACAATCCCTGCAACTCAATACCAATGCAAATGCTACAATACAATATCAACATAAACCCTAACCCTTAGCCACTTTTATCAAGTTTTTTGTCGGTTACAAAAATAGGGTTTTTTTACGTCGGCCAATGAAAAATAACTTCCGGTGCCTTTATAAAATAATAAACTTGGGGGCGCTGCCCCCAAACCCCTGCAAGGGGCGCTGCCCCTTGACCTCGTAGGAATTTGGGGGAAAACTACACTGATAAAAGTGGGGTAAATTTAACCTCCAAGTCTAATTAGGCTCGATATAACAACATACAACACTTAGAAAGGTGTAAAATTAAAATAAACATGGGTTCACCAAAATGTTTAATATGAAAATAGAGGAGATGAATACAAGGGTTAAATCCTCCTTTCTCAACAAACATTCAAGGACATATCAACCGAGTTGGATCACACTTTTGCAAGAGGAATCATCTACAAGTTATGATGTCACTTGGAACAATGTGGAATTTTAGAGATTGTTAATTAATGTATCAATTTAATGCTCAAATACCCTTAAAACCCTAATTATGCAAAACAGTAAGCAAATTGATGAATTACGACAAATGCTTGTAGATTAAGGTAGTAGTCAGGGATTAACAACTGACCATTTTTTGATGTTTGGGATGCATAATGCTTAGGGACACTGGCACTAATGCCTTTGTCCAAGGTAATGTTTTCTTTGTGGAATCCTGATCTCCTTCTGACATTGATGTTCACTGTACTTTCCATTTCTATCTTGTGAGATATGGAGGGCACTAGCACTAGTGCCCGAGTCCAAGGCAGGGTGAGTTTTAGGATGCCAGAAGCTCTTCAGATGTTGATTATCACTGTCACAATTATTTCTATGTTTTCAACCTCGGAGGACACTAGCATTGGTGCCTAAGTCCAAGTAGTCCTTTTCTTCAGGGATCTAGAATATGCACATTGTCTTACTATTCCCTGAAACTCCACTCTATCAAGATGCAACACCTATAACCTGCAATCACAAGGAGAGTGGTTGGGGGTTGTGGTGTTTAGAGGCTTGCCTCAGTCAAGCCCTGGAGAGACATTCAAGTCTTTCAAACACCATTGTCAGATAAAGAGTGCATATACCTATGGGATAGAGGCAAAAACAAATTGATAAATGATTCAAACACAAATAGATATCACCTCGAAGGTGTATGTCTTGCATAGATGAAGGCTCTTCAATATATGAGAAGATGAAGCTAAATCTGCAATCACAAACACAATAACAATGCTCTACTTTGCAACAATGAATTTCTTGAATTCTCTAAAATCATAAGTTAGCCAAGAGTTCACAATCATCTTGTAGTTAGCTTCTAGCTTGCAAATGTGAAAGATCCCCAACCAAATCTGACTTAAAATTTTCTATTTTTTTTGGATTAGCTGATTTGTTTGTTGCAATTTTTAATCTTTGACCAGCGAAGGTAAGTTTGGTATTTTTGCTTATTTTCTGATTTGTTGTAGTTTGAGTTTCATTGCATGTTTTTCATTGCCAAATCATAGGGAAAACATAGAAATGAAAGAGGACTATTACATAAATGAAAGATGACATTTGCAACTCAATAGAACCCTTTTATACTAAATATATCAAGTTTGATTACAAGATTCAAAGGGATGATATACCTGATATCAGACCATAATAGCAGTTTAAAACCCTTATAAAATGTAATATTGAACTGTCCAAATGATAAACACATACCCAGAAGCTAACGCTTAAATTATGGAACAATTAATTGCTGAAACCCTAATTTCTAGCTAGGGTTTGACTCAAAATGACTCCCAATTAGAACGACTAGCTGGTAAAGGCACTGAAATGAGCATATATGCTAATAATAAGACCCAATCTACAATTATACCTTGATAACACATTGCTGCAATCACTCCAACTACAATATCAACCTGTAATGAAGTCCAATGATGCCCAAACAAAAACCTAGAGTAGATTTTCCTGTTTTGTGAACTGGGTTGTCGTCCAATTCACTATCCTCCAAGGGATTTCATCCTTAGAAGATCTACTTGCTATTGAAACCCTCTTCCAGAGTTCAAACCTGCAAATTACTTTTGTGAAAATGAGAATAGTATGCCAAAAAATGAGCCCAATACCTTGCTTTATAGCCTCCATGACCTTTTTTCCATTAAAAAAAATAAAATATTCCCTCCAAGAGGCCACACCCACCTTGAGGGTCTTTTCTTATAAAGAGGGAAGTGCCACTTTTTAAAAACAACATTGAGCTACTAGGATGGGGGCACTTTTTACTATTCCTCTTCTAATTTTTTGTTACTATTCACTTTTTACTATTCCATTAAAGCAAACCTTAATATTTTCAATTCAACCCCTGGATTCATCAATTGACACCAAACTAAAGGGCTCGTAAGACTCCCAACAAAGCTCCACTACCCTTGGATAGGTCCCCTAACCACTTTTCTGACCTATGAGAACCCTGGTAATAGGCCAACCACTGCTCATCTATGTGATGTCTAGGAAGGGGACATTACAGTCCTCCCTTCCTGGAATTGTTTGCCCTCAAGCAATTGCAAAGTTGGATACTGAAGTATCACCTCCCCCTCCCAGGTGGCGTCCTCTATAGGTAATTCCCTCCACCCTAGCAGGTGTTGGTGCCTGCTGCTGGTTCAGGTTTTGAGCATTTGAATCCATAGGCATTTCTCATTCAAACCCATAAAAAATTCTAAGTCTGTCAGCCTTCATATTTTTATGCATGTATCTTTGTATATGGCTGCTTATATATGTCTTTGTATGTACAAGTGTAGATGTACATTGGCGGACCTGAAAAATAAGTCAAATCAACTTCAAAAAGTGAAAAAAATAGTTGTATGCATATCGGACTTGTATGTGATATTCGGGTGCAATTCCGGAGGTAAAAAAGGTGGATGTACATGGTAGATTCCTAGAATATTCTGTACTTGTATGTAAAGGATTGTATGTATATTTTGCATGTATGTTGATATACAATGGGTAGATACAACACCGGACTTCAAAGTGGATTCAAATCTGGTTAAATGGTGGTCTGGCTCGCAGGTATATGCAAAGGGGGTTGTATGTATGTGACAGATACAACTGTGTATACAAGGCGATGTACAAATGGACTCGGCCAAGGAGTTAACAGTATTTGTGAGATGGGTGAGATCCGCGGTTGTATATTGGGGTTGTATGTACCCAATATACAATCAGACATACAACGAGAAGATACAAAGAAACATACAAGGCAGGTGCAGTCAAAGTCAACAGTCTTCAGGAACCTGGTGGGGCCCGCACAGTTGTATGTCCCAGATTGTATGTATGTGCTATATACAATGCAAAATACAAAGTGCATATACAATCCGGACGTGAAAGAAAATGTGTTTTGGCAGATTTCAGTTTGGAGTCCGTAGTTGGTTGTATATTGCGTATTATATATATGCGATATACAATGAGAGATGCAATGAGGCCGATACAATGCTGGATTCAAAATTTATTCCAATCTGCCTCATAAGTATGATGGAATCCACAGTTGTATGTATTTGTAGTATACAACAAGATATACAAAGAATGGTGATCCAATGGCAGGCTGCCACGTGTCCAAGAGTAGTTGTATGTACATGCAACTGCATATACAAAATTTGAATGTGCCGCGGGCGGAAAGGTAAAAAGGGTGAAAAGGTAAAATGTATGTTCACACTGTGAAAAGTCAAAGGGGATAATGCACCTATGTGGCATGTTTTCATTGGTTGTGGACTTTTCAGCATGATTTGAAGCCGCAGATCTTGGCGGGAGGAAATTAATCGACGACCTACTTCAAATCTTCAGGGAAGGAGGAATTTTTGTTTTCACAGCTACTTTTCAAATGGAAGGAACTTCAAGAACACGCGAACCGTTGTTACATCTTGAAATCGGTAGGTTGGCCATTAATGGCAAATTTGCAGAGGCATGGTCAATGAATGACAGGCCACCTACCATTTTTAATGGGAAAATCTCTAGTCGGCTACACGTTCCCCGAATTCAACCACTCCCTTCTTCTTCTTCTTCCTAGAGCATTGAATGTTTTCAATGCCATTCTCATGGTGCATTGTATCTGGCAGCATTTTGAAAAGACCATGTAATTAATTGATGAGTACATGTTTTGGGTATATCAGAACCGTGTTACTCATTTTTCGGTTGTTGAAGACTTGGGCAATTTTTTGGAGGAAATAACGAAAACAAAGCTTTTCTGGGCTGTTCTATCTCATTTTGTGAGTTTATGAGTTGCATTTGAATGCACGTTGCACATATGTTCAGTTTCATGTTATTTTTATATGAAAAATGCTTCATGGCATGTGTTTAGCTATTTGTCTCCATGGCTACATGCATCCCTTCTTTTGAATCTGGTTGCTAAGGGTTACTAAGATTCTAGGATATAGATTTATGTATTGCATGCTTGATCTCTAACTTCCATTCAAGGAGTGGATTAAACTATTTTAGGTTAAGTATGAGGAAGAATGTATGGAAATAGGGATATTTGTAAGTAGAGATTGCTAAATACTCATTCTTGGGTGATGTTTGTAAGGCAAACACCAATCTAACCCCTTGAAACTTGAATCTCTGTTGAGTTTGTGCAAATCATTCACTTGTATACGTCTAGTTGACTCCTTGCTCTGAGATAGGCACTGGTCTGCCCTTGTGTAGTAGTTATGATCCAAAACCCCCTGTCTTGCATCCAAAACATAAATACAAATCATTTCATAATTCCAATCTGTTAGTTTGTAGGAGTAGAAATAGGACCCTTGCATACTCTCATTCCTAACCAGTTAGATATGTCTAATAACATTGCCAGCCTTGAGATTTATCATGCAAATCTTGGTCCAAACATGAGAGTATTCTGCCTATTATTGTAAAGCTAATATTTTTGTCATTAGGTGAGTCAAGGTTAAATCTTTAGCTATAGGGATACCCCCCTTGGTGCAAAAAAACTAGAAGTGAAGGGGAGGCAGCTCACGCAACCTCCTGTATTTGTTGGCCGAATCTGCCTATGCATTGGAACTGGCAAACCCATTGTTGATTCGGAGAGAAAACCCAACACCAGGTACTCCCTGATAACTCTGCTCCTCAGTCTCCTCTCCCTCAGGTCTAAAATCTTGGCAGGTATCAAGACTAATCGACCCTCCTCATCCAATGGGGGTAGAATAGGTGAAGAGATAACATGTTGTCCCAAAGTCTTCTTCAAACAAGATACATGAAAGACATGTATCTTACTCTCGGGAGGTAGCTCAAGCTCATATGCGACCTCACCAATCCTCCTCAATACTTTGTATGGACCATAAAACTGAGGCTTGAGCTTCTCCACCCTACTCCTCTTGAGTGTACTCTGTCTATAGGGTTGTAGGTGCAAGAAAATCATATCTCCAACCTCAAAGGTCCTCTCAACTCGATGTTGATCAGCATATATCTTCTATTGATTCTGTGCATGCTGAATATTATCCTTAAGTGCCTTAAGGATATCCTGATTGTCCTGTAACCAATCCCGAGCTCTAGGTGCTCTACTATCACCTAACGCCAAGTCCACAAAAGATAAGGTATCATAACCATACAATGCTCAGAAGGGAGTCATACCAATCAACATGTGATACCTGTTATTATAACAATACTCGCCCAAATACAACCATTGCACCCAAGCCTTTTGCTGTCCCAAAATGTAGTTACGTAAGTAACCCTCAATCCACTTATTAACTATCTCCATTTGTCCATCCATCTAAGGGTGGTAGCTGGTGCTAGGTGTCAACTCTGTACCTGTGGAATAGCTCCTGCCAAAAGATGCTTATAAACCTGCTATCTTGATCATTGACAATGGTCCTAGGGAACAGGAAGAACAATTTGTTCAACCCAAAAACCATACTCTCCCAAAAAGAAAGTGGACCAATCTCTGTCACAATTCTAAAATCTACCAACTAGGATATGCCTCTATTGTCATCAGCTATACTCATATTATCGACACTTATAATCTCTAAGTGTTGAAAGAAAGGTTCCAAACACACCAACACACCCAAACCACTGCAATCAATAAAGCATCATCTGATGATATGAACACTATCCCCATAAAGTATCTGCAGTCCCTGTATGATATGTAACATAAATCTCTCACCAAGTCACCATGAAACACCCATCCATGACGGTAGACAAATAAGAAGATGTGAAATTGAACTCTCATATGCATATAAACCAATCCATAAGGCCACCAAACGCTGATGTGATAACTCAGACCAGTGACAAGAATGATGTCAATGGTGTCATCATACCCATGTATAAGAAGGAAATTCACCTCATATGCAATGTCCATCAAATAAACATGTCTCCACACACTCCCATGCAACTCAATAGCTGTTGTAGACCATGCTAAATCTGAAAGTGAGATGGAAACCCAAATAGGACAACCACATACCAATGAAGATCCCATGAAGATTATGCTACCATCTTACCAATGAACAACTATCATATCATAGGGAATAGATTGCAACTCTAAAGATGTATCGTAGATGCCTTCATCACTAATGAAAGATAACTCATGAGTGGCTGATCCACTATAAATATCATCAATAAAATCAACAATTCCATCAATGAAATGATCAACATCAACTGCAATTTCAAAACTAGAAGACCTTTTCTTATCATCTTTCATGGAGTGGTGAGTGTCACGAACTTGTTGAAGATAAATCTTGGCTTGTTTTGCTATCAACTTAGCTTTCCTTGCCTTGTCAATCCATCCTTCAATCATTTCTTGGGATTGTTTTATCTTAGTTTCTCCAAAGTGTCTAAAATCAGTCTTATAATGAGATGCATCATATAAAATGCCATGACCCATGCATGCATCTTGTGTACCAATCAAAGTAGAATCAATATCACTTGTTTCCCAATGATTAGTAGCTGCAATATCATGAGAAAGTGAGGATATACCACTACTGTTTAAAATCAAAAAATTAAGACTGAATCTTTCCCTTTTAACCATGCTTCTCAAGTCATCCATGTTAGAGAAAATGAACATACTCTTAGCTGTCCCATCCTTTATCTCATTCTTTAGTGGCTTAAGCACAATATGTTTACCCATGTGAGTAAACTCTAACACCACCTTGTTGAAGTCTTGGACAAACCTTCCAAGAGATTTCAACCATTGAATACCTAACACCACTTCATTCTTCTTAATGTTAATAACATCATCTATAAACTCAAAATTAGAGAAATCTTTCTTCTCATCATGTATGAAGTGGTGTATGTTACAAGTTTCTTTGGACTAATTTATGGCCGTTGTTTTAAAGTAAACAAATTCAGTCCTCTTGGAAGAAGCAACATCAAAATAGCCATGCTTAACCAATGCATCATGTAAGCTATCATTTGGAAACTCATTGTCACCAATTACTCCATGAATAGGGATTGCAAGTTCATGTAAATGAGAGAGTACAATGCTACTGTCCCCAACCAGAGATTTAGGACTGACTGTACCTTTTCTTTCATTACCCTAGAAAACTTCAATGCAAGAGCACACTTGCATACACTTGGCAGCCCAATCTTGTAGCATATCAAATCTTGAAGCTATGCCATCCTTATACTCAATCAAAGTATCAACATCATAAGGGTGAGGCATCAACATACAAATTGATTCATGTTCTTTTTCCACTGCTGTTATAAATTTAGATTGTTGGCAAGTAGAAGTTCCCACTATAGACCCTATCACCTCATGCTTATCTATCTTTTCATGAATGTCTACCATGCTACATTTCTTGTCACCACCATCTAGCTTGGATTTATGCTCACGTGATGTCAAAAGATTGCTATCCCATTTTCTAATCCATATCATCACCTCCATAATTGATATGTTTTCCCTTACTAGCAAACTCCAAACTGTATTGTGAAGGACAAACCAAACATTATCAAAATGCAAGATCTTCTTAGTAAGCAACCTCTTAGTCTCCCTAATTAGCTCTCTAAGACAAAATGCTTCATATGATCTTAACAATTGATGCATGTCTAACCAAATTAAAATCAATAATGTTCCATTCCACACAAATGAATATAACACGTGTGGCTGATCCATCAAGTGTGTGACCAATATCATCATTGTTTTGAGCCTTCAAATAGCTCTCTAAAAGAGGAAAATCATAAACCTCCTGATGCAAAGTAAATGCCCAAACTGAATTTTCTAAATCATTCCTCCTTTGTTCTTCACACAACTCAACATGCTCTTCTTGTGGGCTTACCTCAAGAAGTTCTTCGCTTGTATACTCAACATCCACACACTCTTCTTTTGAAAGAAATAAGGATCTAATGTGTGATTCTCTTTGTCTTCTTGCATTATCTATTAGATTTCTTGTAAGTGTTGTCTTTCTTGGGAAACAAGCATCTTGGCCTTCTTAGCTCTTAGAGATCACCCATCACACAACCTTTGTGTCCTTTTAACATCTTCCACAGTATGGTGAACAAAATCAGGACCTTTGTGGCTTGAATACACCATAGATATCTCATGTGTAACACTCTCAACTTGAGCCCCAACATAGGAAGACTCACTAACACTATTACCTTCATGTGAAATGGATGCTACCTCATGATTATAATTGTTGTTGCAAAAGTTAGAATAGGTGTCATAACTTGGTGTCATGTTTACAACATCTCTAATGGGCTGATCCATGACTGTAATCTCTTCCACTGTGTAATCAACATGAAGACTCAACGGTGTGCTATGTATCTCCTCTTGATCCAAAGTTTTTTCTTCTTTAAGACTCTTGCATGATAACTAATTTTTGCATTGATCATGTTCACTTATGGGCTGCAAATTGCAAACAAGTAATTCCTCTTTCTTTCCTTGTTCTTGCACCTTTAGCTCTTCATTTTTCCCAATGCTTTCTTTGCTATCTTTTGACTTTTCTTCATGTGTAGGTGATGTGACATTATTGGA
This sequence comes from Cunninghamia lanceolata, assembly GCA_027924645.1. Taxonomy (NCBI): domain Eukaryota; kingdom Viridiplantae; phylum Streptophyta; class Pinopsida; order Cupressales; family Cupressaceae; genus Cunninghamia; species Cunninghamia lanceolata. Next base: position 3,600,760 of record BSBN01000551.1, read on the forward strand.
ATCAACTATCACACTAGAAGATACCTTATGAACACCCAAAGAATCCATACCATTGCTATCCCAATCACTAACATGCTCTATGCTAGCCTTAAGTGAAACCTCATGCAAAGATGATGTAGACAAATCATTACCCAAGGCTGTCCCCATGTTCTCTTGAGTCAAATCAGCATGTCTATCGAATCCATCATATAAATTTTTGTATACCTCATTGGAACTTGAAGACACCAAATCATTCTCATGAAAAGTTGTATCAACCATATGTGAAGATTTTCTATCCATTCCATGTGTAAACAAATCATCAGCTATAGAATGATATTTCCTCCTTGCTTGCTCAGTTTTGTGACAAAGTTTGGGACGCATGTCCATATAGTCCTTGAAAGGAAAATCCTCCTTAACTTGTTGAGGAAGAGTGCTATACTCCTCAAATATGCTAAGCACTTCTGCTTCCTGGTCTTGTGGCATTGGACCTTTGCTAGTAGAAGGAGATGATCCTTTAGAGAGTCCAAACTTTGAAAGTGAATCATCTAAACATTGCAATTTACGTATGGTCTTGTGTTGTGTTTGTTCAAATTCTTTCCATGCCTATTTATTGCTAAACAACTTTGCCATGATGACCTTTTTCGTTGTCCAACTAAAAACCAACTCTAAATTGACTTGTGCACAACTGATTTCACACCAATTGAATGCAATCCTTACCCAACAGGGTGGTAGGATTATGGCTCTGATACCATTGAAAAATCCCCATCCAAATCTAACTCAAAATTTTTTGATTATTTTGGATCAGCTGATTTGTTTGTTGCAATTTTTAATCTTTGACCAGCGAAGGTAAGTTTGGTATTTGTGCTTGTTTTCTGATTTGTTGTAGTTTGAGTTTCATTGCATGTTTTTCATTGCCAAATCATAGGGAAAGCATAGAAATGAAAGAGGACTATTGCATAAATGAAAGATGACATTTGCAACTCAATAGAACCCTTTTATACTAATTATATCAAGTCTGATTACAAGATTCAAAGGGCTGATATACCTTATATCATACTATAACAGCAGTTTAAAACCCTTATAGAATGCAATATTGAACTATCCAAATGATAAACACATACCCAGAATCCAACGCTTAAATTATGGAACAATTAATTGTTGAAACCCTAATTTCTAGCTAGGGTTTGACTGAAAATGACTCCCAATTAGAATGACCAGCTGGTAAAGGCACTAAAATGAGGATATATTCTGATAATAAGACCTAATTTGCAATTATACCCTGATAACCCACTACTGCAATCACTCCAACTGCAATATCAACCTGTAATGAAGTCCAATGATGCCCAAACGGAAATCTAGAGTAGATTTCCCTATTTTATGAACTGGGTTGTTGTCTAATTCACTATCCTCCAAGGGATTTCATCCTTAGAAGATCTGCTTGCTACTAAAACCCTCTTCTAGAGCTCAAACCTACAAATTGCTTTTGTGGAAATGAGAATAGTATGCCCAAAAATAAGCCCAATACCTTGCTTTATAGCCTCCATGACTTTTTTTCCACAAAAACAATAAAATATTCCCTCCAAGAGGCCACGCCCACCTTGAGGGTCTTTTCTCATGAAAAGAGAAGTGCCACTTTTTAAAAACAACATTGAGCTACTAGGATGGGGGTACTTTTCACTATTCCTCTTCTAATTTTCTGTTACTATTCACTTTTCACTATTCCTCTTATAATTTTATGTTACTATTCACTTTTCACTATTCCATTAAAGCAAACCTTAATATTTTCAATTCAACCCTTAGATTCATCAACTGACACCAAATTGAAGGGCTTGTAAGACTCCCAGGAAAGTTCCACTACCCCTGGATAGGTCCCTTAACCACTCTGCTGACTTACAAGAACCCTGGTAAGAGGCCAACCACTGCTCATTTATGTGACATCTAGGAAGGGGACATTACAAAATGAAACCCTAAACATGCTTATATATGCAACTACACACATTCTCACTAAGAATTTCGTAATTCAAACTTAAGATGTCGTCATGGGACCTAATTAACGATCACTAAACCGACATTCAAATTTGGGGCTGACCTAAAATGGGACAGGACTAGGGTGCTAGCACCCAAGTCCACCCTCTTAATTTAGGTTAGGATCTATTTAAATAGCACCCCTAGTTCCTATTTATCATAACACTTAGGGGTTTCTCATCAGGATTCAAGATTATCATGCATGATGCTTATAATGCATTCTAAAGGACCTGAGAGCTAAACCTTAAGAGGGAAAAGTCCCAGGGAGACATTTTATGACATAACACCACTAATGACAAAGGGAGATACTATTGGAAAATTGTTGGTGTTGTCATTGATGTCAACCTCCAGTAGATGGTTCACTTGGTTTCCAAGTACTTTTGAGAAAATTTGAATAAAGAGGTGTGCAGTGTGACAGAGTTGTGTTCAGTTTCATGCTCTGCATTTCCTCATAGTTGAATATATGCTTGTGTGGTTTGGAAGTGATGATTAGAGATGTTAAGAGGTGTTATATCTAGAATTTCAAGTTCTGGATTGTGCGGATGTGGAAGATGTGTTTTACAGAGTGTTTGCTTGTATAGAAGACTGTCTAGGAGAAACAAGATTGCTCCACATTTCACTGCATTGAGGTTTCCTGCCTTATGGATATGGGAGAGTGCTTATATTATTTGTGTCTTCCTTCCTTTAAATTTTCTAGTGTTGGGGTGCTCCGCAAGTTCAACACTTGTGTTGGTGATCAGTAACAATGTGTCCTGATATGCATAATGAAGACATTCTTTGTTTCTAGCGGTTGCGGCAATGTTGCATAAGATTTTGAAGGTGGTGAATATTTTGGGAAGGTGTGTGAATGTTGTGGAGTGTCTCTCTCTGGTCTGCATGATATTTTTGGACTTGGAGAAGCGTGGATGTGGTCATTTGCTCTAGTTTGGCCGACCTGTCTTACTTGCGCCATATGCGGAGGTACCTCATGGTTTGTTGATGTGATGAGCAGCTTGGTGATATAGATTTGAGTCCTAGTTAACCCTTGACATAGTCCACTTTCACTTCTTTCCATCGCGGAAGTGTTTAGTACTGACCTAATTGGTGTTGCACATTTGAGGTGCACACATTTCATAAGGACTGACCTAATTGAAATAGGTCTTGGTTGTAGATGATATAAATGCAAGATGAAGTTGAGTGGAACAATGCAGAGAAGAGAATGTGAATGTAAATCAAGGGCAGTGAGTTGTGTGTGAGCTTAAATGCTTATGACTCTGGAATGCAATGAGCAGAAGGTGTCTACATTTTAGTGTGCTAGAAGTTGCTAGAGGTAGTGAATCAAAGGTTGCGGATGGCAAGGAGTGGCAGTGGTGGATCTCTCCTATTGCTTTGAAATAGTGAATCTCTTTGTAACAATCTTCTTCTTTCTTCTCTCTTTTGGGTAGTGATCCCTTGGTAGTGAGCCTTTCTTTTAGCAGTAAGCCTATTTGATTTCGGTGTTGTTAGTCATATATATGTGAGCTAATCCTCACCATGGTTTTTCCCTTCTTGTGTTTTCCACGTAAATCTGGTGTTCTTTTGTGTTTGAATGTGTTTGCATTGATGCTTCATATGTTTACATTCTATTAATGCATATAAGAGGTTGATGTTTGGAATTACCTTGAGGGTTTAAAGTTTTAACAGATAATTGATTCACCCCCACCCTCTCAATTGACCTATGCATTCTAACAGTTTTCTCCAATAGAGCCACACAAAACGTCCTCTCAATACATAGTCTGGTTTCTTCTTTGATCAACTAATTCAAAATCAAGCAGAGTCGCCACCCTCTAAAGGGAATGATAATACATTTTACATATACTAACTCTAAACACCCATGACAGACTACTGGACAAATCTTGACAATTTATAGACTGGGTTCCCCAATAGAGTCACCAATCTGTTGGTTATTTCCCAACCTGATCTCAAAAGGGAAATCTAAAGAATAGCCAATTCTAATGATTGATTTGCCTTGAGGGATTGGCTAATGAATAGGAAAAGCTATGTTACACTTTTCCTCTACACTTTAGGCTCTGCAAAACCTAGGAGGGTAATCCTTTACAATATTTATTCTAGATCTCTTTGCTATTTATCTCAAATACTATTGCAAGAAGATATGCTCTATTTGATATGCTAAAGAATGACAGATATGCTAAAGTAACTGTCTAGATCCTTAGGCTTCTATATCTTCATTTTTCAAGAGAGCATGGAAATAATATTACACATATAAATGACTTTAGGGAATGAGAAATTCATTTTGATTTTCAAATTTGCATGACCAAGGAGTTGCATCAGACACAAATTCAAAGAGATCAAACCTAGGGTATAGAGTCAAGATGAATGTAAATATAACTTTACACAATAGTATTTTCCCCTAATTCATGAAGCTTTGCAACAATGCATTACATTGTTACACTTAAGTATTTCAAAATTGACTGTACTTGCAGATCCCTGAAAATCTCCACTACATTCAACATTTCCTTCAGAGCATTTAATTTGCTACTTGAGCAAAATCCATAAAGAAAGATATTCATGCACAAGAAAGATTGGAAGATGAACAAAGAAATCCTTGATTAAACTTTATTCATAAATGAAATAGAGATTGCAACAAAGGAGACAATATAGATTTGAACTTGGCAATGTATTTCAAAATTGAACTGGTACTGTCATGCATAGTTCTACATTCACATCACAAACTATTCTCAAATAACAACCTAGACCAAAAAACCAACTTAATTACTTTATGTTCTGCGATACAAAACTTCTCCAAGATCCTTTGCAAAGGCCCTGAATTCCCTTTTATAGAAACAAGGGAGCAAACAAGCTTTAGGCCTTATGACAAGTGTCACATTTTCATTTGACAATCACATGTTAGAAATGGACAACACAAGAGAACCGTCCTTAACAAATCAGGCATGCCTATGTAGTAAATCATTATCCTCAACATGCAGGAATAACTGTCTTTATCTTGTATGCTTTCCAACTCCTGGCGTGGATGTAAGAAATTTTTGTTAGATGCCCTTTCAGCTCAACCACCCTTCACATCTAGATAATTTTCAATAAAAAAATAATCCTCTGCTTCATCTCTCCATCCATGCATCAAGACACAAGAATTCCTGCCAGGAGAAAAAACCAAGGGACACCCAAGAACTGGTTTCCACCACCTTGTGCCACATTCCAGACATAGAAAAATGAGTTCCCATCTTTCAAATGGAGGTTTCCAACCACCTCAATCCTCAGTATGTATGTGGAAGCCACATATAGCTGACTCTGGAAGTGTGAAAAACTTCCTAGAGGAGGAAGCAACAATAGTCGTATGTCAAAGTTAGACAAAGAACTAACTGTTCTTGTCAACTTATTTCCTTCTTCCCATCACCAGTTGTTTCATCTAGGTGGACATAACTCCTTCAATTGTAGTCATTTCTCTGTTGAGTGCCAACTTCTTAAGGGAGGGGAAGAGGGATAAATAAGGCCCCTCTTCCTGTCATGTCTGTCTAGTAATCGAATCGATTAGGTACTATTCATTCAAATTAAAGATATGAATGATTTAATTAAATATTATATAAATCCTTAAAATAAATATTATAAATTATAATATATTATTATTAAAATAAAAATAAATATTAATAATTAAATATTATTATAATTATAAATATATATATACAAATACATACAAATAATAAATATTATTATTATAATAATATAGATTATAATTATTAATATGAATATTAAATATTATTACTATATAATAATATAAAGTCTAAAATAGCGGTTATAAAGAAGAAGGTACGAATTCATTCTAGCGCTAGAGAAACTAATACTTGAGATGCCGATAAACAATGGTCAATTAAGGGAATTAAGCCATACACCGATATTAAAGGTTATATCTATTATAAACTAAAAATAATCGATCTCACAAACAAATTGATGGCCAATAACCAATAGTTAATGGTTTTAACAAGGAAACGATCAATACCAAAGCATCCGAGAGGAAAGAAATCATCCAATGAGAAGTAATAAAAGAGCCACCGATTAGAAGGGGATATCAGCATTGACTAGTCAAGAATAATAATTATTAGTTAAGACAACCAACGATTAGTAAACGACAAGGTTTGCATCTCATGGAAGGGTCATGATCGATGGCCAACAAAATTATAAGTATGGATTGGTGGTTGGAATAAGAGCATCTCATCTCATCTCCTCCAATAATCATTACATAGTAATAAGTCAGTTTCACATCAGCATCTTATGTTAGGAAAAGTCATGTCATCTTACTCATTCAATCAGCAACAGGCAAGCAATACAACCACCAAATGATCAACAATCAAAATACATAATCATTAGTCATTCCAAGGTAGATGGAGAAATCAAAGAAACATTGGAACTACATTCAAATACCATATAATCATAATACCAATATGATATATACATATATATTTATACCTCAACCATACTGATAAGAAATGCAGCAATTGCATACTTTATTGGTCCAACTATCATTGGTGGATCCATTATTAATCTTATTGAGTTCCAATATAGGAACAATAGAATAATCAAGAGGAATTCCATATTCCTTGTAATAACCTTGTGTGAAAGCAAGAAACTAATTATATTGATTGTAAGATCATTTGTGCAACTTCAAAGACAAATCCCATATCGATATGATCTCTCTAACCTTAAGTAATGATACTCATGATATACTAGGGATGAACGAAACTTGCCACGCCATTAATCTTGTCTAATGCCTATGAGGACATTTGGGTCATTAAGGAAGGGCAATTTATTATTGTTATTAATGTCTTACATGGTAGGTGACCCTCAAGTGGTGAAGAATTGCTAGGTGTAGCAATGAAACCCTTGAGCCAAGTGGTGAAGAATTGTCGAGTGAAGCAACGAAACCCTTGGGCCTATGACAATGGAGCATTGTTATCCAGCACCTTAATGAATATATTCCCCGCCTCCACTAGGGTAAATGATTAGGTTAGATTAACGACTTGACATGATGATCACCATTCCCAAAGTATATCATGAGGCAAAAGACGTATCAAGTATAAGTATATTAAAGTATGAAGAATACAATTGAGTATATGTTCTCTCCAATAATGTTATATTCTTGTTCATTGTTATTGATTATGATTATGATGTATTGATTTCATTGCTAAATTGATCTTTAATAGTGCTAATGTCCCTTTCTAGTAGTTATTCTTGTGTGTAGGTCAAGAGATCGAGAATATCCTAAAAGGGGACATTACACTTCCCCCAAGCCCAATCTAGAGACTCACAATAACATGGAGTTATTGGAATCAACTAACAGGGAACCCAACCCCTCAGCTAAATGAAATGAAGAGAAAACCAGGGAATGAAAGGAATTTGATGCTTTCCACTTCACCCCCTGAATCTTTCTAGATTCCCCCATCCCTTAGGAAAACACTTCTCATTCCTTAGCTCTATAAGAATAGAGCATTAGCTAGGAGAAGAGAGAAGTATTCCCTAAAGAGTAGGGTGGCAAACATAGCATACTAGAATAGGAACTATTCATTTTGCCCGTATGGAAGAAAAGATGCATGTGACAACAAATAGGGACATCCATTTATAGCAAGAGCGTAGAGGCCTCTACACCTGAGTAGTCACACTTTACCATCTCTTTGATCATTTTAGTCCAGCCAGTACTAAAACATGTTGGTCTTAAATGATAATCTTTCGATGTTCTACCAACACTACCAGAAGGGGAAAAGGAGGCGACATCCCATCATCACATCAATTTCTTAGAACCCAGAGCACCTACATATTGATTTCTTCGGCTAAATGTCAGTTTCCACAATAAGGATTCCAAGTTAGGTTTCTCAGTCACAACATTATATCCATTTTAAGCATCATACCCTACTCACCAACTATCATAACACCAGGCAGAAAATCCCATCGAACATGAAAATCAATCCCTAAAGGCTGATCTTGTATCCTGCTAGTCTCTATTCAAGTTTATCACCTTGTACTATGGCGGTGAGAAAGAATTGGTACATGCCTGAAAAAACCATCACTACACTAGTTCATCATTTACCATGAACCATCACTCAGTTGCTTCATTTGAAAATGGACCGTCGATTACTGGGAAAAAAGACCTGATCAAATGGTATAGATAGGTCCAATGAGGTTGAAATCTCTGTCATCCATGGAATGAATTCATGGACCAATAAGAACAAGCCACCCAGACTACCACCTCACCTTAGCAAAAGGCCAGACACCACAAAGAAAAGTCAATCCAAACCATGAGGCCACATCTCGTGCTTCCACAATTGCTAGATCTAACAGTAGATAAACCCCGCAGAATAGTGGAACAGTCCCTAGATTGCACCATGTGGCACTTAATAATCCTCTCAACCAATAAAAAGCTGGAACCATGTCATGTCTCAAATTTTTATTAATTCAATTTTATGGGAAAAATGTTCATTCCAACATTTCATATTATGGGTTGAGGAAGGAGATTGGAAAATAATTTATTTAATATTTAATATTTTGGATCGACGATTAATTTATATTTTCAAGCTACTTAATCAAGGCCAATTAAATATTAAATATTTTATAATTTTATTTTGTGTTGGAAATCCAAAGTGGGGTGGAGTATCTTGTGGTGCAATTAATAATTTCAAAGATCATATTGCACCTAATTTTAGAATATTCTATGACAGATTTTATGACAACTTGCAAGAGGGAGTTATTGCCTATTTTTAGCTGGAAATCAAGTGGAGGCTATGAAAAGTCTTTATGGGACCTATTTTGGAGGGATATTGATGGGAATGATTTTATTTTATTTATTTTTCCAAGAATGGGTCATTTGGATTTGTCCCTCTATATATTTGCAAGCAATTTCACATTCGAGGCATCTCATTTTACATACAAAAACTCTGCCAAAAATTGTCTGGACAATTGTGTTCAACAAATAATCTTCTGTGGACGAAAACCCATTGGAGATTGGTGATCAGTGGGTGAAAACCCATTGGTTACAGGTATCAAAGGACAAAACCCCTTTGGTACATGAGGGTAATCTCATACAGAGGTTGCATTGGAGCTTCACACAGTTGCAGGATTTCAACAAGTTCAGTTTATGTGTTTTGCAGGTTTTGATAACATTGTGGAGATTAGATTTGTGATTTGTGTGTTTGTTATGGTTTTTGTAGAAGCTATGTTTCAGATGTTATATTCTTATTAGATCCTCTTGGTTCAGCTACAGAGCTTTGTTCAGTGTAGTTCCAGTTGGTGTGTTGTTGTAGTGTTTCGGTGTTTGCAGTTTGAGCAGATTTCAGAGTGGTGTTTCCAGATTTGTTTCAGTTGTTTACTGATATTTTTGTGAATTTAAAATAGTACCTTTATGCTTTAATTATATCAGATATATCATTAATATAAGCTGGAGGTTATTTGTTGTCATTTCTGTGCTTTCTAGTGAAATCGGGTGAAGTGAAATTGTTAGATTAATATGTAGATTTATGTTTCTCACAAAATATGGTAATTTTCTGATATGTAACAGCATGGGGCCATACCATTACTGATATTTTAAGATAATTATTAGTATTTTATGTTTAATAAGTTTTCCCTTTGCATTTGTGTTAAAATTGTTAATTTCGGGATCAATCCGTGTAGGGGAAAACTGGGTATTTTGAAGTTAATAAAAAATTCATTTTCAAATTTGATTTTTGGATGCAAAATTTTTATTTGGGACATTAAAAACCAAGCCATGTGTTTCCTCCTCACCCTTCTGAAAGCCTCTCTGGGATCCACCACAAAGGTTCAACAGAACGGTGGAATGCTCGAAAATGTGCCATGTAAGCATGTCGAGATGTCCGGAAAAAAGGTTTGCCACCTGTCATCTCTTCCATGATTCCATGGGTAGCACTTACCCTATTATAATATTCACCGCAGATTAGTAGAAAATCAATTAGAAAAGTCTGTGTGTGAACAAATGATTCCATAGGCAAACATTTAAAAGGGGACCTGAGCATGTGCGTTTAGAACAACATTGTTCGACTAGGTAAAGAGGGACCGAATTTTCACTAAGGGGCTCAGACCAAACTTTAAGAACACGACAATTTAATTGGTGCTCAGGTTGGTCCAATAATTGCAGGACTAAGGGGCCAGTAGATGAATGAGGACCTAGACACAAAGTTATAACTTGGAGACTGGCAACTAGTGGCAAGTAGTCAACATGAAATTAGAACAACAGGTACCTTGATGCTTGCACAAGCCTTAGGTTTTAGGGTTTTAGGCCTAAGAATAGGATTTAAAACATTTTCATACCTAAACCCTGGCAAAGAACTACTAGATTTAGAACATGGAGTCAGGACACAACATGAAACCATGAAATTTTTTTAGAGTCCTAACAGTGTATTCCCTTGAGTGGGAACACTTTCCTTTGAGATGGATCATGTGTATGATGTGTTTGTACTCCTCTTATACTTCTTCTCATTTCTAACTAACCCCTTACCATTCTTCTTTATTACAGCTTGGGGAATGATGCAGGGTGATTGAGACACCTTTTAGATCGAGGTCTCTCTTATCATGTCGACTCAAGGTCTTCCATTATGTGTTTCTTGTGTTGCATTCTCTATGTGTACCTCTTAAGTGCTTCACATGTATTCTATGTATACTTCATGCCTTATATGTGTATGCTTCGTGCCTAGTGTGTATACTTTGTGTATTGTGTGTATGTAATGTGGTTTCTCAAGTGTATGCCTTGTGTATGCCTTGTATTATCTCATGTCTTCTAAATGCTTCATGTATGTCATGTGTCATATGTGTATACCAATCATCATAGACTCCTAGAATCCTAAACATGGGGGCTTGGCCACCCTTCAATTTTAGTGTCATTCTTTGGTTTCTATGTTGTGTTTGAATTGTGTCTTCTCCATCCTTTAGTATAAGTTCGAATGTAAGTTCATACCCACACTAAAGTGGGTGCTAAATATAACGTCGTTAAATGTGTACATCACCATTTTACACTTAGTTTAGCTCCTAGATGGGCCTCAAATATTTACACTTATTAATTAGGACCCATTTTAGTACCTTTTTGAGCATTAAGCATGTAGTTCTTGACGCTGATGCATGAAACTTGGAAAAGAATCATAAGGTAGGGCTAAGCATACTTTAGGTGCCCTCTTTTGGGAGTATGTTGCTAAAGGACTTGAGCCCTCCTTTAGCCTTGCCCTAAATTGTGGCCTTGTTGGCTTGGGCCTCTTAAAACATTCCTAATGTTAGCCTTGTGTGGTTTAACTCTACGAAAATCAATGGGAGTGCATATAAAAGTAATTTAAGTCATTCATTTGAACATCTAACTCTCTCTAGCGAATCTTGGCACTCTTTCACTCTCTCTTTCTCTCTCATGCTCTCTACAACTCTCTATTGTGGATTATTATTGTGGCACTAACATATTGTAGGTCTTGTGAAGATCTTTGGGCTACACCAACTTCTTGAGTCAAGTTGTGATGCAATCTACAAGCATACAAGGGTTTCCATGCTCATGGTGACTTCCTTCCTTCATGCTTTATCTTAGCATTCCATTCTAGTTTAGATTAGCCTCTACCCTCCTTGGGCATGCACTCTTTATCAATCATCATTGCTATTGTGAAGGTGGAAACACCATTCATAGGGCTTGACTGAGGCAAGCTTCTAAATAGCACCCAAAACATTTTCCTTCTTACATGTGTGCAAGTCAGAGAAACAAGTTTTGAAAGGTGATCTCTGGGAAGAAGACTAAGGTTACTGTTATAGACCTAACAAAGGAATTTTTTTTGGAAACCCTAATTTGGGACCAGGGTGCCCAAGAACCCTTGTCCTGGGCATTCTCACCTCTAAAATTAGGTTTTGAACTAATCACTGATCTTTGTTGTCCATTTGGTTACTGGGTTTCAGGTTCTGACAGTTTGTTTTACTTCGATCTTTGTCAACTAGGGTTTTATGTCTTGACTCTATCTTGATTGGTTGAATGTGGTTATTTTCTTTTCTATACAACAAAAGGGAAAAACCCCTATAGTTTGGCTCTCCTTCTTGGGTAGAAGCCAAGCTTGGTTTGTGCCCCAATGTTTTGTAGAAGAGGGTTTGGCCTAGTTTGATCTATTGAGCTAGTCTCTCTTTTCTATATTACATTTTATGTAACATCCTAAAATGTGTACATCACTTTTTTACACTTAGTTTAGCTCCTAGACGAGCCTCAAATATTTGCACTTGTTAATTAGGACCCATTTTAGTTCACCTTTTTGAGCATTAAGCATGTAGTTCTTGATCCCGATGCACAAAACCCAAAAAATAATCATAAGGTGGGGCTAAGCATACTTGAAGTGCCCTCTTTTGGGAGTATTAGGCTAAAGGACCATGGTGCCCAAGCACCCTGGGCCCTTCTTTAGCCATACCCTAATTTGTGGCCTTATCAGCTTGGGCCTCTTAAAACATTCGCAATGTCAGCCTTTTGTGGTTTAACTCTCCATAAATCAACATGAATGCATATAAAAGTAAGTTAAGTCATTCATTTGAATATCTCTCTCTAGTGAATCTTGGCACTCTTGCACTTTCTCTCTATCTCTCTCATGCTCTCTACAACTCTCTATTGTGGATTATTGCTATGACACTAACATATTGTAGGTCTTGTGAAGATCTTTGGGCTACACCAACTTCTTGAGTCAAGTTGTGACACAATCTACAAGCATACAAGGGTTTCCATGGTCATAGTGACTTCCTTCCTTCATGCTTTGTCCTAGCATTCCATTCTACTTCGGATTAGTCTCTGCCCTCCTAGGGCACACACTCTTTATCAATCATCATTGCAATTGTGGAGGTGGAAACACCATTCACGGGGATTGACTAAGGCAAGCTCCTAAATAGCACCCAAACCATTTTCCTTCTTACATGTGTGCAATTCAGATGAATAGGTTACAGAAGGTGATCTCTGGGAAGAAGACTAAGGTTACTGTTATAGACCCGACAGAGGAATCAGTTTCTAGAAACACTAATTTGGGACCAGGGCACCCAAGCACCCTTGTCCTGGGCATTATGGCCTCCAGAATCATGTTCTAAACTAATCACTGCTCTCTGTTGTCCATTTGGTTACTGGGTTTCAGGTTCTGACAATTTGTTTTACTTTGATCTTTGTCAACTAGGGTTTCATTCAACTAGGGTTTCATGTCTTGACTCTAGCTTGATTGGTTGAATGTGGTTAATTGCTTCTCTATACAACAAAAGGGCAAAACCCCTGTAGTTTGGCTCTCCTTCTTGGGTAGAATCCAAGCTCTGTTTGTGCCCCAATGTTTTGTAGAAGAGGGTTTGACCTAGTTTGATCTATTGAGCTAGTCTCTCTTTTCTACATTACATTTTGGTGAACCTGACGTCAGGTTCACCAAAATGTAATGTAGAAAAGAGAGACTAGCTCAATAGATCAAACTAGGTCAAACCCTCTTCTACAAAACATTGGGGCACAAACAGAGCTTGGATTCTACCCAAGAAGGAGAGCCAAACTACAGGGGTTTTGCCCTTTTGTTGTATAGAGAAGCAATTAACCACATTCAACCAATCAAGCTAGAGTCAAGACATAAAACCCTAGTTGACAAAGATAAGAGAAAAATAGACTGTCAGAATGTGAAACCTAGTAACCAAATGGATAGCAAAGATTAGCGATTAGTTCAGAGCCTGAATTCAGAGGTTAGAATGCCCAGGACAAGGGCGCTTGGATGCCCTGGTCCCAAATTTGGGTTTCCAGAAGTTGATTCCTTCTGTCAGGTATGTAACAACAACCTTAGTCTTCTTCTCGGTGATCACCTTCTGAAACCTTCTCGTTTGACCTGCACACATGTGAGAAGGAAAATGGTTTGGTTCTATTTAGGAGCTTGCCTTAGTCAAGCCCCATGAATGGTGTTTCCACCTCCACAATGGCAAAGATGATAGATAAAGGGTGCATGCCCTAGGAGGATAGAGGCAAATCCGAAGTAGAATGGAATGCTAAGACAAAGCATGAAGGAAGGAAGTCACCATGAGCATGGAAACCCTTGTATTCTTGTAGACGATGTTACAACTTGAATCAAGAAGTTGGTGTAGCCTCCAAGATCTTCACAAGACCTGCAATATGTTAGTGCCACAACAATAATCCACGAGAGGGAGCTGTAGAGAGCATGAGAGAGAAAGAGAGAGTGCAAGAGTGCCAAGATTCACTAGAGATAGTTAGATGTTCAAATGAATGACTTAACTTACTTTTATATGCATTCCCATGGATTTCTGAAGAATTAAGCCACATGAGGCTGACCTTGGGAGCCATTTAAGAGGCCTAAGCCAATAAGGCCACAATTTAGGGCTGGGCTAAAGCAGGGCCCAGGGCACTTGGGTGCCTTGGTCCTTTAGCCACATACTCCCAAAAGAGGGCACTTAAAGTATGCTTAGCCCCACCTTATGATTCTTTTATGGGTTTCATGCATTAGGATCAAGAACTATATGCTTAATGCTAAAAAAGGTGTTAAAATATTTCCTTATTAACAAGTGTAAATATTTAAGAACCATCTAGGAGCTAATATTTAAGAACCATCTAGGAGCTAAACTAAGTGTAAAATGGTGATGTACACATTTTGCGATGCTACACATATATATGCATTCAATAATTTCATTATAACATCAAAAGTCATTTATAATTATATATATGATAATGAATATATTTCTTTTAGTTTTTTTCCTTTAAAATGAAGAGTTATTCATATTTTTAATAATATTTATATTTATGCCATTATTAAATAGTTACATTTTTCTCAACTTAATGAATGAAAAATTCATATAAAGAAAAGTATATATTTATATATACAACATTTGATAAATTTAGACCTATCATATTTTCATTTTAAAATTGGGTTCATAAATAACCCAACAAACAATTAGTTTTTCTATAAAATATTTGAATTTACATATCAATTAGCTTGAGATTCAAGCTAATCTTTATACTCCCTTACATTGACTTATCTATATTTTTTTTGTACATACTTGCAAACTCACAATATATTCTAATGATGATTTTATACAATATTCCAAGTCATTTTCTTCTTTCTTTTGCAATATGCATTTATCTTTAAGAATGTTATATACTCTAACATAACCAAGGAAAACTCCAATAAGTAACATGCTAATGGGAGGAATAAAGATCTCCATCCAACCAATATGGCATCATTAGGCCATATAAAACCTTGGCCATCCCCAAGCCAATAGAACCATCAAGAACCTGTTACAAACCAGAATATGTGTCATGTAGGAAAAACAACTCCTCAGCTGTAAATATCAATCAAGGGAGATTTTCACTAACATTACACTAGGGTTCTATTAACTAATGTTTTAGACAAAATCTATGTCTACAGAACCACTTTATGTTTTAATAGAAATGAATCAAACTAAACTAAATATTTAAAGGAAGGAAAGAAATTGATTACAATGTTGGAAAATGAATAACAATACATAGAATTTTGAGAAATGGAGTACATAGATGAAAATATAAAATGATAAGGAACATGGCACTAGGCAAACAACCTCACTGTCTAGAATGACAACGCGCCACATGGATGTCTACGCACCATGCTATAGTTTATATGGTGTGGGTAGTATATGGATTCGCGGTCTCAGCTCTCATGACAATCTTTTTAGTCCTTCCTCCTACCATTGAGCCTCCTGACAGAACCTACAAATACACATATGAGAGAGGCTTGGGCTGTATAGGAGTTTGCCTTAGTCAAACCCTATTTTAGGTGTTTCCACCTCAATGATATCTAGAGATATAGATTGATATAAAAGGTGTGTGCTCTAATTCTAAGTTTGTCTATAATTGTTTGAGCAGTGAAAAGAAAGATTGGATAAGATATGTAAAAGAAATATGATTAATCTAACATTTGCAATGATTAACAATAAATAATAAATATAATGGAGCAAGGGAGTGAACAATAGCTAGAGTATGATGATGGCGAGAGTTGATTTCGGTAGAGATTCACTATGAAAAGAAAATTGATCATTTGAAATGGCAAATATAATTTCTTAAATAGAGAGGGCAAAGGCAAAAAAAATAAAGGAAAGGATTTGTTTGGGCATGGATAAGCATCAAGAAGAGCTCGAAGTGCCATGCAAGTTAAAACACAATTTCTAAAAATGGTTGATGAATAAAATGTGCTTTTGAGACACCAAGGCGCCACAAAGACATATACACCTAGCACTTTTGTTAATACAAATTTAGCTCTTAGAAAGTCCAAATGACTTGGGCACTGCCAAGGTTATGACACTTTTATGGTTTTTGTATAGGATAAGCAAAAAGGGTCAAAGCAACATAAAGGGACATCTCATGGGTTGAGGATAAGGCCAAGGCTAGAAATGATCCTAAAACATGCTAAAGGCATGGACACTAAAGCAAGTACCAAACATACAATGAAATTGTGAGTATATAATTTATGACGTTACATTTAGCTCCCACTTTTACGGCGTATGACACTGCGTGCACATGCATGCTAAAGTACATGAAAGAAAATACCAAAAGTAAATATGGTTAAAAAGGATACCTAGAAGGATATTGTAGAGGATGTAGAGCTCTTCAAGTAGAGGAACAAGCCCCCAAGCTGAGAACATGCAAAACAAATATGTTAGACAACAAAAACTTGTAAGACAATGGTGTTAGAGCATAAACCTACAAAATCACTATGTCAGAACATCACAAACATATAAATAAACATAAATAACATATACATAGAGGATAAAAGCACACAAAAAGCAAATAAAAGTTTTGAGTCAACAAAGTGAAAGAGGCCTCAATGTGAAATGTTGCCTCAATACCATGTGTCATCCTTAAAAGGTAACAAAAATAAAGAAAACCACAAATAGAGGATTTCTTAAACAAAGAAGAATATAATGAGTTGATCGATTTCTTCAAGGAGAGAAGACATACAAATAGATAGGGGAGCAATCAATATGAACAAAGAAGAGTACATGACTCAGACACTAGCTTGCTCTATCACTAGGGGTCATGTAAATCACAATACCCTCATGGATCATAGACTAGCATGTTGTATTATGCTAGGTGGGCATGAGTGTAAAAGGGTAGGTCATATGAAGTACACAGACTAGCAAGTTGCATTATGCTAGGTGGCTCACAAGCTACCAATGCCTCATAAAGCATATCAAACACCAATGCCTCAGGAAGCATATCAAACACCGACACCTTAGGGAGCATATCAAACATCAATGCCTCAGGGAGTGTATCAAACACCAACACCACAAGGGGTGAATGCTTCAAGGAGCATTAAATAAACAATACCACAGGGGGGGAAATTAATACGCATTACCTCAGGGGGTGCAAATAAAGCAAGGTGTGCATGTATGGATGCACATGTGAGAAGAGTATATGCCCCCCTTAAAATATTAGCATGTATAATATGAAAATATTTTTAGGTAAAGAAAAGACAAAGGAAGAGGAGGGGAGATCCTTATGAATAATGCACACACTTTGAACAAGTTATCTATGCCCCCCAAAATACGGGTGAGGACAACCATGAAAAAGAGTATTGTGTTGATACCAAAAACAAAGTATAGTTGCACGTGAGATTATACCACCATGAATGGCAATGAACAAATAGAGAAAGTTATGGGTGCAACATAGTGGGTAGCAACACAATAGTCTCATGAGAAAATAGAGGAGAAATGATGAACCGGATAGAGGTGATCCTCAATATCACTTGTCATGCAAAGAAGAGGCAGGTGCTTCAGTAGGAAGAAGAGTGAGAGAACCTATGTCAAGAAGGTGTTGAATTTTGTCCTACAAGGTGCCAAGCACTTGACGATATGCATAGAAAGGAAGTTTTGATTAAATTTGTTGCAAAAACTTTTTGTGTGTAGGAGGAGGAAGAGTGATCAAGCGGGCCTTTAGTAGCCTCAAAAAAATACACTCTTGTTTAGATAAAAGAGAAGTAAGAGGAGTAGGAAGCAAGCCTTTCTATTGTGGAGAGGTTTGATTTTTGAAAAGAAAAAGCCATAGAGACCTCAAACAATAGAGGAGGGAATGTAGACAGACGAGAAGGTCAGTAACCTAAATCCATTTTAGAAGATAAGTGTGGTGTAGGTTCCATAGGGACCTTAACTCCTTGTTCCATATTCCCTAGACCATTTCCATTGTATTTGTGCTTTGAAAGAATTTTGTATCTAAGCTCGTAACATGTCTCCAAATCAGAAGGAGGAGGAGAATCAACATTACTAGCCTTGTTGAAATGAGATGTGTATGTACATTTTCTATGAGAAGTAGTAACAAAATTCACATGAGAAGAGGGGTTGATTCTATTACCAGAATAAAGATCCTTATTGAATGTGGGAATGTCAAAGTGAGAAGAGTAAACCTTATATTCAATAGGCCCGTAGGGGGTGAAGTCTAAGGAGACCCAATCATCACCAAGACATTCTTTAGATGAAGAAGGCACATCATCATTAACAGAGGGTGATGATGGTGTTTGAGAATTTTTTGTATAAGGTATAAAATTATGAAGAGAATAAAGAGCAGGCTTCTTGTGACCCAATTCAACATTTTGACTGTATTGAAAGGGGTCAGGATCGGCACTTATTTTATGTACTTCACCATTATAAACAAATTTAAGAGAATGATGAAGGGTATACAAGATTGCACTGATGGTATGAATCCACAGTCTACTGAGGAGAAGATTATATAAGAAAGTTTTTCTTGCATGACATGAACCTCAGTAGTTAATCTAATGGGGCCTAATGTAACAGGCAATGTGATAGTGCCTAAATTCAGGTGAGCTGCATTCTCAAAACCTCTGATGAATATATTGAAGGAGATATAGAAGATATAGATCAATTTTAAGATGATTAAGGAGGTCTAAACTACAGATCAAAACCATTGTCAATTAGGGTTCTCTTAATCCTGGTCAAGTTTATAGCTACAGTAATCATAAGGGAAGCATTTTTCTTCTGAACTTCAATAGAAGAGAGTTTAGAGAAATGAAAAGTGATATCAGTAGAAAGACAAGGAGGTGGTGGAAGGGAAACAAGGATAGGAGTATCATGTTTGTTCACTGAGTATTATACATGTGGGCTACTATATGGTAGTGAGGATCCCCATACACGTTTTGAGTTATAGACTTTGCAATTTCTAACAAGTGATTCAAAGGTTGAGGATTGTTAGGTATACCTCAAACAGTGATCACAGGATGAGAGAGCGGGGGTGGATCAGGCACCCTATGCATAATGATTTTAGGAATAGGAGAAATATTTTTAACATTAATTCACTTATCCAACATCCCCTTTGCAGATGGGATAAGTCGATTAACAATGATTGTATTACCATTATTATCCACTTGAGAAATACATGATGTAAGAGAAGTAGTATACTCAACATCTATCCATGGAGGATCCTATGTGAGGTGAGGCTCTTCATCCACTAATGCTTCATCACTAGAAAGGAGAACATTGGAATGAAGACCACATAAAGTAATGTTAAGAAAAGTATCAATGATTTCATCCTCTTCTGCTAAAATATCCTCATAAATAGGAGGAATCTTAGGAGAGGGATCAAAAGAATAGAGTGACATAGAAAGAGCTAAGTCACCATCACATGCATTGAATGGAACATCACTTTCATGAATCCTTTGAGAAAATTTGGAAAGTGATGTAAGAAAATAATAGAACATGCTAATTTATAAAATAGAAGGAGAAGATTAAGGAAGCATATTGACAAATCCAGTTGAAGGTTGGGGTTTGAGGCAACACCCCAAATTTTTTTGAGGAAAGAAAAATTTTCTTGATTTGCTCTTGAAATCTAAAATTGAATGAAAAAAAAGGTTCTTTAAGTTGAGTCAGGTTCACCAAAATGTAAGGTAGGAGAAACTACTCCTCAACTGAACATATCAATCAAGAGAGATTTTAAATAATATTACACTAGGGTTCTATTAACTAATGTTTTAGACAAAATTTATGTCTACATAACCACTTTATGTTTTAACATAAATGAATCAAGTAAACTAAATGTTTAAAGGATGGAAAGAAACTGATTATAATGCTGGAAAATGAATAATAGTACATAGAATTTTGAGAAATGGAGTACACAAATGAAAAGACAAAATGATAAGGAACTTGGCACCATGTGGACTACCTCACTATCTAGGACAACAACACATCGCATGGACATCTACATTTCGTTTTGTAGTCTATACGGTGTGGGTACTATACAGATTCGCTGTCTCAACTCTTGTGTCAATCTTTTAAGTCCTTCCTCCCACTGCCGAGCCTCTTGACGGAACCTGCAAATGCATAGATGAGAGAGAGGGTTGGGTTGTATAGGAGTTTACCTTAGTCAAACCCTGTTTTCGACGTTTCCACCTCAACAACAACCAGATATATAGATTGATAAATTGATATAAAAAGCGTGTTCTCTAATTCAAGTGTGTCTATAATTGTTTGGGCAGTGACAAGAAAGATTGGATAAGATATGTAAAAGAAATATGATTAATCTAACATTTGCAATGATTAACAATAAACAATAAATACAATGGAGCAAGGGAGTGAACAATAGCTAGAGTATGATGATGGTGAGAGTTGATTTAGGTAGAGCTTCACTAGCATATGAATTTGGTCTTTATTTTGGAAGATCTTTGCTATGAAAATAAAATTGATCCTTTGCAATGGCAAATCTACTTGCTTAAATAGAGAGGTCAAATGCAAAAAATCAAGGAAAGGAGTCATTTGGGTGCGGATAAACATCAAGAAGAGCTCGAAGTGCCACACAAGTTAAAATGCAACTTCTAAAAATGGTTGACAAACAGAAAGACACTTTTAAGATGCCATCATGTTGCACATACATCCACGCCTAACACTTTTGTTCATGCAACTTTAGTTCTTAGAAATTCCAGATGACTTGGGGCATTGCGAAGGTTATGACACTTTTATGATTTTGGATAGGATAAGAAAAAAGGGTCAAAGTAGCATAAAAGCACATATCATGGGTCTAGGATAAGGCCAAGGCTAGAAATAATCCTAAAACATGCTAAAGGCATGGACACTAAAGCGAGTACCAAATATAGCGTGAAATTGTGAACGCACACAATTTACGGCATACAATATGTAGACCTATGTAGAGAGTGGAGTAAGACCAAGGAAATGTACACACTAAACATAACTCAAGGGGATTAGTCTCAATGCCAACCCATAATCAAAATAGGGGCACTCTTACAACTCAACTCACCACCCATAAGAGCAACACAAACACCACCAATTTTACAAACACTTACCATTCCATAATTTTCCTCATATACAACACTCACATGAAATAAGATCATTCATAATAAACCAACTATACAAGAAATAACAATAAGTAGAAGAGGAATTATCTCTTCACATAGAGCTTGTTGGAATGAAGACTCTCCCTTCATCAAGCTCTTTTGTTTCTAATTTGAAAAGAACTCCTCCATTCAAGAATTCCTCTTCCAAGACTTCCACCATTCTCAAGCTTCAAAATGCTCTCCCTTAAGAAAATTTTATATAATGCAAGAATATCCCCCAAAAGCTCCAAAATGGGAGCTTATATGAGAGTGCCATGTCACTCTTGTCCATCCAATAGGATGAAGATACATGGAACCTCACTAAACCCTACACCCATCTCTCCCACATCATACCCAAGTTGACATGATTCCTCATTTTAATTCACATGGGTCTAAAATGGATGTGAACACTCATGTGAGTTCATATCTAGATCTCCAATAGATGTGACCACTCATGTGAGTTCATAGCCAGATCTCCAATAGATGTGAACACTCATGTGAGTTCATATCCATATCTCCAATAGATGTGACCACTCATGTGAGTTCATATCCAGATCTCCAATAGATGTGACCACTCATGTGAGTTCACATGAGTCTCCTTCCAAAAGTTTAGGGTTCACTTCCCCATCCAACATTTTTAGAAAGTTGTGGTTTGACTTGCTGTCTTTAGCCAAGCACCTTTACCTTCACAAATGGGAGCTCATTTCAAGAGCCCCAAAAGTACCATTTTCAAAGCCTCAAAACACTTTCTACAC
Organism: Cunninghamia lanceolata; assembly: GCA_027924645.1. Classification (NCBI taxonomy): domain Eukaryota; kingdom Viridiplantae; phylum Streptophyta; class Pinopsida; order Cupressales; family Cupressaceae; genus Cunninghamia; species Cunninghamia lanceolata. The sequence continues at coordinate 3,622,841 of BSBN01000551.1, forward strand.
CTTTCCCCAAGTACCCTACCCATAGGTACTTGGGTTGGGGTCCCAAAAATGATATTACAACACTAAAATTCACTTTTGAGCTCAAAACAATTACCTTAAATTTGTTATACAAATTTGAAGTTAGTGATCTTGTCCTTAAGGAAAATCAAAAGAATCTATAAGATTGAGATAAGAAAGGAAAATTTAATCTGAACCGGTTGGGACTTTTCATCATTACTAGTTGTTATGGTTCAGGAGCATATCAACTTTCTACACTTGAGGGACAACTCCTTGAGGAACCTATCAACATCATTCACCTCAAGAGGTTCTATTCCTAACCCATGGGGTATCCCAATTGTATTAAACAAATTTGAAATAGTAAAGAGAAATAATCTATCCTCTGGTGAAAACCACTTCAGTGGCACCTTGGATAAGTACCATGGTGAAAACCTATTTACAGGCACTATGTGTAGTAGCCTTGCATTTACCATCTACTAGATAACTATTTTTGACTTCCACTTTCCCTCATCTAGGTTTCATCCATCTTCCACATCATCATCCACCTACCATTATGTCATCCTACCATGGCTTGAAACTTTCACTTAGTGTCATTTCTTGTCATACCATATAAGTCATTCATTCCACCTACCATAATAACCTAGCCACCTCTACCATATCCACCCACATCATAATTAAACCTTATCGCTTGGGGGCACATTATTGACACCTAGCTATGGTTTGGATCGTTCTCCAAGTTTTCATAAGAAATTTGGAAGGTAAGTCTCTAAGTCTCATGCAATTCACACCAAAATATTTTCAAAAATACAAAAAAACCAAAATATTTCAAAAATATGAAAAATCAAATATCCCAAAAATCCAAGCAATAAATTTCCATACCATATCCACAATAAAGATTTAGGGTAAAAGTACAAACATGTGTCACATTTTTGGCCAACAAAACAGTACAAATCGAGCCATTTTCACCTGAGTTAGACTCAGGCGATCTCTTTTTGCCTGAAACCACATGGTGCCTACATGCTGCATACGTGTCTTGTACTTTTCAGGTGAGTCCGTTTCACCTGAAACAAAGAAATTAAAAACAAAAAAGGAAATGTCAGCATATTTCATAACAGCCGTTTCTGGCAGATAACGATGTGCTCGGGACAACAGACTGTTAGGGTTTCATTTGTGTGAATTTGTTGTCATCCTCCACCTTCCTCAACCATTCACCACCTTCCTCAATAGACCAAGTAACATAAAACCTCCCATTTACATGCACTCCAAGTTCTCTAAATGAACCTACACCAAACAAAAAGTAAATAACCGAAAGGGTAAATAACAAAATACCCTTGCAAAATGCCAAAAAAATTTATATATAGCATACACATATATAAGTGTTTAACTATTCAATATAACAACATGTTCATATACATACAAATTTATTTTACTGATCTATATATTCATTCATATATACTTATATATGTGTATGTTGTATATATATACAACATAGTTTACAACAGTCAAGTAAATTTTTATTTGATAGGCATGGTTACTTTGAAATTACAAACCAACTAATGGTTTGTTTGATCCGTGTGCTATGTGTTGAGTCGCTGTCTGTCTACACGTACTGTGACATATATATATACACACACAACATACATATATATGTGTTTAACTATTCAGCATAACAACATGTTCATCTACATATAGATTCATTTTATTAATCTATATATTCATTCATATATATATATATATATATACATACACACCATACATACATACATACATACACATATATAAACTGTGTTTAACTATTCAACATAACAACATGTTCATATACATACAGATTCATTTTATTGATCTATATATTCATTCATATTTACTTATATATGTGTATGCTATGTGTGTGTGTGTGTGTGTTTAACTATTCAGCTAACATCATGTTCATATACATACATATTCATTTTACTAATCTATATATTCATTCATATATACTTATATATGTGTATGCCATATATATTTACATTCTCTCTCTTATATCATTTTTATCAGAGGTGTATAAATATGAGAAAAGTCATTTTCCTTTTATATATATATATATAAAGTGTTTAATTATTCAACATAACAACATGTTCATATACATACAAATTCATTTTACTGATCTATATATTCATTCATATATACTTATATATGTGTATGCCATATATATTTACATTCTCTCTTATATCATTTTTATCAGAGGTCTATAAATATCAGAAAAGTCATCTTCCTTTTATGGATTCTTAAAGGACAATGTGCTTGATGTTAATGGATTCAATTGCATAGGCATACCTGTGACCTAAATTTAATAGTTTCTAAATGAATCCAAGTAGCCAACAACAATATGTCGAAAGTAATTTTATGTTTTCTTTTGACTACATTTCTATGTATGAGGATAAAGCTATCTAGTTACTCATTTTAACTATGCTTTAGATGGTGGATAATACAACCAAAGACTAAAAACTAGGTGTTTGTTTTTCATAAATCATATTGATGAACAATCTTATGTAACAAAGGCACTACTTTTGAAACAAATGTGGTAAATGTCATTCTTTTGATATTTTGGTGTAATAAGACAATATGATTTTATCCTCTAAGATGTTAAAAGATCTTGCACTTATTTGTATTGTTTGAGTGATTTTATATTTATCAATTGGTAAGTTGTGTGTTTTAATTGAAATAATCCAATTCAAAAAAATTATTTCTCCTAAACTAGAGTTCCCTTTCCTTTCCACAAATCAATTTTTAGACAAATAGACTATCCTAGTTTTAGACCTTGTCAGTTTGCCATAGAATCTTCTAGGGTAGGTTTGTTGTGTATCTTAAATGTTTGGCTATGCTTAACAATGTTACTATATTCCCATGAAGTTACATATATCTAACACTTTTCACCATTCAGTATAGAAATTATATTGCTCTAATAGTTTAGGTTGAATCACACAACTTGTGATGTTTATTATTGAAATTGAACATCTTTTCATGAAACCATATGTTTATGTTTAAAACATTGTTCTTGTATTCATAAATATATTTTTAACTATGGTTGTTAATATTACTTATCTTGACCACAAATTTTTTTTTTAATTTTTGGTTAGAAATCCAACCTGTTAAAAACTATGGTTAGAAAGTCGAGGTTAAAATTTTAGTTGTGTGAGAAACAAGCAAAATCAACTCACCAAATCGTAGTCACAAATCAATAACAAGTTACAAAGTCAATAAATCATAGTGGGAAACTAAATAAACTATTCAATACTTTTTTTTAGATGAAAATGCAATTTATCTATTTAAATAAAATAACACTTCACAAAAAAATAACGGGTGGTTAAAAGGCACACCCCAAGAGTCACATGGGCTAAGCCCAAAAATATCTAGAACCAAGTATCAAAGGGTACAGGACCCATATAAAAACAAAGAAAAAATAGAATTAAGCAGCCAATGCCATTCCTGTAGATGGCGGATCCCTGTCATCCGGTTTCCCCCAAATGTCCGCAAGGTCCAGGTTGACATCAGGCATAGCCCAACCATCTTCATTTTCCTATTCTTCTTTCTGAACATTTGGCTCCTCGTGCTTAGGTGAGATAGCCAAATTTAACTGAGGGAAAACCTTAGTATTATCCCACCCTGTAGATGGTGGATGTGAAGAACTAGGAGCATTCCAGCCTACATTGTCCATTAAAGGCCAACCAGCATTACATGTATTATCCATAATGGGCCACCCCACGTTATCCCTAGCTGCACTAGCAGCACGACTAGAGGTCCATCCACGTGGATGTGGAGAGGCCGAGCGCCTACGCCGGTGAGCACCACGATGTGAAGCAGGCTGGGAGTGAGGCTGAGAATCTCTGGCTGAACCACTTCTATGTCTATTAGGAGAGCGAGCTCTGACAGAGGATGGTGAGGGAGGAACACGAGCCATAGTGTAGGGAGCATTCCCCCAATGATCCAACAACTCTTGTAAGTGAGCCACTTCCAAGGCAACTTTGTTAGCTTGCAGTTGAATCTACAGGAGAACATTAGAATAGATAATAGTTTTAATCTATAGAGAAACATTAGTTCTAATTTTGCATTCTAAAAATATACAAGAATTATGATCTTTCCATAATGCAAATAAAATCTCCACCCTGAAAATATGCCAGATTTGAGTAAATTTTTTAGGAAAGCTAGGTGTATCACCCAGCAGGATGATTTACCAGGTTAATGGCTCAGGTCTAAAAGGCTGAAAAAAATCATGAATCCATATCCAGAATTGCTGAGCTCTGGTGCAATACCAGAAGAGATGCTGAATTATTTCAGTCCATCCACAAAAAAGGGCAACGAGGATCTTGGACCCCAAGGTGAAATATCTTAGTACCAATAGGCAAGCCTTGAAAGAGAATGCACCAAGAAAAATGAGCAAGTTTTGGCTCAAGAATGGCAGACCAAACAGTTTTAAACCTGGAATGCCAAAGACTTAAATAGCTATGAATAAGCCATCACTTATTAAGAGTGGCATCCATGGGTAAATTAGGTGAAAGCCACCTGTAAGGCATTCATGGCTTGAAATGATGCAAAGGTGTGTCTGGATACCATTTCTAGTCCTTCCACCATGGCTTGTTGGACTGAATTAAACCTTGTGCAACATTTTAGGTGGAATAGCCATGATGATTTTGTCATAAGTAGGCTTATCAACTTTTGAAAGAGAAAATTTTACACAGAATGTTTCCCAAGCCAAAAGGCTCATAGTGGGTCTGTGAAACAGGTCCTGAAGAGTCTAAACACCTTTTTTGTGAAATTTGAGAGCCTTTAAACCTTGCAATTTAGCTAAAGGTTGAGTTGCAGAAGCTAGGAGAGGTGACCACCAAATATTAAGGTGATTGAATGAAATACCAACACGAAAACCATCACCAGCTCAGCATAACCAAGGTTTAATTTTTTCCCAGGCTTTCCAAATGCTCTTAACCACAAACGTGCCCGAGATTTGAATTGGTTCTCTCATGACAAGGAGAGTAGAAAAAATAATTCCTTTCCAAGCTGGTTTGTGCATAGGATGACCCATTTCAATGTTATGCCGGAGTAAAACCTTCCATGCCTCACATCTAGTGAGCGCATAAACAATCCATTTGAAGGCAGTTCCTTGGCAGTGAGTAGAAAGAATACCAAGTCCTCCAGAATCTCTGGGAAGGTAGCAAAATTCCCATGCAACACGGTAAAAACCATGGCGAGTATTAGAAGAGGTCCATAGGAAATCTCGCAAGAGTTTTTCCAGTTTGGCATTAGAGCTTTTTGAAGGAGCCCAACAAGAAGAATAATAAACATGGGTTGCAGCCAAGATCTTAGAACAAACCTAAAATTTACCAGCTAGTGAAAGAGGCTTAGTAATCCAGATGGCAAGTTTTTGCTCCACACAGGTAAGAAAAGCTTGCCATAGGGTGGCAAAAGTGCCCTGGAATGCAAAAGGAATACCCAGGAATCTAAAATTTTTACCATGGCCAACCCAGTGCCAGCCATATTGCTGAAGCCAATGAGGAGTGGGAAATATAGATTGTCTGTAGCATAACGTCTTGTGCCACTGGATGGAAGAACCTGAGGCCAAACAAAAGGTCTCTAGACAACCAAGAGCATTTTTAACTAAATTTTCTTCTTCCAGTAAGGTTAAAAAGGAGTCATCAGCAAAATGACCATTAACCAGCTGGTTGGAACAATTTGGTAAAGAAATACCATGAACAAGCCTATTGGAAACTGAATGAGCAAGAAGATAACCAAAACCTTCTGCTGCAAGAACATATAGACTTGGGGCAAGAGGGCATCCTTGGTGGATTGATCTAAAAAGGCCAAAAGTATGAGACTGCAGGCCATTGATAGTGATGCAAGCATAAGCATTTGAAAAGAGTATTTTGACTGATTGTATAAAAGAGGGTCCAAACCCTAATGTTGCAAACATTGCAAGGATAAAGCACCATTCAATGCAATCATAAGCCTTAGCAAAATCTATTTTTTAAAAGATTACTTTTTGGTTTGTTTTTTAGGCCCATTCCATTCCCTCCCAAACAATAATGATATTATCTAATATATATCTGGACTTAATGAAGCCTATTTGTTCAGGATGAACAATCAAAGGAAGTAGGTTGCAGAGTTTGAGTGAAAGGGCTTTAGCAATGATTTTGTAGGAGACATTGAGGAGGGTAATGGGCCTCCAGTTGCAAATATCCTCTAGATCGCCAACTTTAGGTATGAACTTAATGTTTCCTTGATTTATAATGTTTCCTAGAGAGTTGGAATGAAATGCTTCAAGGTAGACATTGTGTAAATCTTTTCCTAAACAATCCCAAAGGGCTTTGTAGAACTCACAAGGAAAGCCATCAATTCTAGGTGCTTTCCCATCTGCCATAGAGCAGACAACTTCTTTAAGGTCTTCAATGGTTAAAAGTTGATCACAGAAGTGAGTTTGGGTAGAGGACAACCTATTTGGAACAACAAAAGACAATCATGCAAAGCAGTTTGTCGCTCAGGAGTGTAATCTTGAGCAGTGAAAACTTTTTCATAATGTCTTACAAAAGCCTGGAGAATGTCTGGCAGATCTGTATGAATAGCATTGCCCTCTTTGATTTGCTTAATTGAGGAATGTTTGGCTTGAAGAGCAAGAAAGAACTCCTTAGAAACACAGTCCCCAATTTTTAGCTAGTGCATTATGGCTTTAAGTTGTGCTGCTCTGGCAGCACGACAGTTAGCCATTTATTTTTGATGCCGTAGATTGGCAACAAGGACTTGCTTAGAAGGAGAAAAAGGCTCAGTAACTAAGGCCTCAGAAGCAAATTTCAAAGCAGTGACAGTAGCTTCATAATCCCTTCTCCTAAAATTGGCCAGTTGACAGCCATAGATGTGAAGAAACCTCACTGTGTGAGTAATAACATCATTCCACCACTTAATCCAGCCAGTAGCATGCTTCTAAATTCTAAATAGTTGAAATGTTTGCCAAGGTGGGTTGATGAGCAAGAAAGGAAGTGTTCAGAAAAAATTGAGATTTCATGGCACGTGGCTGAGTGAGCTGCCACTCAATGGCAAACTGAATTGGAAAGTGATTTGACAACATCACATCCATTAATGGCTGCACAAGAAGGGTGGATGACATGGAGAAGTTAAAAAAAGATTGCACAGAAATCATAGCACGATCAAGGTGTTTAAAGACCCTGTCAGTTCTAGCCTGAAAATTACACCAAGTATGCCATAGAGGACTGGAGTGACGGTGATCAACATTGGGATCAAAGAATCCCAATTTATTGCGCATATGGAACCACACCTCTCTTTCACTAGCTGGCCACCGAAAAGGTAGAATACCATCCTTGTTAGTAGCCATTTCAACCATATTAAAATCTCCACAAAATGAATCCACAATCCACCGCCACAAAGTAGATCTTTTTGATGCATCATTTGAAGTATAGACATTAATAATCCCAAAAGAGTGATTATTAATATTAAGAAGCATCCAAACTAACCAGTTGGTGGGATCTACCCCATGATCCACCACTGAATCATGCCACCGAGGGGACAAAAGAGTAGTTACACCACCTTTGCCAGCCTCATGGGCGGTGGAAAATAGTTTACTGGCTGGCCAAATACAACGGCAAGCCGAAGCCAAGAAAGCCTGTAACTTTAACTTCTTGTAGGCATAGAACATCAAGAGAAACATAATGATGGAGAGCATCACAAACAGAGTACTTCCTAGAGAGGTCAGTGAGACCTCTAACATTCCAAGAGAGAAAATTCATTTCAAATCCTCCACCATCTCCTCGGAATCTAGGCTTCCAAATGAAGCAAAACTATTCTGAAGAAAGTCGATGGGGTTTGACCCAAATTGGAGAGGAGGGATTTGATGTTTTTTAAGGTCCTAAACAATTTATCCCTCCTTAGGAAGCTCACGGCTATGAGAGTGCCTACGAGGTGTCACAGAAGAATTGACACAGGCTCCTGCCCTTGGTGGTCATGCTTGCTACGAAGGCAACACAAGAGGACTCTTATTGTTGTCCTTCCCGCCAATCACAGAAAGCTTTGAAACCTCTTTAACTACTTTAGAGGGTTTAAGAACATCCGCAGAGGGTTTCACTCTATGTTTGCAATTGGTAATAGTAGCCCAAGTATCCATTGGTTTAGAAACCACCTCCTTGGGCATAGTTGCTACATGGTTTGCTACAGGGCATGCCTGTACAGTCTCCCTGAGAGGAGCCTGGGTTCTAGGCACAACAAGAGGACATTCCCTAATTTTATGCTCTGCTGACTGACATTGATAGCAAGTATTGGACAAATTGAAGTATGTGACTTTCTAGGTGTGCCGAAGGGGGCCAATTTAAATGTCAATAAATTCCTTGAGGTCTTTCGAAAGATCCACCTCAACACAAACATGCTTTTGAGGGCATGCTTGAAAGAAACTATCAGGTTCAACACAAATAACTCTTCCTAAAGAAGAGGCAATGTCATGCAGGAAGTGCAGACAGGGCAAAGGCAAACTAGGGAATTCAATCCACATAGGAGCTTTGTGTTTGGTATCATCAGAGGCCACAAAATCCCATGTCCATTATTGGAAGACCAACAGGGAAGATCGAACATACCAAGGGCCATGGTTCAAAATTGCTTGAACATGACTAACTTCCGCAAAGTGAAAAAGGAAAAAGCCTTTGGTCAGATTTTGGACCATATCAAGGTGGACCCCATGAGGGACCCAAGCCTTTTGAACCCATTCTTTGAGCATAGATTTAGGGGGAATTCTCCCTACAAAATAACCAATGAGAGTATGCTGCTCTAACCATAAACAAGCAGTATCAAATTCCTGTGATGGTAAGATCACATCAGCAGGAGGGTCTGAGGGCTAACCTCATGGAACACCTTCGAAACAAACTTCTGGGGATGCTTGGCCGGTGGAGGAGCCATTGTTCAGAGCTGAAGAACCGCCAACACCAACAACAAATGCTAGGTTAGAAGCAGTAAGAGGCATTTAAATGGCCAAGAAGCCACAATAAATGCGGGTGTACCAAAAAAAAAGGCTATACTTCCTGCACCTAGAGCGCGGTATGAACCTAGAGAGACAATGGTGGCCAATCTCAAAAATATGTAGAGCAAAAAAAAAAACTTGTTCCCTTCCCACAATCATATAGCAAGACTTAATTTTCCTCTCAACCTTCTACCTTCTTCCTCTCTTTTCATACCCTAAATTTTTTACTATGCCACTAGAACTACTTAAAAGTGTTGTAATTGTTTAATTATTCCTAAGGGGATAAATGATGGGAAAATAAAGGATTTTTCCTTGAAAATGTACCTTTAATCATGTATTCTTGTTATATGTTGATTTGTAGTGTTTTTGTTACTAAGGAATGCATGTGCTAGGAAAGGATAAACAACAAGTGATTGGTGAAGTCATTTGCATGTTACAAGATATATTAGTTTTGAGGATATTCATAGGCTGTTGCAAGTCCACTTGTAACAACATTAGTCGATTATAATCATGGGGTAAACCAAGTCATCAATTTACACTCTAGCTATTGGTTAGAGGAAATGGTTATACAATATTTTTACCTCCCTAAAGATAGTCCTCAATGGATTTCACACATTATTATATGAGTAGAAGGATGAATAAATATAGCATTCTTTGTTTTGTTTTGAGAGGCCATCCTTGAAATGCACCAAGTTTATAGGAACCATATTTTTTTATTAAGTATCTATTTGTTCATAACACTTGTATTACCTCAACACATCCAAGAAATAGAATAAAAATAACACATTATCTCCCCCAAGTTTAGAATTGATCTAAAATGAATTAAACTAGCACTTGCAGTGGAAGGTTACACCAATTATAATTTATATAGAATTCCCTATAAATTTGAAAGTAGCATTGGGTCAATAGAGAAGCCTAACCTTTTACAAGAGGTCTAAAAAATGTTTATTGACTTGCTAATTTAAGATAAAGTCTCAAAATTAATTAATTATATTTGAATCTTTAGTTAGGGATGCTGGATGGAGTTTTTTTGGGTGGGCGGTTGCAGGATCACTCATAGGGGTGGTTGTTTGTTTCGCCAAGTGGCTATATAAAGCTAAACTTTGATTACACTATTCCAAAATATAATTAATCCTCACATAAGCTCTCTTTTCTATTGCCTTCTCTCCTATTCCTGTAGGTCCTGGTGGATCCTCTCCATTCTCAGGATTACCAACTCTGATACCATATGATGCAAAGGGTACTCTACCCTCTCTGTAAAGACATAACACTTCTACACACAAACTTGCACAATTCTCATCACACAAAATAGACTCTCTGTTCAAATAAACAAAACTCAGATTGCAACACCACAGAATCTTGACTTTATTTATTTCAAATTCTCACAACAAATCTGCACCGTAATATTTACAAACACATTTATTTAATACAATCAATTTCATTGGCCTTGCTCTACACTCAGGTAATAGAATCTACCTTCTCTTTGTAGTTTTGTTTTTAAGTTCCTATTTGCACCGATCCTCTTCCAAATCAACCTTTACTATCTCACTTCACAGCTATGTCTTCTCTCCAGGTAGGTCGAACTCCTCTTCTCTGGTAGCAAATTGCAAGTTCTTCCTTCTTGTTTCTCTTTTGGACAACAATTTATTCTCCTTTCACGATGGCTACACTCTTCGACGGTGGTGACTTCCCCTATGCAAAATGCCTCTTTCCATAAAGTGTCACTTCCTTGTGGCAGCGATCACCATTCACTACTACTATGGAGTGTGCTATTCACACTTTCTATCCTTTTGTTTTGGGTCGACCCCCCTCAATCAACCTTCTCTTCACTCTTTTATCTATCTCTGTTTCTTCCCTCTGGGTCACACCTACACACTGCCCCTATACTTTGCACCATGGCATTTTTATTGTGTCTTTCCTCCACATAAGATGAAGAGACAAAACAAATTCAAATATTTAATTTGAATTTTCTACTACTCCCTAGCCCATGACCTCTATCTCCTTTGATTTCTACCTCTAAACAGGCATTGAAAGCTGATTAAAAAAATGGTCTCTTCAACTCCTAACTTATGGCATTTGCTCTCTTTTTATTTTTCTATTTATAAAATCTACATGTTGAAGTTCTAACTTAGGCATTTACCAATCTTCTTTTTACCTATTGTTTGAGGTGTTAAAAACCTTTAAAATTTATGGCACTTCCCTTATCTCATTTATGTTTTGTTTGATATTTTAAATTGTGTTGAAAAGCCTCCTTAGGTGCTGGAATTAGCATCTATTATGTTAAGTTTGGCATTGAAAACTTCAAGGGGTTCTTTTCATTTTGGATATTTTATTCCTTTGTAACATCCCACTTTAAACACATTAATCTTGCCTCCAAATTGATATTCAAATGTTGATTAATACCTCATGAAACAATTTAGGAGAAAATACCCAATTATGTGACTGTGACAGGCAGAAAAATCAAAATGCTCTGATTTTATGAAATTTGGCGTGTAGACTCAGAATGATGTCCCCAGGTCCCCTGTAAAATAATTTTGCTCCAGCCTACCAGAATCCTGAGATATTAAACTTCATGTAATCCATCATCCTCGAACAGGAAGTCTTAATATCTCCCAAACCACGTGAGATATGACTGTGAAATCTTCACCGATGCAAATGAAATGCCTTCACAATCATGCCTGTAAGAGGATTTGTTGCCAAAATGCAAAGGTCTCCCAACAATTGTTTTAGTGAAAATGGTTTGTTATGCACCAGAATTGCCAATTGTTGAAAATTGACTTTTGCAAAACCTATCATGCCAAACACTTCCAATGCAGCGAGATACCATTAGAAACCCAAACAAACCAAATAAAATTGAAAATGAAACCTATAATTTTTTTGGTTGATGCTGATCGCCGATTCGCCCGGGATGCTCCTGCATCAGTCCATTACTTTATATGGACCTCTTGTGTATCCTTTTATGTCTAAATATTTATGTTACATGTATGTTTGCAAGTGCTACATACTTAGAGATGCATGATCATTTTAGGATTCACATGCACCTAAAAGTGGGGGCAAAATGTAATGGTGAAATTTGCATACCCATGCCATTTCTCATTTAGTTTTCTACCCATTTTGAGGACAATGCCTCAATAGGTTTACATATCATCAAGTCAAGTCCCTTCCCATAGCCTTTACTCATCCCCATACACATGTATATTCTCACATTTATCCCCTCCTTATCCATACATACACTTATTCTTATATATTCATCTTATTTATGCATTAATTACACTCATATATGCACATATGCCTATGTATCTATTATCCACCTTAACATTAATGTTTCTATGTCTTAGGGCATTTCCATAATCACAAGGTCAACCCCACATCTACAAACTAGACCCTCACAAATTTAAAATTAAAATTCAATTTTTGGTCGACTCCTACCCATTTCTTTCTTGCCAAGGGCCAATTGAACACAAGTTTGTGTAATTTGATGCTATGTATTGGTATTTAAATGCATTCAATTGCATTCATTTCACATTCTCATGTATCCTCTCATTGTCTCTCATCCTAAGGAGTCGAACATTTCAATTTTGTGTACTAAAATGAGTTTAGATTTGCACATTTTAGGAGAATTTGCATTGATGAGATCTATTGTCTTTCGATGAGTTGAGTTGAATTGATCAACTTGCATAATCAACTTTTTCCTAGACTTTAGTGTACATATGTATCAAGGGGAGGGGGATCAATAGTCATTAGGGCTAACTTAGCGACCATGTAGTGGTTACATGGAATGTTGTAGGACCTCCATTTTTTTAGAAATGTGATCTTGACTCTTATCTATCTACAACTAAGGTTTGGAGGTGAGACTCATCACGCAACTTGCCACATGAACACCCCTAGAAATGGAATAGTGTTATGTCTTTGTGAAGAGGGTAGAGTACCCTTTGCATCATATGGTATCAGAGCTGGTAATCCTGAGAATGGAGAGGATCCACCAGGACCTACGGGAATAGGAGAGAAGGCAATTTAAACTTTGATTACACTATTCCAAAATATACACTATTTCAAATCAATCAAAATCATCTTGATAGTCTACAAATCAAATAAATCAAAATCAATGAATGATGGGAAAGATATTGTAACATCCACATTCTAAAAATATAGTAAAACCAAAAATTTACCATAGAGTAATTCAACAAGGTAAAAATGAGAGAAAATTTTACTTTTATTTAATATATAATCAAGTAACAACAAATTGAAATATTTCTATCCTGAAATAAGCAACATAATATAATATACCAAGATTTGACATTTTGTCTTTACAATTACAAATATCTGCGTTAGATAATGTTTTTCATAGTTTCAATAAACGCAAGTCGCAAAGATATACTCTATCCTGAAATAAGCAACATAATATAATATACCAAGATGACATTTTGTCTTTACAATTACAAATATCTACGTTAGATAATGTTTTTCATAGTCTCAATAAACACAAGTCTCAAACATATATTGCATCCATAAATCTGACATCTTTATCACAAGCCTCAACATGTCTTCTGCTAGGGAGAGAGAGCATCTTTCCAGTGATTTACCTCCAACCACAGACTGGTGGTCTCCCACACATCTTCCACATAGGAAGTGGCCCTCCCCTTAATGAGGAATATAGACCAAAGGTTACTAGTGGTAATTTGCCTTTCCAAGTACATAGTGTTGTATCCTACACAACTCTATCAACCATACAACCCTGGATACCCTCTAGCTAAGTATGATTTTCTATAGGTTGTGCAATCCAGATATAGTGAACCGACAATGCATACAGAGACATATGCATTACTATGGCCATAGTTTCAATATAAATTGACGTTCGTAATGAACGTTGTCGTAATGTTCACCCACCCCAACTCGACTTGGATACTATCATATTCATACAATTTGACTTGGTCAACTACATTTAACTTACGAAGTCTTGACAATTTCAATATTTTAGTCTTCCCGACCTAGACAAGTTTACATTCACTGTCTATATTCCATAGACCTTATCGATTACCTTTCTTTATGAGGATTCTCATTGCATCATTGCAATACCTGAGATCCAAGACTTATCGACTCATAAGAATTTTAAATCGATTTATAATGACTAAGATGGTTACCTTACCCAGGTTAAGCATCATAGTCTAGGAAATTATTTCCTTTCTTATGAGTAAGAATAAATATACATAGTTAGGGTACTTGTCCCTTCATTCACGATCTATAAATTGATCACAAGATTTAATAAATCTATTTACCCTATTGGGTCAAGTTAAGGTATTGACCTCCCTATTCCATCATAATGGAATATCAAATCTACAAAATCTTAAAGGTACATATCAACCTATAAAATCATAAAGGTACTTTAAATATTAATAACCCAATTGGGTCTAAACTTGGGTTTACTCTTCCGATTTCAAAATAATAACAAACCTTCTATTTCAAGTTCAAAAGGGGGTTTTAAGAAATCAATCGTCCCTCTAGTCTTCTTTCAACTAACACAAAAAGTTGTTTCAAATTCTTCTAAACAAGATCATTTCCCATTTTCAAGAAATCCTCAGTTAAAGCCAACCAAATGTTCTAATCAAGTTATACATTGACTATAGTCATCTTGATACCACTCGTTGCTATCCAAAATACTCATTATCAAAAGGTTACTCTTTCAACTATGTACTATATAGTCGATGAGGCTTGCTATCTAATTTTTGGGTAATTCAAGGAAACTATGATATCAGTTCTTGTGCTTTAGCATTCATTTTGACAAAGTCTTATGCACTAAATCCCATTGAACATAGGTTTATTTAGCCTATTTCCAACCCAATGGAAAAATAAACATATTAAGTCCTGAAAGTAAGAATATTGTAAGAAGATTATCTACTAGCTCATATATGTCTTTCAATCCATGACTAGATCATTAATACAAGTTTTTCCTTAGATTTATCTACCCAAGGCTCAAAATAAATCTAAACTTTGCCAAAGTATAGTTTGAATCCATATTTTGATGGACTAATTCCATTACTATCCAAATAAATATCCAATCTATGTTTCTCTCTTTTACCTCAAATGAGCTGTAACAACGCTAACATGCAAATGTACTAGTCTTGACCTGCTATAGAGAATTCAACCCACCTTGAAACACCATTAGAAGAAAAGTATTCTTCTTAAGGTAAAGCTTATTACCTAGAACTAAAGTGTTCTTCCTAATAGAAGGAAATCTATAACCGTAGTTATCCTAAACATGTTAAACCTGCCTTCGACATAAACATTCTAAACATTATGAGGTCATTCGATCTTTATCATCGACTAAGATGGATTGTCATCAAAGTATGAAATCAGACTGAGATAAGAAACTATTATCTCATGTCTATGACCTACGAAGTTTATCACATAAAGTAGTCACAAACATAAAATTGAAGTTGAATGCCTTTTATCTATTATAAAACTAGAAAGAATAAAGTCATTTAAGCGACGAGTCTTAAAATTGCATAAACTTGTTTTGACTCACTATATCCAGAAGTGGTGATAATGATTACAGTGAAATATAAGACATGTTCATATCCGTTATTGAGGAGTATTTATATATATAAATATCAACATAAATATTAAACATATGAAACACACAGCCTTATTACAACGTTAAACTATTCCTTAAAAGTTTTGATAAAAAGATATAACTGTGTCCTTTCTCAGTTAAGAACTTCTCTATTATCTATATATATAATCACATATACCTGCCATAATCGATGGCGTCGACTATTCATATATTTGCCATAATCGATGGTGTAGGCCATATTAAACACTTAAAATGACTTACAGATCAAGAGAAATCATGGAAGTAAAGAAACTAGTTTTATAAACAATGCAAGTTTATTAACTGAGAAAAGAACCTGCTACGTTTCTCTTTGTCACAGGTAGTGCGCGGGTTGCAGACAATTCCTTAAATTATTACCACAACGTCACCCCCTCCTCAGAAGAATCTCTGACAACAATATCCAACCCCTAGAGGAGAATGGTTCCTATCTATAAGTACGGTTCCATGACTACTGCCATAAAGGCCCCACTATCATTTATTAAAGCCTTTTTCCTTTCAGTTATTGGTTCTTCTAATATGATAGCAACAAATTATGACTCCACTATATGCCACTCCTACAAAATAGTCTCCATGACTCTATTTGTGAGTCGTCCTTGCCCACGTCTAACTGTTTTAAACTCTCCACTACAAATTAGTTAAAACAAATTCATTTTAATTCGTTGTAACTCCACTTAAGAGAACTTATGTGGCTCGAGCATGTTGACACCAAAAGAACACATCTCAGGGTTTTGTCAAACCATAACTAAGTGTTTGTTATAACAACTTCATTTAGAATGTGAGGGCTCCATAATACTATTTAATTATCTCTTGAGTAATTAAAACCACTACTCAAAGTTGTTAAAAATTCCTCTAACAAAATAATAATAATAATCCTTGACCATATTTAAACTTTGATCAAAATATGTTAATAATAATAAGTCGAAAGGCTTATGAGTAATGCGATAGGGTCGAGCTTGTCTCCCCTTCACAGACTTTCATTAAATCACATCGACTTGACTTGATAAGATCGTCATTTGAAGTTAAATGTTGACAATAAAACACTTAAGTGACTTAATAATAATAACCCAACCATTTTATGACAATGACGTCGTAAATTTTACGTTAAACGTAAATGGTCATAATTCTTACTCAGACGACGTCATTTACGTTACAAATGACTACGTCGACACACAACGACTTGACTAGAATAGATTCAAAAGATATTGACTACCTGTCGATTGGGTTCAGAAGTAAACTGACAAGACAAGACTTACCTCTTATAACACATTGGTTCACATTTTCATTACACACTCATACTCATTTTGGCAAATAAACCACTTGTAACCCGAAGTCTATATCTCTCTCCTCAAAAGATACTCTCTCTCTCTCTCTCTCTCTCTTTTCTCTGAGAGTCATCTGGAAACCTGTAACCTTGTATCAAACTTGTAACCAACAAATTATGATCAGTGCATGATTACTCAAATAATAAACCAAATCTTATAATGCAATATTAAATTGATAATAACATATTCATTTCCATAATTTCATAAATGACATTCAATATAAACCATGTCTTTCCTTGTCATAGATCCAAACATCATAATAGATTTACTTATGTCCAAGTAAAAGTAAAAAGTATAGCAAGACAAAAATTGGGGATGTAACAGATATAACATGATATAATAGGACCTCCATATATAAGATTCATTCATATAGTAAAATTGCACATGTAAATTAGGTATGGATGTGTCATAAGATGCGAAGGATACAATTATGTCAAAATTTGGAATAAATGAATGTATCTTAGCCAAGGAACAAACCCTAATAGGTGTAATGAATGTAGGGTAAAATAGGTTGGGAGGGTAGGCTAACATACAAACGTAAACTATAGATAGAAAATATAATCAAATGAAGAATAAACCATAGACACATCTAAAATAAGTAATAAAGTCAAAATTATATTGAATTTGAAAACCCTATGTTTTATAAATATAAACTAAACTTCTCTGCAAACTAGGTTGTGTGGCATACAATCAGGTTCACCAAAAATATGATGGAAAAAGAATACTAGCCTATAGTTAATCTAGGTTAATACAATGGAATACAAATGCATAAAAATGACAGTGAACTTGATCTCTACTAGTGAACTTAACTTAAATACTACTTTTTGACTTCTACTTTTTCATTCACTATATTAATATCTATTTATTCTCACAAATTTAAACTATTTTTTTTTATTTTCTAGTTTGTACTTAATAGTGAAAGTGAATCCCTTAGGTGAAACTAGGTAATTACATGTTGATTTAATGACTAGACAAATGATCAATGGAAACACTCTTTATCCATGAAAATGCTCCTAGAATTCTCAAGTAGACGATGTATTCCTTTTAGTGCACCAATTGAAGTGTAAACATGTCAATGATATGTATATAATATCTCAAATTACAAGCCCTAAAATTACAAGACTTTTGAAGGATACATTATGCAAGCCACTAGACAACTTGGCTACATGAACAAACCATTCGAATACCTAAAGTTGAACATGAAGAAACCTAAGCTACTATGAGGTGGTAGCATTGGGGAGACTTGGTTACCCAAAGACATTTTGGGTTAATCTATGTTTCTGTTTACATATCAAACTAATTTGTAGATAACTACAACCTAACTTAACACTAAAAATGCTTTAGGTCATTATCAAGTTTTTGAACAATGTCCAACTTCATATGAGCTATCACCAAAGCATAGGCATCTCCAAAGCCTAAGTGACCATGTTTTGAAGGATACAAATTATGCAAGCCACTATTCATAGCCCCCTGTTAGAAAATTTTATAGAATCTAATACAAAATTTAGAAGGTAAATGACAAGGGTTTCTATGGCTTATGAGTGATGAAAACAAGAGGAATAGGGTGTATAAATAGAGACGGGGAAGGAAAACTATAAGGAACCACTCTCAAGGACTTAAGGGAGACTCTATAGCTTCAAATCTATAATGGTAGCTCTTTTTCCTTCTTGTCTTGACAATGTGTACCTACAATTTGCCTTTGGATTGGAGAGAGAAACTATTTTTTTTCAAGAATGTCTAATTAGGTGCTTTAAATGACAAAACCGTGGAAAAAAGTAGGCTTATATACCAACCCTAAAATAAGTTTTTAGGGTTTGTGCACATGAAAATGTAGTTAGGGTTAGGGCACGAATGAGTGGTAAAAGGTAAAAGAATTCCACAAGTTCATCTACATTAGGGGGTGTAGTTGGTGTACTAGAGGGGTACAAATTTCTTTATAGGATATGAATTTCTACTTTGGGAGGTGGTCTAGGGTGGTTTAGGAAGGTCTAGGGAGTCTATAAGGTCAAATTGTGATCACTAAGAGGCCAAAAATAGGTGTAAAATAGACCTAAAAAACATGCTACGGAGAAGAAACTAAAATGAAGACAAAATTGTAATGAGGAAGTTGTAGGGTATTCAATTTTTTATATTAAATTTTTCCCCCTACTTTTGTGGGTTGGTGACACTAACTGGATGAAGCATGCTAAACTAGAATTATATCAAATATATCATTATACTAATGCAAGGATAGATTGTAAAAAAGGATAAAGTACTCATATTCTTCTTAATAATGTTCTTTAATGTCCATCTGTATGTATGTTCTTACAATGTACCATATCAAGGCAATGTAACTTCACCATAGGATAGAAGAGCTTATGCCTTAAGACATATATAGAGATGGAAACATTAGGATAAGCAAATTTAAACATGAATATATATATATATATATATATATATATATATATATATATATATATATATATATATATATATATATATATATATATATATATATATATATAAGGACAAGCATAAGAATATGAAAATCATGTATGTGAACATATTACACATTCATAAACATGACCAATAAAGGAAACCCATGCTAGCCATGATATACTAAACAAGACAATGGATATAGGATGGAAACAAGATGATAAATACACAATTCCCATTTTTGTATGGATAATGTGGTATACCTCTACATAGTAAATGATACCTTTGTAAAGTTTGATAAGATAAGATAAGATAGGATATGATAGGATAATGCTTATGTAATTGAGGTAATGTGGGATAATGATGAGATGCCCCTAGTGAGAAGCTAATGATGTGAACATATAAGATAAGAGAAAAAGTTGTAATCAATGAAGAGGTAAAGGGTTCTTGCAATCTTTGAATGGTAGCAAGTCTTGTTTAATTTGTATTTCCTTAAATTTTGTTTTAACCGTTGTATTGTGAGATTATAGAATAAGTTGCTTTAGGATCCTTTGTAGTCGAAGTTAAATGTAATTGCTTATTGTACCATTATCTTGCTTATTTAATTATGATTTTATCTTGTATAATATTGTATTAGCTTATATTAGTGTTAATTTCATCTTGGTCTTAGATAATAACCTTGTTATATTTATTATTATTTTTATGGGTATATGTATTAGTAAGAAATCTACCACAGACCATAAGTTGTGAATATAGAAAATAAATGTGATTTGTTAAGTGAGTTCCTAAATATTGGTAAAGGGAATTTTGCTCTAGGATGTTATCGTAACCTAAGTTCCTTCTAAAATCCCAATCAAACGAGTTATGTAACCCTTCTATTCTTAAGTAGGGATAGTGCATCTAATGTGTGAGATGAGTCAAGAGTGCTTGAGAGCATTAGTTAAGTCTACAGTGGCTTTGTCCACATATGCTATTCATGTCATGCAAATTTGACTTGATTATCCTGAGTCAAGTTATATTTTCCTTCTTGAGACTAGTTATTGTTTCCACTTTTACACAATGAAATATGAATTAGTGTAACTAGTGTATTTAAGTCAACCTTTCAATTGAAAGTTTTTGTGACCAAACTACGAAGCCTCTGCGTTGTGTGTACGTAGGCAAGGCCATCACAAATGAGCCCCCGAGGCATTAGGTCTGGCCCTTAGGTCAGGTTTCCTTTCTACATAGTAAATGATACCTTTGTAAAGTTTGATAAGATAAGATAAGATAGGATATGATAGGATAATGCTCATGTAATTGAGGTAATGTGGGATAATGATGAGATGCCCCTAGTGAGAAGCTAATGATGTGAACATAAGAGAAGATGCCTCTAAGGGAAGATTATATAATTTCTCCTCCAAGGGGACTTGAGGATATATGAAATAGTAATTAAAGGATCAACTATGAGCATGCAAGAAGAGGTCTTCCTATATTCTAATATACTAGGTAAGACTATTTCCTTCTTGTGTGGCTTGCGTAAGACTCAATTACTTATAACTTAGTTTTTTAAATTGGACATGGGTTAGACTCTTATTAGAATGTATATTACTATTTACAAACTTATGTGCTCAATAGGTAATCAATGAGGAAACTATATTATGTTATATATAAATTAGAACTTAGTTTAACTTGTTTATTTATGTCATAATGTATATGATGGGTTATGTGTTGTATTGTCAAATTAAAAATCCTGGTGATAGAAGTTGGTTCTTCGTAAATTGTCTCCCCTATATTTAATTTATGCATTGATCATGTAATTATTTGGACTATTAAAAATTACGATGTTATACATTGTCTTTCATTCCAATTTACTTTTTTGGCAAACATGTTCCTCATCCTCAGGTTTGGAGTAGATAGATTTTAGTTTACACATTGTCTATGATTTAGAAGTGTTTTAATACTTCATTTAAATTTAAGTTAATTTTTACTTAGATTCCATTTATATTTATATTTGTTAAATTGGGTTTGGTTTCAAACTTAGAAATTAAATTTATTTTAGTTTCAATTTAATTAATTGTTAAATTTTTTAAATTAAGTTATATTTTGATTATCACGCTACAAATATTTTAACACATGGATGATCAAACTTCACATCAGTCTGACCATCTAGGTGACACTAGTGATAGTTCTACTTATATGCTGAGACTATTGCGAGGTTCAAAAATACTTTGAGTGAACTTGACCAAACTTGATACATAACACACCAAACTTGTCAAATAGAGACAAGTTGGTTACGATCTGAGAGGAGATCACACATGTGATTGACATCATTTGATCATACAACCCTTATGTTCAATTTAGTGTTGACATGTTCTATGCGTCACTTTCTCAGAGTGTTGGTGGCAATGAGAAATGGTCATCTATTTCTAGGCTGGTTTCAGTAGATAATGTTCTCAGGATGTTCCCATCTTATAAGGGATGAGAGAGTGAGAGGCTATTCCCCCACCAAGTGTGAGGATCCAATTGTGGGTCCTTTTATCTATCCTAAATTTTTGGCAGCACATCACAAATGGCCTAATAATGATGAGTTGCCATTGTATTTTTGCAAACAATTATATGCAGAATCCAATTTACATTTATTTGTCGGTTATACATCTTTCCCTAAACATGCTAGACAAGGGAGAGGGAGGTTTGTAGACAAAGTTGAGTATAGATGACCAAAGTTGCCACCTCCTATGAATAAGAGGTCCTTAGTTGGTCCACACCTTTTGGTTCTTCTAAAACGTGTGGAACTAGTAGAAGCCACACAACCAACACTGACCCTCTCGAGATGTAAGATTTTTGAGAGCCTCTTGACTATTACTAGTGAGGTCAATTAGTTATCATCTGATCATGTTGGTAGATATTTGTTAGTCCGTGGAATCACACTCCTCCCACTAAGGCCACATCGATCAACTCTGATCATTACATTCATACAGATGCAATGCTTTTGGATTAAACTGTGTGTATTTTTTTGCTTCAACATTTCAGATCACACTTAGTGATCCATCATCAGGAAGAGGATGTTTGTAATTTGGATTGCAAACTTACTCTTTAAAAAGGAAGAGCAGGTGGGTTAGGGTTGGAGAGGTGGACAGAAACAAAAAATTAAAAACAATGAATTAAATTATAAACCAATGAACACTCATGGAAAGGATAAATCACATAAATAGGAGTTGCCCAATAATTGAATAGTAGATATAAGAATGAATATATTCAATGCAATTACTAAATACTAAGTAAATTATGCATAATATATTTAATATAATAAGAAAATAGATAATTAAGAAACTATATATATATATATATATGTGAACCAAATAAAAGAGTAAACTTACTAAAAAGCGAAGGAGGCAAAGGTAAAATATGAAAAGGATTGAAAAAAGGAAAGCTAAAATATGTATAAAATGTATATGAAATCAAACAAAGATAAAACCAAAAGGGGCCCATACATATACATTTTGATAATATATATGTTTTTATCTTTGTTTGATTTCATATACATTTTATACGTATTTTAGCTTTCCTTTTTTCAATCCTTTTCATATTTTACCTTTGCCTCCTTCGCTTTTTAGTTAGTTTACTCTTTTATTTGGTTCATATATATATATATATACCTAGTTTCTTAATTATCTATTTTCTTATTATATTAAATATATTATGCATAATTTACTTAGTATTTAGTAATTACATTGAATATATTCATTCTTATATCTACTATTCAATTATTGGACAAATCCTATTTATGTGATTTATCCTTTCCATGAGTGTGCATTGGTTTATAATTTAATTCATTATTTTTAATTTTTTATTTCTGTCCACCTCTCCAACCCTAACCCACCTGCTCTTCCCTTTTAAAGGGTAAGTTTGCAATCCAAATTACAATCATCCTCTTCTTGATGATGGATCACTTAGTGTGATCCAAAACACTGGAGCAAAAAAATACACGCAGTTTAATCCAACAGCATGGCATCTGTATTCTATGGACTGTGGAAAACTCATGCCTAATATCGTTACATTCATGCTGATATACCATCGCCACATGATGTGGCACAAATTAGTGGAGAGCATGCTTTGTGCAATATGACTAGATGCCTCGCCAGTGATTTATTGGATGCATGTACCAGTTCATCAGCGATGTGTATGGGATCCCACTTGATAGAATATCCACACATGTTGGGGAAAATTTTGGTAGACATAGGAGCCATGGTGAGGCAATTTCATAGGGTTTGAGGGGACATCAGGATGTTCCAGTTGGTCCTACATGCTCCACCCCTCAACATGTTCTAGATCAGGTTGAGGTTACAACACCTGATATTGTAGGAGGTAAGTATAGCAGACTTCTTTTTGGCACTGAGGAGCCTGCACCATCTACACGTCTCTCGATATCCCTCTATCTTTTGAGCTTAGTGGGATTGGGAGGGTCCTCGATGCTGTAGTTGAGGTAATTTATTTAAAAAAATTACAATTTAAATTCATATATATATTATACGTTTCATTTTAAATTAAATTGTGCACATGTTCAAGCTTTGACTCTTGATTGAAATCGTGTGTATGAATTGAATGTGTATTAGACACATGCTGATGTCTTAGCACTTGGATATGGAGATTTACAGTATGCTGGTGATCCTAGACATCACCATGAGGTATTTGAAAACCACCTATATCACATACATGTACTTGATTTTTAAGTACACATATATCTTTAACTTTTTACATACACACATCAAGTACAAGTTTTCTAAATAAATACACATGCATATATACATGTACATGTCATATAGGTTCCAGTATCAGGTCATGCTTCTTTTCAGACTCCTGTGCATGCTCATCCACTACATGATTTAGACTATGGATGTTAGGTAATTTAGAGATTTGTCAAGTATTAATTATTTATTTAAAATTAAAATATTATATATATATTTAAATTTTATGGTGTTTCATGTGCAAGGTTCAGGTCAAGGATCAGTCTAGGGCTCGAGTCAAGGATCAAGACAGGGCTCGAGACATAGCGAGGTTCAATCCATTCCTTGAGATCTATCTAGACATTTATGAGTTGTTATTACATGAGTCAAATGTTTTATATTTGTACATTTCCAGACATTATGAGTATATTTTAGAGATGTTCTTATAAGTCAAATGTTTTATATTTATACATTTCTAGATATTATGAGTATATTATAGAGACGTTCTTATGATTCGTGCATGTTTTATTTTTACATTTGGACATTATGAGTATATTTTAGAGACGTTCTTATGAGTCGTGCATGTTTTATATATTTACATTTGGACATTATGAGTATATTTTAGGTTGATGTTCTTATGAGTCGTGCATGTTTTATATTTACTTTTGGACATTATACACACACATACACACTTATGTATGTTTTATATTTTATTTTTATATCTTGAGCATTTGGACATTATTGATATATGATAAAATTTATGTATGATGAAATTCACATAGATTTTTCTTAGAAAGATACCTGTATGTTAGTAGCATTTGTAGTTGCAATATTAATATAATAACGCTATAATTAATTATTTAATCATTACTTATTTAAATTACTTCATAAGTTCAAAGGTATGTTGGAAGCCACCATCAGGAATATTATTTAAGAATTGAGATATAATTTGTTATAATTTCATAACTTTATACTGACATGTGGATGTGCCTAATCTAGGTCTCTTTGGATAACTATATTCTTGTAAGTAACTAAATATAACTGTCAACTTTGATCAACAATCATGGCCATTTATTGTTTCTAAAGAATGGATGAAGTAGTACAAATAAATTTGAAAGGAAAGAACTATTAAGAATCATAAATTTTAAAATAAAACTAATTTATTTATATATCTATCTAGTGTTCATACCTTCATACCATGTATCGATTGGTTCAATTCGCTCTTCAATAATGTAACTTATAACATCCACGTAACTTAAATCTCTTGGTACATATAATCTGGATCTTCTCTATCTTTTATTATCTCTAAAATCTTTTCATGATCTTCAATAGACAACTTCCACTTTTGTTGGTCATGTCCTCTTTTTTGTAAAGTTTCCAAATTTAATCTTGTTGCTATAACTAGGTGACTATAATGTAGAACCTTTTGTCCTGGCATATAATCAATAAATATAATACCATTTTTATCTATCTTGATTTGTTGATAATACGTGCCTTCAACAACGACTGATCCAATGGGATAAGATTGTCCATCACCATCTATCGTTGATTCTAACAATTTGAATTTTGGTTGCGTGCATCTTAGTAGATAGTAATCTACACCTTCTGTATTGTCAGGTTCTGCAACCACAACAAAAATATCTCCTCTACACACCACAAGTAAACATGTCTGTACATTATCTAGTTTCAATGTAAATCATGTTCAAATATTTATAATGAATCTTGACTTAGATAAAATATAAATAAAAATTCTTTAAGTTAAAATTTAATTTAAATTTACATTAAAATTTACCTGTAACAACTAAATCTGATACACGTTTGTAATCAACTGAATATAGAGGATCATAGACATCTATAATGTCACTATCTTCAAAAGGAGGCATTGATACTATTTTTTTCATTTCCCATTGTGAAACATATCCATCTCTAATATTCTCACATTGTAGAATATTTACATTGTTCTCAATGCAATCAACACAAAAACATGATTTTTCTCACTTGAATATCAAGAGGTTTGCTATGTCCTGTAGTCATGACTGGATGCAAACTTCTAATACCATTAATTGTTTGACAATTATAAGGATTTGATCGATCAATATTTGTCTATGAACAAAATCAAGCTCATCCAATTAAGGCCAAACTTTTAAATTTACTTCTTTAATATTTATTTAATTTGAAGCATCCAATTAAGACTTGTGTAAAAAAAATCTACATGTATTAAAAAATTCAATTAATTCATGTACTTGAAATTAAATAAAGTTTTCAAATAACATATTCAATTTACACATGTACCTTTAACTTTCCAAAAATAGTGTTTGTTGTATATTGAGTCATGGGCACCAAAATAAATTTTGCACCATTCAACAATTTCATCTGCATTCCATATGGTGTTACCTGTAAGTTCATGTCAAGGTGAAGTATTCAACAATTTTAAATTTACATAAATTTTGTATGGTACAAATTTACTTGCAAGTTCATATTGGTGATGTGTACACTTCACACATGCTCCTGCTCCATCATGCTCTCTTTTTCCATATCCACTCTCAAAAAAATTCCACAAAATTTTTACGTTATGTCTAGCATGTTGTTGCATTAACCAATTAAATGCTTTTGCAGACATAAATTGTCTTGTATTTAGTTATATAAACAACCATTTGAAAACCAAAAATTAGTAAAAAACTATATGTATATATAAGTAATTGATTCAAGTCTTTAAGTTATAAATTTAAATTTAAAATAAAAAATAAAAATAAAATCAACAGTTACTAGCACATCCATCAGACCAAATCTAGTGTTGTAATGCACATATGCCATGTTGTCTCAAATTTTCAAAAAACATTCCAAAACAATGTGCTACATAACTTCTATCATGACCCGTATCATCCCTGATATAAAAGTGAATCTCCTTGATGATAATTCGTTCATCTTCACTACTTTATTCACCATCTACAAGTAGCTTAACATGTCTATAGCAAACTTGTACAAAGATTGTGACTTTCTCTGAATGATAATAATGACTTTGAATCTTAGTTTGAGGACTAAATGTATAGTTCTTAGAAAAATCTACAATAGAGAGAATACAATCCAGTGGAAAATAATTCTTTGAGTCATGAAATTGCTTAGCCTGTCATCTTGCGTCGTGACAATGTTGGAAATGCAAATATATGATGTTACAAAATTTAGAGTTCATAAACTCATTGTAGGACAATTTACTCTCTCTCAAAATAATTTTTTTGGACTCAACTCTTGACTTCGTTGAGTATTTCTCATATTCAAATCTCTTCCAAACAATCGGCATTGAATGATCAATATTCTCAAATGGTATTAAAAGTTTCCTCAAATTTCCACAATCTATACATGTATTTTTTATACATTGTACATTGAATTCATCTGAATCTTCTAATTTTTCGCATAAGATAGACTTCACAAATTGTGTTGTACTTCCAGGGATGGCTACATTTAGATTAACTATTGCCATAACTTTTTTGTATGACTATATGTGTAGATGAAATTCAACATGATTTTGATAACAAGTTTCACGTACTTTATTTATACGTATGAAACATGATCGTAAAATCTCAAACATTCTTTGATAAATCTTCACCTATGGAAATTCTTGCTTGAATGCTTCAAAAAGTTCACTTTGTGTTGTATTTGTTGGGTCCAAAAATGACTACAACACAAAACTCTAAAACATTCCTAAATCACTTAGGCTAGGGATTGTCATTAGGGTGATAGGAAGAGGTTTATCAACAAGTTAAGGTGAGTTTGGCCAACTAATAGGAGTGGGTAGACTCCTCTGCACTTCGAGCTCAACTTAAACTATCGAGGGATATTACAAGGGGTATACCTAAGTAGGTATTAATATCAAAACCATATAAGTCAAGAATGACTGGCTGTCACAAAACCCCTATATAGCTGATTCAATTATGCAAATTTACATGCATAAGAAAGATGGGTTTTTCCCTAAACCATAGGTGAACAATTTGTTTGTTTCAAAAGAGTGATTTTCCCTCTCTAATATGGACTGGTGCCTACTCCATTGGGCAATAGAGTCATAGAATGCAAGGATGAAAGAAAATATATAGCAGATGATCAATGGAACTAGACATATATTCACATATATGACTCTAATAAATCTTCATGTAATAAACATACTTAATAATCCAAAAGAGAACTATAATAACTCATATGCAACAAAAGAATGGCAAATACAAAGCCTTGTATTAACTTAGATGTTGTCACACACCACCAAACCTTAGTTACAATCATACCAACAAACATGGTAAGGGAAAACATATAATTATAATTATACATTTGCCAAAATCATTACAAACTCCCATGGAGATATTCCATTACATTCATATATGCTTTACACAACCTTCCTACACTATGTTGAATACATCCCTTATATATAAGTAATTGATTCAAGTCTTTAAGTTATAAATTTAAATTTAAAATAAAAAATAAAAAATAAAAATAAAATCAACAGTTACTAGCACATCCATCAGACCAAATCTAGTGTTGTAATGCACATATGCCATGTTGTCTCAAATTTTCAAAAAACATTCCAAAACAATGTGCTACATAACTTCTATCATGACCCGTATCATCGTTGATATAAAAGTGAACTTCCTTGATGATAATTCGTTCATCTTCACTACTTTATTCACCATCTACAAGTAACTTAACATGTCTATAGCAAACTTGTACAAAGATTGTGACTTTCTCTGAATGATAATAATGAATTTGAATCTTAGTTTGAGGACTAAATGTATAGTTCTTAGAAAAATCTACAATAGAGAGAATACAATCCAGTGGAAAATAATTCTTTGAGTCAAGAAATTGCTTAGCCTATCATCTTGCGTCGTGACAATGTTGGAAATGCGAATATATGATGTTACAAAATTTAGAGTTCATAAACTCATTGTAGGACAATTTACTCTCTCTCAAAATAATTTTTTTGGACTCAACTCTTGACTTCGTTGAGTATTTCTCATATTCAAATCTCTTCCAAACAATCAGCATTGAATGATCAATATTCTCAAATGGTATTAAAAGTTTCCTCAAATTTCCACAATCTATACATGTATTTTTTATACATTGTACATTGAATTCATCTGAATCTTCTAATTTTTTGCATAAGATAGACTTCACAAATTGTGTTGTACTTCCAGGGATGACTACATTTAGATTAACTATTGCCATAACTTTTTTGTATGACTATATGTGTAGATGAAATTCAACATGATTTTGATAACAAGTTTCACGTACTTTATTTATACGTATGAAACATGGTCGTAAAATCTCAAACATTCTTTGATAAATCTTCACCTATGGAAATTCTTGCTTGAATGCTTCAAAAAGTTCACTTTGTGTTGTATCTGTTGTGTCCCAAAATGACTACAACACAAAACTCTAAAACATTCCTAAATCACTTAGGCTAGGGATTGTCATTAGGGTGATAGGAAGAAGTTTATCAACAAGTTAAGGTGAGTTTGGCCAACTAATAGGAGTGGGTAGACTCATCTGCACTTCGAGCTCAACTTAAACTATGGAGGGATATTACAAGGGGTATACCTAAGTAGGTATTAATATCAAAACCATATAAGTCAAGAATGACTGGCTGTCACAAAACCCCTATATAGCTGATTCAATTATGCAAATTTACATGCATAAGAAAGATGGGTTTTTCCCTAAACCATAGGTGAACAATTTGTTTGTTTCAAAAGAGTGATTTTCCCTCTCCAATATGGACTGGTGCCTACTCCATTAGGCAATAGAGTCATAGAATGCAAGGAGGAAAGAAAATATATAGCAGAGGATCAATGGAACTAGACATATATTCACATATATGACTCTAATAGATCTTCATGTAATGAATATACTTAATAATCCAAAAGAGAACTATAATAACTCATATGCAACAAAAGAATGGCAAATACAAAGCCTTGTATTAAATTAGATGTTGTCACACACCACCAAACCTTAGTTACAATCATACCAACAAACATGGTAAGGGAAAACATATAATTGTAATTATACATTTGCCAAAATCATTACAAACTCCCATGGAGACATTCCATTACATTCATATATGCTTTACACAACCTTCCTACACTATGTTGAATACATCCCTTATATATAAGTAATTGATTCAAGTCTTTAAGTTATAAATTTAAATTTAAAATAAAAATAAAATCAACAGTTACTAGCACATCCATCAGACCAAATCTAGTGTTGTAATGCACATATGCCATGTTGTCTCAAATTTTCAAAAAACATTCCAAAACAATGTGCTACATAACTTCTATCATGACCCGTATCATCACTGATATAAAAGTGAACCTCCTTGATGATAATTCGTTCATCTTCACTACTTTATTCACCATCTACAAGTAACTTAACATGTCTATAGCAAACTTGTACAAAGATTGTGACTTTCTCTGAATGATAATAATGACTTTGAATCTTAGTTTGAGGACTAAATGTATAGTTCTTAGAAAAATCTACAATAGATAGAATACAATCCAGTGTAAAATAATTCTTTGAGTCACGAAATTGCTTAGCCTGTCATCTTGCGTCGTGACAATGTTGGAAATGCGAATATATGATGTTACAAAATTTAGAGTTCATAAACTCATTGTAGGACAATTTACTCTCTCTCAAAATAATTTTTTTGGACTCAACTCTTGACTTCGTTGAGTATTTCTCATATTCAAATCTCTTCCAAACAATCGGCATTGAATGATCAATATTCTCAAATGGTATTAAAAGTTTCCTCAAATTTCCACAATCTATACATGTATTTTTTATACATTGTACATTGAATTCATCTGAATCTTCTAATTTTTCGCATAAGATAGACTTCACAAATTGTGTTGTACTTCCAGGGATGACTACATTTAGATTAACTATTGCCATAACTTTTTTGTATGACTATGTGTAGATGAAATTCAACATGATTTTGATAACAAGTTTCACGTACTTTATTTATACGTATGAAACATGGTCGTAAAATCTCAAACATTCTTTGATAAATCTTCACCTGTGGAAATTCTTGCTTGAATGCTTCAAAAAGTTCACTTTGTGTTGTATCTGTTGGGTCCCAAAATGACTACAACACAAAACTCTAAAACATTCCTAAATCACTTAGGCTAGGGATTGTCATTAGGGTGATAGGAAGAGGTTTATCAACAAGTTAAGGTGACTTTGGCCAATTAATAGGAGTGGGTAGACTCCTCTGCACTTCGAGCTCAACTTAAACTATCGAGGGATATTACAAGGGGTATACCTAAGTAGGTATTAATATCAAAACCATATAAGTCAAGAATGACTGGCTGTCACAAAACCCCTATATAGCTGATTCAATTATGCAAATTTACATGCATAAGAAAGATGGGTTTTTCCCTAAACCATAGGTGAACAATTTGTTTGTTTCAAAAGAGTGATTTTCCCTCTCCAATATGGACTGGTGCCTACTCCATTGGGCAATAGAGTCATAGAATGCAAGGAGGAAAGAAAATATATAGCAGAGGATCAATGGAACTAGACATATATTCACATATATGACTCTAATAGATCTTCATGTAATGAACATACTTAATAATCCAAAAGAGAACTATAATAACTCAATGCAACAAAAGAATGGCAAATACAAAGCCTTGTATTAACTTAGATGTTGTCACACACCACCAAACCTTAGTTACAATCATACCAACAAACATGGTAAGGGAAAACATATAATTGTAATTATACATTTGCCAAAATCATTACAAACTCCCATGGAGACATTCCATTACATTCATATATGCTTTACACAACCTTCCTACACTATGTTGAATACATCCCTTATTTATAAGTAATTGAGTCAAGTCTTTAAGTTATAAATTTAAATTTAAAATAAAAAATAAAAAATAAAAATAAAATCAACAGTTACTAGCACATCCATCAGACCAAATCTAGTGTTGTAATGCACATATGCCATGTTGTCTCAAATTTTCAAAAAACATTCCAAAACAATGTGCTACATAACTTCTATCATGACCCGTATCATTACTGATATAAAAGTGAACCTCCTTGATGATAATTCGTTCATCTTCACTACAAGTAACTTAACATGTCTATAGCAAACTTGTACAAAGATTGTGACTTTCTCTGAATGATAATAATGACTTTGAATCTTAGTTTGAGGACTAAATGTATAGTTCTTAGAAAAATCTACAATAGATAGAATACGATCCAGTGGAAAATAATTCTTTGAGTCACGAAATTGCTTAGCCTGTCATCTTGCATCGTGACAATGTTGGAAATGCGAATATATGATGTTACAAAATTTAGAGTTCATAAACTCATTGTAGGACAATTTACTCTCTCTCAAAATAATTTTTTTGGACTCAACTCTTGACTTCGTTGAGTATTTCTCATATTCAAATCTCTTCCAAACAATCGGCATTGAATGATCAATATTCTCAAATGGTATTAAAAGCTTCCTCAAATTTCCACAATCTATACATGCATTTTTTATACATTGTACATTGAATTCATCTGAATCTTCTAATTTTTCGCATAAGATAGACTTCACAAATTGTGTTGTACTTCCAGGGATGACTACATTTAGATTAACTATTGCCATAACTTTTTTGTATGACTATATGTGTAGATGAAATTCAACATGATTTTGATAACAAGTTTCACGTACTTTATTTATACGTATGAAACATGGTCGTAAAATCTCAAACATTCTTTGATAAATCTTCATCTGTGGAAATTCTTGCTTGAATGCTTCAAAAAGTTCACTTTGTGTTGTATCTGTTGGGTCCCAAAATGACTCCAACACAAAACTCT
Organism: Cunninghamia lanceolata; assembly: GCA_027924645.1. Lineage (NCBI taxonomy): Eukaryota > Viridiplantae > Streptophyta > Pinopsida > Cupressales > Cupressaceae > Cunninghamia > Cunninghamia lanceolata. The sequence goes on from BSBN01000551.1 coordinate 3,655,718, forward strand.
AAAACATTCCTAAATCACTTAGGTTAGGGATTGTCATTAGGGTGATAGGAAGAGGTTTATCAACAAGTTAAGGTGACTTTTGCCAACTAATAGGAGTGGGTAGACTTCTCTGCACTTCGAGCTCAACTTAAACTATGGAGGGATATTACAAGGGGTATAACTAAGTAGGTATTAATATCAAAACCATATAAGTCAAGAATGACTGGCTGTCACAAAACCCCTATATAGCTGATTAAATTATGCAAATTTACATGCATAAGAAAGATGGGTTTTTCCCTAAACCATAGGTGAACAATTTGTTTGTTTCAAAAGAGTGATTTTCCCTCTCTAATATGGACTAGTGCCTACTCCATTGGGCAATAGAGTCATAGAATGCAAGGAGGAAAGAAAATATATAGCAGAGGATCAATGGAACTAGACATATATTCACATATATGACTCTAATAGATCTTCATGTAATGAACATACTTAATAATCTAAAAGAGAACTATAATAACTCATATGCAACAAAAGAATGACAAATACAAAGCCTTGTATTAACTTAGATGTTGTCACACACCACCAAACCTTAGTTACAATCATACCAACAAACATGGTAAGGGAAAACATATAATTGTAATTATACATTTGCCAAAATCATTACAAACTCCCATGGAGACATTCCATTACATTCATATATGCTTTACACAACCTTCCTACACTATGTTGAATACATCCCTTATTTATAAGTAATTGATTCAAGTCTTTAAGTTATAAATTTAAATTTAAAATAAAAATAAAATCAACACTTACTAGCACATCCATCAGACCAAATCTAGTGTTGTAATGCACATATGCCATGTTGTCTCAAATTTTCAAAAAATATTCCAAAACAATGTGCTACATAACTTCTATCATGACCCGTATCATCACTGATATAAAAGTGAACTTCCTTGATGATAATTCGTTCATCTTCACTACTTTATTCACCATCTACAAGTAACTTAACATGTCTATAGCAAACTTGTACAAAAATTGTGACTTTCTCTGAATGATAATAATGACTTTGAATCTTAGTTTGAGGACTAAATGTATAGTTCTTAGAAAAATCTACAATAGAGAGAATGCAATCCAGTGGAAAATAATTATTTGAGTCACGAAATTGCTTAGCCTGTCATCTTGCGTCGTGACAATGTTGGAAATGCGAATATATGATGTTACAAAATTTAGAGTTCATAAACTCATTGTAGGACAATTTACTCTCTCTCAAAATAATTTTTTTGGACTCAACTCTTGACTTCGTTGAGTATTTCTCATATTCAAATCTCTTCCAAACAATCAGCATTGAATGATCAATATTCTCAAATGGTATTAAAAGTTTCCTCAAATTTCCACAATCTATACATGTATTTTTTATACATTGTATATTGAATTCGTCTGAATCTTCTAATTTTTCGCATAAGATAGACTTCACAAATTGTGTTGTACTTCCAGGGATGACTACATTTAGATTAACTATTGCCATAACTTTTTTGTATGACTATATGTGTAGATGAAATTCAACATGATTTTGATAACAAGTTTCACGTACTTTATTTATACGTATGAATTATGGTCGTAAAATCTCAAACATTCTTTGATAAATCTTCACCTGTGGAAATTCTTGCTTGAATGCTTAAAAAAGTTCACTTTGTGTTGTATCTGTTGGGTCCCAAAATGACTACAACACAAAACTCTAAAACATTCCTAAATCACTTAGGCTAGGGATTGTCATTAGGGTGATAGGAAGAGGTTTATCAACAAGTTAAGGTAACTTTGGCCAACTAATAGGAATGGGTAGACTCCTCTGCACTTTGAGCTCAACTTAAACTATGGAGGGACATTACAAGGGGTATACCTAAGTAGGTATTAATATCAAAACCATATAAGTCAAGAATGACTGGCTGTCACAAAACCCCTATATAACTGATTCAATTATGCAAATTTACATGCATAAGAAAGATGGGTTTTTCCCTAAACTATAGGTGAACAATTTGTTTGTTTCAAAAGAGTGATTTTCCCTCTCCAATATGGACTAGTGCCTACTCCATTGGACAATAGAGTCATAGAATGCAAGGAGGAAAGAAAATATATAGTAGAGGATCAATGGAACTAGACATATATTCACATATATGACTCTAATAGATCTTCATGTAATGAACATACTTAATAATCCAAAAGAGAACTATAATAACTCATATGCAACAAAAGAATGGCAAATACAAAGCCTTGTATTAACTTAGATGTTGTCACACACCACCAAACCTTAGTTACAATCATACCAACAAACATGGTAAGGGAAAACATATAATTGTAATTATACATTTGCCAAAATCATTACAAACTCCCATGGAGACATTCCATTACATTCATATATGCTTTACACAACCTTCCTACACTATGTTGAATACATCCCTTCACTTACAAACCAGACTAGCATGATTTGATGCCAAAAAATAATCCTTAGGGGCTTCTAGACTAGATAATTAGCTTAGCGACCAACCCTGGAAACATCTAAAAATTATGCATATATAGATTTTTTTCATTGATTGTGTAGTCCAAGGTGTTGGAAAACTAGTCAACAAGCAATCCGTACTGCATTAAATATGGTCCATGACCTTTGTCAGAAGATCAATAGATTTCTGGGCACCCATCCCCTATGCACTGATTTTGTGTCCTTAGAAGGACTTGCATAAAATATCAATTAATGAAACACACCACCTTCCCATTTAATTTTGGTACTTACGCATTGACGACATACACTGTTTCAGCCATCTGCAAGGTACCTTATTCTGTAGAACCATTAAGTTATGAGTATGTATTTGCTACACTCCACTGTAATCATGGCACACCAAGAATAGATGGGTACGAGAAAGATAGTTTGTCTCTTACTTGCTTTATCCTCTCCTTCACTATCAACAAAATTTCCCAGTGATGAACTTTTGACTTATCTCTCCTTTCTTTCATTTGCCTCTCCTTCCTCTCTTATTGGCGATTTCAGCCTTTGCTGAACCAAGCCCCATTCTCCTTTAGTCAGTGAAATCTAATTTTTGTGAACTAGACCTATTTTGCCCTTTATCAGCAATTTTTACCTTTTTAGAACCATGAAGGAAGCTTGCTTTCTTTGCCTTGTTGGCCAATCGCTTTATCGGTGAACTTCAAAAAAATTGAATTATTTGGCAAGTTTGATTTCTTGCCGGTTTGCTGATAAAGCCCTTTATTCTCTTAGTAGGTCCTGCTTCAATTGGTGAAATCTTTCAGAAGCAAACTTTCCTTTCCTTCTATCTTTTTCTTCTTTATCGGTAATTTTCTCACCGATGGACCATATTATTCCTCACATCTTTTCTTTCCCTGCTCACTTTCTTTTTACCTTTGCCTCTCTTTCACTTGGTCGGCAAATTTTCTCATTGGCGAACTTGGTTGTCGATGAACCTCTTGGTTCGTGAACCAAGCCCATTGCCGACAATAGCTACCGTATCTTCTTCATTTTCTTTCCCTTTGTCAGGGAAAATGCCCCATGACAAACTATTCTTTCACCTTTTGTCGCGGCCTTGTCCCCCTTTTATCTTCAATCGGTGAATCTCCCATTGGCGAACCGCGAACCTCCACTTTTGTCGACAAAGGACTCTACCGACAAACACACTTTCAATATTTTTCCTCTTTCTCTAAACTTTTCCTTTGCCCCTTTGTTGGAAAACTGACAAATCGGTGAACTAGGAAAAATGTGAACTCTCAAACTAGTTTGCCAGTTTGAGAAATTGTCAGTTCACCGATAAAGGGCAGAAATGACCAAATTTTTCTAAGGGAAGGAAACACAAGGAAATGGGGGATTTTACTTAGAAATTTTCATAAGGGAACCCATGTAAAATATCTCAGATCAGGTATAAATGATGGGTTTTGAAATGAAAAGGTGGGAAATTTGATAGATTTTTTAGGGTAAAATAAGGCATTTCAGGAGCTGGTTTTTTTAGGTCCCAACACTGGCTCTGGTTGGGGACGTGTCACAAAATTGGCACAATGAGAATCTTGAATATCTCTAGGCAGGCCAAAAACACAAAACATACAAAGGGACACAACACAAAACGTATTTACAAAACAACATACAATAAAAAAATGATTGTATCCAAAATTTTTAGGACACTACATGCCACCTTGTAGAAAAACTGGTGAAGCTACTTGCCTTTGTCAAAGACAAGCCTATTGAAGGAGTTGATCTCCCTCAATCCTTTGCTACACTAATCACCCAATATTAGCAATAAAAATATTTTGCATGCATGCACATACAAACTACATACATTCATATCATCATGCTGAGGATGGAAATAATCATCACTAAGGCATGGCATCCATAGATAATATAGCTCATCATCATGCTGACTCACATAGAAATACTCACCTTCAATTTCCATGTTAGCATGATGCATTTCTAGATCTGCATAAATATTAGCATGAAGAAAAATATCAAGTTGTTAATCATCCAGCTTAGGTGTGGTCTCATGCTGGGCTATGTCATATGACCATTCAAACTCTTGTGGCCCAGCTGCACTACAAATGCTAATGTATTCCTCCATGACTGAATCAAAGACATGATTCAGATTTAAATCTGCACCATTAGCATATAAATTAAAAATTTGAGGCACTTCAAGTGAAGCCTCACAATCTTCAAGTTGCCTCTCTATTTTGAATTCCTTGACACACACCGCTGTGTAAAAACTGGTCCTAAGAAAATCAATAATGATTTTCTCCTCTTCACCTTGCATATCAAAAACTTGACCCACACAAGAACACCCAAATTCAATGTTATCAGGCCTAGCCAATGAGCTCAAAACTATGCCCTCAACATGTTCCACATTAATAAGAGATAACTTCCCTAAACAAAGCTCTAGAAAATCATTTGTGACACAGTCTTCATAGTGGGAAATTGTTACCTTGAAATCACTTGTAGTTGTAGTAGCGCCTTCATGATGTCCAGCTGAAGCATAATCCACATCATCCTCATGCAAACAAGTGATAATAGCCTCAATGTCATCATCAGGGACAAAAAAGGGGAATACACTAAACAAGAGACTAGCCTCTTGTTCACTTTTAGTATTATTTTGTACACATCCCTCCCTATCCACTTGGTGTCCACAGGTATCTGGGTCATATAGCATATGATTCTCCACTTCCAAAGTTGAGAACTCACATTCACTAAACTCAAAGTTAGTTTCAAAAAGAGTATTATCCATGCACCAATGATAATCGTGAATTATGCCACTTGATGGACTTGCATGTTCTCATAAAAGGACATTGTGCCTTATGCTCATCCCTTCATTATTATTTGCTTCATCAATGCATGTATGATCCATATAATCAACTACTTGAGCTAAGCCATTCAATTTTCATTTGTATACATACCTTCCAGGTGGTCTACAATACTACAAGCAGCAGGTTTAGAACTCTCTTCGCTAAATTGGGAATCAACATTGATTTTCTCATCTTCATCATCCACTGATGATTGATCCAATTAAAGGTAAGTGTAGTCACTACTATTTTCATCCAAATTACTATCATACACTACACCAGCACCTTCCTCTACCCTCCTACACACAATCATCACATGACATTGTGCCTGGATCACATGAAGCGTCCATGTCCTTGTTGCCTCCAATTACTTGTTCATTACTAGCCACTTCTACATTTGAGGATAAAGATTTTGCAATCATATCCCTCTTAACTCTATCAACATAATCAATGAACAAGTATACATGTTGCATGCTCATTAGATTGAACTCCTCCTGTATCAAACCTGAGCTTAAGGTAACATCATATGCTCTCAAATACATGTCAATACAAATAGGAAGATTAGGTCTGAAATCGTCTGGGATGTAAGACAAGGCAACTACAAATTGAGCTTAATGCTAGACTCTCCTTCCTGCCTTCTAATATCTTCTAGTTCTTGGACAAGAAGTACAGGGTCTAAACTACTTGTAAAGTCCTCAAATGCAACCACTAATTGATCCCAGGAAGCAAAATGCTGGTCAAGGAAACTAACCAACCACTTTCTTGCCACACCACCTAGGGATCTAACAAAAAATCTCATCCACATATCTTCATCTTCAAACCAGAACTTGTCCATGAAGTCTGAAAATGCCTCAATATGTGCCTTCCCATCATAAACCTCATACCCATCAAATAAAGGTATCTAATAGTAGGTATTTTAGGCACGGATTGCTTTTCATAATTGACCTATGAGAGCTCTAGTTGTCTGTATGTATTTTCATTTGAATTAGGAGGAGGCCGAGGAAAAGAGCAATTGGGAACAATAGGAAGGAAATTAGACCATGGCCTAGATTGACATTACATGATTTGGCTTTCTAATTCTTTTTCTTGCTGCAACAAAGATTCAAGCAGCTATTTTTCTTTTTCAATTTCATATAGTAGCCTAGATGACTCATTTTGATTATGCAAGGGTACAAATAGTTTTGGGTTTGTATAACTAGCAGAGCCATGATTGGAAAATGCATTGTTTAGATGGTCAAAAGCCATATAATTCCTAGGGTCTACAACATAAGAAGATGCATAGGGAGGAGCTATTGAAATATACAAGACAACTGAGAGGGGGGGTGAATCAATTGTCACAAAAACTTAACTTCATAAACCATCAACTACTTAATTACTGATAATCAGATTTAACCATGAAAACATGAAACCATAGGCTAAATCATAAACACACATTCAACACACTAGACACCAGATTTTTATGTGGAAAACCCTAAAAGGGAAAAACCATGGTGGGTGTTAGCCCATATAAAATATATAAGTTATAACAATACCTAAAAACTAAGGCTCACTACCTATAGGGCTCACTACCCATATTGCTCATTGCAAAGAATGGCTCACTGCCAAAGGGTGGCTCACTGCCAAATATGGTGAACTGATTAAATAGCATCTATTTCATACCTAGGTTTAGTTCCTTTGAAGCACAATAAAACTTCTCTACTCTACTCTTTCACACCTTCACACTTATCTCTTCATATTCACACACTCATACCCTTTTCCGCAATTACATTACAAGTTTTTATACAAGTCATCAACCTTGGAATGTACATCAAGGTTGGCAATAATTCATCAACCGTTGGAACAACATCCAAGGTTGACATTACAAAAACATACATAGAAATAGGTCTGGACCTAATACAGAATTTAGCTAAGGGAAAGATGTAAAGATGTATGCTGATTACACCACACCTTAGCTGGGACTCAAACATAATTCTTCATGCCATAACATGCTTCCACAATCTTCAAGGCATCTCCACAATTAGTGAAATCAACCAAGTCGGCCAAGATTGGTGAGAACACTAGGCCTTTTAAGAATATTCTTCATTCACAATCTAATTTTCACTTTGCAGACCAATCCAAAGGTAGGAACATGATCAGGAGACATCCACAAGCACATTCTAATCATTAGGAACAACTGCATGATCTCTAACCACTTTGTCAAGAGGATTCTTCAAACTGGAGCACAAGAACAACACTGTCAGCCACTGTCATAAGGAAAGGATAGCTTGCAGATTGCCAAATCATGAACCATTGTAGTTGAAGGCACTTATCATCATTCCAGACTTAACTCTAGAACTGTAGACCAAATTACTTTAATACGGAGGAATGTGGAGCATAACACTGTCTCCCTATCACCACCAAACATATAGAAAAAATAGTTTTCACTCTGGTGAACATACCTCACTCAAGTCTTCATACTAGAGGCTCAAACTTAGAATATAACAACTTTAGATAGACTTCTAAATAACTTCCAATCCACAGACAAAGATATTCATCCTACATGAAATGCAGAACAATCTTTCGGACTGTTCTTCAGTATGCAATACACTGTTTCTACTGCAACTCACTATTTCTACCAGAGGAGATAATTTTCTCAATATCCTCAACATCAAGATCATTTACATAAGTAAATACAAATCATCTCAGTTATTACAGGCAAGCAACAAAATAGGAGCACAGTTGACACTAAAGACAACACATATATGTTGACATCAATGACAACACCGATTAGGCACATACTTGCAACAATCTCCCCCTTTGTCATTGATGGCAACATATGATGTGAAAAATTGAAAAGACCATCAGGACAAGATTCCCCCCTTTTTCTTTACATATCTGCATCTGAATTCTTTCTCCTCCTGAGTTTTTCACATGATTTCTCTCCCCCTTTGACATCAATGGTAAAGGGCACATACTTGAATTCTGCTGCTATGATCCAATTGAACTGTTACCAACACCTCTAGCTACTCCCCTTAAGAGGTAGCTCTAAAAAAATCAATCCAGATTAAACAATGAGACTTTGAGCACCACTGGATTGATGCATTCTCATGCATCTTAGTTTAGGGAAGGAGGGGTAATGACCCCTAACTTTTCTCTGAGATACTCTAAAGTATCCTTAGGCAGAGGTTTGGTGAAGATTTCTGCAATCTGATCCTTTGTGGACACATATTCCAACTTTACTTCATTCTTTGTCACCTTTTCTATCAAAAAGTGACACCTTATGGATATATGCTTTGTTCTTGAGTGCATCACTGGATTCTTGAAAATATTTATGGCACTTGTATTGTCACACAGGATTGCAATTGGATCTTCATAAACAACTCTTATATCCTTCAAAGTCTGCTTCATCCATAACACTTGAGTACAAGAACATGTTGTTGCAATATACTCTACTTTTGAAGTTGACAAAGAGATTGAATCTTGTTTCTTGTTCAGCAATGAAACCAATCTGTTTCCAAGAAGAAGGCACCTCCACTTGTACTCTTCCTGCCACCAATATCTTTGGCCCAATCAACATCTGTATAAGCACTAAGAGTGAAATCATTATCCTTTGGATACCCTAAACCATGATCAGAGTGTCTTTTAAGTACCTTAGGATTCTCTTTACTGCCATCACATGTGATTCTCTTGGATCAGCTTGAAATCATGCAACAAGACAAACTTCATGCATAATATCAGGTTTGGTTTGAGTTATATAAAGCAACCCCCCAATCATGGATCTATACTTTTTCTGATCAGTCTTAGGTGATTCATCAGTTTTGCTCAACTTGCAGCCAGTCACCATGGGAGTACATACCAGTTTAGAGTCCTCCATCCCAAATTTCTTCAACAACTCTTTCACATACTTAGACTAAGATATGAAGATTCCTTTATCTGATTGATTGATTTGCAGACCCAGGAAGAAATTCATTTCACCAAACATAGACATCTCAAACTCTTTCTGCATTTCACTAGCAAATTTCATACACATACATTCATTTCCTCCAAAGATGATATCATCAACAAAGACTTCAACAATCAAAATTTGATCACCATTAATATTGAAATAGAGATTACTATCAGCAGTACCTTTATTGAATCCTAACTACAGTAAGTACTTATCCAACCTTACATACCAGGCCCTAGGAGCTTGCTTGAGTCCATATAATGCTTTCTTCAACCTGCAAACCATATCACCTTGATTTGATAGTTGAAATCCTTCCGGTTGCTCAATGTAGACTTCCTCTTCTAACTCACCATTCAGAAATACAAACTTCACATCCATCTGATGCACTTTGAAATCTTTGTGGCCTGCAAATGCCAAAAATATTTTGATTGCTTCAATTCGAGCTACTGGAGCAAAAGTCTCTTCAAAATCTATCCCTTCAATCTGAGAATATCCTTTGCACACAAGCCTTGCTTTATTCCTTACAACTTCTCCATTTTCATTCAGCTTATTCCTTAAAACCCATTTGGTTCCAATAATGTTTTTGTCAGCAGGTCTAGGGACTAATTCCCAAATTTCATTCTTCTCTATCTGCATTAGTTCTTCCTCCATTGCCTTTACCCAATTTTCATCATTGTAGGCTTCATTCATAATTTTTGGTCCAACTGTAGAGAGTAAATAGTAATTCACTTATTCTTCTGCAACTCTTTTCCTTGTAAGTACTCCTTTTTCTTTGTCTCCAATAATTTGATCTTCAGAGTGATTGATTCTTACATACCTGGGCGTCTTAGCAGTAATTTCTTGAGCCTTTTCTTCTTCATCTTGACTGTCTTCTTGTTCAACTTTGTAGATTCAAAAGTTATAGCAGTAGGTTCATCTAACTCGGCTACTCTGATCTGATGTTTTTCCTTTGCCTTCATCTACCTTCACATTTGCACTCTTAACAATCTTTTTCAACCTTTTGTTGTAGCACCAGTAGGACTTACTCTTGGTAGAGTATCCAAGGAAGATTTCTTCATCACATCTTGCATCAAATTTTTCTAGGTCTTCATCTCTTCTGATATAAAATTTGCTTCCAAAGACTTTGAAGTATCTTACTGTTGGAATTCTTCCATACCACAATTCATAGGGAGTTTTAGTACCATTACCTTTCACTTGAATTCTGTTTTGGATGTAGACAATAGTATGTATAGCTTCTTTCCAGAAAACTTCTGGCAGGCCTCCTTCTTTCATCATTGTTCTGGCGGCCTCCTTCTTTCATCATTGTTTTGGCGGCCTCTTGAACTATCATGTTATTCCTTTCCACAACTCCATTTTACTGAGGTGTCCTAGGTGCAGACAACTGTCTCTTTATTCCTTGCTCTTCATTGTTGAATTCATTTGATGTGAACTCACCTCCTCTATTAGACCTCAAGCATTTAATTTTTAGTTCTATTTCATTTTCAACCATTGCCTTGAAGGATTTGAACTTCTCTAGGGCTTCAAATTTGTCTCTTAGAAAAGTAACCCAAGTCATTCTAGAATAATCATCAATAAGCAACATGAAGTTCCTATCACCTTGTAGACTTCTTATCCTTGTAGGACCACATAGATCTGTATGAACTAGATCCAGCAAACTGACAGAAAATTGCTCTTTACTCTTGAAACTTGTTCTTGTCTGCTTCGCCAACTAACATTCCTTGCAAATAGTATTTGTGGGTTTCACAAGTCTTGGTAAATCTCTTACAGTCTGACCTGAACTTATCTTTACCAAATTATCAAAATTTATATGACACGACCTTCTATGCCACAACCAACTCTCATCTGCTTGGGCTAATAAACATTAACCATTAGTTCCTCTTAATTGATAGATGTTACCTGTGGTCTTCTTATCAGTAGCAATCACAGTTCCGAAGCTTTCCATGATCTTGTATCCATTGTCTTTGAATCTCAGATCATACCCTTTGTCACACATATGACTAACACTCAAAATATTATGCTTCAAGCCCTTCACATATAAGACATTGTCAGTATTATACTTTCCATAAAATGAAATAGATCCTTTTCCACAAATCTTACTAGCTGCATTGTCTCCAAACCTAACTAGTCCTCCATCATATTTTTCCAAACTTACAAACTTACTTTTGTCACCGGTTATGTGATGTGAGCATCCACTATCAGTAATCCCTTCATCCAAAGCACTTTCTTCCACTGGGTTTTCTTCCTTCACATAGCTAGCAGGATTAATAGACATAGGTTCTTCTTTAGTAGCAATAAACAAGCATTCATTTGCACTAGTACTAGCATCATCAGATTCATCATCAGTCACACCTTCATCATCAAAGTCTGTAACATAGTAGCATTTCTTTGCAGCTCTAGGCTTGTTCTCAAATCTTTTTCAATTCCTTTTAATTCTTTCTAGACATCTGGAATAATAATGACCTAATTTACCACATGAAAAACATTTGAAAAGTAGTTTGCCTTTGAACTTACCAGAACCTCTTTGCAATCTATCAATAAAGTTAGCTTCAATTTCATCAAATGCACCATCAGGTTCCACCTTATATTTCTCATCTTTGGAGATCTTTTCTGAAGTACTGGCTTTGAAAGCAGTTTCAACTTTTCGCAAAGCATCTCCAAACTCTCTCATCTCAAAGGTTGTAAGTTTTCCAAGTAATTGATCTCTATCAATAGTTTTCATAGTCATTACTTCTTCAATTGCAGCTACTTTGTGACTGTATGACTTTGGTAGAGATCTAAGAATTTTCATCACAACTTCCTTATCACCAATAGTACCTCCCATACCTTTTATTCCATTGACAAGTTTATCAACTCTTTCCATGAAGGATGTAATGGTTTCATCTTCACTCATCTTTAAACTCTCATATTTTGCTTTTAGGTCTTGTAGCTTGGCTTCTTTTACAGAATCATCTCCTTCATATAGTTTATTCATCTTTTCCCAAACCTCATGTGCAGTTTCTAGATCCATGACTTTTATCAGCTCAGTGTCAGATAAAGTACTCAACAAAGCATCTCTAGCTTTTATATTTAACTCAAATTCTTTGATTTCATCTTCAGTTGTCAAACCATTTGGATGCATGGTATATTTTGATTCTGCAACTTTCCATACTCTATAACCAAGACAAAGGAGATGAATTTTCATTCGTACCTTCCATAGAGCATAATTTGTCCCATCAAACTGTAGTGCTTCCTTTTTAAAAGACATCTTGGATCTTCCTCAAGCTGTTAGTCTTTCCTCTAAGGAAATTGGATCTGCTACCAATTGTTGAAATACATAGGACAACTGAGAGGGGGGTGAATTAGTTGTCATAAAAATTTAACTTCATAAACCATCAACTACATAATTACTGATAATCAGATTTAACCATGAAAACATGAAACCATAGGCTAAATCATAATCACACATTCAACATAGTAGACACCAGATTTTTATGTGGAAAAACCTAAAATAGAAAAACCACGGCGGGTATTAACCCACAAAAAATATATAAGTTATAACAATATCAAAAAACTGAGGCTCATTGCCCAAATTGCTCATTATAAAGAATGGCTCACTACCAAAGGGTGGCTCATTGCCAAGGGGTGGCTCACTGCCAAGGGATAGCTCACTACCAAGGGGTGGCTCACTGCCAAATATGGTGAATTGATTAAATTGCATCTATTCCATGCTTGGGTTTAGTTCCTTTGAAGCACAATAAAACTTCTTTGCTCTGCTCTTTCACACCTTTGCACTTATCTCTTCATATTCACACACTCATACCCTTTTTTGCAATTACATTGCAAGTTTTTATACAAGCCATCAACCTTAGAATGTACATCAAGGTTGGCAATACATTCATCAACTGTTGGAACAATCTCCAAGGTTGGCATTACAAAAACATACATAGAAATAGGTCTAGACCTAATATAGAATTTAGCTAAGGGAAAGATGTAAAGATGTATGCTAATCACACCATGCCTTAGCTAGGACTCAAATGCAATTCTTCACACCACAACATGCTTCCACAATCTTCAAGGCATCTCCACAATTAGTGAAATCAACCAAGTCGACCAAGATTGGTGAGAACATTAGGCCTTCTAAGAATATTCTTCATTCACAATCCAATTTTCACTTTGCGGACCAATCCAAAGGTAGGAACATGATCAGGAGACATCCACAAGCACATTGTAATCATCAGGAACAACCACATGATCTCTAACCACTCTATCAAGAGGATTCTTCAAACTGGAGCACAAGAACAACACTGTCAGCCACTGTCATAAGGAAAGGATAGCTTGCAGACCACCAATCACGAACCATTGTAGTTGAAGGAACTTATCATCATCCCATAATTAACTCTAGAACTGCAAACCAAAATAGTTTAATGCTGAGGAATGTAGAGCATAAAATTGTCTCCCTATCACCACCAAACATACAGAAAATGCATTTTTCACTCTGGTGAACATAGCTCACTCAAATCTTCATACTAGAGGCTCAAACTTGGAATATAACAACTCAGATAGACTTCAAAATAACTTCTAATCTGCAGACAAAGATATTCATCCTACATGAAATGCAGAGCAATCTTTTGGACTGTTCTTCAATATGCAATACACTATTTCCACTGCAACTCACTGTTTCTACTGGAGGAGATAATTTTCTCAATATCCTCAACATCAAGATCACTTACATAAGTAAATACAAATCATCTTAGTTATTATAGGCAAGCAACAAAATAGGAACACAATTGACACTAATGAGAATACAGATATGTTGACATCAATGACAACATCGATTAGGCATATACTTGCAACAAGAGCCTCCCTAGGGTATCCATGTTCATACCAATTGGACATGACTGACTACAAACCACTTGTGCATGAAAACAAAGAGAAAATAACATGTTCCTTTACTAAGAAAGAAACCATGGCCAAAGTTGGAAGAAAAACATGTACCTTAACCAATTGTAATCTCTTTGAATCATGCACACAATAACAACACTTTATTTTCTTTGATAGTAGAGTCACCACCTCATTGAATGAGGAAATCTCTTGAAGCATGATTGATCTTCAAGGTTTCAAAATAAATTTGGGTTCTCTAACTAGCAAAGTCTTTGAATGATTTTAACCTAGCAGTACATCCCTGGCAACGACGCCAATCTGTTGGGTCCCAAAATGACTGCAACACAAAACTCTAAAACATTCCTATATCACCTATGCCAAGGATTTTCGTCAAGGTAATAGGAAGAGGTTTATCAACAAGTAATGGGAGATTTTGGCCTACTAACAAGAGTGGGTAGACTCCTCCACACTTTGATCTTAGCTTAAACTTTGGATGAATATTCCAAGGGGTATACTTAAGTAGGTATTAATATCAAAACCAGATGAACAACTAAAAATAATTGGACAACCAAACCCAACTCATTATCTTGACCCCAAAAGCTATCACTAAGTCAAGAATGACTAGCTATCACAAAATCCCTATATAGCTAATTCAACTGTGCGAATGTACATGCACAAGAAAGATGGGTTTTTCCCCTAAACCATAGGTGAATAATTTGTTTGTTTCAAAAGAGTGATTGATCCCTCTCCAATATGGACTAGTGCCTACTCCATTGGGCAACAGAGTCATAGAATACAAGGAGGAAAGAAAATATATAATAGAGGATCAATGGAACTAGACATATATTTACATATATGACTCTAATAGATCTTCATGTAATGAACATATTTAATAATCCAAAAGAGAACTATAATGACTCATATGCAACAAAAGAATGACAAATACAAATCCTTGTATTAACTTGGATGTTGTCACACACCTCCAAACCCTAGTTACAATCATACCAGCAAATGTGGTAAGGGAAAACATATAACTATAATTATACATTTGCCAAAATCATTACAAGCTCCCATGGAGACATTCTATTACATTCATATCTACTTCACACAACCTTCCTACACTATGTTGAATATATCCCTTCACTTACAGACCAAACTAACATGATTTGATGCTAGAAAATACTCCTTAGGCACTTCTAGACTAGACAATTGGTTCAACGACCAACCTTGGAAACATCTAAAACTTATGCATATATAGCCTTTTTTCATCGATTATGTAGCTCAGGGCACTAGAAAACTAGTCAACAAGCAATCTGTGTTGCATTGAATATGGCCGACAGACTTTGTCAGAATATCAATAGATTTCTGGGAGCCTATCCCTTGCACACTAATTTTGTGTCCTTAGAAGGACATGCAGAAAATGTTGATTACTGAAACACACCATCTTCCCTTTTAATTTTGGTACTTGCGCATTGACGACATACACTGTTTTAGCCACCTGCAAGGTACCTTATCCTGCAGAACCATTAAGTTATAAGTATGTATTTGCTGCACTCTGCTACAATCATGGTGTGTCAAGAATAGATGGGCGTAAGAAAGACAATCCACCTCTTACTTGCTTTATCCTCTCCTTCACTATCGACAATTTTCTGCCGATGAACTTTGGACTTGTCTCTCCTTTCTTTCCTTTGCCTCTCCTTCCTCTCTTATCGAAGATTTTATCCTTTTCCGAACCAAGCCCCATTCTCCTTTAGTCGGTGAAATTTGATTTTCATGAACTAGACCTATTTTTCCCTTTATAAAAAATTTTTACCTTTTTCGAACCATGAAGGAAGCTCACCTTCTTTGCCTTGTTGGCCAATCACTTTATTAGCGAACTTCAAAAACTTGAACTGTTTGGCAAGTTTGATTTCCTACCAGTTTGCTGATAAAGCTCTTTGTTCTCTTAGTAGGTCCTACTTTAGTCAATAAAATCTTTCCTTTTCTTCTATCTTTTTCTTCTTTATTGACAATTTTCTCACCGATGAACCATATTCTTCCTTGCATCTTTTCTTTCCCTGTTCGCTTTCTTTTTACTTTTGCCTCTCCTTTACTTGGTCAAAAAATTTCCTAGTGGCGAACTTGGTTGTCGGTGAACCTCTTAGTTCGCAAACCAAGCCCATTGCTGACGAAACCTACCTTATCTTCTTCATTTTCTTTCCCTTTGTTGGGGAAAATTCCCCATGGTGAACTTTTCTTTTGCCTTTTTCCGTGGCCTTCTCCCCCTTTTGTTTTCAGTTAGTGAGGTTGGAGGTTTGCGAACCTCCACTTTTGCTAACAAAGGACTCGACCAAAAAATACACTTTTAGTCTTTTTACTCTTTCTCTAAACTTTTCCTTCGCCCCTTTGTCAGAAAACAAACAAATTGGCAAACTAGGAAAATGCGAACTCTCAAACTAGTTCGCCAGTTCGGGAAATTATCGATTCACTAATAAAGGGCATAAATGACCAAATTTTTCTAAGGGAAGGAAACACAAGGAACATGGGTGATTTGACTTAGAAATTTTTAGATGGGAACCCATGTAAAATATCTCAGATCAGGTTTAAATGATGGGTTTTGAAATGCAAAGGCAAAGGTGGGAAATTTGATAGATTTTTTGGTGCAAAATAAGGCATTTCAGGAGCTAATTTTTTTTAGGTGCCAACAGTATCTATAAAATGTTTTGAATGAGAAATCTTTGTACTATATTCACCTTTTATTTGTATAGTGTCCCTTCTATTGGAAGAAACACTAGAGTTGTTGGTCTAATATCCAATTACTTTTTGTCTTACATCTTCTAAAATTCTATCTTTCTAAGGGAGTTGACAAATATTTACCCAATTTTTTTTCAATATTTTCATCTAATCTATTTCTCTTCTTGATATACCTTTGAACAATTCTCCTAGATACATTTACTAATTCGGCAATTGCTTGAACTTGTCTTCTATGTGATAATCTTTTACTAGAAATTATAGTCATCAATGCTCTACATGCAACACTTAAATTAGTAGCTCAACTCTTAGTTTTAATAGAATCCAATGCTTCTTAAAAGTTTTCAATTACTATTTGATTTAAGAAATCTGAATATTTTTTATTATTATCAACCTCTAACAACTCCAAAACATGAATAATTTATTTTCACCTAAATAACTTTGCACATAATTGAGCTCTTTCAATTAGAGATTTATCTTTGGTGCAGGAGCACCCAATATCTCTTTTGTGTCAAATTGGCAAACTAAGTCCTTTATTAGAGTCTAAGTGTTTTTTTTTTTTTGTGTCATTTTTCATTTAATAAGGTCACAATGACCAATTCCATATGTGTGTAGAGTCATGATATAGGTGGTTGTCAAAAACAAAGTAAAATAATGCAAGTTATATAAAGAAGTTGCTTTGTCAACTTAACAAACTATGATAATTAAGGCTCCCAATGGTCACCAAGTTTCAAATATGGTTACAACTGATTGTGAATCACTCCATACATGTAAATAGGCCTTCAAAAATTAAAGGAGTGGGGGAAGGAGAATGGGGATAAAAGAATGAATAAAATTTAGTTTTTTTGTATATTTTTCCTGCAATGTTGATGTTCCCGAGGATGGTACAACCCCATACGGCCTCCAAATGACATAAAATTAGATTTTTTAGAAATATATTTGAATCACATTTCATTTGATTCTAATTTTATAAATCTTTATTGAGTTTTACAAAATTTACAGCCATTGTAGTAAAAACTGTTTCAAACTTCCAAAAACCCTCACCTAGGGTAACAGTCTTGTTTCAAAGCGTGGTACGGCCTCCTAGAATAATTTATACATAAATGGTTGAAACCCATTTTAGAGGGCATTCTTAACTCAAATTGGGTTTTTATTGGGTTCAATTTCATTGATTTTGGAGGGAGATATCAACATTTTTCTATAACTGGTTTGAAATAACCTAGTTTTGAAGGGTCATTGTGAGAGTTTGTGAAGCCAATCAAGAGCATAAGTTTGTGAAACTTTGTAAAACCAAGTTGTTGCCACATTTACTGCATCAATCTTCAAAAAATTCATCCCAAATTCCTTTAGAGTGAAATTTTATTATGCTTTTAGGTAACATATGTTCAGGTGAAATATTCTTAAAAAGAGAATACTCATCCATTTCCATAAGATTTTTCATTCCATGCAAAAAAATTCTATCACTAATACCAATTTCTTCTTGTTGTAACGCCCTCACCAAGGAACCCTAGAGGACAACACTAAACTAGGTTAAATTAATGGAATTAAAAAAAAAAGTAAATAACAATAGAATGCATAACATAACATAATAATCTAAACCTAGGTCCTTTAAGGTTCCTCGACTACGTTACTCACAAATTGAGATTACAAGAAACAAAGGTTATCAATAACATAAAAGAGAACTATATACTAGCCTAAGGCCCTAAGGGGCCGACCTAATGTCTCACGGGCTTATCATGGCCTTGCCTACGTATGCGTAGTGCAGAGACTTCATAGTTCAAACTTGAACTTACAACCATAAAATGGTTTCATACAAATCAAAACCTCTAAGTTATTATTTACTTGATATCGACATCATCTCCATCTTATTAACACATACACATTTCAAACCATACTTGAGGACAGTTGAAAATTGGGGTTTGCTATTTAACAATATACTCATCATCTAATAATACTGGGAAGGAAATTACATTCATAACAAAAATTACTGATGCAAGTAGATATAAATAATATCATTAACTGGGGTAGTTCAACGTATTTATATCAATTCAAAATACAGGCATAAAAATGGTGCTAATTAGCTTAAATCTAAACTAGGTTTCATAATTTTATCTAGGATAGAGGTTATCATTTGCACAATAACAAGCATTAGATCTATAGCTTAGCAATACAAGCATATAAAATGAGTTCATTTCTTTCATATAGGTATAACTATGCAATAAATTCATAAGGCAATAGTTCACTTCTTAATAAGAATACTTACTTCAATATATCCACATGGATACACAAATCACAACATAATAAAACCAAGAAGGAGATCTTTTTCTATCATTTTATTTCAAAACCTAAGAATATCTCAAGCTTAGGATATAGTTCAATATGAGGTCTTTAGTTATGATGATATGCTTGACTAATGTCGATGTTGAGATTTAATATACCTAGTGCATTGAGATAGAGAGAGAGAGAGAGAGAGAGAGAGAGAGAGAGAGAGAGAGAGAGAGAGAGAGAGAGAGAGAGAGAGAGAGAGAGAGAGAGAGAGAGAGAGAGAGAGAGAGAGAGAGAGAGAGAGAGAGAGAGAGAGAGAGAGAGAGAGAGAGAGAGAGAGAGAGAGAGAGAGAGAGAGAGAGAGAGAGAGAGAGAGAGAGAGAGAGAGAGAGTTGAAAAGGACAAATACATCTACAATACTCGATAACACTAACTCCACTATTAGATACTAGGCCTATCAAGATAGACACAATTATACTAGTAAGGGTTCCTATGCATTAAAATAATATCAACATTCAAAATGCCCTTACAAGTGAAGACTTTAAATATTAACTTAGTAAATAAGAGTATTACAATTCAGTTAAACGCACAATGCCATCATCCCTATGGACCATTGCAACAACTTTAATAGGTTGCTCAATAGAAAAAACATTATTTCACCCTATCAACATATTTAGAACCTTTGGTTAAAACAAGGTATCTCACAAGATATAACCCCCAACTAATTTGGAGGGGATATAATCAACCACTAAAGTGGACTTTAGTTTTTAGTAGGATAGTTTTAATAATTTAAAACTTAATCATTTCACGAACTCATACGCATCCACTTGCTATTGTGTAGGACTTAAGGAGGAATCTCTTAGCATTCTTGAGTAAAACATGGAGTAGTACCTTCAATCAAGAAAATTAAATTTAATAAGATTACTATGTACCTAATTTAAGTTCATTGTATTCCTCTTGACATTAATTTAAATTCAATCTATGTATATCAAATCTGATTTGAATTGGCTGAAGAGACCAAAATTGGCTTTTAGAAACCTTTTCCTTTGTTTCAAGGTTTTGTAATATATCTCTATAAAACTCTATTTTTGGTACCATTGAATTTATCATGTAGACCTAAGTTAATATTTCAATGTTATGATTCAAGCTTGGGTTCACAATTTACGGAGCACTAGGGAGCTCTCTCAATATATTCAGTTACATAGAACTTTCACTTAGGAACATGTGTAAAAACTTATTTGCATTCAAATATACATGTCACATGTTATGGATTACATTGTTGATGACAAAAACATTGAGCACTTCAACACTTGTAGTGTCAAATTGGTCGTATTGAACAAGAATCAACCACATTAGACTCAAAACAATGTTTTAACATCTGGATTTGAAATAATTGGTAAACTAGGTTGGATAAATCCATCAATTCTAGTAATTAAAGACCTCTCAAATGTACATTACTCCCTAAACAATTTTATATCACAACTTATTTTACCCAAAACTTATTTTTAAAATTCACTAATTCAGATGACCTAAAATGCTCAGGATTTAAACTTTTAAAGAATGAAGTGAAAACCCTATCGGTCAAAGGCTTTTAACTCCACTAATATCTATGCATTGTGTAATAGTTCTAGAACCCAAATACAATAAGCAAATAGCATGGCATGATAGCTATTTAAACTAAGTGCTTCAAGAGGTGTCATCTCAAGAGATGAAATTGATTGTAGGATACACACAAAATGGATTTAATGTTTAAGGCCTTTAGAAACTTTCATGCATATGGCGTTTGGCTATGTAAAGCCAAATTTCACTACCTTGGCCAACGTCCACCCTACACACACCAAATGGGAGCTTTGCAACAGTCTATGGACATCCAAATCAACGCATAACGGTAGGGGATTATTGTTAGATATGATAATGGGGAATATTAAGCGCAACAAATATATACAAATTCTGTAAGGAAAGCACGGGTGCGGAATACAACTTCCCTAATGTTAATTTAAAGGGGATAATGCAGACAGGTAACTTTCGATTCAAAAATACAGATGAATACACCAAAAAATATAGAATAAACAAAAAAGATACAGAGAATGACACATGATTTACGTGGGAAAACCCTTTCGGATAAAAAACCCACCACCATAAGAATCAATCTTTATTACAGTAAACTTTACAGTTACAATAAAGATCTTAGCTTTCTTGCTCAGGTATCAATTCTCAGATTATATTCAATTCAACACACACCTGCAAATCTACAGAATGAACCATATAATTGAATCTCTTCAACTACTCTTCTCTGCCGACCACTCCATCAGATTTTCTATATTTATTTTCAAGAGCAGAAAACCGTTATGCTTCATCTGCCCTAACCAACCAATCCAACTGATCCAGCACCAAGACT
Organism: Cunninghamia lanceolata; assembly: GCA_027924645.1. NCBI lineage: Eukaryota > Viridiplantae > Streptophyta > Pinopsida > Cupressales > Cupressaceae > Cunninghamia > Cunninghamia lanceolata. The sequence continues at coordinate 3,677,197 of BSBN01000551.1, forward strand.
TCAACCATCGCGACTGTTTGTATTCTCGCGAGACCATTAGTCTCACATGCACTAGGTTGCGTAAACTATTCCGGTCTATATCCACAATCAATCCATATTTCTATCGTCGGCAATTTTGTTGCCGACGAAGCCAACCTACAAACCCATCAGCCTAACATGCTCCATCAATGATTGCATATCACCTTCCACCGATATACAAAGTCACCCCGATCCCTCAATTTAACACCCTTCATTGGACAAACACTCGCCATTGGCCCAAACGATTTCCATTGTTCCGACGAACAATCTCTTGCCGATCAGTGTTGAACTATCAGAGTGACATTAGCTATCAGAGCCACTTCAGAAACCTTTTGCCAATCAACAGACTTAGGCCGATAACCTTTCTATCAGAGTGACCTCTGTCCATTAGCCCAAAGGACTTTAAGCTATGCCGATAGATGCCCTCTCGCCGAGAACAAGAAGAAACCATCATCGGTGTAACGGTTACCATCGAAGGGACATCACAAAGCTCGACCGATAGAAGATCTTACGCTGATAGATATAAGCCATCGGTGAAACCATTGCCATCGGAAAGACTTCAGAATGTTGAGTCGACAATTAGTTCTCATTACCGATATATTCATATCGGTGAACCTAGCATATCGTTCAACTGCTTCTCACTCCCGCCGATAGCGCAAGTCATCTCGATGAATTGAAGAATAACTATAAAACATGAAGTTCAAGCAGTAATTTGAGACATATGTTCTCTTCAATCTCCCACTTTTCGAGGAGATAACTGCTACCTCTCAAACCTTATTTGATTATTGAGAACTATGGGCCCGCAGACCCATTTCATCTGAACACCATTTGAACTTGGCTGTGCTCACTGGTTTAGTTAAGACATCAGCAACATTTTCCAAAGTGTCAATCTTTTCCAGCCTCACCTTCCTATCTTCCACCATATCACGAACAAAGTGATATTGGACATCAATATGTTTTGTCCTAGAATGAAACGTAGGGGTCTTCGCCAAAACATATAGCACTTTGACTGTCACAGTGTATTTGTATCTGCCCTGCATTAAAACCAAACATCAGAACACAACCTCTTCAACCAAATGGCTTCTTGGCATGCCCGAGTAGCTGCTATGTACTCTGCTTCTGTTGTGGACAAAGCGACCACAGCCTGCCGCTTACTCCCCCATCCACTGATAGCACCACCATTTACGTGAATACATATCCACTAGTGGATCTTCTACTGTCAATATCCCCTGCCCAATCAGAATCCACATATCCTTGAATGCTAATAGATCTCTGTGATCCAACTGAGTTTCCATGATAGCAAATAGCATAATCAGAAGTTCCCTTCAAATACCTCATAACTCTTTTCACAGCATCCCAATGTGATCTGCTTGGATTCGCCATAAACTGGCTCAAAACTCCCACTGCTTGGGTAATGTCTGGTCTGGTATAGACCATTACATACATTAAACTGCCAGCAACACTTACGTAAGGCACTCTTTTCATGTTGTTAGATTCACTCAAAAATTTTGGACAATCTTCAACAGATAATTTCGTTCCCTGCAAAACTGGAACAACTAATTGTTTAAAATCAGACATATGAAACTTATCAAGAACATTGGTAACATACTTGCTCTGGCTGAGCCAAATCTTCTCTTAGATCTGTCCCTTTTGATTTCCATTCCCAGAATGTACTTCGCTGCCCCCAGATTCTTCATTTCAAATTTTAAGGACAATTGAGATTTTAATTCTGAGATCATTCCCGTTACCATTGCCAATGAATAACATGTCATCCACATACAGTGCAATTATAAGAATCTGATCACCTTCAGTTTTATAATAGACACAATGATCAGATTTAGATCTCACATACCCCAAGGATAAAACATACGTATCAAATTTTTGATACCACATTCTGGAGATTGCTTCAAACCATAAAGAGACTTTTTAAGTTTACATACCAGATGTTCTTTACCTTTTACCATAAAATGCTCTGGCTAGGACATATAAAATTTCTTCTTCAAGGTCTCCATGAAGAAATACTACTGTCACATCCATCTGCTCAATTTCAAAATCATATGGCTGCTGCAAGTGACAACAAAAATCTAATGGATGTCAGCTTAGCTATAGGAGAAAAGATTTCTCCATAATCAATACCTTACTTTTGGGAAATACCCCTTAGCAACCAGGTCTTGCCTTGTACTTATCAACACTACCATCTGGACCATATTTCTTTTTAAATACCCACTTACAGCCCACAAGTTTTCTACCTTTAGGGCAAGGGCACCAGATCCCAGGTTCCATTTTTCTCCAACGATGACATTTCGCTATCCACGGCTTCCAACCAAGAATCTGAATCAAGTAAGCTAATAGCTTCTTTCACAGTCCTAGGTTCATCAGTATCAGTAAGTAAAGCATAGGCACAACTTGAATCATGTACTGAAAATCCATACCTATCTGGTTATCTTCTTTCATGTGTAGACCGCCTCAATGGTTGAGGTGCAGGTTCAGGTTCTTGCTCTGGATCTGAATCTTCGGAGCTACTTGAACTCACATCTGAACCATCTACACTTGGTGCTTGTTGTTCCTCTTTTACAGGGGTCAGAGGAAATATTAACAACACTCTTTTCTTTCTTTTCTTCTGTCTTCTCCAGCTGAGAAATACTAACCAAAGGTTTTAGCTCTCTGAAAATTACATTCCTGTTGTAAATTACTTTTTCAGTTTCAGGATTCCAAAGCTTGTACCCCTTAACATCGACTCCATAGCCAATAAAGATACATTTGACTGCCTTTGTTATCTAACTTAGATCTTTTTACCTCAGGGAATATGAGCATATGCCTCACAGCCGAAGACACGAAGATGTCTTAGAGATGGATTCTTTCTAGACCACGCTTCCATAGGCATCTTATCAACCAATGCCAAAGTAGGAGAACGATTTAGCAAGTAACAAGCTGTAGCAACTGCCTCAGCCTAGAACCTTTGTTCAAGACCAGCATAACTCAACATACTTCTTGCTTTCTCCATTAACGATCGATTTAACCTTTCAACAACTCCATTTTGCTGTGGAGTATAAGGTGTAGTTTTATGTCTTTTTTATACCATGATCTACACAATACTTGTCAAAATCCGCATTGTAGTATTCGCCACCATTATCTGTTTCTCAAGCATTTTTATTTTTCTACCAGTCTGGTTTTCCACAAGAGTTTTAAATTCTTTAAATCGACTGAACACTTCTGATTTATTTTTCAAAAAATATACAAATGCCCTCCTTGAAAAATCATCAATGAACGATACATAGTATCTTGATTTAGATAAAGACAGAACATCAACTGGACCAAAAACATCAAAATGTACATAGTCCAGAGAGACCAGAAGATTTTTGAGAACTAGAATAAAATGAAACACGATTCTATTTTCCATATATACAATGTTCGCAGAAATCGAACTCCAGATTACAATCAATTAGTCCATCTACCAGGGGTTTTGTTTTTCAAGGTTTTTAAACCTTTTTCACCTATGTGACCAAGTCTATGATGCCAGAGCATTATTTTCTCTGCAAGAAGTTTAACTTCCATAGAATTTGCATCATGTGTTACAATAGTAGCTTTTTCAGATTTTACAGAGACACTATTACAACACACTGGTTTTAGCATCTAACCTATATAGAGTTCCAATGCGTTCACCCTTTGCTAGTACAATAGACCCTCTAGTCATTTTATAGCCACCATTCACAAAAGTAACTTGCACACCAACATCATTAAGCTTACTAACAAAAAGTAAATTTTGAGCCAGGACCTGGTATGTGTAAAACTCCATTCATTCCCTTTATTCTGCCATCCGGGAATTGGATTCTGACTTGTCCCTCGGCCAACAATTTTCAGTGTTGAATCACTTGCCAGGAAACACCTTCCCACCAACATATGGTTCATACTTTGTGAACCACTCTCTATGAGATGTCATATGAAACGATGCTCCTGAATCCACCAGCCACACATCTTCAGATGCAGGCGTTGCCAAGGCAGCAGTGAAGGCATCAACATCACTCTGAGAAGAATCATTGTCAGAAGAGTTCTTCTTCTTCTTTTCTCCTCTTTGCAGTCTCTTCTGATGCGTCCTTTCTGCCTACAATTCCAACACTTCACCTTGGACTTTGTGCCAGGAGATTTCAATCTCCCCTCTGACTTGGACTTTGAGTTCTTGTCCTTCTTATTTCCTCTTTCCTTTGATCTACCTCGAATAGATAGGTCCTCTTTGGCTGTCTCAGAAGATTTCCCTCCGCATCTCTTTAGATAACAACGAGGGTAACAACCGCTTCAGTTGTAAACATGGTTGTTGTACTTCCAATAGCCATCACAAGATGATCCCATGAGTTAGGTAAGGAACACAATAGAAACATACAATGGTCTTCCTCTTCTATTTTTACACCTACAGACGTCAACTATGCAACAATCAAATTAAATGTGTTCAGATGGTCTGCTACAGATGCACCTTCATCCATCTTCAGAGAATACAACTTCTTTCTGAGGAACCAATTTATTCACCAAGGACTTGCCCTGGTAAAATATCTCCTAACTTCTTCCACAAATCTTTGGCTGACTTCTCTTCATGGACGTTCAATAGAACAGAATCTGCAAGACTTAATCTTATCAGTCCTCTGGCTTTCCTGTCAGCTAGGTCCCAATCTTCTTGCTTCATGCTTGCAGGTTTAACCCAGACACAATAATCCAAAGATCTCTATCGACCAACAAATCTTCATCCTTAATCTTCCACAACTCAAAGTTTGTGCCATTGAACTTTTCAATGTCTATTTTTCCTGATGTACTTGCCATCTTATTTAACAAAATAGACCCTCTACAAAATTCCCACTCACTGAACTAACACATAAAACCAAACCTACCAACAAGGATAACACAACGGGCCAGGCTCTGATACCACTTGTAAGGAAAGCACAAGTGCGGAATACAATTTCCCTAATGTTAATTTAAAGGGGATAATGCAGACAGTCAACTTTCGATTCGAAAATACAGATGAATACACCAAAAAATATAGAATAAACAAACAAGATACAGAGAATGACACACGATTTACATGGGAAAACCCTTTTGGATAAAAAAACCCACCACCACAAGAATCAATCTTTATTACAGTAAACTTTACAGTTACAATAAAGATCTCAGCTTTCTTGCTCAGGTATCAATTCTCATATTATATTCAGTTCAACACACACCTACAAATCTACAGAATGAACCATATAATTGAATCTCTTCAACTACTCTTCTCTACTGACCAGTCAATCGGATTTTCTATATTTGTTTTTCAAGAGCAGAAAAACCGTTATGCTTCATCTGCCCTAACCGACCAATCCAACTGATCTAAGCACCAAGACTTCAACCGTTGCGACCATTTGTATTCTCGCGAGACCATTAGTCCCACATGCACTAGGTCGCGTAAACTATTCTAGTTTATATCCACAATCAATCCATAAGTCTATCGTCGGCAATTTTGTTGCCGACGAAGCCACCTACAAACCCATTGGCCCTAACATGCTCCATCGATGATCGCATATCACCTTCCACCGATATACAAAGTCACCCCGATCCCTCAGTTTAACACCCTTCATCAGAAAGACACTCGCCATCGGCCCAAATGATTTCCATTGTTCCGACAAACAATCTCTTGCCGATCAGTGTTGAACTATCGGAGTGACATTAGCTATCGGAGCCACTTCAGAACCTTTCGCCGATCAACAGACTTAGGCTGATAACCTTTTCTATCAGAGTGACCTCTGTCCATCGGCCCAAAGACTTTAAGCTGTGTCGATAGATGTCCTCTCACCAAGAACAAGAAGAAACCATCATCGATGTAACGGTTACCATCGAAGGGACATCACAAAGCTCGACCGATAGAAGATCTTACGCTGATAGATATAAAGCCATTGGTGAAACCATTGTGTCGGAAAGGACTTCAGAATGTTGAGCCGACAATAGTTCTCACACCAATATATTCATATCGGTGAAACCTAGCATATCGCTCAACTGCTTCTCACTCCCGCTGATAGCGTAAGTCATCCGGTGGACTGAAGAATAACTATAAAACATGAAGTTCAAGCAGTAATTCGAGACATACGTTCTCTTCAAATTCATATATTATAACAAAAGTTTCTTTCAAAGATAACTATATGCATTTACAGGCCGTGACTGGGTTTACATATTCAAAAACATTTCATTCATTAATATGTAGTACCAAAACCATTCAAAGGTCTAAAGTAAATTTACAACAAAAATCATCTTGATAGGATATAATACATACATAAATGCTAATATAAATTAATTAGTATTAACATCTCATAATGCCATTTCTCATATTCATTTATTCCATATAGATCATATAAAAGAGAGAAGGTGAATTCCTTGCCACTAGATATTATTCATTTTATGCAATCATATTATTAGTCCCTGCCTGTAGGGATAATGTTGTTTTCGCTAGAAAGTATCAGTCTGCCTTTGATTAATGTGTTGCTTCAAAAATTTTCTAAAATATGGTAAAGTTTTTTTTGTTTTGTTTTTTACAACACTGCAAAATGATTTAAACTTGAATTTTCATTGGTTGTTCTATTTTTTTCCCCATTGGGAGAGCTATTTACCATTAGTAAAAAATATCAGAAAATCCTGACCAATAAGAACATAAGACAAACTCTATATTAACCTACTCCCTAATGTCTTCCATTGTTTTCAAAGGCCAAGCACGTATTTTTCTTGATGTGGACATGTGGCGGTGTTGGCTGGCTCTTCTATTTTGTACCCTTCGCTCACGCCGCTGTGCTCCAATGGCATCTCTGCATTAAAATCCTTTTCAAAGACAACTGAAACTTAACATGATACTTCAAACACTCTGTAACTCAAGCAATTGCAGCCCTTAACAACCAATTTTCATAACAAATTTCTGCAACTCCAAGTGCCCATATACCTCATTCACAGCCTAAAAAGTTCAAAGACTTTTAGACGTCTTTCATACACTAAAAGACCTACAACCCAAGATTTGTTAGAGGGGCTTTGATCCCTTATTAGAGAAGGAAACATAATTAATTTGTATTCTTACCAATGATATATATATAAAATTTACAAATAATTTGTGCACAATTACTTTCATTTATTGTTTTAAATACTTGCCCAATCTCACAATCATTATTAATAACTATCCCAATTTACCTATTTTCCAAAAACCTATAATTCTCTAAATTACTACAAAATTTCTACTCAATCTTGCCTTCCTTCTATCACATTTCACTTTTAAATTCAGATCTCAGTTAAGATCAAGACTTTGTTCTCAAAATGGGTTGCTAGGCAATTTTCCCCTAAACTACCAGTGCAATCTTTGGCAGGGGCTGTAGCTACATTGCAGCCCTTGTTAAATTTTTAATTCATATGCTTACACTCATTCATGGTTTAGAGGCACACCTATCCTTGTTAATTAGCTATATTAATTTAGATTAGAACCTTGCTGTTTCGGGACTAGCATATCATTTAGATTTATCTACTCTCCTTGCAGATATTGATATGTTGTCCTTTTCTGGTACAACTATGCTTTAACAATTGTTCTGAAACTTAATAGCGCACAACAAATATGTGCTAATTCAGCTGACTTGGATTTGTAAATATACACTCATTATTGTCATCACTTTTAGGTGGATGTTTATGTTTACCTTCTTGTTAACGAACTAATAGTACTGAGAAATTTCAAGACTCAACAAAGTGGCATATCGCTTACATGTTAATTAAGCAACAAAATTGTTTTAGGGTGTACCATAATTGGGGCTTTCTATTGAATATCAGCAATAGAACTTAATTTTTTTTGTGTTACCTGTAATATAAGCTATAATTGACATATATGTCATTATATTTGCCATGAATATGATTGATCTCATAGGGCTTTTTCAACTAAATGGAAGGGTCAATCATTGTATGAAGTTGTATTCTGTATTAAGTTTATGTTGTTACTTGTGAGTGGAGGCCTAGCACAGGGACATGAAGTAGATGAATAACTAATTTAACTTAGTTGATGTTACCAATCTTTTGTAGAACTCTCGAGCCTTAGCATCTTTGTAATTTTTGTATGATTCCTCAACTAAAATAATTTCATCCCTATTTAGAGTTAAGGGTAGAACACATGGTGTGAGAGAGGAGGAGATGAGCTTTTATAGTTGTGTGTATAATCGCAAGAAACCAGAGACATTAGCATATGCGACTCAGACTATTTCATTCCCCAAGTACCACTTGTATGACCACAAATAGCTGGCAAATCCTGAGCAAGAGGGTATATAGGGCCACAACTAGTTTAATTGATATTAGTAGGGCAGAGCATGTTCGTTAAGCAATATAATCCTACCACGTTTAGCCCTATGGCACTATCGCAGGCTCCTCTACCTTTTATTCCTTATTATCCTCCCCCCGTCCTCCTTATGCACTCTCGTATAAGTATGGGAGGCTCATCCTTTTAAGGGACGTCGCCCTTTATATGGAGGCACCAACTCTTTTCAAAGGGTTGACCCTCTATAACACAATTCATAATGATATTAATATTTATTTTATATTTATATTAGTAATTATATCTTATAATAATAATGATTAATATTAATAATTATAATTTATATCATTTTGATATTTGATAATTATGTTTGCTATTTATATTTAGAATATTTAGAATATCTAGTTTATACCATGAAAGTAGATTTGACTATAAATTTTAATGTCATTTATATCTTTAATTTAAATGATTAAAAATTCATAATTGATTCAATTAGACATTAGCGATATGGGGAGATGACAGTCCTCCCAAGAGATGAGGACATTTAACGATAGACTGTTATGGACTGCATACCACAGTGGCATCACCTTTTGCATAATGACTATGCAGAGACA